>JAHWDX010000015.1:20000-1453802 GCA_022702645.1 Microbotryum intermedium | reverse complement strand
ACCCTAACCCTAACCCTAACCCTAACCCTAACCCTAACCCTAACCCTAACCCTAACCCTAACCCTAACCCTAACCCTAACCCTAACCCTAACCCTAACCCTAACCCTAACCCTAACCCTAACCCTTTTTGTTTTTGGTAGAACTGATGTGAAAACAAAAACAAAAATAAAATACTTTGAGTAGGACAGGTGGACCCATGGTCCCGTCCAAGCGTCTTGGAGCAGCTGGTAGCTCGTTGGGCTCATATTCACTCCATAAGTGACCCAAAGGTCGTCGGATCGAAACCGACAGACGCTAAGATCATTTTTTTCTCGCGTTTAAACCCTTACCTCTGAAGAGGTTGTAACGCCACCACGTTTAACCCTTTCTTGTCCCTACTCTGCCCATTTTAACATTTTTTAATTTGTCGAGACCCTTTCCCGTTCAGCAGCATGGAGCTGGAAAGGCTCAAAGTAGATGAAGAGGACGTTCTCGATCGATCGAGCCGAATCGAGTGGAGTCGACCAAGAGCTCTCTCTCTCCTACTGTAGCACTCAAGACCCGTCTTAGCCCCTCGTCGCATAGTCCACGCTAGAGATTGTATCTACTTCATTCGCACATCGTCCTACAGACCTGCTTCAGAATCATCTACCGGGAATCCCTCCCCTTCCTTCCCGCTCAAAACCCGACACCGATGAGGTAATCCGCCAAATCTGCATGAACGAGCACAACTCTCAGCTCATCGGAATCGTTTTCCATCAAAAGCATTCCGCTCTCTGTTCAGCTGCTCACCCTCAACAATCTTGGTCGCCTCTCCCGGCAGGGTCGGGTGCGAGTACTCGGCGACGAGCGCGGCCTGTCCCGTCTTGACGAGAATGATGCCGTCCGCCTGAAGAGATGGAGAGGGTGATGAAGGTCAGTCGTCTGTTCAAGCCACGATTCCATTCATCCCTTTCTCGTTCGTTTTGACTCGAATTCTCTCTCTCGGTCCCACTCGATCCATCACCGCTGGTCGACCTTGGCATCGCATGACGTGGAGGAACACCAGCTTCGCTTCCCCGCCGAATGCTCATCCCTTGCCATGCCAAGCGTCGCTCTCATCTCCCCCAATCCAGAGACTTCAAAGTTGAATGTACTGACCGCCTTTTTCCCATAGATACTCCTCTCATTGGCCGCGAGCGTAAAGAACTTGTTCCCCGCCGCTCGAATACCGTTGGCCTAAAACGATCGCGATCGTAATCGCAATCCCCGATCTTGAGCTCTCTCACCTCCCCCAGAGGCACAATTCTCTCGCCCCTAGGCGAACTCACCTGAGCACTGGAAGGATCACTGAACGCCTTGACAATGTTGGCCTGTTCGTCGGGCGCGAGCTCGTAGCCAGCCGAAGAGGCCCACACCCCACCTTGTTGGCCTAGGATCGCACAGCGCGTGATCTTGCCCGTGCCGATGAGGTTGGAATCGCAGTCTGGGTTCTCATCGAAAAGGTCGAAGGGGAGGTGTGGGTGCCTGTGAGCGTGCGTGGTCCGAGCGGGCCCACGGAGGGTGACGATTCGAGTCGAGTGGAGAGATGACGAGCGAATGGAGGGAGTGGTGCTTACAGACTGTGAAGATCACAGAGGAAGACAAGCGTCAGCATTACGTTTCGATAGCTTGTAATGCTGAAGGTCTCACCTTGCCACGACATGCTGTATTGGTGTATTGATGAATGTGTGAAGGAGGAGGATCGGAAAGCCGAGCCAGCAACGCGGTGGCACGCCGACCGAGCGAGCCATCTTCGACTCATTCTAATGCTGTGTTGATCGTTAAGAACCAATTCGGAGTGGCCCTCTTTTCGCGCTTTCACCCTCCGAGAACGGCCGCGCCTGACAACTCGCCTCGCTCCACATCCACCCGCTCGACCTTGTCACGCTGACCACGCTTTTCAAGCCTCTCTATTCAACATGTGAGTGCTGTGACGGCTCAGTGACTTGCTTGCTCCTCGTCGCAAGTGCATGGACCGCGACGGAACTCAAGCGGGCCTTGATCGATGATCTCATCCCCGACTTGTCCGCGGCGAACTCGCGATCCCAACCCCAACCCGAGCCAGCGATCTGACCCAACAGCTGTCACACCACATACTGAGCTCGGATCAAGCATACCATTGAATGCAGGGCACGCAAATTCTTCGTCGGTGGCAACTTCAAGAGTCCGTCCGTACACTCTGTCGCTGTGGCGCCTCCTTCCTTGATGGGGCTCAGCTGGGCTTCTCCTATCGCCGCCGCCCGTCGCACCAACTGACCGCACCGACCGTACGACGTGTCTCCCTCCCATACAGTGAACGGCGACTTGGACACGTTGACCACGCTGCTCACGCAGTTCAACGAGGCCAAGCTCGACCCCAACGTCGGTCAGTCACCCACATTCATCATTCACTCCTGGGCTGTGAACGATCATCCCCAACTGAGGCTTGCGCTCTTTCGTGCGACGTCGCACCACCTGACAATGTGGCATCAGAGGTCATCATCGCCCCTCCTGCCTTGTACCTCATCCCTTTGAAGCAACATGCCCGCAAGGTAAGATCGGAGAGCTAGTTCCCGACCGACCCTGATTCTATCCGGTCGTACCATCGGCAATGAGACGGCCGTCGACAATGTTGGGTATCGATCCTGACTGCCCATTCTCTTCTTCCCTCCTTTCTCTTCACAGGGAATCTCGATCGCAGCTCAAAATGCTCATCAACTCGGATCGGGCGCCTACACTGGTGAAATCTCGCAAGTGCTCCCTCCTTGATCGTTCCTCGGTCCCTCGGTCACCGTACTCATGCAGCTCCTCCCATCGAATGTGCCTAGTCTCAAGCAATTGAAGGACGTCGGCTTGTCGTGGGTCATCCTCGGCCACTCGGAGCGACGAACCTTGTTCCACGAGTCCGACGAGCTCATTGCCGAGAAGGTGAGGTCGAAATTGGAACACAGATTGACGGTGTCGCATCGACGAACCAGCTACTGATTTATGCTCTGGTTCAAAAACGCTCACAGACCGCGGCCGCGATCAAGGAAGGAATTTCGGTCATTCTCTGCTGCGGCGAGTCGCTCGAGGAGCGCAAGGCCGAAAAGACGGTCGAAGTCAACATCCGCCAACTGCGCGCCGTCGCCAAGGTGCTCTCCAAGGACGACTGGAAGCACGTCGTCATCGCTTACGAACCCATCTGGGCCATCGGGACGGGACTCGTCGCGACGCCGCAACAGGCGCAGGACGTGCACAAGGAGATCCGAGCGTGGTTGAGCAAGGAGATCTCGGCCGAGGTCGGCGACGAGACGAGGATCATCTACGGTGGCTCCGTCAATGAGAAAAACGCAAAAGAGCTTTGTGAGTACTCGTTGTCTCACTGTGTATGGGCGGAACTTCATTCCAGTAACTGATCCGCTCCTCCGTTGGTCGCTTTTCCCATCAGCCGCCTGCCCCGACATCGACGGTTTCCTCGTCGGCGGGGCCTCGCTCAAACCCGCCTTTGTCCAGATCATCAACTGCAAGACCGAAGGTGGAAAGCTCTGAACATCGAATCGGGTGCTACTCGCTGCGTGAAGCTTGACTAGTTCGTCGGAGGTTTTGACATTTTCTAATAAGGAACGAGGCTTGGCTCGCTGTCGGCATGGGGGCTGTGATCTTGGTATATCGCTTTTTGTTTGGAATATGAGCGCCCTTTCAATCCTGTTTCCACTCGAATTCTTGATGCAGAGGATCATCTCAGAAGCAAACCAGAGCGAGCTACGACTCTCCGACATCAATTTCACTCGACGTGTCTCGAGCAACATCTTCGCGCCTTCGACTGACTGGTCGATCGAGTCCATTTCGAGACTTGTTCAATAAAGAGTTGTATTCACAATGAGGGGCATAAAGCGGGGTCTGCATAAACACATCAAAAGTCGCGTCCCATATCCAACATGAACGAAATTCGGAAAAGCCAAAGCACAAACCATCGCCAAGCTCAACGTCACTGCCCTTTCTCTCTCATTCATCGCAATGAACTCAACACCGTCTTCCTCGCCCTGACCCTCGGCCGACTCGTCGACAACTTCGGCGTCTTGGGGAACAGATCGACTCCATTCTGATGGACCAAGCCTTGTCCTTCCAAAAGGATTTGATCCTTCTTGACCCTCAGCTTCGCCACACTGAGCTCCTTGATCCCCTCCAACTTCCTCCTCGTCATATCGAATTGATCCTGCCTCGTCGTGATGGTCGCATAATCATCGTCCTCCTCCTCCATTTCCTCGACGACTGTTCCTCCCTTCTTGGCAAATTCCTTGATCTGTCCATTAAGGAACGACACATCGACGGCCTGACTGAGCACACTCTGCCTTCGTTTCCTCAAGGCGAGACGAGGAGGGAGTGCTGTGAAAGGGGAACGACCTTCAATCTCGTCCCCTGCGGAATCACGAAGGATTGCAAAAACGGGCGCCGGTTTCCTCTTCATCGTCGTCGTGGTGGTTGGTTTGATCGTTTTGTTCGTTCCCGAACTCGGATCGATCGGCGTTTTCTTTCGTTTCGCGACGAACTCGTCAGCGGAAGAGAGTTCGGATCCGGGCGAAAGGACAGGGGAAGGGTTCGTCGCGTCGCCGGGGGACAATAAAGGGGAGGGCGCCAGATCGAGCATCGACGAGGTGCGCGAATAACGATCGGTTCCTGCTCGGTAACGGAGTCGGGAAGCGTAGATGAAGTCGAGGATCGCTTGGAAACCGAAGGGGAGACTGAAACCTGATGAGAGACGAAAAGGTCAGTGCTAAGCTCGGAGAGGACGCTTGACGAACAGGAGAAAAATTGGGACTTACTCGCCATCGCCTCCCGCGACCGATCAGTATCGATCCATCTCGATCTTGACCGTCGGAGTTCGTCCTCGGCTTCGTAGATATAATGCACCCAATCGCGACGACGGACGTAGGGCTCCTCCTCTTCCTCCTCAAGCTCGTCGGCGTGCTGCGCACCACAATGTGCATCCTCGCAAGTCGGCCTGACGTCGACATGAAGCACAGGGGCCGGCGACGCCATGCTAGTCGACTCAATGACGACGTCGATGAGCGTCCGAGCGATCCCATCCGTCGCCGTCGTCGGCGAGAGCGAAAGTCGATACGCCAACTCTTCTTCCAACCTCTTCGCCGCCGCCTCGAGTTCATCGACAGAATCCTCGACCGATGTCATCGCCATCACCATCTCCATCGCCATCGGCTTCACAGGCGAATTCTCGACCGACGACGTCCACGCCTCCCGATCATCCTCGACGATCGTCTCCTGTATGAACGTCGATGCACGCAAACTCTGCCCATTCGAACGTTGTGTGATCGATTTGGCGCGAATAGTCACCATCGGTGGGCGCGAATGGTAATCGATCTCGAGCTGGGCCAAATCCAACGAGGAGGGTCTTGGTTGTTCGTCTGCGAGGTCGAACTGCGCAGTCGAAGCGAAGGAACCGAGGCTCGAACGAGGATCATGGTCGGAATCCGAAGCTTCGATCGAGGGTGATGATGGAGGAGGTGAATCCAGAGGCATCACAACTGGTGCCGCATCATCCAGAATCGAATTGGGCCGCGACTGAGGGACATCTTGAGAAAGCACAAGGCGTCGAACGTAGGGCGGCGACGACGGTTGGGAGACTGGCGCCGCCTCTTCATCTTCGTTCGTCGATGTTCCTCTTCGTCGAGCGTTGAATCGAGCGAGTGGGCTGAATTGCTTCGTGAACGGGCCGTAGCCGTCTTGCTGTTTCGGAGATAAAGTCTGAGTCCGAGGAATCGAGTTCGACATCACCGGACTCGACGCCTCGCGTTTGCTCGCATTTGAAGCGGTGACGGACGAAGGGAACTCGAACGCCGGTGCCAAAGGGGGCGAATGCTTGGTGAGCATCGGGATCCTCCTCGATTTCGGGACGGGACAAGGCGAGCTCGTGATCGATGATATGCTGAGATTCGTCGAACGACTACTCTGCGCCCTCGAGTGGTTCGTCTGATTATGGCCCTTGCTGCTCCCTGAATCGACATGCCCGAAATCGTATTCGGAAAACTCGTCGACTTCGGCAAATGTGCTCTCGATCGATCGTCCTCGAAGGGCGAGTCCTGTCTTCGCTCGATCTTGCGAATATCTGACGAGTGATTGTCGGAGGTTGTTCAAAGGCTTGCGTCGGCTTGCGGGTGAAGGTGAGGCGTTGACGCCGCCGGGAAGGTCACCTTCGTTCGATCCGTCTTCGGACGCGGCGAGCGACCCGAGTGTGCGAGACATCGAGCAGCCGACGAGGCCACGCTCGACCGAAGGAGGTGGGGAGGTGGCGGCGATGAGCGAGGTGAGAGAGAGCTCGACATCCAATGAATCGAGCATCTTCTCTCCGACCTGCGAAAGTGGAAGAGAAAATCTATCAGTCCAGGCTCGACACCTCATCTAAAGATCGAAGTGATTTTCGCAGGACTTACTGTTGGCCTCTCCATCGTAAGATAATCCTCAAGACTCTCGCGAAGCTTGGGCAGTCGATTTTCAACAGAATGAGGCGAGTCGACAGATGATGGTACATCAGTCTTGCCGCGAAGGTGCATGGCATGCAAGACAGCACCGGCCGTAGAAAGCTGGCCGCTGAAGCTCGAGTCGGTCGAGTTTGGAGAAGCGTCGGGGTGCAAGCTCGGCACATTGCAGAATTTTGCGTCGTCGGTGTGGTCCGAGTCGGTGTTGACCATGTGGTCCATCGTCCTTGTGCCAAGTGCAATGAAGGACGGCCTTTCGGCGACCTCGTCATCACCGCTCAAATGATCGGAATCGGGAGCTTCTGGGATTTGTGCGGCGTCGTCGAGTTTGCACGAGCGCAACGAGCTCGAAGCGGACGCAGGGCCCTCGATCTCGTCAAACGGGTTCGGCTGTCCGATCGCCGACTCGCGTGATCCGGCCTGGGGAGCATACCGCACGGCATCGAACGTTCCAATGATGCCAAACTCGGGAGCTCCGACTTGGTTCGATTCCTCTTCTTCTTCGCCGTAGATGTCGACGTCAATCTCGGAGATGTGTTCAGCGACTGACTGGATGAGCGTTTGGAGATCGTCGGGCACATCGGTGACGCTCGGGTCGAGAGACTTGAGCGGTCCGTGCGACCCCGCGTACGGAGCAAGAACGATGACAGGAAGGTGGCTACGAAGTGAAGCGGAGGGATCGCCCTCGCAATTTTTGTCTGGTGTGAGGGAAATGGCGTCTCGAACGGACACGTCTTCGGTGTCATCGAGGGACGAGAGAAGCTCAGCGAGATCCGTCGTCGCTCCTCGAGTTTCGCGAATTCCTGTTGCACCAAAACACAGGCAACCCAAAGTCAGTTGACGGATGCGAAATCTCAAAATTAAAGCTCATTCACTTACCTTCTGCTGCAGGTGCGTGCTCCATGACAATGACTTGCTCGGGTCCCATTGCTCGTTTCTTCGGAGGTGAGGTGACCCAAACGTCCAAGCCCCTGTGCGCCGGTAGAGGCAGGCCACGCTCGGACTTGACGGGCGAGCTCGACGCCGTCTCGGACGGGAGCAGATCGCGGAATCGGGCTGGGGAGGGTGACCGAAACGAACGCGTCGACCGGTTTGAAGGTGATGAGTCGAGCAGTGTCGTCGCGTCAGGTTCCGAATCAGAGACAGTCAAGGTCGCCGAGGTTGGGCGAGGCTCCGGTGACGGCGCCGAGGGCGGCGGAGAGTCGGTGGACTCGGTGACGACTTTGACGAGTTCTTTGTCGCCGCCAGCTTTTGCTTGAGGTTTTCTTCTAGGTTGAGTCACCTCATCGTCTTTCGGGGCCGCTGGGAAGGATTGGGGGACGCTCGCGCGACGGGCCGAAGACACGGGAATGAGGCTGCGCCGGCGACGCGTGATTGAAGAGCGCCGACGCGCATTCGTGTCTTTGCTAACAAGTACTGCTCCACCAAAAGTCGCAGTGAAAGGCTCGATGTCGGGAGTAATGGGACGTTGCGGTCGAAGTGGTGCTTGGTCGCTCGTACTGTTCGGACGCAGGGTTGCGTTCGGAAAGATGGACGAGATCGGGATGCGCGTCGGCAACGTCGTCGCGTCGATCTGGATCGCCCCTGTCAAGTCCTCTGGGACGCGCACCTTCTCCGCGAGTTGAACCACCGCATTTGCGAAGCCGTCGTTGGTGGCGTCGCGTGGGGTCGAGGTCATGACACCTCGTCGACTTGATCGGCCAAACAGCTTGGATAACGTCCTCTTGACCGTACCCTCCTTCGATGATGCCGACAGGTTCGACTCGCGCTTCGAGAAGGGGCTCGAGCTGCTCTCGGTCGCACTGGACGAGACGGGTGAGCACAGGCTCGCGGCTTCGGGGGAGCGAGCGCCATTGAATGTAAAAGATTTGAGTCGCGCTGGAATACGACTACCTTGAAGACGAGAAAGCGATGATCGGGGTGCGACAGTCGGCTCGCTCAGCTCGTTGTTGAAGATCCCCGCGTTTGCGAGACTTGGTCGGGTCTTCGCAGCAACTTGACTGCGACCTTGCGAAAGCTTCGCAGACGAGACCGATCCGTATGCCTTGTTCGACGGGGTCGACTCCGTCACCGCTGCCAGCTTGGTTGTCCATCTCGTACCAAACGCGATCGTAGACGAGCGGGTCGGGATCGACGACTTAGACGCTGCTCTTCGTGCCATAATGTTCCTGATCGAAGTAGCTTGACCGAAGGATCGAGCGCTTCGAGAGAGCAACGTCTCGCCCGCATTAGGTCGGGCTCGCGACTCGGCAGAGGATGCTGAGAACTTGGACATGGGCTCGTTCGGGACCTCAAGCAGTTGAGGAAGCTCGTCAAGCCGTCGATGGGGCCCATCGAGGAGATCGCCGTACGACGCAGCTTTGCGAGGTCCCATGCACCTCGGAGGTGAGATGGCCGCCAAGTTGACGACGGGTGCTTCGAACCTCAAGTCGTGAGTGTGAGTAGAATTGCGTCGAACCGCATCGGGGGGCGAGTTCATGAGACTGACTGGGATCGATCGCGACTTGTGGAGGCAGCGAGGTTGCTCGTCGTTCGAGCCGTCCTCGCCACTCTCGTCGCCGTGGAGGCCCGAGTCGATCGAGTCCACCACTCGATGGTGACCACCAAGATGTCCGGCACCTCGAGTAAACGTCGGGTTGTTCGCCCACGTGCGACTGATGGCGAAGCGATCGTGGTGCAGTGCTTCATGGTTCGAGGAGCGGCTCGGCTCGAGCCCATAGACTCGCCTTTGCTCGTCGAGCCTAGTGCGGCGGCTTTCGCGAAGAGCGTCTTGCGCTCGCTGAATCGATGTCCGAAAGGGGGTGTCAGAGTCCATCAGGATCGACCTGCCAAAGTCATCTACGTCGGTTTCAGTACTGGGTGAGGCCACGACGGGGTTCTCGTCGGTCGAAGCGCTTCCTGCGCCGCCGGTCGAGGTGTTCTTGGTTGAATAAGCCCAAGTCGGTGAGTCGGCCATGATCAAGCTGTGCTGATCGCACGGCCTTCGAGTCGTGTCGTCTGATTCGAGCTCCTGAACCGGGGTAAGCGCGGTGACGTCGAGTGAAAGTGAAGTTCGAGGCGACGGCGGAGGCGGGGTGAGGACGATCGACGGGGTCGTGAGAACAGTCGTGCCCGTGCCGGTGCAACTGACCGCCGAGGAGGAAGTTCGTGAGGAGGGATGCGGATGTGATGGTGTTACAGAGGTCGTTCGTTTGCGTCGTAAGAAAAAGTGTCGAAGTCGCTTGATGACGTGAGACGTGGTCGACGAGCGGGATAAGCGCGACGGCGTCGGAAAATGCTGAGGCGGATTCGATACGGTCGGGTTGAGTGAAGCCACGGTGAGAACGCGTTTCGAAGCCGAAGAAATAAGAGGCCGTTTGAGAGGAAGAAGGCAGGTCGTAAAGGGGTCGTATAGAAGGGTTCCTCAAGCTCGCGGGTTCATGGGGGTTGTTTCGGGTTTTATGGCTCGTGTTTTGTTTCGTTACGCGGCGTGCTGCGAATGAGGCGCGCTGTCAACGTCAGACAAGCTGGCCCCTGACGCAGGCTTTCACCGAGGATGCAGCTGAGTGCATGCTCGACTACTCACATGGGAGAGAGTCGTCAAGCTGTCGTTATTTCGAACGCCAAACACCACGTAGCCCACACGCACACAAACAAGTCGTAAAGTCGTGAGAGGTTCGCTGAATCGTCAAGGGGGTCGTCGAAGTGGAGAACCAAAGAGCGTGCGGTTGTTTTGAATTCCACAAAGCAGGCGCGCGCGCGCCTAGTCGTTTCGGACAGGAGGCGATAAGTTGTTTCTCGCGGTTCGCCCCCGGGGGTCTCCTAAGCACGTCTCAGTTCCGCTTCGCCGATCGCGCCTACCTCTCAGTTCATAGGCACGGACTATGTAGCCGAATGGAAGATGTGGAAGATGGCACTATGAGATTGCTATTTCCGCTGGTTATTTCTCACCACGCAATTGGGTCTCAACGCAATATTCCGAAATGCAATTGAACTACTGCAGAGTCAAAACTCGACTAATCCGGGACACGAGCACAAGAACGCTACGAGATGCGAGGATGTATACAAGAAGCGATAAATACGACAAGAAATCCAAATGACTGGGAAATGTCATGTTACTAGACGAGATGAAACGAGAATGATAGTGTCCCTGAGAAGTGAACGAGCGAGGGGCGAGCGGGAACAACAATTCAGCGCGCGCTTGTGCTCGACCGGCAACCGGCGAGTGGGAAGGGAAAGACGGTCTCATGATCGCATTCGCATCCAAGGGTGGTCACAAAGGCGTTCGAGCGTGATGCGCTCATCGACGTCGACGGCGAAGCATTGATCGAGCAAATCGTTCGCGGCGGCAGAAAGGTTGCCATTCAGCTCGCGGTTGCGCTGAGCGCGTTGGATATGATGGCGGGTCGGGAATGGCGTCGAGCCCGTCAGGAGAATGTGCAGCAGCACGCCGAGAGACCACACCTCGGCGGGGAAAGGGTGGTAAGGCATCCTATCGAGCGTCTCCGGCGAGGCCGAAGAGACGGTGCCGAAGAAACGGTCGCACATTGGGACGGGCTCGGACGTGCGGAAGTGAAGCGCAGAGCCAAAGTCGACGATCTTGACGCAGCCAGCGGCATCGACGACGACTGAGGAGCACCGGGCAGATAAGGTTAGTCGTCTAACAGTGTAAGTGTAGTGTGTGTCGACTGACTGTTCTCGTCCTTGAGGTCGCGGTGCGTAATGCCTCTTTTCCTCAGATCGTAGACAGTCTCGGCGATCTGCGTGAAGAGGAACCGGGCCGTCGGCTCGTTGAAGTGCGAGTGTTGCTCGATGCATTCGAACAGGTCCGACGACGAGCTTCGGCGCATCATTGGCATCGAACGAGCCATGACAGTCGATTGGGGCTGCGACTCGAGCGAAGTGAGCGACAAGGTGTTGAGGGCCGACGAGCGACGGATCGGGGTCGGGCGAGAAATCCGCGGAGATTCGTTGGAGGAAGAGGCCCCCATTTCCGACGATGGCCGCAGGCTTGAGCGAGAGTCCATGTCAGAAGAATTGGGCGGCGAGTGAAGGGGAAAGGATGCCATTGGTGGTGTCAGGGGCGGCGAGGGAGGAGAGGGAATGGGGACGATCGCCCCGACATGGCTGCTCGAGGGCTTGAGCCAACGTGAGCCATGGTGCTCCATGACCTGAATCGGCGGAAAGGAGGTTGCCATGCATCAGAAAAACAGAACGTTTGTTTGAAAAAGAATCGTATGAAATTGTTGTGCTCACGAGGTAGAAATAGTTGACATCGGCGAAAAGATCGAGGTACTCGACGACACCGCGGTGTCGGGCCTGGCGAAGCACGTAGGCCTCGAGCGGCAGCACGATTGTGCCGTCCTCCCACATGTCGAGCCCCTCTGATGCCTCCCAGCGTGCTCGAACAATGGATTCGCGCGCCATTCGATTTTTAAGGATGAGCTTGATGGCGACGAGGCGGCTGTCCGAGCGACGTGTGGCTTTGCATACCCACCCAAAGCCGCCGCTGCCGATCAGCTCCTCGAGCTGGTAGTGCAAATGGAAGAACGAGCCGGGGGCCGGCGACGAGGAAGGGTCGATGGCGCTCATGATGTGTCTTGCTGGTCTGAGGAGAGAGTGGGGGGCGATGCTCCGCAAGAGATGGATCAAATGAAAGAAAGATGTGCTCGCCACTCGATGCGATCGGATCCGATCGAGAGCGGCAACGATAATTCGGGACAAGCGCCGGCGGTACCAGGCGGCAGGACTAGGGTCGAAGCTGCGGTAGGATCGTCGACGCTCGGAATGCTGAATTTGAAGCGGCTTTTCGAGGGAAACGAATGAACGGGATGAGAGAAATGCAAAGCAATGCGATGCGATGCAAATTGAGGATGAATTGATAGAAAGATGGATTTGGAAGGGAGAGGATGAGAGAGAGGGAGGAAGTGAGAAAGATGGAAAGACCTAGGCACCAATCAGGGTGGGAGGGAGCATGTGGGGCGTCTGTCGGTTGAGGTTGTGTGATATACTGATCTTGATCGCACAGCCGGGCATGCGAGGCGGGGTGGGCGAGAGTTCTTGGGAATTTTCTAGAGTGCTCTCGCGCGGACCGCACCAGACCGCCGCAGGGCGACGAGGGCGAACAGGTAGGTAAATCCGACGATCATCTCTCGCGCGAATGTATTGCCCAGCTAGCGGTAGCCGAAAGCTAATGCAACGTGTCTTTTCACCTTGCGCCTTGTAGAAGTGGCACGTGAAGTGAGAACAAATCCACGCTCCCCTAAGGAAGCAATTAGCCGTACCTTAAACCTTTTCAATTGCGCAAAGCCGGATGCACAAGTCTCGAGGTCTCGACGCCAGGTGCCGGAGGCGTGGCTGAAAGCTTCCTTGCCACTTTCTGCATTCATTCGACGCGCGCGAGGGTGCAGGTGCGACACGCTTGGCTCAAGGCACAGAAGCTCGACGTGTCTTGAAAGATGTTCCGACTCGCCGCGACGTACGTATTAAACTTTCGAATACGTGAGCACCCTGATGGCACCACATTTTGTATTTCATATTGGAAGTAATTCTACCTAGACACCTACGTATTAGCCGGTTAGCCTCTCTACGGCAGCTGCGTGGGGAGTGGCCGAGGATACTCGCGTCTTCACGGATTCGACGAAATCGACGCGCCGAGACCGGGGGTGCGTCGAACGCCGCGGTTCACCAGGTCAAATTCACGAATGTATATCAAGTTGTTGGCTTTGTTAAAGTAATCCAGGTGAATACCTATAGGCAGCCTTAGATGTTTCACATTGCGTTCTTTGTTAGGCTGAAAGACCTTGTCGATTTCGTTCGTTACACGCGTAAATTGCTACTCCGTGCCGTCCTGAGACAGCTCAGCTGGAATCCAGAGCTACGTACCTGGGCTGCAGCATTGCTTCATGTGCAGCCATCTGGAAACCATCTGGGCACCTACCCGTCTACTTTTCTATCTAGGGCAGGGCATAAAAAAGCATCGTATTCTCCAAGGTTCCGCGGCACGTAGCAGGAAGGTACCGTTAGCCTCTCGTGAATAGTGAAAAAGTAGATGCCACCTTTAGGTGGGCGCCTTACTTGTGAAGATTTAAGCTCTGTGACTGGTGAATTTCAGGAACTTCGGAGCTTCCGGGTTTATCAAACCGAGCTGGATCTGGGGGCGTAGACTGGTTCCAGTGCCGCGGGTCACCAGGGTCAGGCCGTCAGGGGCTAGTCGAATTAGCGCAGACACCTGCAGTGGGTGTCCCGTTCCGTCCATTGAATTCTGATCAAGCCGTCTCGGTAGGTACTTAGTGAGGTGACCTTATTAGGTAGTTGCAAATAGAAGGATTTTGGACCAGCCTGGATGTCCGCCTATGTCAGTGCAAGCGAGGTACCTGTCTACATAGGTTCCTGTGCTGTGGGCTGGCCTTAGGTCACGCGACGTCGACAGTTTTGACTTCCGATCAATCAGCGCATCGTTAGACCTGCGCTCGCTCTAGAGTCTAGACACTTGGAACTTGGAGCGTTCTCGGTCCACACAAGCTCCTCGTGCAATCTTTATTATTTTGAAAGGACATGCATATTCTCTTTCCCATGTTTGTCGCTGCTCTATGGTTTGGTATCAAAATTGTGACGTCGAGGTTGGACGCGTGAAAGCGAACGACAGCTCGAGCGAGCTCTCGCATCTTTCGCAGAAAACCTGGCACCTACCTGCCGAACCTACCTAGGTACCTATCGCACCATCCTCACAGCAGTAGACGCTTCGACAACTGAATTCCCTCGGACGTTCCAGACTATTCGCAGGGATTCTGTCACGATACTCTCTTGTTCAGAGGCTTTTTAATTTTCACTTGGTCCGGAGTCTCCAAATGCCGGCGCTTCCGAAGGCGAAATCCCTTTAACTCCACGACGGAATGCATCAGCATTGATTTCTAGTGAGGAACCTTTCTACCCTGATGAACCGAGGAACCGATGAATCAGGTTGATTAGCACTACTTACGTCGGTACCTACTGATCGTACTTACGAGGGCGGGAGGGCGGCGGGAGGGAATTCGATGCTGGTTGGCGCGCCTGTCTCACCCGCGTTCATTACGTCCCGCTACTGGCGGCAAGTCTCGCGATCACATAGCCGGCGGGCGGATCAGCTAGAGCTAGGCCGGAATGAACTCCTTGATATCAAGTACGAGTAAAATCGACTGAAGGCAAGGTAGTGCCGGTACCTACCTACCCAAGGCAACTGGCTTGCCGTAATCGAACCTTATCCGTGGCGAGGAAATCTGTCGACTCATACAGACCGACGACGTTCGCGCCGAGCGACCGTCAGGCTCGCGCGAGCGGGTTCGTGAACGTCGCCGTTGTCGGCGTCAACCGAAGGTAAAGGGGTCTAAAAAATCCGACCGAGGGCTAGCGAATGTCAAAGTTCACGAGCTGGAGCATGTCAACACACCCCAAAGTGGGCGATCTTGTGACATCTTCCTCTTTTGGTGTCCTACCGACCTCCCTGTCTAGGTAGCTTATCTACCGACCTCGTCGCTGCCGAAGCTTTCGGCTACCAATTTCGGTGTCATCACAGTGCATACATTCACCTGGCCTTTCTCGCGTTTCTCGCGCAGCTCGACCAATCCGCGCGTCGGCAGCCAAAAAGTCCCGCAGCCCTTTTGATGTAAGTCCCGGCATGAAACAACCTCGATAGGGCTTTATTGCGTAGTTTTTAGGTGGGTAGGTACCTTCCTATAAGTGGTGAATGTAGCCAGGTTCTCGGGCCCCCGCCGCGTCTACTCAACTCTTTCTCAATGGCGGGGACCAATTCCGAGACGTCGCTCAGCCACAGGCGGGAGCAGAGAGGCCGCGGTGACTTGCCGCCTGAGGCCTGAGGCCTGAGGGGCTGGGGAAGACCTTGCCAGGAAGCTGCCAGGTGAGAACCCTTCGGCTCGACATAACTTGAAAGACTGGCATTATGAAATTGGGTGGTCGATACATTAAACTCTTAAAGGTGTTTCTCTAATCATCTGAGTACCTAGGTCCTTTTTCTGTGTGCAGTTCCATTCACCAAGTCGAAAAACATCGACGGTTCGAAACCAGCAGCTAGCAGCTGGCGGCCGCCGATCCCGTCGACGTGCCGCTGCCAGCGCCAGTGTCGACGTGGAGCTAATTCATATCAGGCGCCGCGTATTTCCGTGCCAATTCCGCACCACGGTCGCCACTTGAGATGGGTAGGTACGGTACTTTCAACGCCTAGTAGTGCATAAGTACGTTCCCAGTTTACGCGGATCGCTCAGTGTCAACGATGGTAATGGACTCGGTAGTCGGTACGGAGGGGAAAACCCAACAATTAAAAAAGCGTGCCGAGAAGCCAGCACAGGCCGATTGGATTAGGTCCGGGCAAAGTCCGCGTGTCACTGGAACTCTCGCACTATAGTAGGCAGTACCTGGCCTACCTCCCACCCGCCATGGTTACAAGTCACTTTGATTCATCATCGAGCGAGTCTGGCGTGTCTTGTGATCCGACAGAGGTCCCCATCATAGGTAGGTGCATCGAAAGGAAGGTAAGCAGTCACGATAACGATGATTCGGCAGGCTCGACGTGCCGTCTCGACCCCCTCGTCACATTTCTGTCTCACCACACGTTGACCCGCGGACGCCTTCCACTGCAATGGGATTACCGTATGGTTTTCGCATGAAGGTCGGACGGAAATTTTGGAACATTTATGGATTCTTCCAACATATGTGATAGTTTAAGGACGGATCACGATTTTCTGGCCGAAGAACTTCGTCACATCACGAAAATCGATCTTGGGGATCGGTGAGTACGATCAGCTAAGTGATTCGACTGCAAAATACTGCTGCCGACCTAGCTATAGGTAGGTACACCCGTGCGTATCGGGCCACTCGATCTACGTAACAGTCACCGCAGTGAGTGCTACCTTCGAACGACGAGGATGTCGAAGTCGACTAGCACTTTCCCGAAAATTGGCAAAAACGGTTAGCCCTGATAAAACCGCCAATTGACCGACGGTGTATCTCGACTTTTGGTGACGATTTTGGTTTTGGTTGGCTGTAGGGTGATGACATCCTGCAAATATTATAATGCCATAGTTAAGGCATCCGGATATACTCCACGCGATAACTTGAAAGTCTTAAACAGCAGAGGAGCATTGGAGGGGAGCGCCCGAACTGACGACCAAGATTTACGACAGCACGGCAGGCCCCTGTAAATGTCGAACTCAACGCGCACCGGCGCACCGGCTCAGGCGGTCGAGTCGGTTAAAGACTCAAACCTCCCTCGCAGTGATCGCCACTCAAAAAAAGGGACCTCGCCTTTCAAGCGGTGGAAGCAAAGTTGGATTTGACGAATCCCACGAACTCCGCGTCCGGCGTCGAAGGATAGATAAATGGTTGATCACGAAAATGCCCTTCAACTTCCACCACATTTACGAAACTGCCCTCGGTCGTTTCAAAACTAAAAGACTACCCTCGGCGAGAACACTTTTGTCACTGTAGCATCTGCAGTACATGACGTATCAGGCGCGGACTGAGCGACTATTTTCTTCAACACCTGGAGAAAGGGCGCAAGCCTTTTGAAGTTTCCATGACAAAAATACAGCAAGGCCGAAAGTCATATACTTCCAGGGTATAAAAGCCATTTGAGTATATTTGTGCACGCGCTTTCCAAAGCGCCAAACCGGTCCCATACATCGAGGGTCGTGCAAGTGCCGCCGCCTCGTGCTGTCTCGGACTCGACTTTTGCCTCAAAGTCATCCTGATCCGTGGCCCGCCACCGAGCGACCTTTTTTTAGGAATGTCGAGTACACTTGGTTTGATACATCTTCTGATTCAAATGACGAACAGAGTCGTTTCGTATGCATCTCACCGGTATTCAAAAGGCGTCAACGCACGTTTTTTTTTTTTCTACACGGCAGCGGTGCAAATGCAGAGGCAATCTCTTGCGCGCAACTTGTAGTCGTGAGGTCGGATTTAGATCCCTGTTCTTTTTTGTTTGTTTGTGTGTCATGCGCTCAAATCCCTACCTTAGGCAAGTACATGAAGACTAGACTCTCTTCAATGATGCGTGCGACCGTCTTGCATGCCGCTCAAGCTCCCTCCTAAGGCCCGTACCCTCACCAAAATTGGTTGAAAGGGCCCAGCGGAGTTTGAAAATTCCTCATTTCTCCAAACCACCTTCAAATCATCTCACGACTCCCAGCAGCAACTACATCACTTTGTAGAGTAATTAGTGTCAATTAATGTATGGGATCTACACCACCTCGAAACGAGTAAAAGAACCGGGAGAGGTAATAGCTGCTACATACAAAAGCGGAAGTGAAAAGAAAAATGTGCGGAACCCATCTTTTACGCAGGCACAATTCCTCCGAAGACACACGAAAAAAAAAATCACAAGCGGCCCTTTGCCCCATCCAACGTCGAGTTCGTGTATTTGCTCACCACCTCCGAACGAGGACTCATGAACAACATCCTCAACACGCCCTCATCCTCCCCTCCTCATCACCTCAATTCCCACTCTCCATCCGCCCATCTTGCGTCTGCGACGGCTGCCCCTGGGGCACAGGCTCGACATTGGGTAACGTCTTGGTCCACCCAAGGATGCTGTTCTGCTTCTGCTCCATCTGCACTAGCTCACTCCCAAACGGAGGTGCAGGTGGTGGCGTATGAGGTGCTTGCCTGTCTGTCGACCATGGATCGGTATGTGTCGCGTTCTGGCCCGACTGGTGCGAATCTGTGCGCAAGACGAGGAAAATTGAACGACGTCAGCCCGGTTTCAGCGGGTTCGCGTGCAGCCGCCGCCGGCCTCACTCAGCTTACCATCCTCCTCGGCAGCAGCCCACCCCTTCCCAACAGCACTCGCAGGGTGCGATGCATTTTTGATGTTCCCTGCTCGTTGACGCTGCTCGGATCGATACATTGGCGGCGAAGGCGGTGGACCTACGATGACTCCGCACTGCGGTTTGACGGGCGAAACAGGCAAAGCTGGGGGTCGAGCGAGGACGGGCGTGCGTCTCGATCCCTGCGCAATCAAAATGCGATGGAATAGCATGGCATCAGTACGGCACCTTTGGAGTATAAAACTTGAAATTAAGAACCTCGGGTGGCAGGCTCTCGACGCTGAGAGCTCGAACCTCTTCCTTTTGATCGACCGTGAATCCCGAGCACTCGACAATCGCGCGTTTCTTCCGAATCATCGCCGAAAATGCAAGAGGGGGAACATCAGTCAGCAGACAAATTCACTTGGGATGAGATCGCTTATACCCCCTCCACTCACGAGCAACTCGTAAATCAACTCGAATTTGTCGGGATCGACCTGCGCCTTCCTCACAGCCAGGACGATGACGTCGTAGGCGCAGTCAAAGATGGCGTCGCGCTGCTGCTTCGTGTAGAGCTCGAGCTCGGACCAAGGGAACTGTAGTCAGGCAGAAGACATACTCAATCACCACATGAATAGCGGAGCTTGACCTGGTAATGTGGTATAGGACCACCTCCCGCCTAGGGCACGCTTTCGGTTGATCTTGAAAGCTCCTCCGGCCTACCTTCGCAAGGATCGTCACAACGTTCAAGAAAGCTCTCTCGAGCGGTCGTTCCCTCGACTCTCTTCCATCTTCCGCATGACGAACCAACTCGTCCAAATCCTTGCGCGTCAAAATCGTCTGCGGCAAAACGTAATGGGACGGAACCGGAGGCAACGCCGATGCGGCGGGTGACGAAGCAGGGGTGACGAAGTAGCCTTCTTGCGAGAAGAGGTCGCGCATGAGTTCGCCGCGACGTTCCCACTTGACACGCACGGTGCGGTCGCCGAGCAACTTGCGGTCCATCTGCGTCATGACCTCGTTGGCGAGTTGGATGCTCTTCATCTCGACGTAGGCGTGCGGGAGCGTGCGGCCCGTCTCGCTGAAATCAGCATCAGTCAAATGTCAGTGACCGAAGATCGTATGTAACAAGTCAATTGAAAATGAACATTAACTCACCGATGCAAGATCAAGTGCACAGCCAACAACAACTTGGGATCGTCCTTGGGCGCGATCGTCAGTTCGGGCAACCAGTTTTCGACGTCCCTAACCGTCGTCGCGAACGGCAAATTCTCAACTTTGATGATGGGGAAAGCGGGCTTGTGGACCCTCCATGCGCTCCTCGCTTCAACCGAAGTCGTCAACGTCGACTCATCCCCACCGGCCGCAACCAAGCTGGATCCGTTCTTCCTCAGTGCGGTCTCGTCGATGCTTCGACGCGAAAAGGGGACATGACCACCGTAGCTCCCTCGCGGCATCGGTCGAATCGAGGTCGCCATCAAGGGCGACGGCACCAACTTTGAATCCGCCTCGAAATGCGCCTGTGGGCCTCCGGACGTTCCTGAATCTGATTGGCCGACTGGGATAGGGGAGAGTGAGCTCTGAGGCAACGAAAAGGCGCGACCGTGACGAAAGCCCTTGCGCGGACCTCCCGAGCGGAAGCGTGCAACCGGTCCCCCACCCCCACCTTGGATCGAGCGATTGAAAGGCTTCGAGTGGGGGCCATCACCACCACCACCAGCATGGTGAGGGCCCATTGGGTGGAAGTGAACCATCGGCATCGTATTGGGCGACGCCATGGAGTAAGAAGGTGGAGCGCTACAAGTGGGGAACATGTACGGAGGCGGCATCGCAGTTGGCGGTGTTGAGAACCCTTGAGCGGCATTCGTCGGCGCGGGAGGAAAGACGAACCCCTGCAGCGCGAAGGGGAACTGAAACCCGAGAGGAGGCGGGATCTGCTGCTGTTGTTGTTGTTGTCCGGGTGATAGCCC
Organism: Microbotryum intermedium; assembly: GCA_022702645.1. Classification (NCBI taxonomy): domain Eukaryota; kingdom Fungi; phylum Basidiomycota; class Microbotryomycetes; order Microbotryales; family Microbotryaceae; genus Microbotryum; species Microbotryum intermedium. The sequence continues at coordinate 1,433,597 of JAHWDX010000015.1, read as the reverse complement.
ACCAAATCCACCTCGGATCGCTCCCCCGGCGCTGTTGGCACTCCAAGGCACGTCGTACGCCTGATTCATTTCGGGTGAGAAGGGTGGGATTTCGGGTGAGAAGGGTGGGATCTGAGGCAGAGGGGCGGTCCACCATGACGGATCGACAGGGAAGCCGAACGCGGCAGCGGGGAATTGCTTGCCCATCGCCACCGGGACTGAGTGGGAAGGGAGCGTGTAGTGAATCGAGAACATTGATCCTGTATCCTCGTTCTGGATCTCTGTGCGATATTGCCCGCGTTCGATCTCGTCGTCTTGCTCGCCGTTCTGACCCATCGCGGCGACAGTAAAGGACTCGGTTTGACAGCTCAAGCACTTGAAGGCTTTGGTTCGACGCCCTTGCTCATCTGCTCCGACGACCCTTGAAGCGCGAATGATGCTCCCTAAATGCTCTCGACAGATCCTACATCCACATGGAGCTAGTTCGCAAAACATCGGATGGAGGCAATGTTCGACCATGCACGCGCGAGGAGGATCGACGGTGAAGTCGAAGCGCATCGGATCGGAGTGGTGGGAGGCGACGAGAGGTGCTGGAGCAGGGATCGTCGTCGCCGTCAATATAGGAAGTGGGCTCGTCTCTATCTTGTCATCGCCGTACCAGCGACTGCCCGACGACCCATGGGCGCGCAAGTCGGAAGCCGCCACGGCGGGGGGAGTGACATCAATCAAGCTCGTGACAGGGGGCGTCGGATCGACCTGCATCGGAGGAGGGTACGTCGCCGTCGCCGCCATCGCGCCAGCTTGGGGGCTAAACATGACGGGGAAGGGGATTCCAGGGGGTGCACGAAGAGGAAGACGAGTCTCAGGATCGTAGACGAAGCCATTCATCGAGGGAGGCGGGGGTGGTGGTGGTGGCACCGCCGACTCGGGTTCGCCCCCGTTGCAGCGCATTGCTCCGTTCGGCGGTGGTGGCGGCGGTGGCGGCGGTTGATTGTGGAAGGCCTGCGCTTGTTGAGGACCACGAGGATGCTGCATACCGGGTGGAGCATTCAGGTTGGGTGGTTGCCTCATGAGAAATTGACTTTCGTGGACCGACCTAACGAAAAGAGTGAATCAGCAGTGAACGTCGACTAACGACCTCGAGTGGCGAACCTTTGGATAAAACACTGAGCCTAGTGACTCCGAGGTAGTGATGTGAGAGGAGTGTGATCTGAGATTCACGAGGAATGAAGCGGGACCGGTTCACACTAGGTTTGTGGCGAGAAGTGGGGTAGAGGTCAAGCTGGCAACGAGCGATGTGCGACTGCGGTGCAAGCATGCCATGAGGTAGTAGGGAGTCAGTACACACGTCTACCCCAATATCGCAGTCCCCATCGAGACCAGAACCGAGAGATGCTCTACCCCGACGCGCGTCGCACGAGACTCTTACGATGTATGCCAACACCGCTCCATCACCTCCCCCGCCGTCCGCCAAGCTCGGTCCGAGATGCGAGTCAGGACTCACCCCAGCAGCACTTACGAACAAGGCAACGGGAAGCAAAAGCAATGTACGAAGAAGTGGAATAGACGGTAGGGTGTACAGGACAGGAAATCAAGGATGATCGACCTTCGAGTCGAAAAAAATGACGTCAACCCCACGGGGACGGAAAGGAGACTCACTCGCCCCCCTGCAAGTCCGGCATGGAGCGTCGGAGATGTTCGGACGTCCGAGGCGCGCGCAGCTCGTTGAACAGACGGATTCGAATAAATGGTGGCGATGCAAGGGGTGATGCACACGAACTAGTCGTACAAAGGCTGTGCAGAAGAGAAAAAGCTAGGGAACTGTGCACAGAAGGGTGTGTGTGTGTAAGAGCTTGAAAGAAAGGAAGAGGGAGGACTCAATTCCGGAGCTCCCGAGCTTCCCATCGTCCGGCCGGTGACGGCACGGTCGCACTGATCGGGTTCGGAGGACAGGAGGTGAGTGCGGGGCCCCCTCTCGGAGTCATGAGGGTATGACACATCTCGAAACGACAGCGACTACTTTGTCGATCTTGCGGCATGTGGTTCTACTCCTACTGAAGTCCGAAGCAGGGAACATCGTCGTCGTTCTCGCGCCACTCGCACTTCAAGTTGGACGCTCGACTTCATGATATCGGAGGAACGATTACGCGAAGTTGCAGCCAGACCAACGAGAAAAAAAAAAGGCTATGATACAAAACTGAGCGGATCTTGAACCTCTCGAGCGGCCTGAAGAAAAACAAAACTCAGAACATGTCGTCATCCTCCTCGTCATCCTCCTCCTCCTCTTCCTCATAATCCAGCATCTTTCTATACGCCCGCCCGAAAAATGAACCAGGCCGAAAACGCATCAGCAACCCCATTCACCCTTTCACCCCAAACCCTTCCCCTTGTACACCAACTCACGTCATATAAGGCCCCTCCAACGCATACCCCAATCTCTGATAATAGTTCCTAACCCCAATGCCCGAAATGACGGCCAACTTCTTGGACCCATGTTCCTCCCTTGCGATCTTCTCCGCTTCCTCCATCAGCAAGGTCCCGACGCCCTGATGTTGGAACAAGGTCGGGTCGCGGGCGTGCATCGGGACCGCTGTGCCGTAGACTGTCGGAGTGCGAAGGGCGTCAGTGATCTTCAAGGGAAAGCGAACCTACCTATTGAGCCCAGAAAGAAGAAGAAGAAAAACGTACCATGCAACTCCCTGACGATCGAACTCGGCCCATCCCTGACCAATTCGTCCCTGTACGTCCCTTCCTTACTACACTTCCTCAACCTCAACAACCCAACCAAAATATCCCTCTGGGGATCCTCATAGCTCAAAAACGTCTCCCATCCACCATTGGCCCAATAGTCCCTCCTGATCAACTCCAACTCGTCCGGCCTAACCTTCATATGCAACTCGTGCAGTCCAACTTCCCGATGACGCACATCCCTGCACTTCAATCCAAAGTCCCTCATCCTCTGCAATGCCAGTTCCCTCAAGTTGCCATTCTCGACTCCCGAAGAAACGAGCGGCATCGGGATGTCCCTTTGCACGCGGTAGATCCTCGTCCAAGGTGGGATCAACGCCAGGATCCTCGCGACGATATCGACCAACGCATTAGGGGAATAGTTCTTGTACCTGCCCGTCCTCCAAAGTTCGTACAAGCCCGTCCCACGAATCACAAGAGTAGGGTAGATCTTCAACCCGTCCGAACGAAACTCTGGGTTCTCAAAGTATTCTTGGAACTGTTCCATGTCCCTCTCGACACCGACGTTGGGGAGGTCCGGCATCATGTGAGAAACGACTTTGAAACCGGCGTCTTTGGCCATGTGGAACGACTCGCAGGTCGCGCGGACGGTGTGCCCTCGGTTCGTGTCGCGCGCGACGTCTTCGTAGACGGATTGGACTCCGATCTCGAGACGGGTGCAGCCGTAGCGTAGCATGGAACTGGATGAGAGCAATTTCGGAGGGTCAGAAGCATGTCGGAGCCGAAATCGAGTCCCCTGAACTCACGATAGATGTGGCTTGAGGCAGTAATCGGGTCGAGTCTCGATCGTAATGCCGATGCACTTGGTCTGAGCTTGCTCAGCGTAGCTGTGTGGCAATGCAGGAGGTCCGTGAGTCACATCCTCCTCCTCAGTTAGATACGTGCCTCGCACTCACATCACCGCCTCATCGATGTCATTGCCCGTGTACCCCGACAACGAGTTGTGCAGTGACGTCACGAACCCGGACCGATACGACTCGGGCAAGGACATGAACGTCCCACCCATGATGATGAACTCGACCTGATCATCACGAAGAGGAATGAGCTCCAGTTTTATGAACTCATCTCATGGATCGCAACTGACCTTGTCGACGCTATGCCCTAGTCCTCTCAACTGCTCGACGCGACCTTTGGATTGCTCGTAAGGGTCGTACCTCGCTCGAATCGCTCGCATCGACGTGGGTTCATAGCCCTATGAGAAGGACCGCCGCCTTGAGTCACTTTTGTGTGTACAAACATGTGGTGAAGTAGTGTGACTCACGGTGTAGGACTGCGTCGAATACTCAAAGTCGGAATCGGGTCCACCTGGGCAGTATCTACCTCCGGGAGAGAATAGACGAGAATCAGCCCCCGAGCGTCCACCCAACCCCGATCTCTGCTCTCTCCTACTCACACGCAGATGTTGCCCGTCATGGCAATATGGGGACACCGATGCGGTTTACTCATCACCGCGACCACCGCTATCCCCGAAGCCGTTCGTACGGGCTTGGCCCTGAGTTTGGGGAGGAGGATCTGCTTGACTTCATGCGGGACGGCGGCGATGATGTCGACCAAACGTGGGACGATCTTGCTACTGTGCTTCTTGGATACGGAGGCTTTCAAAGCGTTGAGGTTGATGGATTCACCTGGGGATCGGGGAGGGAGAGTGCGAGTGCGAGTCAGTGCCAAGTGTCAGGGGATAGTGATTGCGAAGTGAGTGGTGTGAATTGAACGGACCGGAATGATGTGCTTCGAGCAAGCGGCGTACGATTTCGGAACAACACCGGATCGTGATCTCGGCCTGGGGTGTCTCCGTCTTGGCCATGATCGACTGGTGTGACCGCGTGCGAGTGAGAGGGGGTGCGAGAGTGCGATCTCACAAAGGGGTGCGACCGTTCGCCGCCGCTGGTACTGGCTGAAGGCGCGGGTCCGAGCTCAAGTGAGCTCAAGTGACAGACAGTCCGGCCTCATCGCCGCCAGCTGGCACTCGGTCGCACCACCACCGCCACCACTCCACGGCCACCTCTATAAGGGGCGTTAGGGGCTCTCACCACACCCTTCCACCCCATCCCCAGCAGTGCCTCGCCTCTCGCACCGACACTTCCCCTACCTACACCTTCCCTCCCCCCTCACTTCCTCGAGCTCACCTCATTCTCTCGCTTCGAGTCATACGACCACTTCCACCCTGCACACCGACAACCCTTGTGACGATGAGCGCGCACTCGTCCTCGACGTCTTTCCTCGTGCTCATCATCAACAAAGCCGGTGGGCTGATATACCAAAAGAATTATGCCGGTACGTGTTTCACCCCCAGACTTCCCATCCTCCCATCCTCCCTCCCCCAACTCTCACTCCACTAACCAACCACCACACCCCCCACAAACAGAGGGACTCACCCCTCTCTCTTCAAACGAATACCTCGTCCTCGCGTCAACATTTCACTCGATCCACGCGATCGCGACTCGCATCTCGCCCGTCCCTCGTTCGTCCGGGATCGAGACGATCGAGGCCGACGCGTTCAAAATGACGTGTTTGCAATCACCGACAGGTAAATTACTCCTTCAAGATCCTAGGTTGTGTTTATTTAACCTGTGAATCTTTTCCTAATGCCATCTTGTTCCTCCCCGCCCCATCCCTTCCCCTCTTCAAAAGGAACCAAATTCGTACTCCTCACGACCCCCTCCCACCCACACCCCGATTTGGTCCTAAGAAGGATCTACGAGACCTACGCTGACCATCTCAAGGACCCTTTTTACATGGTCGAGATGCCGATCAGGTCAGAGAGGTTCGATACCAAGATGGCCGCCGTGATTAGGGCTGGATAAAGATGATATGGGTCCGAGGGGGGGGGGGTTTAGATGGGGTTGGGTTTTCGGGGGCGTCGATCGGGAGAAAATTGTTGTATGAGTATGGGTGTTTCGGGAGGTGTGTTGCATTGTACCCGATTCAGTCACGATTATTGTTCGGCTCGAAGGTGCCGTTGTATCTGCCGGTAGTGGTCGACGAAGCAGACACCTGGACCAGAGCGAGACTAAAAAGAGAGGGAAGAGTTGGTTTGAAGCTGGCAGACGACTCCGAGATCTATCATTCGCAGGTCACCACTGCACGACAGACGAAACGAGGCTAGGTGACCAACCATGCTGCCCTTGCAAAGAGCGAGTTCCAGCTGTACCTCAGTGGTCTGGAAGATGTGAGCGCATGAAGGTTCTAGCTGGCGCCCCAAGGACCTCTTTCTCGTTCTCATCAATCATTTCTCCCTCAAAAGTCTGATAAAGCACGACACCACGACCGAATTCGAATTGACAGAAAACGCAAAAGCGAAACCCCTTACTTTACGACCTCTTGCCCCCACCACGACCTCCACCAGCCCTCTTCAACCCCGTCAAGCCAATCTTGGGTCCTCCCTTGGCCTTCTTGCCCGCCACAGCCTGCAGGGGTACAAAAGCATACGGTTCCATCCCATTCTTCTTGACGTCTCCCCCAGCCCTCTTGGCCTTGAACTCCTGTCCGACTCTGACCGTCTCCCTCGACGATGACGAGCCTTGCTTCTTCTTCCTCTTGGCTCCGGTCGCATCGTCCATCTGGACGTCGTCATCGTCGTCGTCGAATTCGCCCGATCGTGCACGTTTCCCTTGCGTCTTGTTGAACTTAGCCTTCCCCTTCGCATCAAGGGTATGCCCATCCTCGCCCCTCATGGCCTCGAGATAAGCCCCCATCGAAAGAGACGTCGACGCTGCCCCCATCATCTCCCTCTCCTGATCCCTGATCCTGACTTCCCCGTCCCCTTCTTTCTCTCCCTCATCGTCGAACCTCATCCTCCCACTCTTCTCATCCGTCTTGAAATGCCTCTCCAAATCTTTCCTCTCCTTCTTGAGCGCCTTGCCCTTCCCAGCCGAGATATTCGACATCATGCGATCGTCCAACAGGTCCAAGACCTCGTTCTCGTCCTCGTGGATGAACGTCCCCTCCTCGCGTTGCTTCTGTTTGCGCAGTTGCGATTTTCGGTTCCGGACGCCTGAAGGGGCGGTTCGTTGAGAATCTCCCGTCGCAATGGTGGACTGTTCGTTGTCCGAAGCGCCGGAGGACTCGTCCGAGTCGGAGCCATAGAGGACTTCGTCGTACGCTGAACGAGGGTTCGCTCTCGGTGCGGCCTGTATAAGAACGATCCTCAAACTTGAAGTCAGTAATCCTTACCTCCGAAAAAAATAGTCCCCCCCCCCCCCCCCCCGCCTATATCCACTTTTCCAAATCTTACCTCAACATCACTCATATCCCCATCCTCCCCTCTCGCCTCCGCAGCCGCAGCCTTCTTCTTCTTACTCCTCACCATCTTTTTCCTCAAATTGGTGATCAACTTCCGATCCTCCTCCGGCGCATACCTCTCCACTTTGTCGTGGCCAAACTTCCTCATCAACCTTTCCAACAGGTGTCGTACTTTGACTTTGAAGTGATTCGAATGCTCGTGCGACCAATTGATGAGGTTCGGCACGATTTGGGCTAAACTCGGTTCCAACAACGACGGATCGAGAACGACGAGAGAGACTTTGATGAAGCCCAATGCGCTCCTGACAATTTCCCTATTCGGCGACGAGAGGAATACGACCAACGTCTCGACGACTTGTTTCAACGTTTCCTCCGGAACTTGGGTATAAAACTCAAAGAGGACCCTCGACAGTGAAGTGATGGTCGCCGAAATCATGTGCGGACTGATGCCGGCCAACCCAGCACTCAACATCGTCACGAACTCCTCCACAGTCGCAGGGACGTCATCCTCTTCCATACCGTCTTCACCATCGTCGCCTTTGAGATCTGGGTCCCTCATCCCTTTGACTTTGTGCCTCGCCAACGTGCCCCCTTGTTGCATCTTGGTCGCCATACCGAGGACGAGCTCATAGGCGGCTTCGCGCGTGCGTTCGTTCGATTCCTTAGTGCCGAGCACGGCTTCGGGGATCAGGGAGGGGATATGATGCAACGAGTCCGAGGGTAGAAGCGGTACGAGGGTCGAGAGGAGGACGACTCGATCCTGTGAACCAAAAATTCACGAAAGCACCACCAGGATCAATCCCAATTCCCCTCCTCACGACACACACACCCCTCCCCCCCCCCCCCCCCCCCCCCAAGCATAAACTCACCCTTTTGGCCCCTTGCGCAACCCCACTCTTGCCCTCAACCAAGTTCTCCAACACGTCCCCAACCCTACCCTCTAAAACCTTGCCTCCCCGTTCCTCCGCCAACCTCGCCAAAACCCTATACGCCTTCTTCTGCACGGCCGCATCTTCCGACTTCAACAAATGATCGCTCATCGCAAGATCAAAGAACCTGCGTTCGAATGGTGACGCATAAGGAATCATGGTGATGAGGATATCCAACAACGCATGAAGAGGGGAGAGGGTGCTCGCATCGTCCTTGATTGATTGCTGGTTCGTTCCTGTGAACTTGGGTTGAGCATCAAGAGCTTGCTCCAACAACCCCACGACACGATCGAACGTCGCGACGAGATCCTGTTCAGGTAGAATAGCGAACCAATCCCCTACAGTCGTGAGGATGAACCCCCCCTCCCCCTTCGCCATCTTGCCATAAACGTTGAACGAGATACCCAACACGGTCTCGGCCAAACCTTGCAAATGTTTTAACGCCTCTTGACCCTGTTGAGGCGTGAGCCCGAACTGCGCGTACAACAACTCGCTCGGCGAAGTCGACTGGGCCAAGGTCTGGGTCGTGCCCACGAGCGTCGAAAGTGCCTTGAATACCGCAGGCCTCAACATCGGCTGAGCATAAATGACATTGGCGATCAACCCCAAAAACTCGGCATCGACTTGATCGACCAAATCGGTTGGGTACTCGCAATACCCAGGTAATAAGGCCCAAACCTGGCCCACCAACGTTTCCCACACCTTAACTTCCATCCCCTTTTGTGCCTCCTTGGCCTTCTCCGCTTTAGCAAACAATTCCGCTGATAGAGGAACAAAAACTTTTTTGAAGTGTTCGAGTCGGGTATTCGTAATGGCCGGTTTGAGCAAAGGCAACAACCAAGCCTTGGCCTTGGCCGGATTCGCGCCTTCTTCCAAGCCCAACGGCAAAACGGCCAGAACGGTTTCAGGACCACAGACTTTGATCGCAGCGTCGAGGACGTCTTCCAATGCGCGCTTCCATTCAAAGTGGGAGTCCTCACGCAGTTTCGAGAGCAGGAACAAGGTCTTGCGTAGAAGGATCGAGGCGGCCGGATCGACGTGGGATGACAGAGACGAGGTCGGAGGAATTCGGACTCGAAGGCGAAGGAACAAGGCCTTGGCAAGGGCCAATACATGAGGTTGTGCGGACGCAGCGAAACGAGGCGACGTGATGGCCTTCTCGATTACTTGAACGACAGCCAACGTCGCTTGTCCTTGCTGCAACCCCTTGAGCTCGACGTCGTTGTTCGATCCCTTCTTCCTAACGACCTCCACAGCAGCGAGCACGTCCTTGTCCAACACACAATGCCTAATGACCATCTCGCACGCTGCCTCCGTCGCAGTTCTCAAAGGCGCCGACTGAGCCGTCGACAAGATCGGTAATACCTCCTTGAGCGTCTCGACGGCTCGAGTCTGCGCTTCTTCGGGATTCGTCCTGGCATAAGCGACAAGTCCTTCACCCACACCTTCGACCCACCCCGCAAGGAGTTTCTCGTTCGTTTCGCCCGATCCGCCTCGAGGTTTGGCGTCGAGTAAAGCGAGAAGGGTTTCTTGGACCGAGTTGGACGAGAGCGAGTCGGCAGAGTGCGAGGCCGAGAAGAGGTGCGAGAGTAAGGTCAGCGCCGCGAGGGTGAGATGTTGCGAAGAGAGCGTCAAGGTGGAGAGAAGGATTGGAAGCAGAGACGGGGTCGCCTGTCACGATGGAATGCAGCTTAATCTCTAAAACCAAGAACGGCCAATCCAACTTCCTAGACTGACCTCATCGGCCCAAGCGTGGCCCAAATTGCGCATAAATGTCAACAAAGCGATCGCTCGACTTTGATCCGACGCAGCGCCCGAATCATCCTGATCAATACCCCCGACAGCTTTGGTCACCTGCTGCGCCTTTTTCTGACCGTGTCCAACGAGGACGGGCGCAGTCGGCTCCTTCTTGCCACCCCTTTTGGCACCCTTGACGGCGTGCTGCAACTTGTTGAGGATCCAATTCGCCGACTCGGTCGCGTACGGATGCACGGTCGAAGGTGGGGGAGGTTGTTTGAGCACTTGCTGAACGGCTTCCTGTGCCCTCCGCCGCACTTTGGGTCTCGGGTCCTCGCAAAGACTGAGGATGGCGGAATAGGTGGTCCTGACGTCCAAATCCTTTTCCAACACGGAGGTCGAAAGGATCGACAACACGGATTGACCGATCGCCAACAACGACTTGACCGCCGGTGCATGACCCGCAAAGGACGTGAACAGAGGTGCAAGTGTAGGGAGGATGGTCATGAGGTGGGGACGAACGGTCGAGGCTTGGAGATGGGGCAGGAGTATCGAGAGGAGGTACAAGGTCGCTTCGAGCAACTGCCTCTTCTCGCCCGTCTCCTTGGCGGCTTGGGCGTCCCCTGCGAGTTGAGTCAAGGTCGACACCAATGCAGCCAAATAAGCCGCAGCGGGAATATCACGCGTCGTACCCGCTTTCGTCGTCGTCGTCGTCGTCGCCGCGGCTGCTGAGGATTGCGAAGGAGCGAGCGTAGCCTCGATCGCGACGAGCAAAGTGGCGGGCCTACGAACGGCGGCGACACCGGCGGTGGTTTGGGTTCGCACCTTGTTGAAGGCGACTTGCCATGGATGCCGTTCCGAATTTGAATCGGCCATGGTGGGTTTGTGCGTGCTTCGAATGAGCGGGAAGAGGGAAGAGGGAAGAGGGAAGCGGAGCTGCTCAAGTCGATCAAGTGTCGACACTTTGGCGGCTGCGAAGCTCGCTCGCCGGTCGCTCGCCGCTCGGGTTCTCGCAGGCGGGGTGCAAGCTACCAGGCTGCCACTACTAAAACAACTTGACCCGACCGACAGTCGCAGACATTAACCCCCTCACCCCCCCCCTAACCGATCCTTCAGTCCGCCACCCCCATCCCACGTCCTGCCGCACCATGCCCGCCTCCTCCCAACCTCGAACGCTCTACAGACGCCCTACGACGCCATTGCAACATGATCCCTCTTTCGAACGACCCGAGCTGACCGGACCCGAAGCCGGACCCGAAGCGCCTTTCCCCGTCTATCTCAAGGGGTGGGTTACGAGGGGGTTCGGCAGGGGGAGTAAAGATTTGGGATGTCCTACGGGTGAGTCGGATGATGGTTGGATCAACTGGGGTCGAGGGGTTAGGGGTGCTTTCGAGAGCGAGTTGTCCCGATCTGCTCCCTCACCCACTGAACCCGCGTCCTCTTCCTTTGACCCCCCTCCCAGCCAATCTCCCCGACTCGTCCATCGAACCCTACGCCGAGACGCTGCAAACAGGCGTCTACTACGGCTACGCGCGTGTGCTCGATCCTCACCATCCCCAAAACTCGCTCGCATTCTCCTCCTCCTCTTCTTCTTCACCCAACACCACCCCCTGTCCTCATGATCAAGTCTGGCCAATGGTCATGTCGATAGGGTGGAATCCATTTTATAAGAACCAGTCCCGAACGGCCGTGAGTTGGCCAGCCCTCGTCCCGAATGGCCCCTCGAACTGAGCTTATCCATGTGGGGGTTGTCTTTCCTCTCCTCTCCGTCTTTGGGATGGTGACGTCTCCCCTCCTTACGCAGGAAGTTCACATCCTGCACGAGTACCCACAAGATTTCTACGGCAAGGAATTACGCGTCGTCATGCTCGGTTTCATTCGACCTGAATACAACTATTCTTCAATGGGTACGTTCCCCCCAAAAAAAAACCCTCCTCTCTCCTCCCCTTTTTCCCCAAACCCTTTACCCAAACTTGAATAAAAACCCCGGCTTCCACACCCTTTGCAGACGCCCTGATCAAAGATATCGACATGGACAAATCCGTATCATTGCGATCCGTATCCCGTCCTTCCTACGCCACCTACGCTTCGGATCCTTTCTTCACTCGAACGAGTCAACTCGAGAAACCCAAGCAGGATCCGAACAAGGTCAGGGTGAAAACCGACTGAGGACGGAGAGCGCAAGAACGAGTCCTAGCCAGACGAGGATTCTCTTTGTTTTATATTGGGGGGTGTGGACACGAGTTGACGTTGAAATAAATATAAAGTTCACGAAGCGTGCTTGGCAGGGTTTAGGGACTGGGAAGAATGATCCCGACAAAAACGAATGGGGCACACCCCGAAGAAAGAAAGAAAGAAACCCGATCGGTGAGCCTCGACAACAAACCCCCCTCACTTCAACTTGCACTACTACGCCTTGGCCTCTACCGCACTCGTCTCCATCATATCCATAATCATATCCGCTGCCTTGCCCAAATTAGCTGTGGAGGAGAAGAAGAGGATAAAACCCGAACGATCCTCGATCAGCAACCGCGATTCGAAACCCCGCACCCTCCGCATCACCAAAAAGCAAACTGACCAATAAATTCTTTCCCCTTCATATGCCTTTCACACGTCACCGTGAACTGCAAATAATCCTTATGGATCATATAAGGGATCCCATACCCATTCGGATCGACCCTACCCCATCCATAAGCCGGGCTATGTTCGATATAGATCTGACTCGTCGACATCGTCCACGTCGAAGACCTCTTCAACAAATGATCTTGGAACAGTTGCGCTTCCGAGGACGAGGCTTCCTCGGGTGAGTTGAAGAGGTGTTTGAGTCCGAACAAGTGACGGTCAATTCCGAGGCCGGAGGAAGCGGCTTTCATATCCATTCCGTGTTGCGAGATGGCTTGCGCGAAGAGGGATCGTTTTTCGGACAACGAGGTCGAGGACGAAGTCATGGCTTGTGCGAAGGCGAGGGTTGCGGAGGTGCAAATGCGGACGGTTTCTACGACGATGGGTCGGAAAACTGTGAACGAGCGTCGTGAAGGGGCTATAGAGTCGAAGGCTGTACTGACCTGTTCGGCCCAATTGGAAACGACGAACTTGGGCTGCCTCATACGTACCACAAGGCTTGCCATGCTGTGCCCCGCCCAAATCCAATCTGATCAGCTCTCTCCTTACCCTTGAATCTCTCGAACAGTCCCCCCGCGAGCCGCCGTAACTAACCGTCATGTAATACGCCAACTGGAACGCCATCTGCACCCACCCATCAGGCGAGGTCTTGTTCCTCTTGATCCCCTCCTTCCCATACCGTCCATAATGCAAATAGAACATTTCGTGTCCTCCGACATGTTGTTCAAACTCCTTCTTCCCTTCCTCGATCGCTTTTTGGGTCTTCGCATCGACGTTGAATTCCAACGCCTCGATTTGAGGGGTCGCTTGGGGAGCAGGGTCCGAGGATCCAACTTCGATGGGTTGGCGCGTGAGCAGGCGCTTGCTAACGAAATCGGAGAGTCGGGCGGTAGGCGTCCCGTCCATGCACGAGTGTTCGCCGATGAAGCCCGATTCGCCGTTCGCGAAGACGACCCATTGCTGCGGTTTGTCCCTGTGAAAGCAAGACGACCCAGGGAGAGGGAGTCAACTCTACACGAACTCGTCACCTTCAAAACCATCTTTCGAAAGCCAGCTCCCCCCAAAACTCACCACCACCTATTCGCCCCTTCTCCAATCCCCTTCCCTTCCCCACCGGCCTTCCACAACCGTTCCGAGAAATCCCTGATGCCCTCCCCCGCCAGATTCTTTCCCCCTTTACCCTCGACCTTTTCCATCCTTGGTTCCGGACGATGTTGATCGAACGCAACGACAAAAGCCGAGTTGGAAATCTCCTCGACGATCTTCTTGTTGCGCTCATCTTGAATCAGATGTTGATACGCGTCCGTCCAGGTATCCCGATTCAAGCCCGTGAGGATGCCGACCCCTTCTCCCTCCCCTTTCACCTCCTTCTCCACCCCATCCAACAACCCTTGCAAGCCCTTCCTCATTTCTTGGACTGTGAATTCCCTCCCCTTGCCATCCACGACCGGAACCTTGTAAAACCGATTCCTCAGCACCACGACGACATGTTGAGCCTCTCTCGCGTCCTCCCTAATCTTGACCGCATAATCCGCCGGTTTGGCCGGGATACGATTGGCGTTGAAGGCCCATTTGTAACTCTCCATGCACAACTCGCCCTCCTTCCCCGCCGGTTCAGGTTCCAAGAGCCCTTTGATGAGTAGACGACGGAATTCGAGAGCGGTATGGATGATGGACGCGGCGACGTAGGCTGGATCCGAAGAGGGGGGGCTAGGCACCGAAGAAGGGGCTTGGGGTAGTTTCTTGAAGCCGTAGTAGTACGAGACCTGTAAGACAGACGCCATCGAATAGGTAGGATTAGCGTCATTAGGCATGATCGCTGCTTCGAGTGGATTGAAAAGCGGGGGGAGGGAAGTGGGGCCGATGCCCGCGAGGAAACTCTTTTGGTCGGAGAAGTCTGCTCGGAAGTTGAGTTTGTCCGACCCACATTGACGACGACCGAATCGCGGTAGGCCATGTACGCATCGTGGTCCCACCATTCGGCGATCCAGTTCCTCATGCCCTCGGTCCTGTCATGCCAACAACAACAACAACCCCTCAAAGCATCAGCTTCCATACCCGTTCCCCCGGCGGCGCAGTACGCCGTACCCAAGCAGCACAAACTCACTCTCTCCTCCTGACCAATCTCTCCTGCAACGTCTTACCCAAACCCTGTCTGAACCTCTCCACCTTGGTCCTCAACTCTTCAAACTCGCCCTCGTCGCTGGCCAAAGGTCTACAACTCGCCAAGACCTTGTCCAACGTCACATCCACGTCCGGTACGGGCAACTTGGGTAATCGGTGTTGGTTCTTGAACGTGGTCGAATCCAAAGGTGTGGCGGAGGGGGGGTTCAGTCGCCATTCGGACCACGAAGGAGTGCGCGGGGTCATGGTCATGGTCATGTTGGGTTTGGTGAAGTGGAATGAGCGTGATCCGGTGACGAGCAGAGGTGGGACTCGCGCGTGTGGGACGATGAAGGAACGAGATGAGCTGTGGTGGGAGAGTACGGAACGAGCAGAGTGGGAAGAATGGGTGGCAGCTACTCGTCGAGGCACGAGCATTGCAGAGACACGGTCAGAGGGAGAAGAGGATCACCTTGAATTTAGGAGGGAAGCGGATGTCAAGCGCGCGCGGCTGTTTCTCTACTCCGGCCCGCCAGTTAGCCGGCCCAACCGAAGCACTACCGAAGCACCCGATCGACGCAGAATGGGCCTCCTGACGACCGACAAGATGAGCTGGAAACATGATCGATTCGATATGCAAATTCATTCGCTTGGCATCAAACATCACACACCTTCATCAGCAGTTCATGCAAGAAGACAGAATTACTGCGATGCTACTAATGCAAACCAACAAAAGGAGGAAAAAGACCAATGCTACTCGACCCAACGGAAGAAACGACATCCAAAAGAAAATCCCCTCATCTATGATGACGACGACGACGGCGGCGGCGAACTCCTCACCGGTATCCCCTCCGGTCCATCGGCCTCGACAGCCGTCACGGTCTGTTCCCTCACCACAATTATGGACCCCTCTTCCCCCTCCGCACCTCCCTTGCCCTCCCCTCGACTGATCTCGACAATCTCATTCCCCACAGGCCGAATCGAGAACGCGGGCTCGTTACCCCTCCCTTCTCCGCCTTCCTCGTCCCCTTCCCCACCCTCAGGCTTATAAATCTGCCTATAAACCCTCCTCTTCGCTGCCCCAGGTTCGCCCTTGCGTCGTTCCTTGATCTGCGCTTCTTCTTCGGCCTCGTGATCGGCAACGACGAGGTCATATGCGCCCGAAGCGATACGATGTGGTCTTGGTGGTGCCGACGATGTCTTTGCCTTGGACCTGGATCCCAGGCTTCCCTCTTTATCGTCATCGTCGTCGCTGGGATCCTTGTCATGAGGCGAATGGTACAACCCTCCCGAAACGGCATGCAGCACGTGTTTGACGCCATGGATCAAGAGCTCGCCTTCGGGTTTGGGATGGTCGGCCGAAGTCGGGGGTTCCCTCCGATGGCGCGACGATGTCCTCCTCTTGCTCGACGACGACAACGACGACGTCGACGTCTCCTCCTTATCCACCTCGGCATCCGTAGTCGTCTCCGGCTCGACCAAAGCTCCGTACGAGAAACCACTTTTGCGACCTCCCACCTCTTGCCTCCCCTTCCCCTTCCTCTTCCCTTTGTCTTTCCCCTTCCTCGTCCCCTGCCTCCCACCACTCAATGAGACGTACTCCCCTGCTTCCAACCTCGCCTCGTCCTGCATCCTCATCCTCCTTCTCGCTTCTTCCTTCGAAGCATCAAGAACAGGGTATTTCCAATCCCCAAACTCCAATCCTTTGGCATCCCTGTACAACCTCTCATCCTCCTCCTCCTCTTCGTCCCCGACTTCCCCAAATCCCAACGATTCATCATCCCCTCCCCCATCCTGTCCCTCCTCCCCCTCCGTCCCCCTCAAGGCAACCCATCTCTTCCAATCCTCTTCATCGTACCCATGTTCCCTAACCCACGTCCTCTGATCTTCCCCTACGACCTTCCTCGCCACCTCATCGACGAGCGGTGCGTACCCCTGATTCGCATCAAACCGTTGCTCCAACGCCTTCCTCACCGCATGAAGGGGTCTCGCAACAAGTGCCGTCTTGTCCTTCCTCCCGTGCGCATCCGTTTCTTGACCCGGTAGCTCGACCCAATACTTGACTTGTCCACCTTTGGCGTACCTCAACCCCGCCGCAACTCGGCGATCCCTTCCTACACCTTGATGGATACCACCCGCAGCAGGTTCAAACGTTCGATAACTGAACCCCGTCCCTTTAACAGTCGTGATGGAATCCGTAAAGATGTCCTTGTAGCCAAACGCATCGCGAATGGCGTAGAGGACGGGTAGACGACCGCTGAACAGGTGGTTCGAGTCGATGTAGTCGGTGTAGGAGAAGGCGTAGAGGTGCAAGAAGGAGAAGAGCGGCATCTCGAGACAGACGAGCGTGTCCTGAATCGCGAGCGAAAGCGCTTCGGTTTCGTACCGGTCTGGGTGATGAGCAAAGGCAGAGATTTCAGTGGGGTGCTCGTACTTCTGAAGCTTTGGTGCGAACCACGTTCTAGGATCTCGACGACTCACGAGATCGAAGCCACCCGAGCTTGACGAGCACACTGACGCCAAAACCTTGCCAGAACGAGAAGAAGATGATGCCCTTGACGCACAGGAACTAAGTGAAGCACAGACCGAGACTTTTTGAATCAGCGCGTACTGCTCCCGAACAAGACATCACCGAATTAAAGAAGACTGACCTTGGGCATGGGTCGATAAGGTTTGAGATCGGCATTGGTGGCGATCCAGAATAGAGCGAGGCAGTACAACGACAAGCCGACCGAGACGTTGTAGATGATGGAAATGTATGTGTCTGCTCGTTTCCGCCATCTTGTGTCAGCTCTAGAACGGAGCGTCCTCGAGAGTACCTCCAACAGCCAGACCTCACAGCGAGGACTCACATCCTGAGCTCCTGGACAGATTCCCATCGCCATAAGACCCAAGCGCCTTGAGCAAGATAGTCGCCGCAGCCAAGAAAGGCTTGATCTGAACATATTGCAGGATCCCTCTTTTAATAGCAAGGAATGTGAACGGGTCCGAGACGTCCAAAGGAGGGAGGATGTTGGAGAGCGGGAAAGGGTGGCGTATCGGCGGTCGTCCGTGGAGGAGGATGATGAGCGAGCGTTCGCCGCCCAGGTATTCGACGAGGAGGTTGAAGAAGCAGTAGATCACAAACGCCTGAAGAAAGCCGTGGCTTTGGATCAGTGCCCATGGCATAGACGGCCCAACACAGGAATCCGTTGTGCGGACCTCGTAGATATCCCGGACCGCATCGAGGAAGAAGGCCAGATCGAGCGAATAGAGCGAGATCAACGACGACAATGAATAGATGGGAACCCTGTCAAGCATGAGCGTCAACCAAGTCAGCCCATCATCTCACCCCAGCTCCATAACCCCTAATCCTCCCCCCTCATACTCCACCTTCCACCGCTCGCTCTCGCCCGCCAACTCGAAAACTCACATGACCAAGATCCTCACGACCAACCGCTGCAGCGCGATCTTGCGATAGTTCTTGAGCTGCAGCCAAATAGTGATCAACGACAACACCGTCGCGAATGCCGACGATGCAGTGGCGACGATCAAGACCGCTCGAGGCAAGTTGGTGCCACTGCCACCGGGTTCGGTCCCTGGCAGGTCACCGGCGCGACCACTGAAGCGGGCGGAGACACCGGTGGATACTGGGGTCACCAGCATGGTGGTCTTTGAGGCAGAATAGGAGCGGCGGCGGCGGCGGAGAGCGACGGCTTGTACGACTGCGGCGACGAGGATGAGTCGATTAGCAACGATGACGCGTTTGCGAGGCCGCGCCGGCAGAAATCCAGTGCGCCGTGGCGGCCAGCCTGCCAGGCTCTGCATCGAGTGATTCGAGTCCGGTTCTGCGCTCCGACCTTCAAATTCACAGGGATATTCCGCTCTCTGTCTGGCCCATTCTCCCTTTCTTTTTCGCTGAACAGACGGGCGAGTTGACTCGGACGGCGCCAACTTGCTGCTTCCCGTCGTCGAGCTCGCTAGCTCGTGAACTTTCACGAGGACTTCGACCACGGCCCATAGCCAGGTCGCGCTTAACTAGCTTGCTCGAGTCTAACGCATGGCCACTCTCGAATAGGCTGGTTCATAGTCGGAGTCCTTGGCATTCTACAGCTCCCCAGCTTCGACCTCATTCACCACATAGCAAACACTACCCCTCGGCGGGACGGAATCATTCCAGAGCGAGTTCAGCAATTCTGAATCAAGTCTGAATAAATTCTGGTTCCTCAGGTCGATTTGGAATCTATACAGAATCAGTTTGGAATGGATTGGGAATCGCAAGCAGGCGATTCCGAATGTTCAAGCAGTTCTGAATCGAGCTCAATATACTGAACCGATTCTGAATGGTTCTGGAATGATTCCGTTCGGAAAGGTTGCTTTCGCTACCGCACTCACGCAGCGAAACTTCCGATGTGCCGCCAGCCTCCGAGTCTGAGAAAAGCACGGAAGTAAACATCACATCGATGAATGTGCGAGAGGGCTACTCATGTTTTCCGGCCACCTCTAGCAAGCCTGTCACGCCAAAGTCAGGTTAGACCAGCTTTTGAATATACTGAGGCACAGCTGCTCGTTTCTCGGACATGTCGAGGTTGAAGTCACACTCTTTGCGCTTCAGGGATCATCGGAGTTCGAAGCCTGGCCGCTCTAGCTAGAGCACGTACTTGAAGGAGTCCGAGTCTCAGTCACTGGGGGCAGGAGGCACGTAGGGATGTTGCGTTGAACTAGGTGGTGCTTTCATCGCGACCAAAAGGTCCACATCTTCAATAGTTTCGTGATTTCACACTCCCAACACCCCTGCCAGTGCAGTTCAGTCGAGTCGGACCCGAGCCGAGCCGTAAGCGAGAGCGGAGCAGCTGGGGAAGAGTGGGGCACCACTTCAAAGCTTCGCAGCGATCGGCATCCCGCATCGTAACAGTGCTGGGTCTCGCGGCTAGAGTCAGGTCACGACATACACCGACAGCGAATCAGGGATCCTAATCCATTCTGCCCGGCGTTCCACGAGGCGACGATTGATTCCTCCCCCAGACTGTGCTTGGTGATATTCAGTAGGTACTTACTATTCATCTACTCTTCACTGTCCCAGGGATCCCTGCAGCGCATACTACCGGTAGTCGCCCGCACGCTCACTCAGCATTGGCATGCGCGGGAGACAGTGAAGCCGAACGGAGGTGGTTGACTACGGCGCGAAATGTTGGGTAAATGCGTATTTACATTGATCCTGAATGCCATGGCATCTCGACCATGGCACTCTTGCAGCAATGGCAGCCGCCGGGCCGGGCCCGCCCAAGGCTTGCCTTTCACGTGCGCCGCGGACTGATGTTCGCTCACGCGATCGCGCTCTCTCACTCCCCCGTCTCTCTATCTCTCTCTCTCCCTCTCTCTTCCTTCCTTCCCTCTCACACTTTCTCATTCACGTGTGCTCGCCGCCATCAGCCTGCACAACCTGCATCTTATTTCCACCTACCCAGCCCGTCAGCGACACCGATACGCACCGCTCATTTTCCATCAAAGCGTTTTCCACCACTGCAAGTCGTCCTCCTCGCTCAGTGAGTGCTCCTGAAACGATCAACGTCCAACTACCGCTTCCTCGAACCCGGTCGGGTCGCACTCGTCGTCGGCGTCGTTGTCATTTATCATCTTCTTGATCGTCGCAACAGTGAGTCTGAGCACGATAGTATGAGTTGTGCGTTGTCTTGAATGGGCAGTTTCGCTCATTGGCAGAGTGCCGATGACTGAATCGCCAACAGTGAAATCCGATCACTCGAGCTCGAGTCCGTCGACACCGACCAACACGCGTTCGACCGCGAGCGCCAACTCCAGCAGCGGTCCGAGCGCCAGCCCAAGCCGCGCCGCGTCAACTCAGCCGCCGATTCGCAGGAGCACGCGCATCGCGGAGAAGATCAGTCAACGCGTCGAAGCGGCGACGTCTTCAAACCCTTCTGCCGCGGCCAACATCTCGACGACGTCTCTATCCGCACCAACCGTCTCTGGCGACGTCCCGATACCGTCAAGCTCCGGAGCCTTCCAACTTGCAGGCTTGAGGGAGGCCCTGCCCCACCGCGACCCTGCCTCTCCCGCTCCGTCGGCCTCCCGCACCTCCCTCTCGGCCCCGATCCAACCTCGGCGGGTTTCAACTTCGGAGGAGCGGGCGCAGGCGAGAGCGGACAGGATATTTAAATCCGTTAACATGAAGCAAGGTCATAGTCCGGGTTTAGAGGCATATTTTTTTCACAATCAGAGCGCCGACGAACGCCAAAACAAGATTTGGCCCAAGGCCGAAATTGGCAGCGAGGAGGCGATCGGTGAGGTCATAGCAGCCATCAACAAGATTGTGAGTCAGGCTGGGCGCGCTCGGCTGCATCCATGTACATCCAACATCCATCCTACAAGGTCTGACATGCAACGAGCGTTCTTTTAGACCGGCGACTCCCGCCTCGTCGCCTGCAAGGACTCGCCGAACTACATCGACGTTGCCCCCGACCGCGTTGAAACGACCGAGAAGACGGCCGACGTCGTGCTCCTCACCCGTGCTTCCTTCGCGCACGACCCGACGCTCCCAAGTGTATGGGCTCTGCCCAAGCATTTTAAGCCGAGCGCCAAGGGCAAGGGTAAGGGTAAGGGTAAGGGTAAAAGCAAGGGCGACGACGACGACGACGACGACGACGGAAAGAAGGAGGGCAAAGTCGAGGAGGTGGACCTCAATCAACCAAAACGTTCCCTGACGCACGTTGCCGCCGTCGGCGAGACCAAAGCGCACGACGCCAACGCTGAGAAGCAGCTGTTCAGACGATTGTCGGCTCTGTTGGCCACGCCGATCCGAGAATACGCGGTGGGGTTCACTCTGCGCGGCAATTCCCTCAAAGTCTACGTCATGAATGCTTGCGGCGTCTTTCACACCAAATCAAGAAGGGTCACCGAAGAGAACGGGGATCTGTCGACCTTCTTGTACCGTCTCGTCCGGCACACCGATCTTATGAACGGCCTGCTGGCCACCACGACCTCGCTCGACGACCGCTAAGGGCCATTCACGCTCTGCCAAGGCTTCTTCCCTCCGGCGGCCCCGGAATTTGTCGGTGGGCGCGCCACGATGCCCAACGTCGAGATCAACCACCTCATCTTCCGGCGACAAACGGAGTGTGGTCGCGCGACCTCGACGTACGAGATCACCGTTCGGTATGGCACCGTCGTCAAGACCCACGCGATGACGATCGCCTGGGTGGAGGAGTCGCGCAACACCGACTTGGCAGAGATCCGCAACTTCATCCAAGAGGAGTCCCCTCGAGGTCTTTCTCGGCTCGTCGGTGTCTTTCGCGGCGAATACGAGACCCTTCATGCGTTCCTAGATACCAACCAAACGTTCGACAAGCTCGTGTTCCGTGCCAGAGAGGTCGTCATTCATGAAGAATGTTACAAGTCGCTCGACACGCTCACAAACAGCAAGCAGCTCGCGCGCGTTCTCGAAGGTGCGATTTATGGTGAGTGCCCTAGAGCCAAGCAGAGCGATCCCGCGCATCTATGGGCGCACGGACGCTGATGCTTCTGCGTGACAGGGCATCGCGCACTGTGAGACCGCGGCTTCATTCACCGGGATGTCTCTCACGGCAATGTGATGGTCGACCGACATGGCGATGGGGTTCTGATCGACTATCACCTGGCGGTGAAGAAGGCTCGATTGAACGAAGATGCTTACCGCCTCAGCCGTTCTGTACGTTGCGTTCTTGTTTCAGTAGCCTGCCGTCCGTCCTGCGTCTGATCGACTCACTCGCTGCTATTTCCTTGCACGATGATCCATGACAGGGCACGCTTCCGTATCTTTCCCGATTGCTGCTCAAAGATCGACCCGGTGGTGTGGTGCATGAGCGTTGGCACGATATCGAATCGTTCTTCTACGTCGCTTGCTACACGGCTTTTCGAACTCCGTTGGGAACCCTCGGGGCACTCGTCATCGAAAAGGCGGAAGCCGTACGTACTTGGAACGTTTGGAACGGCGAGGACGCGAAGAGCGCAGCACAGAACAAAGAAACCTTGCTTGGGAAAAGCAGTTTCAGGGTACTCCAAGAAGCATGCGCGTCCCGTTGGGTTGGGATGGATGAGCTTCTGAATATGCTGAAGCACAATTGCGCGCTTGTTAGGTCGTCTTTCGATCTCGAAGATGAAGAGGTTGATGCGAAACTTTTCGCGCTTTGGGAAGAGGGGACGATGGGGTACGAACCAGTCATCACGGGTTTGAAGGGCTTTTATCGGCCCCCCAAAGAGTGAGAACTCGGTGTCTCTTTCCGCTGTAATAGACGAATGTAATACTAGTATATCTACCTACCTCAGGTTGTGAGAGAACTAGATAGAGTTACTCCATGCGGAGGGCGATCGGAGCGGAGCCACGGTGCGAGAAAAGATAGGAGCGGAGCGTCACGCGTCATGTGTCATGTGTCTCGTTGGTCCGAGCCTAGGTCAAATCGCAGCGGTGCCTTTTCGGCCCGGCAGAAATCTGAGAGCGGCCACGGCGAGTTCAAAACTCTTGTACTTTGCACAACTGCCTTGGTGGATCAAACCACGCAATAAGATTTTGTTCAACAAGGAAGTGATATGCATGTGCAATTGCGAAGAAGGTGTCAGGGCGACATTCTTCAAAAAAGGGCTGTGCTGCGCCCAGCAGTGACGGTACGTTGAACCGGGCACTGCCTACCGCCCTGACTTGAAGACCTGAACAAGATATCCTCGCCTCCTTGTCAGGACCCACCCCTTTGTCAAGGTAGGAACTGAAGCATTAGACATGATTCAGGGCTGCATAATAATTGGGCCATTTGCTGCAGCTGTTTGGCGAGGCCGGACTTGGAGAAGTGAGGGTGGGGCGCCACGACCGCGACCCGCTGCGCGCCGCGTCGCACATTCGATCGAGCTCAACAAAGTTCGCTCTTCAAAGCTCCCGCTCGTGCCTCCACCGTCTCCTTTTTACTTGTGTCACCTCCACATGGTTCGTTGGCGTCAATTCGCCTGTCAAGTGCAAGACACATTGCAAGCTCGAATGGACAGCGACCTCAACCAGGCTCCTTCGGCCAAGGAATCTGGACAGTCGGTGGACCTGCCAATCACGAACACCAAGGACCTCGCACGAGTCCTCGAGGGTGCGGTCCGTGGTGAGTGACCAACAACCCATCATGATCATGTTCGCACCTATTACTACTCCTAGCTGACACATGACCGCAACAGGGCTTCAAAACCTGTACAATACGGGTTTCATCCACGCCAATATTGCGTTCGATACTGTTCTGGTCGATGGCAACGGCAAAGGACTCGTGATCGACTATCACCGCGCCGTCGATCGCAACCGACGTGAAAGTCAAGAGACGGGAATCGCTCCACAAGTGCGACCTGTAAGTCGGAGCAAGAATCTCTTGAATCTTCTTCTTGTCCTCGGCTTACTCAACCTTGAGGGTGTTTACAACAGGGTGTACGACCCTTCTTCTCTCGATTACACCTCCGAGCGATGGCCAAGTCCACGCCGGTGCGACATGAACGATGGCACGACATCGAGTCGTTTTTCTACGTCGCTTCGTTTACGGCCTTCTGATCTCCGTCACCCAAGCTCAAGGCGCTCCTCATCGAAAATTCGGAAGCCGTTCGAATTTGGAACGTCTGGAATGGCGAGGACGCAACGGCCGCCGCACAGGACAAAGATAGCTTGCGAGAGAAAACCGGTTTCAGGGAACTCCATCAAGCATGTGCGTCGCGTTGGGTTCCGATCGAGCAGCTTCTGGGCATATTCAAGCAGAACTGCCCGCTTCTCCCGCGTTTCTTCGATCTCGAGTACGATGAGGTTGAAACCGGACTTCTTGCGCTTTGGGAGGAGGGGTCGATGTCGTACGAACGATTGACCGAGGGTTAGAACGAGTTTTAACTCGGAGTTGGTTCCATGGCATTCCATGGCAGTCCCAAAAGGGAAAAGAAACAGCAAATGAATTACAAAAGGGGTTCGAAAGAGTAGAAAAGTCAAAGCGAGGGGGTTGGAGTCAGAGAGCTCAAACAAGGTTGGGATCGAAAGCCGAAAGAAGAAAACAACCGTCTGCACGAACATCACACACAAAGTGACAGGACCCAAAGGAGGGGCGATGACCACATCCAAAGCCAACGGGGGATTCGTAAGTTGGGATGCTCGAGGTAGTTACAATCCTTGCTCGAGTTCTCTTTTTGGAGGTACCTTGTTTTGAGATCCCGAGACAGAAAAGGATCCTTCCCGTCTCCGCGCTCCGCCTCGAGGGTAAAGGTAAGGCATCTAGATGTCGTCCTGTACGAATCCGCACCGTAAAAACATGAAGTCAGCAAACCATCATATAGCCCACAACTATCTCCATCCTTCATTCCTATGACGTACGATATCCACATCATCGACCTCGTCGAACTCGACCATATCGTCCTCTTCGCCCGCGCCAAACGTGTCCGTCTCGTTGATCTTGGCCGTCTCGGGCAACTCGCCATACGTCTTGAGATTTCGCGCTTCGTCCGAGGTGTATTTCTGAATGACGTCGGCCTTGTCGTCTTGGAAGTCTCGGAGAGAGAGAAGGATGATGTCGCCTTGATTGATCCAGACCTGGTCGCGCGTGGAGGGGGGGAGGGGGGGATCGTTCGGAAGCAGACGTTTTTTTTTTAGAGGGTCAGCAGGACCACACAACCTTGGCTCGACCATGGGATAAAAGTTTGAGCGTTACCTTTTTTCTCATCTTGCCACGGATGTGGGCCAACCGTTTCTCGCCGTCAAAGCACATGGCCTCGATACGCCCGTTGCCCAACATCTTGGTCACTTGGGCGTATTCTGTCGAGCAACGCAAGATCTTCAATAAGTTCATCTCCACGGCGTACATTGTATGGCATCAAGTGTTTCGTGGTCCTTACCTTGGCCATCCTCCTTAAAGACCAATTCGCGCTTGTCGGCCTCGTTCTCGTTCTTGCCTCGTCGACGGTTCTTGCCTCCCTGTTTCGACGACAGCGAAGAAACGAGTAACATCATCAAGTACCACGGAGGGATTGATAACGAGTAAGGAATAGGGTCAGTTGATGTGATGGATGCCAGAGCATAAAACCCCCAAGTCACGAGGGGGTTACAATGAAGAAACGAACCTTTCCCTTGTTCTACTCCGATCACACGACATCATCCACACGAACCCAGCATCAGAAGAAGAAAGAAAGACAGGATCAGTGGTTAGAGTCCATCACATGATCTCGACTAGGGCTGGGCGTGTGCCGAGAAGACCGAACATCATCGACGAGGACGACGACGACGACGATGCGCGGGTGCGAACGAACGCATCCCTTGTCCCCGACACCCTCCCACAGTGATGTGACCCCCAACACCCAAGTCCCAAGTGCTCATCGTCACACTGCAGAATGAGTCCGTCGACCCCGTCGTCCTTTCGCCCCGCTTCCAACGTCCAGTTTCCCCGACAACGAGACTTCCCACGAAGAACGAACGCACCTTGGGCATTTTTGATTATTCGGTCGTTGTGGTGGGTGTGAAAAGGGCGTGTGCTGTAATGACGAAAAGAAAAAAAGAAAAAAAAAAAAAAAAAAAAAAAAAAAAAAAAAAAAAAAGGCTGGGGCGCACCTCGCGCGCGCTCATCGAGTCAGGGCCAATTCAAACTTGGAACCGCCGTATTAAGCTTGCTAGTCGCCGTGCGTGACTCACCTCATTCGGCTCACGATTTCAGCGAATGTATCAATACTACAAAAACTTCAACTCGACAACTCCCAACTCAATCAAAAAAAATCAAAAAAAAAAAAAAAAAAAAAAAAAAAAAAAAAAACGTCCCCCCTACTTTCCTTCTTCAAGCATCCTGCCAATCGATCGACCCAAGGACCAACGTCTTCCTCGGTAACCTGCCCGGTAAAGGACTCAACAAGGTGGCTTTCTTTTTGACTTGGTCGATCGCGGAACTGCATCCGAATTTGAAACACATAAGAACGAACGAACGAGGAAGGTGGGGAAGGATGAATTAAATAAAAAAAGAAAGGAAAGAACAAGTCTCTCAAGTCAGCCAAATCAAAGGCTTGAACCCCAGTCATCGTTTCAACTTTCACTCGACTTTCATTCGGACTCACACGTAAACCCACCCCAACACCGCCTTACCGACCACATCCCCATCCTCACTACCTTCTAAAGCCTGAGGGATCCCCAGCAATCGAAATAACAAACTCGACGGCGCACTACTCGCTTCCAAATCCAAAAGCACGAGATCGAGGTCCCCGACCGTACGCCCGAATCCGATGGGGAGCGCCGAATCCGGTGCTTGGGCCGAGAGGGCTAAGGAAGAAGTGGAAGGGGGATTAGGACGGGTCTATTCATGAACAAAGAGAGAGAAGGAAAGCTTGGGGATAGCATCCCTTCTTCCCGCTTTGCGCTCCTCTCCTTACCTTCCCCAATCTGCACGATTCTTAAATCGTCGAACTTGACGATGATAGAAAACGGAGAAAGCACCCCTGTTGTCAAGGCCGGTCCACCGTAAAAGTAAGAACGGATTTGGGCGTCTTTTATTCGTCGTTGCAGGGCTTCGTCTGGTTCGGAGGCCTGAAGGTGTACGGTGGGTGGTGAGCTATTGGGGCGAATAGCTGAATATATTTTATTTTATTCATTTGAGGATGAGCACTGACCCCATTCGCAGCGGGAACGCGTACGACGGTGACGGTCTTGTTCGTGTCGAGCAACTTCTTGACTTGATCTTCGAGGCGTTGGTTGCCCACGACGAGGACGACGTTGACTGCGCGGGTTCGAAGGGAACGGCTCACCCATCAGTAAAGCAGATTCTTCCCCGCTTTCCCACTAGCCTCACCCTCCCAAAACCCTTGCATTCCTCAATACTTCGCCAACACATGGTCTCTGTAACCTTACCTTCCAATGCCCTCACGGCCTTGCCGATCATCCCCAAACCCTTCTTCTCGGCCCATTCCCCCGGCGTATCGATCAAACATCCGGCCTTCCACCCCATCAAACCCCCCTGCGCGAACTTGTCCCGCAAACTCTTGCCCATTCTTTTCAACAAATGGTCGTACAACGGTTGAGCGTCGGAAGGGTCCTGATGGCCGAACCAATAGACCAGAGGATTGACGGTCGGAGCGTAAGCGTCGATTGAAGCAGGGGCGGTCCATGATCCCGATCCCGATCCCGATCCCGATCCGGAATTTTGAGGAAACGGTACAGCCGGTCCGGACGTCCCCGACGTGCCGAATGCATTGCTCGGTGTGGTCGTAGGTAATAACGAATTGATGGGGGTGATGGACAAGGTGCCGGGCATGGTCAACCCACCTTCCTTGGTATCCAAATTAACGTACAAAGCTCCTCCTCCTCCTTTGATCGTCGCACCTTGTCCCCCCTGAAGTGCCCAAGCTTCCCTGACCCTCCAATTCAACAACGACTTGATCAACGACGATTTGCCCGCTCCTCTTTCGCCTACGACGAGCACACGAGGAGGGAGCACCTCATCATCTTGCACTTGCCTCCAATCGACCGTGGCTTTACCCGTCGTACTCGTCAAAGTCGAACTCGGCCTCGCCTCCTCTCTCATCCTACTCAACCCCAAATGCAAACTCTGATACACCCTCGTACTCCCTTCATCCCCGACATAACTATTCTCGACCGCACCCCTCACCTCGAGACGACATCCAGTAGGGGTCCAAACGCACGCACGGACCTCGTCCCCAAACGGGTGGGGTTGGTGAGGAACCAATTCGCGTCCAAAGACTTCGGCTAGGCCAGTGAGCAGGGTGATGCTGAGCTGTTCATACGGTTCGAGCTCGAAGGAGAATTCATGGTTTGGGGGGAGGTCGATGACGCGCGTTGGGATGGAAGAGGTCGACGTCGAGGCCATTTGTGGACGGGCGGAGAACGGAGTGGAGCGGAGTGGGTTTGAACAGGGGTGTGGTATGGTGGGGGAGGTCAGCGGGTATAGAAGGAGTCGTATGTGTGAGGACAGCAAGTCGGTGAGAAGAGAAATAGTTTATCAAGAGTCAAAAGGACGAGCTGGCAACTCGCTCACCTCTTGAGCGCGACTCGCGGATGCGGACTCTCGCGGCGGAGCAACAGCCGGGCTCAGTCAATATGACGTCAAAACACACAAATTTGGATTCGATGACACTGCTGAACGTAGAACTAGAGTGTTACATGGATACAATGTGGAAACCCTCGCTTTTGCCCCGGCCATGTCTCTGACTCGAGCCGTCCACCTCCTCCTCCACCTCCTCCTCCTCCACGCATGACCTCCATGACCCTGTCCCATCCGGCGTCGAACACGAAGTGCACTCGACGACAATCCCTCCCTTCCCTCATGTCTCCCATACTTTCCCTCTCATCAAGCCTTCAAATCAGCCGAGCCTGCCTTGAGCGCCACGATCTTGCATTTCCCCTTACCGAAGATCGTCTCGGCGTTATTCTCCAACTTGAACGTCGGCCGATCGAGCGTAAAGGTCCACACGTCCTCGACATGGTTGTAAACCTTGAGTGGGCTCCGAATCGTCGCTTTGGTTTTAAGGTGCGAACTGAAAGCGAGCGTCGCGGATTTGTCGAATTGGGCGAGCAACTTGAGCGCGAGTTGTGGGGAGAGATGCCCGGATTGGATCAGTTCGTCGAGCGATTCCATCAGCGCGAGACCGAGGCTAGTGGATCGTAAGGGGAGAGTGGGATGGAATGGGAGGGTCAGTGCTGGAGCGAATGAAGAGGGCCAGGGGATGACGTGTTCCCAATCAATTCGTCTCGACCCGCGATGCGAGGTGGACCTGACTTACGAACTTCGACGATAGGCTTGGTAGAAGGGGTTCTGTGCCGTCGTACCGACCGAACCTGAGCCAGCTTTGGAACTCGACATGATGTCGAGGTTCGGAGCGATGGGCGAACACCGCACACACAAGCGAGTGAGGCGAGTGGAGGGAGTGGAGGGAGGGAGCCGCGGGAGGCCCAATACGAGCTCCGAGCCGTCATCGCGTCATCAGTCGGTCCGGCTCACGCCAGCTGAGTCTACGCACTGCACCTACCGAGCTCGGGTTGATTTTCCGCTCCAACTTGAACTCTGATTCAAGAAAAAAATGGGTTCGGATGACCAGATTACAATCTAAACAGAACAAAAACAAAAAAAAATGGGTTGTCTATAGGAAGGGGCATGCTGTTCGTCGTCCGATCCAACGGGAGGGGCACCACAACCGTGAGTGAGCACTGCACTGCAGTGGCACATCTCCTTCAAGCACCACTGCGGATTGGCCAGTCACTTTCCCAAGTAGGATTCTCCTTGAACCGAACCAATACGAACGCGCAAAAAAAGAAAAGCAATCGCCTCCGATCACAAATGAGCTGACGAGACTTCTTCAATCCGAACACTGACTCCGCCCACGCCGATGTCAAAGTCTCATCAGATTCGTCTTTGCGCCAGCAGACAGGAGAAGTGAAACGTGCGCTCTCGGCGCTCAAGCCCTCGTGGCAAGCACTTTGACCTTGAGTTGTTCGAAAGGAGGAACGTGCAGCTAAATTTAGACTCACAAGACGGAGGAGTCTGTGCAGAAGTTTTATACGACCAACCAGCACTTCGAGATTTGCTTTCCTTCCTTTTACCCTCTCCTCTTTCTCCAAAACTCTCTCGTCAACCTCGCACCCGAATCCTTCGCGCGCATCGGTTGAGGGGCCTCCTGTCCGGATCGGGCACACAGTCGATTAGAACTGAGGTACAGTAACGAGCCATTCGTCCCCTACCCGATGCGGCTCCTATCAAACACCATACCCATCCTAACCGATGATCAAAAACTAACCCCATCCCAACCCACTCCACTCCCAGTCCCCCACAGCTCACCATGCTCGCTCTCACAGCCCAAACCACCTGCGCCTCCCTCCTCGCCCTCCTCACCCTTACCCTCAACCTTCCCCTCCTCTCCGCTCAACCGAGTCTCAGCGTAACTTCGTCGACCAAAGATCTCGGTAATGGTGTCCATGTCCCCGGGGCGATCCCGAGCAATCTCTACGAACCTCTGCAACACCATTTGGCGTTCGGGAAGGATTATCGGACGTTGTATATCAGTTGGGCGTCGTTGTGAGTTCTCATAACGTTTCAATTTCGAAGTGGAATCGGAAAGCTATCGTTACACCTCCAACAGATTACCATGAACTGATCGTACGTCAATCATCCCTCCCCCTGAAAAAAGCTCCTTCATCCGTACCCCTGAAGTCCACTTCGGTACAGATCCCAACAACCTCAACCTGACCGGAACGTCGCACGATTCATCGACGTACCCTACCTCCCGAACGTACAACAACCACGTCAAGTTGATGGACTTGAAGCCCAATACCAAATATTGGTACATGGTCAGTTCAGTTTGGGGATAGTCCTAAATGTCGTGGGGAACTCGGGAAGAAGGAGTTCGGTTACTGAAAGACAACTCTTGCCCGACTGCATACGCTCCTCGTCCCACCAGGTTTCTTACACCAACGCCGCGTACGCGGCCTACCGCCCAAAATACACCTTCAAAACCGCTCTCCCCGCCGGCGACCTAACGCCCTTCTCCGTCGCCGCATTCGGTGATCTCGGCCTGATGGGACCCGATGGTCTTTCGACGCGCTTGGGTCCTTTGGACACTTCGACGAACACGGTCCTGGGTGCGAATGAGACGAATACTATTCAGTCGTTGTTGCAGAGTGCGGATTCGTATGACTTTATTGCGCATGTTGGGGATATTGGGTATGCGGATTATTATGTGAGGATTCGAGTTCGGGGTTTTTGGGGGCGAGATGAAATTCATTCATTCCGAGGCTGACTCTCCATAATCTTTTCTTTTCTTTGTCACGAACAGCTCCGAGCGGCTACGTTGGGTTATTTCGACAACACGCCCTTCCTCCCTACGACGGAGATGATTGGTGTAGGTTACGAGAGTCTCAAGGAACAGTTCTTTGACCAGATGCAACCTGTGACGGCGAACAAGCCTTGGATGGTCTCCCCTGGTACGGATTTCGCATATTATGAGCTGAAGATGGGTGGTGGGTCTTGGTTGACTGACTTGTTTTGGAATGGACTCCCATGGATGGGTTAGGTAACCACGAAGCCAACTGCGATAACGGTACGCTACTCACCTTACTTGCCCGAGTCCCAAACCTAACTCGTTTACTGACCCGAAACCCCTCGCTCCTGTCCTCAACGAAAAACAGGTGGTTACTCACCCAAGTCGGGACCGGGTGTGAACAACTACACGGATGCGAACTGCCCCGTCGGACAGACGAACTTCACCTTCTACATCAATCAGTTCCGCATGCCCGGTCCTGATAGTGGTGGAGTCGGCAACTTTTGTGAGTGTCTCTCTCTCGGAACGGCTCAAAAAAAGCACCTTAACCCCACAGCGCAACTGACGCCTATCACCTTTTCCTGCTCAGGGTATTCCTACAACTACGGCATGGCACACTTCATCTCCCTGGACACCGAAACCGATCTCGGACACGGTCTAGCTGGTCCTATTCAGAACAAGTCCAACAACCATAATGGTCCTTTCGGCGTGACGATGAATGCGCAGATCGACTGGCTCATTAGTGACTTGCAGCGCGTCGATCGCAAGAGGACGCCTTGGGTCGTGGTTTTTTTGCATCGACCGTGGTGTGAGTAAACTTACGGTGCGGTGAGACTGACGTGGGTTTGGTTCGGTGCACTGATGTCACCCACCTCGTCGCCAAACCCCCCCTATTCACGAACAGATACGGCCGTAGGCCCACCTGCGACCCCTCCAGCCTGGCAAATCGCGTTCGAAGGTATTTTCCAACAGTACAACGTCGACATTTACGTGCAAGGCCACGTACATACCTACGAACGTTTCTCCCCTCGATTCAACGGGATTCTCGATCCGAACGGGTACAACAACCCTTCTTCCCCTTGGCCGATCATCGTCGGTGCGGCGGGCCATTTCGACGGGTTGGATACGTTCACGAATGCCAAGACGACTCAAGGGTGGTTCGGTATTGATTCCTTGTACGGTTGGTCAAGGTTGAGTTTCTTGGATCGCCAGCATATGAGATTGGATTATTTTGCGAGTGGCAACTCGTCCATCGTCGATTCGCAAACTTTGTTCAAGCAGCATTAAAAGAGGGGGGGGTTGGTTGGTGGAAAGAGCGGGCATAGGGGTGTACAGGATGGAGGAAGGGTTTTTTCTAGACGGTATCGGGGTTTCAGTCAAAAGTCACATTTTCCGAACTGAAAACGAAAGTTTACGATTCCAATTCTTCAGACGGGTGACGGTCAAAAACGGCCACAGCCCATTCTTCTTCGTATCTTTTTTTCCCCAGATACTCTTGCATCGCCAAGAAACGAAGAGGGCTGACAGCAAACCCCACTGCACCCGGCCGGTCGGCGCTACTCTCGTAGCCGAGCCTGCCAGCTGCGGCTGGACGAAGTCGCCGAGAGCCCTGGCCGGCCGAGAGCTTCATTCGTCGACTTCGGGCAGTGCAGTCAACGCATGTCTCCAACAGAAAAGGGTTCCTATTGCCGGGAGCGCTCATCATTCATTAAATACTGGGGGGGTTTACACTCCTGGAATACATGCAAGAAAAGAAAGTCCCCCCCCCCTAATATATATATATATATATAAGAAGTGGATCGGATAGGGAAAGGGGGGTCTTGTGCTCGGCGAAGACAAAAAGCGGTGTAAAGAACCCCTTGTTCAATTCGGCCAAATAAAAACTGCGCTTTCTGAATCCACAGACCTGATTATGTTGTGAACTGTTGGAGTGCTCGAATAGATAGGTCATAGAGTGTGTTCGGATCATGGTGTGTTCGGATCGAGATTTCGATCTCGTGGTTGAAAGGCAGATGAAGGTAGAGCCTTTTGTGAGCTGTGAGCATGTGAACAGTACTAGGCACATGTGAACGTTGTGAACGCTGTGAAGTGTGAACCCATCTGGGCCGCTGCAATTGGGCTGCTGGAATTGGGCCTCGGGGCCCAGTAACTGATTGAGATCTTGAGAACTTTGTGCTCGGAGCAGGGCCCGATTTATCAGATCGGTTTGCGCGCGCGGCTCGATGAGTCCCGAGCTTTTGAGTCTTCCTCGGCGATGTGTTGAAAGGGGATGTGTGTCACATATGGCTAGGGGTACTTCAAAGATGCTACAGAGAACCTTCGCACAAGAGGGGAGAAAAAAGGGTACTTCACAAGGTGAGGGGGTGCACGGTAATTTGAAATGTGGAAGGAAGGACAATGATGACGACGATGGCCTGCTGGCTGCTGTTGGCTGCTGCAGGCAGCTGCGGCCCTGATCAGATTGCATCGCCCGTTGGCCGGACGTCCGGACGCGCTGCCGCTCGGAGTCTCGAGACCTCTCGAGATCTCACAAATTTGGAGCGGCAACGTCCCAGACACCGGATGGCAGCCAGGACGAGTGCAAAAGGAAAAGGTGGTTAACACCTGTAGAGTGGTATCGTAATGCCGTGATGTACTACTTCTCTGCCCGTTTAAAAAGATGAATCATTAACCAAGGTGATGGAAGACTGTATAGCCTAGAGTCGTGGGGGGGTTCGGTCCCGGTTGCTTTAATTAGCCACCTGTGCGGCCACCCGAATTGCCATTAGACCTGGAAACGCGCACAAAATAAAAGAAGAACGCGAAACAGAAACATGGATGGGTCGGATTCTTCTGCTGGTCATGGCGGTGGCCCCCCATTTCGGCGCGTGTGTTTTCGGTCAGCGGTCAGCGCGGTCAGCGCTCTGAGGTTCTTCAGTTTCACTCGGCACCAGTTTGTAACTCTCCGGTCGCCCTTCTTCGCTTCCGCCCAAACCTTGGACCTTGACCCTCAACCCCTCGCCTGCCTGACTTCTTGCCCTGCTCAACCTGCCACCGTGATTGTTCTTTGATGTCCTTATTGTCGTCTTTCGACCGCGCGTATCCCACCTCCTCGCGTGTGCCTCTGCCGGAGCTGCAACTGCCATCGGACGTGCCGGATTTCGACCACCACCTGACGTGCCTGCCCATTTCCCCGCTGAGCGCCGCCGCGGCCGCCTTCTTCGACTCACACGACCACCACCACCTCCATCACTCGACGATCACGATCAGTCACGACCACAACAAGGCCGCGTTACCTCCCTTCTCTGATCCTTGCTCGGGGTACTCCTCGCCGTTGTCGTCGTCGTCGTCGGACTCGTCGGACTCGTCCTCGTACGCGGCTTCGCCCCCTCGCTTCAGCTTTGACGAAGCCGCTGCCGCTGCCGCCATCTCGACCGCGCCGCCGCCCGCGTTCCCGTCGTCCGCTCCGTCTGCCACGGCCGTCACCGCCACCACCGCCCGCCCGCCCGCTGCCAACGCCAACGCCGCTCCCTTGACGTTATCGACGACCACCACCACTGACGCACCGCCATACTACTCGTCCTACGACTCGGACTACTGCCCTTCGACGAGATCGACCTCACCCGCCTCGTCGTACGTTCACGCTTCCCCCAAGCTGGACCAACAAGCCTTCGCCGCCGCCACCGGCTTCGATTCGCCGCCTCAACGCCATAACGCGCACACCGCTCAACCGGCGTCGTACTCGACCTTCGCGTCCTTCAACCAGGTAAGCCTCCTTTCTCTTTTTTTTCTGGACTACCCCCTTCAGTCGGGTTCGTCGCTGTGTCATGGACGCGTGCACACGACTGAGCGCGCGTGCATCACCGGGGTCGAGATAGGCGACAAAGGGGCTATGCCGGCTGCCGCGTCCCGTGACTAGCTCCTGACTTGGAGAATTCGTTCTTATGACGAGGGCAACAAAGCTGACGCGCCTATCTATTTTTTCCTATTCTTTCGTTCATTAGTCTGCCTCGATGCCTTACTTCACCGAGGCTCAGCAACAACAGCTGCAACAGGGTGCGCCGATGTACCAACGGGCCCCGGCTATGCCCCTTGCCTACGAAACTGCGTCGTCGCCCGCGTACATGCAGCAGGCCCACGCCCAGCAGCAACAGCAACAGTACTACTACAACCAGGCGATCCAACGTCAGCAGCAGCAGCAGCAGCAGCAGCAGCAAGCGCAACGTCACATGTACGCACAGCAGCAGCAGGCCCAGATGTCGCACCTGCAACACCAGCAGCAACACCAGCTCCCGCAGCCGACTCCCGTCGCCGTTGCGCCCGCTTTCGAGACCACTTCGGGCACCTACTACTTCGTGCCCTCGACGGCAATCAACACCTCGCTCGTTCAGGCCGCCGAGCCGTGGTCCGTGATGCAAGAGCAGATGCATCAGCCTCGCCCGATGATGTCACAACCTCAACAGCAGCAGCAACAGCAGCAAGTGCGGCAACAACCTCGTCAGCTGCCTGCGCACCAAACCTCGCCCGTCGTGTCGGCCCCTGTCGCCCCCCTCAGTCGTGCGGATTCGCCCCTGGCCGCTCCCCTCGCTCGCGCCCCCGTTCGGGACCACACCATCTCGGGCTTGACGATGGCCGCATCGACGATTTACACCTCGAGGAGCCACTCCAACAGTCCTGCCGCGCACTCTGAAGTCGGCGACCTCTTGCCTACCCAATCGGACGCTCCGCCCTCGCCCAAGGTCAAGGCCGCCAAGGCGACGACCAAGTCGGCGCCCAAGACGCGCGCCGCCAAGCGCGGTGGCCGTCGCGGCGCCTTCTATAGCGAAAGCACCGGCAAATTCGAGACGAAGCGTTTCGTGTGCCCCTACGAGGACTGCGGCCGCGCCTTCTCGCGCAACTTCAACATGCAGTCGCACCTCAAGTCGCACCTCAACATCCGCGACTTCGACTGCCCCTGTTGCCCAAAGAAGTTCTCGCGTCGCCACGACCGTGCTCGCCACTGCGCCGCCGTTCATGACATGCACGATCTCGCTGATAGCCTCGCTTACCCCGATCTTGATCACCAGTCGACGAGCACGAGCAGCCACCGTCGCTCGTCGATCGCCAGTTCCGGCGACGAGGATCGCGAGGAGTCCGAGTTCGACGACGACAAGGCCGACTCGACCTACCGTGGTTGAAGGCCCTCCTTGCAATCCCCTTCTTTTCAAACCAGAATCTGCCCTCCCGAGGGCGGCCATGGTCTTGCGCTTGTTCAAGCGATGTCCCCTTTAGTCAACGCTTGGTGAGTTTCTTGCACAGCACCTTCGCGCTACCTCTCAGGACCTAAGCCGAATTTTTCGATCTGGCCCGTCTTTCCAGACTCGGACACCCTGCTCATCCTTGACCTCCAACCACAACCATTTACATCACACCAACTGCTACCAATGCCTGGCCTCGGTCTCGCGCCCTTTCGATCGCCCACTCCTCCTCCCCTCCTTTGGGAGTGATGCCCTCGACAAGTGTCGCCGGCCGGCCCCTCAACTCCCCACTTTGATAGCGAATCGATCCCAGGATCGGCGAACATCTCTTAATTCCAACCATCGAGCCCGCATCGAGCCCGTCCATACGCTGATATCTTGCCACCTACCCATTCGACGTCGCTTTTCCCTTTCTCCCGCGTTCATTCACTTGAATCGTCGGGGAAACCTTCGTCGCCAAGACAGCCCTCTCGCGAAGGGGGAGAAGCGTGCGGGCCCAAACCTGTCGTCGAGGCGTGACCCTGCAGTTCACGTTACACTTCGACAAGATATCAAACCATGGCCAAACCGCGTTCTCCTCGATCCGGAATTCATTCCTGCTCAACCCATGTTCGCCCACATACATCCTCCGTTCCCCCATACTCGATTCGCTTTCTTCCGGGGCGCCGTTCTCTTCGTCGTTTCCTGTTTCTTCTTCCAAGTATGGGAGACCCCATTTTGTGTGGGGTTCCCTCCTGATCAAGACAACAAAAACGAGGGTCGTCAGAACCGCGTGGATCGTAGGCTTCTCCCCTTTCTTGTTCCTCATCTTACGTCGCTCGACCATGCTCTACTTGGTCAGCTTCGGACGAGGATTCGAAAAGGGGGGGGATTTTCACGCCTCTCCTGTTGAACAGCCAGATTCCACTTGCTCAATCGTCGACCTCACTCGGTCTTCTCTGAACAAGTGGTCCCAGCTCCTTTCTCTTCCTCTTCCTCTTCTCTCCTTCTCTCCCTCGCATCCATAACCTCTCAGAAAGCACCGTTTTACATCCATCTTGTCTGTGCCCTCGATCCACCTGTACCCACTATTTCGCCCCGTGACCCTCGTCTGTCTGTTTGGTTCGCGTCCTTCTCGCCATTTCTTGTCGGCCAAGGTTCGCGTATACAAAGCTGGCTGTCTCTTTTTTGTTCCTTTCCACTTGCTAAAGTTCAGTCGTGTCTTGTTTCTCGTGTATGCTCTGGCGTTTGTGAGAGAACGATCCTTGACAGTTGAGTGGAGTGGGTTCAAACCATCGTCAGTGCCACCAAGAGGTCCGAGCTTTCCGTGGGAGGCAGTGAGCGCGCACGAAGTTCCCTCGCGGCGCGGGCGTCGTGACAGCTCTCCCTCTTCTCTCACCCAAAGCCGCCGCTTAATTTCTGATCGATTCGGCCACCGGGGTCTTTCCTGCGTGGCACTTTCATCGACCCAGACCAGACACGGACGTGCGTTGACCCCTTCGTTCCCCTTTTTCCGACGCTCTTTGATTAGGAAAAGGTGGGGAAGGGTGAATGTATTGAGTCTTCGCACACTTACGGCAGAGTAGAAAAGCCAACGCAACGCTGGGCCCAGGAAATCAAGCAGGGGGCAAGGGAAGGCGTACAATGCCTCTCTTTCCCTCTTTGGTTCTCCTGTGTCCTGTAGTGGGCTTGAGTACCTCACGATCCAAAACCATTAGCACGTAGTTGCCCCATGGGACTAGCTGTAGGAAGCGCCATGGGTTGAAGTCTGCTGTTCGATGACCTGATTCGTGGCACATTTTCGACTCTCTTTCTCTCCCGTCCTCTTCGTAGCGGCGTTCAACCCTTCCAATCTTGGCACGATCCTGCTGTGGCGTGTCCTTGCGCTGTATGGTGTGCGGCTTTGCAGACGTGGTGAGTCGCCCCCTTTTTTCCTCTCTTCCGTCGCGAGTCACGCCCTCCCATCTCTCTTCTCTCGTCTCCATCACCTCCCACCACTTCCAACCCCTTCATGATGATTTATTCAAGTAATCCACATGGTGACGCAACCCCTTTCGAACACGTTTCGATTCGCCTCAAGGGCGCATTCCTCCCCTCTCATTTCCCCACTCTCGACGAGCCTTTCCACTCTCGAGAGGATCCCTTGGGGTTCCTCGAGTTTGGGTGCTGGTTGTCGTTGGGTTTTGTGTAGGGATTTGGGAATGGGCGCGTTGAAAAAAAAATGCTGTCTTCGTATTTGTTCGGATGAGGACGTAAAGGCGATGCTGAAAACCTATCCCTACGATGCACGAATTCGACTTTTCGATTTTTCTCCGTTTGGCCTCGATGTGATGCAGAGCTGGGAGCTGATTTTTGCTTCTGTTGTTCTCCTCAGAGACTGGCCGTTATTCGAGGCAGATGACGTGTAGCGTTTTCAGAGGCTGCAATAACGCGTTCGTCGCATCCAAAAACCGAAATGGCAGGCGTCAGCTTCACATCATTCGTCTCACTCGGATAGCCGAGCTCCCTCTGCCCCCAGTCTTGGTACGCACACGAATAGGATACACAGCAAACCAAGTCCAAGATATACCTTCTCATCCAGAACGAAATGGTGGTACTCGATAAAAGTCGCAGCGACGCAGCCAAAGGTTTAAAAACGAACCGAAGGGTTATTTTCACAAAGAGGTGAATCGAGCTTGATCCGCCTAGAAATAGAACACCATCATCATCGCCAAGCCCACCCCGATACCCAATACACAAGTCCTAACAAGTGATCCTTCCCCGGTCGCCCTCTTCCCCGCTGCGACCAATTTGGTAGCAGGCGTCAAGGTCGAGTTGTTCAAAGTGCGCGAGCTACCACCGAGATTGTTGATTCCTCCTTTAGGCAAAGTCGTGCCGTCCGTCATCGTGCCCGTCGTCGTCATCCCTGCATCACCTTGACTTGTCGTCGTGGTGTCACCTGATCCTAGAGTATCATCGTCATCATCATTTTCGTCATCATCGTCGGACGCATCATCATCGCCGCCCCCACCATTCCCATTTATGTCAGAAGATTCATCACCACCTGACGAAGCAGAAGAATCGTCAGAACCGTCCTCACCGCTCGCTCCATGCACCGCCTGTCCATTCCCCGGCAAGCTACCATTCCCCCCATTCCCCTGTGCACCATCACCATCAGAGAATCCCCACGAAATCCCATCATCGGCCGACGTCGCAGGTGAGGGGACTGGGATCGTTACTTCCCGAATCCCTTTCTGCCATTGGTCGTACGAAGGGAACGTCGCCGAGGTTTCGAGGTAGGGTTGCACGGTGCCTCGGCAGACGGTGAGCTGGGTCAGGGCAAAGGTGACAAGTTGAGTATAATGTAGGACGTGCAGAAGGGGATAGTAGGCACTCACGGGCATGACTCCGCCGGTGTAAGTCTTCTGCAGCGCGGGGAGCCACGTTTGGGAAATGTTCATCGTCGCGGCATTGCTGCGGAGAGGCGAACCCAAATCAGTACGTGCACTCATGCCTTAAACTAATTGAGATGGCACTCACAGCTCATGAGCAAGATTCATCTGTCCCGTTTGAGCGGTCGCTTTCGAGATGAGTGTCTCGTAGTTCTTGTCGATCGCCGCGTTGCCCAATTGCTCGACTTGCCAATCCACTGTGTCGTAACTCCACCTGAAAAGAAGGCTCCTCGATCAGTAACCATCGAAGGTATGAAGAGACTACCGTCCCTACGGTGAGATATCAAGTTCAACTCACAAGACCGTACGCATACCCAACGCATGCGTGATCACGCGAATGCGATTATCGGTGTCGCCAAAAGGAGGTCGGAAGCATAGCACGGTGATGCCCAACACGTCCTTGATGATCTTCTTGGAGTAGTAAATCTCGGCGAAGGCTTGCTCGTTTGACAGGGAGGTCATGTAGCGATGGCTCCACGAGTGGGCGCAGATCCTAGAAATGAGAGGAAAGGTATGTTAAGTACTCGAGATTAGGGGACTTTAAAAAAGTGAATGGTGTAGAGTCGCTGATGGACTCACTCATGACCGTCGACCAATCCTCGTTGTGCCTGCAGAGGCCAATCCATGACGTTCGATCCGACGTAAAATAGGGTCGCCTTCTGCTTTTGATCCTTCAAGTAATCGTAATACTGCAAAATGGCAGAACGAGACTCGGACTCGAGTCAGTCTCGGTCGTACATGGCCTCAGATCGAACGTCCTCGATTCAGTGAGTTTTCGCACTGACAGCGTTATGGCTACAATTAGGTCCTGTGACCACGTGAAGAGCAAAATGAGGCTTCAAATTAATTATTTTCAGAGGAACTTTGCATTATCAATGACTTACCATCATCGAGAGTATAACCCAATGCTGCGGGCTGCTCGCAGTGAGTAATGTCAGGCGGGAGGCCCGACAACTTGGGTGTCGTACATTGCGTGCTCGTCCACTGTCAGAGGCAAGACACGTCAAAATGATATCAGGGTCAGTTTTGAGCGACCCAACCTCTCAAATCGCGACTGTTGAAAGAGTAGCGCCGATCTTGTGGGTGCGAAAGGAGATAGGACGTCCGTCTTCGGCCGGTGCGTTTCGAGAGGGGTCTCCTTTCCCATCGAGCGCGGCCGATCAGTGAACTCCGAAGCATGGCCGGACTCTGAACAGAAGGTATGAGGAGAAAAGCGTCAATCTCCAACTTACCCAGCAAGCAGGATCCTCCGCAGTGGAATAATTGACGTTACTCCAATCGCCGTCACTGGTACCTCGAGGGGCGATCGGAGGCAAGTTGGCCGAGATGGTGGCGAACAAGTTCTTTGCCGAATCCGTCACACCTCTGCAAGACAGGGGAAGGCAATTGCCCATACATGAGCAATGAGGCCACGATTTGATGATCACTCAAAAATGACTGACGCATGCTGAAGATCGGCGGTGGTCCATACGGTTGGGTAGGAGCTTTGGAACGCGGCCAGGGGCGCATAATTATCTAGTAAGGGGGGCAGAGCAGGGAGCGGAACGGAGGGGAACAGCATGTCTTGCGGATCAGTTCAGGCTCTTGGTACGATACGATGCTTCACCCTGTGGTAGTGTCATGCCGAGTTATGACGGATCTCGTGGAGTCGTGTCAACGTTGAGCTCCGAGCCCGTCAACCGCGCCCTCGGCCCAGGTGGCGTATGCACCAGGCGAGTACTCGACACCCCATGCAACAGCATGCCCAGGCTTCTCATCACCTCAAAAGAGGGGTAGCACACGAATCCGTTCAAGAGACTCACATGCTGTACATTCCTTCACCGGATCCTTGATCGCGGCTTGGGAGCGCTGATCGAGTTGAGCCCACGAGACGGCGAGCAGAGCCGCCACGGCGAAGAATGAGCTCCGAGTGAGCATAGAGGAAAGCCGAGGGTCACCGTAAGAAATGGGAAGAGCGTCTTTGTATGATTCGCGTCTCTGGGTGTTACAGGTACGAGCGAGCGATGCGATTGCTCGAGCAACGGATCAGAGGGGGTGGCTGAGAAAAGGAAAAGAACGAGCAGGATGAGAGTGGGGAGGGGCAAGAGAAGATCAAACGACGACGGATCAAAGAAGAACAATCCACACCCCCAGGCGCGGTTCATTGAGACAAAGATCTCTTGGTGAAGAGAAGCTGAAGTACAAAAAAAGGGACCGGGATAGGAGGCGCCAACGCCGGGCTGCCGGTCTGATTGTCGTCGCTTCAGATTATGGCCACCGTACGTCCGTCCGTCCATCAGTCTGTCCGCGTGCGCTTTTGGGATCGCGACAGCCTAAACCGTTGCTCGACTGAGACACGGTGAATCAACTTTGAAAGCTATTCGTCACCTCAAGACATGGCCAGCGTGCTGAAGATGACGTCGCACCGTC
The DNA here is from genome assembly GCA_022702645.1 of Microbotryum intermedium. Taxonomy (NCBI): domain Eukaryota; kingdom Fungi; phylum Basidiomycota; class Microbotryomycetes; order Microbotryales; family Microbotryaceae; genus Microbotryum; species Microbotryum intermedium. The sequence continues at coordinate 1,391,426 of JAHWDX010000015.1, read as the reverse complement.
ATGACGCCGCGGTCAAGCACGGCTTCGTTCAGGAGCTCTCTCTTTCGAGGCGCCGCCGGCTTGCGAGACCTTGTAACATGGCATCACCCCTGTACATTTTCCGTCAGAGCCAAATTCCTCGACCTGTAGTCGTCAAACCCATAGAATCGGCGGTGAGCTTGACACTACGCGACAAAGGCCGAACAGCCTGGCTGCTCGATCGGAGATGAATTGTTCGTCCATTTTGCAAGTCCCTCATGAATCTGAATTATGTTGCATTGTAAGATACGCTCCTACAGCCTCGTTACTTCGTCGTCACCGTCGTCGTTCGGGAATGTCGATCATACAGGTGATTGCCGTCGTACTCCTGCTATCCGGTCCGTTGCCTAGATCGAATACGACGTGGCATCATCGTCAGTCCAGACACACACAGCGAGCGTGGATGTCGTTGATCCCTGACGTACCTGCCGCACGACGGGAAGCGAGAAGAAGTTGCCAATGAAGGGTACTTGTCTCAGGAAACTCAATACAACGGGGAAGAAGTCACTGTACGAGCAGGTGGTCATAACTTAAGACCACGTCGATCCGTTGGGCAATGCAGACGTTCACTGACCCGAATAGATTCAGGAAACCAAAGGTCTCGACGAGCATACCGATGAAAGGATGCTTGACAAAGACGAGAATGATGCCAGCGACAAAGCAGAATGCTGTCAGAGTAGTTTAAGAACGCAAGCCAGTGGTCAGTGATTGATCCGGAAGAACGGTCGGCGTTAGCCCTGACGAGACGAGACGATCGCGTCGTGCGAGTTTCCCAGCAGATCGCGTCTGGACGAGTTGAATGGTACGAGGACATCCACTGATAAAGAGCCATCGTTATGTCGGGGCAGTGATCGACTCACTCCCTCTGAGCTTTTGCTTCCGGGCAAAGAAGTAGAACGCCTTCCGCGGCCCGATGATCAACGGAAGTCCGGCGATGAAGAGGATCTGTGAAAACGAGACAAGACAACATGAGGATCACTGTGTCTGTAGACCCTTGGCACGCGGGATTGATGCAGGGCAGCGTGTAAGAAAGGCCGCCTTCAGGTCGACGCGCAGGCGATCGGTGTGTCGGTGCCGACTTGGGCTAGACGTCACGCCAGCCAGCTTGCAGTGTACTACGAGACCCGCACTCGTCTGTATGTGGGTGTGTGCTACTGTCCCTCATCGAGACGCCGACCCAAGTCACTTCGGCACTGTCTTCGGCCGACTTTACGGAGAGGCAAGTGTTGTCGAGTCGACCTCGAGCTGCACGGCGCGGAGGACTCACGTTGCCCAGTGCCAACAACGCGCCATCGAACAACATGACGACGCCCAAGAGCATGAAGAAGGCTCCGAGCGAGGTCAGACCGACCTGCACGTGACAACAAGCTCGGCATCATCAGCATCAGTTGTACGTCGACGAGTCGAGGTGCGATTCGGCACCGCGTCGTCGTCAAAGTCGTCGGCAGAGTCGACACGTCGGATCGCGTGCAGCTTACGCCGATTTCTGTACATCAGGTGCGACAAGACGCGTCGTTAGTACGTGCGGGAAAAAAAGTGAGATCTCGATGGCTTCAATGGTACGGGCTTTGTGCATCTGTCAGCCACATGTCGTTGTTCCGATGGCGCGAGTGGAGACGAGTAAGAGTCGCTGTGGGATCGGAGGCAGCTTATGGAGGCGCACTGCCCGCGCGTTACAAAAACACAACGTCTCGGCTGGGTGGGACCGATAGGGACAACGCGGCCTTCGTTTCCCGAAGGAGGCCGACTTGCGAGAGCTGGTCGCTAGGGGTCTTACTGTTGGTAAGACTCTTTGCAAGGTCGATGACTTTTTCCACATTGCCCAAAAGAGTGTTATCCAATGCACCCTTGTGGGCTTTTTCTCCGAACCCGAGGGTGTCCGGCTCTTCGACGAGAAGATCAAAGAGTTCGGGACCGTTCTTATGCGACGTACTCAGTACGTCGGCAAGACCAAACACATCTCGGGCGTCTACGACTTCGTCCTCGCTCTTAAGGATCCAAACGTCGTCCCCCCCGCATCTCTTCCCCTCGAACGTGACGGGGTCACCGAGCGCATCCCACTCAGGATCACCGGTGGTATGCGCCACTGCGTCTTCTGTCGCTCTGGGGCCCATGTCCGAAAGGATTGTACAGTCGCTCCTCCGTGCAAAATCTGCACGAAGATCTCACATGCTCCCAACATTGCCCCGGCCGCCACGGGTCGAGCCCCCAGGCCGGCTCAACGTCACGTGCCTCGCAAGCTCCCGCCGCCGCCACCGCCGCCGGATCCAACACCGCTTCCGCGACCGTCGCCTCCGACCGCAAAACCAAAAGACGTCGAACCGAGAATATTCTGGCTCCCCAGCCTGATTTTCAATCAAACGACGCTAGTCCCATGCCCATTAGCCGTACTTTTACCTTCACCCCGCAAGCTGCCCCCCAGCTTGCTCCCAACCAGGGAACTGCCTCTTCCCTCGTTGAAAAATCCTCCGAGTCCCCCAGCTCAGAGACCACCTCTCCCTCCCCGAGCCCCCCTCCGCCCACGCCAAACACGATCATGACCCGATCAAAGTCGATTGTCGCCCCAGCCGCCGCCGATGAAACCCTTCTTGCTGCCCTCCAAGCCACCGAGCCGACCTCGAAGCCCTCCTCGCCCAAGCCGATGCCCTCAGCCGCGCCCAACGCCCGCCCCGATGACGCCGACGCTGACGACGATGCCGAAGAAGAAGCCGAAGATCAAGGAGCACCCCTCAAGGATACGGATGTCGCTATGGAGCAAGATGATGAGCACCACTAAGATCCCAAGCGTGTCTTTTGTTGCTGCCAACGTGCAGTCAATCAACGAAGACCGTAAGCGTGCCTCTCTTTTCTCCAATCTCCGATCCCATAACGCCGATGTCTTTCTCCTGAGCGAAACTGGCCGACCTCCCCCTAAAAGGGTTGCCCAGTGGACTCAGGAGTGCCGAGACTTGAAGCTTTCTGCCCTTTTCACTCCTTTCAACAACACTGCCATACTCTGAAAGAGCGACTCGCTGGTCGTTACTATTGACCCCGAGTCGCCTCCCAACAATCTTCGTGCTTCTTTCTCTTTCCCGGAACGAGTCTCCGATGCCACATTCTGTGTGGGTGACTCAAAAGTCCGGGTTGTATCAATCTACGCGCCCTACTCCGACAAACCAGACAAAAAACGCTTCCTTTCTCACATCAGCACCACCCTCCGGCGAGTCATGCGCGACGACCTCTTGCCGCCTGCGCCCCTCGTCGGTGGCGACTGAAACTGTGTTGAGTCCCAACTCCTCGATTCGGAAAACCCAAATGGTTCGAATTATGGAGGTCAGGAAATGCGCGACCTCTTCACGGCCAATAATCTCTCCGACGTCTATCGACTCCATCACCCCGAAGGACGACACACCATGGACCGCTCAGCGCCAGGGACTTCCGACGCCTTGAGCGCATCTATGTCTCACCCGACTGGGTTGACCTCTTCCACGATCATAAGATTTGGGCTCCTGTCCTCAAATCGACGCACTCCCTGGTGGTGGCAAGGTTCCAAGTTCCAGGCGCAATCGATATCGGTCCAGGCAAATTCAAACTTGGTTTGCACGTGATTGAAGGCGACGCGACCTGCGAGTACCTGTCTTCCACTGTCCAGACTCTCTACAACGAAGCCCTACTTCAGACGCCCGACGACCCGAAAGCAGCGTGGACGACGACCAAGCACCGCCTATTGCCCCAGCTCCAGGCTCTGGCTCGGACACTCGCACGGTTCCGACGGAGGATCGGAGCAGGAGAGGGCGGACCATTCGCGCTACGGCGCGGCTCTGCGCTCTCGAATCGACCCTTCGCTGGCCGGCCCATCTTCCATCTTCATCCGCCTTCGCAAAGTGCGGGCTTCCGACCTCATCCCTTCGCTTGACGTCAACGATGTCGTCCTATCGGATCCCGATTCGATGCTTGGTGCGGCCAGCGACTACTTTGAGAGTGTCTATCAGGACCGCCCCATCGACGACGCCGCATTGGAGGAGATCATCGACGGACTCGCCTCGACTCGCTTCTCTCCTGCGGACTCCCACAAGCTCGAGAGAGCGTACCCATTGGAGGAGATGACCAAGGCTCAAGAGTCGTTCCTTCGTGCCGTTGGCCTTGGTCCCAAAGCCCGCCAATGGTACCGAGCGACATACACCAACCAATCCGCCTCGATCTTCCTCAACGGTTGGCTGTCTGCCGCTTTCGACGTCCTGTCGGGGGTTCGGCAAGGCGATCCTCTTGCTCCGTCTCTCTTCGTCCTGGCGATCGAAGGTTTTGCCTGTCAAATCCGTTCAAGAGTCAAGGGCATAGAGAGTCCGGGCCTACAAACGATTCGCGACCTCCTCTTCGCCGACGACGCATGCTGCGCGCTTCACGACCTCTCGGACCTCCAAGATCTCAATCGGGCGATCGGATTGTACGAGCGGGCAAGCGCCAGCAAGCTCAGTAATTCCAAATCGTTCCTCTACCCTCTCGGATCGTTCAGGAACCATCCGATCGTTCCACGCCTTGGAACCTGGCGTCTCAGCGACTCTCAATTCCGCTACCTCGGTATCCAGGTTGGGGTGGATATTGCCGAGGATGCGGGTTGGGAGGAGGTCAAGTCGTCCACCATTGCTCGTATACGGTCTATCCCGATGTACGACCTTCCTTACGCAGCCAGGTGCTCGATCAGCAACACCTACTGTTACACGAAGGTCCTCTTCTACAATCGTTTCCTCCCAGCCCCAAAGAGTGTCGTCAAGGAGATCGAGGATGCCGCCATGCTCGCAATCCACGGTCGAGACTCGGATGGAACTCGAAGGCGTTCGATGGTATCCCGGTCGCGCCTCTGCACCCCCCTCGATCATGGCGGTTTTGGCTTGATTGACCTTCCCATGCGTCTGGCCATCGACCACGCCAAGTGGGTCTTCCAACTGCGCGATCCGGATGGCTGTTTCACGCGGCACCTTTTCGACGTTCGCATTCGGCTCCTGGCGGCGAACCAGCCGCACCCCTTCACCTTGCGCAAGCCACCCCCCAACCAACACCGTCGCCCTTGGATCTGGATTTGGTGGGCATATTTCTGCCATCCGCCGCCAAAGTGGTATCACACGGTGAGAGAAACGAGGCGTCTTGTCCCTCCACGCTGGGCCCGCTATTTCGAAGCTTGGGCGTCGGTCACAACGCTCAACCCCCCCAAATTCTCGAGCAACCAGAACCTCGAGCGCTGGGCGAACCACGTCCTCTTCTTCCCGGCAGGGCACGGGATCCAGCTCTCGGTGAACCCGACGCTTTTTCGAGGTCCTGATGGCGAGGTGATGACTCCGACTTCTTTCATTGACGCCTCAAAACGCCGTCACGCTTTCGTCTTCCCTCCGATCATCCCGGAAGGCCATCAAAAGATCTTCTCCCTCACCGAGCAGCGCTGGAAGTCATGGTGGAAGGCTTTACGCAAGATTCGTAGGGTTCACTCGGATGCTGAAGACACCGCCCATCTCCTCTCCCTTGGCTCCCTCCACCCGGGCGTGCAACTTTCGTCTGCAACACACAGCCAGCTCAACAATCGCTCCGCTTCCTGTGTGATGTGCCTTTCGGAAGCACCTGAGTCTCTTCCCCATCTGGCCGTCGGCTGCCCGTTCGCTCGCCGCCTCTGGGCCGCACTCTCTCCGTCCCCACACCCCATCTTCGCCGAATTCGTGTGTCCTCTCGTCTCTCGCTCGGAGCGCCGAATTGTCGAGCTCCGCATCCTCTTCTTCCATTCGATCTGGAAGCTCTCTCGTCGCCGTCGATTCTCCTCGCAACCTCTGGAGCCGATCACCGAGTCGGAGCTCGAGGAGCTTCGGGGGTCTATCAAGGTGTGCACGGGTCGCCTCCCTTCTCTATAATGTTTCCAAAGGGGGTTTTAGTGGGTATGGTCGACTCTGGCTAAAAGGTCGATGAGTCCCACACTACTGGCATAGCCAGTGTGCTTAATGCATTTCCTCCGACTTTTCCGGAGATTTCTAGGTACTATTATAATTGTGCTGTAATTGAGATCTATCAAATAAATTAAAAAAAGTGAGGGCATCCGATTTGAGGATTACAAAAGTGGCGGTCTAATTGCTTGGGTTTTACAAGCGACTTTTAGATATGCCGAATTCAGCTCGCGGCCGCGCTGCCGACATAGCCCGAGACGCACGCCCAATCGTCAGACCTCTCAGACCAGGTCGGACCGGCGGATCATAAACGTTTCAGACCAGATCATCATTCAGACCATTCCAGTGGAGCTCAGACTGTTGGGAAAAGTCTTTCGACTAAGCACTACGAAAACCTGATGAGGTCGTCTGAATCATGCTGTAGTACCTCTGAGAGCCTTAATCAGACCCTCCCACTGGTCTGGGCTCATTTCCAACAGACGGAGAGGTCTCACAATTTGACAGGAGTCAGTCGTTTCTCGCTATGAGTCGTTTCTCCCTACTGTGGAGGAGATGGCAGAGGCTACAGTGATAGTGACGTTAAGCTGTCAGTGAAGGGGCAACCATTATGATAAGATATCGCCCATGTTCTGAGGTGCCCAGTCACCAGGTTCAAACCCCCTCGTCTGAGAGTCCCGAGGCTCCAACTTGCAGAGCATTTTTCGGCGAGCGCGTCACGCCGAGACTCACGCCGATGTCGAGACAGGGCACTTGCGGCGTGCGGGACGAGACTCATGATCAGAGGCTCGTCGCGACACTGTCCGTAGGCAACATTATCCTAGACGTAATGCAACACCTCAATGATCGATGCTTATAGGCCCTCGTATTTTCCATGTGACGCTTTCACCACTTTGAACGCAGAACCGGCATCGGCGGCCCCATCCGGAACCACGAGCTTCCGTTCGGAACACTGAGGCGAAAATTCTCGGCACAAATGCAGACAGCAATCCCAGATGTGCTTGCCTCCGCGCGGGCAACAACTCGAAGCTGATCATTTTGATTCAAAGCGAATGAAAAGATTACTTTGTATCATGGGCAGTAGCTAACAGTACGAAGCAACAAGACAGCATCATACCCATGCATGTGCGTGCGGAAGTGCTCCTAACTCCATTCGGGGGCCGAGCACTGTTGCGGTGCCAGTGGGGCTCACCGTTCGAGGGGCTCAGAAGGCTTGAAGACGTTTTAAGCGCCTCTGGCACCGAGTGGATAATAAAGAGTCTTCATCAGGAAGTTCAATCACCAACACGGTATTCAGACTTCCTGAACAGCGAGCAGAACGGGCGAAGCTAGGACTGGCCGGTCAGGACGGAAGGTGGTGCACGGGTGCAAATCTTGACCTGGACCGGCCGCAGGGTGAGCCAAAAGATAGATTACCTGCGGGGCGTGTCGCGAGAGGACTAGCTCCTCGAATATGCCTTTGGCAAATGTTGTGCCCAGGGGCTGCTTGTGGAAGCTAACACGCCCCGTGCGGTACAATTGCCTTGTTAGTCGTGGAGAGGGAAACATAATAAAGTCCCGGGCCAAGGCGCCCGGCCTTACAATTATGACGTCCCAGGTTCCGGCTAGTAGCGCTCGCGCGCCTGCCCCATTGAGCAAGCTTCACTGGGTCGGAAAGGCTCCTGGCAGGAGCTTAAGCTTCGATTCCTCTCTCGTTCCGTGGCCCGGTCGGTAGCGGATTCGGCACCAGCAGCCTCACTGCAGGGAATTCTAGCTGACGACTCTAGTTCACACATAGCAGCACGGCACCGGGAGCCTCTTCCTGTATATGGCCCCCAGCTCAGCTTGAAGACAGCTCCACTTGTCAGCCACCTTTGGAGGAGTCATGCATCGTTATCTGATCACAGCCTTTTCGCGATAAAGACTCAGGATCCCGAGTATCAGTGTTCGCTTGCAGTATTGTCCAGATTTAGATCAGGGTCTTTTACCGTGCTTGTAAGAAAACTCGATCACAACTTGATGCCTGACTGCAATCAGCTTGGCCTATTCGAACGCTTAGGAAATGCGCGCGCGCTCATCAGCTGACGATACAATGTCGTGCATGATGGTCTAAAAAGGCTCTAGTACCGCATGTACGAGTGACATAGACTGCTGGACTGTTTATGAGCGTCACTGAATTTCGATCGAGAGAGCTCACGATCCATGAGAGGGCCCAAGTTCCCTACACAATTGCTGGGACTTGGGGCCGGGATGCCCGTTCGGGCAGGTCGTGCCTGCGTGCGCCCGGCTTCGGGCGGTAGCTGGAGCCCCACCGGCGCCCGTTCTTCGATCCCCGTGACATGCGTAATTTTTTTGATTGTTTTCATTCTTTGCTTGGTGCACATCCTCCAATACCCAGTGCTAGTACAAAAGGTGGACCTCTCCATCTTCTCCCTCTTTCCTTCCTTCTCATACCATCTCCATCCTTCGTTTCCAGCTCCCCAGCCTACTTCCACACCACAGCCAACCTCTTTTCCCCAACCCCTTTGAGTCAGAATGTTCTTCGCTCGCTCCGGTGTCGTCGCCGCGACCTTGCTCGTCTTCCAAGCAACCCTCTCGATTGCCGCTCCCCTGTCGGACAACACTGTCCACCAGCTCGAGAAGCGCATTACCTGCCAGGCCACCGAGGTTGCCATCAGTGAGTCTGTCTCCTCCTCCTCGACGTTCCGACTCCCTTCCCGCAGCATCACCTTCACCCCACCGCGTGCCCTTCCCTCCACGGCCCATCCCTTCATCTAGTACTCTTCTCGTGCACCCATGTAGAGCCCTTACGGCACCAGGTTGCTGACGCTCGACTTTTGATCTTCTTCGCCTTCGCAGACAACGCCTGCGTGTCTTGCGCCTCGCTCTACAAGAACGCGTCCACCTGCACTCGATCGGTCCCATTGACGTGCTCGTACGGTGTGGTCAACTCCGTCCGCAAGTAAGTGTGCTATGCTTGACTCAAGCCTGGTAGCCTCTCGCGTCGAGTCTTTAGAGTATCATACCGTTGCTGACCTTGGACCCCTATCCACCGCTTCGTCCGTCATCCAGGTGCGCCGCCGTAAACTGCACCAGCACTCCTGGAACCTACCTCAGCGCCGATGGTGAGTACTCTTCTACCTTCAGGCTCACAAGCTCGGATTGGACGCCGACCAGTGGACTGATGTAAACCGTCTTTCCTCTTCCGATCAGGCAAGCAATGCCTGGACTGCGCCGACCCCAACGCCCTGACCTGCACCAACACGACCACCACCACCTGCGCCCCCAACTACACCCTTGTCGACAACGAATGCATCTACGGCTTCCCTTACGGCAAGTTCTCCGGCTATGGCTTAATCAAGCCCTTCTTGGCCCAGCAACAACCCCTCAAGCCCGTCACCCCTGATCCCGTCGAACCCGAGCAATGCGCGCGCATCTACACCAAAGCTCGCGGTGAGTCGAGACTATCCTTGCTCGGCATGCCAGCTTTACTGTCAAACTCATCGCCTGTTGTCTTTTGCTACTATCAGTCCTTTTCTTTATCGGCACCTCTTTCAACCCTCCCTCGTGCGTTGGCCAAAACGGTGCCCTAGACCAAAACCTGGCCAAGACCGTCGACTCGACCGCGGCCGTCCTGCTCAAGGGTAACTGCACCTTGCTCGCGACCAACCCTTTCGTTACGGCCAGCAAGGCCCAGGGCGCTTGCGAACAGGTCTTCATCGGCCCCGAGCAGTTCCCGTAAACACCTTTCCAGCCTCGCTGCCTTCGAGCGAATGCGCGGAGATGAATCTTCGCCCTCCTCTTTTCAAGCCACCCTCTCTCTTTTCCCCATCAACAGACCCTGATTTACAATTCCTAACTCGAGTCGTCAACCTGTAGCCAGTAGTTCATAAACACCCTATATCATTAGTATTTGCTCCTGCAATCCCCTTGCGTCTCTGCCTCGTGCAGATCGATGCCCTCCCATCATCCACCCACTTTTTGTCGAGAGTTCATCGGGCTTCTTCTGTTCCACCAATACGAGCCAGCTCCACCCAATGCTTCATCTACATTCTGCTAGAGTTGTATGCAGATGCCATATGAGAGGTCGGTTGGCGAGTTCCAAGTCGGCTCAGGTCGGCCGCTTTCGACAGGGTCTCTTTTCGTCCTTGGAAAGTATTGAGGTGACGAGAGCGATCATGTCGCTTATAACTGATCATTCGTGTACAAAGCAGCGTGAATGTGGGGACCGACAAGAAGCGTAGGCCGCATCTGTAAGGTACCTTATACTCCTCCCCAGAACGGCACACAATACAATTTATCCGTCTTGACCGCTAGACTAAGTAAAAGCAAGTCCTAACCAGAACTCGCAAGTTCCACTGCAGTTACTCAGACACTACTTATAGGGCTGTTCTGTAAGGCACTCCCTTACAGCACCGCGGCGGATGTTGGAATGGGGTAGGGGGAGTCACTTGAAACAAGGATTAGCTCATCGAGGGGCTCGGAGGAAGAAGCGAAGGAGAAGTAATTAGAGGTAGCCTGGAGGTACCTTGCGGCTCCTACACAGCCAGAAACGCGCGCCCAATGGTCAGACCCCTCAGACCCGTTCAGAGCGATCCCAGACCGGCCCGATCATCAGAGGGTCTTCGACCGAAATCACTGCAGACCATTCCTGCGGAGCTCAGATCGCTAAAAAAACCCCGACTGACCTCTAGATGGAAACTTGATGAGGTGGACTGAATCATGTTGTACTCTGAGAGCTTGACCCAGACCCTCCCAGTCTGACCTCATCTCCAACAGACCGAGGGGGTCTGACGATTTGGCGGTCGTTTGTCGCTATGTAGCGGTTTCATTGCTTACATCAGCAACAATTGCTCCAGTCGAGGTCAAACACCCAATACGACTTGTCTCTGTTTGTGTAGACTAACTGAAATTCAAATACCCTACTTCGCTACGACAAGGAACTTGAGCCCTATGATCGCCATCGGCTCAACGGTTAGAACTTCATAGAAGTCAGAAAGATCTGATAGCCGGGCGCCATCACCTCTACTAGGTAGTGAAGGGCCCAGTTGCAAATGGGCGATGGGCAGTCCCGAAAAGTGGTGCATGAGCGAGGCTGGCCCTGCGTGTTTCCTCCGCCGCTCGGCATCCGGCGGTAGGCAGCTGTATCACTGGAGCCCCACCGCCGCCCGAGCGGCCCGAACTTTCGGCGCCGATCCGTGCCGATCCCGTGCTCACCAGGCTGAGACATCAATCTGTTTTTTCCTCTCTTCGTGCACATCCTGCGTTATTCACCTCAGTGTGAGAGTGTATGTACGAAAGGTGGACCTCTTCATTCACACTCTCTATCCTCCCTTCTCGTACCATCTTTCCAGCTCCCGAGCCCCACATCCACCACCGCAAAGACCCCCTTTCTCCCCACCTCCTCTCGAGTCAGAATGTTCTTCGCTCGCTCCGGTGTCGTTGCCGCGACATTGCTCATCCTCCAATCGACCCTCTCCATCGCTGCTCCCTTGTCGGCCAACGCTGTCCACGAACTTGAGAAGCGCATCACCTGCCAGGCCACCGAGGTTACCATCAGTGAGTCTGTTTCCTCCTCCTCGGCCTCCCGACTTTTATCCCCCAGCCACACCTCCGCCCCGTGCGCGTGCGCCTTTCAACTGGTTCTCTTGTCCCGCACTCCATGTAGAGTTCTTACGGCATCACGTTGCTGACGCTCGACTCTTGATCTTCTCTTTCTTCGCAGACAACGCGTGCGTGTCTTGCGCCTCGCTGTACAAGAACGCGTCGACCTGCACCCGATCGGTCCCATTGACGTGCTCGTACGGTGTGGTCAACTCCGTCCGCAAGTAAGTGTGCCGTGCTCGACTCGAGCCTGGTAGCCCCTTGCCTCGAGTCTGTAGAGTATCCCACCGTCGCTGACCTTGGGCCCCTATCCACTGCTTCGTCATCCAGGTGCGCTGCTGTAGACTGCACCAGCACTCCTGGAACCTACCTCAGCACTGATGGTGCGTTTTCTTCTTGCTGAGACTGCAAGCTATCTCAGCTGCCCTTTCGGGTGACCAGTGGACTGATGTGTTTTGTCCTCCGCGTTTCCACCTCCAGGCAAGCAGTGCCTGGACTGCCAGGATCCCAACGCTCTGACCTGCAACAGCACTACGACGCTCACCTGCCAGCCCAACTACACCCTCCTCCCCAACAACACCTGCGTCTACGGCGTCCCTTACGGGCAGTTCAACGGTTACGGCTTGATCGGAAACTTTGCGCCCAAGCAACAACCCTTCAAGGCCTTCGAGCCTGCGAACGACGACCCCCAAAACTGCGCGCGCGCTTATCCCAAGGCTCGTGGTGAGTCTTCGTTGTTCTTGCTTGCTCGATATATCATCCTCGTTGTCTTACTCATCTCCTGTTGCCTCTTCCTACGGCTCAGTCATCTTTTTCATCGGCACATCGTTCAACCCAGCCACGTGCACTGGCCAGAATGGAGCCCTCGACATGAACCTCGTCAAGTCCAACGACCAGACCTCGGCCGTCTTGGTCAAGGGTAACTGCACGGAGCTCGCCAAAAGCCCCTTCGTCACCGCCAACAAGGCCTTTTGCACCCAGGTCTTCATCGGCCCCGGAGAGCTCCTGTGAACGCCTCTCGCTCCTCGCCGCCTCCGATCCGGTAGACTGGAAAGATCTCTACTATTTTCCTCCGAGGGGCTCACTCTGTTCGCCCATCAACAGACCCTGTTTTTATAAGGTCCTGACTTCCGAAAAATCTTCCAAAATGTATCTCGTAATTGTTTGTCTCCTATATCATTGGCATTTGCTTCTGCAACCCCCTTGCGTCTCTGCCATGTGCAGATCGATGCCCAACTACAATATCATCCAGTGCTTGCCTTTTGGTCAGGAGTTCTTCGAGAGCAGCCAATCTTCAGGGCGAACAGAGCGTGCTTTTCCTACTACCCACTCCTACCGAACTCCTTATTGCTTCATCTACATCCTACTGGCGTTGAATACCGAAGCTGAGATTGATTGGTGAGTCCAAGTCGACTCGAGTCGGCGCTCAGGACAGGGGTTTCTTTGCGTCCTTGGGGACTATTAAAGTGACGAAAACGATCAAATCGCTAAGAGCTCACTACTTAGAGTAGGGCCTTTCAAATTGATTTCTTGCTGATAAGGGCGCGAAACGTCACCTACCTGGGGTTCTGCGCTGTCGCGGCCCGCGGCGCCAATGGCACCAAAGGAGCGCAGCTCGCACGGCCCCTGTTCTGGAGAAGGATCGCCCGCTGCACACGCGCCTCCTCTTTCTCATCTTCTAGACCACTTCCATGCGAGGTGGATCTTGAGGCTCGGATAGCTGCCTCCTTACGTCGTCGAATCTCCAGGAATGGGCCACCCGCGTCACCAGCCGAGGCCGAAACATCCCCGAGGAGCTCAACCTTCAGCTTTTCCTCGTCGTCGGTAGGAGAGCGATCGCCACTGCAGCACCGAGAGTGAATGTAGCTTGTTAGAAGTAGGGTCTAAGAGCCTAGTTGGTTTTCAGTATTGTTTATTATTACGCGCGCGCCTACCTCTGTCTTTGCTAGTTTTTGCCTCTTGGTTCTCTTCTCCACGCTATTTTCAAGTTCTCACTCGTGTATCTCGAAGCTGAGTCGTGGAGTACCACTTAGTCCTTTCTGTAGAATAGCTCAATATTTTTTGTGGTGTCCATCTTCGAAAAAACTACCATATGGGAATGCGAGCTTGGGCGAAGCACCCAAAGCAGCGCCTTGCCAGCCCGCCATCCTGTCAAGCGCTTATTGAGCCTCTGATCTGTCACAGTTAGTGGTTAAGAGTCTGAAGAGTTCTATTCTGACTAAGGTTTATCCCTTGATTCTATTATCTGATATGCTAAACGGAAGATATTCTAGCTTTATAAATCTTCCCTGGCCTTACAAGTTATTAGCTTGTTAGTATGTTTAGCGCCTGGGTGACGCTTTTCTTCTTGTCTTTTCCCCGTTCGCTCTCGCAACGGTGTCTGACTGAAGTGTCATTCAGGTGAGTTGTCATTATATCTATTGTTCGCTCTCGCAACGGTGTCTGACTGAAGTGTCATTCAGTGCGAGATACATAGCGTTCCAAATCCATCATATGATCGTTGTCGAGCGACAGGGCACCAAATGCAGATTAGGCCCAGTGATGTCCAATTTATGACACAGTTTTGATCTTGGATTCCACTAACAATCTGACATTATTGGGTGTTGGAGAGTCTCGTCTTGTTGCTTGCGAGTAGCTCTCCGTCAAGTGCCCAGGCTGAAAGGCACGAGAACGCTCTCGAGCTTCACTGATTCTAAAACCAAAGAGACGGGATCAAACGGTGTTACTCGCACGCCAATGAAAGACTACTAAAAGGACTAAGATCAAGAGGCGCCAGCGGCGCCGGGCTTGCAATGCTTGAAGCACCTGAGGCTGGCTCAAGCTCGTCATGAGGCGTAAGCAGAGCGTCGCGTAACACCAGGGAGGAGGCGCTCCACTGGCATTACACACCAGGCCACAGAGAACGGCTTTGATACTCCGGAAAATAGTATGCGAATTCAGGGTAGAACAGGGTGTCACTAAGTCCAATAGGGTACTCAAAAAAATTACTTTATTCAAATTACTTTTTTATCCATTCTGAAGTAAGACCTGTTCGGGCAGGTAGAGCCTCGATGTGCAGGTGTAGCTGGAGCCGGAGCGCGCCCGCCCTGGTTCATCCCGCTCGAACGCAACGCCGGTAGCCACACAGGAGTACAGAAGGCGCCCTTCAGATTGTCTTCTCTCTTTCTTTCCTTCCATTCCATACCATTCTCCACCCATTGGTTCAGGACTTCCAGGCCCTTCCCAGCCCCCTTCGCATCCTTCCCCCCATCCACTTCGCCCACCCTTTCCACACCGACCCCTAACCTCCCCCCTCCCCCTTCGAGTCAAAAAATTCTTCGCTCGCTCCAGTGTCGCCGATGCGACCCTGTTCATCCTTCAATGGACTTTCTTGATTGCTGGTCCCTTGTCGCACAACGCTGTCCACAAACTCGAGAAGCGGATCACCTGCCAGGCCACCGAGGTTGCCATTAGTGAGTATCTTCCTCCTTTTCATTTCAGGCCCGTCCCTTTCACACGCCGTTTCCTGCATTCCTATCCACCCTTGATCTCTTCACTTCATTCCATCTTGGCGTTTACTCCAAACCGCATTGCTCCTGCATGCGACTCTATCCGCTTACCTCCTCTCTGCACCCACCTTTCCCTCCAATGCTTGGCAGACAACGCCTGCGTCACCGGCGCGTCGTTCTACACGAATGCGTCGACATGCACTCGATCAGTTCCCCTAGCATGCACATATGGTATTGTTACGGTTCGCAAGTAAGTAGCTCACGTTGCCTCTAGCTCAACATCGGAGCGGACCACTGACCAGGCGCTCCTATCCATTCTCCTTCGTCATCCAGGTGCGCCGCCGTCAACTGCACTGCTCTTCCGGGTATGTACCTTAGTACTGATGGTGAGTAGTCTTGACGCAACAATATCAGTTTTGCGTTCACATTAATTTGCCTTCAGGCTATATACCCCCTTCGTTGGACTCATAGTGTCTCCCAATGTCCACTGCAGCCAAGGAATGCTCGCCGTGCACCGACCTCAACGCCGTGGCCTGCACCGACACCACTACCCTCACCTGCGCTGGGCAACTATACATTAGCCGCCAACGAATGCATCTACGGCTTCTTTTAGGCCAAATTCCCTGGCTACGGCTTGATCAAGCCTTTCGCGGCCAAGCAGCAACCTTTGAAACCCGTGACACCTAGCTCGCTCAAGCTTGAACAGTGCGCTGCTCTCTTCCCCAAGGCTCGTGGTGAGTAAGGAGATATGCCTCCGTTGGGGCTTCGAGGCCTGGGACTTACCTTGTGTATGGATCCATCCTGCAGTCGTTGTACTTCATTGGCACCTCGTTCAACCCCGCCTCGTGCACGGGCCAGAACGGCGTCCTCGACCAAAACCTCGCCAAGACCATCGATCAGACCGCGGCCGTGTTAGTCCCCGGCAACTGCACGCTCCTCGCGACGAACCCTTTCGTCGCCGCTAACGGTGCCGCAGCCGCTTGCCAACAATTCTTCATCGGCCCCGATGTCTCTTGCTAGAGGTCCCGCCTCGCTGAGCCGTAGACGCGCCCCACCAAAAAGAACCTGCGCTTTCCTCATTTCCATAGCCTGATTCGACTCTCTTATCGCCTAGTCCATTATACCAGCGCCTCCTTAATACTATATCCTTAGTCCTTGGATGCGAGTATCACCGCGTCTCTGCGTCTCGCACATTGATGCCTCCTTCATTACCTTCACATTCCTTCGGAAGGAGAGTTCGCAGGATCCAGGATATGTCAACGATTGGTCGCTGCAGTAGGGTTGACAGGGGAGGTAGTGTTGCGCATTTGTTCGCATCCCATTGATATCGCAAGACACAAGCGGAGATCTTCTACAACGACAACCTATGCCTGTACTCTTTCCTTCTCTTCTACTTCTTCCTCGCGACTTGCTCGGCCCTGCAGGCCTTGACCCATGCCAACGCCTGTCGGCTCGGATCGGTCGGGCATACTCGGACCAACTCGGTCAGATCAGCGACGGCTCGATCCCACAAGCCCAGCAGAGCCAACGCATTCCCACGTCGGTACAAGGCTTTGACGCATCCAGGATCGAGCGCGAGCGCGTAAGTGCAGTCCGCGACGGCTTCCGAAAATTGCGAGCGGCCCCCAATCTTGAGACGAGCCGCGGCGGCATTGGTCCAATACGTCGAAACGGTAGGGTCAATCAGTGAGGCCGTGGCGAAGCAGGTCAGAGATTCGGTCCACTCTGAAGCAGCAAAGTGTTGATTGCCCTGCATTGACAACAGATGTCACATTAGTCCCACACGGGTCCACCTTCCACCCTACTGCGCAAAAAAAAAAAACTCACCGATTGCTTTTGGTCCTCAGCGACTTCAGCGTTCAAGTCCCTTCCCCTCATCACCTGCTTTACTCCAAGCTTTATCAATCGGTCCCATTCCTTCAACAATCGCTTGTCCTCGTGGATGCTGAGGACCTCGTTCATCGTCATGCGCGCATCCGTTTCGGCCCTCCTAGTTCCATCGCGACTCAAACGAAGGGCCCAATCGAGCATTCGAACACCGCCGAGCTGGGCGATCAACGTAGTCAAGTCCTCGGCGAGCGCATAAGGTTGGTGCGAGATCATGCGGTCGATTGCGGCATCAAAGGCGTCGCTCCAAGCGAACAAGAAGTCGGCGACGCGGTACTGTCGTTCGGTGCCGTGCCACTCTGGACCCGACAGCTTGCCTTCGCGCAGTTGCGCGTGACACCACTTTATGAACGCCTGTTGGTGCATCCCTCCGAGTTCAATCGGTTCGTTGCGATCGGCCTGCTCGCATTCGGTCAAGCGCTGGTGCGCTGTCGCGAGCACTTCGGGGTGGTTCGACAGACGGCACACGCAGACCTCGCCCAACTGCGCGCGGAAGACGTCCATCAACTTGCGCAACGACACGGCCAGCACGCGCTGCGTATACGCCTGCACATCCTGTTGCTGTAGGCTGGACCACATGCTCGCCATGCCGATCTTGGGGTCGGCAAGTTGGCGCATCACGTCGTCCATCTCCAGAGTCTCACCGTCCGCGTCCGCCATCTTTCCTCCGGAGAGCAAGTAACGTTTGGCGAATCGATCCCGCACGGCTTCGAGCGGGACGGCGAGATTGTCGATCAATTCGTACTTGAATGCCGAGAGGCACACCTCGACGAGAAGCATGTCGAGTTGGTCCCAGACGATGTAGTTGGGCGTGTTGCCCGTGCATCGATCGGGCGAACAGCACTTGGGGATGAAACGTTGGAACCCGACGACACGGCTCATATTGATCGAGCCGTCAGGGAACACGTTGGCGACGCTGGCGTCGACGTAAGGTGGTAAAGTCGAGCTTTTGGCGGAGTCAGCGGGCGAAGGCGGGGACAGGCCCATGCCCTTGTTCATGGCTGCGATCAATCGGTCGGTTCTCGGGAGTGTCGAAGAGGGTTTTTGAGCCTGCGCATTAGTGGCAACAGGGGTAGAAGGCCTGACGACGGAAGTCTTGTCCTCGCTGAAGGCCTTCTTCTTCTTTTTCTTCTTCGAGCTTGAGCCAGTCCTTGCCGCTGGTGACGCAGCAGGTGTGTCCACAGGCGCCGCCGACTGGTTCACCATGGGCCTGGGCTGGGTCGTGACGGTCGATGGTTCTGCGAGCTTGGGGGTCGGTTTCACCACGGCTGCAGCGGCAACCACAGGCTGTGGTTCAGCGATGACACCAGGCTGAGGTACAAATGCGGCGGCTGGTGGAGGAGGCGCCTCTACTTCCTTTTGCACGGGGGCGGGGACGGAGGCCACCGTCGGCGTCGGCATCGGCGTGGAAGGAGCTGGCCTGACCGAGAGTTTCTCCTCATTTGTCGACTTCTGCTTCATCACAGTAGCGATGGGCTGTGATCGCTCAGTCGGTGGAAGCGCTTCATCGACGGGATGCAACGAAGCGCTCGACGTGTTGGTCGAAGCCGATAACGAGCGCTGCGCCAACACGGGCCCCATCGTTCGGTCGATCAAAGCAGCCGCACATGCCGCGCACCCATGTTCGCCGTCGTGCTCATCCTCATCGCCCTCCTCGTCGTAGCCGGGATCATGGTGCTGGCGGCGGCTTCGAAAGAGCGACCCATGACGAGGAGGCGATGGAGGCGGAGTGTGCAACGAAGCCGCAGCCGTCGTATGCTTGTGCTTGAGCGAAGCCATGGGCGATGCCGCGCGAGAGCTGGTTTTCGTCGACGACACAGGTGACATCGCTCGCAAAGGCAAACTCGGCACTGCACTTCCTCGGGGTCCATAGCGGGCAGGCGACCGACTTGAAGGAAGAGGCAAGACGGCCTTGGCCTTTCCTTTCGCGGATTGGATCGAAGGCGAAACGGCACGTGGTGCAGTAGCGGCGAAAGGATCGTTGACGCTGGAAAACAGCAAGTCCTTCGAGGACCCCTGACGCATCGCAAGCTCTTCAGGTTTCTTGTGGATCGGCTCCGCGATTTCAGAATTCGCCAGAGCCGCCGCGTTCGAAGGAACCGACAAGCCGAGGGCCTTGGCAGCGGCTCCGATGTTCCCATTCGCCAACCCTTCCGTCGCAGCCGCTCTCGCAATCCTCTCCTGTTCGCTCGCGACAGCAAGCTCCGTCTCCCGATTGACGAGCGTTTGGATCGCCGCCTCGAGCGTCGCTCGTTCCTTTTTGAGTTGCTCGTTGCGTCGCTTCGTCTCTGCCCGTTCGTCATCCCTCCTCGACGCTGCGGGGTCCTCGTTGGCCCATCCAAGCTGCTCGGCAATGATCTCCCCGAGTCGGGCGCGTTTCTTGTCGAGCAGAGTCGCGATCCTTTCTCGCTCCTGCTTTTCTGAAACACGAGCCTTGACGCGAGCAAGCAATTCGGAGGGTCGCTTGGCGGCACAAAAGTCCTGTAGTCGAGTCACGGCCTTTCGCGAGATCAGCTTCACGCCTTTCAGAACGATGTGCACCTCGTCGCGCGCAGGAACCCAACTGACCATGATCTGAATGAGGTTCTGACCTCCAACATCACCGACACCAAGCAATCCTTTGCACGCCCCTGGGCCAAAGCATTCCTCGAAGTCCTCAGCAATGAGCTGCAGCAATTGGAGGGGTTGCGAGATGGAATCGAGGAAGATGTTGTACTCGGTCGAAAAGGCAGTGTCGGAGACGACTTCTTCGGCCTGTTGAACAAAAGATCATCAGTTTTATGGACATCGCAGAGAGCATCGAACATCGCCTATGACGTACTACATCCTTGCACATCGCATGGTAGGCTGCCGATGCCCTTCGGACCTGGGGTCGCCAGACGGAGGCCTGCTTCCAAGCCGGACCACTCAATGCGCCAGCAGCGATCAACGAGCGGATCGAGTTGAGCAGTGGTTGAGGTGATGGTCGTTCGCGCGGTGGGCACACTGGGAACGCGTTCTTTAGCGGCGCCGACTTGAGCATCGCAAGACCGGTCGGGGTCATGAGCGTGTGGAGGCAAGGCATCGGCGCCGACTTGTTGTACTTGAGCTGATAGGAGATGTACATGATCGGAACAGTCAGAAAATGCGTCTTTGAAATCGATGCGATCCGGAGCTGACATGCCACCCACCTGAGATATGATGCCCTCATAGGCCATGCTCATGCCGGAGCTGAAGCCGACCTCTCGCAGACTGGTCGCCCACGCCTCGTCATCCTGGTTGAGTGCGGCGACAATGACGCTCTTGATCGCACCTCTTCCAACGAGGAGGTTCAACTCTTCGATGACCTCGGTCGGTGTCCTGCCTTGCTCGAAACCGGTCAAGAGCCACGCATCAACGGTCGCGTTGACATGGAGCCAGTCGAGGATCTCGGACACGCCCAAGTAGCGCAACGAGGTCGCGAAAAAGGTCGAGAACAACGTCGACAACGCATGGGCGACTTGATCGTGCAACTGTGATCCAGGTGCGGGGAGAGGCACGCCCGGTTGCTGGCACGACGAGACGGAGCAATGGGCTTCGCGCCCCAGGCCGAAAGGCAAAGGTGCTCGAGCCGTGGTCGTGTCGACGCTCTTGGTCGTCATGTCGCTTCGTTTCAATTCGGGAGTGAGGTTTCCCTATTGACACAGGGGTTGATCAGGGTGATGATCTCTCCGCGGCGGCTTGGTTAGCCTTACCGACGGGACTTGGAATGCGATGGACCGAGTGATCGACCGCGCGACGAGCGACGACGAACACCAAAAGAGAGGAGTGGTGGAAGTGGCGAGGGACGACGATGAGGGTACACACCAACAAGTCGTCCCAGTCCTCCTAATAGTGGTGGGTTCGAGAAGAGGGTGATGATGCGCTGGGCGTGCAACTGCCACGCAGTGCGACAGGAGGTGAGGCTCTCTCCCTGGTCAGCTGAGAGCGGCCGTGAGCTGCTGAGAGCAGCAGGTCGCCTTGGCCCGTCGGCCCGTCGGGTTGCGAAAACCGCCGCGGCGGGCGTCGGCTCGACTTGGAAGGTTGCTGGCAAGGGATGAGCGATGAGCCGGTGCGACCAGACCACGACAGCTCTCAGCTGGTACGCGACGTGTGGATGGAAGCGTCGAATGCACACGGATCTCAAACGCGTGTCGAGCTGTCTGCGAACCTCGACCGTGGCTGATCTCCGATCCGGTGTGAGCCCGTGCCCGTGCGACGTCGGACGAATCGACGTCATCAAGGGCCAGCGCGCCGTCCGCTTCCCCAAGGACGCCAACCTCGATACCCTGGCTGCCAACGGCCTTACCGTTGGTAAGACCCTCTGCCAAGTTGAAAAGCTTTTTGCCCCTTTTAAAAACGGTGTAATTCAGTGCACCCTTACGGGCTTCTTCTCGGACGCTGAGGGCGTCCGCCTCTTCGACGAGGAGATCGCTGCCTTCGGCAAGGTCCTCGCCCGCCGCACCCAGTACATTGGCAAAACTAAGCACATCTCTGGTGTGTACGATTTTGTTCTCGCGCTCAAGGATGCAGACAATTTGCCCCCCTTCTGGGTCACGTGCCCCTACCGCTCCCGCCGCCGCCGCCGCCGGACCCAAGCCCGCTTCCGCGACCTCCGCTTCGGACCGCACGACCAAAAAACGTCGAATGGAGCATACTCCGGCTGCCCAGCCTGAACCTTCGTCAAATGAGCCCTTCACCCTCTCTTTTAACTTCAGCCCCCAAGTTGCCCCCCAGCTTGCTCCCAACCAGGGAACTGCCTCTTCCCTCGTTGAAAAATCCTCCGAGTCCCCCAGCTCAGAGACCACTTCTCCCTCCCCGAGCGTTCCTCCGCCCACGCCAAACACGATCATGACCCGATCAAAGTCGATTGTCGCCCCAGCCGCCGCCGATGAAACCCCTCTTGCTGCCCTCCAAGCCACCGAGCCGACCTCGAAGCCCTCCTCGCCCAAGCCGATGCCCTCAGCCGCGCCCAACGCCCGCCCCGATGACGCCGACGCTGACGACGATGCCGAAGAAGAAGCCGAAGATCAAGGAGCACCCCTCAAGGATACGGATGTCGCTATGGAGCAAGATGATGAGCACCACTAAGATCCCAAGCGTGTCTTTTGTTGCTGCCAACGTGCAGTCAATCAACGAAGACCGTAAGCGTGCCTCTCTTTTCTCCAATCTCCGATCCCATAACGCCGATGTCTTTCTCCTGAGCGAAACTGGCCGACCTCCCCCTAAAAGGGTTGCCCAGTGGACTCAGGAGTGCCGAGACTTGAAGCTTTCTGCCCTTTTCACTCCTTTCAACAACACTGCCATACTCTGAAAGAGCGACTCGCTGGTCGTTACTATTGACCCCGAGTCGCCTCCCAACAATCTTCGTGCTTCTTTCTCTTTCCCGGAACGAGTCTCCGATGCCACATTCTGTGTGGGTGACTCAAAAGTCCGGGTTGTATCAATCTACGCGCCCTACTCCGACAAACCAGACAAAAAACGCTTCCTTTCTCACATCAGCACCACCCTCCGGCGAGCCATGCGCGACGACCTCTTGCCGCCTGCGCCCCTCGTCGGTGGCGACTGAAACTGTGTTGAGTCTGGAGCCGATAGACGTCGGAGAGGTTGTTCGCCGTGGCGAGATCGCGCATCTCCTGACCCCCGTAATTCGTACCATTTTGGTTTTCCGAATCGAGGAGCTGGGACTCAACACAGTTTCAGTCGCCACCGACGAGGGGCGCAGGCGGCAAGAGGTCGTCGCGCATGACTCGCCGGAGGGTGGTGCTGATGTGAGAAAGGAAGCGTTTTTTGTCTGGTTTGTCGGAGTAGGGCGCGTAGATTGATACAACCCGGACTTTTGAGTCACCCACACAGAATGTGGCATCGGAGACTCGTTCCGGGAAAGAGAAAGAAGCACGAAGATTGTTGGGAGGCGACTCGGGGTCAATAGTAACGACCAGCGAGTCGCTCTTTCAGAGTATGGCAGTGTTGTTGAAAGGAGTGAAAAGGGCAGAAAGCTTCAAGTCTCGGCACTCCTGAGTCCACTGGGCAACCCTTTTAGGGGGAGGTCGGCCAGTTTCGCTCAGGAGAAAGACATCGGCGTTATGGGATCGGAGATTGGAGAAAAGAGAGGCACGCTTACGGTCTTCGTTGATTGACTGCACGTTGGCAGCAACAAAAGACACGCTTGGGATCTTAGTGGTGCTCATCATCTTGCTCCATAGCGACATCCGTATCCTTGAGGGGTGCTCCTTGATCTTCGGCTTCTTCTTCGGCATCGTCGTCAGCGTCGGCGTCATCGGGGCGGGCGTTGGGCGCGGCTGAGGGCATCGGCTTGGGCGAGGAGGGCTTCGAGGTCGGCTCGGTGGCTTGGAGGGCAGCAAGAGGGGTTTCATCGGCGGCGGCTGGGGCGACAATCGACTTTGATCGGGTCATGATCGTGTTTGGCGTGGGCGGAGGAACGCTCGGGGAGGGAGAAGTGGTCTCTGAGCTGGGGGACTCGGAGGATTTTTCAACGAGGGAAGAGGCAGTTCCCTGGTTGGGAGCAAGCTGGGGGGCAACTTGGGGGCTGAAGTTAAAAGAGAGGGTGAAGGGCTCATTTGACGAAGGTTCAGGCTGGGCAGCCGGAGTATGCTCCATTCGACGTTTTTTGGTCGTGCGGTCCGAAGCGGAGGTCGCGGAAGCGGGCTTGGGTCCGGCGGCGGCGGCGGCGGGAGCGGTAGGGGCACGTGACCCAGAAGGGGGGCAAATTGTCTGCATCCTTGAGCGCGAGAACAAAATCGTACACACCAGAGATGTGCTTAGTTTTGCCAATGTACTGGGTGCGGCGGGCGAGGACCTTGCCGAAGGCAGCGATCTCCTCGTCGAAGAGGCGGACGCCCTCAGCGTCCGAGAAGAAGCCCGTAAGGGTGCACTGAATTACACCGTTTTTAAAAGGGGCAAAAAGCTTTTCAACTTGGCAGAGGGTCTTACCAACGGTAAGGCCGTTGGCAGCCAGGGTATCGAGGTTGGCGTCCTTGGGGAAGCGGACGGCGCGCTGGCCCTTGATGACGCATGGCATGGCGCCGGCGAGGGAAGGGTAGTGTTTGTCGAGCGCGAGTAGCACTTGCTCGACTGAGGTTGAGGGTGGGGTTTTGACGATCACACAGTTCGCAAAGTCGTGCATCAGAGGGTGGGGGGTGACGGCGGCGGAGGTAGTGACGGTGGCGTTGCTGGGCTTCGCAGGCGACCTGACGCCGACCGCAGCGGAGTAGGACTTGGTGGGAGTGGCGGACAGGCCGGGAGGATCGGGAGGGCGGGGAGGTGCTATACCAGTGGGGCTGGCATAGTTGTTGTTGCAGTTGTTATTCATGGCGATGTTACACCCGTAAAGTACCGAAGTGGTACCTATGTCAAGATGCTGCGGGCGTGCCGGCGCGCCTTTTGACTTACAGTAGCGATCTGACACAAGTGGGCGTAATTTACTAATGCATGCGACGTATGTTCATCTCATCTCTCTGTGCACGCGCCAAGTCCGACTTTATTTCAACCTATAAACACTCCAAGCATCCCATCCCATCACTTTTTCGGCTCGGGGAACGCTACTCGGTCCTTGGCCTCGAACTCGGCCTGGAAATCGCGAATGTGTGTCGGCACCTCCTTGCAATTGTACGACGAAGGCTGTGGGTCACCAGCAACCATCTTAAAAGGCCTGCAGTGGGGAAACCACGACTAGGTGAGTGATGGGGTCGGATGGGCGGGGTATTCGGCGATGACTCGCGTTCCACTCACAAGATGCCAGTCCAGGTTTTCGCGACGAGCTCCTCATCGTTTAGGTCCTGTTTTCGGTACAAAGGCACAGCGTGAAGCTTAATATCAGTTCTCTTGTCTCTATTGACTCAGAAACCTGTCCACCCACTGACCTTGGCTTCGTCATTCGGACCGGTCTCATTGACCTTAGCACTGGCACTCTCGACCCTGAACCGAATCACGCCCGTGGCCTTCATCTCGGCGTCGGTCGGAGGCGACCGCGTGTTCTCCCATCGTTGCGAGCAGATGGCGTTCGTCGTGACGTGCAAGGCATGGACTTTTGCCGCTTCGACGTCGCCGTCGTAGGATGGGGAGAAGGGGAACGTTGTGCCGTGCAGGACCGCGGAACGATATCGGACCGAGTGGTGGAACCTGTTGCAAGGTCCGAGGAGGGATCAGTGTTGATCTAAGAGGTATTTGGGGGTTATGGAATGGACTTACGGAGTCAAGGACATGACGAACGCATCGACCAAAGTCGCGTTGATGCAAAGGGGCTCTACGCAGGGAGAATAATTTTAGTCAGAACTGCAGGCATGTCACATCCAAACAAATGCAGCCGTCTCACCTCCATCTCCATTGTTCTTCATAATACGAGTCACGGATGAACCTGCAGTCCGCGATGATTTCGACCGGTGAGTGATCGGTAATTTGTGAGTTCCAGTCTCCACTGCAGGGTCCGGACTCCGAAGAATGCCGCGGGCCGACTGCCGCGTGCGAACTTGCGAACTCTGAGCTAGCTCTGCCCTTCATCCATACACCTGCCCACTACCATAAGAAACTAACCATGAAGATACACGAACACCTCCCCATCCTCGGTCTCCTCGATCGCACCGACCATAGGCACGCACTGGGGCAGTCCATCGCGGTCGACGAAAGCGACGTGCACGACCGGCACCGCTCGGAAGATGGCGAAGATCAGACGCTTATCGTAGTGGCCTCGCTTGGCATACCTGTGACGAGTGAGGAAAGAGGGGAAATGTAAGGGAGGCGTTGGGGTCAGTACGGAAGGGAGCTCAGCTGCGGAGGCGTGCAAAGCCGAGCGGGGGACTGCCATGGTGTCGTGTGGGGTAACGAGGGGCATCACCGCTGTGGAGCTGAGCTGAGCTTAGAGTATCAGGTAGGGGCTACTCACTTGAGAGTGTTGAGTCTGGTCTTTTCGAAATGCGTCTCTTCGTTCGACATATTGCTTCCGGTGTCCGTTGCTTCTAGAACCACAAAAGACGATGTGAGAAGCTAAGAGGAAGGAGAGACCAGCAAGTCGGACTCTCACCCGTCTTTTCGGCAACACGCTGATTGGAGCAGGCGCCTCGAGAGCGCAGGCGTGCGGGCGCTTTTTGACTCACAAAGACGACTTGGGAGTACCCGCAAATAGATTTCGTAGTAGCACGGACTTATCCGTCAACGGTTTTGCAAGCGCTGTTAACCGATACTTCGAATCAACTTGTTGGTCCGGTCGGTGGTCGATCTACCTATACCCTGGGGACGTACATGGGACACATTTGCGTTCCGATGATATTTCATGCCTGACGGGATGTTCGGTCGGATGCGGACTCGGAACCGACGGAAGCGAGGGCCGGACCGCTTTTTGTCAGCTCAGTCATTCCGACGGACCGCATGATTCGGTACACGAGTCAATGCACCTCTATACGGAGGTACCCGACCCTTCGCAAAGCGGGGATGCCCGGCCATAGGTTTGCTCAATACCATGGGTGAATTATGTCCGTTGAAGGTGGTGGATGCCTGGAGAAAAGAAATTGGCATGCCTGCTGTGCGATGTTCGAACAAGTACCTCGAGTCCCTGCTCCCTTTTCGGGGTATCTTACTGGGAACCACGTCATGTTCAAATAGCAAACGAATCATATCATAAATCGAGGATAGATCCCGCTCGGGGTCCCAGTACTTCAGGCTGATAGACATTACGTTCTGCCCCGGTACCTAAGCCAAGTCTGCCGTCAAGTTCGAGGCGCGCTCTGCTTTCTCGATCTATTCGAATCCAGCCATATGACGAAACCACAGTTTCAGTACCAGTCCTAAATGTCATGAACCGCGCTCAGTCATCCCCTTACCTCAAGAACCTTGTTCAATCCTCGGATCACGTCGGCTTTGAGGTCCTCAAAATCCTCCAATCCGATCGAGAACCGAACTGTTCGGGAATTCGTGCAAAAGAGGCATTGGCAACTGCGTCGAATTCTGAAGAGTTTGAAGAGATACTTGGGGCTTACCGAGATGAGGGTCCTCGTTCTCGTCTGCCAAGAGCCTTTGCTTGACGAGGGACTCGACGCCGCCGAGTGATGTCGCGTTCTAAAATGGGGATGGATGGCCAATGAGAATCAGTGTCTACAGATACCTCTGCCCCGCAGCCGACACCAAACAAAAAACCAAAACGAACCTGGAATAAGTCAAGCTCGTTCCCCAAATGCAGCGCGTATATCTCCTTGGTCGTCAAGAAAGCAAACGTCGCCGTACCCATCGACATCTGCTTCCCCGCGCCAATCAACTCATCGACGTTATCCTGCAAGCTCACGTGCCACACCTTCTGGATCACCCATATGGGTCCGTCCGCTTGGTTTCCATCTTTGGGATCAGACGTCAGAATGTTGAGCCAATGCGCAAGTTTCGTCGCGGTTTGTACCTGGCGTGTGATGCGGACGGAGAGCGTTCGAAGGGAGCGAAGTAAGAGCCATGATTCGAGCGAGCCTTCGGTCGAGACCGTGTAGGTCCGGTTGTGGAAGAGCTGCAGTCATGGAGAATGTGATCACAGTATTCTGTGAGATTTAGCCAAATATGCTCTTGCATTCCCCGGTCGGGTTGACCGGTGTTTCCAGTCAAACGAGCAACTTCTTGTCCGTCGGGTATTCATCGTCGACTCCGATCACTTGCTGTTGGGTGAAATGACGTCCCGGATGAGACCATGGAATTGTGTTCATACCTCCAGACTGTCTCACTTACGACTCGATCTTCACCTCACGTCTTGCGATAGATTGCGATCGATTCATGGACTCCGGGGTACCCACCCGTGATGGCGATCACGTCGGGGATGACGTGCAAAAGGATGGCACAAGTCGCGGCCAAACCGTTGGCTATAGAAGCAAGGAACATCAACGGGGTGGTCAGCTTTCGGATATTTCATGATTGATGGGCGAGCCTCTTTGCCTGAAACCCACGGAATACGATAGTCGGTTGTCCGATGACGCTCGAAAGGACGGCCTCGGCTTGAGTCAAGGTCGGCTGGGTGTACCTGCGAATGGGTCCGAGCGCGCCGTGAGCACCAGGCCAGCTCTCGTGCCATCGCAACACCAGGGCGCTCATATGAGGCTCACCTCAAATAAATGTCCCGGGAAGGTTCGAACGGATCGCACTTGGCATCGTAGTGCCCGGGAGGGGCAGCCGCCACTTCAGCAGGCGACGGATGGCGGAACGTCGTTGCAACGCTGTCCGAGCGAGCAAGGCCTCATAAGTCGGTAAATGTCCCGTCTAGACCTGGATGATCAAAGTGAGCACCAACTTACGAAATGCTCGGTGCGACCTCGGGACGAATGAGCAAGTGGTGGTCGGCATGCAACGTCTTGGTTGCGAACCCGAGACGGTCGGCTTGAGCGTACGGAGCCATGATTCACTGCAGTCGGCTTTCAAATTTCAAACGAGGCGAGTTCACTGCAGGACTTCAGATCGAGGTTTGGTTGCGGAGATTTGTACGGACGAGAGCTTGGGATGAAGCTGGATCGTTGGAAAAGAAGGAAGAAGAGTGAAGCCGTATCCTTCGTCCAGGGTCTCTCATTGTCAATCTTTTTCTCGAACTCCGAGTTCAGGAAATATCGAGACCTGGGGCGGCTATACCAGCCGGCGCTTATTCCTAAGCGCAACGGCTGCTTCCAGCACTCCCAAGACCTGTCATGCATGTCATGCTACAACGATCGGATAGAGACCTTGAAAACTGTTTTCAAATCGCGATCAAACATCTTTCGATGATGTTTCCCTCCTGACGAAAAGTGCGATTTGATGTAGACGCTAATTGAATAGATCTTATACAGCCTAAGCTGCAATGGCTATCAGCGCTAAGCGCCCGACCCCATGTCCCCAACTTCAAACTGCGCCGACCGCCGAGGGAGCAGAACTTGCCGTTCTTCCGTCGGAAGTGGATGTAGTAGGTACCTTGCTACTTCATCTTTCTCCCGTGTCAAGGATCCCAGGTCCCTACTGAAGCGCAGATGCTTTATCCCATCCGCAAAGGACGTGCATGCAATGGGCCAACCGACGCCGGAGGTCCACCCCCATCCCCGAAGCCAGATGAGTTCTTCATCAGCTTGCGAGTTGAGCGGCGTGACGGAAAGATCCCTGGTCTGGAGTGTAGTATTGACGAGAGGCAAGAGACTGGTAAATCAAGCTCAAGGCTAGTGACGAAACTGCTGAAGAGTGTCGACGAGCCGGTCTTTATTCTCGGGGCAGAATTTCGGTCATCCGTCACGGCCAAGGTCGAGCAGCTCGATGGGCATGCAGAGCCCTCGGCACCCCGGCCTCAACTCAGACGATGAGGCGTTGAGGACCACCGAGAAGCCTAAGGCCAGCAGACACCACCGAGAAAGGGGACAAGTACAGTCCACCGAGCCGTCCAAGGGAAGTTCACCGAGCTCCTCCGAGGCGGGACCGAAGTTACCGAACGCATACCGTGGCGGTGAGGCCCCCGAAATAGGGGCTCCAGTCACTTAAAGCCACACCGCATTGGCTTCGGGCACAGTAGCGCAATAGATACGATGAAGCCAAGATTTATACTTAGAACGGTCTGTCTCGGTCTGCGGATCCCAGAATACATGTTATCTCTGCTGATGTCAGTCACTTGGATTAGGTAAAGAATGACTCTTTGACGCTGTAGAAATGTCTCGGAACATAGGAGCACCACTCTAAACGTTCCACAGGGGCCACTTTCGGGACCGGGGTCGGTTCGGCCCCGGCTCCGCCCACCTCCTCCGCGCTCCTTTTGATTCGGCTCACCCTCAACCGCACAAAGGATCGCATAATGAAAGCCAGGACATTAGCGAATCTTATATTTTGTCTTTAATCGAGACCAGCTGGAATTTATGACTTAAAACTTTATACTTATACCTCCATCCTTTCTTTTTTTGTGTGTTGCACATACTCAGCCTTGCACAGGAACGCGGACATCCGGACTGGGCCGCTCACGGTGAGGCCTCCCTTGACTCTGACGTGTCTCCTTTAAAAAAGAAGGCGCTTGTCGGTCTCAGATCGAATGCGGTGTCACGAATCGAAGTCACATAGTGGTGCGACACCACGTGCTTATGCTGTGCGGAAACAAACACCGACCAACCCCGACATGACCTCGTTCGGCGTCCCTTTCTTTCTCTTCTCTTCCCATCCCGAACGGCTTGGTCATCCACAGCGTGCACGATGATCTTTCCCACTCGCGGTCAGGCCCATACTTCTTCCGTCGTGTGCTTCCTCACCTTGGTGTTGCTCGTCGTCGTAGCTGTCCATGGGTCCCCCATCGGCGTAGACCCGAAGCTGTTCAAGTCAGCCAATCTCTCGCAAAGTTTCGAGTCGATGCCCAACAACATTTCCGAAGGACTCGGCAGCTTCGCGGTGGCGAACCGTCCTAACGGTTCTCATCCGATTCAATCAGCCTTCCATATCGAGGCTCATAAATTGGGAATTGGCGCAAGTGAGTTGCAACGTCTGCTCGACAAGTCGAGATTGAAGACATCGTCAAGCCTCGACTGCGTGGTCCTTCCCGTCTGAGACTTCGGCGTAGCCGTTGGTTTTGGCACTCGCCTAATCTTCCTCATCTTGCTCAAATTTACACAGTGGAGATTACGTTGCTTGGTGATGACCAAATGCTGGAAAGTGCTCGCAAACCCATGATTGATCTTGAGGCAGGAATAACACTACTGAACCTTCCTACTTTCGCTTGAACTCTTGACGCAAATTAGGGTGAGAGCGCGCACAACTTTCCAGGAACTTGATCAGGCTTCCTGGATGGGTTAAAAACCTCAGATTGACTGAAACTGAGTAATCGTTCTCTCGATTCGCGCGCAACGCACTTATTAGTGTGAGTCACGAGCTCCTTGGCAGTTATGGAATTTGGTCTTTGTCGGGCGACGCTGACTCTGGTCACATCGCTGTTTCCCCGCCAACAGTTACGACAAGGCGGAAAACAATGTTGCTCAAGTTGCTCCGGGCAAATCGGCATGGGGTTAGTTGGCTATAGGCGTGAAACAGTGTGTGCTCCAACTCCCCAATTGATGCTCACCTCAATCCACCCGCGTCGCCACAGGACAAGTCTATACCTTCAGTACGGGGGCTTCACGTAATCTCAATCTTCTCACCAACTCGTGAGTACGTTGATGATAGAGGGTGGCTGTGAGTACGACACGTTTTCCGCTCACTACAAGCTTGTACCCAAGCAGTTTCTGCGCCGGCGGAAGTGCCATTTCGAATGGTGTCATCGTGTCCGTCGGTGGCAATCCCTCCGAAAAGTCCAACCGCTGGGCCTGGGATGGGCTCACTGCCATTCGACTATATGGTTCAACGGACGCTTGCCGGTCCAACCCCAAGCAATGTGATGTGTATGAAGCGCCGAGCCTCAAGATGCGGTCCAAGCGGTGGTACGCTTCGACGACGCGCCTACAGGACGGCTCGATCTTGATTTCTGGAGGTTAGATGACTTTTATGAAACATCATTTTTCGTCATACAGGCCATTTGCTGATTTTCAATCTTGCGGATAGGCAGTATTTCGGGTGCCTACACCAACCGACCCAAGATCGTAAGTCAGAAAGGACGCAGTCGATTGATTCGTAAGAATTTGGCCTCAACTGTGCATCATACACATCTTGTTGCTATGCAGGATAATCCGACTCAGGAGTTCTGGCCTCCCAAGAACGGTGGAGCCCCCATTTACTCCCAGTTCCTGCGCGGTCAGTGCCTTCTCTCACCTATGGCGCCGAGTGCTCGTGGCTCAGGATACTCACATCATCTGCTCCCTCTTGGTGACGTGCAGATGCGCTCAAAACGAACCTTTTCCCATTCACCGCTCTACTTGCCCGGACCGGACATGTCTTCATGGCAGCTAACTCACACGCCATGATCTACGATTGGGTCAATAATGTCGAACACCGTTTGCCCGACATTCCGAACGGCGTCAAGATAAACTACCCGGCGACTGCGGCAACGAGTAAGGCAGGAGCCTGATCCTAGGCTTGGGCCTTAGTGACCGAATGAATGTACTTTAGGCAAGAGCTGATGATGTCTTTCTTCGGATGAAACAGCACTTCTCCCGATGACTGTGGCCAATGACTTCGCCACCGAAGTGCTCTTCTGCGGTGGCAGCGCACAGGACGTTGACCACCCCTGGAAGCTCAGCGCCAAAACATCGATGGCGTCGACGCAATGCGCTCGCCTGGTGGTCGATGGCACGAGGGCCCTTGGGGGATGGAAGGTGGAAGAAATGCCAGAGCCACGACTGATGGCCAATGCCGTCCTCATACCTGATGGAAAAGGTGGGTCCCACGGACGTTGCTTCTGAAAAGTTCTGAATGATCTGGCTCACTTCGCCTCATCTCCTATTCCCGGCCCCTGGCAGTCATCCTCATCAATGGCGCGTGAGTCATATGGACCTACCCCCAGCTCAACTTGTATTCCAAGCTAAATCGAATCTTTCTGGAATGATCCCCAAGTCAAGCTGGTGTAGCTGGCTATGGACAACACTTGGGCGACCACTTGGGCGACAGCAACGCAGGGATCCCCAACTACCGACCGACATTGTACAACCCCGCAGCGGTCTCCGGTTCCCGCTTCTTCACCAACCTCGCCTCGTCGAGGATCGCACGAATGTACCATTCATCTGTCCTGCTCCTCCCGTCTGGTATAATCGTTGCCGCCGGTAGTAATCCCAACCAAGACGTTAGCATTGGCCCTTACCCGACCGAGTTACGCCTCGACTTTTTCTGGCCTTCTTACGCTTTCTCCCCGCGGCCGGATCTGGGCATGATCCCAACGCATATAAACTATGGCGTCCACCACGACCTCACCTTCACTCGTAAAGCCGGAGCATCGTCCACGATCCGCGTCGTTCTGATCGACACGGGTTTCTCGACGCATGGACTGCAGATGAACCAACGTTTGCTCGAACTCCGCGTGAGCGGGAGTCCCGAAGTCGGCTCTTTATCATTCATTGGCCCACAGGACACCACCTACTACCCTCCTGGTCCCGGAAGGCTCTGGATCCTCGAGAACGACATCCCCTCCATGGGTAAGCGGGTCATGGTCGGGTCAGGCGCACCCCCTCCAGGCTACCCCTTCGGTGCGGGAGAGTTTACCGGGTGATTCATCGTACGGTCCATCCGGGTTCAGCATATGGCAACGCATGTCTCGCCCTTAATCGTCCTTTATTCGGCGTCAATAATCTCGCGCATCTGCTTATCAGAAAGACGTTTCATTTGGTACATACCTTCATCTATTAATCGGTCCTCGACTTTGCACATAGTATTACCCCGAATACCTCATAGGGCGAACTTTTCATGCTCTTGCAATCGTCGCTCAGGCCTTTCTCGACATGTGCTAAGAATTATGTGTCTCTCTCACTTGATAACGATCTCTTTCACTTGATAACGCCACATAACAGATATGCTCGAATATCCAACCATCAAGTGTTGCGAAAGAAGAACTACAATCGACTTCAAGGCCCATCAAGAAGGCCAAACAGAACCATCTTGCCTCGGAAGTATTTCGCTCTCTCTCTACCTCTGGTTCATACACTAATGAAAGGTTTCCGATCCGTCAAAAGTGGGTATGGTTGAGTATTTTGGTGATGTTAAGGCGCATTCGAATCGTTTTTGGTACAACGGGTTGGTTGATGAGCCTCCCTTTTCCTTCCGTGTAGCGATTGTTGAAGGGAGCCGACGTTTATTCGGCCTCCTCATCAGCACCATCGAAGGCAACGTTGTAGAACTGAATGTGAAGACAACAAGCGGGGTGTGAGAAGCCGAGTTGAGAGACTCCCCAGAAAAAGCGAGACTAACCTTGAGCGTGTAGGTGTTCTTGTCTGTAGCGACAACGCGGAGCCATTCGCGCATCAAGTTCTTCTTCAAAAACTACGAGTCGGCCAATGAAATGGGCGAGTGAGTGATGTATCAATCGCCTAAGAGCAATACCCGGGATTAAAAGTCACCTTCTTGGTCAAGTACTTCAAGTACCTCTTGGAGAAGGGAATTTGGCTCGTGATGCTCAATTGCCCCTCCTTCTCCTTGGCGATCTTGACATCGTTGCCCAACTGGCCCGTCTTGCCCTCGACCTTGATCGAGTCGACCAAAAACTTCTCGTACGCGGCGGCGTCAAAGATCTTGTCATTGGCCGGTCCGGAAAAGTCGATGATGAACTTGTGCGAGTTGGCCGCCGTGGTGGCGGACTTCTTGGACTTGGCCTAGCATAGAGGAGAGGGGAGAGGGGTTCACGGGGCACGCAGTAGGCCGAGCGGGGGTGGTGAGGGTGCAGCGAGGTGAGCTGGGACGCTTCATGGGAAGATCATGCCTACTGAGACGTCGATCACCCAGTCAAAGGTGCGACCATCAGCAAAGCACTACTAACAGAGACGGGGGCCATTTGGGGGGATCTTCGGTAGTGGGATGGGTTGGGAACACTGCTGTAAGGATGAGTCAGTCGAAGCAAAGGGTCAGCACAAGGCGCCCAGTGGAAAAAAAAAAACGGGGCAGTTGCAGGACAGGCGGTACCGTGGCCTCGCTACATCACCAACACCGTGAAGGGTGGGTGAGATATGTTTCAGGCCGTGTGATGAGCGGAGGTAGGAGATGCGACTTACGGAGTATGTAGGTTGGCGGGGTTACGGCCCTGAGCGTACGTTCGTGCGAAGGAGGAAAGGCTGTGGACGCGAGCCACGCTGTGCCCAGCTAGGGCTGGGTTACAACGGGTAACCACACTAACCGGTTACAATTTTGTCACAATTTTGTAAATGTAACCGGAGGGTCAAAAGTTGGTTGTTACAGTGGTTACATTTTGTAATACCTCCAGTACAGGCCTAGGGTGTACACACATCGTTAGACTCTTTCTCAAAAGCCACACATAGCGAGAAACGACCGCCAAATCGTCAGACCCCCTCGGTCTGTTACGTCTGTTGGAGATGAGCTCAGCTTGAGAGGGTCTGGGTCAGAAGCGCAGAGATATTACAGCATGATTCAGGCCATCTCATCAGGTTGACATCTAGTTCAGCTATTCCCGCCGGTTGTGACATATTCCTACACTTCTATTCTGCCTACTCTGAACCCGAAGGACCGTTTTTTAACACATTGACCCTGCCTCAACTTCCGCCCTCTCTTCGAGAGCGCTCAAGCTGCCTGAACACATGCTGCAGTTTGGTGAAGTCTTTCGGAAAACAAAATTTCGAAATTGGGGGGGGGGGGGGGGGGGGGTGGGGGGTTTCGAGAAGCAGCCGGGTGTCGAGTCGCCGTCGCAGCTTTGTCAGAGCGTGCTCACAATTCCTGAAGCTCTCTAGAGCTGAAGGTTTCGTTTCGAAAGTTGGGGGGGGGACCCAGCCTCGAAATTGACGCACTTTGAGAAGCAGACAAAGGGGCTCTGGAGCTGCGGGGTCGCACTGGGCGCGTTCTTCCGATTAGGCAATTCATCAGCTTGCTCGAGGCTGGAGATCTTGCAAGTTGCCACGTCTCTCATCGCCGCTCATTCAGTCACTGACTCACTGCGCACGAATTCCTACTCGGCCCGCCCCCAACGCGGCGCTATGACGCCACCCTATAAACCTTAGGTTACAGCACACCCCATCTAGCACCGCTGCCCAGTACCAAGCGCCCAGCAACCCCTCTCGATGTCCTCTGCATTCTTCGACGCATATTATATCCAGTCTGTCCGGCTTGGTCCACCCTCACACGATCGACGTCCTTCTCAAGGCAAAGACTCTCGACGACGTGGAAGACGTGTCATTGACGACTTGTTAGCGAGCACGTCGGTACAGTTACCCCGTCGCATACGATTACTCGAGACCGTAAGAAGATGAGGATGGCTTGTCAGTACTCGATGATGTAATTGTCAGATGCAGTCTTCAACAGCCCGTCTTGTCAACATCAACCTGAGCGTGGACCATCTCAAAGCGCTTTGTCGACTTCACGGTATAAACGTTACTCCAGCAGACGTATGGTGGTCAAGTAACTGGTCTTGAAATGGCTATTGTGGACATGCGACCCGAATGCAGTGCGCGACCAGAGTTTACATATTCATGGCACTGCCCGGTGTTGTCCGCAGTGTGACACCGCCATCTCGTCACTGTGTCCCGCAACGCACGAGATATGGAGAAGTTCGACTTGGAATACTACGAGCAGAGTTATCGTTAGAATCTCAACGTCGCCGAGAAGAGTGCGCTACCGAAGATGCGAATTGCGGGAAACGAGGGGCCACGGAACTCGGAGCCGACAGGGCCTGCTGATGACCCCTCTCGCACCGGCCAAGCTTCGCATGCCTCCGCGGCACTCAACTCGACTTCCCACTCCTGCTACACGCCAGCCTCGAACTGCTTGCAACAGCAACTCCGTACCGAGCGAATCGAGTACTTCACGGACGCCAACTTCCGCATTTTCTGCTGCTTAGTCTGTTCGGAGCGAGTGTTCGGACACGCTGTGGATGATCGATGAGTGCCCGAATTCCACTTGAGAAACGACGATCTCGGGGATCCTTAAGGTCCTCACTGGTGCTCGAACTCGTCCGGATCAGCGACCCAAATCCTCAACTTGAACGCCTGGAGGTCGGCAGTAGTTGATCCTCGAGGTCTACATCGTGCGAGGGCCCTCCAAGGCCAAGTGGTATACTATGCGATGGACAATTCATCACAACGGTGCTCGCGCTGTCCGGTTCGCTTTCAAAGCCTGTTTCCGATCACTGGACCTCCGGTCTTGAAAAGTGCCCGACTCCCGTGCTTTCGGGCAATGGCTCGTGCCTGCGCGGGCCTGCTTGTATGCGGGCGCCGCAACGCCGTCGAATCGACGATACCGCAGCCGGAGCCCCACCGCCGCCCGAACTTTCGGTGCCGACTCAATGGTCACCTGAAACATCAATCTTTTTTTCCCCTCTCTTCGTGCACATCTTGCGTTATTCGCCTCAGTGTAAGAGTGTGTGTGTACAAAAGGTGAACCTCTTCATCTTTCCTCTCTATCCTCCCTTCTCATACCGTCTCAAACCTTCATACACTTTTCAAATCCCGAGCCCCACATCCACCACCGCACCGACCCCCTTTCTCCCCACCCCCCTCGAGTCAGAATGTTCTTCGCTCGCTCCGGTCTTGTCGCCGCGACCTTGCTCATCCTCCAATCGACCCTCTCGATTGCTGCTCCCTTGTCGCCCAACGCTGTCCACGAACTCGAGAAGCGCATTACCTGCCAGGCCACCGAGGTTGCCATCAGTGAGTCTGTTTCCTCCTCCTCGGCCTTCCTACTCCCTCCCCGCAGCCCCATCTCAGACCGCTTGGCGTGCCTCTACCGCTTGTCGCTTTGAATTGGTCCCCCTCCATGCCCTCCAACTGGTTCTCTTGTCCCGCACCCCATGTAGAGTCCTTACGGCACCACGTTGCTGACGCTCGACTCTTGATCTTCTCTTTCTTCGCAGACAACGCATGCGTGTCTTGCGCCTCGCTCTACAAGAACGCGTCGACCTGCACCCGATCGGTCCCATTGACATGCTCGTACGGTGTGGTCAACTCCGTCCGCAAGTAAGTGTGCCGTGCTTCGATCGAGCCTGGTAACCGCTCACCTCGAGTCTGTAGAGTATCCCACCGTCGCTGACCTTGGACCCCTATCCACTGCTTCGTCATCCAGGTGCGCTGCTGTAGACTGCACCAGCACTCCCGGAACCTACCTCAGCACTGATGGTGCGTCTTCTTCTTGCTGAGACTGCAAGCTATCCCAGCTCCCCTTGTCAGGTGGCCAGTGGACTGATGTGTTTTTGTCCTCCGCTTTTCCACCTCCAGGCAAGCAGTGCCTGGCCTGCAACGACCCCAACGCTCTGACCTGCAACAGCACTACGACATTCACCTGCCAGACCAACTACACCCTCCTCTCCAACAACACCTGCGTCTACGGCGCCCCTTACGCTGCCTACGGAGGCTTCGGCTTGGCCAGTCCCTACTTGGCTAAACAACAACCTTTCAAGCCCTTCGAGCCTGTGGACAACTCCTCGGGATATTGCCCGCTCTTCCAACCCAAGGCTCGCGGTAAGTCTTGATGATTCTTGCTTTCTCGGTATTTCATCCTTGTTGTCTCAACTCATCGCCCCTTGCCTCTTCCTACGGTGCAGTCATCTACTACACCGGGTATGGGTCGGGAACACGTATGTGCACTGGCCAGAATGGCCCCCTTGACCAGAACCTCATCACGACCACCGACGCGTCCGCGTTCGTCATGCTCAAGGGCTATTGCACGGACTTCGCGAACAGCCCCTACGTCACCGCCAACAATGCTGGGGACGTCTGCACACAGTTGTTCATCGGCCCCGATCAATCCCCGTACACGTTGCCTTCGAGCAAATGAATCGGAAGGATCTCTACCCTTTTCCTCCCAAGGCCCGCGCCCTCTGTTCGCCCATCCGCAGATCCTGTTTCTCTAAGGTCCTGACTTTTGAGTATTCGGCATGTATCTTGTATCCGGTATTCTATTCACCCTTTATCATCAGTGTTTGCCTCTGCAAGCCGTTGCGTTTCTGCCTTGTGCAGATCAATGCCCTCCTATCATCCAGTGCTTGCATGCAGCGAACCTCACGGACGCCTTGGAGGCCACCTTGTTCCTGAACCTCGAAACGATGGACGTCATACAGAAACTGACTGTCTACCGGAGGATGTGGTCGGCAAAGTCACGTGAGAAAGCGATCGCGCCACGAAAACCGATTTCAGTGGGCCGGACAAGAGAATCGAATCGAACTCCTCGTCTCCAATTCCGTAGTCATGCATGAATCTGCGTAATCGAGACATGTCGCTTACAGCAGAGCCAAGGCTGGTATTTCAACTCCCACTTACCCCGTTCCAACGTCGATGGCAAAGTCTTGGATTCGGAATTACAAGCAGTTGATTTCCGAATCGATTCGGACTCAGTTCTGAATCGGCAGCAAGTATACTGAACCGATTCAGGCTCACTGGAATCGTTCTGGAATGATTCCGTCCCGAGGGGTAGTTTTTGCTACGGAGGAATCGGCTACTTAGTGGAACTCGCCCTGCGGGATCGGCTAGGTCACGTGGAAGTCGCTCTGCCAAGCTCGCCGCGGCGTCGGGCGTCGCGCGTTGCCAAAGTGTTTCCTGACTTTCGCGATAGACCCGCAAGCACCGGTTCACCCCCACATGCCGCCCCCCCCCCAGCCGACTCGCAGCAACGCACCGCACGTCGAGTGACTGAGCCACACCATGGTCGAAGCCACGGCCTCACCAGCCTCCTCGCTCCTGGCTCTACTGCTCGTGGTCAAGTCGTCCCGGGGTGCGAACCTGGTGTACCAGTATCCTCCCTCGCCGCGCGCGGTCAAGCGCACGTCCAAGCCGATCTACCACTCGTCCCGCCCCAGTACGGCGACGACGGTCAACACGCGTCGATCGGGCTACTCCTCCGATGAGGATGACTCGTCCAACTCGTCGAGCGAGACCAGTTCAGACGACGACGACGACGACGACGATGACAGCGACGACGAGCCGCGCTTCGTCGATGACCTCGATCAGACCGAACGCGCAAAGGCGCAGCAATACCTGGGCTTTCCGTCGACCGTACTCGCGTCCTTGTTGAGTCCGAGTCGAGAACTGTGCGACCAGCCGTTTGAGCTCGTCGTCGATCATCTGGCGTTCGTCGGGCATCCGGTTTGGCTCGGCGACGACGAGCCATCGACGGGGTTGAATAGGGGCATGTCCGCCGGTCGATCATACCATAGAAGCGGTCTTCACGGTGAAGGTGACTCGCATTCAGAAGATGAGGATGGCGAGAGAAGAGGACGTACACGGAGACGACCGCCGCTACCCAAGCCGGGCGCATTCGCCAATCTCTCGGGTGACTTCTCTCGCTCTTCGTCGGAGCAACGTGGCTCGGTCTCCGGCCCTTTGGCATCCAATCCTGCAACGCCACCTTCACGACCTATCGCTTTGATGCGCAACTCGTCATCGACGTCGACGGTGCATCCCATGTCCTCGTTCGCCTCCTCAGACAACTCGGCGACCGCGATCCACGGAGCCGGGCGATTGCTCGCCTTCAACTTTGTGTGCGTCATCGATACCCCGCCCGACTCGCATCTCAGTTCACATCTGGAGGGCTACTACAAGGACGTGGTCATCCCCATCACGGCGAACGTCAAAGCTTTAGAGAGGCAGGAACAGTGGCTCGGCAAGGAATCGTATAAATTGTTGAAGGCGATCGAAAAGGCCCATGATCAAGGTCGGTTTGGTTGCGTTCAATTGATCAGGGGCTTCCACAGCTTATGATTTTAGTGTTCTTTAGGCATCCGCAATCGCGAAATCCCTGCTTCGGTGGCTACCATCTCGCCCCTGGCCGAGGCTTTGAAACGCCTATTTGGAGCGCTCAAAGCCGACCAGCTAGCCAACATCCAGCTCGGTCCCCTCGCAGTCCAAGTCTTGTTCCGCGGCGAAGTCCCCATAGAAGAAGAGTACGACACGTTCTACGCCGAACGCCAGGAAGTGCACCTCAAAGATCTCGGACCTGGCGGGATCGGTGGAGGGCCGGAACAAAAGGATCGGCACGACGATCCTATCGACGCTTCCGAAGCTGCTAGAGCACGGAGCGTCAGTCCGACCCCATCAGCCGAAACGTACCGTAATCACCGACCTCCGCCTTTGTTCTCTCGAATGCGAAGACGGCCTCTAGTACGCTTCCAGCCTTGGGAGACGTTCCTCCCCCTCGAGGACCCCGACGAGTTGCGCAAGAGCGTTCAGCCTGATACGCTACTCTCCAAATTCCTCGAGTTTTGCTCAGCGAATCTCTCCTTCGCCGAATACGCGACCTTGTTGGACATTGATTCCGACGCCGACGATGGAGCCCTGCGGGACGTCGTACAACACCTCGTCTACTGGCGAAAGGGCAAGATCATCGACGTCGTCTCTCTCAAGGGAGTCTATACCGCCTCCTCGACGCTCCCTCTCGCCTCACTAGCTCAGTTGACCTTCGAATTCGGGACCCAGTTCCAGGACTTGCCCAACCTCCCCGTGCTCTTATCAAAGCTATCGCCCAAGGAACCGTTCAGTTCCGTCATTCCACCGGACTCAAGGCCCCTCCGAACAACGTACTACAATGCCCTTCTATTCCTGCTGCGCAACAACCTCGTCGAAAAACAACGCACGTTCGTTCGTCTTATCGCCCCGGAATCGATCAAGAATGAAGCCCTGAGGCGATGGGGAGCGACGAACGCGTCCTCGATGGACAGCTGGAGTCATCTTAGTGGTGGAGGCGAGAGTGTCGGAAAGAGGAGGTTGAGCAAGGTGGCGTCATCGCCTCCGGGAAGTGGGACGAGATTGTCGGAAATGTCGACGAGTGTTGGGGCCGTTCGATCGAGAGCGATGAGTAGCATCTCGATCGGGGATGGGGAGGAGAGACTTCGACTACAAGCTGAAGGAAGTGAGAGTGGGATGTCGACCCCGCATCGCGGATCCTTGTCCGGGGTTAGCCATGTGGCCTCATCCCCACCAGCGATGATGAACCTCCTCTCGCGATCATCGGGAAGTCGCTCAGGATTCCATCTCGGCGTTCAAGGACCTCAGAAAAGAACGACAACGGGCAAACCCCCTCGTTCTTCGACGACGTGGTCATCTTCGAGTGGTATGCCGGGGGACGTCGGTGATGCGTCCCAAGTACTCAAGGGTCCAAGTGTGATTGTCGAACCGGGTCGTCCGACGATGTTGGAGAGTCGGTGGATCGCGGAGATGACGAGGGACGTCGACGAAGGGTTGAAGGAGAGGTTCGAGAGGTCAGTTCAAGCCTTTGCGGCCTTTGTTCGCTCAGGGAACTGTAGCTGATCATGGCGTATCACGTTCATAGGATGCGCCCCTTCTTGAATGGCTCGCACCACCTCGATGAAGTGCGACATCGCTCGTCGTTGACACGCCGGGATGTGCGGTTGGTCTTGTCAAAGTTTGAACCTTATCTCATCGTTTTTACACACCCTTGATACCATCAATCAGTGAATGGAACTGTCGAGTGATTCTAAGCTCGTCAAGAAGTGGAAAAGTTGTTGTACTGAAATTGGAA
The DNA here is from genome assembly GCA_022702645.1 of Microbotryum intermedium. Classification (NCBI taxonomy): domain Eukaryota; kingdom Fungi; phylum Basidiomycota; class Microbotryomycetes; order Microbotryales; family Microbotryaceae; genus Microbotryum; species Microbotryum intermedium. The sequence continues at coordinate 1,349,536 of JAHWDX010000015.1, read as the reverse complement.
AATCCGATCGCGGTTCATGTCGCTGCGGGGGTAATCCCTCCCCCGAATCAGCTGCTCAAAACGACGCTTTACTTGAATAGCGCATCACACACCCCACCTTCTACCATCGAACGCTCAAAATCGTCCTCCCGACCCCCATCCTCTGTTCGCCCGACCCATGTCCCGGCCAAACCGTCTCGACCTTGCCACCCCTCCCTTCAACCTGATTCACAAACTCGACTTCCCCACCGCCCACCCCAAAGTAAATCCTCTTGCAAGCAACCAACTGCTCTCCCTTTGAGCGTTGTAATACGTCGATGAGGGAGGGTAAGGAAGCGGGTTGGTAGATCGTTTCACTCGCTAGGACGAGGTCATATTCCACCTTCGCCGCCTTATTGGAGGATGATTGTATGTTGCTCGATCGAAATCTTTCCCAAGCACCTTCGTAAAACCCTAGTTCGATATCGTGTTCTTCCAATAAGGTCGTGAAGGATTCGAGGAAACCGGGAGAAAGCTCGATCTCGCCAGAGTGGAGTCGCCAGTCAGTGTTGGGCTCGAAATTCCCGTTGGCTTCGTGGTCTTCCTTCTCGTCCTCGTCTTCATCGTCGTCATCGTCATCTTTATTAGACGAATCATCGTCCTCTTCCTCGATTCGATCCTCTCCAACGCTCTTCTTCTGCTTTATCTTCGCCTTTCGAACCGGCACCAAGGTCCCCTTCAGTTCGGCCCCTTCACCCCCGCTCGTCAGCGTGAGATGGTGTGCGTACACGAGGAGGAGGTTAGGTAAGGTGATGAGTGAGAGGACTGTGTCATCAGAGATGGGGTGAGGAGTTAGCGGAATCGAACACAGTGACAAAAAATGTATAAAAGCACTGTTCGATTATGTACGCACCTTGTCGATTATAGTCCTGCAGATCCAACCTCGTCCTCTTCCTCTCCCTCTTGGTTTGGGTCTTCCCTTCTGGAGCTTGAGCCTCTTCGCTGTGAGCTTCCACTCTCTCAGCTTTTTGTTCCTCCCGGATCCCTTGTAATATCTGCGCAAAGATATAACATGCCGGAAGGGCAGTCCCGCATCCCAGCTGTGAAAAGAACGACTCATGATCAGTTCCCCTTCACCTCGGACAAAAACCCGATAGTCCCAACCTCCTTATCCTCCCTGACTCACTTCCAAAACCTTCTTCCCTCTCCAACCCTGACCTTCATCTCCCTCCTGACGCCATCTTAAGAACCTGACCAAATCCAACGAACATTCCCACACCTTCAATCCACCCTCATAAATCCCATTGACCAAATCCGAATCCTGATCGATCGACTCGACTTCTACAGGCCCGTCCCTTCCTTCCTTGTTGACGTGTTCAGCTTCGTCTCCATCGTCCCGATCTCTTTGGGAATGGTCCGAGAGTACTTGGAAGCGTGCGTCGAAGAGGTCGCGTTTGAGAAGGATCATTTCGGTTGTTTCGTCCGTATCGGCGGTGGGGGTCGTGGATAGGGGTATCCGTAAGGGCGAGTAGGAGATGAGAGGGGGGAGGGTGTTGATCTGTTTCAAAAAAACTCAGAGGTACACGATCAGATCGACGCTTGATTCGATACGAAGGCGCATTCAATACTGCGATGTACCAAATCTTGCAATTCGACTTTGGCCGAAGGGATGAGCGACCAAGTCGAAGCCGTCGATGATGCTCTTGTAGTAGCCTCCTGGCCCGCCGAGATCTTGAGGGCTTGTGTCTCACTGATGAGATCTTGTTGCTCCTCGTCTTCGAGCTCAATTTCATCTTGTGGGATGCTCTGTACCAAGCAGACGGTGGTAAAGTCAGCTCCGTGCTTTCCGGGATGAGGTCACCGTTGCGAAGCTGAGCTGAGGGGGAAATAGGGGGGAGGGGGGCACAGACCGGGGGGGGGGGGGGGGGGGAAACAAACTACGGAACAGGCTCACGAAATTGAAGGAGAACATGTCGGCTATTTCCTTCTCGAGGATAGCTTCGATGTGTCTACGGGATGAGCGGTGTAGGCGGAAGAAGCCAACCCAGGCCCACGCACCGGAAATCAGCGGTGACTCGTTGGCCGTGCGCGTAACGTGACTTGACGCTTGATTTTGGGTCCAGCTCTCGCTCCTCCCCTGCACCTGCATTCGACCTCACCCGCGCACTACCACACCACACCACCATGTCCTCCTCGTCCAATGCAGGCGTCAAACTACCCCCGGACGTCAACCGGATACTCTGGGTCAAAGTACGTTGTACTCTTTTCCACCCATCCAAAGCTTCACGACCCAACCCGCAACTCACCCTCCCCTCCACCTCCCACGGTCCCCCTCCTCTAGAATCTCAACTACAAGACCAAAGGCGACGATCTGTACGACCTCTTTGGAAAATACGGTGCGATCCGTCAGATCCGTTTGGGCAACGAACAAAAGACGCGTGGTACGGCGTTCGTCGTCTACGAGGACGTGCATGATGTAAGCCAGCTTCTCACTCACTCCGGGGTTGGGAGGGAGGAGTCGGTGCGAGGGGGAATGCTTTGGAGCTCATGGTGGTGTTTTTTTTGGGGGGGGCGGGGGCTCTTGTGTTGATAGGCCAAACAAGCTTTCGATCATTTGAACGGGTTCCATCTGCAGGAACGGTACCTCGTCGGTAAGCCGTCGGCCCGCCACCATCCATGACCAGAGTCCTACATAGATTTCTATCCATCTCCACTCTTGAACTAACATAATCCTCTTCCCCATCCCGAACAGTCCTCTATCATCAAGCCGCGCGCCAAGCAAGCAAGACGGACTTGGCGAGGAGGGAGAAGGAGTTGGCCGAATTGAAAAAGCTGCATCAGATCGTCGATGAGGATGCCAGTGCTTAAATAGAGAGCTGCCTCGGCTTTTTGGATTCTTTGTGTCTAAAACTTCTCTTTTTTTGTTGTATCTGTAATCAGGAATCACAGATTCATTGCTATTCACTGCGCCGAACAACCCCCCGCCCCCCCCCCGGCAAGACCACGCCGACACCTACTCTCCCTACAGCCAGTCATTCTTGATACTGTTTATGACATCGAACTGAAACGACGAAACAAAACAGGACAAACCAAAAAAAAAAACACAAAGAGTCAAAAGTCCACACTTCAACCCTCCACTGACTCCCTTACCAAGAAAACCTCTCTCAGACCTAATCACTAAAGTGTTCCCTCGCCTCCTTCTCGACCAAAGTTCTGGACCGTGTCTCCACGTCCTTCTCATCTATCTCCCGATCCTGACTCTCGTCATCATCCTCCTCATCGTGATACCTCTCCCCCGCTAAATGACCCCTGATGATCCTCTTCCTTTCTTCATCCTCATCCTCCTTGCCCCCCTCGCGATCCTCCTCATCTTCCTCATCCGAATCCAACGCAAAGGCATTGAACAAGTCCTTCGTCCTCGCACTCCCACCACCACTACCCACCCTCACCCTCCCGCGTTCCATAGCGGACATGGGCACATCCTCATCCTCCTCATTCATGGGCGCGAAGTCATAACCCCTCGCTCTGGAAATCAAGCCCCCAGTCCCACCTCTTCCGGCCCTTCTCATCCAGAAGAACGCCGTCACCCCAGCAACAAAGACGATGATTGTTCCAACAGCAACGAAGAGCCACGTCGTCGAGCCGACGAGGTTCCTCATCCCCGCCAAGTAACCCGGCGTCGCGTCGTAGATCGTATTCCCGCTCGTCCAACTTGCGTCGGTGCCATCGGGGTTGGAAGGAGGTGATGTCTCTTCGGGGCCATCGTAGTCGCCGAAAGGGAGGTGGGCCTCCCCCGGCGCTTCGGCATGATTCTCGGGAAGATGATCGGTCGGCTTGGCAAGCACCTTGGTCGGTTCCGACTCGGCCTCGTCCGACGACGTCGTAGGGATGGGCGTCGGTTCAGCATCAGCTTCTGCAGTCGGCGTCGCTGCCGTGGCCGGGCTGTTCTCGTTCTGCTCAGCCTCATCTCCCAGTTCAGTAGGGTCCACATCGTAATGGTGTTCACCCGGCAATCGATACGGTTCCGCAATCGAAGGGTCGATCGACGATCCCCACAACCTTATCGACCACGAATGGAACTTCCCTTTATGCTTATGCGAATCCTCCTGACGATCCCGGACCCTCAACGTCCATGTACCCACGGGGTTCTCATCCCAATGCTTGACGGACATGAAGACCCAACCGGGGTAACCCGTCTGCGCATCATCGGAGCGGCGTGGCCTAGCGAGAATACTCTTCATCCCCTGGGGACTCGTCAATTCGATCTCGACGTTGCCTCGTTTGGTATGTTCGACATGAACGGTGACGGTAACATGTTCGACTTTTTCAAAATTGTGTTGGTTCAGCTCTTCCTGCGTCACTTCGATCATCGAAGTGATACCGCGAGGTGTGACGTTACCCGCTCCCGCCGAGGTTTCGGGTGAAGCCCACCACGCCTGAGGTTTGGCAAGAGGGATCGTCTTGGCCCTTTCGACGAGCGCGAACGCATCGAGTTTACCGAAACCGTACTTGTGGTTGTAATAATGACCGGTGGCCGTCATTTGCCAATCCGGGTCTTTGGGGTTGATTTGAACCGCGGTTTGAACGCAGAGGTGTTGCATGTCGCGCCATGTCAGTTCGGGGCGGACCTCGAGCGCGAGCGCAAAGATGCCGGCGGCGATGGGAGCCGCGGCCGAGGTGCCTCCGTGTCGATCCGTGCACTTGTTCTTGCCCACATCCGTGGTGTGCTATGAAAAAGATTCGAATGTCAGAACACGACTCAGTGCCAGATTAAACCCACCACGACTCACAATGTTGTCACCACTTCCGGAACTGTACGTCACGACCATGACAGCCGCACAAGCCTCAGAGTAGAAAGGGTGCAAGCCCTTCCTATCAATGGCCCCAACCGTAATCGACATCAATGAGTTGGTGTACCCATCGAAGTTGCACTGATCATCGAATCCACCGCCGTTGCCACTGGCAAAGACAAAGATCGAGCCCTTGCCATTACGACCGTTCTGTACGCCGTTGAGCATGGCTTTGGTGATGAGGTTCGAAGGCGCCTCCATAGAGCGACCATCATCTGGAGGACCCCACGAGCACGAGTAGATGTCATTCGATTGGAATCCATAGTTGAGCGAAGCGGCTTCGTCGGCATCCGAGATGACTGAGGAGAGGATACGGATCCCGGCGATCCCGGACCGGTACGCGACACCGACACCACAGACGTCGTTCTTGACGGCCGAGACTTCACCGGCGCATCGTGTTCCGTGCTGATCGTCATCGAGCAGGGGTTTGGGAAGAGCCGTGTGGGCGTTGTAGTCCCAGGATCCTTCGGCGAACTGATCAAATCACGGTCACCTCTGTCAGCGCTTGTCCGTCACATTCATCGACACGAAAAGACACTCACAAAGTTCGCAGCCAAATCATCGGATTCGAAATCCAACCCGTCATCCACAATGGCGACATTGACACCTTTGCCCGTGATACCCTGCTCCCATACGCCCGTGACGTTGATCGAGTGGTCCTGGATCTTGCCATTGAAGAGATGCCACTGCTTGGGCCATAGCGGGTCCACGATGCCAAACTTGCTCGCGATCTTGGCCATCAGACTTTGGCCCAAGTTCTTGGTGCCGTCCGGGCCGTCGCTATCATCATCGTCGTCTTGCCGCGGTACGAGTCGGACGAGGGATCGTTTGGTGCGCGTCAGGAACGACGACGAGGGTGGCAGGACAGGGTGGTCACGCTTGACGCGTAGGCGCAACGTTTGTCGCTCGAGCGAAAGGATATGGTTCCTTAGCGATCGAGTGAGGTGTTTCCGTTGTGTTGGGTAAGCACCCCTTTTGATAAGATCGAACCGCTCGAGAACCAAGTCCCTCTCGGTCGGCGCGCGCTTGGCGAGGGTGTGGGAGAAGGATGAGGTTTTCGGAGGCCATGTCCTTGCGCGGGCGCCATCATCCTGTCTTGCTGTCGATGGAATCGGTGTCCACTGTGGTTCCCCCCTTTCGACGATGTGGTGGCGTGCTCGGATTAAATAGTGGTGGCGCAGTTCGCCGACCTGTTCGACGTGTTCGGCGCCGAGTTGGAGCGCGACGTCGTGCGGACTCGCCAGCGAGCTCGGGTCGAGTTGCACGACATAGTAGGCGTGCGAACCGTACTCGCGCTTGGCTTGGATGCGTTTGGTGCGGACGTACGGCGTGTTGTGCGCTTGTGTCGACGCTGACACTGACGCCGCGGTGCAGACGAGCGAGAGCAGCAGCAGCAGCAGCAGAGCGACGTGCAGCGACCGTGTTCTGCGCTTGGTCGTGGTGGAAGGCATACGGGGCTGCGATATCGAGCGACGCTATGCGATGCGATGATACGGAGTATAAGGATGGCACAGTGGCACGGATTACACGTTGAAGATACAGTTGGTGGACAAGGACAGTCGGCGTCGGTTGGTGATTAGGAGAGCGACGCAGTCACGCGCGCAGGCCAGCAGTCCGGTAGTGCGACGGCCGAGTCCTGGCGAGTCGCGCGACGGGTGGCAAGCGATGCGCAGTAGCAGTAGCAGCAGACGCACGAGTGGAGGAGATGCAGCAACGATCGAGTACAGGTTGGACCTTCCCGGAGACGGCGTGGATGGCGACTCGCGACTGGCGACTGGCGAGAGGCGAGAGGCGAGAGGCGAGAGGCGAGAGAGGGAGTGGCAACTCAATTGGCAAGCACACTCTCATTCAGTCTCTACTGCAATTACGGGTGGCAAGCGCCAACCGGCGGCAAGGGGCGATCGTGCCAGCAGCGGCAGCACCCCGACGACGAACACGCGCCGAGACAGATGCGCGAGGCGCGTCACCTCGCAAAACCCCATAAGCAGCGCATTACAAAAAATCCCCCCGGTCACGCATTCCCTGCGAGCGCAAATAAAAAGCAGCAGCGCCCGTCAGCTGGCGCCCGTCACTGCAGCTTTCGCGGCACCGGCACGTCAAACTTGAACACTTCAGGTCATGTCGATCCCAGTCAGGGTCAGTACCACTCAGAGCTTATCTTGCTCGCAAATATGACTAACTGGCCCCTTATGCCTTGTCTACTCTGGCGATCGCTGCGTATATTCGTGACGTGGTGTGCTTCGACATAGTCGACGCCGCTCGTGTGCAGTGGGTCAGTACGATACGACCCCAGCGATCCCAGTTGGAACTCATTTCTAAACCCGCTACCGCTTCTCCCACTAGTCACACCCGACCAATCCCATCCCTCCACTTCTCATGCCCCTCAAGCTCAAGCGCACGGACCCCTCCTTCGTCCGAAGACCCCACATCCTCAACGGACCCATCTTACCTCCTCATCTCATCCTGCAAGGACGGGAAACCACAACTACGCAACTGGTGCGTGCGCCTTCACAATCTCTTTCCTGAACGATTGAAATCGGGGTCTTGTTTTTTGTTGTTGTTTTGCTCTCTCTCTCCCTCGGCTCATCTCGTCGGTCGTCCACGAACAGGCTAGGAGACTGGGTCGGTACCTTCGTTGAAGGGGGCCACAAAGGCGCCGTATGGTCGTCTCGGTTGTCGCAGAATGGTGAACGAGCCGTGACAGGCTCAGGCGACTTTACAGCGTATGTCAACCTGACTCGACTTCTCAATACCTTCTCGAACGAAAAACGGCTGACTAACCCTCTTCTGACCCGCGTTCGTAACCTCCCGACAGTAAATTATGGGACACGACGACCGGTTCCTGTCTCTCGACCTTCAACCACAACCACATCGTCCGATCCGTCGACATCAACGCCTCGTCCACCTCGCTCCTGTCAGGGGGAGCCGAGAACAAACTTCGTCTTTGGGATCTGACCCGTTCCAGTTCTTCTGCTTCCTCCTCATCCGAAACGACCGAGGATCTGATTTCACCTACTCAGGAAGGCGCTTGCATCCAATTCAAAGATCGGAGTTTGGAATCGGCGCATGAGGGGACTATCAAGACGGTTTTGTTCGATGATGAAGCCAGACAGGTCGTCGTTTCCATGGGCGAGGATCAGAAAGTAAAGTCAGTCCACGGTGATGATTTCATCTACGGTGATGATTTCATTCAGCCCCTTCACCCATCTCGACTAGTACTCACCTCAGACTTCTTTCACCAAAAATATATATATAAGATGGTGGGACATCCGCACCCTATCCTGCATACACACCCTCTCCCTCCCCAACCCCATCACATCCCTATCCCACGCCACACCTCTCGGCGCCTTCTCCTCTTCCCCTCAACTAGCCTTGACAACCACAAAAGGCCTACACCTCTACTCCCTCTCGAACCCCCTCGTACATCCCGAACCCGAGGTCACCCATTCTCTATCCTATACACCTTCTACAGCCTCCGTCCACCCCAACACCGACAAACCGCTCTTCGTTACCGGATCCACAACCGATAATTGGATCCACGTCCACGACCTTTCTACAGGCGAGGAAAAAGAACTCGGTAAAGGGCATCATGGTCCCGTTCATGGGGTCAGTTTCAGTCCCGATGGGGAGATGTATGCGAGTGCGGGAGAGGATGGGACCATTCGGTTGTGGCAGACCGAACCGAAGGATTGGGGTTTGTGGAGATATAATGAGGTTTGAGGAAGGTGGGCTCTCGGGTGGGGAAGCGGGTTGGATTTGCGTTTGTGTTTGTGTTTGTGCAGAAGTTTGCGTTTCGCAATTTTTTTTGAACCTGGTACCCACTGTCGGTCGAAGTTTCGGTCCATGAGGTCGAAGGCAAAGAGATCGGAGTCGGCGAACGAACCCCCTCCTCGTGGACGAACACGGCGATTCGAAAAGACATAAGGCACAGAGAGCGACTCTCGATGAAAAGTTACCTACCTCAGCGGTGGTCAGCGAAGTAAAAGGGCATTGAAGGTACCGTGAATGACAGCGGAAGAAAGCACAAAACATGACAGAGAGAAAAAGGAAAAAGGGAACTAGGACGAAAACGAACAGCAGAAGAGATCGAAGGCCAAACACAGAACAAGCGTGCGGTAGAAATAATACCAAAGTGCTCACGAAGAGACACGAAGAATAAAATGAATGAAAGATGGTTCGTGGCGTGGGTGAAGCGTTGCCGAGGACCAATAAGATGAGCGAGTGAGTGAGGCAAGCACGAGATGATGATCAAAGAATGCCGTATGTATTGGGGGGGCGGGGGGGCGTAAATAAGTCAAAAAAATGTGATGTTTGGAGATACAGAGGAAAGAAACCGGTGTTGCGAGGAGGCGAGAGATGAACGACAAGGGAAGACAGAGAAAAGTTACGGAACAAGGGTCGAAGGAGTAAAGATCACTCTTGTCCGAACCCTAGAGTGTTCTCGACAGCAAATGCGAGTTTTTGTTCGAGGACTTCGAAGCTTGGATATGCCGGAAGGTCCAATCGGTTGAAGCATGTATGACTCTTGGGCAACTGCGTCACTTCGCCGCTCTTCTCCAACGTGAACCTTCTCGGGCCGTCCGAGCCTTGCAGATCCTTGAACCCGTTGACCGGGATCCTCGATGTGCCTGTCGTGAACTGCAACAACCTCGACTTCTTCTCGGCGGGCCATTCCTTGACGGCCTTCCAAAACCACTGCACGACCTCGTCGGCCTGCGTGTACCCACGGTAGTCGGTATGCTTCATCCAGTCGTCGACGTCGATCTCAGACATGCCGCCGATCAGAAGCTCCAACTCGCGCTCGTCAAAGACGTTGATCAGCTCTTGCGGGATCAACTCATTGAAGCCGGACAGGAAGGCCTTGAACTGGTCCTCGACACGCTTCTGAATTCTCCACTCCGTCACGAGTTGCACGTACTCCTTCTTATTCTCATTCGTCACCGCCACTTCCGACCCTCCGGGCTTGAGGTCGATCGTGACGGTCTCACCGAAACGGTCGTCCTCGGCCGAGAAGGTGTTGTCCAACACGTCGGTGATGTCGTTTTCGAGCATCCATGTCAACGAGCGAAACATCTCAGCATCGACCGACTCCATGTCCTGCAGCGTGATCTTCTTCTTAAGCACCATCTTATACAACGCCGTGATGAAGTACGCATCGAGGAAACGACGGTGGAAGACGGCCAAGGAGAGCACCCGACCGATGAACTTGAAGTAGTTGAGATGTTCCGGGTTAATGGACGAGTTGGGGTTGATTTGCAGCGTGTAATTGTCGTGCGCCGAGTACTCGAACAGGCAGTAGAAGGGATTGAACATCTCGTGCGAGAGCAGGAAGAAGAATTCACGCGACAATCCACCGTAATCCAAACCATCCTCGCCATCGAACTTGATCATCAAGCGCTTCTTGAGGTCGTTGGGCGTCTGGCGCATGATCTCGGCGTAAGAGTCCTCAAAGATGTGGCTGCGCCGCACCTTGACGTGGCATTGGCCGGGCGAGGGCCTCAGCGCGGGTTGCGAGCGGAAGTAGATCAACTTGCGTCGGAAGTCACGCTTGTACTGCGGGACGTTCTGATCCAACGAGCTCGGCAGGCGTGGGTCGTCCCATGTCGTCGTCTTGGTGTTATGGTCGACAAAGTACACGCGTGCCGTACTCGTCAGACGCATTTCCCATCCTGACGGCAACGGGCCGAGTTGCGAGACCGACTGCGGCTGCACGGTGAGGTTGTTGCCGTTAGGGCCCATGACGCGCAATAACTGCTGCCGTCTCGGGTCGACCCAGGTCGTCGTGCGCGTGTTGTGATCGACAAAGTATGGTCGACCTTCGGGCGTGAATCGCTGCTCCCATCCAGCGGGAAGAGGGCCTTGTCCCGCCGTCGTCGAGGACGAACTCGCGCCAGCCGTCCCACCCGCCGAGGTCAAACCGGGAGCAACGGCGCTCGTGACCGTGCTCGCCGTCGTGCCCGTCGTCATCGTGGGTACGCTCGAGGTCGTGCTACCGACGTTCGAGGCGCCTTCAGCCGTGCCCAAAAACTCGTCTGCCGTCGTACGACTTCGGCCCGCGGACCCATCGCCGCCAGCTGAAGCGGCAGGACCAGTGGCATTCGTACCCGCGGTCGGGGGCTTGGGCCGGGTCCACGTCGTCGTGCGCGTCGTGTGGTCGACGTAGTACGTGCGGCCGAGATGATCCACTCGTCGCTCCCATCCAATCGGCAAAGGGCCATATTGGTCCTCGCGTGCGTTGAAATCGCGGTTGTTCGTAGACGACCCACCGGTTGCCGAACTCGAGCCTGCTGCGCTCGACGAAGCGCCGCCCGAAGGACTGGCTGAGACGGCGCTCGTCACAGGCTGCGCCGAAGGGGTCGAGATGTTGGGTGGATCGTTCGAGGGCGTCGCGGCAGCCGAAGCGGTTGCAGTCGATGTCGACGAGCCCGCGCCGGTCGGGGACGAAAGAGAAGCCGACGAGGCGTTGTTGCTATCGCCATTGGCACTGAGGGAAGGGTTCGCAGCCGAAGCCGCCGGGGTGCGGATCGCGGAAGTGACATTGGTCGTCAAGTGGACGATCAGCTTGCCGTGAACGGCGAGTTGGTCATTCGACCGCTTCAATTCGCGCGTGAAGGTGTCTGTATACGACAGCGGACTCTCGGTCAGCTCGGTCTCGCTCGGTCGCCGAGATCATTTCCGGGTTCTGACGAACCTTCACCGCCGAGGTCAAGGTCGATCGCCTGGGAGACTGGCAAGTTTATGACGCCGAGGAAGCCTTGATCCTTCTTCTTGAACTTTTTCTGGTCGAAGATCTGAACGGTCAGGACGCTTCCGTCCTTGACGAGGACATCGAAGGACTCGTTCCAGTCTGTCGTTCATAGGAGCGAAAGGAGTGACGGTCAGCTAATGATCGCCTTCGTCCGTGCTCCACTACCATCCGAGACATACAAGGGTTCAACGTTTTCTGTAAAGGTGTTCACGATAGGGAGCCGAAGTTAGTCAAAACGTACAAGAGTATGTGCATCACGACCCAGCTGACAAAACGCACCTTGATCGCCGAGGTGGTGTTGGTCTGTTCGCCATCGACGGTGACGACGGCGAAGGGGTCGGGCAACCTGAACACGTCTCGCTTAGCCAACGAGTCCGCCGCGACGACTGCAGGTGAAGTAAAGGTATTGTCAAGTCCAATGGTCAGTGTCTCGTCTTTGGAGTGCGCTCAATTGTAGTTGATGTGTCGGATGGGCGATGGATGGGATCGACCGAGTGAGTGAGGGAGCGATTTGGAGTGCGCGGGCGCGTACGTCGATCGTCGGATCGTGAAGGTCACTCTCTAGCGCGCATCAGGGCGTTTGGTCCGACGTGAGCTACGCCAGAAGCTCAACGGCAGCCCGAAGCCGTCAATGGCTCGATGATGATGGTCCGTCCAGGTACGTTCTTGGTACAGACTGCACCGAGAGTGTAGCCAATGACGATGTAGGGCGCAGTCGTGATCGTGTACGTTGGTCGTTGGTCGCATCGTGGACCGGCTGGCTGCAACACCCCCGTGGATGCTAGCAAATGATTGGCTGACGGCCGAGACGGGGGCGCTGGCTCGCTGACTCGCGCGAGCTTTCATCGCCTCAGGACCTCGACTGAGAGCGACCGAGCGACCGAATGACCGAACGACCGAACGACCGAGCGCGAGGCCCGAACTAGCAACGAGAAAGGGCGCAGTACGAGCACCATCACTCACCCGTCACCCTGATTTTGCGAGTCTGTAGAGTGCATGAACAGCGTAAGATCGTAGGTCAGCAATAGAGTTGCGATGCGATGATGAATAGGTGCGTCCAAGCGAGCGCGAGCCAGCGGTCGTGTGCGGGCAGACGGGGGGTGGGCAGGCGTCCCAGTCGAGTGCAGCAGCAGTGCTTTATTTATGGCGCCACGACGACGATGACAACGCGGCCGTCGCTCGACGATCGTTCCCGCCCTTTGTTGCAGTGGATTCGCATGATGATGAGAGAGTGGATAGGGACCTGGACTGACCCTGTTGGCATCTGGGGCTGCGGCACCACTCGACATGGTGGGAGCTGCAGTGGGCTGCTGGGTGGAGTGAGTGGACGTAGCATGAGCAGCATGGCTGACTCTTGAGCGCGAGAAGCACCTGCTGAGGGTTGCTGAGACAAGCTTTTTTTTTGTATCTAGCCTGATTAGATTTCACATATTCGGTTTATCTAAGCAAAATCACTGTTTCTTGAAAAGGGAAGTTGGACTTTTACAAAGTCAAAGCCACTAGCTCCATGCAGCCCTCACCTTCACAGAACCACCAACGATGTGGGTCCAAGAGGCAAGTATCAACTACCCTTCCTATTCCTAAGTAGTAGAATAGGCAAAGAGAGAGATATATATATATATATTTGTGGGGACAGGAGAAGAAAGGAAGGGGAGAGATGGGGAAAAGAGAAGTCCAGAAAGAAAACTCCGATGTGAAGACAAACTTGCGAGAAAGGTCACATCAACTGTTCCAGAAGCTCGCCGTCTGGCAAACATCGAAGTCGGAATTTGAGATGCGAGTAGACCTCGCGAGCAAGCAAGTAGGGAGTCGGTAGAGGAATCTGATCCTTGTGCCGATGCCAGCGCGCAAGGTAGAGCTTGTTGAAAGCGATTGCGAGAACGACCCGAACAACGATGTAGGTCCGAGAGTTGCGATCTCCGCCACGCACGCGAGGAAGACCAAGCATGATCTGCGGAGAGTCCACTGTGCCCGACTGGAATTCGTCTGCCTGACCGAGTGAAACTCTCAGTAGCTGCAAGACCAGACTCCAGTACTCAAGTGAATGTTCACACTCGAAGAAGAAATGCATGAAGGTGTCTCGTTGCCCACAGTGTGGACATCCATCCGAAGTAGCGTGACCATGATGCCATTGAAGAACGCAAGTTCGGGTCGCACCGAAGATCAACTTCCAGTGTACGTCCTTTTCGTCCGCTGTCGCCCATTGACTGTTCAACCAGAGCCAGAACTGATGCTTCTGCGCCTTTGTCAGATCTGTCGGCCATTTGAGTCGGGTACCGTCATCCATCGAAGGGTAGCGATTCTCGTTGATGAAGCGGCGAAGGGCTTTGATCGTGTAAGGGCGAGTCTTTCCAAGGAACGAATATGTGCAGGGTCGAGGGAATTGGCTGTCGACAATGATGGTTCGGACCGGGTACAAGCGTCTGAACGCCTCCCAGTGGGTCCAAGCGATAGGACTCTTGGCTCATGGTGGCGGGCTTAAGCCCCGAGAGTTCGAATTAGAATAGCTACTTCAATAGAAGACTTGAGGGCCTCTCGAACACCTCATCTCAAGAATGAAGTGTGAAATATTTTTCGTGATTTTTGGATAGGTGAAAAGTTGATGTACCGAGTCATGCCTCGCGGTCTAAAGTTGCGGAGGAAGCCTCAAAACTCGACTTAGGTGACTTAAGCTACGGCGCGGGGCCGACCTAATTGGTTTTGAGATAACTAACGCAGAATTGGAAAAGGTAATCGACATTGGTATCTACCGCCATCACGTGTTATCGGCATCGACGTCCTCCTGCTTCATCCACCACATCCACGGCCAAGCGATCTCCTTTTCGTGCGCGTGGGACCCAGCAACGCTTGCATGTCACCAATGTAAAATGGCCCTTACGTAACACGGAAGGAGGAAACTCGTCTGGACATTGAGCGACCGACCGCAGGAGCGCTGGACGACCGTCAAAGGATGTAGCACTTGCACTGGCATCTTTTCAGGCTGCCAAGCTCAGGATTGCAACGTCGACAAGATGTGAGTGGGTTCGCGAGTGTAAGCCTGCTAGGAGCATCATCTTCAAGGCTGATCCGTTCTTGCATCCTCGACTTAATCATCACACGCATCACCAGGAAATCCTTTTAACGTGCCTCGTACCACCCCCAAAGTTAATGATCGAGATTGACAATCTCTACAATGAGGTGCGTCTTGTGTCGATACACGTTGACTAGATTTGACATCTATGCTGACCAAAGCACGCTCCCTCGGGTTTTCGACAAACCTGCTTTCTCGAACACCATCAACGAAATCGCTACGGCCGACCCCGAATCTGTTCTCAGATCCAATTTTGAGTCTTCAAACGCAATATACAGCATTTCAACACTTGCTACGACGTTGGACCTCTTGCTACCGATGCCGAATCGAAGATCTTCCGTCTCAAATCAATTCGCCGACGGACGATGGGCATGCAGGCGCCGACGTCCGATTCGAAACCCCCCGAGGCCGACCACTCAAAGCTCCGAATCTCGGACAGCTGACCCGAATGACGAACGCAAATGTACACTCAAAGCCAGGCTCTGCTGGTGTGTGCTTTTACTCGAAGAACTCAGTCGCCAAATTCTGCAGCGCAGCGCTAAAAGCGTTGGAGCTGCCGATTGGCAGGCGGGCCGAGCGTGCTTGTGTGATTTGTAGATTGGTGGCCCGAATCAATCCTTGCTACACTCCACACGTGTGAAACCGAGTTCTTGATCAAAAATTGGGGTTGTGCTGAAATCAGTGGGCGCAGCTTGTGTCGGCAACTTCTATTCCATAGACGCTCATGCATAGAGATGGGGGGGGGGGAGGAATGAAATACATTGCTTTGTACCTCATCCACGCTTTGGTGTTCATGGTTCATAAACATTTAACAACATCCATCCATACACCCTGTAACAGAATCGAAAAGCGAAAGTGCAAGAATGCTTGTCATAAAGGGAACCGTCAGGGGATGTGTGCTCAAGCGGCGCGCGAAGCGAGGCTGTGGCTTGGCCGCGCAGAAGTTGCCATACGGTCACGCGGTCACGTGCACCCGCCAGCGGTTCAGCCCAGCACCCACTGGGCCAAAGTCTAAGTGGTACAGTGCACATATAGCGTCAACGACACCACCGTTGGGATCTATAATCAGGTCTCTTTCCAAACATGGTCTACTTGAGTCGATACATCGCATATTGGGCGACAGTTACTCCTCTCAAGGCTTTTCGGGGGTCCACTTAGTCTCTTTTCGAACAATTCAAGATGTAGGGAGTCGCATAGTGCCCATATTTCGAGGGGAGCATTGGAAAGGTATGCGAATCATATAGTGAGAAGGAACAGTCTCTATACCCCTTTCTTTTCCATCAACGAATATTTTTTTCAAGAACACCCGCCGACCTTTTTTTTTTTTTTTTTTTTTTTTTTTTTTTTCTTTCGATTTTCGATAGATTTCAATAACACCACATTTATCTTTAGAAATCTTCGGAAAAGTCGGAGGAAATGCATTAAGCACACTGGCAAGGCCAGTAGTGTGGGACTCATCGACCCAGGTCGCCGAACGACGACGGCAGTTAGTTCGTCAGTATCATAGAGGTGTAGTATAACTAGTAATAAATCGAGAGTGCTTAAGCTTGGGGGCGATTTCCCCACGACAC
This sequence comes from Microbotryum intermedium, assembly GCA_022702645.1. Classification (NCBI taxonomy): domain Eukaryota; kingdom Fungi; phylum Basidiomycota; class Microbotryomycetes; order Microbotryales; family Microbotryaceae; genus Microbotryum; species Microbotryum intermedium. The sequence goes on along the minus strand of JAHWDX010000015.1, from coordinate 1,333,339 downwards.
GGCCCCGCGAAGAAACCGGCTGGGCAGCGAAAGCAAGGGGAGGCAGACGGGGGGCGGCGGGCGGGAGTGCAAAAAATTCGGGATCCATCAGCGAGGCCGAGCAAGCAGTTGAATGGCTGCGAGCGAGAATTATTGGTGCAGAAGCAAAGAGACTCTCCTCAGAGCGTGTCCGGCTGGTAAAAGACTCTTACGGGGATCTCTGTCACGAGTAAGGTGCGTGCCCACTCTTACCGGCTTTTACCAGTTGCCAGACATTGCGGACAAGCATCTCTTATTACGGATCGAAAAGGCACTTCGTCCCTGGCAGATATCACGTGCTCCTTGGAGGACGTTGAAGCCTCGTACATCGTAAATGACGGGAGATGCGATATTTTGGACAGTTATAAGAGAATCATGATATCAAAGTTACTTTGTGATAAGATTGTTGAAATTTTCGTGACCTGTAACGAAGGAAAAGGGACGCGACGCGACGCAACCGACCAATTTGACCGAGATTGGCCGAGAACATTCGCCATGGACACAGAAGCACGTGATCTCATGATCTCCTCCCATTCCAGGATCTGTCTTACCATCCGTTACAGATCTCTTACCAAAATTTGCCGGAGATCTCTCTTACCGCCGTTTTTCCGCCCGTAAGAGAGATCTGAACTGATGAAAGTACCCACCTCCTCCGATTTGACTGAGGAATCCCGTTAAGAGAAGTCCCGTAAGAGACCAGTCTGCAGACAGCCGGACACACTCTGATGAAGCTCTGAAGTACCTACTCGCTCGCGCTTTCTCTACGTCTCGCTCGGCGCGCCCAACGGTCGCCTCCGGCAACCGCCCGGAGTTGCGGCGCACGCACACAGGCAGGCCGGACGTGGGCATCAGCGGATGTTCTCTCGCGGATGGAGCGCACGGCTTGCGGCGCACGCGCATCCAGGCTTTTTGGCCTACGCCACCTCGACGTGTCCCCACCACAAGTCCGCTGCGGCATCACACCGCCCCTCGCAACTGCCCCCACCCGGGTCAAACCTCGTTTCCTCCCTCGGTCGTCATTCTGCACCCGCTCCATGCCTTGCAGCCTCTAGCAAGAGTTTGAGAGGTGTATGTTAGAGGATCACACCTCCCTTTGATCGATTACCGTCTACGCTCGCCGCCGACATCGCAAGTCATAGACGCAGGCGGAATCTCAGTCGAGACGACACACAAGCACCAATCGCCATCCGATTCGCACCGCGTGCAGCATTCTCAGCTAGGGCACGTTATCGTGTCCTTCACCTTGAGGTGTGACAGGATCATCTCGAATAGGCTGTCAAGTTGTTCGAGCTGTCCCCGTCTGGACCGCGCTCAATCGCGACCGACCGTCAAGGAATACCCCCCAGTCGCAGCCCTTCCGAAAACCCCACCGTGAAATCCCACCACCATGCCGCCCTCTCCGAGCGTCCTCCAACCTTCTCCAAGCGTCCTGCAGCCCTATCCGAGCGTCCGTGCCTCGACTGCTCCACCGCATATCCACGAATACGAACACGACCAAGTGCTCGGCATCGACGCCTGCATACACTGTGGCGACGTCTCCGAGTCGTCCAATTCGACCCAGCTGCACATCCTCGGACGCACGGCAGAGGATGAGCTCGTCGAAAAAGGGCGAATTTACCTCTCCAACATCACCGGGTATGTCGGGGAGAAACCCATGCTCAAGGGACAGACGGTGAAAGGCTTGGGCGCGGACAAGCGTGCGTACCATGAGAAGAAGATGGTAAGGATTTTCACTCTCTGGGCTTGGATAGCATGATCGAAGCTCTTACTGAACTGACCTGGCCCATCTCAAACAGAACGACACCAAACACTTTATTCGGACCGTTTTGTCACACTTTGAGATGTTTGGTCTCTACCCCCGCGTCAAGGGCCTGTTCACCCAAGCCAAGCAGGTCAAGAAATTTTGGTGGGGCCGAAAAGCCAAGATGATCGCCGTCGCGTGCATCTACATCGCTGCCAAGGAAGTCAAACGCTCCCTGAGAGTTGTTGATCTATGTGTGAGTTTTTTCAAGTCTCTTGGTTCGTGAGTTCTACGTGAATGCTGACGTCGTATCTCTCGGTTCGTTCAGAACGTTCTCGACATCGATTACCACCAGTTGACCCGCTTGCAAAACAACCTCAAGATATGGCTCAACCTCAAGATTTCGACGCACGAGCCCGTCATCTTCCTCGAAGCGCACCTCGTGCATCTCTCAACTCTCGTCCAGGCGTCCAAAACCTCGACAGAACTCCCACAGAACCTTTCTGGCGGTCGTTGGACCTTATCGACGTTGAACCAACTCCGTCAAGTCGATTGGATCAAAGTCCGTTCCCTCGCGACGGGTCTACTCGACTTTCTCACCGATTTGGAACTGACCGCCCTTCGATCGCCTGAACATGTCGCATGTGCGATCGTCATCATCGCCATCGAAGCGTCTTTACGCACGAGGCTCAAGTGCTCAAAGGAGATTATGACCGACTTGACCAAACGGGTTGGTATCAGCAACAAGGTCGTTTTGACGAGGATGAGGGAGGTTTATTTGGCCTTGACGGATTATGCGAAGAGGTTGCCTTGGCAGGTCGAGTTGGGGCAGGGGAAAGTTGGAGATGCTGTGCCTTTTGTCGAGGACGTTGTCAAGTATCGCAAGATGTTGATGGACAAGGAGCCCAAGGTCGTGCTGAAGGAGTACGAAGGCGATCACTCCGGCGGCGAGGAAGATGGTGGCGTTGGACCAGAGGAGGACACGACCGAACACTCACACGAAGGAGAGGAAGAAGACTCTGATCTAGACGACCTCGCCCCCGACCCACTCGCGCCACCCAAACCCAAACCCTCCCAGAACCGTTGTCTCTCCTCGACATCGGATCTTCATTCGCGCACTCAAGGTTCGGTCACTACCGCCTCATCCGACCGTGAAACGACCTTTTCGACGAGCCAGTCCCACGCGCGTCGATACCTCCCACCCCATGCTCGAACGCCTCGTGCGCCTTCTCGAAAACAATTTAATACCCTCGAAGCGGCGACGCAATCCCTCGTTCAAACCCTATCCACACCAACCACTACGACGACCGAACCCTCGGACTCGAACTCGACCTCTTCTCTCGTCCCCACCTCAACCTCAACTCCGAAGAGCAATGCCCTTTCACTGCGTCCTTACGCGCCACACCACAACGCCTCGATCCGTCTTCGACACCTCATCCTCTCCTCGTCCGAAGCGGTGCTCCACTCCCCCTCGACCCAAAGACTCATCCAACGCTCTCTCCTCTCCCCGGGCTATTTCCAAGACTTACCCCAATTCCTCGAGGAAGACCCCGACTCTACTTCCGAGACGTCTGAAACTGATGGAATGAGGGATAAGACGACGCGGTTGGATAAGTTGTTGTGGGTTAAAGAGGAGGCGGATATCAAGGATGAGGAATTGTTTGAGGAAGGGGAGTTGGAGGCTTTCTTGAGAGGTGGGGAAGAGGTCGAGAAGATGAGGAATACGAAATGGTATAGGGAGATGCCGGATGGGAGTGGGAGGGGGGAGGGGGAAGAAAAGAATGAAGGTGCTGGTGGAAAAGAGGAGAAGAACGGCCTTGGGTCGTTGATTGAGGCAACGAATGATGGAAGAAGGACTTCACCAAGGAAGAAACGAAAACTTCGCTCCGAGGCCGAATCCCAATTCGAGCTGGTCGAAACGGAGAGCGACTTCTTCACGATGAGGAGCAGGAAGAAGAGCAAGTTGGACTTGGTCGACCAGACTGTTTTGGAGAAATTATTGCATGATGAAGAGGACAGGGAGGGGAGTGAGGACGGGTCGGACGAGATGGGTGGGCAGAGTAGGTTCGATCAGGTCGAACGGGCTTTGATGTGGCAGAAAGCTGTTGGGAATGTTCGATAGGTAGTAATTTTTGCATTGGCTTTAGGATGAGATTGTTCATCTTTGTTGTGCTGCGTGAAATAATCAAAGCATCCGTAGTAATCATGACCATGCATTGCAAAAATGGGATTTGGGATTTGTTTACCGATTCATGGACGACGAGGTATGCGCACTAGGGTAACGCGAGACGAAGTTGACGGATTTCCTCTTGCAACTCTTTGAGACTCATTTGCAAGGACGCGGCATCTTCGAATTGACGTTTGGCGTTCGCATCCTCGACGTAAGTCCGTACCAGAGCTTCTTGTCTGTTTGTGGAAGCAAAAATCAATCGCAGTCCTCAAGTCAGCAAGAGCCCCTCTGCACATACGCCATCTCATCCCCAAAGAATTCCCCCAAAAAAAACTTACTCCAACAAAACCTTCAACTTCTCCGACACTTCCAACTCGCCTACCCCAACCTTCTCACTCATTAACCGATCCGCCCCTTTGACCGCGGCGTCCCCCAACAACCCCGCCAAAGTCTTGACCCCACTACTCGTCGCCTTGGCTTTCACTTTTCTTGTTTTGCTCCCATCCAAATCGTCCAAATCACCCAAACTCCTCAAAAGACTCAACTTCTCTTGGAGGAACAAGGTCGCTCGAGACGCGATGGCTTGTTGGAGTCGATCTTGGGAACCTCCCGGTTGCGCGATTTCGGTTAGTAAGGGGAGGTCACGGATCCGTTTGGCGATCGTGTCGTATGAAGCTAGGTCGGTGAGCAGGCGTTTGCGCAAGTTCAATGCCGAGGTGGCGGCGGGGACTGAGCGGGTCGATGAGTTCCTGTAGGTTCCGCACATCCACTTGGCTTCGTTATTGCGCGTCTCCGGAAACTTCGAAACGGAAGAAGCTCACTGTAACCCCAAAGCTAATTCCTGGAACTCGGGCAAGATCTTCTCAATCTCCTGCTCGAGCTGGACCAACACCTCGTAAAGCTTGAGCCACGTCGGCGTCCGGACGGGCAACGTCTTCAACTGCTGACGACTACGCAAGATGACCGATTCGATGAGTAGATCAGTAATGCACACCTCGTCGGCTATAACCCAGCAACTCAAACTCACAGAACCGTATTCAAGCAATCCCTGCAAACCCTAACCTTCTTCCTCTCATCCTTCTCCTTGGGAGGGGGTGGTGCCCCACCCGTCAATTCAGGAACGACCGCTCCGAAACTGAGGTCGATTTCGACGGGTTCGATCTCGACGACGACGCCGATGGGCGTCTTCTCGCCTCCGATGAGGAAGCGTTGGTGTTCGTAGGTGAAGAAGGTTGAGCAACGTTCGCGGCGAATTGGGGTCGTCGATGCCGCAATGGGGGGTTCTAGGCCAGGGTCTGAGTAGGGAGGTAAGGGCTTGAGTGGTGTAGGTGGTAGGAAGCAGACGACTCGACCGCAGAGACGACAGTGGTGTCGTCGAGTTTTGATGCCAAATGGGGCCCTGGTAGACATGGAAGTTGGTCAGCTCGGGAAGGAACACGAACAGAGTGTTGGCCGGACCCACATGCATATCGGACAAAACTTGGCCTCTGCATCCTCCTGCCATTTGACAATCGCTTGTTCCTCTGTTACTCACATACCACCGAATCATCAGCACTATGACACTCCGGACATATCATTGGTGAATCTCCTTCTCACCTCGCTCAATCTCTCCTCTGGCCCCGGCTACACTGGCCCAAATCTCTTTTGCACTCTTGCCTCTGAGCGAAGAAAGTGTCGCAAACGTCGACGTCGCAAGCGAGAGTGGAGTCAGTGTGGGTGTGGATCCTCTCTCATCCTCGTTCTCGGTCGAGGTCGGGAAATGGAGCGCCACGAGCTGGCACGAGCACCGAGCACCGGGTATGATCAAACCAGAGTCAGGCATGCTCCTCGAAACGAATCGCATCGCTCCCACCCATGGCTCACCTTCTCCAACCTCCTCGCCAACCTTCCTTCATCCAATTTGGTTCGCTCGCCTCTCTTGTTGCGACTGTTCATGAACTCTTCCGTACGGTCGCGCCTCACGCCCTGAGGCTGGAACTTGGGATGATACGCGCGTGCGCCTCTCCCGGCCCCATTGCCTACGCGTTGCTGCGGCTGCTGTTGTACGATGACCCTCTGTCGTAATGCTGCTCCTGATGCAGGTGGCTGAGACGGGGATTGAACCCGAAGTGGTGAGGACGGGGCTCGGGCCGGGTTGGCCGAGGACGGACGTTCGGGCGAACGATTGCGCGACGAGAGGCCGCTCGTCGGTGCCGAGTTGGAACAAGGTCGTTGCTGGAATATGGAAGGTCCGGATGCGCTGGATGCGCTGGGGAAGCCACCACCAGCGCTGGCAAGCCCACCAGCGGAGGAGGAGGCGGAGGCGGAGGCTGACGCTGACGAGATGAGCGGCGGGGGCGAGCTCGGCGTCCGTCGGTGCGGATGGTGTGATGTATCGACTGTTGGTGAAGGTCGAAATGGCTGGGGTGAATAGGTATTTTCTTGACCTGATCGATATGATGCGTTCGCTCCATTCGTAATGGCGTATGAGGAGGCTCCCGTCGCCCCTGACGCTGATGACGACGATGAGCCGCCCCTCGCCGCCACCGTCGACGCCCCTCCTCCCAGCTGGCGATGAGCTACAGCACCAGAGAGGGATGCAATCGACGCTGTCGAGTTGCGCTTGGATTGGTACGGCACGTAGGTGGTGCCTGAACCGCTCGGACTACTCATCCTCAGCCGGTAAGCCTCGAGCCAGAGAGCGCTCGCTGGGTGGTCACAGAGCAAAGTGAGGAGGCTCGCCGGGCGATCGATCGTCCCCGACCTGAAATTCGCGCCAGGCGTCGTGGACTGACTCAAAGGCTTGTCCGGCTAAGGAACAATTGATTCATGCGACTTGTTACGATTTACAGCTGTTTTTTCTACGACCCCACTTGGAACGGTCAAGGGTACGGTGTCAGCCGGCTCGCGTTTGGATCGGCTCCGAGTGCCGACAATTCGGGCCGCGGGCCGTACACTGGTTCTGACATCTGAATCTGCAAGGTGCAAATGGTCTCTTTCTCTTGGATAGAGGTCTTGTGGGGATAGATATTTTTTCTTGACGCTCTCGGATACGGGAGATGCGGTAACTGCACCGTGACTGTCCCTTCGATTCAATACCAACGTCACGCTAGTAACAACTGCAAGTCAGTGCTCTGTCGCTCTGGCTCTCCGTCCGGTAATCCGCGTCGAGTGCAGCGGTATCGCCCGTCACCCGCCGTCAGTCGAAAGAAATGCACACCACATTCCAAACTGGTACTGGACCCCCATACAAGAACATTGTGTATGAGGAACATGACCAAGGCAAGGTGAGGTGCACGGTGAATTGGTAGTAGTCACCCGCAGGCGAAGGCACCGGGAGTCGCTGCCAGCCGGGGCCGGCAACCGGTGATTGCGGGGCCCCACCCCTTCATTGCAGCTACGACGTCAAATGGCCGTCGTACTACTACTTTCTTCGACTGGGATCTTATTGAACGACCACTGCCTTGCCAGATCATCCTAATCGCCTTCAACCGACCGGACAAGTACAACTGCATCAACACGGCCACGCACCGCGAATTGATCCATGCCTGGGACCGGTTCCGAACCTGTACGACCGCACGCGTCGCCATCATGACCGGTCAAGGCACTGAAGCGTTTTGTGCTGGTGGAGATTTGACCGATCCTATGGTGTGCCCCGTTCAAGAGGAGGATGTAGCGATGCATAACCGGGGAGAGGCGAGAGGCATCATTGGGCCGACGAGGATGACTGAATGCTACAAGCCTGTCATTGCGTGAGTTTTCTCCGGGCAAGCATTGCTCCAAGTCTCAAGCCTTCTCGGGATCTGTATATTGACTTCATTTATTGACTTTTGATGTCTTGTTGTTCTCTGCAGAGCGGTCAATGGGGTTGCCTATGCCGGAGGCTTCGAGTGGTCCATGATCGCCGACATTCGAATCGCCGAAGAACATGCTTCGTTCGGCGTCACGTGCCGTAGATGGTCAGTCTACTGTTCGTGGCGTACATTTCTGAATGCAAGAACCTATAGCTAGACGCCAATACCTCCTTCTTTCATGGCTACGAATAGGAACGTCGGCCTCGGTGACGGAGGGACCCAACGTCTCCCACGTCTGATCGGCCAATCGCTCGCTTCCGAACTCATCCTCACCGGCCGCGTCATCGACGCCGTCGAAGCCCACCGCATAGGCCTCGTAAACCGACCGATAGTCCCTCGTGGTCAATCCCGCACCGCTGCACTCGCGCTCGCTCGCGAGTTGTGTGCATTACCTCAGACGGCGATGAGGAGTGATTTGGAGGCGCTCAAGAGGGGGATGGGGATGGAGTTGAAGGAAGGGCTTAAAGTTGAGGCGCAGTGTTTCAATAGGAGCTTTTTGGATAAGGGTGGGGAAACAATGGAAGGGTTGAGGAGGTTCCAGGAGCGGGATCATCATGATCGGGTCAAGGGGGGCGCCGGCAAGGGCAGTGGGACAGGGGTTGTGAGGCGCCAGAGCAAGCTGTGATTTTTCGAGCAGTTCAGTAACGTGTCTGCCTGAGCTATCAGTCATGCCTCATGGATTTGTTTCTTACGAACTTCAGTCCTGACGTTGGTTTGCGATGAATTGAGTGCACTATTACATAAAGCGAGGTGGACTCTATGGAGCGACGTTGACGCGTTGACTCGGGGCGCGGACTGCGGTGCGCACCAAAGGATGTGCTCGCATGGGATTCGGGTTGAGACTGGCCGGGACGGTGGATTATCAGTCGCGTAGGACTGGCGGCAGGCGGCTGCTCTACGTCCATCCCAACCAGTGAAGCAATCGAACCACAGGACTCAACTCAGAGGTAGCACTCACCATCAACCCACGCTTTCGCTTACCCACACCCTCCATCGACATCGTACCTCTTCCGCACCCCGCTTCGAGCAGCACCTTCCGCCACCGGAGTACGATATAGTACTAGCAACCAAAGATGGCCACACTGCAACGGCAACTTCAATCGCGGACGCGGATTCGCGATATCACAAAGTGAAGCCTTGGCACTGATACTTCTCGTCCAACAGGTCTTCGAATGCGAGCGCGACCCGCGGTTTGCTATCTCTGGCAGACGAGCTGCTCGATCTGATCGCCTCTTACTTGCCCCACTTAGGCGACGAGAATCCAAAGTTCCACACCGTCGATTGGAAGCCCATCCTACGGAGGGGTGATGATGGTTGGTTCAGCCGAGTACAAGACCTGAAGAATCTCGGCTTGTCGAATCGTCGCTTGTCGGTCATCGTTAAGCCTCGATTGTTCGGGAGCATCATTCTAGGCCGGTCCGACTGGTATTCGTTGGACGTCCAAGCCCTCCTCAAGCAGCCTCAGCTGCATCCGCTCATCCGACACCTGCGAATCAACTTGTTCTTTGATGAAGAAGACCAAACGAATTCAGAGGACGATGAAGAAACTGATGAAGAAGCCAGTGACAAGCCGCCACGAGATCGAATTCGGCACCAGGAGCTGTTTGCTCGCCTTATCCAGGCTTGCGCTGACCTCGAAACGCTCGTCGTCACCGTCCTCCCATATAGGAAGGTGGATGAGGTCAATGAACGACAGCTGGCCATACATACAGACGCTGACAATGATCTGCTCGGTAACGATTACTATGAGTCACCTGCTCTTGCGACAACGCTTGTTACCTCCGTGTCTGGCCTACCGAAGCTGCGAGTGCTCAAGTTGCTCGGCACGCATCTGGTGGGGGGGCCTGACGGGAGCCCCTTCAACTCGGGAGCTGGATTACGCAGCTGGGGTACTATGGCGACTACGAGTCCACCTCATCGTTCATTTACGTTCTGGCACCCGATACGTTGCCGTCACTCTTGGCGGCGCGAGAAACTACGATCTGGAACTGGCACAGATTCGTCAGTAACATCGTCCCTCGCCTGCGGCATTTGTCGACCGTGCCCGTGATCAAGGAGCCGTCTCAAGAGGACGGCCCTGCGACCCCCGACATTCTCGAGAAAGCGCTCCAAGATTTGTCGTTTACTGTCAAGGAACGTGCCGCACTGCCCCTCGAATCGCTACGCCTGCTAGACGTCCACAACGCGTTCTATCGTCCCGATGAATCCGCTGCCATGTGCTTCCTGCACTGGCTCTCGCCTTCGCTACGGATGCGCTCGTTGTCACTGCTTGGTTTGGTGCCATGGGGTCTCTGGACCGAAAAGGAGATGATCAACTTTGCGATGCCAGCATTGATCACCTCGCTGCACCTCGGATTCGATGAGAGCCATATTTGGAATGAATTTGACCGAAAGGTGAGAACTTTTATCTCCCTCTCTTCCTTACTCGTCAGTATGGCGCTGCCCCCGATGTCCCGTTTGAGCTGACGTCGAAACACCTGCCTGGTATCTTATTGCAGACCTTTGCAGCACTTCATCTCCAGCGTTGCAGGCCGGTTCCCTCTACTCGAACGGCTCACACTGACCGACTTCCTCGAACTCGAAGACATACACCGAAGCACAAACGTACCCAATCGACATACTGCTTTCCTCTACAAGCTACAACGCGAAGAGGGGCGGGAACTGACGGGCGAGCAATTGATGGACGAGATGGGTTGGGTCCATGAATGGATCGAAGGCTGGCTCGGCCCTTTGAACCCCAAGTTGACGCATATTCGATTCGAGTCGACGACGTTCAACCGCGTGATCGTGTTCGACAAGGTCCATTGGGGACCCCCGCCCCGTCTCTTGTATGATGAATCGGAGGAGTGGGACAGCTGGGATCCCGAAATCAAGATTGATCGAATGCACCATTGTTTATACCAGAGGACCTACTATTGATCCATGTACTCGGTCACAGTGCTCACCAAACGTAGTAACTGCATTCATGATCAAATGGGGAGGTTCCGACAGTGTTCGAAGTCGAAGTCTTTTCGTGTTCGGCCCCTTGAGCCAGAATGCCGGGCAAGATTTCTAGAGGTCATAGAGCAGGTTTCTCGAACTCCTCGCGCGCGGCTGCTATGCGACCTCGTACGAGACTGTGCCGACTAGGCGTCCGAGTAAAATACCAGCCCAAGTCAAAGTATTTCACTCTGGCCGAGAGCGTGGTATTTCAAGGTACGTCCTAGCGGGACACCACCCCTCTACGTGTACTCGGACCAAGGTACACTACCATGTACCACCCCACCCCGGGGTGGTAATAAACGGCCGAGCCTGGGTAGACTGCCACCCCAATCTCAGAGAAATATCCGGACCTTGGCGGGGACAGTGGCGACCGACCCTGGCACAGGGCACGCGCTCGCCCTCACTCGTTCTCCGCTGCCCTCTGCGAATACTATGGCACATCATATACACTGCCTGGTTTCACAATCCTCTTCGAAAGCCGGGTGGACCGGCTCTCTTCATCGTCCAAGTATCCCGCTCAACGCTCAGCGTCGGTGCACCAGTGCGTCAGGCTCCTCACTTGAGCATGGGCCTCGATAACAGATGGCATGCCCATCGACAAAAGTGTGAGGATCGACACCAAATGGCATAGACAGTGGTTCTGCTGCTAAAATTTGCCTCTTTAACCCGACAGATCGACCGAGGTAGCCCAACTCAACATGCCACACTCTCAAAGCTCTCATCAAACAAGGCCCCTGTCTCTACACGATGAGACCCTCGATCGCATCCTCTCGTATCTCCCGCACTCAGGAGACGAGAATCCGAAATTCCACACCCTCGAATGGGAGCCTGTGCTACGACGGGGTGACGATGGCTGGTTCAGCCGAGAACGAGACTTGAAGAACATCGGCATGTCGAGTCAGTCATCGTCAAACCTCGACTCTTTCTCAGCGTCATCGTCGGTCGAGCCCACTGGGGTGCACAGGACGTGGAAGCCCTGATGGAGCAACCGCGACTTCACCTTCTCATTCGGAACCTCCGAGTCAACCTGTTCTGTGCATGAGACCCGGGTGGATCTCAATACCCCCCAGCGGAAGTGCGATACGAGGAGCTGTTTAGTTGCCTAATTGGTTCGTGCGTTGCGCTTGAGACGCTGGTCTTCACTACGTTACCGTTCAGGAAGGACGAAGGAATGGGACCAAACGGATTGGAAGTATATGGAGACGCTGAAGAAGATTTGGGGGATCGCCACGGGACCGAACTCGGAACGTCACTCGTTGCTTCCTTATTTCGCCCACCGAAGTTGCGAGTGCTCAAGTTGCTGGGCACGCAATTGGATGAAGTCTACGACTGCGAAGGTTTCCACCTCGGGGGATCGATAACGCAGCTTGGATGCTAGAGCATCCCCCCTTCCCTCGATTCCTCCCTCTTCGCTCTGGCACCCAATACGTTGCCGTGGCTCGCAATGGTGCGAGATGCCCACAACTGGGAGTGGGAAGAGTTCGTGACGTACCTCCTCCCTCGCTTGAGCCATCTGCCGAGTGTACCTACCATCGATGAGATGGCTTGGGAGAACTATGAAGGCCATGAATTTCTCAAGGATGCGCTCCAAGTCTTTCTCTTCACGCTTGAAGAGCGAACGGCACTACCCCTCGAATCACTGAGACTTTCTGGCGTCTACAATGCATAACCAAACAACTCCGCTGCGATGTGCTTTCTTCACTGGCTCTCGCCCTCGCAACGGATACGCTCGTTGTCGTTCCTTAACTTGGTGCAATGGAGTCTCTGGACGGAGAAGGAGATGACCAACTATGTGATGCCAGCATCAATCACCTCGCTGCACCTCGGATTCGATGGTCAGAACATCGGGGACGACTTTGACCTACAGGTGAGGCTCCTAGCTCCTGGCTCAACGCCTCCCATTCCCTGCCACACCCCGCCCACTGAAGAATAACGCGGAGTTGGTCTCGGTCGGTATCCTTTTTATCACTGCAGGCTTTGCCACTCGACTTCGTCTCCAACTTCGCTGGTCGCTTTCCTGTTCTCGAGCGCCTCACTCTCACCAATTCCCTTGAATTTAAGTTCGGTTCCCCCGGTACTGGATAAGCTGCACCTGAGCAGTCGCTTCCAAATCGTAGTCGCCTATCTCGCCAGATTCTGGGACAAAACTTCCCGGCACGACACCACGAAGGAGGACCAAATCGGGAAGCTGGAAGTGATGAGCGATTGCTTGAACGTCGGGCTTGGGGCGTCGAACCCGATGCTCTCGTTCATCAGATTCGACGCAAGCTATGTCCAAGGTCCGCGCACGCTTTCAAGACATCAGCGCAGTGAATGGGACGAGTGGCGCCTGGATGTCGGAGAGGCTTCAGCATATATATTTTTGGCACCCGAATACGTTCTACTGATCCGTTTGGGTATGGACGAAGAAAGAATATGACGAACAAAATGTCGTTCGCGTATACTTAATGAGATGCACGAAATGAGAGCCTGAGAGGTGGCACGGGTCGCCGGCGCCTGGGACTTTGGATGCGGAAGGAGTCAAATGACCGAAGCCCAATCACTTCGCTTGAATACGGTCTAGAACGTGACATGTAGAGGCGTGCATGCAGCCGCCGATCCTTTATAGCAACTGCGCCTTCCCCTGGACAGGGGACCGCAGAACTCGCGGCCCTGGCTCCTTCGGTGCCGCAGGCCCTGGGAGGCTGCGACACTGCAGGCCCACAGTCTGGTACCCCTTCACGCCCATGTCAGAAACAATCGGTTTGGATGCCGAGTACATGAAAAGCGACTTGATCGTTCCCGTCACCTGAAGTTTGTCAAGTGCGAAAAGAAACCCCTGGCTATGCCGCCTTATTGGGCCAACTTCAACTCATCACCCAAACTCACGTCTGCTGTATACATAAAACGCAGGCAGGATGTAGATGAAGCAATGAGTGGAGCTATCTCGGATCGGTGAAACATGAGAAGCATGCTTGGTGTGCCTTAAAGGTTGGCTTTTCTCGGTTTCTCTCCAGCAAGCACTGGATGATGGCCGGGGTGGAAAGCAATCTACACGAGGCAGAGACGCAATGGGGTTGCAGAAGCAACTGTTGGTAATATAGGGTATGTGACCTAGCTAAAATGAGATACATGGTGGATATTGAAACGTCAGGGCCTCATAGAAACAGGGTCTGTTGATGGGCGACGACCAGAGAGAGGAGACTCTCGGAGAAAGAGGGCAGAGATCACTACGGTGCATACGCTCGAGGGCGGTGAGGAAGGAACGGCGTTTATTCGTCGTCCTCATTGGGGGGGATGAAGATCTGGTGGCATTGCGCCGCGGCCCCATTCGCGGTGACGAAGGGGTTGTTGACGTAGTCCGTGCAGTAACCCTTGAGCAGAGTGGAAGCGCTCCCGTCGCGGGTCGGCACAAGGTTTTGGTCAAGGGGACCATTCTGGCCAGTGCAATCATTGCCCGAGAAGTACCCGGTGTAGTAGATGACTATAGGAATAGGCAACGGGCCATGAATAAGACAATAAGGATGACATCCCGATTTAGCAAGGACACTCAAGACTCACCGCGAGCCTTGGGTTTGGCGATCGGGCAATTGTAGTAGGCCCCGTTGTCAGGTTGGAAGGCCTTGAAAGGTTGTTGTTTGGCCGAGTAGGGCCTGGCCAAGCCGAAGGCTGGGAAGTTGGCGTAAGGGAAGCCGTAGATGCACTCGTTATAAGCGAGGGTGTAGTTGGTCTGGCAGGTGAATGTCGTAGTGCTGTTGCAGGTCAGAGCGTTGGGGTCCTGGCAGTCCAGGCACTGCTTGCCTGGAGGTGGAAAAGCGGAGGACAAAAACACATCAGTCCACTGGCCACCTGACAAGGGGAGCTGGGATAGCTTGCAGTCTCAGCAAGAAGAAGACGCACCATCAGTGCTGAGGTAGGTTCCGGGAGTGCTGGTGCAGTCTACAGCAGCGCACCTGGATGACGAAGCAGTGGATAGGGGTCCAAGGTCAGCGACGGTGGGATACTCTACAGACTCGAGGTGAGCGGTTACCAGGCTCGATCGAAGCACGGCACACTTACTTGCGGACGGAGTTGACCACACCGTACGAGCATGTCAATGGGACCGATCGGGTGCAGGTCGACGCGTTCTTGTAGAGCGAGGCGCAAGACACGCATGCGTTGTCTGCGAAGAAAGAGAAGATCAAGAGTCGAGCGTCAGCAACGTGGTGCCGTAAGGACTCTACATGGGGTGCGGGACAAGAGAACCAGTTGGAGGGCATGGAGGGGGACCAATTCAAAGCGACAAGCGGTAGAGGCACGCCAAGCGGTCTGAGATGGGGCTGCGGGGAGGGAGTAGGAAGGCCGAGGAGGAGGAAACAGACTCACTGAT
The DNA here is from genome assembly GCA_022702645.1 of Microbotryum intermedium. Taxonomy (NCBI): domain Eukaryota; kingdom Fungi; phylum Basidiomycota; class Microbotryomycetes; order Microbotryales; family Microbotryaceae; genus Microbotryum; species Microbotryum intermedium. Next base: position 1,318,247 of record JAHWDX010000015.1, on the reverse strand, counting down.
GGCAACCTCGGTGGCCTGGCAGGTAATGCGCTTCTCGAGTTCGTGGACAGCGTTGGGCGACAAGGGAGCAGCAATCGAGAGGGTCGATTGGAGGATGAGCAAGGTCGCGGCGACAAGACCGGAGCGAGCGAAGAACATTCTGACTCGAGGGGGGTGGGGAGAAAGGGGGTCGGTGCGGTGGTGGATGTGGGGCTCGGGATTTGAAAAGTGTATGAAGGTTGGAGGCGGTATGAGAAGGGAGGATAGAGAGGAAAGATGAAGAGGTTCACCTTTTGTACACACACACTCTTACACTGAGGCGGATAACGCAGGATGTGCATGAAGAGAGGAAAAAATAGATTGATGTTTCAGGTGAGCACGGAGTCGGCACCGAAAATTCGGGAGGTGGTGGGGCTCCAGTGATACATGCCGTACACCTGCCTACCGCCGGAAGCCGAGCGGCGGCGGATACACGCAGGGTCTGGCCCGCTCCAGGCACGATTTTCCAGGACCTGCACATCGCCCAATTGCAAATGGGCCCTTCACTACCTAGCTTCCCCAGAGGTGATGGGCGCGCGGCCCTGAACGCGCCCCGAACCTTTGTGACTACTAAAAAGTTCTGACAGTTGAATGGCGATCAGAGGGCTCGAGTTCCTTGTAGTGAATCAGACTCGAGGGCTCGAGTTCCTTGGAGTCGTGAAGGGCTCGCAATTTTTCGCGCTGGCAATTACTACTCTTCAGCTTTGTCACTCTTTGTGTATAATAAAGTCATTTCTCTGCCGACCGGCGTCCGGGTAAAATAGCACCCCAAGTCAGTATTTTACTCTGGCCGATAGCGTGGTATTCCCAGGTACGTCCTAGTGAGATAGTACTCCTCTACTTGTACTCGGGCAAAGGTACCTGCGTGGTAAAATGCGGCGGAAGCCAAAGTAGAATACCATTCCAGTCTCAGTAAAATATCCGGGATCCCGGTACCTGTGTACCTAAAATCGCTGTTTTTGACTATGTTGCGCCGCTTGTGGTGGATGTACAACAAGCTATTTGGTCTGCAGTACTTACATGTGGTACCCTTACCCTTGTACCGATCAGAAGTCATGTACGACCATTTCTGCATTCTTCGTACCTTACGAACCGAGATACAGCGTCAGCAAAGGTTTCATGCCTTTTCCGTAAGGCAAAATTCCGTAAGTGAAGTTGTCTAGTAGAAATCTTGGATATAGCAAGTGCGAGGGTTTGTATGACATTCCCTGCTACAGATTCGGGTGGGAATGAAATTCTGCTAGAGCGCAGCATGTAATGAGGATTTGTGGGATCCACTTCAACAAGCTTAAGGAATGATCCACTGCTCTGAATCTCGTTTCAGCTTCGCCAAAGTGCAAGTTGTCAGAAATGGTATTCGACGAGCTATAGCAGCAAGACTTCAAGGAAATGCGGACCAATTCGCTGTTGAGCTCGAAAATGATCCGCATCACCAACAGCAGGTCCAGGCTGGGTTCTTTAACCGACTCAGCACCCCGTTCTGAGCAGTGTTGTATAGGAATTATGATTGGTGAAGAGTCTAATGTTGGGGATATCTCATTGGAAAGTGTAAGCTCTTTATCCGAATCCTTGTTCATGACGCTGACGACTCTTGGCGAGCTCGCCGTCAAGTCGGGGTGTCACCTCACTGCAGCTCCGGCGAGTCGCCTCCGACCACCATTGGCCTCACTGTTCCCACGTTATGCGATATGCCGAAAGCAGAATACCTACGGTAATCCCATCCAGTTTTTCAGCTGTGTATTCAGTGAGATCAAGCTCCCGCTTTTATCGGTAGAGACCCATTCGCCGGCAGTGCCCCGCCCCGCTCGGCGCTCCTCGCGTTTTTTTTTTGTATCTAGCCTGATTAGATTTCACATATTCGGCGGTGAAAGGGGTTGGTCCAAGCTCTTTGGCGCCGGCTTGCTTCGCAGCGAGGCCGGGTTCCACTGCTGCATCTGCGATCGCTCTCTGCCTCCAGCACGGTGCGCGTGCTCGGCGTGCTCCACACAGGACCATCTACACTCGCTCAATCGCCCCTCATGTCCGACAGTAAGCCTGTCAGCCTACTTGTAGTGCATGGCCCTGCCCCCTCGGCCGGCCGTGCTTCGGAGCTTCGCAGGCTGACTGATGCTGACGTTTCGCACCTCACCCCCACCTTGCGTCGCACCGTGTCACACCTTGTCGCGCCGTCACTCACAACCTCGCCTCGTCCCAACAGAGCACCACCATCGAGCGTCACTGAAGCAGTCGAACAAGTCGTTCAAGTCCAAGCACTCGACCAAGTCCGCGCTCAAGGACGCCGCCAAGGGACGAACCCATCGACCGTCGAGCTCATCGCCCAAGACGAGCAAGACGAACGCCAACCTCTCGGCATCGCAGCACAAGCTCAACCGGCGCAACCATGCCAAGCAGGTCCAGGACAAGAAGCGCCATGCCTTGGACTCGACCGCGAAGCTCTTTTCCGGACCCGACAGGGCTCAGAGGATCGTCGCCATCGTCCCCATGTCCGAGGACGTCGACCCTTTGGCCGTCGTCGAACTCTTGGCCGCGACCATCAAGGTCGAGATCCATGGTCAGGGCGGCTACCGTGTCTTGGACGCGGTCAAGTTCCACAATCAATCGCTGCGCTTCCTGCTGCTCCCCTCGGCATCCGAAGCGAGCTCCCTCTTCCCCATCCTCGACGGATGCTCGGCAGCCGATTTCGTCATTCTCGGTCTCTCCTCCTCGATCCAAGTCAACGAGCAGGGTGAAACCATGCTGCGGTGCTTGACCGCGACAGGTGTCGCCTCCGTTCTGGGCGTCACCCCCGATCTGCCCAAGGAATCTCAGCTCATGGCCTCGACGACGAGGACGAGTCTGACCTCCTTCCTCAACCACTTCTTCCCAACCATCGAAAAGGTCGCAGATCTATCGTCCCCTTCGGAGGCGACGACGATCGTCCGAGGGCTGTGCGAGAAGGTACCCAAAAGCGTCAAGTGGAGGGAGGCACGGCCGAGGATTCTGGCCGAGGTGGTCCAATTCGAGAAGGGCAGTTTGGGATCAAATGGCGATGCCGAGATGGGTGGGATCGAAGTCGACGGGGGTGTAGGGACACTGGTGATTGAAGGTACAGTCAGAGGAGCGAGGTTGGATGCGAACCGATTGGTTCATTTGCATGGGTTCGGGGATTTCCAAGTCGAAAAGGTGTGGCACTGAAGCACCCCTCTCGCGAGGAGACGGAATCGCTAACCGTTTATATCCATTTATCATATTCAGATTCTGGCAGCACCGCCTACCCGCCGGCCACGCAAATCGACCGCTGGCGACTCGATGGATCTTTCAGGCGCTGGCCCTTCCGAGCTGTCGGTCCCGCAGGACGATGATGCTGATTCCCTCGTCTCGACCAACGTTTCAGATGAGGAAGAGTTCGGTCTTGCCGAGCAAACCTGGCCGACCGAGGAGGAGCTTGCTTCTGCACCTGCTGCGATCCACTCGACTTCATCACGTGTTGGCGAAAGTGACATGCTGCCGCCGGCGAGGAAGGGGACAACGCCTCGTTTGAGAAAGGTTCCCAAGGGGACGAGTGCTTATCAGGCCGCTTGGATTATCGAAGAATCTGATGAGGAGGATGGTGGGTCTATGGAGGACGACGACGAGGACGAAAATGGAGAGGAGCAAGAGATCATCGATATGAATGAGCCAGAGGGGCAGGGTGAGGATGAGGGGAACCTCGATTTCGTCGACGACTCCCAGTTCGACGATACGGCCAGTCAGTCGGTCGCACCTTACGCCGACCTTTCGCCAGAGCAAGAAGAGGCTCAGCTGGCGCAATACCTCGCCAATCGAGCGCAGGAGAGGGCCTTGCAGAACAAGGACGACATGGATTTCCCCGACGAGATGGACACGCCTTTGCACATCTCCGCAAGAGAGAGGTTCGCACGGTACAGGGGACTGAAGAGCTTCAGAACGAGCAGATGGGATCCGTACGAGGAGTTGCCGGTCGAGTACTCGAGATGTTTCATGTTTGAGGATTTCAAGAGGATCGCGAGGAAGATGGAGATGAAGGCGCAGCTTGAAGGGGTAGAGGTAGGTCTTTGAGAAGTCAGGTCTTTTGCTCGCGGGAGGAAGGCTCACAGACTGTATTACGCGCGCAGGCCGGTACAAGAGTCATTCTGCGGATCAAGAATGTACCTCGGGCCGTATTTGAAGCATACTCTGCTCTGCGGCCCTTTGTCGTTTACGGCTTGCTCAAGCACGAGCACAAGTACTCGGTGATGCACTTTACCGTCCAACGCAACACCGAGTACCTCGAACCTGTCCGATCCAAGGACTCGCTCGTGCTTCAACTTGGGCCACGACGCTTCGTCATCAACCCCATCTTCTCGGCGCATACGTTGAGCAATGGTGGCAAAGGGACAAACAACGTGCACAAGTTTGAGAGGTTCTTGAGGCATGGGATCGACAGCCACATCGCGACGGCTTACTTGCCCATCACCTTTGGCAATGTCCCGGCCCTGTTGCTCCGAGTGCCTTCGCAAGCCTCGTCAGGAAGCGACGAGTTTTCTTCGAATACGCATTTGATCGGAACAGGGTCGCTCTTGTCCGCGGACCCGACAAGGATCACGGCCAAGCGCATCATCCTGACGGGATACCCTTTCAAGGTGCACAAAAAGACGGCGACGATCCGATATCTCTTCTTCAACCGCGCCGACGTCGATTACTTCAAGCCGATCCAATTGCGCACCAAACGCGGTCGTACGGGGTATATTCGCGAACCCTTGGGCACGCATGGGTATTTCAAGGTTAGTTCAGACAGACTTTGACCATAGTTGTTATGCACGGTGCTGATAAGTGTGACTTTACTTCTCTCGCAGGCCGGCTTCGATGGTCCTATTGACCAAATGGATCAAATCTGCTTGACGCTCTACAAGCGTTGCTACCCCAAGTGGACAACGCAGTATTACAAGGCGATCGAGTAGACTTTTTTTTTCTTTTTTTCGTTCACGCTTGATAGTTTGTTCTCATTGCAACCACCGTTTATTTGTTCAACTATGCGCGCCTTGCTTTTTTTTTTTTTTTTTTTTTTTTGTTTTTTTTTTGTATCTAGCCTGATTAGATTTCACATATTCGGTTTATCTACGTAAAATCACTGTTTCTTGAAAAGGGAAGTTGGATTTTTACAAAGTCAAAGCCCCTAGCTCCATGCAACCCTCAGTCGGACGGAGATGGGCTGAGGCAGGAGAGGGGCTATGGGAGAGCGAGCACTCACAGCTGCCCACAACTTCCCCAACGGCGTGTCTGGTTGTGGTCGAGGATGCACAGGTTCCCCCGTCGTTGGCGGTCGCCGGTAAAGGTCGATGATCGCCCCATGGTTTTTGAGCCGCTTGCGCACCTCGTCTGACAACCCATGGGGATACAGTGAAGGCAAGGTGGGGGGTATGACCATCACTTCGTTCGACTGGAGGAGCTCTGGGAACACGTGGGGCAGATGCAGCCGCAAGGCGAGCCTTCGCCCGATTGAGTGTCGAGCTCCAGAAGAGCGAGAGATCGCCGTCGATGGAAACAGCTGAACACCCCCTCCACTGAGAATGGGTCCAAGCTCAGCCGCTTCGGCGTTCTGGCTGCACAAAGTCGCCGCGAATGGGTCGGTCGATTCACGCCGGCTTCGTTCTTCCTCCGCACCTTTAACGATCCAACGACCCGACCCCACCTCACCATGGATTACCTAGACAGGTAAGCTTACAACATGTCTGTCTGATCCTGAAATCTATCCCACACACTGAAAGGTAGCCCCCTCCCTCGCGCTCTTTCTCAGCAACCTGCACTCGGCGATTCTGTCGTCACTGGCGGCGAATCTGGCCTCGTCGTCAACGCACGACGACGTGCATCTCCTGACCGAGTCCTTCGCCGGCATCGAACCCGTCACCAACGGCGTCATCGGTGGCGTACTGAACCGCATCAACGGCGATAGCTCGGCCCAGACGGATGCGCATACCTTGATCGTCAGTCTCCGCACTGGGCCCTCGAGCTCCACCGTATCGCACTGCATCCAGCTGAACGTCCATCGTTTCTCTGCGCAATTCAGACCCTCTCGCAAGTCGATGGTATTATTGCATTCTGCGAATATGCCGCAAAAGCCCCGGCCAACGCCGACAACCTCAATCGGTTGCTCGTACTCATCCAAGGCGCTCCCAACTGGCAACTCGAGACCGCAGTCGGGGTGCAAGGTAGGGCAGGCAGCTCCAAGAGGAACGAGCATGAGCCTTCAAGCGCTGAGTTCAAGCGTGGTCTCTCTTCCGCAGTCGCTCAAGACTACGCCCCGGGCGATCAACTCGCTTACAGCCTCGTCTCGGCCGCACTGATCGTCGCCGGCGCCAGTCCCAATGAGCGCACGACCGCTCTCGGCGTTCTTTCCGAATTCCATAAATCCCTCTTGGCTGCGATCGAGCGCTCCAAAGGTGCGTCGTGCTGGCTCAATAGCTATAATTGTGGACATCAGAATCAAGAATGCTAACCCTTGGAGGCGGATACGACAGGCCACCGCATCATCGGGTACCTCTTGCCCGCGCTCAACGGAGCTCGTCGTGCCGTGGGCAACTCGCCTTTCCCCTGGACGGTTCAGGACGGCTTGCCCTTGACGCCCGAGCCATCCCGCGATTTGGTCGAGTCGGTCGTCGCCGCCATCGCATACGAATGGGACCCCTCGACCGAAGGAGGGCGTGTTGCTCTCGCGACTTTGCAGCAATACGACACCTCGATGAAAGGCCTTTCGCCTGGACTGGTCGCTCTCGTCCAGATCGAGTTCGAGCTCGCCTACTGGACAAGCGCGATCGTCTCCCCCATCAAAGCCGGTGGGGGATGGCAAGCCCTGCTCGAAGGTGATCCAGCTTCGATTACCACTGGGGCTCAAGCGGCGTATGCTTCCGCGACGAGGGCCCATGGGACGTTCGAAAACACCTACGCCGTACTCGAGAGAATGGACGGAGAATACCCTCCCGACCCTTACGCCTTTGACGTCTTGCTCTCGAGTCTCAAGCTCGCCGTCGTGGCGACGATTGCGACCGGTTCGCCAACGCAGATCTTGGCCAAGCTCTTTGAAGACCTTTTGACCCACCCCGCGACTGTCGTTGATGAGCCTTTGCAAACGGGTGCCGTTGAGAGTCTGCGAGTCTTCGCACATGCGTTCCCTTCGACCTTGCCTACGGCGGTCAACACGATCCGAAACTTCATCAGCTCACCCTCACCCGTGCTCGAGCAAAGTGGAGTACTGACGCCCTCGTCGACGATGATTGCAGCCTCGGCGTGCTACGCGTCGCTCATCGACTTGTCCAAGAACCCCGCCTTGCGCGAGTCGGCGATCCAGTCGTTGCTCAACCACTTTGCCGTGCCGGAACGCGAGCCCTTGGTACGACAAGGTGAAGTCGTCGCTAGCGATGCCAAGTCGATCCGGTCACTCCAGGGGACCATGTCGGACCCGATCAAGGTCAGCGTGTCGTCGAATGTTGTGCATGCCGTCGCTCGGCTCGCCCTCGTCTTCAAGGACGACCAGATCACTCGGCTTGTCACTTCGATGCTTTTGCAACGACTTGTCGGAACGAATCCGGTCGTCGATGGTGCGATACTGTATGAGCTCAGCGAGCTTGCGACCATTGTCGATGCCGACACCTTCGCCGACATCCTCGCCGGCATCAGTCGAATCAGCAAGCATGCCAAGCAGGACGAGGCGATGTCGCAGACAGTGCTCAACGCCCAGACGAGGCTCGCGATCGCTGCATCCTCTCGCCAAAAGTTTCACGTCAAGTACCTCACCGAGACCCTCACCCTCTTTGTCGAGCAAGGAGGCGCAGGCGACCGCAAGACCACGGCGTCCGAACGAGCGGCCGGACTTCTCAACCTCGTGCCCATCCTCGACGTCTTCCTCACTGGAGCCAAGTTTGATCCTCGCCAAGATCTCGACGTGTCCCTCGTGTCATTGTTCCGCAGTACTTGGTATCTCATCGTTCTGTCGGGTTTCGTGTCGAACCCTTCGCGCATCGCCGAATGGCAGCGCGCGGCGCTCGTCCGCATCGCCCAGAGGACTCCAGGTCTCCTTCGCGGTGTCAAGGACGACTTTGTCGCCACCGAGCTCGACTTCAACCCCATCTTACGCATTAAGGAGCATGTGCTCTCGCCCGATGCAGCTCGTCAAGAACTTGCCGCGGTCTTGCCCTCAGCTGCCTCGTCCGCTCGATCGCTGCCAGCGTCCCAAGTCGTCTTCTTGTTGACGGTTCTGCGCATCGAGTCCCTGCGAGCCGAAGCGGGGGAACCCTCGATCGTCCTGTCTTACTTCCACGTCGAAGGCATCAACGAGAACCCTCAGCTGTACGCTTTGATGACCTTGATTGCCGAGCACGTCAACAATACGTTCGTCTCGCGCTTGAGCCAACTCGTCACCGGTCATACGATGGATCCGGCCGTCTACCACGAGGTGCGCGAGATCTTGCTGCAATGCTGCCACACGCTTGGCAAGGTTCGAACGACGGCGATCCGCTACCTAAACGAGCTCTTCACGAGTTTCCCATCCCTGCTCTGCAGCGGCGAAGTTGTTACCACGATGCTCGAGCTGTTGACCGTCACTCGCCGCGCTTGCTTGGCCGAATTCGTCGACGAATATACCCCTCTCTTCAGGTTCCATTCAAACCGCGCCAACTTTGACGTCATCCTTCCGGACGACTACTCGATCCGGAACAACGTCTTGAGCGAATTGCATCGCTATGCGAGATCGTGGCTCAAGGCCGGCCTCACACGGGCGCCTTCGGAGATGCGCGGTCTGCTGCAGGACTACATCGATGGCACCGAATTGGCACCTTCTTCGACCTCGCTCAAGGCCTTCGCCGACGATGAGATGGGCAAGTCCGTCGCGATCGACTTGATCCGCATGCCTCCCAGCAACGCTCGTGAGGCGAGCTTGCCTGCGTGGGGTGAGTGGCGAGCCGACAACTCGGCCAACTTTGCTCGCACCTTTGGCGCCAAGAGCTTCTTCGGTGGTGAGGCCTCGAGCACGGCGGACACGTCGCGTGGTGCGATCCTCGACGAACTCGAGGCTTTGACCGAACAACTTGATCAGCACAAGATGCACGTCAAGTTGGTCGATATCCGCGCGCTGCTCTACCGCAGCGGTGGTCATCTAGTCAAGGCGCGGAGCCCCGATCCCGACATTCTGCAGCACCTCGTTCATCTCCCTGCCCGCATCTTTACGGATGTTGTGATGGAACTCGCGACGGAGGTCTGGACGTGGGTTGTCGATGCTCGACCTGAACTCGAGCCTCGATTGATGGTCGAGGTCGCCGAGGCGTGGCAGTCGACGATCCAACGCCGACAGGGTCTCTTCTCGGACGAGGTGAATCGCAAAAACCCTCTCGATGTCCCCACAGAGTTCACCCCTACCGACAAGGACTACATGACCAAGGAGTTCATCCATGCCACGCGTCTGCTGCAACCCCACATGACGCTGCTGCAGTTCCTGTCAAGTCGGTTCCAAGCGTTCCGATACCGCGATACCGACCTCGTTCATGCATGCATGAGAATCCTCAAGCGCTCGACCGATGCGGCTAAACTTTGGTCGACACATCAACTTGCACGAGAGATCCGTATGCGCATGCTCTCTTTCGGCTTCTGCGTCCTGCAAGGCAGCGAGCTCGAATCGGCTGTCGAGTACAACTTCCGCCACAGCCTGTATGAAGCGGCGATGACCTGGTTTGAATTGGCACCTGGGTGAGTGATGCTCATAATATTTGTGGTCCCAACGACTGACATCATCTCCCATCCCTTCCCAGGTGGACCTATGGAAGCAACCGCATCCAGCTCAAGGCTGACTTGCAAGCCATGGAGGAATTGCACTCTACGATCAAGAGCGACAAACCCGCGTACGACTACATCCTTTCGGCGTCTCGTAGTCGCTTTGCGAGTGGTCTGCCTCACAACTTGTCCACTGCGACTGCCAGCTCGTTGCAAACTCAAAGACAACAGCTTCTCTTGGCCCTGCTCGAGAATGAGTTGGACCGCCTGAAGCTCTGGGCCAACCCGTTGCTCGACCCGAAGCGAGGCGCTGTCCCCACTCCTCGCTCCACCGCTTCCGATGCGAATTGGGTTCGAATGGCCAACATCGCCTGGTCGCACTGGCCTGGTGTGGCCGTGCAGCTGCCCGAACGCACCAAGCTGCCCGCCGTCACGGCCGAGGTCACTCGGCTTGTCCGATCAGACCCACTTCGCGCACAGCACATCCCCGAAGCATTGCAGTACTTCATTGGCGACACGATCAGTCCCGAGGCGAAGCGCCACCTGCGCGTGTTGCTCTTCTGGGCCCCTGTACCGGTCATCTCTGCGCTTCGATTCTTGTTCCCTCGGTTCGAAGGCGATCCGATCCTCTTGCAGTACGCGCTGCGCGTCCTCGAGCACCACCCCGTCGAAATCACCTTCTTCTACATCCCCCAGGTTGTGCAAGCGTTGCGCTCCGATGATCTTGGTTATGCGGAGCGTTTCATTTTCGAGACGTCCAAGATCTCGCAGCTTTTCTGCCACCAGATCATCTGGAACATGAAGGCCAACGCTTACCGCGGAGACGATGGCGATGTAGAGGATCCCATGAAGCCGACGCTTGATCGCATGGTCGACATGATCGTCTCCTCGCTGTCCGGTGACGCCAAATACTTCTTCCAGCGCGAATTTGCTTTCTTCGACGAGGTCACGTCGATTTCGGCCAAGCTCAAGCCGTACATCAAGTCGCCCAAGCACGAGAAGAAGGCTAAGATCGACGAAGAGATGACCAAGATCAAGGTCGACGTTGGGGTCTACCTTCCTTCGAACCCCGATGGCGTCGTTGTCGACATCGATCGCAAGTCTGGCCGACCGCTCCAATCCCACGCCAAGGCCCCCTTCATGGCGACATTCAAGGTCCGTCGCGATCACAAGGGGAGCGCGACGGCCAATCTCAATGCTCAAGATGCGCTCATCGAGGATGAAGAATCGAGTGGTCACGTCCAGACCAAGTCGTTCGACACTTGGCAAGCTGCGATCTTCAAGGTCGGCGACGACTGTCGTCAAGATGTGCTCGCCTTGCAAATCATCGCGATGCACAAGAACATCTTCACTGCCCTTGGTCTCGACTTGCTGGTCACACCTTACCGCGTCACCGCCACCGGTCCTGGGTGTGGTGTGATCGATGTCATCCCGAACGCTACCTCCCGTGACGAGATGGGTCGCGCCAAGGTCAACGACCTCAAGAGCTTCTTCGTGCTCAAGTTTGGTAGCCCCGATGGTATCGACTTCCAACGCGCTCGCAACAACTTCATCCAATCCATGGCGGCGTACTCGCTGTTGTGCTACATCGTGCAGATCAAGGATCGCCATAACGGCAACATCATGATCGACGGAAAGGGTTGCATTACCCATATTGGTCAGCCACATCCTGCGCATTGTTTTCAAGTTGTCCTCCCCAGGTTCTGACCTATCATTCATTGTGCTTCACAGATTTCGGATTCTTGTTCGATATTGGCCCTGGTGGCGTCAAGTTTGAGCCATCGTCATTCAAGTTGTCGCACGAGATGATGGTTCTCATGGGCGGCAAGGACTCGGTCGGCTATCGCCACTTCTCGGAATTGACCGTCAAATCCTTTCTCGCGTGCCGACCTTACGCGCAACAAATCGTCGATACGGCGCGTCTCATGCTCGCGGCCGAGTTCCCGTCGTTCAAGGGTGAACCGACGATGCAACGCCTGACGGAACGATTCCGCCTCGACCTGCGCGAGGATGAGGCGGCCGAATACATGAAGGGGGTGATTGCGAACGCGCATGAAAACCCTCGCTCGATCGTTTACGACATTTTCCAGGAGAAGACGAACGGTATACCCTATGTCAGATAATTTTTGCGTATGAATGTAGGTGTCGTCGTACTGTGACTCTATTGGAATTATACCTCTCAATCCGGTTGCTCAATGCGCGGCGAGCGTATTTTAGTTCAAACGTTAACACTACTAGTTGATCGGGTGCTACAACACGATAGGGGGTACTTTCATACGTATACTGCATACGGCTACATTCTTCACTCCGTCCTCGTTGGTAATTCATGGTAGTTGTGCTTTTCGTCCGTCGACTGCATCTCTTTGATTGCTGCGATGAATCGGGCCCCGGGCCTGACGGAGGTGAAGCACGAGAGGAGGAAGAAACGTGCGAGCAAGAGCCAGACGAGGATGAGAACGATCGACACCCAATCGTGGGTGAAGCGCACACCGGTCGGGACGCTCGACGCTATTTGTTGCATCGTTTCGAGCGTGCGGGAAAGCTTGCTTTTGCCGAGCCATGACCGCAACCCCAGCTTTTGCTTGCGCTGCATAATGTCAAGCAATGTTGGGGCCATGATCTCGAGCATCGACCAGTCTTGCACGATGTCGCGAGCCTCCTCGGGTCGTCCAAAGTCGGTCCTAGCCCAATCCTGGAACGTCGCTCTTTGTGCGCTGACTACCTTCCGCGCCTCATCACTGGAGAAAAGGTCCCACTTTTGATCCTCCGACTCGTCAAAAAACCGGTTGAGACGTTTGGTCAAGGCAGAATCTTGTCGGTAGTGCATCAACGCTCCTTGACCATACTGAGCGAGGTCCGATTTGGGCATTCCCTCCGGTGCAGCGCGTTCGATCATATTTGCTGCCCCCGACCACTCGGGCCAAATGCCATCTTTGTCATACACCTTGCCCATAGCCCCAGGTGTTACGACGAGGGATGTCCCGACACCAAATTCATGCAAGAGTTCGCGGCCGCACAACGCATCATCGATGCCTCTGCGGTCGTCTTGCCCATACGTCGAAGAGCACACTCCGCGTGTTACGGCCCACTCAGTATAGCCCAGTCCGGGGACGTGGATACCCACAGACCACCACGCCCATGGGTCGATGATCGTTTTCGACCTCAGGCCGGCGACGTGAAACTCGTGCATTCGCACCGGCGAGACGTAAGCGAGAGGGATCCCGGCTCCAGGCCGATTGAAGTCGAAGTCAGGGAACTTGCGCTTGAGGTCAAGAAGCTCAGGGGTGTCGTTCGGAGGCTGGTCATACCGAGCAGCACAGTTGAGGCACGCAAAGGCCGAGAGTAACTCAAAAGCGGCGGGGCGGAGGCCTGCCGCCATCTCTTTGAAGTTGAGTCCGAGCTTGTTCGCTTCGCTACTTTCGACAGTACCGGGCCAGTAGTCGAAATGGTAGGTAGAGTACATCCACTCGGTGAGGGGGGTGCTATGCCGCGACGTCGGCGCCGGAGGCCACGATTTCCCATGGGCCGGCTTGAGAAAGATGTACTCATCCCAATCGATAGTGCTTGTCCACCGGTGCCCATCGGCCATGGCCCGGAACACGCAATCTTGCAGTGCCGCCGTTTGGCCATTGTACCAGAGCCGTACATCGTGCTCGCCGCCGCTGTAATCGCCTAGCTCGAACTCTTCCTCCGGTGGGAGCTCACCCACGCCTGGTAGGTCCCACAGACTTGGTTTGACCTGGAACTTGCGAGAGGCATAATGTCCGACTACGGTACTTTTCTTCCACCCTTGAGGCAGACCCCATCGAATCAGCTCGATCCCGTCCGGGTTGCGGTCCACGAGAGCGCGCAGTGTCTCAAGGGTTTTTGGCCCGGGATCAAGCAAGTAGATGTAGTATTTTGAGAATCCAAGGGCTTGATAGTGAGCCATATGGTCGGCCATCACAGCTGTTGCTCAAAGGCATGTCAGGAAGTTGATTATTTTCTCGTGTCGTGAACATGAGATTCTACACTCACGAGCAAAAAGATCCCCAGTCAATGGGGCTAAACAGATCGCCGCCGAACCGTTGCCCGAACGATGAGCCTCGGTATTGAGTTGGGGAACCGCTGTCACTGGCAAAAAGACGTCGGCTGGAGGCGGGAGATCGACCAACGACAGAGTGACATAACTGCGGTCAAGGACAAATCGCACGTCAGGTACCATCAAAGGAACGGGGGAGTTAACCGAGTCCACCACCTACATGTCGGAATTCTCCCAATCCAGCGGGCCGTCCGTGGATGTCTCGAGCGGGCAATGGAACATGACGCTAATCAAGTCCTTCTCTTCTTCATGGGGATCAGGAAGAGCGTTCAGCCTTGTCGGAGCGGTCATGAACAAGATTCGCCCGTGTTCCCGGTCCCGTTGTACGATATGGCACTGCAGAAGCAGCGGAACTTTGGGGAACGTCCCCGACGGGTACGACATATAGCCATTGCCTCTCATTTGAGCGATGATGGCGATTTGCGGAGGTTCGGGCCTCGGGTTGGTCGCGTTGTCGGGCGAGCCTTCACGCTTGATGATGAGTGGGCGGGGGTCGACCCAGGCGCTCGTGAGCCACACCTAAACGGAGTCCGAGAAGTAGGAGCGATTCAAGTCAACAATGGGTCATGGGCGCTTGCGAGCCGCAACCTTTCCAACCTACCTCGTCGTACGGTGCAGGCGCCTTGTACTGTTCAAGATGCCGCAGCCTCAACGGAGCAACCACGCCGCCCTTCGCCGGCCGTGTAGTGCGGGCCTCGATGCGGTCAAAGTTGTGCCAAGACAGCTTCTCGGGGTCCGCAGTCGAAGGCAAGCCTGATGACGGCCAGGCCCGGTGGATGAGGTTGCCAATGCGAGGCATCCGTCTGTGCTGGCCCAAGAAAACTCTTGGGAACAGTACGACCGTCAGGACGACGAAGGCAACAGCCCAAAACAGTCGCACGGGCCACCGAGCCCGTCTCGGCGACGGAGTTTTGCGCGGTGACAAAGGCGGCAGAGATGAAGCATCTGTAGCGCCGTCTGTGATGGGGATGCAGGCGATGCTCAGCATCGACCGTCGCCCTTTCCTCGGGAGTGTCGGTTGCACCGATCCAGCTCCGTTCGTCGTCGTCGTCGAGGGACCGCCCAGCCGCAGGAACGACGGCACCAACGGCGAGAGCAGGCTGTAGGCGGGCGATAGTAGGTAGGCGGATCGATCAGCTGGGGGGGCGTTCCGGACCAGTGTTGTAGCAGCCTGCCCCCGTTTCGATGGCCACGAGTTGAAAGAGCGTTTTCTTGCACTCTGCGACGTCGCTGAGAAGTCGCGAGAGGAAGAACGTTGATCGGCCATTGGTCCCCGTCGACTGCTGAGCACCAGCTGCAGCCGTAGCATGGGACGAAGGGCAGGTCTCCGGTCTCCGTCTGTCTCTCGGCTGCCACGCTAGCCCGTCAGCGCCCAACCGGAGACCGCAGCCAAAACCCAACTCGCGGTGCGGACAGAGTCGCTCACCGCGGCCGCGGACCTGCCTGTTCTGGCGGGCAATGTCTCAGATCTCGGATCTCGGATCACACTCCGTCAAACACGATCGGCGCTCCGACGAGCCCCGGCAACAGGCCTTTTTGACCGCCAATTGGCCGTGAACGTCATCGCCTTCGTCACCAGTCTTTTTCTGGTTGACTCGGCTGGCGATGTGGAACAAGGCTGAGTCTTCAAATTATATGTCATTGACCCCTGTCAGCTTCGGACACTTTTCCCGCGGTAGAGACGTGAACGACACGGGCGTTGACAACGTCTCGCATGGACCGAGTGCGCTCCGGGAGCGCGGCACGGTGAACTTGTTGGCGACGTTCCGACAATGCACCCGCATTGGGTAATCCCATTCTTCGATACGCCTATTCTTCGATAGATAGGCACAAACACAGGTTCCCACAGCCCTTTGTAATGCGACTAGATAGTTCGTAGAAGGGATGTGATATTCGCCAAGTTCAGTTGGGCGAGGGTCCGTGGGCGCACATCGCAGGGGCCAATTTTCGTGTCCTCGTCGCAAATTCGCCTTTGTAACCCCACTTCTTCGCAATCAACCTAATTCATATTAAATATACACCCGTTTCAGATCCCTTCCTGGACGCAAGCAGTAGGTGAAATCACCTGCTAGCCAACCGGCGGCAAATAATCCTGCATTCCAGGGCACAAGGTCCAAGCTAGAAAGAAAATAAATAAATAAAAATAAAAAAAAACCCTTTCAATCCTCCCACGACCCTCCAGACCCCAACTTGAACGCCAGTTCTTCATCCTTTCTCTCTCGTTCTTCCTTTTCCATCCTCTCCCTCTCCTCCCACTCCCTTGCCATCAGCTCATTCCTCTTCTCCTCCTGCACTCTCATCTTCTCCTCCTCTTCCAACATCTTCCTGACCACCTCCTCGTCCTCTATCGCCTTCTCCTTCCGCACCTGATCCTGCGCGACTCGAGCTTCTTCAGCAAGCAAAGCGGCGAGTCGTGCGTCTTCCTGTTCCTGTTGAAAGCGGAACAACGATCGAGCCTGCTCGGCAAGCATGACGGGATCGATCGTCCTCGATTTCGAGGTGGATGGGCTCGCCGACGAGCCAGTTGCCGAGGAAGTCGATGCCGTGGAGGAGGAAGGAAGATTCAAAGACTTTGTGATCGTCGGTAGTGACGGCGATGGACTCGGTGGTGAAGGTGAGGGGACAGGTTCGGCTTTCTGCTTGCCCTTATCCTTGGGCTTGGTGGGCGAGGCCCCCGCATTCGTGTTCAGATCCAATGACGACATCCGAGACGTCGAAGTAGACGACGAGTCGAGGGGAAGCGAACCATGTCGAGGTGGGGCCACAACAAGCTCCGGTGATGCCACGGGCGATGCCGATGCAGCAGGGCTCGGGGCATTGTAGGGTGTTTTCGGTGGTCGAGGTGGAGGCTCAGTTGAGGAGCTTCCGGGGGAAGGAATAGGGCTCGGAGATGCGCGAAATTGAGCAGAATTGAGTCGAGATGACGAGGCAAAGTAGAATGGCGAGTTGGCGTCAGAGTTGCGATGGGTAGGAGATGCATCAGACATCCACCGTGTTGATTGAGGGTCCGAATGAGCGTGCTCGGGGTGATCTGAAGGTGTATAAGAGGGCTGGTACATATGCTGGTAGTGCTGCAGGTGTTCCCGGTGGAGCTGTTGATGTTGCTGTTGGATGGCTCGACGATACTGTGATGGCTCCAATTGTTGCTGCTGCTGATCATGCTGCTTTTGTTGTAGTTGTTGTTGAAATTGTTGAGATTGAGCTTGATGCTGATGTTGGAGTTGGTGAGCATGCTGGTACTGCGGCATCTGATGCTGAAGACCAGCATATGATTGGGGGTGCTGAGGTATATGGTCGGAAACGACCTTGCCTCTGCTCTCTAGGCTTGGCGATAATTGCGGATGTCGGTCATGAGGTGGTTGGTTAACGCCCACCTCAGTTCCCACTGCGTCAGAGCCGTAAGACTGTCGATCTGGATACGCGAATGAAGTCGCGCCAGGAGGGCTGGGTAACGGACGACAACTGGAAGATGCCGATATCTGCTGAGGAAGCTGCTCAGATATTGACAGCGACGACATTTGCCCCACGAGTGTGGGTGGATGTTGCGAATACGATTCAACTTGGGGCCCGGATGCCACGTGAGACTGAGGCCCCAAGCCAGGCGTAAGACTCGAAGGAACGTTGTTTCGAGCAGGGATTACTCCAGAGCCTGGCGCACGTGAAAAGGTCATGGCCGAAGCTGCATCTTCAGAGGCATTGGACGGGCGATTGAAGGTGATGGATTGTGGCGCTCCCGTTTGCTGAACGGGCTCCTGCTGGGAAAATTTTGAAGGCCTTGGAATGGGCTCGAAGCGTCCTGCGGGCCGTTGCAGCACTGGATGGGCGACCAAATATCCTGGTTGCAGTCGTGTGCTCGGATCGAGCCTCGAGGGCTGCCGCTGCAAAGAAGAGAGATGTGTCGGCGTGGTTGAAGCGACGGCCGTCGAAGCAGGTCGAGTCGATGGAACGGTCGCCGAGTTGCTGTTCTGTGCAACGGAGCGAGCTTTCATCAATACTCATCTCGTGATTAAAAGTGGACCCTCTTCGGCTCACCGGCAGGTAAATGGCGGGGTAGAAAGTCTTTTGAGGCCAGTCGGGAATTAGCTTTCCCGGGTCCCAAACTTGCAGATGCCATGACTTGGACATACCATCTCTAGGAAGACCTCTCCTGCGAATTTCCTATCCTTCTGAAGCTGGACCCAATCTGTAATCAACACCGGGTCTTGTTTCAGCCTGTCGGACTC
Organism: Microbotryum intermedium; assembly: GCA_022702645.1. Lineage (NCBI taxonomy): Eukaryota > Fungi > Basidiomycota > Microbotryomycetes > Microbotryales > Microbotryaceae > Microbotryum > Microbotryum intermedium. The sequence continues at coordinate 1,300,190 of JAHWDX010000015.1, read as the reverse complement.
ATGCATTGCCTCCCGCCGTGCAGACTCGGCACCGTTAGAAAGCCGGACGAGGACAGCACGCACCATCGAACTCGTATGTGCCCGTGTCCTTATTCCGAACCCAGGTTTTGCTATCGACGACCGAGACCTGTCCCTGTCCGACGAGTTGATCGTCGCCGCCTCGGCCGGATGATCGATCCCGGATCTTGACCAAGAGGGGCTCGCTCGGCGTCTTGGTCGTCTCGGCGGCATGCACGACGAAGCGAAATTCCTCGTCCCAGACTAGGCAGCGATAAGTGGTGAATGAGTTTAGCATGAATAGATTCCGTCTAGCATGAAAATCTGACGACGCACTCGCCTGGATTCTGTGGGTCCCTGCGATCGACTCTGGTCGGCTCTACCCCACCTGGCGACTCGGTCAATTCAACCGTGCACAGCGGAGACTGCGGGGACGCGACAAGCTCGAAACCATCATCAACACGTTCATACGCACTTTATGATTCACTGAGACCCACCTTGACCTTTTCGTCTAGGTGTTGTGCTGATACAAGCCCCAAGACCGTCGCCCGAACCAGACCCCGACACGTGAGCTCTCATCTATCGAATCCACCGTCGCAGCACTGAGTTCCTTTGCGCCAAGACATACCTCGCAGCACAACCACGATCAATTGACCGACTTCGCGCTTCCTGACGGCCGGTGGCGGAGGTGGTCCAGCGAGCAGTTCGGGCAGAGGAGGCGGTGCTTCGGGCAACGAGTCGACCAGCGGCGTCGGGCGATTCACCAGGTCCAACGTGTTGCCTGAAGGCGCGTGATGCGCTGGCTGTAGCCATGACATCTCACTGCTCGATGTCTGTCAGGGCTTGTTGGCGTTGAAGTGGAAGAGGGATGCGCGCAAAGCCGCGTGAAGACAGTTGAACGGCCGCAATCACCTGCGTAGAGAGGTCCGAGCTCTTCGGACTGGGCAATTCGACTCTATTCTATTCGATCATCACTCGGGGCACTCTGGCTCCCTCAGATACCAAGTACGATTCGCTTGGCGGTCCAAGAAGCATATCGAGTTTCTACAAACTAACTCCACTTGAATGCAATGAGTGATGATATCATTGCCCCTGCTGGGCCATCTCACTCAGCACTTGCAAAGTTTTCTCAAAAATCGCGCCCGTCTCTTGTTCTGCAGTCCGATCCTCGTCCTCGCCCCTTCGTATATCGTCATCCGAGTCGGGATACTCCAAGTCCGGATCAAACCCTTTCGTCAACTCTGTCGAATGTGGCGGGAAAGTCGCTGTCGGTGCGGGAGCTGGTGCTGAATTGAAGTGGATCTCGACGGATGCTGAGCCGCCGTTTTGGGCCTCTTCCTCCATAACGTCGACTTCCTCGAAGCCATCATCATCGTCGTCGTCGTCGTCCCCATCTTCTTCCATCTTAACGTTCTCATCTCCCGTGCTCCGCGGGCCTAGAGTCCCATCCTCTTCCGTCTCGACGCTCTCTCGAGGCAAATCCTCTTCCAAATACCCGTCATCCAAATCCCCGAGCCCAACCTGTTCCAAAGCCTTTCTTTCCTCCCCGTCCCATCTTCTTGGTTGCACGACCTCCCCTCGAGGGTTGTACGCCTTTCTCCTCTCCGATTCAAACGACACAATCCCCAACGCCATGGCCGTGGATCGACGGATCTCGCCGATCAAACTCGACAGACGAGCTCTGACGGTCCAGCTCGTGCTTGTACTCGGAGCAGCACCTGGGATCTCCTCAGAGTTCCAACGGCCCCCTTCCAACTTTGATGGCCGTAACAGCAGTATCTTGATCCATGCTTGGTCGAATGTCCTCAGAGTCGTCCACAGGATCGGCAAGGTAGCCTCGGGGATCGAATACCCTTTGATCGCCGGGGCCAGTAAGCCCGTCAAGGTCAGGGCGTATGCAACTCGTAACGAATGCGAAGGTTCGATTGGTGGGATCGTCAGGATCATATTAGTGAGGAGGGTGGTGACCTATGTGCGGATGTGCCGATGTGGTGGGAGGGTTGATGTCAACCAGCTGCCCGTCTCATGTGGGGAGCCAGTTTACGAACGAAGACCTAGTAGTGGAAAAGGAGACCTACAGCTCCCAAATAGGACGCTAGTGTCGGATGGGCCGAGGTAGGCGAAGAACGTGACTCGAACGCTTGCGAGAGCAACAGCAGTTGTTCGTCGAGGAAGAGGACCAGTCGGGACTCTTGTCGCTCCGTCAGTGCTTGGATTGGGGATGATGAGGACGAGGCTCCTGTGACTGCCTTGTCGTGGTGGGCCGAGACCGAGACGGGAAGCGCCATCTGGTCCTTGATCAGAGTGATAGAGACAGGGGCCAAGTGCGGAAGGGGAGTGCAAGCAAGTGATCGCGTGATCGCCGATCAGATCAGATCGCACCGGCGCCGGCTCTCGTAGCTCCTCGTCTCGATCAGCAGCTATGGTTCCGAAGCGGTCCGAGCGCCTTCGCAGCGCATGATGAATCGTCAAATTGTCACCGCGTCACCGCGCGGCGAGACAGCTATCGATCCTCTGCTTACCTCATCCTCAAACGAAACTGCGATGGGCTCCAAGGACAAGAAGATCAAGGCCAAGGCCAAGGCGCCCTCACCATCCCCTTCTGCTTCCTCCTCCTCGGCTTCGAGCGGCAGCAGCGCCAGCAGCGAGAGCGAGAGCGACAATGAGCAGCGGCCGCGAACAGCCGTTGTAGCCAATCCTGTCGTCTTTTCGAGGTCATCGTCAGTCTCGTGTCTACTCCGACTCCTCGTTCTTGTGCTGACTCCTGTTCATCCATCATCTGCACTAGCAAATATACCCCCTCACCCGGATACAAATCTCTGCGCTCATCAGCTGTATCGACCTCTGCGATCCCACTTGACTATGACCAACTTGCATCGTCCTCGGCAAAGAACCAACAGATCTGGCTGGTGCGACTACCTCGAGGAGTACGTTCCTTTAGCTTCTTCCTCTCGATCCAAGCGGGGGTCAAGTTCTTCGACTAAAAAGAGAGAGAGCCCCTTGCCTCTTGCCCTCCAGTTGAAACCTTCTGCCTTGGATGGACAAACGCTTCAACTCCCATCGGAAAGCGATTCGACATCCGACAACTTTGTTTCGGACGAGCCGCTGGCCCGCTTCACCAAACACTCGGTCCCGTACTCGGTCCACCAAGTCCCTTCGTCCTCGTCGGCTCCCTCTTCGATCGGAAGCGAGATGCTACACTTTGTTCCCATCGTGCCCAGGGGGTCCAGGAACGGGAAACTATACCAAGGTGAGCTTTCCCTCCTCTCGCAACAGAGCCTACCCCGTGAATCGATGCGCTAACAAAACCTTCTCCTTTGCTCAGCTCCTCTCCCCGTCTCTCGACATCTCTACATCACTCGGTCTACAGACCCCACGCACCTCCCCTCCCTCTCCAACCCTCACTCCGAAGCAAGCTCGCAAGCTTCGTCCCTCATCGCCTCGCAACCCTCCCCCGTCCCCGGTGCATTGCTCACCTCGTCCCAACTGCTCCAAAACCCCACCTCGGACGAGATCCAACGCCTCCTGAGTCGGAAACAACGCATCGAACCCCAAGGGATCGAGTTGAAGTACCGTCCCATCCTGAGCGGAACAAGAGGGATCGTAGGTGGCAAAGGGATGTATCATTCAGCTGGGGTGCACTTGAAGAAGCACTTGGTTCATGAGCACGTCGAGATGCAAGCCAACGATGATGACGAGAACAAGGAGGAAGCGGAGGAAGCTCACTTGGAAGCGCACTTGCAGAAGGCAACGACCCGAGTCGACAAGGATGAAGGTGTAGAGGTCAAGGAAGGGGGGTTGGTCGAAATCGTTGATCAAGGTGAGGTTGTGGGGACAAAGAAGAGGAGGAGAGCTGACGATGAGAGTAAGAAGAGCAAGAAGGCTTCGTCGTCATGAAATTTTAGCCTTGCCACCTAGATTCTCATCGGTGGATGTGATGAACGGACTGCAGAGTCGATGCACGATGCGAGACGCCAAGACAGTTAAGGGACCTCTCAGGTGGCGCAAGGAAAGCAGACGACAAGCAGTGTGATCGGCTCCGCCGTGACAGGTGGGACTAAGTTGATGCTAGTCGTTCATTCGTAGATGTGGCATAACTGGGAACGCCGGAAGCGGGAAATGACTGAAGAAGACAGTGGGAGAGGAAAACATCTGATAGGGGTGGATGGATGTAGTTGACAACAGGTAGGAAAGCAGAGACCGAGAGATAGTCGAAGGGTTGACGCTGAATCGCACCGAGAGGAAAGGGAAAAGGAGCCCGAAAGACAAGATATTACTGCGGTTTTCCATTCGGATATTTGGCTTGATAGTCTTTTTCGCGTCGGAACAGGAGCTGTAACATTGGATTGATCGGATGGGAATTCGGTTGAGAGCGCGCGACTGGCAAAGCTGTCCAGTCCAGGAACTTACGATGTGCGGCTCCGGTGCGTGGCATTCGAAGTGAGACCATCCCAAAGATTGTTGGATGCCTGTCCATTTCATTTGGTGTCGAACGGGTTCAGTTCCCACACCTCTAGGGGAGATGGCAAAAAGCTTGGCTAGCGTACCGATGCCTCGCCATTCCGAATCGGTTAGCAGTCGCAAGACTTGGCCATCAGGTTGAAAGTACTGGCAACAGGAGGCAATTCTGCGTGTCAGCTCTAAGAACGATAGGATTTCTTAAAATGCGCTCGCAGCTCACATTTGCAGGAACTGGACGAGGGTCATGGCCCACGCGCGATAGCCGAGGAAGAACGCAAGAACCCTCCGATGGTCAGAACATGCCACGGTTCGCAGCCAGAACCTCATATCCTCCATCACTGATCGCGACTGACTGAGTTTGAGTAGTCCCTGTATCGCCAAAATGGAGACGCAGATTCGAGTCAGTGCGAGCTCAACGCAATGGAGCCCCTAGACGATGTCTTCCCACGCCTATCTAGTGATGCAAAGCGGCTGACCTTGGGCAGGATAACGTGTCGGTATTCGTATGTATCGTCCGAGTATCGGTCCGAGTAGTGCTGCGTTCGTTAGCGTGTTGCCATGACGTGTAGAAGAGCGATGACGCAGCAAGGCAAGGCATGTCGAAGATAAGGTCAATTCAGGTTAGTCTAGCACATTGAGGTGTTACAGCCACCCGAGTACGTCGGTCCGGAAGCAAAACATACGATTCGGTCGACGTAGTCCTCGTCTAGAGATACGATGTGTCATTGCAGGGCATTCGCACGGCGTCGGAGCGAATGGGTCCCAAGGTCGCACAGGACGAGGATAGAATGTCGACGCGATTCGACGCGACGACGCGTCGTCGTGCGAAACCCCAATTGCAAGTGGGACCGAGCGAGTGGAGTGGAGGTAGCGAGGCACGATCAGCAACCAGAACATCACGGCGTTAACCACCAGTCATGACTCACATGTGGCTCCTTCACCGGCAGGCATACTTGTCGCTGATCTCTTGGTGTAGTGAGATGTGTGCGGCGAGGGATGCAGTCGAACCGGGCGGGACACGCCTCGCCGCGCCGCCCCTGCCGCACGCGCTCAAAGTCGCGTCCTGCGCGTCAGGCTTCAAAGTCAAACTGGTCAGTGTTCGTCCGGAATGAACTTCCGCGCGGGGTGTCAAAGACGAGCCGTACTCGTCGCCTTGCACCCCTATGATGATGAGTTCAGTTTGTCCAACACCTACTCAGGAGTCTGTGCGCTCGGTGTGGCTGAGGGAAAGATTACCAGCTGGCATTGTCTTCCCATGCAGTTCTCTACATCTACTTAAGGGGTAGACTTGGAGTCTTGCCGTGCCCAGCAGCCTAACAGTGAGCTTGTGCAGCTCATGTGAGCTCGTCTGGCAGAGATTCATCGATGGCGCAACCGGGACCGCGATTGATAATGACATTGACATGACTAGATTTGAAAATTGGCATACGAAACAATCGGAACCGCCTCTGGGGCCAACGTTTTTGAAACAAAGCCTGCTTCCAAGTCCGCACCCCTCGATATCAAGGCGCTGAACCTTCCGTCAAGAACGAACAACTCGTGATGAGCGGACTGTGGCTCTTCAGCGCCGAGTCTAGCCACATGATCGCTCCAGGTCCGTAAAGCAGTTGCGTTGCGACATGGTCGGTGCCGCCATCTCGAGTCGTGAACATGATCTTCGAACCGTATTGGCACCAGAGTTGAGCAGCTTTGAGCGCGCCAGGGTAGGGGACGGTATCGTCGATTCGTCGCTGTTTGAGTGAAACATGAAGAAGATCTGCGGTTGCGTCGCTTCTCACTTCGATTCGAGCCCAAGTTGCCCAAGGCGAGATATTTGGCAACGACGGGGTTGGTCAACAAGCCATTGCCGAGACTTTGGAATTCGGTACTCAAAAGGTTGACATTTCCGAAAGTTAAAAGGTCGTGGAGCGTACAGTGCGACTGGGTTTGAAGAACGGTCGCTTTGCCTTTGGCGGTGGCAAATTGTTGGAAGCGGGCGTTGAGGTCAGGGCTTATAAGTCGCGCTCTGACCCGCTACACCTGCGACGCGAGGCCGGAGTTGGCTGCCCCTGTGACCAGCGAGAACGGTCAGGTGAATCCCAAAAGCAATCCGGTCGGAAGTGTTTGATGTCAGAGCAGAGAAAGAAAGAGATCCAGAGAAGGGTAGGTAGGTATAATCTAGGTAGGTGCCTGTCCCACCTCGACTGGAGAAGGTACTATAGATTCAATGCTCGCCGAGAGCGACCGAGATCCAAGTCGGCTAACCGGCATTTCAACGTCCGGATTTCGGAACGCTGCCCTGCAATGTGGAATCCGACATGACGACAAACAGCTGCTGGGTCAGCAACCCTGAGTGAGCAATAACGTCAAACTGTCAGCTAAACGCTCTACACAGCGGTAGGTAATCCTAGACTCCGCGCTCGCATCAGCGACCATTTTCGCGTCCTTTTCTCGAGGGGTTGTGCTGACAGGAGTTTCACCCTCGCAACGGCTGGCCAAAGCGCATCCCCTCGGCACCTTCTCTGTGTCTCCTCCGTGGTAAGTTGAGTTATTCCACGACTAGAGTGGTGGGATTCGCAACTACGTGTGCAGGCGTCTCGACTGATGTGATGTAGAGACGTGCTCGCCGTTGGCCAGGTTTGCCGAGTTATCGGACCGAAGCCACAGAGAATCAAAGTCCATCTGCACCCGATCTGCGTCTGGCCTGTCGAATATTTTCACCAACAGACGCCTGTCAAACCGCTTTGCAATCACACCGGCGATAATCTCGCCGATCCTCGATCTCCTCTCCCGTTACAGACTGAGCATGTCGCCTCCCGTCCAGGAGGTCTTGAGGTTGAGCATTCGTAGCGTGAAAGGCAAATGATGCAGCACGGGCTCCATATCGAGCGGCTCTAACACAATCTTGAGACGGGTGACGGGAACGCGCCGCAGTTGGAAGGAGCGGCAACATGGGGATGTCTCCGTACTTTTGGCCAGGCAGGACGACCGAGCTGGGAAAGAAGAGCGTTTGCGCCTGGGCTCTCGACAACCCGTCGAGATCCAGCGAGTTTAACCGAGGGCAGTCATCCGCGAGGATGAACAGCAACTGTGCGAACTGCGTTTGATCGAGATCCCTCAGGTACGCAAGCTCCAGGTGTTCGATCGTCGAGGAACACGCGCTGATCATGGCAGCGATTTGAGTCGAAGGCGGCGGTAGACCGATGTTGCGTACGGTCAGGTGTGTGATCGAGGCGATTGATTGAACTCACGACGCTGGTGCAGGGAGAGAATTGGCTTTGAACGAAGTCGATGAGATAATCAAGTCTTGGAGTACTAGAGCAAGGATGAGACGGGGGATCGACGACTCGTGAGTTACGGAAGGAAGGTCGCACGGCCTTGTTGCCTACTTTGACTTGTGGACTGACGACCAGAACTAAGAATTTGCTTGGATCGCAAGTCATCAATCTTGTGCAGCACCAGCTTTCGCAGGTTCGGTACCAGGGATAGCAGTCGGGCGATGGCGGGCCCCCAGTACTTTTCGTTCGTTCGGAGACATACGATGTAGAGCGAGCGGATCGAGGACGACCAGTCCACGTCATCGTCATGGCACACGCCCAGATCTCGATCAGGTCGCATATTGGTAGCACAATGCTCGTCTTTCCTGAGGAGTCCGGAGCGTCGACGAGGGTTCGTACGACGTCGTACCGAGAGCATGGAGGCCAACTCGCCCATGCTTTGCAACGAGGTGATGCACGGCGCGGTGCCATAGAGTGCTGCGAGTGCTGGCCACGTAAACGACGAGTGCGATGCAGCGAGTTGGACGAGATTGGCTTGGGCTCGACGCGACGTCGGGGCACGCAACGACATTGATGAGAGTTGGGGTGGGCCTAATCCGACGTTTGCACAGGGCGCGTCGGCAGGGATCACTAGCAACTCGAAGATGCTCAGGAGGATTTCGGGCGGCAAGCGGTCCATTCGAGCTGAGGGCTCAGTGGGATGTGAAGTATTAGGGCGTGGACGCCATGCTTTGCTTCAAAAAAGCTTGTGGGCCTTGTTTGGCTATAATGCTGGTTTCGACTTTGGGGTCTGTGATGCAAAGGTGATCGAGCCTGCCAGCTGACTCTTGACGCGCCCTGTCGCCCTGTCACTCCCTTTCTTGTCTGGCGCGGGCCACTGGCGGCCAACGACGATTGTAAGCGGCGTCGCGCTACCCACCTACCTCGCACGGCGTCGTCCGCGGCGCAGCTGCACGGCTGACAGTGCACGGCCGGGCTTCCCTTTCTCCTTTCGAGTTGTCGCGCATCCAGATCGGCGCTTGTTCTCGGCCGTCGACCCGCATTGCTTCTACTGTGGTTTGCGTTGCTCGCTGTGTGTCCTCTTACGCGAATGCTGTCGACTGCGGGAGCTGCCAGAAGACCGCTCTCAGCTCTTGCTTCACCCAGTTCGTCACCACTCCGTCGCTCGTTTGTCGTCGCTTCGTCATCGCGCTCGATCTCCTCCACGACTCACTTATTAGCGACTCACTCAGCGTCGCCGCTCTCCTATCCCACGTCGTGGTCGCACAAGCCCTCGTTCTCGCCTTTCTCTTCGTGCTCGGTTGCGCGTCGGCCTGGATCGTGTCCTCTCTTCTTGGTTCGCAACATGGCCACCCACGTCAGTGGTACGACCAACGCATTCAGCAACGGCATCAGCAATGGCACCACCACGACTCGCTCCCATCAACTCAACGTTCCTTCGCCCTTCATCGTCACAGACGGCAACCCGCTCGACCACCTCCTCGACGGCTACAAGGTGCAGAATGACCTCGACATCCCGTATGCCGTCTTTGAGCCCGAGATTGAGAACAGTCCGAACGACGATCGTCTGCATCGGTCAGTCCGCGCCTGCTCAACTCATGTGCAGCCTCAGGCTCATGGAAGCTGGTCACTGATACGCTACCTTGCCATCCACTCCTCCAGCCTCGTGATGCTTCAGAATGGCATGGAAGTGTTACTGATCTCGGACCCCAAGGCGGATAAGGCCGCTGCGGCGATGGACGTCAAGGTCGGCCACCTGTCAGATCCCGAGGACTTGCAAGGTCTTGCCCACTTCTGCGAACATCTCATGTTCATGGGAACGGAGAAAGTACGTATTCGATAATGGGTCGTCGCCCCCTGGTGTACTGCGTGTTTGCTGACTGTCCCCTGTCCAAACAGTACCCGAAAGAAAACGATTACACCGAGTTCCTGACCCAGCACTCGGGCTCGTCGAATGCGTTCACTGGGCTCGATCAGACGTGCTACTACTTCGATGTCGAACCGGCATCACTGTTCCCCGCCTTGGACCGATTCGCGCAATTCTTCATTGCCCCGCTCTTCGATCCGTCCTGCACGGCGAGGGAGGCCAATGCCGTTCACTCCGAAAACTCTAAAAATTTGCAGTCCGACATGTGGAGGTTCTTCCAGTTGGACAAGAGCACCAGCTCAAAGTCACATGTTTACTGGCGCTTTGGAACGGGCAACAAGGATAGTCTTGGCTTTGACCCGCCGAGGGAAGGGTTGGATGTGAGGGAGCGGTTGCTGGACTGGCAGGCCACGCATTACAGTGCCAACATTTGCAAACTCGTCGTTCTCGCCAAGGGTCAGTTGTTCCATCCTGCATCTTGATCGTAAACATCTGTTGATTTTACCTTACCCGCGCCCTCCCAGACCCCTTGGACGTCCTGACTCGCCAAGTCGTTGAGATGTTCTCTCCCGCACCAAATCGCCACCTTTCCGCGCCCGAGTTCCCCGGTTCGCCTTACTCTGCTAACGAGGTACAGCGCATCCTCTACGTCAAATCGATCAAGGACATCCGCCACCTCGAACTGAGCTTCCCCTTCCCCGACGAATCGGCTTACTACGCCACCAAACCTGGCAGCTTCTTATCCCATCTAATCGGACACGAAGGCGAAGGCTCGATCCTGAGTCTGTTGAAGAAGAAGGGGTGGGCCAATTCCATGTCGGCTGGTGCGGGCAACGGCGCCCGAGGCTTCGAGTTCTTCAAGATCAACGTCGATCTCACCGTCGAAGGACTGCAGCACCACGAAGACGTGTCGGCCGTCATCTTTGCCTACTTCGATCTTTTGAGGTCCCACCCTCCTTCCGAATGGGCTTTCGACGAAGTTGCGCAATTGTCGAAACTTGCCTTCCGTTTCAAGGAAAAGGGATCCCCGACGAACACCGCAATGGGCTTGGCCCTGTCCATGTCCAAGCCATTCCCGCGAGAGAAGCTCTTGTCGGCACCTTGGTTGAGCACCGAATGGAACCCTGAGATCGTTGTCGACTTGATCGGCAAGCTCAAGCCGGAGAACTGTAGGATTCTCGTTGCTGCCAATGAGCCCATCGGGGATAGGGTCTACGATCAGAAGGAAAGGTGGTACGGCACGGAGTACACGATTGAGGCCATGTCGGACAAGTTGCTTAAGGTGAGCGTTTGCAATCTGCAATCTGTCATTCGAGCTCTGCTGACCAATTTGGATCGTTCCTCCAGTATGCTTCGGCCGAGTCGTTCCCGGAGCTGCATATGCCCAAACCAAATGCGTTTGTACCGAAAGATATCGAAATCAAGAACAAGACCGAAGTGGGGAAGGTACATCCCTCCCCACTTTGAAGGACTGTTGACAGTGACTGATCCTCTTTCGTCCCATCTACAGCCGGCCAAACGACCGCTCAGCCTGCGCAACACGCCGATCGCTCGCTTGTGGTACAAGAAGGACGATCGGTGGTGGGTTCCTCGAGCCGGTGTGTTCGTCCTTATCCGATCCCCGATCGTCGACGACACTCCGCTGCACTCAGTCCAGTCCCGACTCGTCACCGAGCTCGTTCGTGATGCCCTCGCGGAGTACTCGTACGATGCCGAATTAGCTGGCCTGAGCTACACATTCGAGATCCAAGGTGGTGGAATTATTGTCACGTTCGATGGCTATAACGACAAGCTGCCGTTGTTGGCACAAGTCGTAATTGACACGTTGATGAACTTTACGATCGACCCCGAGCGATACGAACTGATCATGGATCAGGTGAGCGAGATGACTATTTACCGATGCGCTGAACTTAGCTGACTGGGTAAACGTCGATCCGTTCAGCTTCGTCGTGCCTATACCAACAACCGACTCGACCAGCCTTACAACCATGCCATCTTCACAGCGGGCTACCTGACGACCGAGACAATGTGGACACGCGAAGAGCAACTCGAAGAGCTGGCCAACATCACAGTTGAAAATTCCACCGAGTACAAGACAAATCTCTTCAAGCGAGGTCATATTGAGATGCTTGTCCATGGCAACATATTGAAGGACGAAGCTATCTCGATGTGCAAGATGGTCGAGACGACCGTCAACCCGCGCCCTCTCACCCCCGAGGAGCTCCGATCCCGACGAGCCCTTATTCCTCAGCCCGGCGACTCCCTGACCCGCTCCCCCGTTTACAACCCGTCGAATGACCAATCCGCGATCGAGCAATTAACTTATATCGGTGACATCTACGATGACATCGAGCGGTGCAAGCTGTCGCTCTTTGCGACGATCGTTTCTGAGCCCTTGTTCGACACGTTGCGCACACAACAGCAACTGGGTTATATCGTCAGCTCGGGTACACGCTGTTCGATTGGTTTCATGGCGTTTCGTCTCATCGTCCAGTCCGATCGGGACGCGACGTACGTCGAGGAACGGGTCGATGAGTTCTGGTCCGAATACCTCACCGTCCTCGAAACCATGTCGGAGGAAGAGTTTGGCAAATACCGCAGCGCCGTGATCTCCAAAAATCTGGAAGACCACAAAAACATGTGGGAAGAGTCGTCCTTCTTCTGGTTGGCGATCCAATCGGGGTGGTACGACTTTGAGCAAAAGGCGAGGGAGGCGGCGGTGATTGAGAGCTTGACCAAGGACGACATTATCGATTTCTTCAAGCGTCACTTCTTGGACAAGGAGAACAGGAGGAGGATTTCGGTTCACCTGAACTCGCAACGATTGGATACCGATCGACTGGTTCGCTTAGGCCCTCTGTTGCAACAAATGGGCGTGCCGGTCCCGCCCGAGGAGATGCAAAGGCTCGTTGCCTCCCGACCGACGTTGGACCAACTCAAGACGGTTGCTGGAGAGATGCTGAAGCAAGCAGGACAGGATGAGGCAATGATCGAGGCCGTTTTGGCACAGGTTGAACAAGTTTTGACGACGAGGACCGCCCCGGACGGCGTCAAAGTCGTCGAGGAGGCGCAGCGAGCCGAATTCAAACAGTTGCTCGAACGTGGTCCTTATGCCACGCCCATGGCTGAATATTCCGATTTACTCCAAAAGTTCTAGAAAGTGTTCCTGAAGTCTAGATGCATCTTGTCTTAACTGTTTGTAGATTTTACACGACTCCACTTGTGTTTTATCATAATGCACCGCATCTCTCATCTGCTAAGTGCAAGGACTGCGCGATCCCGCAATGGGCTCAACGCCGAGGGAAGACGTGAACGAGTTGTATGCGGACAAAGTACATGCGAACGGAACGAATATAAGTATACACACAAATGAAGTAGCTGCTCAACCCTCAACTATGCTCGACTCTCCATCCTCTGCTTCCTCCAAGCCCCATCCTGCCTCATCTGCTGTCTCATCCTCGGCAATGGCCTCTGAGGTTGCGCTGAGGTGTGCAGGCGTCGTAGGTTCTGCGTTGTGCTTGTCGTTACGTATCCACGCTGGTCTTGATTCCTTGATCAAAGAAGTGGCCTTGTTCTCGATTTGAGCGGAGGGTAGAAGGCCATCGCTCTCCAGTAGTCCCTTCTCCGGCGCTGCGGCAGGTGCAGATTCCTTCTCGTTCAAGCTCAACTTTGTCGCAGACGGTCGGGTAGGGATGGGCGGCTTGACTTTGGCAATCGAGTTTGCCTCAATTTCGGTCGTTGCGTCTTCCCTCACGGGTGGTGGTGGCGGTGGAGTGGTCTGTCGTTGAACAGTGCTGGTGACTATAGGCGTCTCGACCACTTGTTCCGCGTCAATCTTCTCAGACCCATCCAGTGCAGACAAAGGTAGCTCAAACGGAGTTGTATCATTCGAAACTTCCGACGCACCGACCGCAGAAGCAGCGTTCGGTGATGTAGAAGCTGGCGGCACAACCGCTGGAGCCTCCGAAGCTGGAGCAGGGGCGGCCATGTGATCCGCGGCGATCGCTTTCCTCTTGGCGTCGTCTCGAATGCCAGGAATAGCCATCATGGTCGCTGGCTTGTATGCTCGAGCAGGTGGGTTCGGAGGAAACGCAGGTGATTTGGGGGTCGCGGTGGGCAGTGGGCGAGGGATCGGTTCGGCAGGGGACCCGGCGGCCAAGGTGGCGACAGCCGAGATCTTGGTTGTGGGGGATGAGGCGGCGGGAGTGAAGTGCGCTTTCGAAGGCGAAAAGGTCGAAGTATTCTTTCTCGGTCGAGCTCCATCACCAGCCTCGAGAGAAGAGGAGGCGACTCCTACAATGGCGACGGGTGTTGAACCCGCTGTCGAAGCAGGGTGGAAATATTCGCCCGCACGACCGGCGGTCGACTTGTTGGCTCGATAATCCCGATATGAGCCATCCGCCGCCTTGCTTAAAGTCGTATCGTTGTTCAAAGGCCGGAATGACTGTCCGTCATCTTGTGGAGGCGAGTTAGCCTCTTCGTCGACCTTGCGTCGGGCACTCCAATTTGCTCCCCAGCGCTTCATGGCATCTTTGGCTTGGGCGACCCCGGCGGCAATCGCTTCTTTGTCCGACGCCTTCGTGCGCCACGACGAGAGGATCGAATTGGTTGTGCCAGACACTTGCGGTACCACGTTGCTGTCCAACGTTCTCCGAGGCGGAGGGAGAGGGAGTGGAGGCGGGGTCGACGGTTCGGTTCGTGGCTTGGTGAACGACGGCCGACTGACGGGTGAGCCATTTATGATGGAATTCCGGGACGACGTCGAGGAAAGGGAACGTGTATGTGTGCTCTCGGGAATAGTACTCGGTTGGTGCAAGATGGTGATGGGTGCTGCTTCCTGTGTTGTATCTACAGCCGTTGAACCAATGGGAGTTATTGCACCATCCGAGGTGCTTTCGAGGAGATCGACCGAACTCGCACCAGGCGAGTCTGTTAATTTTATCTCTGTCAGATTTGGAAGCGAGCTTTCCGCCGATGTCACCGAATTGACGGGTGATGCAGCTTTGCCCGAAGCCGAGATCGAACTGGGGGCAGTCAGGGATAGACCCGACAGAACAGGCCTCGCCACTTCCTCGGTAGGTGAAGGCGCTTCGATCAAGACCTCGGGTGATTTGGTGGTGGTAGAGCTCCTGGGTAGTCCAACGTCCGCTACAGCTTGCTCGACGATCGTCTTCTCGCGCTCCCGGCTCCGAACGCGTGCTTGCAGCATCTCGCGCAGTCTGGCGGCAGAATCGTGACTTGTCGAGGACACCGAAGGCACCTGCTCCGATGAAGTTGACCGTGACCTCAAAGGGAAACTCATTATCGAGGACTTCGCTGGTGAGGTGGGAGGTGAAGCAGCGTCGGACGTGGCAATGGACGAAGAACGACTGTTGCCGAACCACGTCCTCCGCTTGTCGGAGGCCGAGGTCGTCGGCGGACTTGACGCAGTCGAGTCCTTGGCAGCCGATCTACTCTCGCGCCAAGAAGCCAGGCTGAATGATGAGAGGCTGGTGGATGACGAATTGGTCCCGTCTTTCTCCAAAGCCGACATGTCAAGTGGACTCGAGTCCCCCTCGCTCGACCGCCTTCTTCGAGGTCGGATGCGTGTAGTTGATGTTGATGCTTCATCACCCGTTGCAGAAGTGGTCGCGTTGTTTGACCCCTTCTTTCCGCCGCCGACACTCGGAATCGTCTCGATCGAGCTCGAATCATTTTCAGCACGCTCGGGTTGTCCGACAACAGGCGCATCAGCCGGCGCAGGTTCTGACAGGTCGGGCTCTTTGCGGAGTGCGTCACCCCAGATACCTCCACGAGTGGAGAAGGGCTGCGAATTGAAGAACGGAATGTCGTCCATATGAGGAACCACGATCGACTCCATGACCTGTTGAATAGCAAGCGTTTTATCAAACTCTGTTTCATGATAGCAACAGATGACGAATCCACTCACGACTTCTCTCAACCTCGACTCGATCGGGCTCGTAATCATGCTCCATTTGATCTGACGCGTTGAAACGACGGGTTCGACGCTCAACGCCATTTTCGGCATGGATGTGAATCCAAACCAAAGTCGGTTACTCGGCGGTCGCTTGATCTTGAATAGCATCGTCCCTTCCAACTCCTTCAGGACGACGGCGAGGACGAGTTGCACCGAGTAAGGCTTGAACCTCGAGCCCAGGTTGATCGTCGCGACGGTCTCAATCGTGATTCGGAAGTCTCCGACATACGAGAGATGCACTTCCATGCTCGCGTCGCCTTCGGCCGTCAACTCCTTGAGCATCGGTTTCGAAAAGAGTGGCGCAGCGGATCCGACGTTGACCTCTCGGACCTTGATCTCGGACAGCATCGAAGGCGTTTTGACTCGCTTAAGCTTTCGTACGATTCGCGAGACGATGTACTCTTCCAGAGTGGACGTGCGGTAGACGGCCAAGAAGATTCGGCCGAGCAGGGCGTTGAACCACCGCATCGGGATCGAGTCAGGTTGCTGGTCGATCCCGTCGACGAGTCGAGCCATGTCATCTGGGTCGAACAAAGAACGATCCTCTGCCAGCGTTGCTACAGATATCGCTCCTTTGCCCATCTTGCTCGCTTGCTCGAGCGAATGAAGCCAGTCCTCCTTGTCCGAGTTGACCTGGGCGAAGAGGAACCACGGCAACGGCGTCGACGGCTCCATATCATAAGTCTTGTCTTCGACTCCCTCGTGACACTGCTCAAGGAGATCTTTGTTGGCTCGAATCGGCTTGAGGCAGATGGCATTCCTCTTGATAAAGAGCTCGCCGTCCAAGCCGGTGCCGTCGGGGTAGATGACGAGTTTGTGTGCCGATACCTCGATCGCGGCCCAACAATCGAGCTGTTGTTTGTTCTCAAATAAAAACAACGTGTTCTGCTTCAACACGGCGTAGAACCGCTCTTTGGGTTTGGTCCGGCGAGAGTCCCTTGATCGGTTATCCATGAAGGAACGGTATCCGCTCGCGAGCATGCTGACGTAGGTGCCGTCATTGCTGCCAAGCCACGGTTCGTAGGTACGACGGACAATGAGCCAGCCCGCGCGGTACAGTGTCACGGGTTCGGTCTCTTCCTCTGATGTGACTTGGACGGCCGGGATGCCCGTCTTGACGGACGAGGTCACGGGGGCGATCGGGGAGGTGTAGTAGAGGAAGCCGAGCAGTGCGGCGAGCAGGACTGGTACAAAGGTGAGACCACCTAGGACGAAGGAGACTGCGACGACAAAGAAGCTCAGCATCTGTCCTTGGCAAAGGGTGAAGGTGTCAGTGCTGCAACCCTCGAAGTCGGCTCACTCGTTGCGGGGGTCGGGCCGGATGTGGAGCGCCAGGAGCGGCGGAGTGAGACGAGCCAGCGAGCGAGTGAGCGAGATCCGTGCCAGGTTGTCGCCGCCATCCGGCACTTGAGAACAACGCAGATCCTTTAGCTCCTCGCCCGCCCGTGTGATTTCCTGAATACCGTCCAAGCAAGTCGCACGCCAGAGCACAACATCGTACGAGCCAACCCCCCTCGCCCGCTGACCCCGAATGCGGCCTGGAAAAGTCGCAGTAGCCGGCACATCCGTGGTTGGGACACAGCAGAAGGACTCACCGTATCGCTAGTCCTCTCGCGGGTCTGTGTTCATGGTCGAGGTGCGACAGCGGAGGCGCGAGCTTGACTGACGACACGTGCTCAGCGACACGACGGCGACTCGGGGCGTGCCAGGATGACGTGTGTTGCGCCGCCGATGCAAGGCTCAGGTCCACGTGTGGGTCGAGATGAGACGAGGACGAGTGACACTTTGATCCTCTCACAACTCGCGAATCGGTGGAGAGCAGTCAAGCGGCGAGGTCGGGCGAGAGGACGACGAACAAACGCCCGATGACGAGTTGATGACGGCCGCGGGAACGGACGAAACGAAGGTGTCGCGTAGAGAGGAGTGACGCTCTCCTCTCACGCCGGCTCTGAGGCATGAGTTGGATTATAGGGATACGATTACAAACGCCACATTCGTGCGTATCGAGGTAAAATGAAAAAGAAAGAAAAAAAATGAAAAAGAAGGAAAAACAACTCCAACAACACACACACGCGAGCAAACACCTCCTCGAACGCGCACCCCGTTTACTCGGCGGCTTTCTTGTCCTTCCTCTTCTTCTCCTTCTTCTTCTTTTCCTGCGCTCCACCTTCACCTTCACCCTCGGCCATGACCATCGACTCGTCACCCGCGCCACCCGCGCCACCCGCGCCACCCGAAACCGCCAACTTGGCCTTCTTGGCCGCCGTTTTCTCCTCTTTTCGCTTCTTGCGCTGCTCCTCCGTCTCTTCGACCGCGACCGCGGATTCCGACTCGGGCTCGGCCTCGGCCTTGCGCTGCAAAAGAGATCAAGGCACAGAAAGCAGAAATGAGGTCCAATCACACCAATAAAATGGCCAGGTCACCACAGCTCACCTTCTTATCCTTCTTGGCCTTCTTCTCGGCCTTCGCATCCTCAACGACGCTCTCAACGGCCGTAGCACTCGTCGAGGCCGCAGGAGGAGGTACGATCTCGGTCGCGACCGGTTGAGTAGGGATCGTCGTCGGAATCGCCTCTGTCGAAGAAGCATCCAACCCTTGGCCTTGCTTGGAGTAGTCGACGTACTCGGCCTTCCACCCAGCGGGAGTTTTCTCGTTCACCCGGCCGTGCTTGTCCAGCTTGCCATCCTTGACCATCTTCTTCTTCTCCTGCGCTTTGGGGCCTAACCCCCACTTGCGAGGGTATGTGTCGCGGTCCATGATGCATCGCTTGACCTTGGCGACGACGCCGTGGTCACAAGTCGAGAGTTCAACGGTCGTCATTTGCGCAATGCCGATCGCAATCGCTTCTCCCTTGGTCGTCATCAGCACGACCTCCTCGTTGAGCTCAATGTCAGATTCTGCAGGTTGGACCAAAACGCGTCAGCTTGAGTCCACTCGGACAACGCCATCTGTGGGGGAGAGAGACCGAGCGCACACCAGACTGACCATATCGGAGAAGACCGGGGATCATAAGTTTGGCTCCGTAGCAGACGGCGTTGACGGCACTATCCTTGACGACGATACGCTTGTACCCGACAAGTAGACTCTCCAAGGGTCGCACAACGCGTCGCAGGTACGACTCTATCCCAGCAAAGTGAAGGAGAAAATCAAATCAGTCCTGGTTCTTCACCTGCGAGTTCCTGGGCAAGGCTCGTTGAACTGACCATCGCGAGTGTTGTCGTACAACCATTGCGCATCGAGCACATCGTGCATCGTGACAATGTCGTCGCCCTCGCCCATCGCTCCGGATCGCACTCGTCGGAGCTCTTGCATGTGGCCACCGCATCCGAGCAACAGACCCAAGTGCACGCACAAGGTACGGATGTAGGTTCCGGCCTCGCACGAGACCCAAAAGACACCCAAGTGACGGTCGTTGTCAAACTCGATCAGCTTGGCCTGGTAGATGGTGCGCACTCGCAATTGACGCTTGACGGCCGAGATCAAGGGGGTCGTTGGAACAGCGCACCGGTGAGGGTCTCGAGGGCGCGGGCAAGAGCCTTCTCGCCGTCGATTCCGGCATGAAGACGAACGACGCAGATGTATTCCTTTCCTGCGCCTTGTTGCGACTTGACGAGACGGGTGGCTCGGTCGATGCAGACGGTCAAGCAGCCAGTGACCTTGGGGTCGAGCGTGCCCGAGTGGCCGGTTTTCTCGACGCGGAGAATGCGTCGGATCCATGCGACGACTTCGTGCGACGATGGGTTCGAGGGCTTGTCGAGGTTGATGACACCGGTCTTGATGTACGAGACGAGATCACGTTTCAGGGGTGAGCTTCCGGCGGGGATGGGAGTAAAATGAGCGCCTGCGATGCGACAGAGCACGAGCGGAAGCGTGAGCACGATACATCAACAGCCAGCAAATACGAAGCAGTGACTGACTTCGAACCAAGAGTTTGTCATAGTTCTTGAGCAGCAAGGGCCAGTCCTTGGTGTTGAGCGTAGGGGTGACGCTCTCCGGCTTGATCGCAAAGCTGGGAACGGTGAAGCGACGATGCAGCGTAAGCATCAAGTCCTACCTAGAGCTTCAGCATACAGTCCACACCAGCCACGGCCATCGCAGTCCTCCAATAGGAGCTCATTGGACTGACTCGGAAGAAAGCTGGGTGGTGGCGATGGAAGAAGACATGGCTGCGTAGGTCTGGCAGTGGCAGTGGTAGTTGGTGGTCGTTGTGCGTGCGGGCAGGCGGGTCTGGTGCGCTGCGAAAGCTTTCGAGAAGGGCACAGCGCTACTAGAGCACGGGGAGGGGGGGCAAAAGACTCGGGAACGGAATCAAGTATAATCTACCCTCTTGCGACAAAATCAAGAGAGGGCTTTTGGGGGGATGGGAAAGGGGGGGGAAGGGGGAACGAGTCGACTTGTGCAACACAAGCGATTCGAGTCTTTGTCGCAGGAACCACGAGCGGAGCAGCCGCAGCCAGGGGCACTTGTTCGCGCCAAGACCCTCTGCTAATGCAAAATAGTATTTGACTATTACCAACTCGGGAAGTCACGCACAATGCAGTAAGGTAAACACAACACAGCGTCATCTACACACAACCAAGCACCAGTAAGAAAACGGATAGAACACAAGTACTCCATCATCATACATCAGATAACCAAAATACTTCCATGCTCCCGCTTGACCGCAACCTGAACTCGCGCCACTACGTCCCGAAACCTCTGCCACCACACCTTGCCCTTTTCATCACCGCCGGGGGACAAGACGACCTGCTCAAGCCCATACTCCTCCTCCAAGATCACCGACCACCACTTGAGCACATCGACCGCCTTCTTCACATCGTGCCCCTTGTCCCTCTCGCAGCACTTCTCCAAGAATTTGGCCACTCGGTCGACGTCACTCGAGTCGGGCAAATCGGGCGAGGCGCACCAAGCCTCGATCTTCCGAAACACATCCTCAGTCGAGCTCTGCTTCTGAAATCGGACTTGGGCTCGGAACGCGACCGGCACAATCGCGATCCCCATGGCGTTCGTTGGCGCATTCGAAGTCGACGTCGACGAAGCGCCCGCTTTTTTGGACCGGTCGGACAAGACTGTCAGCGCCTTGAGTTTCCTCTTTTCGATCGCGCGATTGCGCAACTGCTCCAGTTTGACGTCGTAAGGAAGATTGTCCAGCCATGCTCGATCAATCTCAAGTAGCTCCAACTGTTGATCTGTGACCGTCGTCGGCGAGAGTTGCAAAAGCGGGTCGACCTTAATGGCCGGCGGCGGTGCAGGTCGCTCCGGAGGTGTGGGTGACAGCTCGATCACCTCGTTCGGTGCCGACTTGGCTCGAAGTTTCGAATTTGTGGTCCCGGACTTGGCAAGCGTCGCCTTGGTCACAAAGGTGCTCACTCCGAAGACACCGTTCGCTCGGGTCTGGCGCTTGGGTGCGAACTTGGCCTTGCGGGCATCGGCGAGTGCTTCGTCCTGCATCTCGCGAGGCATCGACCGGAACACATCAACGTCAAAACCATAGTGTTGTAGCTTGGCGTCGTCGGTCTGAGAGGTTGTGGGAGGGGGCGGTGGCGCAACTTTGCGCCGAGCGTTGAACAAGTTCGGCGTTGGTTCTTTCATTGGCTTGACATTGGGCTTCGTAGACTTGAACGCAGGAGGCGCAACGCTCGGGGTTCGAGAAGAGCGGGTGGACCGAGCGGGTGGCAGTGGTGGCTGAACTACCTTGACGTCATCGGAATCCGAGTCGCTGAGGATGAGAATCGACGGCTCCTTCTTCAGTGCCTTGCTCCCAGTCTGACTCGCCAGGGGAGCCGGCGAAGATATGAGTTCGCTACTCAGCGGGGCCGGGGCTCGAGAAGGTCCATCGAAAAGTTCAACGGGCGGAACAGTCAGCGGAGGTGTGATCTGTTTCCCACTCGCACGAGGTGTCGACTTGGTGACGGCGGCGAATGAGAGCTTGCCCTGCCCTTTTTCCAGGACGGCATCGACTGATTGGCCGTTCTTCTCAAGCTTGTGCAGCTGTATCGCAATCCCACGCAATTCTTTGCACGGTATCTGCATCTTCAAGAGTAGATCCAGGGCGACCTGGCCCACGATCTGGCCGTCTTCCGTCGCTCTACCACCTGGGCCTGCGATGGAGGATGAAACCGACGATGTGAGACACCAACCGTGACCCAGGAACTTGGGCGTCTCGAGAGGCGCGTCTGGGTGCCGCTGCATGATCTTGAGCGTCAGCTTGCGAGCTTGCATGTCGATCTCCTTGAGGCGACGGGCCGTTTCGACGCCCAGCTCGAGCATGAAGCGCTTCACCTGCTCATCGTGCTCGAACCGAATGCCATAGTTGACCTCCGTCGAGACGGATTGTCGCACCTTGCCGACATCCAGCTCGCGGCTGTCCACCCCTTTGGCGAAGAGGGAAAACTTTTCCCCGTTTTGCTTCCCAAGCACGCGCGTCAGCTCTGATTGTCGAGTCTTGATCAGATCTCCAACGGTGGTGACATTGAGCTCGTCTTTGAGCTTGTCGCGAGTGCTCCACCCAATCCCGGGCAAAGCGTCGACGTCAAGGGGCTCGAGGTGGGAGGCGACCAGATCCGGTGTCAAATGAAAAGCTGAAGCCGGCTTGGCCTTTCTGGAGGCCAGACGAGCGAGCAGGATGTTGTGGGAGATCCCAATCGAAGCTGAGCACCCAGTTGCCTCGAATATCTCGGCTCGGATGCGGTGGGCGTAATTGAGCAACGGATCCTGAGACGAAGTCGGTTCCGACATTGGCTTGACTTCCATCAAAACCTCGTCGACTGAAACGGCTTGCAAGAGCACCGAGTGCGTGAGCAAAATGCGGTAGAACTTTGACGATATGCTCTTGTATAGCTCAAAGTCGAAGGGGATCGTCTTGATCTCGGGGCAGAGCTCGCGTGCACGGCCCAGGCTCATCCCGTTCGCGACGCCCTTGGCCCTCGCCTCGTACGAACAGCTCGCGATCTCGCTCGTGCTTGTCTCGCTGTCCTGACCGGCCTGAGCATGGCAGACAGCGACGGGTTTGCCTTGCAAATCAGGTCGCTTGGTCAATCCCGCGCTGACGAAGAAGCAATCGAAGTCGACATGCATGATCGTGCGGCCATCGCTGGGCAGGCCGGTCAATTTCGTGGTGCGCTGTGGTGGACCTGAGGTCGACTGGAGAGGGGCTACCAGTGCTTTGAGCTCCTCTTTCCAAGTTGAAATGTGGTGCAGTCGAGATTGTGCGAAATAGGTCGAGAGAAAGTCTTCTGATGTCGAAGTATGCTTCGACATCCAGACGGGGTCATCAAGCAGCGCCGTAGTCCGATTGTTGTTGAGGCGCCGCGGTAGGTAGGGATGAGTTTCGGCCTCGCCGGTGGCCGAGTCAATCTTTGGGGGGTAAATTTGGCCTTTCGGCTTCATGGGCGACTTTGGCTTGGTCGATGGCTGACCTGCCGAGCGAGGTTGAAAGAAGTTGGCCACATGCGAGGTTTTCGACGCTGCAGAGGCCTCAGCTGCCAGGGCATCTTGAGCTAGACGCCTGCCTCGTTCGGACAGATTCTCCATCGTTTCGGTCTTGGCGGGTGACTGGGGTACTAGCACCTCTATGTCAGAGCTTGTATCCAACTCGTCTTCGATGATCGCAATCGAAATCGTTCGCTTCGTAGGTCTCGGTCTCTCCGAGGCGGCGTTACTTGGATCGAGCGCAGAGCTGGACGACGTCGATGGTGTTGGGTCACCGGCTTCGTGAGATCTTTTCTTGCCACTGAGCATCCCGAACAAGCTCGGTTGTGCCTTTTGCGTCCCCAGTCTCGAATCCTCATGGTCATAGCCGAACCTCGGTGGCGTCTTATTCTCGGCCGTTGAAGCCGCCAGCAAAGAGTAGCGCTTCCAGTCGAGCAGCTTGCCCGCCTCGACCGACTCCAAGATCCAGAGTGGGGTCGCGATCTTGTACTGACGAAACTCGTGGCGCTTCTTCGGTGTCAGCTCCGAGGCGACAATGTGAGTGACCATGCTCTTACGATCGAGGTACGGCACATAGACGCCTCCGTGCAGGGTCAGTAGGCGACTGAGCTCTTGGACGGTCACTTCTTTGGTGTACCCGTTGATCTGTGGTCAAAGAGTCGCTAGTTTCAGCTCACTGGGGGTGCTGCCTGATGCTTAGCTTCGAGAGCTGTCGAGCATGTCGGACTGACATAGACGGCCAGGCCTTTGAAGAACTGTGGCTTCTCTTCCCCGCCGTGGTCTTCCTTGAACGCGGCTTGTTGTACCATCAACTTTCGTCTCTTGTTTTGCATGTACAACCCCTGCGCCATCAATCAAGTCAGATGGTCGAAGGTCAGCGAGGTCGCACGAGGTCTCGTCCCAGCCTCCAGCCCGCCGGCCTCGCCTGGAGGGGAACGTACGCCCTGACCGAATCCTGTCACACCATATTCGTTCCCATCCGTGTAATCACCCTTGGCTTCGGGCTCTGGTAGCTTGTACCTTACAGCCGTCGGCTTGTCGTGCTCGTGCTCGTCTTCGCCGCCGGGGCCATAGTCGCCGTCTCGCTTCGACGACGTTGAGTGAAGCAAGACGGGGTCCAGCTGGCGCAACAGGTCCGCCTCAAAGTCCTGATCAGAGTCGGAAAAGTAGACGTCTTTGTCTTCATCTTCATCTTGTTTGAGTTTGTTGCTCGCGCCCAAATCGGGTACAACCGACCCCATTGGAAGGGGTGGCCAGCAGCGTGCGAGCGGCTGTCGCACCGACTGGGTGTGGAATGTCAAAAGAGCAAGAGGCGACCAAGTGATCGGCGGGGCGTCGCGCGGAAATGTTAGGGCGCAATGTCAAAAGAACACCAAAGGTAGCCGCTTTGTCGGTTCTGCTCCCTGTAATACTCGATAGGATTACACCCAGATATAATAGCAACACTACACTAGTCCGGAATCGCTTCACTGGTCGGAGTCGGGATCTGCCCCCTTTTCGAGCTCGTTTTTTTTTGCACCGGCCCAGCCGAGGAGGATCCATCCGTCTTCGACATCGTTTTGTGCCAAGAAGACGAATCTGGTCATGGGAGAACTGATACTGGGCCTTTTTCGATATGTGTCGAGCGTCTTGTGCTGATGCGACCAGTTCTGGCCG
Source organism: Microbotryum intermedium (assembly GCA_022702645.1). Classification (NCBI taxonomy): domain Eukaryota; kingdom Fungi; phylum Basidiomycota; class Microbotryomycetes; order Microbotryales; family Microbotryaceae; genus Microbotryum; species Microbotryum intermedium. The sequence continues at coordinate 1,275,544 of JAHWDX010000015.1, read as the reverse complement.
AGCGAAGCGATCGTTTTACTAGCCGCAGGAGTGGATTTTCTTCGAGCGACTCGGACCATTCCGCACCATTTGTACCCCGCATCTTGGGTTCCCTGTGAAGTCTTCTGAACATATATGGGAGAGTGATGGTTGTGACTCGTCGCGTCAGAGTCTGATCCGAACGAGCTGTGGGTGTCTTCAGCTTCGAAACTCTTGCCCGACGATGTGGAGCAACGAGATGCGGGGCGAGTGGGTATCAAGGGGAGGTCCTTGTCTTTGAACCGGGCGTGTGTGGAAAGAGTGGTTGTGGAAACCTTTGGTGATGGACGGGGAGCTGGAAGATGAAGGGCAGAGTGGAGATAAGTCAGGACCTTCACGACGGCCCTCGGTGGGAGGGGGGGAGAAGGTGTTCGACCTCACTGGGGATGTTCGGCAATTCATCGGCCCAGAGGATCCCATCCACTGAGGATGAAGTTGAAATATTAGTTTCCAGATGGCTTGCATGATACCATCATCAAGACCGCACAGGAAGCCGACGGTGCTCGTGGCGCTCAGGTGACTTCCCCCACTTCCTTTCCCTGAGACCTGACTGACTACTGACTCACGCAGCAATTGTCTGACCAATTTGGAAGTGAAACTTGACAGATCGGACGGCTTGCGCGTGATTTGCTGAGGCTTGGGTGCGCTGTCGGACTCGCCATGGAGAACTGAATCGGGGCTCTGTACCATCGCATGTGACTCCGGTTCGGCCTCGACCACGCTGTACGATGCGGCTCGTGTCGCAGCCACTGGTTGCTGCTCGCCGTCGCCGTCGCGAGTTGAGACACTCAATGCGGCGGCTAATGCTGCAGTTTCAGCCAGAGTGTTGATGATTTTACTGCGGTCGAGCGTGAACACGCAATCCAACGAAGGACGCTGTTGGCGAGAGGGACGTGTGCCCACCCTGAGTGGGCGTGAAATGGTGGCCCCTCTCGATTCGGGTGAAGCGGCAGCCGTCGACCGGCGGCGTGTCTTGCGCGAAGGCTGAATCGAAGAATGCCAAGAAGACCACCAGGACGATTTGGAACTCATCCTGATCGAATGAACTGGGCGTCGTCCTGAATGGTCACGAGCACCTGCGGCCTCGCAGAAGAGTGCAATGAACTCAGTCCTCGCGCGCTTGCGAACCCGAGCGACTCGGCGGGTGTCAGCCTGTGTCAGCGAGCCCCGCACCGCCATGAAGGGGTCCGTGCGCGCCCTGGGACATTTGCATTCAGGAGTTGACCTCAAACTGGGGAAGGCTCAGATGTAACAGCTCGACAGGTTTCTTCTAGGAAAATAGCAATGTCTTTAAGGCTAGCTAGTCATCTCACCTAGCCCGAGAAGGTGCAACTCGCGCGAAAGAACGAATTTGGGTGGAAAAAAGAGCCTCCTGTCCGGTGGAACATCTAGCGCCGCCCGGGTCGGAGCTCGGACCATATTGCGTGATTGATGCCATCGTTCCAATTCAACAATTTCATTTGAGACGTGATGGTCGCAGCTCAGACCCCGACGTCAAAGTTGGCGTGGGCCGAGCTCGAATTGGCTGTAGCACCAACGTTGGCAACTAGAGATCTTCTCGCGCCAAAACGAATCGCAAGCGGATATCACGGGGGCGACGCGCCCACCTCCTTTCCGGCCGGCACGGCACGTCGTCCGTGCTTTCGCCGCGGGCCAGGCCTCGACGCGAGCCGGCTGATGAGGAGTGCTGCCCGCGTTTTCTTCTGCTCCCTCTCTCGGTCGCACCAACCTAAACCCCTCGCCGCGGTGGAGTGTCAGTGTCGCGCAGCTAGTCGACGGCCCATCGTTTCAAGCTCGTATCTTTTATCGCCCCCACCCACCCCCGTCCCAGTCTCGATCATTCTATCACTTCGGTCCTTGTAGCGCCTGTTTGCTTCTTCTCTTTGATGACGAGTCACCGTGAGTCTGTCAATTCCGACCGACCGACCGACCGACCAACCGAGCGAGTGAGCCCGCGAGCCAGCGGTTCCACACACCCTGCCTCGCAGTCCTCGCTCCGAGCAGTGGGACGCTAGTCGTGCGATGCGATGCAATTCTCGCCGCGTTGCTCTCGGGGCCTACAAGCTCGCTCGTCGAAGTTCGGAGCTCTCTTTTCTCGTTGCCGTTGCCTCACTCATCTCAGGGGCTCCACCACTGATGCTCTCTTCCCTCCGTCCACTCCCACTCGGACTTGAGCTCGTTCCAGACCATACTTCCCCACAATCATGCAGCACGGTCGAGCAGGACCAATCGGCGGACGCGACGAGAGCGCTTGAGGCGGCTGATGATGTCAACGCGTCGGCAGAGGAGACAGCTCAGCCGCGGCGAGGTCAGTCCACTCGCATCTCATGCCTTTTTGATCCTCTTTCAGTCCATAAGAGCATCAACTGACGACATGGTGGATCCCACAATGTCGTTGGGGCAACGCTAATGCCGTTCGTAGCATCAAACGGCGGGTCCTCGCCGTCGCCGTCGTCCGAAAAAGAGGGGTGCACCCCAACCGGCCTCGATCGATCGACGCATCTCCTCGATGGACCAACCATCGACAAGCGTGACCATAAGAGCGACCTGCTCGGAGAAGATGACCTCGGTCTAAATCTGGAATCGATCCCATCCCTCGACTACCTATCGCTCGAGGACGACCCCCATGGTGATCACCGGTCCACGCATTCTTCCACTTCGTCGCGCCGCTCGAACGCCACCCTCTTCTCGACCTCGTTCGAAGCGAGCGACGAGTTGGCTGGAAGCAACGACTCGTCCTTTGCCCTGGCTCGGTCCAGACTCGCTCCAACAGCTCGACCGTTTGTGTTTGTACCCAAAGCTCACTTTCGTGGTCAAGATGCTGCCGGCGAAGAGCACCGGCCACGAGAGCGAGCGGCGCTGCTGCCCACCACTGCCCCCAGCACCCTTCAGCCCGCTTCGGAGCCCAGACAGTCGCATCAAGCGCTTACTCCTCTGACTGTTGACTTGAGCACTCATAAGTTGAACCTCCGCTTTGTGGAGCCACGACCAAAACCAGATCTACAAGGCGTCGAACAATGGCGAAAGCTCACCGCCGCCGATCAAACGGCAAATACCTGGTCATTTGATGAAGTCCGGCGTCTGAGGAACGAGGGCGCTCGTTACAACATCGCCGACGAGATCTTGCGACTTCAATCGCAGGTTGATCAGGAGTCATCTACCCTCGAGCCGGCTGCAGACCCGACATGGCGCTCGCCCTCCCACGAACTTCAAAGCCGCCCGTGGCCGACCGAAACCGTTTGGTCGGAGCCATCCAGTGCCAGTTCCTTCGATCGACCGGTTCTGCTTCCTAGCTTTCCCCGAGGGTTGTCTCCGCTGTCGTCGAGTAGTGGCGCCTCCTCGCATCGACACCACAACTCATCGCCCGAGAATGGCCTTGCCAACCTCCCTCGACCCGTTCGTACTCGCAACTCAAGTCTTGGCTCCAGCTATGCGTACATCACACCTGGGATGTTCCGAGAAGCTTCAACCTACGTCGCCCCCGTTGATCCAGAGCTCGAACGACTCCGAGGCCCATCTCATGCGCCGGGCTCAGCGCAGCACATCGCTTCCCTGGAGTCGACTCCGGGTCCAGTGCTGACTCGTGCTAGAGCTCGATCGATGGCGAGTCCGGCTCCAGAACTTGTGATTCACGATGCCCTATATTTGGAGACGCGCAACACGTTCGTTCGACAAGCTCTCATCAATAGGGGTCTCCCTGCCACGCTCGCAAACCAGGAGTCGATGATTGCGCTGTTTGACCAAGCCATGCGATCCGAGTCACCCTCGTCTATCTTGTACGATCTGAACGAGCCTCCTGGAATAAGCCCCTCCGACCGTTTCTCCGCCGAGCACAGGCGCGCATCGGCTGATGTCGTCGCTTCGCACTCGTGGCGGCTTTCGCTCAATGAAGGTCAAGGAGGCCCTCACTCTGGAAATCGTAAGCATGGCCTGTACAAGACCGAACTGTGTCGTGGCTGGGAGGAGAAAGGGTCGTGTCGATACGGTAGCAAATGTCAATTTGCGCATGGAGTCGAAGACTTGCGTTACCTCAACAGGCATCCCAAGGTGCGTGAACACACGACTTTGATTCCGACATTGCCCCACACTGATTTGAAGGGCTTGATATCACCAACAGTTCAAATCTGAGATATGCCGAACCTTCTGGCTTCATGGCTCGTGCCCGTACGGTCGTCGGTGAGTGACAAAGCTGCTGCGCACGATTCCCAGCTCCAGGGCTGATCATCGGGGGCGCACTTCAGCTGTTGCTTCATTCACACCACCGTGCCTCCCGAGTCTGCGCTGCATAAACAAAGCTCTGCAGCTTCGCCTTCCTCTTCTGCATCGCCTGCTGGATACTTTCCAGGCAACGATTCGAGCACTTCGACGTCGATGGACCTCGGAGACCCTTCAAAGCAAGAGGCCAGGACGGGCAACTCGATGCCCTCGATCGCAAGTCTTGGCTTCGGTCCAGCTTTGTCGAGCTACCTGGCTCCCTCGGTGACCACTTCGGCTCCTTTACCCAAGCCAAACACGAAGGGCGTGGACCAAGACGGTGGCGCGATGTGGTCTGAGCTCGGTCTTGACTCGAAGGTTATTTCGCCGCTTGAATCTCGGTTGAGCGGTCACTCGAAGCATTCTTCTGATCCGATCTCCTCCGTTGGTCTTGGAATCCGCACTCCAAATCCTAGTGAAGTTCCCCCGACCTTTCAATCCCCCCCTCGCTCGCGCCTCCAACGTCTTGCGAGCTTTCCATCAAGTGCTTCCTCATCCGTAGCCCGCACGCAGTCGGACGACATCCTGAGCCGCCCTGCCGAGCCGCCTGCTCGCTCGAACGTCTACGGCCCCCCAAACGGCTTCTTGCATAGTCGACAGGGCAGTCTTTCTTCTGTGGCCTCTTTTAACTCATCTTGCTCGGGTTCGAGTTCGTCGTCTTTCGCTTCGCTCGCACAAAATTCCTCTCTCCGCGGCCCGTCGCTCCCTCGAACCAAGAGCTTCGGCTCCCTGGATCTCTTCCCTCAAGAGGTCACTGGTCTATCTTTGCAGCGCGTCGGTGGTTCTTGGCTCGGCGACGCCGGCTTGAACGAAAGAGTCGGCACTCTCAAATCGAATGGCGCAAGCAGTAGCCATGGTCAAGCTCTTGATTGGGAAGGGTGAACCTTCCCCGCGGCCTCCTCCCCATCCCCTTGTTTAACATCTGATTCGTACTATATGTGGGTTTATCGATGTTTTCGCATCGCCTGCCAGGTGCTGTTTGTTTGTATCACTGTCGTTATGACGATCATCTCTGCCGCTTTTGTTCGCTGCTTTGCATGCTTGCATATTTCTTGTATCTCTTAGATCTCTTCCTACCTCCTGGTTTCTTTGTCTTCCTCATATAATGCTGGCTTTTCCATCCCCGACCCGCGGACCACCAAGACACCTCAAAAAGTGCAAGATAAGTCGGATCCAAAGTACAGTATGGAAGTGTATCCTAGGCATTCGGTGTTCCTATGCAATACAAGCGCTCGAGTTTGGTGTGCCATTCAAATGCACTTTGACGTACGGCTGGCAGCTCGCGTGATCACAACTCTACGATCCCAGGCTGAGACTCCTAGCCTCTGGTCCGGTTCCCATTTTCATGGCGGCCAATCGCCGTGGTCATGCTTCTCTAGTAAGCTCTTTTCTTCCACCAGTTCAAAAAAGAAAAATCTGGCGAAAATAAAGGTGAAGCGAGCAGGAAAGCACCGGCAGTTTGCTGCAGTCTGAAGATCCAAAACTCCGGCCTGGCTCACCTGACGAGCACGTGACTTCTGCTGTGCCATGCCGGTGGTTTGCACCGTTCGACAGAGCTGCTGATTGCCCACGCTGAACTTGTCAGATGAATCATCAAATATAATTTCTCTCGAACAAAGAGATTTCTGAAGGCGGCGAAGCCCGCCTCACAAAAGGGAACAAACCGGGCCAGCGAACGGGGAAGACCTCTCTCTCTGGCTTTGTGAAACACGTCCAAGACCGGGACCCCTGATCGTGTCACCCAGCGGTCTCAGCTTTGCCAGGTCTTGGAAGCTCGTGGATGATACCGAAAAGACAAGGCAGGAAGTTGAAAGCCCATGGATTGATAAAGAGGGAATCTAATGAAAAAAAAAAACGAAAAAAAAGTGCGCTACAACAACGTTTCATGACTGAGCACGAAAACTTGTGGAACTTAAAGGGTGAGGCCGGTGAGGGGTGAGCTGAACTGGGAAGCTATTTCTAAGAGTCTATTGGATCCACTTGGACCTCGCACGAAGCCTAGGTCCGAACCTGATTAGCAGGTACAACAAGGGGACCATAATTATATTGATCCCCGCCAACACCGTCGACCCAACTCCCAGCCCCAGAACATTGAAATATTTACTGCCGAAGAGCGGGAAGACGCTCGCGAAACTAGATCGGAAGAGATCATTGCCCGCGAGGATCGACGCCGTCAACGCGGGTGGATACGAGCTCGAGATGTACATGAGGATGCATTGGAAGATGAGAAAGATACCGGGCAGGTATAGACCTGCTCCGATGGTAGGGACGATCCAATTCGTTTCTTCCTCACCAGACCATCCGAACATGAGGAGTGAAATGGGGATGAAGAGGCCAGCGACGACGCCGAGTTCGAGGCGTGCTTCGGGGAGAAAACCGGGTCGATCCATGCGCGGGTTGAGGTGGTAGACCACGTAGAAGACGTAGAACGCAAAGGTGATGAGGCCCGAGACAATGAAGGCGAGGTAAGGCAGACCAGAGATACCAAGGGAGAAGCCGTACGTCTCGTTGTAGAGGATGGGGAATGCTTCGAACCAGAGGTAAAAGCACGCGTAGATCAAGGCGATGTACGAGTTGGCGAAGAGGATCGCGGGCTCAGCAGCAAGTTGGGATGCACGCTTGAAGTTGTTCCACAGGAGCTGAATGAAGGTTTCGCCGTCGACGGCATCGATCTCGGCCTGGGTTCGGAAGCGGTTGTTACCCGTGAGGAGGCGGATGCGCTCGGCCCGGCGGATGAGGACCGTCGATTCGAGCGTCTCGGGGAGGAGGAACGATAGAGCGAGGAACGCGAAACCAGAGATCCACATCAACTCCCAGTTGGGCCAGGCCCACCCGTTAGTTTGGGCTGCAAATGAGCCCTAGGAAGAAATAAATGGACAGTTAAACGTCAGACTCGGGTGGCTGACCCCTGAATCGAGCCAAACCTGACTCACGATCACGGGACCAAGTACGGGGCCTGATACAGCTCCTATGCTCCAGACACCAATAGCAATTGGAGCATGTCGAGGACCAAATACGTCGATCATGCTGGCTCCTTTTTGAGGTACCTCGAGACGAAGGGGAGTCAGTTCTGCCTTCAAGGATTTAGGGGTAAATTCCAGCGGAAGTACGTACCTCCTGTCGCAATAGCAGGTGATCCCACAAAGCCAGAGAGGAAGCGGAAGACAAGAATTGTAGCCATGTTGGGCGCAAATACAATGGGGAATTGAAAAAGGAAGAAGAAGAAGAGGCCGGTGATGTAGACAGGGGTTCGGCCTTGTCGTGGCATTTCTTGAAGTGGGGCGAGGAACATGGGTCCGATGCCGTAAGCGAGCACTGCATGGTGGAGAGTTATTAGCGCACTAATTTACCGCGCGTGTAAAATAAACAGTGGTGCGCTCACCAAACAAGGACAGCCCGAGGGTCGCAACGACTTGAGTGACCCCAAAGTTATCCATGATTCCGGGGATAGAGGGAGTGTAGATCGCCGAACCGATGTAGACGCTGAAGGTGAGGAACGCGATCAAGGTAGCAACAAAGCTCTTTTTTCTTCGAGACCAGTTCATCGGACGATCGGGGTCGTTCTCCTCGAATTCGACCAGGAACGAGTTCAAGTTCTTCACGGCAGTCGCAGATGAGGGAACGGCGACTTCCTTGTTCGAGTCGGCTTTCTCGACGTCAACGTCGGAGATGATCACCCGGGGAACTGGAGGTGCAGGTGTAGACTGTTCGATACTTGCTCGACCACGTTCAAAGTCCAACTTCAACCGTGGTGCATTGGGGTCTCGTTCGGCAGAAGGCAGCTCCTCCTCCTCGGCGATTTCATGCAACGAAGAAGCGGCGCTGTTGATCCTACTCGTGTCGGTAGAAGCAGCAGCCGCCTCTGCATCATCAAAAGGGTCTTGGATGGTCAAGCCATCCAAAGCAGCGCGATAGCGTGCCGGTAGAACGTAGTCGGGTCGTTGGTCTGCAAACGGTAAGAAGTGGCCGTGGGTGAAGCGGTTGAACAATTGACCGAGAATCGAGTCGCGGATGATGTCGGGCGTCATGGCTTGGTATCGAAGGTGTGGAATGGCCTGCGAAGAGAATTGATGCAAGAATCTGGGCGGAAGATAAGAGTGGACGCGACCTTTGTAGAGTCGAAGCCCGCTGCCGAGTGTCCGGAGTAAGAATTTCAGGAGGCCGACGCATCCTGCGGTGGGCCGAGACAGACGACAGACGTCCGGCGCTCAGCCTGTTCGCAGGACGAACAGTTCGGGTCACAGGCTTGTTGAAGGCTTCAACCAGAATCGGGCCAGATGTAGAAGAAACGTAGGTGACACCCTGTAGCCACTTTGGACTGGCGGTCTAGAATCTTGCCCGATGCTCAGCACTGGCCCCACTGGAGCCAATTAATCGTCGACGCGACCGTTCAGACGTTCAAATCATAACGTGCCGGTGGCCCAGTGCGTGCCCCACAATCATGCCAGAGGGGAGGGCCGGAGGACGCTGCCACAGTGGAGGCACTTGTATGCTCTCACCCATTCCGTCCTCCCAGGCCCAGCGCCTCCGACGCACCCAACACCACACCTCCAAGCATGTCCACCTATCCACCCATCAAGCTCTCGGATGGCAAAGAGATCCCTGGGATCGGCTACGGCGTCGGTACGGCCTGGTTCGGCCGCGGCGGGATCGACGCCGAGCTGGTCGAGGCGATCGTGCTCGCGCTGAAGACGGGCTACACGCACATTGACGGCGCACAAGCCTACGGCAACGAGACCAGCGTTGGAGAGGCTTTGAAGCAAGCCGCGATTCCTCGAGAGAAGCTGTTCAGTCAGTCGTCGTCTAGGCTTGGGCTCTTACGGTCGCTCGCCTGAGCCTCAGTACTCGGGGAGGTGGGGTGCTGACCCCCGACCGGTAACGGCGAGCGGCCGTGGCCGGCGAGGAAAATTTCACTGACCAGCTTACTGAGGGGACATATTACACAGTTACAACCAAAGTAGGAGGAAAGGGACTGAAAGACATCGGCGCCTCATGCCGCAAATCGTTGAAAGAGATGGGCATCGATTACGCTGATCTGTGAGCACGAGCTGACCGTGACAGAATTTTGAAGGGTCATCGGATTCTTTAAAACGCGTCGACTAGTATTGACATACTTGACCCCTCACCGCCCCTTGATCAGCTACCTTATTCACTGGCCCTACGACTTCGGCAAGGATGGGGTCCCAACCGCCGAAGAATGCTGGAAAGAGATGGAGAAAGTCAAGGCGGAGGGCTTGGTTAAGTCGATCGGTGTCTCGAACTATCGCATCCAGGACTTAGAGAAGACCCTTGCTGTGGCCGAGGATCGACCGGTGGTGAATCAGATCGAGTTCCACCCTCGAGTGTTCGAGAAGGCCGAGCCCTTGTTCGAGTTCAGTGAGTTCTCGCCGCAGTCCACTAGACAAGTTCTTGGGAGACCGACGTTGCGCCTCAGCCAGGACGATGACGACCTGACGAATCTCTATTAATCAATTCTTTCAATCCCGCAGTGAAAAAGGAAGGTATCGCCCTCGAAGCTTATGGCCCCACCACACCCTTGACAAAGTTGGTCGGTGAGCCGCTCGACTCGGTCTTGAAGCAAGTCGCCTCGGCCGTCTCGTCTCGCACCGGATCCAACACGACCGTCGAGCCTTCCCAAGTCCTTCTCTTGCTCGCGCATCAAATAGGCGCCATCGTTGTCACGACGTCGGGCAAGGAGTGGAGGATGAAGCAGCAGCTCGAATCGGCTGGCTTGCCCAAGTTGACCGAGGCCGAGATTGACGAGATCCGAAAGGCTGCCACACCGCAGCAGAGGAGGTTCATGCTGCACATGGACAGCGATGCACCCGCTTACTAGCCGTGGAAGCCTCTTCTGAGGGGTGGCTGATTCGCAGGAGATGTTTGAATGCGTAGAAACCGAGTGACTCGAAGATGGAAACGCAAGCATCTTCAAAGACCGATTCCCGGGAGAGTTGCATGCAGTGGTTGCAGAGCTGAGAACCGTTCTTGATCTCCTGAAAATACTCAACAAATCTACTAAAGATGATCGGGTAGGGGGGGGGGGGGGGCACGGTGCACTTATGAAGGAAGGCGGACTCGGGTAGAGCAAGGAGTCAGGAGCCGCATCAGCAACTTTGCCATCCCCGTTCTCAGCGCTTTTCATCGCCTTTAGCGCCTTTATCCGCGGTTTTAGTGAGTCTCCCATAAACTAGTGCGGTCGGTAAAAGGCGATGAAAAGCACTATATGTTAAGTCGCTTTAGTGCACTCAGTGGTGCATCTTGTGGATTCCGTGCTTGTGTAAGTGGCCATATAGTGCCTTCATCAACCCCAAATTTAGTCGCTATAACGGCTTTAGTGACATTGTCCCATTTTAGTACTCTACATTTAATGCTTTGTGGATGTGGTAGTACTTGTACATGCTCTATTTCACTCAATCTTCTACGGCACTGAACATCACTCTACGCAAAACCAAAGAGCTTATTTTGAGCCTCCTCTTCTTGCTGAGTATTCGTTGGCAGGCGAGCCAAGGCGGCAGACCCGCGTCCCCGTCTCGAGGTTCTCGACTACGGCGCTTCCATACTCACCCAAACACGCCTTGTGATGCCTTCTGACATTTCCTCATACACCCGATTACGGAAATGTCTCAAGATTGTTGCAACGAAGGGCGATTGGCCGTCCGCAGAGAACTCTGCGCTCTTGGAGATCGCCTCAAGACGCGCGTCTTTCGTCTTCGTCGTTTTCGTCGTCGCCGCTGCTGCTGCCGTCGTCGTCGATTTCATCATCTTCGCCATCATCATCGTCCTCGACATTATCATGGCGTTTGTCGTTCTAGTCATCATCTGTGTGTGGAATGAAGAAGATCTGATCCGGTCGGCATTCGCTTCATCATCGCGAGATCGGCATCGCCCGACGCGCGTTGGTCTGGCCTGTGACTAGCTCACCCCGGAAATGAACCTGACCGCTGATGATACCTACGACGCCGCTGAAATTCGCCAGTGGCTCAGTGGCGGATGCAGCGATGTTGGCCGCGGTGTTTGAAGCATTCTTCAATCTGTGGCAGGTACAAGTGCGGGTCAGGATCTGTTGGCGCTCGTCGTCTGCGACCGCCGCTGCCACCCTGACTGACTTCGGGGTGAACGCGTCGTTTTCTTCCTGGCTGTTCGACATTGCACGGCGAGAGCAAGACTATGCTGAGAGTCCTGACCATGTTTGTTCCTGTAAAAAGACACTCGTTGTGACCACTGAATGAGTCCCCAAGATCCACAATTGATGACATATATAGGTAACAAGACTCGAGGTTGAAGTCCATAGCATCGTATCTACCTCCCCTCGGCGACGAGGCACTGTAAGGAGCCCAGATTACTCAGCGGAAAGCGTAAGTAAAGGCGAGTTCCTCGGTTGTTCTCTTGAAGGTGCTTGACGAATAGACAGTCCCAAAACCAGTCGATTGTCAAGAGTCAAGAGTGAGGGTCCAGAGAAGGATAAGGAAAAAGAAGAAGAGAGAAGAGAGTTATGGATCGTTATTTAAGGAGCTCTGGAGATAAGAAAGGGAGACATGTAGACAATGAGGTTCTTTGTGAGAAACCAGGACAATAGAGAACAAATAGGAAGGGTGACAAAGGGATGCACAATGGTTGTCAGTCAAAGGCAGGTAAGTGGAAGGGAGGTCAGGCAAGTCGGTCCGAAGTTGAGCTTGGACCTACTGAGTGGCTGCCGAACCTTACAGGCACCCGAGTTCCACACAGCCGAGTGGGAGGAATCATGGGTGACCGACGACAAGTGGTTTGATCGAATTCAAGACCTCAAACACCTGCGTAACACCCATCGTCGACTTTCAGAGATTGTCAAACCTCGACTCTTCCGAAGCGTAGTCGTTGGAAGGTCTGGACAAGAAACACCCGACGTGGACGCGTTGATGGAGCAACCTCGGCTGCACCCTTTCGTACTACACCTGCGCGTGCTCCTCTTTTACGAAAACGACTCGTTCAGAAACGAAGAACGTTTCAGTTTTCTCATCAACTCGTGCTTCGCACTCGAAACGTTGGTGATCAGTGTCATCCCATACCAAGGACCGGTGTACGACTATAGCCAATCACTGGGCAAGGCCAAGGAAGAAGCGAACATGGCCAGGCGTCAGGTGCGACTCGGTAGACAAAACGCACCTCCGATGCAAATCAAACGTCTCCTCCGGTCCCCTCACGAGCTCCCACGACTACAAATGCTCAAGATACTCGGCACGTGCTTTGGTGATCCTCATTTCATCTGGGCGATACCATCACGGCGCTTGGGTTTAAGGCGCTGGGCGGTCCGTATTTTCTCGCAACGTTTATGGTAGTACAAGAACTCGCACCCGAAGTGCTACCGTCGCTCACCCGTATTAAGGGACGCCGCCTGTTGGCATTGGGACTCTTGCGAGCTTCATAATACCTCGGCTAAGCCGCCTTATGAGTGTACCGTGTGTCTCGGATGCGACTCGCCTGGGGGCTTCGAGATCAAATGCCTCAAGGAAGCGATTGCGAGGTTGGATTGCACCGTCGCTGATCGTGCAGCGTTCGCTTTGGAGAGCTTGGATGTTGCATCGGCCCTAAACACCTTCCTCGAACCGCACAAGTCTGGCGCCCTGTGCCTGCTCGATTACATATCTCTGTCAACAAAGCAGCATACGCTGTCGTTCAACGAGATTTCACCGTGTTCGACCTGAAAAGATGACGAGATGAGCTACTTCGACTGGCCGCGGGGCGTAACTACGTTCAACCGCACGTTCTTTCATAGCTTAGATCAACTTCAAAGTAGCACGCCGTTCGACCGATTCGTAAAAAGCTTTTCATCATGCTTAGCGATGGGCGGAGTTGACGTTTATTCTACAACAGGTGTCCCACGACTTTGTACGGCGACTGTCGGGCAAGTTCCCTAAACTCGAACGCTTCATTATCACCGATTTGTTCCATCACGAGCTGCCCATGATGCTCGCAGCAATCAAGAGCTCGACCGATGCCATATGGGCAGATGCAATTTACGTGATGACATCATTCCTTTACGACGTCAATTTCGTCGTACCGCCGTATGCTCCTCACTGCGTCCCATCGATTGTAGGGGCCTGGCTGGAAGGCTTCTTCACCGATAGTCCGAACGTCACATCGTTCGAGCTTCAAGCCATGCTCGAAAAACGAAGATTGACGTTGACAAGAGTCCAATCATGGAGTACGGGAGCGCGGGAATGGTATTATTGTACCGAATCGGAGGTGACGGAACTGCCCTTCGCCCTGCCCATGTTCTAGCACCGTTCCTGACGGGTCTGTTTGCGTTGTTAAGTAGAAGTATTCTCTCTTCCGGTGATGAATGAGTTGTTGAGTCCGTTATTTCTAAGGTGTGAATGACTGCAAGCAACCTCCGTATGCTTGCGTCTGGGTGATGAGGGTGACGACAATAGAGTCATGCATTAGTACCGGGCAGCAACCAGAAACAAAACAAGCATGCGATTGCACTCGTGACAAGGTGAGGTAGAATTCTGATTCGGTGGTATATGTACACGACAAAACACTTTTCCATCTCCATCCCCTAGGGTACATGTTTGTCTCCGAGATCTGTATTGATGAATACCCAAAACTAGGTCAGCATCGAAAGCCCATCCCTTGGAAAACAGCCCGCTGAAAGACCACACCACTCACATCTCCAGGAGACCTTGGTCGTCTCCTTCAATCCAGCAACCTTGACAATCCTCTCGTCCCCAGGGATGAGATCCAAGGCATTGTCGCTCAACTTGACATCGTCCGAGAACCAAAGAGTCCATCCCTTGACCGGTCGCTCGGCCTTGACCCTGATCTCGCCCTTGGCAACATCGACTTTGACGTCCAAGTTGACGGCCTTTTCGTCGGGTAGGACCAAGAACTTGTACGGTTCGGGGTAAACCAAGAATCTCGACAACACCTTCTTGGTCTTGGGATCGACGATCTTGGCCGTGACGACAACGGCGGCCTTGGGGTCCTTCTTGTACTTGGGCACATTCTTCTTGATCAACTCATTCGACTGGTTCGCGGCCAAGGTGAAGTCCGTGGACTGCTCCAAGATCTTCTCACCGGAAAGCAACTCGAAAGCCTCGACGACAAGGGTGATGGGAAGTTCCTTGACGAGACCGTTGACGGCCCAGATTTCGACCCACTCGGAGTCGACAAAGACCGACGTCTTGAACTCCTCGGGGTACTCGCGCTTGTAGTAGCGCTTCATACCGCAGGCGATGGGCGCCATCGATTGCTTGATCGCATAGTAGGCGGGCTTGGGTCGTTCATAGTAGTCGACAATGGACCACGAGCTGAAGTCGCGGAAGAGTAGGAGAAGGAGTCCTCACAACTCACAAGTTAGCTTCGGAATGATTGAGAGGATAAAAACGTCGATGTGTCACTCACGTGCAAGGGTAGACATCGTTGAGCTGCCAGACCAAGGCACCAGAGCAGTAAGCTCGGCCAGGGCCTTTGAACTCGCGTCGGAATAATCGGTAAGCCGTCGACAACGTCTCAGCCTGGATGAACTGGGTCGCAAAGACGTAGTCCTCGATTTTGAACGAGTGGCGAATGTTCTCGACGAGGTAAAGCTCGAGACGGCGCTCGTACCCGTCGGCCTTGTTGTGGCTAGCGACGGTTCTGCTTTGAACGTGGCGCTCGGACTCCTCGCCATTGATGAAGTCGTCCATGGTTCGGATGTCGGGAAGACCTTGCATGCCAAACTCTGACACGAAGCGACCACTGCAGGAAGACGGCGTACGAGTCAGCTTCTGTGTAGTCACGTTCTCAATCGAGCAACGAACGGCCCATTGTCGAAGAGAAACGCACCTCAACAGATCCCAATCCTGGTAGCGCTGTTGCGACCCATGCCAAACGTTCCATTGGTGGACATCACCGACAGTCTTGTCCGTCGTATCCTTGCCACCCCAGGGGCTTCCAGGGTGATAGAAGACGTCGGTGAGTGCGTTGACAACCTTGGGCAAGGTGTGCTCGTAAATTTCGCGGGCAGGGAAGTTGGTTTTGGTCCAGTCGCTCGTGTGATCTTCCGGGTCGTAGTCGAGTTTGCACTGCTCGGCAACCTCTGTTGGTAGGAAACGAACCTGGGTGAGCGGAACTGGGAGGGAAGAGATCCCTTCTCGACGATGCAAAAGAAACTCACGGTAGTCCTCGTTGTTACCCGCGTAGATGGACATGCAAGGGTGGGAGCGGAGGCGCAAAACCGCAGCCTCGGCCTCTCGTCGGACACTCTCCACAAACTCGGGGAAAGCGGGGTAAGCTCCACATCCGAACATGAAGTCTTGCCAGACAAGGATTCCCATCTCGTCGCATGCGTCGTAGAAGCAATCGTGCTCGTAGATACCACCAGCCCACACTCGGATCATGTTCTGATTCGAGTCGATGAGCAGTTGCAGCCAGGAACGATAGCGCTCCTCGGTCCCGTTGGTGATGAAGTTGTCGATGGGGATCCAGTTGGATCCACCACAGAACTGAGCGACGTTGTTGACCTCGAAGTAGAACGAAGTACCTTCTTGGTCCTTGAGAGGCTCCTGGACGAGGCGCAATCGTCGGAAACCGAATCGCTTCGAGACGGTGTGCAAGACCTTGCCATCTTCCGACACGAGGTCGCATTGGGCGGTGTAGAGCGGCTGGGCTCCCAGACCAACGGACCACCAAAGCTCGATCTCGTCGGCCTTGAAGGACCATTCGGCTTTTTCA
This sequence comes from Microbotryum intermedium, assembly GCA_022702645.1. Taxonomy (NCBI): domain Eukaryota; kingdom Fungi; phylum Basidiomycota; class Microbotryomycetes; order Microbotryales; family Microbotryaceae; genus Microbotryum; species Microbotryum intermedium. Next base: position 1,259,578 of record JAHWDX010000015.1, on the reverse strand, counting down.
CTCGAGTTGCCTCCGGTCGAGACCTTTTTGAAGACCTTGCCAGCAGGGTCGAGCACAGTCAAGTTGGTTGTCAACTGTTTGTTGGTCACATCCACCTCGAGCGTAAGAGTCGCATCGAGTTTCTCCGAGACCAAAGCGACAGGGTGCAAGTCGATGATTCGGTCGGCAAAGATCTCGACTCGGACTTCCTTCCACGGACCGGCAGTCATGAGGGTCGGTCCCCAGTCCCAGCCCCAGCCGTAGCCGGCCTTTCGGACGAACAATCGAGCGGCATCACCGTTCCACAGAGGCATATGCTTGCCCTTGCCCATGTGCTGTGGGGACACAAAACCCGGGGAGAAGAGCGACTTTTGAGTCAAGGAGTCGCGGCGATCACGGCAAGTCCGAGCGATATGTACGAACCTTCTGCTCGATCATTCGGCCCTTGATGACTGCCGAGGTGAAGACAAACACGAGGTGATTCTCGCCTTGCTTGACGTGTTCCGAGACGGTGACACTGCGGGGTCAAAAGTCCGAGAGGCTCATGAGCCATAGATTCCGAGTGTACGTGGGGGGGGGAGCCGTGGCGCTGTTCGCCCCCCGCCGCCTCTCGACGAGGATCGAGATTGAAACTGACCGCTCGGGAGTGAACATGTTGTCGCTCTCCAATATCTTCTTACCGTTAACTATAATCCAGATACTCTAAAGATCAGCTTCTGCTGCCTTTGGAGAGCTCCAGTACGAAGGCTCGGCGCTAGATGACTCACAAAAGACGGTAGCGAACGTGTCGAGGCCCTCAAAGACGAGGTCGACCTTGTCGCTCTTTTGGGGTGCTCGGTCGAGATCGAAGCTGGTACGGTACAGCCAGTCTTCTTCTCCGACCCATTGCACGAGCTGTAAGGCGATCGTCGTAGCGCGAGCCGTCAGGAATTGCCCCAGTGGGTGGCTATCGCCTCGAATCGCTCGCTCCCTCACCCCCACTCTTTGCGGACAGTGAGGGATAAAAATTTGCTCTATAGCAAGAGGGAGTGCCTTCGCGGGGTGCTTACCTCGTCATTGCACTTCTTGTAAGGGTCAGGGATCTTTCCGACGGCCAAGAGCTCGACCTGGATCATGGATGGCATCTGCACACACCTAGTCCAGCCCGACTCGAGTTCGTTTTCGCCGACGATCTGCTCGGGCGAGGTCAACGCCTTGACCGGCGACTGACGCCATTCCCACTTGGACGCGTCCGAGGAGAGGTTCAAGGTCTTCATGGTTGGTGTGATGCGCTGATCTGAAATGGGGACAAAGCGGCGAGGGAGAGAGAGAGCGGGAAGAGGGAGGAGAGCGAAAGCGGGGAGCCCGGAGGAAGGATCCAGAAGAGTGTGCTATGAGCGCGACGTCCGAAAGGTATTCAAGCGAAGTTCAACCGCGAACAAGCGGTGAGCGCGTGAGTTGCCAGCGGGGCGGATTGCCAATGTATGCAGGTGCAACCGCCCGCATCTGCCTCTGCGCTAGTTTCACAAAAAGGGAACATGTTAGGAGGCCCCAGCTGCAGGTGCACATGTGACCTTGGCCTTGGTTGCGAGGCGTGAGCTGCCATTCCAACTCGCGGCCTGCCAGGCCACGGGGACCGGCCATTAAAAAGGTTGCCCCGAGCCCCTTGCAACGCTGCGACCTGTGAGTGTATGCGCACCCTGGGACGCTGGTTCGGCACAGCGCTTGCGCCGTGCGCTCGGGCAAACGGACCCGACCTCCGCCGGCCAATTGTTTCCCAGGCCACTGCCCGAGGCACCATTCGCCCGCCGCTCGCTCACGCCCGACCGCCCGCCCGCCTGCGTGTCCGAAGCGCGCTTGAGAACGACGGCCCGAGGTCGCTCCCAGTCGTGTCTCCGCCGGTAGTCAACGGCCGACTTGAGAGTCATCAAGGGCCGAACACTGGCAAAAAGGAGCGTCATCATTTTTTAGCATTGTGCGTGACTTTAGGCATGGGTCGGACAGATCCAAGGGAATCAAAGTGGGTGTTTGGGTGTGTGTAAACCCAGAAAAGAAGGAGAAAACGAATTCAGCTGCGGGTGTGTGCGAATTGTGGAGGTCGGAGTTTCAGATTTCCACATTCCCCCCACTACTGGGTCCATCGGCGTCGAGCTCTCACTCATCCTTGCCCTTCGCTCCCTCCTCTCTGCCCTGACACCTCGCCTACAATTTGTGTATTGTAGTTTGTACCGATGCCGTACTCGTCCGCACCGTTGGCCCTGCCGCGAGGCTTCCGACATGGCTTCGCTACCGCCTCCTATCAGGTACGTTGACGTTGTTCTGCAGCTGACTCGACTGGGCCGCTTCTCTCCGCCTCGCGTGAGCCCGGGGTTGGGCCTTCCTCCGACCCCGGCGCGGGTGCGAAACAAGGCTTCGGCGACAGACAGACAAGACCGGCGTGCGAGAGCGCGCGTCTGGCCACGCCCAATCGTCGAGCTAGAGCTGACATGTGATGGTTCACTCGACAGATCGAAGGTAGCGTCGACGTCGACGGTCGAGGAAGTACCGTATGGGACGACATGTGCCACCGCAAGAACGAGGACGGCTCGCTCAAGATCGTCGACGGCACCGACGGCAGCATCGCGACCGACTCCTACCGTCGCTACAGCGAGGACATCGCGCTCATGAAGAGCTACGGCGCCAACTGCTACGTAAGTTGATACTTATTTTTATCGAGACGACCCATGCCCCCGGTCCTGGGATCGTATGAGTCCCAAAGTGCATGGACCCCTCGAGTTGCACACTACTACAAATAGCCGGCTGACCCCACCCCCTCTCCACCGGTCAATAGCGCTTCAGCATCGCCTGGGCTCGCATCATTCCTCTCGGTGGTGCAAGTGACCCCGTGAACCCCCTCGGGATCAAAGTGAGCATTTCCTCCGCAGTCCTGACTGTAGCACCTCGTTTCAAGCCGCTTACGCCTTTCCCGCCTACCCCCACTTCGGCGAAAAACCTCTCACTCTCTCCCCTTCCCTCCCCGTCCCGCGCCCACACACCTAGTTCTACTCGGATCTCATCAACGAGCTCCTCGCCAACGGTATTGAACCTCTCGTCACCCTCTTCCACTGGGACACCCCTTCGGCTTTGCAAGAACGTTACAAAGGCTGGCTCGACGGCGAGCAGATCACGCGCGATTTCGTCAACTATGCGCGAGTCTGCTTCGACGCGTTCGGCGATCGGGTCAAGTGCTGGATCACCTTGAACGAGCCTTACTGCGAGTCCATCCTCGGCCACTTGTTGGGCATTCACGCCCCCGGCCGAACATCGAACCGAACCCAATCTGCCGTCGGCGATTCGGTCAATGAGCCCTGGATCGTCGGCCACCACCAGATCCTCGTCCACGCTTACGTCTCGGACTTGTACAACAAGCGATACCGCCACAAGACCATCGGTGGCCGAGGTCAGATCAGCATCGCCTTGAACGGTGACTGGAACGAGCCTTACGATCAGGAGCCCGCGACGATCGCTGCGGCCCAACGAGCGAACGAAGCCTGGGTCGCCTGGTTCGCCGACCCGATCTACCTCGGTCGGGACTACCCCGCCAGTCTTCGAGCCCAACTCGGTTGGCGGTTACCTCAGTTCACTGCGGCCGAGCTCGACTTGCTCAAAGCCAACATCCCCGAGTTCTACGGCATGAATCACTACACGACGAACCTCGTCAAGCCCTTGCCCGAGCCGGCGGACCCGCTCAACTACAACGGCAACGTCTCGCTGCACCATGCCTACCCCGACACGGGCAAGTTGATCGGCACCCCTTCGCAATGCTCATGGCACTTCAATGTCCCCTGGGGCTTCCGCAAGCTTCTTGGCTGGATCTGGAACCGCTACCACATCCCGATCGTCGTGACCGAGAACGGTTACCCCGTCACGAACGAGCACAGCTTTTCGCTCGAGAAGGCGATCGACGATACCGAGCGCTGCAAGTTCTACGAATCGTACCTTAACGAGATGGAGAAGGCCATGTTATTGGACGGCGTCGACGTAAGGGGCTACTGCGCTTGGTCCCTGTTGGACAACTTTGAGTGGGCCGAAGGGTACATCCCTAGGTTCGGGTGCACCCACATTGACTACAAGACGATGAAGCGTACACCCAAGAAGAGTTCCAAAGTCATCAAGGAGTGGTTCGCAGCGCGAGAAGCCAAAGGCACCTCGACTTCGTCCGTCATCCCTTCGAGCGTCGTCAACCTCGTCAAGAACTCCAACTTTGAAGTTTCGGCCGAGGCCGTCATCGCTTGAGCGATGGAAGGGGGCCGAGACCTCTTTTTTTCTTCGTTCCTTTTTGCGTTCGTTGTTCTTTTTATAGACGACTAAACCCCCCTTCAGACGATCTAGGAGGTAGAGGGTATGTGCTTCTTCTCTGTTCTTCCTTTTCAGTGTACAGCCCTGGCTCCTTCATTCCTGTACATCAATAGTGTGGTGCATGACGATACTTCACCGGTGATTTATGCATTGTATTGATCAAACGAGAACCCGCTCGCTCATTTGCACTCCGCCAACAATGTACACATTCCACGGGTTCTGTACCCCCCAAAAAAGCTACAATCAAAACCTATCCATCCCGCACACACCCTGCCACCTCAATACTCGCCCTCAAGTTCATTCGCAAAGTATAGAATACATTCCCTGATTCCGGCGACCGTCGTCCACCTCGGTTGCCACCCCAACTCTTGCCTGGCCCTCGAGATATCCGGTTTTCGTCTCGGCGGGTCATCGACGACCGCTGCTTCATACACAATCTCGGACATCTGGTCCTCGTCCAACTGCCCTTTATCCATCATCGTCATCGTAAGCGGCGCTTCGGCGTAGGGACTCGCATCCGTCAAGCTCAACCTCTTCTCGTTCCCCTCCCTCAACGAAGGTGAATAATACGCGTCGTACTCGTCCTCTCGCCTCGAAAAATCGGAGCGCCGTGGGATCTCACCGTCCTGTCGCATCTTGTGGACCGTGCCCCGGATGAGGTGAGCCCATTCGGCGACGGTCGCTTCGTCCTCGGAGCCGATGTTGACGGGTTCGGCAAAGCTCGAGTCCATCAGGGCGATCAACCCCGAAACAAGATCATGCACGAACTGTAGGTATCGAGATCGAGCACACGGTCAGATCGAGCATGCTCGAGAGTGGGCAGCCCTAGTCCGATCTTCGAACCTACCATCAACGACCTCGTTGCTGTGCCATCGCCGTAGATCCGGATCGGCTCCCCTTTCAAAGCCGCTACGATGAAGTTCGACACCAACCTCCCATCATCCATGTTCATCCTCGGTCCATAGCAGTTGAAGATGCGCGCGACCCGGACGTCGACGCCGTCTTGACGATGATAGCCGTACGTCAAGGCTTCCGCGACTCTTTTGCCTAGATAGTCATCAGACGAGGTGTCAGATTGAGATCATACCCAGATGATGAGAAGGATCCAAGCACACCTTCATCATAACACGCCCTCGGCCCGACAGGGTTGACATGGCCCCAATACGTCTCCTGCTGGGGATGCTGTTCGGGACTGCCGTAGATCTCACTCGTGGAGGAGAGGAGGAACCGCGCCTTGACACGCTTGGCCAGACCGAGCATGTTGAAGGTGCCGAGGAAGTTGGTCTTGAGCGTCTTGACCGCGTTGGCTTGGTACGCTCTGGCGAGTGAGAACGGAATGGGTAGAGAGAGTCAGCACTCCGGAGGCGAACCAGCTGCTCAGAGGTGAAGTCTCACTTTGGTGAAGCAGGGCAAGCGAGATGATATATCTGATCGACTTCGACCATGAAGGGTTCGGTCACGTCGGCTCGAACGAGTTCGAAGTTGGGATGACCGACTGGTTCGCAGAAGGCGGGGACCGAAGATCAGCCCTCGTGTTCTTTCCCACTGTATCCAAATCTCACAACTGACCCCAGTGGGAAATCGACGTCTTGGATCCGGAAAAAAAGTTGTCGAGAACGACGACATCGTGACCCGAGCACATCAAGCGATCCTGAAGGGTGAATCGAAAACTTTTGAGCAAAACTTTTTCCTCCTCCGAGCGTTTCACGGGTCACTCACGACCAAATGACTGCCGACGAAGCCCGCTCCACCGGTAACCAGCACCCTCTTCCGATCCTTCTGCGCCAACCTCCGTACAGGAGGGAACGTCGATCTCTGCGTGAAGCTGACGGAGCGGAACGAGGCGCCCGACGATTGCCTCGAGTGATGGCCGCCGTACGCGGTCGAGGACCCCCCACTGCTATGAAGCATCGGAGCGGTCGAGGGATGGTCGTAACCCAGTTGCAGGACGGGTGTCGAAGGGCCTGGATCGTTGCCATAGTCCGAATCACCACCGTGCAGAGCGGATTGCGAGAGGTACAAGGATTGCAGCTGTGAAAGTCGACCAGGAGCAGGACGTCAGCTGGGCAGCAGTCTTCGGCCTCGCGACAGCAAACCGAAAGAGCAACGGGCACGTACCAAGTCCAATGGCAAACCATCGATGGAGGATATTGTCTTGCCCTCCCTGTCGACGGTCGGAGCGAGCACGATGGACCCGTTGCTGGCGTGGCTGCGGAGACTGAGGTCGCTGCACCGCTTGGACAGCCGATGGCGAGCCTGTGCTTCTGCGATCCTCTTGGGCGTGCCTCCGACCGACGACCTCGGGGTGAAGGGCCCTGCGAGCTGAGTCAACCTGTCGTCGTCGTTGTCGTTGTTGTGGTTGACATTCGCTTGCTCCTCATTTCCGTGATCGTGGTCATGGTCGTAGCTCTGTTGAGTCTCGTTCAATGAGGATCCCCGCTGAGGATACTGCTGCTGCTGCTGTTCCAGGTGCTGCAGGCCCAGGCCCTGCTCGTTCGACCGATCGAGCGTCACTTCCGACTCGGATTTCGACGGCGTGTTGGACCTCGACGAGGCCTTGATCGTTTCCGCTCGAGACAACGACATCCAAGTCGGTGGCGAGGTGGGTTCGGCCATGCTCGACCTGGGCAGAAGACACCTGAGATTGTGATTGAGGTCCACGGGGGTCGATGCAGAAGCAGGGTGCCAGACGAGACGAGACGGACGAGCGCCAGACGTGGTGAGGAATATCTGACGATCGATGGCCAACGCGCGAAACGACGAGCGGCGATCATCCGTGCGTGCCGTAATCGGATGTGAAGCGGGATTATTCGAAGGGTCTCCTTTTTGCAATCATGCAATCATTCGTCTCGCAAGGAACCGAAAAAACACTAGGGAAAAAATCACTTTTTGGAATTTCTCATCATATTCGGTATTTTCATGCTGCTAGATAGGTCGCATCGCACGCCTAAACCAGAGTGCCTCGTTCAGAGGGTGTTCTCGGTCAACAAGTCCTTCAACGACTCTTGCACGCGCTTCTTCATCGTCACCTCACCGCATCGGACCCACACGCGCGGGTCGTAAAACTTCTTGTTGGGGCCGTCGGGCTTTTCGGGGTTGCCGACCTGCGTCTCGAGGTACGCGGCTTTCTCCTTGAAGTAGTCGCGGAAGCCGGTCATGTAACCCCATTGCGCATCCGTGTCGACGTTCATCTGTTCCAAGACAGCCCCAGTTGTTTATCAGTCTCAACGGAACCCCCCATGAAACCACTCATTGGCGGACAGAACCAACCTTGATGACACCGTTCTGGACAGCGGTTGAGATCTCTTCCTTGGTCGAGCCGGATCCACCGTGGAAGACGAGATAGCTGTGCCAAGGTGGACACTGTTCAGCACCCCCGCAAAGCAAAACGTGTTCTTTTGTTGTTGGCGAATCGAGCTCCTCGACTCACATGGGAAGGGGGTTGTCGGACTTGAGCTGCTCATGGCAGTACCTCTGGTGCTTGGCCAACAATTCGGGCTGCAACTTGACGTTTCCGGGCTTGTACACGCCGTGGACGTTGCCGAACGCGGCCGCGATCGAGAACATGGACGAGATGGGCGACAGGGCGTTGTGGATGTCGAGGATGTCCTCGGGCTGGGTGTACAAGGACGCGTTGTCGACGCCCGTGTTGTCGACACCGTCCTCCTCACCACCAGTGATGCCGATCTCCATCTCGAGCCATAGGTCGATCTTGGCCATGCGCTTGAAGTACTTGACGCACACCTCGATGTTCTCCTCTTTGGACTCTTCCGAGAGGTCGAGCATGTGCGACGAGAACAAGGGTTCGCCGTGGGCCTTGTAGTAAGCCTCATCGGCCTCGAGCATCCCTGTTGAATGCCATTAGTCAGCATGCTTTGCCCCCCCCCCCCAGGTAATGTCCTGCGAAAGCTGCTTCGACTCACCATCGAACCAAGGCAAGAGCTTCTTGGCACAGTGGTCGGAGTGGATGACGACAGGGCTAAAGGCAAACAGAGCACCATCAGTCTCCACACTCTCCCGAGACTGCGCTGCCCACTGCTCGCGACTCACATGCCATAGGCGGGGGCGATGGCGCGGATGTAGTGAGCGGCAGCGACGGCACCGGCGATCGAGCCCTGTTGCTGGTCGTTCTTCAGGCCCTTGCCACCGAAGAAGGCGGCACCACCTTGCGAGACCTGGAGGATCACGGGGGCCTTGGAGTCGCGGGCACCTTCAAGAGCGGCGACGGCGGTCGAGGACGACGTGACGTTCTAATAATTTGAGAGGCGAAATGGCAGAATAGTGCATATACGCAGAGGGGTCAGCCAAAAGGGAAGGGAGCCACCGAATTGAACACGACGTGCGGGCGCCGGGGAGTCCGGTCCGTGCTAGTGAGCGCGCCGAGGCGTGCCGGGACTCGACGGAAGCCGGCCTTTTGGCGCGGAACAGGTCGGAGGGGCAGTCGAGGCTGGGAAGGGACAGAGGGGAGAAGAAGGGAAATGCGCAAGAACTTACGAAAGCCTACACATGACAACGGACACCGCATGGTACAACAGATGGAATGGGAAAAGAGTCAGTCCGGGGCCGGGACGCAGTCGGTTGGAGGTCGCTTCATCGATGGGGGGACGCCATCGATTGGGTGACCGTAATCGGACAAGCCAAGCCGCAGCGCCAACCAACGCCCCCGTCGATTTGGGACCGCCGTAGACAAGACAAGGAAAACCCTGGGAAGGCATGAGTGCTTACGGGGATGGCGAACTGTGGTAGATGAGAATTGATCGTCTAAGTCAGTTACTGTGCTACTACCGAGCTCCGCCGTCGGTGCCAACCTGGAGCCGACGGAGCGCAACTCGCCGAGAGGGCCACCGCTCAAATCAATGAGGAAGGAACGTACATGCTTCTCTCGGGCATAGTCAAAGAGCTTGACCAAGTTCTGGCCCGTGATGACGCCACTGTGGGATGCATTGTAATCGTCCTCACAGGCAGAGGTCAGCTGGATGATCTCGTTCCCGACTTCAAGTGGGGCAAGCCGGGGTGGGCAACGGTGAACACGCACGTCTGGCCACGGAGGAAATCCACACAAGCAGTACGACACGAACAACGGTCAGCCATTCGAAAGTCAACGCGCGGAGTAGATGGGCACGTCGTAAACTCACAGGTACGATATCGAGCAGTCCCATAGCGATAAGAGTAGAATGCGTTGGAAGAGGTAAGAAGTAGTTGAGGTCGCGAGTGGTGCGTCGGAGGCGAGGGAGCGAGCGCGCCCAACATCTCACGTCACTCGTTTCGACGATTTCGCTCCGAGTCCGATAAGCGGCAATTTCCTTCGACCGAATTCTTTCGACGAACGATCCGGTTTCCATGAAGACATTGTTTTGTAGCATCAGTCACTCCAAAAGTCGTGAGTGTAAACATCGCGCACATGCAGCCCCTCTGCGACATGACCGAGGCTCGGTGACTTTTTTTTTCTCTTCTCTCACCTCGGGCACACATCCCGAGCACAGGCAGGCAGGCACGTACGGACAAAAAACCCTTGCGCAAGCGTCACTCGTCAGATCAAAGCCTTTTATTCCAATCCCAAATAACAACCCACTGCGACTCAATCCCCACCATGATGCTCTTTTTTAGGTGATGCGAAACAAAAAAACAAGGGACGATCCACAACCGGCGGCCTCGAGACGGGAACTTTATGCGGCCTTTCGACGGAACGAGCAGCCTGAACGAGGAAAACCGGTCGCCGGGACAATGTCAGTGAAACGTTCGATGACGCGAATGGCCGTGGTGTGAATGACGACGCACCCTCGGTGAGACGGCACTTTCCACCGGTCGGTTGGCACAAGACTTGAGAGCACGATCCGCACGTAACGACAGTGTTGGCGTGGCTGAAGACGGTGTTGATGTTGAAGCAGCCTACATGAGAGCGAAAGTAACGTATGGTCAGCCATCTGGATTCTGCTCGACTCAATCATCTCCGAACTGTCCAACTTGCCAGGGCACTTGACGTCCATGAAGTATCTGTGAAAGAGCGAGCCAGGCAGCACCCTCCTTCAGCAACGGCATTCTTGATCCCACGTGATTGGTGTTGCTTGTGACTCACGAGTTAGGGGCCTGTACCAGCCTCTTGAGTTTGTGGGTCCGTTCAGTGGTGGTGGCGGAAGGGTTCAAGAGATCGACGACGAGAGACTGTTGGATTAAGAGGCGGCCAAAGTCAGCACTCCAGCACATCGATCCATTTGGCGGTTGTTGATGAATGGGCTCCACAGGCGATGAGATATGCCATGGGTTGCGTCGAGAGGAGGTTGGAAACGTGTGTAGGGGCGGGCGAGCGAGTGAGTGAAATGTCAGGTGGTAGTGGTACACGAGCGTAGGGGCATAGGATCGTACACATGGGCACGAAGCGTGCAGGTTCATTACGACGGTATCGCAAAGGCGTGTTCCCCGCATACCACCACCTTAGTCGCCCATTTTCCTATGCAATACATCCAATTTGCCACCTGGTGTAGTCGAGTCGCTGCAGCTGTCCCGTGGCGGCCATGTTCGCTGCAACCCTGCCCGTGCGCCGACCCCAGCGCGCATCCTGCCTGGCGGGCTGGCTGGCTGGCTGGCTCACACGATCGCACCGTCGTCGCACCTCGCACGCGGCCCACAGGCGCAGGCCCAGGGCCAACACGCTGGTCATCGCCACGCCCACGCTCCTAAGCGCCTCTCCCATGCCTCCCAGACCGCAATGATCGCTGTAAACGTACCATATTGGGCTGTTGGACGGATCGAACGCGGTGGATGGGGTGTAGTTGTGGCAGGTCAGCGTGGCGAGGTGGGTGCGACGTAGAGGGCGACAACGAAGCAGGCGGGTGGCAATTTTCAGAGGCGACGACGAACGACGTTGAAGGGATGGAAGGAAACGAGAGGGGTGGGTAAGGGTGGATGTCAGTACTCGAGTTCAATGCTGAGAGTTGTGCAGCGTATGGTGGGCTGACCTTGTGTAGACGTCGAGCAGTAGCAGAGTCGAGATCAAGAGTCGAGTGCAGAGGGCAATTCAAGGCGAGCTGCTGCAGCTGCGCTAGGCCTCTTTTCGCCCTGCGCGGCCAACCGAGATCTCAGCGCAGCGCGCGCGCGGCGCAGCGAGAACGAGCCAATACCCGCCTAGCGAAGCGAGCGCGTCCGCCTACTACACCATTAGCCCAATTCATCAATGGGAGACCCGTGACCGCGCTTGAGCCGATCAGCGGCTAGACGCGGGGCAATCACCTGAAGTGGCAATCGCCGACATTTGCCCACCTGTCGATTGAGGGGTGAATCAGTCGAGGGTACCCCAGGAATCAAGAATGGACCGCCATGAAAAGTTTGCGTAGATCGCTGTCGTCAGTATCACATGATTGCGCTCGGCGTACTTTTCGGACTCGGGGCATCCGTCGAATGTGGATTCAATGAAGACTTCGCCACTCTGCACCTTTCAGAGCGAGTGGAGATCCAAAGTACGTCTTCCTTCCTGACATCGAAATGCGAAAGTCTAAATTGCAATGTAAATATAACCCAACCCAATGACAGATGTCGAACGGTGCACTCAAGCCATCCTGGAACTGATCCGACTCAAGTGGCGACTGTCCAAAGTCACGCGACCACACTGTAAAGTCTCGTGTTGATTTTGACAACGACTCGAGGGCAAATATCGACCCTCGTAGACTTTCCAGCTCACGTCGATCCCAGATTTACATCTAAGTGCAGCCAGCGCAAGAGTAGGCTCGATGTCAGTCAATCGCATTACGCCGAGTCGTCATAGGCGCAACATCTCCTTCCGAGTCCCGAGTCTCGCATGAAGATCACGTGACCTCTCGACGCTGCAGAGCAAAACAGGGAATAAACAGCACTCACGAAATCGTCGTAGTCTCCCGTATCATCCAACACCTCATCATACGCCCCCGTATCGGCCCTACCCATGCCCAAAGTTTTGCTCGCCCCCAACATGGGCTTGGCCGCTCCCTTCTTCTTCTTCCCTCCACCCTGGGCCTCCTTCTGAGCTTTTTGCTTCTCGTTCGCCAGTGTTGTCAGTTTCGATCCGACAGCCTTGACGTCGAGGTCGTTCAAGGGCCCGCAGATCGATCGCACAAAGCTCTCGAGGAAGGCGGTGTAGACGGGGGAATCAGAGTAAGCGTTAACGATTTGCTGGGTGAGCGAGGTGGCGACCGTTTCGGCGTCGTTCTTGGTCACCAGCGATTGCGAGAAGGGGTCGTTGTCTAGTGTATATGCAGCACTCCGTGATTTAATTCATAGTTGTCTTCTTTCGTCTTGCGATTTAAACTGACCATTGACAGAACTTGCGCCGAAGAGAGCGGTCGCATTCTCCATGTCGGCCTTGAGCATGGCCGCTCGTTCCCTTGCCCTTCGTGCAGCGGGATCACCTTCCTCTCGTGCCTGTGGAGACAAAGTGTCCGATTGGTATGATGAGCTCATGAAGGCTCAGTACATGTTCCACCACGTCCTCACGTACCTTTGCAGCCAAAGCGGCCTTCTTGGCCTGTTCTGCCGCCTCCTTCTCAGCGATCTTCTGCTTCGTGATGCCCTTGGCCCGAACAGGTGGTGCAGGTCCAGCCGGTTTCTTGGCCTTGTCCTCATCCTCGTCATCCGATGCATCCCAGTCATCCTATGAGCGCGCCCAACGAGACAAGAGTGTATGCCAGATCCACACAAAAGAGTCAGTTTCGCGAGCACGTGCCGCCTGGTCGCCTCCGTTGAAGGGTATGGGGATAGACGTACCTTTACATCATCATCTGAAGCATCCTCGTCGGCGAACTTGGACTTGATGGGTGCTTTGGGGGCTACAATGGGCGCGACGGCACTCTTGGTCGTCTCGTCGTCGCTCGCGTCTGAGATCCCCGGCGAAATGACGTAGCATCACGAGGAACCATTGCATCAGCTACCTCGGCTGCGTAGCTCAGTCTGAGGTGTAAAAGCAGCTCAACTCACCCCAGTCACTCATGTTGTGCGGATTGCGGTGGATGGGGTTGTGTGTTGAATGGCGAACAAACCCGACAGCCGAGGGTTCGCAACGAGGTCTTGTGTGTCCTGACCAAGATTTGAGCTCGGACCCTCTCCAGATCTTGGAGGGTTGTCGCTCCTCATACAATCCTGAATTTTATGGCATGGGAAGATATATATCACCTTGTTCATGGTGGGGGATCCCAGTACGTTTGATTATCGGAGCTCTTTGGCTATCGAGATAACCTTTCAAGTCTCAGTTGCATGAGCTACAGGATTTAAACTAACGTAGTTCGACACACGGATTCCGACTCGCGGTTTCAAGTCACTAGCACCCCGGAGTCCCGACTGATCATGTTTCCTCCTTGAAAAGAGGTTTAAGCGATGAACTGGCAAAAAATGAAGCACCCCAATCGGTCGGGTTCCGTGTTAGGGTGCTGCAGAGCGCCCCGTCGAAGCCGAAGTTGTTGCCCAGGCGAAGCTTTTAGGTCTCGTACATACCGCCTCGGACTTCTGCGAGGGCGAAGTCCGAAGCTGGCGCTGAGTAAGTCCCTGGTACCACCAATCTTAAACTTCTCGGGTTCTTCTTTCATCAACACTTTCTATACGTACAATGAAAGAGGTGGGATTATCTATTAAAATCGTTGGATGGTGTGTAAGGAGCTGCACGGGCGTCTCAATATCCAAAGCTCCGTCTTGTAACTGACTTGATTAGCCAGCCCATCAGCGAGCGCAACCGCCAGTAGTAAAAGTGACTTGTCCTTTTGAAAGGAGACCAGGCTTGCGGAGTGCAGGTTCAAGGAAGTTTATGTCCACTGCACGCCTTGAGAACATTCGGATCACCCCTGTTGTTCAGATAAAGTTTTTTCCATGACATGAAGAGAGGACCCCTTAATTGAGAATTGGAATGGATTTGTGGTAGGCATTACATGAACATGACGCCGCCGCGCGCGTGCGACGACGGCCAAACCGTACGAGACCTTTCCCTAGGTGACACCTTTCTCAGTGACCGTGCCGAGTGCTACGCTGAGAAGGAACCTCGCAAGGGTGAATCCTTCGCAGCTGCTTGCGTGGTGCGGATGAACAACCCAATGCATCGGCTCACCGAAGACGATTGTTTTGGTCCCATACTGCGGCTACACCTATCGCATGGTGCGCCTCTGAAAATGTTCAAGGTCACTGGCGCTCGCTTCGACCCCTCAATCTTTCAGTTGGGTGACTCGATCACACATCTCGCAGTCTTTGGTGCCATTTCGACTTTTCGTAGATCGTCGCGACATCTGCTTCAAAAGCGTTATTACGATTATTTCCCGTCCATTACAGTCGTGGAGGACGAGCACCCTTGGGATTGGGATTGGTTCGCAATGCTTGGTCTGCATCGCCTGCGGAAGTTGACCCGCATCCCCCCCATCACCGAAGTCGACACATTCGGTATGGGCCTGGATTCATATCTGGAGAATCAGATTGATTTTCTTCGTCTGACCCAGTCTCAGCGGGAGGATCTACCTCTGCCGTCCCTGACTTTCGTCGGAGCCCAGAACACATTCCGTTTGCCTCGTTCCTCTAACGTGTTTCGCCTGCTCGGTTATCTCTCACCTTCGACTCACCTGCGCAGTCTCTCGTTGGCTGGATTACCCCTCGGTGTCGCGTAGAATGAGTCGGACATGCGCAACGTGGTCCTACCGCAAGGAGTCACATCACTTCAATTCAATTTCAATGGGCCGAACACATTCGATCAAACCGTGAGTGGCAACACCCTTTAGAAGCGTACGCAGAAAGCTGACCCTAATGACCATCTCACCATAAATTGATATGTCTCAGTCTTGCTTCGACTTCGCGCAGAGCTTTGCGAGCCGTTTCTCCAAGCTGGAGCGTCTGACGCTCACAGACCCGTTGTTCCTCGCTTGGCTCGAAGATGAGAACGACGCCGACCCCTTAGCCAGGGCCACGAAGCTCGACAATAGCCTGCTCGTGAGGGCTTTGCACGATCTCGCGCTCAGGTGTTCCGTCGGTCCGGACTTTGATTGCATCAATGACGACAGGGACTTAACGGATCAAGTTGATGCCAGGATCATGCCGCTTCTCAACCAATGGTTGACGAATTGGATCAAACCGACGAACCCCAACGTACACCTAGTCATCTTCGACTCGTCACACGACAATCTTGCAGCGACGCTGTACAGATGGGGGAAACAGGAAAATTGGGACTATGATGTCTCACTGGGTCCCAGCTGGTTTGCAAGGTGAGGTTCGAAGCACGATGTCGGATCTGTCATCTTCTCGCCCTGCCGAGACAATTTGTTGTACGAGAAGCTGCGGATGCACTCCTCTGTAAAAGCAGGTGTACTGTTACCACTAGTTCAAAGTGATTCATCTATTTATGTATTGCATCCATCTGCTCTCTGCCTTTTGTCACTGGGCTTTCATAGCACCAAGAATGATGCTGCGACCCGAAACTCCTTCAGATCGCTCGCTGGCGGAGCACATCACCAGCATTTGAAGCGCGGCGCATTGATTGATGAGACGGGAGAGCTTGTCCTCATGCTTGTACTGTTTGTTGTAGAACACAAACACGCGCATGTATCGAACCAATGACAGCAGCTGGGGTTGGTGCAAGAGAGCGTCCATGTCGTCGGACCCCCAATATGAGCGGCCGACCATGATGTCCCTGAACAGTCGAGGCTTGAGCACGAGCGATAGTCGTCGATTCATCCCGTGCAGATGCCGTAGGTCTTGCACCCGGTGGAACCAGCCGTCGTCACCCCATCGTGGGGCAAACTCTTTTTCGGTCGTATAGTATCCGGGTCGATTGGTCCCCAAAGCGGGAAGGTAGGACGCGATGTGGTCAATGAGCTCGTCGGGCAGTGACAACAACCCACAGCCACTCGATGAGTCCACCATGTTCAGCCTGTCACGCAACAAAACCATATCAGCTTCACAAGTCTGCAACATTGCAACACATGACCACACTCTTGTAGCTTGTAAATCCAGCCGAGAGGACTCACGTTGTGGTGCTACTGCTTGGTCAAACAAACTCAACACAGCAGGAAGAAGGATGAGGTCCACTGTCGTGAGGCGAAGCTCAAACACTTGTGACGCTCCCCACAGTCGACTGCATAGTTACTGGGCCAATTGAGTTGGGGCAATTGCAAAGAAGCTGAATCAGTGGGGTGGGTGTTGCCTCTTGAGGTGGGCTGAGTGATGAGACGTGGTGAGGGCCGCCTGAGCAGGATAATTGTCTGGGCTCGCTGGGCGACGCGACGCGACTCGACTCGACTCCGCGATCCCGACCGATCCGACAGGGTCCGACGCAAATCGAGAGCGAGCATGCACGTGACCCATCGAGCAGATCTCCATGGGCCGCCGTTTGGAGTCGTTTGGGGTTTGAAACTTCGTTGCCCAGCTCTAACTGAGCGATCGATCTGGCTTCGGATAAAGCAAAATTCGATGTGCCGCCAACCCCTGAGACAAGCGAGGAAGCCCACATCACATTGGTGAATGCCCCAAAAAGCAGAGTCATAGAACAAGGACCACAGCAATGAGTGAGGCTTTGGGACGAGTGGGAGCAGCAGGAGCCATCGAAGACCTTTGTGGTGAACACGAGTTGCGGCCCTAAGTCGGCGGTGTCGAGAACCGGCGGGTGCATGCGACATCGCACACGCTTTGTTAGGCGGACTTAGAATCAAGACTAAAACAGTGCCCTTTTTCAAAGTGCCACACCCCTAGAGGACCTGGCCAGGATCATTCTGGGCTGCTACAGGTGTTGCATCTGGAGGTGATGCAGTGGCACAGCTGGCTGCATGCGACCGCTGGCCTGAGTCTCCTTTTCTGTTCTCTCCGGTTCAGACACATTCCGACTCTTCAATCCTGCCTACTGGCAAGGACTATTTTTCAAAGCATTGACCTTGCCTCAAATTCCGCTCTCTTTTCGAAAACGCTCAGGCTGGCTGAACACATGCTGCTGTCTGGTCAAGATTTTCGGCGCCTTTTCGACGCCTTCGATATTCTGGATACAAAATTTCAGTGGGGTCGAGAAGGTGGTGTCGAGTCGCCGTGGCAGCTTTGTCAGAGCGTGCTCTCAGTGGTTCAGTTGCAGACGGAAACAGGACAGCTGCAACACTTTGTTGAACAATTTCTCGCGCTTTGCATGTGCTGGGATCGCTCATCATGCGTTTCAAACGAGGATTTTCTGGAAGGGCTAGGATTAGTGACTTCGATTCCCGAGTTGCGCTCCGGCGCTCCTCGGATCTCTTTCGAAAAATTTACGCAACTGTGTGTCATAGCTCCGAGCACCTGTTGCCATAGCTTCAGTTTCTACCCTTTAGGGTGCGCCTAGCACGGGCCCTTCTATAGATTCGTAAGGGCTTTTTGAACCCCTTCGCCAGGCGGCACTAATATACTGTCACCGTAAATATGGCCGGCACGGCGACACAGTATCCGCCGGTAAGCGTGGGCAAGTGCAAGTTCGATGCGGCCGTACCTCGCTTGTCGCGACTTGCCTAGCACTGCCCTGAGTCCCAGAGACTCATGGTCCGTCTCGTTTCCGGTGCTCGGTACATAGCTAGGTACCTATGTAATCCCACTGCCCAGCCGACTAGGATGGACACCCAAATATTGATGAGGTACGTACCTAGGTAGGTAGGTAGGTATGTAGGTAGGTGCCAGTGTTCTACAGTCGTGTGTGTCGTCGTTCAGATTTTCATGCAGGTCAGACTTCACTTTTGGTGCGAAAAAGCGCGAAGTCTTCGCTACTCCAAGGAACTCGAGCCGAAAGTACGGGCAACGGGAGCCGATGGAGGCCCCGGAAGCCCAAGGGCCAAAACCCCCGAAAGTACGCAGGCACTTTTCTTGGCGATCAGATATCAGAGGGCGCCGACGCAGATCCGCACCGACCTGAGACAATTTTTTTTGGCTCTCGTCGTGCAAATCCTGGATACATGTTCTCAGTATGTGTGTGGAAATGCAAACGTGGGTCCTTTTCACCTCTGCTCTCGTTCCTTCCTTCTCATATCATCTTTATCCTTAAAACACTCTCCAGCTCCCCAGCTCCCCAGCGGCAAACCCACCCATTCGAGTCAGAATGTTCTTCGCTCGCTCCGGTATCGTCGCCGCGACCTTGCTCATCCTCCAATCGACCCTCTCGATTGCTGCTCCCTTATCGGGCAACGGTGTCCACGAACTCGAGAAGCGCATCACCTGCCAGGCCACCGAGGTCCCCATTAGTGAGCCAAGTTCCTCCACCTCGGCCTTCCAACTTCCTCCCCTCAACCCCACCTCCATCCCCTCCGCGTGCCCTTCCCTCCACGCCCCATCCATTCATCTAGTGCTCATAGTCCTACACCCATATAGATTCCTTACGGCGCCAGGTTACTGACGCTCGACTCTTGATATTCGTCTCCTTCGCAGACAACGCTTGCGTGTCTTGCGCCTCGCTCTACAAGAACGCGTCGACCTGCACTCGATCGGTCCCAGTGACGTGCTCGTACGGTGTGGTCAACTCCGTCCGCAAGTAAGTGTGCCGTGCTTGACTCGAACCTGGTAGCCCCTTGCTTCGAGTCTGTAGAGTATCCCACAGTTGCTGACTTGAACCCCTATCCACTGCTTCGTCATCCAGGTGCGCAGCCGTAAACTGCACCAGCACTCCTGGAACCTACCTCAGCACCGATGGTGAGTTTTCTTCTTGCTGAGACTGAAATGATTTTCAAGCTCTCCTCGTCCGATTACTAATGGACTAATGTGTGCTGTTCATGGCTCTTCCACCCCCAGGCAAGCAGTGTTTGGACTGCCAGGACCCCAACGCTCTGACCTGCAACAGCACTGCGACCATCACCTGCAAGGCCAACTACACCTTCGCCTACAATAAATGCTACTACGGCACCCCTTACGCCTTGTTCGAAGGCTACGGCTTGAGCAAGCCTTTCTTGGCCAAGCAACAACCTTTCAAGCCCTTTGTGCCGAACGGTGGCAACACGGCAGAATGTCCGCTCCTTCATCCCAAGGCTCGAGGTGAGTCTGGATTAATGCTGCTTTCTCGGTATAAAATCCTTGTTGTCTCATCTCATCGCCCCTTGCCTCTTCCTACGGTTCAGTCATCGTCTTCACCGGCTTCTCGTTCGACCCCCCGACGTGCACTGGCCAGAATGGGCCCCTCGACCAGAACCTCGCCCCGGTGACCGGCCAGAATGCGTTTGTCTTGCTCAAGGGTTACTGCAAGGATTTCGTGAAGAGCCCCTTCGTCACTGCCAACAAGGCTGAAGGCGCTTGCCAACAGGGCTTCGTCGGCCCCGATGAGATCCCGTACTCGGTGCCTTGGAGCAAATGATTCGCGAAGATCTCTTTCCTCTTCCTCCAGGGCCCATTCTCTCTGTTCGCCCATCAGCGGACCCTGTTTCTATAAGGTCGTAGCTTTCGAATTTTAGCATTTATCTCGTATCTCGTATCTCGTATCTCCTATTTTGTCCACCTGACATCATCAGTATTTGCTTCTGCAAGCCCCTTGCGTCTCTGCCCCGTGCAGATCGATGCCCACCTATCATCCAACCCTTGCCTTTTTTGGACTTCACTCTTGTGTACTCAAGCATCAAACCATCACTTAAGGCTTCCGTCGGCCCGGCCGAGTGCAGTGAGGCGTCAAGGGTCACTGTAGCGTGGTCTACGCGGCATCACTCGTCACTGTGATCACCGCAAAATATGTTCTCGCTGTTGTGTTGCCTACTTGTGACTTGTAAAAAACCTATTCTGGATCAGCCTAGTCCGGAGCAGTCTGTCTGTCTCATACCCAGCACTCTCCGAATTCATGACAAGTCAACGCGGAGTCACTTTCGGACTAGTGTCGCTGAAACCCAAAGCCCCTGAGTTGGTCACGTGACAGCACTAGGACGAGAGGGGCAGGCGGCGGTGGCGCTATGTCAGGTCGCGCTTTGCAAGTCTGGCCAGAGGGCGGACTTGGAGTATGGTTGAATCGCAATTGTTCACACAAAACATGCAAGAAACAGAGCTAGAGAAATTGGTTGGCGGCCTTAGGTCCTCGATGATAGGAACCCATCTTGTAAGTCGCAATCGAGGCCCATGGACCAAACATCGTCCGTAGTTTCCGGAGTTCCAAACATTGGCGGAGCTGGTCTAGTGAAAAACATGGCTTGTCCCAGTTTTCGAGACGGGGTATCGATCTTGATGGAGCGCACCTTGCACCCCGAGGGAGGGAGTAACGATCGTAACCACTCGTCGATGGCGGGCGTCGTGCGTAGCTGTCGATCCGGCACGAACCTCTCTCCAGGCTGTAGGATTGTTTCGAGCTTGAAAAGGTGAAACAAGTCCGCGCGCACCAGTCCGTCACCAGTCCTCGTCAGTCCCGTTAAGGTTTCATGATCTATGTCGCTCTTGTAAGAGAGCCTGAGGTGCTCGAGATTGGGGAACTCGCTGACGAAGCGCGCTACGAACCCGACCGGAGTCTACAGCAGTCATATCAGGGTCAGTAACGGATCCAGGAACTTGTAGATGTGAGGCTGCTCTCACCGAAGCCTCAAAAGGGGCCGAGTTCTCAGACCCCAAACGGAGCGAAGTCACCGCTTGAGGCAATCGGACGGCGCGCATAACCGTTTCGTCCCAGACCAGATTCCATGGTAGTCCTACGAACGATAAGCTGTGCAGTCGTTTTGAAGGCGATAAATAGTCCAGCATGTGCAATGCGGCAGAAGTATTGGGGCTCCGAAACGTTTGCCCAGCATCGACAATGGCCAGTGACTCGAGTGGGAACGCGGCTCGTTCGGCCGCAGTATAGTTGACGTGTGAAAGGCCACGCTCCACAAATTCGATCGAGTCCAGTGGGTATTCAAGGATGTATTCCGGATTTCCGGCGCCCGAAATCGAGGGAAGGCTTGACAGATGGCGCAAGCGGGGCATCGCAAACCACGAAAACATCTCCTAATCCCACGGGCGAGAATCCTTCACCACGGTGACCAGTTGCATGCACTTGTGCTGGTATAGGGGGCATCTGGAGGTAGGAAGGTTTCCATAGTATCCACTCTGATAGGCTGCATGTTGTCCAGCTCGACCGTACTGTCCGATCTCCGATAGTGCGGCACTCAGCTTGTCGGTGGAGCTAGATTCGCCATCGAAGTTGGTGCCAATTGATTTGAATATCCTGAGATGGGTCAGCTCCTGCGAGTACTTCAGCAGACACACGTCCAAGGCGGGAACTACTTGGCCGTCGTTCGTTGCGAGATCAGTCACGAAGGTCCCGTGATCTCCGTTTTCCTCGCTTCATAACCTTGCTCGCTATCTAAATTGACGGCGCTGAAGACCAAGGTCTCGAGTTTATGGCATTGACCGATCAGACAAGGCACATTGTGTGTGTGTTCAAAACACTCGGAGTCAGAAGCGTAGAAGAGATACACGCGTAGATGGCGGATGAATGGGAACAGCTGGGGTTGCTCCAGTAGACCATCCACGTCGTCGGTACTGCAGTCCGAGCGACCGACGTTCACGGAGGGGAACAGTCGAGGCTTGACAATGACCGACAGTCGACGGCTCATCATGTGAAGATGTTTGAGATCCTGGACTCGGTCAAACCACTTGTCATCGCCGTGCCTAGAGATCGGTTCGCGGTCCACCGTATGAAAGAAAGGGTTCTCGTCGCCCAGGTGCGGCAAGTACGACGCGATGGCATCGAAGACCTCGCCCGGCAAGGATAGGAGATTCGCCGACCTAAGAGGTCCGGACGCAAGGATGGGAAAATGGTAAGACCGAGAACAAAGGACAATCGCTAGAAGACATTGCTGAGACGTCCTCGAACTCACATTGGAGAGTCTGGCTTATGCTGGCTAGGGTGGTCCAGGTCCCCTGCGTCTCTCCGATGAGTCACTGCCCATGCGCTGAAGCAGAGCCCGTTATGGCAGCATATGAAAGTTGATGAGCCCCCGATCAGTGACGAGCAGGAATAAGTGCAAGCAGATACTGCAAGACCCCCAACTGGACTGCTGGCGCGAGGAGCTGCGGGCGGAGCCGAGCGTAAGATCCGAAACCGCAACCGGACCGGCGGCCGAGCGAGCGCCCCTGGCTGTTTTGGCTATTTTGAGCGGGCCGCCCTGTACCGTCGAGGCGCTTGCCGGACCGAAGCGTCATCATCGTGGTAAGTACGTACTGAGCTTGTGGGGCTAAGGACTAGAGATGCGTGGTGCTCATTCGTTTCTTGTATCTGCCTATACATACCTTTTCGTCGAAAGTGGCTCCATCTCTGCAGTGCCTCTCGCTCCTCACAAGTGACCCTGAGTCCACCACTGCTGTGGGTTCTGCAGACTTGTCTCAAGAGTCGGACCCTCGACTCGCCAGATGGCGGTCGACTCGTTCCACCTCCTGCCAACGCATGGCGGCATACTGGGTAGCCGCGACCAGGCCGCATACGAGCCCGCACTCAGCAATGATCACGAGGGCGACGATACCGAGGGTTTCCAAGCCCAGCACGAGCATGAGTGGATCAAGATTGACTACGCTCGACTCTACTCGCAGCTCAAGCTGTTCCGCACCGTCAATGCGATTCGTCACCTCGCGGTCATGGTAATCATCGTCCTGGGTACCGAGTCGTAGTCGCCACGATTCTCGGCGTACAGTTCTACCTCGGCATCGTCGGACGAGTGCCCTCGTTTTCTGCCAAATTGGCAACAAAAACAACGCCGACCGACCAGCGAGTCGTCACCATGTTCGGACCCAAGTCGAGCGGCGGACTGGACCGGTTTGACTTGGGCGTCATGATTTGGCATCGGAAAGGAGTCAAGCCACTAAGGGATGAGAATTACCTGGAGGCGCGCGAGGAAGCAGGGTTTTCTCTGTGGATGTTCGAAGACAACGGGCGTGTTTACGGCGAGCTTGGATATGCCCTCAGGGCAAATCCCAACGGGTCGGTCAATGCGTGGGAGCCCATCTTTCAAAGCCGTGTCATCAAGCAGGCCAGTATTTTCACAGCCCACTCCACCGTAGTCCCGATCACTATACCTGGCTCTTTTGCGTGTGTGCTTTCCATCCACCTCTCTTCTTCCTGGGTTTCTTGTGAGAAGAGTGAATTGACACGAGAGTTGACAATCCGTCGCAGCAGCGATCTCGCCAAAAATCCGTGGTCGGAACTAGTCGCCACTTTCACGATGCTGCCCACCTCAACTGACAGGGCTTCTGTCGCGAGCACGTCGAATAGTGTATTCAAATCGTCTCGTCCTCTGGACAGCTACGGGTCCAACCACTCGTGGCCTCTGGCCTGGATCGATCCATCGGACTCCGTCGCCTCGACACCTCTCGACTCGTTCTTTGCGCACATGGGCGCGGGGTATAGTTTTAAGCGATACGAAATAAACTTCACAGACGTTGAGACGGCGAAGGAGCCGAGGTTCGACCTTCATTTGGTCACCACCACCACGCTGACCGCTGCCAAAGACTATCCCACTTACGAGCTTGAGGACTATGAGAAAGTGAGGCAGCAGCTCAAAGAGTCCAAAGTGAGTGGATCTTGAAAGCCCATCGCAAGTGGAAGCAGAGAGGTTAAGCACAAACAAGTTTGCGGTTCTTGTTTCAGGAACAGTGCCGCCATCGGGGCTGGTGGAATCCAGAGTGTACACGGAGGTTCCAACGCGATGGACACTTTGAGAACATGATCAAGCTCGACTCCTCAAAAGACACGCCGTGACGCTACGGCCCTTTCATGACGACACGCCTCAGCGCCATCTCGAAAACCCACCAGGTGGTGCTGCCTCAAATAGAGTCTAATTCGAGCGTTGAAGCGAAGGGTGACCTCTTCCACCAGCTTATTCTACAGTGCTGCATCGCTGACCCCCACCCGACTCAGATTTCACGTTCGACTGGCGCGTGGGGTGGTCACCTTTGTCACCCACGAAAATGGCGATTGCTGCGCGATTGCTGCCCGACTGGAGTACACACTCTGTTGACCCCTTCGGATACAAAGCCCGCGAGCGAGATTATCTAGAAGTGTTTCGTGCGCCTATCCTCGTCCTTCCGACCGTGGCATCATTTTCTTCGACGAACTGAATGAAACGAGTGTGTGCAATCCCGCAGACAGCTTCGTGGGACATAACTTCAACCCTCGGGCACATCCGATCACCCGCACCGCCGTGGGCTTTTTGGCGATTCTCTTGCAATATCTGAGTATACCGTAAGCATCGTTCACTTTCTAGGTTGTCTTGGAATCACACTGAGTTTCGTTTTCGAGCCCTCATGACCAGACTTCTCCTGCAGTACTGGTTTGTGCGGTCCCATGCGGGCGGCACCTCGGCGGCGATGTTCGTCCTCTCGTACGGCAACCTCGCATGGATGATCATCCAGTCCCTCTACGAATGGTGGGACATGGTTCTGATCTGGTTCATCCTCAAGGTCATGGTACATGCGCTGCTGCTGTTGAAGCAGCTTACCTTAATCGCGCACCTGCAGGTTCGCTTCGAGAACTTTGTGCCAGCCGCCGTTAGGTTCCGACCCTCCACCAAGCTCGAGCAGGAAACGAAACAGATTGATGTGCAGATTCCTTGGCTTCATCAGGTCTTGGTGAGCCAATCACTGGACGTTGAAGTGATTCTCATCGCACGCTGATCAGAACGTCTTGGCTTTCAACACAGTTCGTGGCAACATGTTTCTTTTGCCTACACTATGGCGGAAGCTCAATTCCACGAATAGTGCACTCGCCAATGTACCAAGACGTAACAGACAATGTGCCAGTGTGGTATGGACGTGGCAAAGGGATCACTCGAGCCTTCTTGATTGGCGGATCGCTGCAGTCCAGCCTTTGGCTCCTCGCGGCGCTTAGTCAGGCGAGTCCGGACCGTGCAACTGGTCCAACCTCGTCATCGCAAACTAAGCACTGCGACTGGTACACAGATCCGACTCAACTACAAGCTCCAAAGGTTCGGCGCAGAATACCGCACCACGGCCTTCGTATCCGCTGCTGCATTGGGTCTGTCGCGGATCTCTTCGCTCTTCATTGAATGGTTCGGTCCTGCGACGGCGACTCCGCATTTCACGCTCTGGGACTTGATCTCGATAGCCATCGTTGTCGTCCTGGCGGTTCAGGCTTCAATGTACCCCGGCATCTCTGGAAAGATGGAGTGAATGGTCATGCGCAGCACACGAAAGCGCTTCCCGGAACGGTCAAGCTCGCACACTGCAATGCGCAGTACATTAGTCATTCAGACCAGATCAATACAACAAGAAAGTGCAATCGTAGTCTATTCAATACTTATTCCCCTTTGAAAGGCGGCTCTCTGCCTTGTAATGCCATTTCACACCTCTGACAGACATGTCCGGCCTCTTTCTCCTTGTGGACCGTATGGCTCCTGCACCGTGGGCATTTATGGTTCGTAGAAGGCATGACGACGAGTTTCATACCCGACGGAAGTGTCACGTCAAACGATCGAAGTGTCTCTCCGAGCGAAGCTGGGGATCCGGTCGTGGGCGAAAGTACGACGTCGGAGACCACAAAGAGCGCAGAGAGGGCTTCGTCTGTGGAAAAAGGCTGCAAGCGTCGGTGCGGTGCAAAGTGCTATCCCTCAATGACGACAGCGTTCGAACACTTACGATGCTTTCGAACGAGTTGCGACGCATTCTGAATCTCAACAAGCGCCTCCGTCGAGCTTCCAATCAATCTGCGGGAAAGGAAGGGCAACTCATGAGCATGACGTCAATCAACACGTAGAAATTCTTCACCTCTTTGACGAACCTCTCAGCTCGGGCGAGCTCGAGCAATCCCATGATTTGTTCTCGTACGACCAGAAGCTCGTCCATCTCTTTCTTGATATCAGAGGACTTCCACTGCTCATTCTGGAACCGAAAGAAACCTCCCATTCAGCGCCACCCTGGCCATTTCCGGTGCCAACCCATCCCGAGTGTTCAACTCACCGGCTCCTCCCAAACCTTCTCGAACACGCTCGAAACACCTTCTTCCTGCCCAGCTACCGGATCACTCGTCGCCCCTTTTGAGAAGTGATGAATTTCTTCCGCTAACAAAGGGGCGATCGGAGCCAACACCATCGTGTACGACTCCAAGACACGGTTCAAGACGTGGACGATGTGGCGTCGGCGGGTCGAGTCGATCGGATCCGAGTAGAGCGGGTCTTTGATGATGTCGAAGTAGAAGGAGGAGAGTGTTGTGTTGGAGAAGGAGGCGAGGGATTGATAGACTGATATTCGGGGGAAAGATAGTCCAAAGGTCAGGATTGATCACCACATCAAGGGGCTGCTCAACTCACCTCGACTGAAGTTGAAGGCCTCGTAGGCCTCTCGAGTAGTCTTTTCAAAGACGTAGAGTTCATGCAGGATGTATTGATCGATCTATGCGGCATCTCAGCGTATTCGGTCAGCCTTTTCATCACTTTCTCATCAACCTGAAGGTGACTCACCAGCCCTAATTCTCCAATCTCTACGCCCACCTCCGCATCCCGTGCACCTTCCGTGGCAGCCAAGTTGCCCAACATGAACCTCGCGGTATTCCGGATCTTGCGCAACGTCTCGAACGTTTGTGCGAGGATCGAGGGCCCGATCAAGACGTCTTTGGTCGAGTCGACCGAAGCGACCCACATCCGCAAGAGATCAACACCATAAGCAGGCTGTGTCTTGGGGTTCTGCGAACGATGGAGGAATGGTCAGATGAAGGACTGAAAGAAAGAAAAGTGTTGCCAACTCACTTTGCCACCTTGTATGATCGTAGCAGGACTTAAAACGTTGCCCAGACTCTTACTCATCTTTCTCCCCTTTTCATCCAACACCATCCCATGGGTCAACACATTCGCATAAGGTGCCTTGCCACTCTGATCCGCCGCGATGGCCGTCAACAACGAGCTCTGGAACCAACCTCGATGTTGATCCGATCCTTCAAGGTACAGATCCGCCCAAGGTTTCCCCTCTTCCCCTTTTGATGACCTCACCCCGAGTTCACGCAAGAGAGTCCAAGAAGTCCCGGAATCGAACCAGACGTCCATGGTGTCGAACCCTTTCCTCCATTCCCTCCCTTCCTTTTTGGATCGTTCCAATTCCTCCGGTTCGACGAATTCTTCAGCTTCCCCGATCCACCAATAATCCGTTCCTTGTGAATGGGAATCGAGGAAACGGATGATGTGGTCGACGTTGCAAGGGGTGAGATGGGGTTTGGAACAGGCGATGGGGTCGGTTGCGTTCGAAGGGTAGGAGTATACGATCGGTAAGGGGACGCCCCAGGCTCGTTGGCGGGAGATGCACCATTCGGATCGGCCTCGGACGTAGGTTTCCAGCGTTTTAAGACCTACGGGACAATGAGGGTGGAATTTTCTCCCCGGTCAATAACTCGGCTCTATGATGGTCCAAATGAACCCCCGGACGCACCTCGAGGAGGGTGAAACGAGACGTTCTCTAGGGCCTTGACGGCGTCATCCTTGACATTTTCAAGATTGGCGAACCATTGGCTCGACGCTCTGTAGGTCCAGGAACGAACCCGGAAGGACGGGTCAACACGTCACCACGAGCTCAATTTGCGAGTTCTCGGGGACCCACCTGAAGATGACCGGCTTTTTGGTCCTCCAATCGTAAGGGTACTTGTGCACGGTCTCGACCTCCTTCAGCAACACCCCAGTGTCCCGTAGAACCTCAATCATCGTACCCGTACCATCGCCCAAAACACTCTTCCCCTCCAATCTCGAAGAAATCGTCTCCTCCACACCCATCTCCTTCAAAACGGATCCGATGAGTCTCCCATCCGCATCGACGGCGCAGAGGATCGTGGAAGGGGGTTGGGACGATTGCGAGATTTGGTAGGAACGGAAGGCATCGTAGTCTTCTACTCCGTGGGCTGGGGCGGTGTGAACGAGGCCAGTTCCTGTGATGGAGGTGACGTAGGAGGCAGCGAAAATGGGGCGAGGTGGAGAAGGGGAGCTCGAAGAGGCCAATGGGTTCTGGTAAGTCGTTCCGAGAAGTGATGAGCCTGGATCGGGTGTGAACGACTTCTCATCAGACATGGATTCGAGCAGTTTGTAGGACCTTTGCGCTACACTCACCGGAGAATTGAGCCACACTCTTCAAATGGCTTCCAAAGATTTTCGACAAGGCTTCTATTCGATCGGTCGCGACGACGAGCAACCTCTCCGATTCTGAGCATTCGACCAGGGAATATTCCATCGTTTCGGAGATAGCAACAGCCTAGAACCCAATAGAGTCAGTCTTCTCAAACACTCCCGTTTAGCCAATATTTGACACGGAACTCACGACATTACTAGGTAAAGTCCAAGCCGTGGTCGTCCACACCGCCAACTCGACCCCTTCCATCCTCTTCTCTTCCACACCTTGCTCCCTCAACACCTTGACGAATCCGTGCCCCAGTGAAGCAGTTCGGAAGCCAACGTAGACGGATCTGGACACGTGGTCGTCCTTGTATTCCAATTCGGCTTCGGCCAATGCCGTCCTCGATGAGGGCGAGTAAAGTGTCGGTCTTTGATGATTCACGATCAGACCTGACATGAGCCGAGCGAGGTCAAACCAGGCGCGCTGCTTCCTTCTTCCAAGATTTTACCGTTTCCACTCACCTTTGCTGACCATCTCCCTGACGACGCCCAACTGCCTTTTCTCATACGCCCATTGCAAAGTCTCGTACCTACCTTCCCAATCCGCCATCACAGCAAACGTCTTGAACTCGTGGGTCTGAACCTGCACACCGGCCAGAGCCTCCTTCCTCGCTGCTGATCGAATTTGCTGAGGCGTTAGAGAGGACACGGGTTGGCCTAGTGCTGAAAGGGCTTTGAGTTCGAGGGGCAGTCCATGGGTGTCGTAGCCTGGGATGTAGCTGAGAAGAAGGACCAAGGGTCCATGAGCGTTTGTCGTAGAATTACGGCGCGCTCGGAGTTGCAAGTTGCCGATGACGAGCGTACTGTATCCGGTATCCCGAGATGAGCTTGAAGCGATTGATCATGTCCTTGATGATCTTGTTCAACGCATGGCCTGCACATGACGTATATATGTATTCCAAAGTGCGTGTTGGCGACTGCGCGCCTCTCATGCTCATGTCCTCTCTGTAGACGTTCACGCTTGCGCGAACGGTGAACGAACCGGCATGTAGATTCCCATTCGCATAAGGTGGTCCATCATGCAAGACCCACAGCGGTCGATCCGTAGCATGGACCTGAAACACACCAGACAAGACATCATCAGCTCACACCTCGCACTGCACCCACCGCACCTCTCCATTCTGCCTCATCCGACACCCCCCCTCTTTCCCTCCTCCCCCTTCCGACTTGGCCGTGTTCGACCTCACCTTTTGCCATTCGTACAAGCTCGCCGTACACCTGTCAAAGAACAAGCGTTCCCTCTTGTTGGCTTGCGCACGCAGAGGGAACGCAGTGCAAGGGAGGTGGAGGCTGTTGGAGTAGAACTGCGCAAGCGGTCCGACTTGGGCTTTCGGTGTGGTGCTTGCTTTGGGTTGGGTTGTCGGAGCGGTCGAATGGGAGGCGTAATGAGCGAGGAAGGGGTGTAGCGTTCGATGTGGGAAGTACAACAGAGGGGCTGGTTTGGGTGTCAGGGGCAGGGAACGCAACATGCTTTGGCTTCCACGTTCGGGACCGACGAGAGCAAACAACGGAAGCGACGACTGCCAAGTTCGAAACACCGACGAGCTCCGACCGATCGAATCGCGAGAGCGCGCCGCCCAAAAGATCCGCCTCCCAAGATTCAGTATATATACTAGAAAAGATCATGCCATCCCCGAACCATGCAAAGAATGCAATGCAAACAAGGTGAGAAGCCACCACACATCAGTTATGACCTACACCCAAGTAAAAGAACCACCTCACTTCACCCCAAGCCATCACTTCCTAGCGACCCCTCTGCCCCAACTCGGCAATCGTCGTCAGCTCCTCCGTAGTCGCGATCTTTCCCAACCCTTGCAACACCTCCCCGGCCACCGCTTTCGGACTCGCCCCACCTGCGACTGTGAAAGCCGCAACGAGCGCAAGTTGGCCCGTCACGTCGAGCAAAGATGAGAGCAGAGGTAAGGTGTAGACGTCGGGGTCATAGTCGAGGTTCCAAAGCATGGTCGCGGTGAAATATGCCAGACCGAGCGAGACGATCATCTGCGCACAAGCCGGGCCGAGTCAACTCTTTATCCATCCTCATAGCCACAACATCAGGAAGCATCCCATACCTGTACGACCGTCGCGACCAAGAAAGCCCCGATGAACAACCAACTCATCTCGACCTGGCTCGTGATCCAAGCAAAAGGCAACAAGATCCAAATCACCGGCGTTGTCAGAGCGAACAAGGCGAACGCGACCTGTCCGTACGGTTCTCGATGTGACGAATGCAGCGCCGTCGAGATGCGAGAGACGAAGATGGCGCCTGCTGAACCCGACAGGGCGGTGAAGACGGGCGCAAAAAGCGCGAATCCTTCGAACCGGCTGACGTAGGTTTCAAGCACCAGCCCAGAACCCCTGCGCTTGAACAAGAGGGTTAGAAAGCGGGAGCAACACGAGACTTGAAAAGACTGAACATACGATGAAACGGCCATGGCGATGAAGAGGGGTGCCCATCCGACCGTCAACAGCTCTTGGACGTAGGTATTCCCGAACGTGAGCACGACGTTGACCGCGATGGCGACCAGCAGCAGGAGAAAGACCGCCGTCGAGACAAGCGTGCCTGCGCAGGCGGTGAAAGTATTGTCAGATCATTTCGAGTTGCTGGCTGGCTTGGTTCTTTGACCTAGCCTACCCATGAACAAGGCGAATAAGGAGGAGAGGCCACCGAGGAGAACGAGGGTGACCATGTCCCCAAGTGCCGAAGCGAGAGGGGTCGCCAAATTGTCTGCGAAACCACGAGACCGATCAGTAGATGGACGTATCAATGGTTCCGCATTTTGAATTACCAGGATTTATCCTGAACCTCCTACACAGCACGACGAGCGAGCACATGAAGCTACCCAGGATGGCCGAGCTCAAGCCCGCCGCGAGCATGCTCACACACAACACTAGCAAGGCTTCAAAGTAGCCCCCTCTCAAGTGTTGTGCTTGACCAAGCTTATGTGCCGGGTGCTGGAGATGGTGCTGGACACCGCTACGGGACATGATCCCGAGGATGAAGGCGAGCAGACCGGAGATGAGGGACACGATGAGCGCCTGGACTTGGAGGAGAGCGAGGTTGCCGAGGATCAAGGCGCGGCGTGTAGGACGGAGATCGAGTTCACCGATGTTGGCCGAGGTCGAGAAACGAGCTGCTAGGTTCATTTCTGGGGGGAGGGGGGGTAGGACATGGTTGAAGAGGTCAGCGGCAGGCGGGACACCCCTAAGACAGATAGCACATATAGGGGACTTGCCGAGATTGCCTTTTAGGTTGAGGAGGATGGGGATGAGGATGAAGAGTTCCTCGATGCGGATAAAGACGCCCCATTGTTGCATGTGCTCGAGCAGTTCTCCAGCAACGAGAGCAGTGACCATGCACAGCAGTAATACGGGAAAGGTCTGCATCGTGTGGATGCTGCGTCTCAGAAACAAACCTGGGAAGCAAAGATGAAGGACGGGCGCTCGCTCACCTGAAGCAACATCTCTCGCATCAGGGTCAACTTTTGACGGTCCGAGTTGCCGCTGCTCATACTCGAGCTGGTGCTCTTGCGATGTCGGTGCGATATTGTTGCTGTGCTTGTTGTTTTCGTCTTGCGCTCTGACGAGTCACGTCCCGGTAAAGCCCTGAAAGCGGGTAAACTCGAATGCGCGTCGGTCATGGCGAGTTGATCGGCTTCGTCGTCGTCGTCGTCGTCGTCGTCTTCCGAACGCGTGCCTGAGCCATCGTCGGAAGTGTGTTTCTCCAACAGGGATTGTATCTCTTGCTCGTCCTCGGGGTGTATCGGTGGTTTGATAGGGGCTGAAGCGGGGTCGGACGAGCTGAGTCGACCGAGTGTCGAAGCGGGGATCGGTATCGGTGGTGGTGGTGATGGGCCTGCGACCGAGGTTGAACCATCATCACTGCCTCTGCTCGAGGACAGCGATGGCACCATCGATCCTCTCGACACTTGGAGTTGAACAAGGTCCACTCTTGGAGGCTGGTGGTGAGTTGCTTGCTGCGTGCGAGAGAGAGGATCTTGACGCGTTGTAGGTCACGAGGCCGTAGTTGGTTGAAAAATGCCCGAGTCCGACGACACGCGAATCTGGTGCGACGTTTACCGTGGTCACGCGAGCTGACGAGTGCCGTGCGAGGATCGGCGACTCGAAGGGGGAATGCAGGCTTGCAGATCAATCGCTCTCCCAAGATGATCGGTGCGACGTGGAAAGGAGAGCGCGTGGAAGAAGAGTGACGTAGCTGAGCATGGGTGCGCAGCGCGGAACGTGAGGCAGCTTATTACTGCTTATTAGCGCCTTGGAGGCTCCTCGATCGTCGGGCTTGCACTCGTGCTCAGCTCGCATTCGACTCTTTTCGGCTGATTGGGTCGCACCGTCGGTCACTGGGTCGCACCAACTGCGCCAAGAACTGACCACGACGAACGCGATCGTGCTCGGACCACTTGTATCGACCTTGTGCCTTCTGTCCGTCGGCACCGACTCGACTCGCCAAGTGTCGCCCAGCCCGACTCGGCTGAGCTCCTCCGTCGTACCACACATCGAGCAGTTTCGGACCTGCAAACGCGTTGCAACTCGATAACTTGGGTGAGCCATTGCGTCATCAACCCGCGTTGCGTTGAATGTGTTCTCTTCTCGACGCGAAACGCCTCGACTGGTCACGAGGCTGCGGGTCGTACGGGACGATCTGCACTCGGGTGTGACATGGCCCTTCACCAAGTTGTCCAATACGACGATGACGTATGATGGAATTGACTTCTACAATCCTACTACGGCTTTGACGTGAGCCTACGAGCTCTCGAGCTTGGATCAACCGCTCATGTGCCTTTGTTACCCTCACCGTCACAACGCAGCTACACCGAGCACACCAACATCTCGAGACTTGCAAATTATAACGCATGAAACACACCATCGACACCTGAGCTTGAACTCGGAGACCGATTCATCCACCATGGTCCCCCACCAGTCCCGGGCAAGACACCCGCACCATCCACCTCGACCTCGACCTCCAATTCGGCTTCCGCCTCCACTTCAATCCCAATGACAGCCTCAACTAGTGCACCCACATCAAACCCACCCTCCCTCTCGAACTCGCTCAGCTCCAACACCTCGACCATGCCCCTCCGCAAGTTCTCCCTCCACCCACCGTCGCTCTTGACCCCTTCGTCGATACTCATGACCATCGCCAATGGGTCGAGTACGTTGAATGCGACTCAATTGGGCAACCTTCGCACGGTTTTGACGTCGGTTCGATTGCAAGCGAACGAGCGCCTCGTCATCCGCGATGCCAACAAGAAAAACCTTGTCGATCGCCAGCTCAACGAGAAACGCATGGCCGAAGACTCGGCACGGTTGAAGGAACTCGAACGCAGTAAGAAGCGTGAGGAAGAAGAGAGGAAAGAGAAGGAGAAGACGCAAAAGATTGAAAAGGAACGCTTGCAGAGGGAGAAGGACGCACAGGAGAGGAGGAGGAAGGAGGAGGAGGAGTTCAGGGAGATCAAAAAGAAGGAAGAGGAGTTGAAGATCAAGGAGGACGAGGAGAAGAGGTTGGAAGCGATCAAATTGGCGAGGGAGGCCAAGGAAAGGATGGAGAAGGAAAAGGAGAAGAAGAGGTTGGAGGAAGAGGCCGAAGCTGCTGCACAAGCGATCGCCGCGGCGGCGGCGGCGGCGGCGGCGGTAGCGACCGCAGCAGCAGAGGCGAAAGCGGCTGCAGAGGCTGAATTGGCGAGAGAAAAGGCTCAGGAGGAAGGTCGTAAGGAAGATGTCGAGATGGAGCAAGCCGAAGCTGTCGATTTCAAAGTGCTTGATTCGACAACGAGTGCGAATGCTCAAGGTGAGTGGGCCTCGTTTGGACTCAAGATTTTGCTTCCGGGACACTCATCCCTCCTTCGCTTTTCAGTCCCAACCATCAACATCGCCGGTTCTGTTGAGCCAGAAGAGGACGAAGACGGTGGTGATCAACCTCGGCCCCCTGTGCGGGACAGCAAGAAGAAAAAACGCAAGCGTGACCAGGTTGTCGACTCGGACGATGAAGATGGCAAAGCTTCAAACAACGATTCCGACAGCGATACCCAGCCGCTGGCTCAGAAGGTCCGCAAACTCGATGCTTCTTCATCGGCGAGTGGGACGCTGGGAGTCAAGAACGAGTCACCGACGCCGAGTCCGATGATCCCCGTTACGTCGCTGAAAGCGGCACCGTCAACATCAGAGAGCACCATCGATCCTTTTGAAGGGCTGAAGCCGATAGAAAGGAAGTTGAAGGAGGACAAGTTTGTCAAGGTCAGCCTTGAAATCGTGATATTGTCGAAGGAGATCTTGACTGATGTACAGGTACGTTGGATATACCGCAGCACTCGATCCCAATTCGACCACCGGCACCGGGAACAGCAACTGCATTCTACCTCCCTACCCAATCGCTCGTCCCTCCCAAACCCGTCTCCGTCGCCCCCACATCTACACCAAAACGCCAAGCCGACGTTTCTGGTGACTTCTCGACCGCCAAACCCGGCACGCAGATCGCGCACCACACCTTCCACACCTGGGCCGATGCCTACCTCCGCCCCTTTGGTGAAGACGATCTCGCCTTCCTCGCTCCCAAACCCGACGACTGGACACCTTACTTCATCCCACCTTTGGGAAAGCACTTCACCGAACAATGGGAGGAGGAGGACCATGATCTATCAGCTTCCAATGCGAGTCACTACGCGAGTCCGTTGGAGCCGCCTCCATTACCGAGAATTAAGTTGGATGCGCTGAACGAGGATGCACTGGGGAGTGAAGTGGTCACGCTTGGGCCTTTGAGTGAACGTCTGGTCGCTGCGCTGGCTTTCACGAGTGGTGGGAGAGAGGACACCGAGGACGAAGGACCGAGCAGTGCGGATGGCGTGCATCCGAATGGAATAGGGATGGACCATACGGCCCAACTCGCCGATCCGGGTGCTCAGACTCGCCCACTCGACGCGGTCGAATTGGAAGAACGCATCAAGCGCGAACTACGCTTCATCGGCCTCTTGCCCGAAGATGAAGTCGATTGGTCCTCCCGAGAAGATGACGAGATTTCCTCGGCTTTACGGTCGTGTCAACGCCAATTGCATCGACAGACGACGGTGAACGAAGCGAGGAAGGTCGTGTTGAGTCGTATCGTCAAGGACCGGATGGCTTATCAGGACTATGAGGCGACTAGGGATGCACAGGAGAGGGTGATTGAGAATGGCTGGTTGAAGCGACAAAAGACCCAAGTCAAGAAGAAAGGTAAAGCGGCTAGGGATCGGAATCGGAACAAGAAGGATAAAGAAGCTGAAGAGGATGCGGAAGGGGGGGTCGACGGGACGGGTAAACAGCCGTTGAGTTTGAGCCTGTTACAAGCCGTCGATAGGCGGCATGTCTTGATCGAGAGTTTTAGGCCCTTCTTTGAGGAGGAGAAGGCGGGCAGGTTCTGGGGCATACCAACGAGGAGTGTCTATGAGGGGTTGGTCGAGGAGACGGAGGATGGGGAGTTGAAAGGCGAGTTGGTAGAATGAACAGAATGCATACCCCCTTTGTTGATCTCAGCTTTTCGGAGGATCCCGATCCGTACGCCCACACTGGCTTGCTTTCATACAATTTGGGATTACAATTCTACCCGAAAAAGAACACCGTCACTGGAACCCAACAGGCGGTGGAGGCGGGGGTTGTTGCGCGTACCCTTGCTGCTGATACTGCTGTGGCGGCGGGTGTTGCCCACCAAAGCCAGGTGGTGGAGGGGGTTGGAACACCCCCCCTTGACCATTTTGAGGTGGAGCCGACATGCCACTCGGTGGTGGTGGTGGAGGTGGGATGAAGCCGGGGTAACCTTGTCCATGACCTTGACTTTGACCGTAGGCGTTGGCTCCTGAAGGGACGAAGCCGGGTGGTGGTGGAGGGGGTTGCATCCCACCGATTGGGGCGTACATTCCCGGCGGAGGAGGGGGCATCCCCGGCATTCCTCCAAAAGGAGGAGGTGGTGGTGGAGGAGGTTGAAACATGGCCATCGCGTTCGCTCCCGTCAACCCACCTGGTCCCGGAGTTCCACCACCACCACCACCAAACATCCCCGGTGGTGGAGGTGGGGGATGCATCATCATGCCCATCGGTCCACCTGGCGCACCCGCAGAAGGTAAAGCGTTGTTCTTCCTCGCTTGAGCAGCCAACAACCTCTCGGCCGGTGTTCCATGTCGTTCGCCTTTGGAATCCTTCTTGAACGCGTAAGCGACGGTGATGGGTTTGTTCATGAGGAATTGGTTGTTCATTGATTCGATCGCAGCGTCCGAGGCTTCGAACGAGTCGTACGAGATGAAACCGTAACCCTTTGAAGCGCCTGTCGTCGGGTCTCGAGCGATCTGTCGTCACATACAAGCGCGGTCAGGGGTTGCTGCGTGATTCGAAGACGACCGCGAAAGGGACCACTGACGGAAGCGGGTTTGACGAGCATCCCAAAGGCCATGAAGGTGTCGTACAGCATGCGTTCGTCGACATTGGGGTCCAAGTTACCGATGAAGAGGTTTGCGCCGATGTCGATTTGTTTTCGATCCGACGAGGCCTGCAGGAGTCACCGGAGCGAGAGTGAGAGAGACAGGGGAAGAAGGGTATTTAGACGCGGCGGTTAGGAGATGAGAGCGCCCTCACCGATTCGACCGATCCTTACCTTGTTGACACGTATCGGTTTGCCGTAGAGCTTGATCTGATTCATGATCTTGCACGCGTAGTCGGCGTCCTGCTCGGTCAAGAACTCGCAGAAGCCGTAGCCTTGGTGGGTCATCGAGATGCGGTCCTTGGGGAGGTGCACGTTCACTGGGGGAGCGACCAGAGAGAGTAGGGGTGAGTGGTAGGAGTACAAGGTACCCGGTACGAAGGAAAGCTTACCGACTGGGCCAGCCTGCAACATGAGTTCCCACACGAGCGCATCGGTCGCTCGTTCATCGAGGTTGCCCTGTGCGCAAAAGGAGGCGGGCCATGGGATAGTTGGAGACGTGAACGATGATCTCATAGGTGATCGATGGCGAGGAAGTACATACCATGTATACGGTCGCCTCTTGGTTGCGATCATCCTGAGGTTTGCCCGACATGGCAGCACACGAGGTTCGCGCGCGGGGCGAGTAGCGGAGATGGGGAAGAGGAGGAGATTGACGCGCAGGACTGGGAAAGAATTCGGTCTCTTGCGCGTGTCACCCGAGTAGACGGAGAAGAAGGGGTGGCGGAGAGCGTGTGGGGTGCAAAGGAACGGGCAAGAACCCCAGAGGCGCGCTCGCAGGGGGGTCCGTCCACTTATTTTTATTTTTATTTGATAACTGGTTCAACAATTGTGGTTGGCCGCTTTTTTCCGCATTCACCCGACGTCAAATCCTCATTACGGCTTCGCGACTACCTGACTAAGGCATATCTTGGAACGCCGCATTGCACTTTCCCACAGCCCGCACACTTCTCATAACCAGACTTCCAGCGGGCCCCAGCTCAGCTCTCTCACCAGCTCTCACCAGCTCTCTCCACTCCTCGTACACTCCTCGCCCCTCCCTTCCACCACCCCACCCTGAACTACCTCCACAATGCCAAGAGAAGCTGAACCCTCCATCAACGAATCCCAATTCCTCCACCACGCCCTCTCGCAAGGTTTACGCCTCGACTCTCGTCAACCGTACGAGCTGCGAGCGATCGAGCTCGACTTCCTGCGAGGCTCCTGGGGCGCGGTCGAGTGTCGGTTAGGCCACACGAGGTGAGATCCTATGGCACCGGATAGGACGATTCTTGGTAGAAAACGCCCACGGGACTCAGGTGGCCCTTTTTCAATGCAGAGTGCTGGCTCAGGTCTCGGCCGAGATCGTCAGACCGTTGCCCGATCGACCTTATGAAGGCTTCCTCAACATCTCGAGCGAACTGTCACCGATGGCATCCACAAATCATGAAGTTGGGAGGTGAGCATTAGCATCACTCCTTCGCTGGTCTTGATTGTTGCACATTCAAGTCTGACGGTACTTGTCGTCTCTCCGGCTCTCTTCGGCGAACTCTTCCCACAGGTCATCCGATGAGCAGACACTCGTGACACGGTTACTGGAAAAGACGTTGCGGAGAAGTGAATGCGTCGATCGAGAAGCACTTTGTATCGTTGCAGGGCAGAGGGTGAGTCGTAGGAGAATCCTCAATGAAGCTTCTTCCCGAGCGAGAAGCCTGACACTCCCAAGTTTCGGGGTCGCTTCATACAGGTCTGGTCAATCCGAGTCGATGTACACTTTTTGAACGACCAAGGCAACTTGTTGGATTGTGCATCAATAGCTGCCATCACGGCCTTGAGGCATTTCAGGAAACCCGATGTGCAAGTCGTCGGGGAGGAAGTGATCGTTGTGAGTGGTGGCAATCGCATCCAAAGGTCTCTTCATCGAGAAAAGGTGAATTGAGTGTATGATATTGCAGTACTCGATGACTGAGCGAGTACCGGTACTACTGGCGATCCATCACACGCCGATCTGCTTGACTTTCGCTTTCTTCAGTGACGAGTAAGTCTCATACAGGTACTCGCCTGCTTCAGCTCTACCAGCACCAAGCCTTCTCTCCAATACCGTCAGCTCATATTGCAACTTTTTCTTGACCCCTCGCAGCGCCACCCCCCTCCTCGACCCGTCCCTTCTTGAATCCCAACTCTGTTCCGGCACCTTGACCCTCACCCTCAACGCCCAACAAGAGATCTGCGTCCTCTCCAAAGCCGGTGGCGCCCCCCTGCCTGCGGATGATATCATGAAGGTCGTGATGATTGGGACGCAGAGGGTCAAAGAGGTCGATGCGTTCATCAAAAAAGAGTTGAAGAGGGATGAGAAAAAACGGAGGGTCGAGGTTAGGTAGTCGATGAGGAGGGCTGGGTTGCAGGGACGGGCCCTGATGTTTTGGATTGATGTACAAATTAAGTTAGAGTTTGTCACACCGTTGAGTACCTACCCCACCCGGTCGTACATCCCGAGCGAGCATGTTTCGCCGGTATTATCATAAAAGTGAAATTCCAGAGTGGAACTCGGCCGAGTCAGTAAACTCCGATGACGGCTCCTTGGAAGAGGAGGGAGGCGCCCCTTTGAAGGCCCATGTGAGATGTACCTTACCTGTCTGCTGACTTTGAGTGCATTGTGCGGTGTATTCCTGAACTGAAGCGAATGACTCGAAGCGCCTCGGTAGAATTCTTCATCGCCGACGAGCCCACCTGACGCGCAGCCGTCGTGAGTGTGACTCATCGACACAGCCACAGCCTCTGCTGGTAACAGGTTTCTACCGAGATCGATGTCAACCCGCGGTAGGTGCTTTTAAGCTCATCAAGTTCTACCGCGCTGTGCAAGAGTGACCATGTTGTAGCTACACATACATGTGGATTGTACTAGATCAAGGTTGTGCATCTTTGTGAAGTACCTAGGTAGCTAGACCTGTGCTGGATTTTTTTGAAAATTCACCGCTTCCGTCCGGCGGTCGACGATCGTCCGCGCCAAGCTTACCCCGCACCAGGATCATCGATCATTCTGATAGGACGCGCTGGGCAAAGGAGCCTTCCCAAGGCCCCTACTGATAACGAGGGTGACACGTAGGCCCTGTAGACTGACGGGGGTTTTTCGAAAGGAAGAGGGCTTTTCTTTTTTCTTACGGTTTGCTCGGTACGATGTTGGGGGGTCATGGGAATGCGATGGCCCAAAAATCAAACGGCGATCAAAACTTTGACCTTCCGACTCCCCGAGTCCCGAGCCCTCGGTTTCGATCACTTTTATTGATCGGCTGCCGATCAGTGGGGCTCTTTGACCCGGACCAATACTTGACCGGGACCGTGCCCACCGCTGAAAGGTCCCGAGCTGTAAGGGGCCCCTTTGTTTTTGTTTGTGTGACGCGAGAATCGATGGTTGGACTCGATTGAAATGCTTTGAAAAATTGAGAAGCAGTGCCAGGCGGTGAAAAGCTGCCACTGGTGCACGATGCAATTGCACTGGACCTAAATCAAGCTTCAATTGCGCTTAGCCGAGACTCATCGCCTCGAGCAGCGATGCTTATGGGCTCGCAGGCAGGCGAATTCCGGGGCCGGTGCGGGCGGTATCCCCTGTGTGCGTTGTGTGACCGAAAAGTGACTTGCACACAGTCGCGAAGCACGGAGTTCTGTTTCTCTTTTTCTTTACCCTTGCATCAACCTACCACCACGAATACCTAGTGCTTCGACCTCGCGACCTAGAACCTACCCACCTCCATTAGTAATTACGGTTTAGCTCAGCGCGGCTTAGCTTGTCTCGTCCAAAGGAGATGCACGCGCAACTGGTAGCAGGCGACC
Source organism: Microbotryum intermedium (assembly GCA_022702645.1). NCBI lineage: Eukaryota > Fungi > Basidiomycota > Microbotryomycetes > Microbotryales > Microbotryaceae > Microbotryum > Microbotryum intermedium. The sequence continues at coordinate 1,218,979 of JAHWDX010000015.1, read as the reverse complement.
ACCTCGACCAAGCGCTCCTCCTCCGACGGTCACTCGTACCCGGCGGCTCGGGTCCCCTCTTCAAGTGCAAGCCATACCAGCAGCACCACGACGATCTTCGACGTGCCAGGATGGCAGCCGTGATGATGCGTGCGATCGGCGTCAAGTCGTCTTCGTCATCCTCAAGCGCCGCGGCGGGGGGGGTTCGGGTTCATCTACGACGGCCACGGGCGAGCAATGGGACGGCCAGTCGCTCGCTCGCCAAACCTCGCGACTGTGTCCACCGAATCCGGCGCTCGTACCGGGGCAAAAATTGGGCATCTTGATCAAGTCAGTACTTCATCCTCTACCCTTTCCTGGTGTGCTGTGTCGCGGGTGGGTGTATGGCGGTGATTGGGTGTCGATTGGCACGTGCGACTGGGTGACCCAGAGCGACTGGCTGGTGCTGGCTGGGGCTGGCTGGCTACCGGTTGTCCGAGTCGCCGACGACGGTCGATTGGCCCCAGAGCGCGGGGTAGACTCGACTCGGCTCCACCACGATTCCACGAACGTCGAACCTCTTACGCGCCACGTCGACGACCAGGACCACACCTCCAGTGTCGTCTTCGTTGACCGATTACAAGGTACAACTTACATGCGAGTACCATCGACGGTCAAATACGACCTGCATCATGGGTCACTGCGGCAGCATTGTTCATCATAGCACCGATGGTGGTTCCAGCAGTCTAGATCGCTGACCTCACCCACTTGCGCCTTGCCCCACCTCTCTCCCTGATTGGGTTTGATCGAAATCCCTCCGCCTGACCCACAACTCCACGGTCCCACGTCATTCCCCCATCGCGCTGCCACCATCGCACCTCAATCCTCTTTCTTCCACGACGAATCGCTCTTTCTGAAACAACAGTGCTCTGAGACCACCTTCATCCGAGACGGTCTACGCCCTCAACGCCTCGGCCGGCTCCGCCTCGACCTCCTCTTTGTCGGACGGCGCCGCCATCTTAGCTCCGGCTCAACTTAATCCCTCACTCGCGTTGTCCACCTTGGGCTCTTCGGCCGTCGGCGCCGAATTTCGTCCGTCCGTCTCTCTACCCGCATCGGCCTTGAACGGTTCACAAGATCGTGATCGCTCGGTCTCGCGCGAAGCGACAACGACCGCATCTCGGCCTTCGTCCGGCACCCGTAACAAATCCGACGTGACCGACACCGGCAACACTGGCGGCAGCGGTCCCAAGATTCGATTCGCACCTTTGCCCGAGATCCGACAGCGAAGCCACAGTACCGGCCGCAACATTTGGCTCGCCGATGGCGGTTCCGATCCAGGTGATTCGTCGAGAAGGGACATCGTCATTCGTCGCGACGGCGATACTGGGCCCCTCGACGACAGCGCGCTCTACGACGATGACGACGACTGCGACTTGTCCGACGACGACTGCAAGCCGGCCAAGACGATGTTCGGAAGCTGGAAGACCGATCTCACTTTCGGCGTCATCCCTTCGTCCTCTTCTTCGGCATCGAGATCAGGCCAGGGTGACGAATCCTCCTACTCCAAGTTGTTGCGCCCGCTCTCGTTCGGCATGGTCGGCAAGAAGGAGAAGAAGAAGCAAGCGAGTTCCGTCGATGGTCAATCGAGTTCGTTGTCGCGCACGTCGTCGAACGATTCCGACGTATCGAGGGGGACGTCGGTCGGCTCGTACGAAGGTCGAGGCACGGGAATCCCGATGCGCAAGACGGCGACGTGGGAGTCGGGTGATTCGATTGGGGCCAGCCCAGCTCGTGAACCGAGGAGAGCCAACTACCCACCCGTCGCGCAACGCTCGAGAAATCGCGCTTCGCAGGTCTTGCCGTTGTCGATCTCGGCGCCGGAGTTCAACGAATGGGGCACGGCAGGGAGCGTCGGGTCGTTCACTTCCAAGTTGAGCACGAGCACTGCCGACGACGACGACGGTGGAGGAATGGCTTGGATCAAGAAGCGTCGCGCGCAACGTGAGGCTGAAGCCAAGCGGAAAGCCGAAGAGGAAGAAGCCGAGCGCAGGCGACTCGAGGAACAAGAGGCCGAGGAGGCGACGAACGGCTTGGAGGACGAAGGCGTCGACGAACCTGGTTTGGCCGATACGATGGAACTTGATGATGGTCAAGACGGGACGACCTTGGGCATCGAGACACCCACGGCTTCGACTCCGAAAAAGACTTTGCAGCTTGGGAACATTACGAATCACATCGCCGCTTCACAGAGGAGGGAAGATTCTTCGAGAGGGTTGCTGTCCGCTACAACACCCAAGGTGTCGGAGGCGCCCCAGATGGAGAATGGAACGGTCGACCAGGTCATCGAGATTGCTCCTCCTAGCGCTGAACGCTCCGGATCACCCGAGCCTCTCGCCACGACGATCGCGCAACCCACCCCTGTGTCACCGACGGCTGCCAAGATGGCCGCTCTCTCGCTCCAAAACTCGGACTCCGACGATGATGACGATGATGACGATGTGGATGACGAGGAAGAGGGTGATTCTCAGCGCGGCGACGACGATACCGACTCGGACTTGGACGAGGAAGAATTGGCCAAGGAAGAGGCGTTGGTCGAAGAGGCTCGAGTGACAGCCAAGTCGGCTGGAGCGGAACGATACCATTCGGCCTCGCACCAGTCCGCTGTCCTGACGCCTCATACGCGATCGGGAAGTAGCGCGGGCCACGTCTCGAGTGTCCCTGGTTCGAGGATCCCGACGCCGAGTCGACAGTCGACTTTGACCCAGGCTGATGCGGGTGCCCTTCCCATCGTCGGTGGTGGCAGATCTCGAGCCGCCACGCCCAGTCGTCAAGCGACCATCACCCAGGCCAACTTTGACGACCTCGTCCAGCAATGATTTGACGCAAGGATAGCTACCTCATCCATGTATCACTACACTCCTTGTCGATGTATCACTATAACCCTTGTCGCTCATCCCTTTCTGGGGCACACCATCTTCCAACTCGGGTTTTGTGTCTTTTGCTCGGGGGCTTGTATTGGAGCGGGTTTTTATATTCGTGTTCGTCTTGATATTTTTTCCTGTATGTCGTTCGTTTTTCTTTGTGTGCAGTTCAGAAGGGGGTCTCTTCTTTGGTTCGGTGGTCGACTCTGTTTTCATGCTTTTTGGGATGTACGTTCGTCATCTTGTGCAACTACGTTTGCTCTCTTGATCTGCTTCTTTTCTTTCGTCTGAAGTGGCGGCGAGTTCCCATGTTCTATGGGGAACGAAAGTTTTGCAAGAGTCATCATGAAGTGGGTATTATGGGATTTCAACGTCATGTACGAAAGAATTGTTTTTCTTTGGATAGGTGCTTTCAGGTCAGAGGTTACTAACTAACTTGGTAGACGAGGAGAAAACAGGGAAAAGGGGTGAAAGCAACAAGATTGTGTACTATTCTGAAGGACATCGATCCTGGTCAAAGTGAGAGTAAAACAAAAAGACTTCCCAAAAAATTTGAACAAAACGAACAGGAGATATAAAAGAGAAGGTATATTGGGCAATTTCGTCGAGAGGGGACCAAAGCGTCGTAGATCCGGTATGAGTATTTCCTCCTTCCCTGGGTACAAGTTGGTTCGGGAGGTGAGAGAGCTTCCGCCACCAAAGTCGTGTGGGTGGGGTCTGATCAACAAAAGATGCCACCCCCACCGAGACCCAACAAGAGTTCGGCGCATTCGCGTTCTTGATCGACCATCTCGTTCGAGCAATCCTTCTTGACGATCGACGACTTGGTCGCAGCTCCCTTGCCGGCGACGCCGCCGAGAGGGAAGTAACCCCCGGCCTCGAGCTTGGGTGTGCCGATCGACGACGTCGTCAAGTTCGTGCATGTCGAGGTGTAACTCAAATCGCCCATCGAGGAAGAACCGTCGTCATGGTCGTTCTCATCCAGACTCTCTTGAGGCGACGAAAGGGTCTCGCGAGGTGAGATCGAGGCCTTGACGTCGTTGGTCGACGAACCGGTATCGATGCGCATCATCTTGCGTGCGGCGGTGAGGTGGGCCTTGTCGGACGAGTTGGCACGTCGAGGTCCGTTGTTGCTGTTGGATCGACTGGGTGCACCGGCCGAAGACGAACGACTCGTCGTTGATCGACTGCCGGACGAACCACGTCGCGACGACTTGGGTGCCGAGACGGCGGGGACGGCCGAGTACGACTTCTCGAGCACGCGTTGGCGCTTCCTCTCGAGGGCCGAGATGGCGCATGCTTCTTCGCCGCCTGCCCGCGAAGTTTGCAAGGTGGACGTGCCTCCCAAAGAAAAGGATCGAATGGGGTTGGGTCGGCGACTCGAACGAGCGTTGATCGAGGCGGCCGTGGCAAGCGCGGGTTGATCGTCGTACATGACATCGACGTCGGACGAAGGAGCGTCTTCAGAAGAGAGCATCATGTGGCGAGAGGTCTTGGTCTCGTTCGCCGCTGATTGTGCCTGGGCTTGAGCATGTGCCAGCATCATCTTCCTCGTCAAGGGGGCAGGGGATTGGTTGGGCGACGAAGGGGCGTCGGACTGCATCAATTGCCACACCTCCTTGTCGTGCGACTTAAACCCTCTGAGCACTGTGGGTGTTGCCGTCAGAGCACTCGAGGCGGGGAAGGTCGACGACGTCGGCGAATCGAGTCGCTGCGCCTGTTGGGATTCGAGCCAGACGGCGCTGGCTCGACCGCACTCGCTCGTCTGCAACGAGAACGACTCGCTCGTGTTGCTGTTGATGCTGACATTGGACACGGTGCGTCGAAGTACGGGCGCCTTGAGTCGACCGTCCTTGCTCGCGGCAGAGGAGGAGGCGGCCGCGGCGTCGGGGGAGGAAGGGAAGTTGAAAGAGTGAGGCAGGGACGGTTTGCGCGCCGTCGGGGCATGCGAGCCGAGCGGCCTTCGCTTGACGTGCTTCTTGGCCGCGATGACGCTCGTCGTCGAGGCTCGGTGTTGGAAGTGGTCGTGCGTCTCACTCGTAGGCTTGACAACGTAGACGGGAAGAGGAGGGGTGACGCTCGACGAGACGGCGGCAGGGATCGTAAAAGTGTGACGGATCGGTGCCGTGTTGGCGGCCGAGATGTGCCATGTGTGGAACGCGGACCCGCTGGCGTTGTTGAGCACGCTCGGGAGACCACCGTTGGCCGTGTTGGACATAGTAATACGCGCTGAGCCAGCACCAAAGGATGAGGATGAGGTTTCAGTCGGCACGGCTTGGTTCTCCTTGTCCGCGTCGGGTCGTCGGTAGATCTGCTCCGAGGATGGCAGGGACTCGAGCGCCTTGGCATCGAGGTAAGACCCGCCTCGATGGTGACCTTTGACTTGAGTGTGGGTGTGATGAAGCACTGTCGGTGACGGGCGAGATGGGGATGAGGACATGGCAAAGGACAGCCCTTCGAGGTCGGCGGCGTCACGGTCCTGGTCGGTCGCGCTGCCTTCGGACGAGTCGCCTGAGGTGCCAAGGTATGTACCCGCATCCTTCTTTTCTTTTTGTCTGTGGTGCGAGTCAGAAGGAGATGTAAGTCGTACTGTCGTCGTTGAGATGAATGATCGGGCAGAATGTGTGTGTGTATGTGTGTGTGATGGTGATGGGCGAGGGAGGCCTCGCAAGTTGAGCGAGCGAGCACCAGCCAGCGACACCAACAAACGCGCTGAGCCGCGTCGACGTCGCTGGGAATTTGGAGGCGCGCGCGCGACGACGCGGAGACAACCAACCGCAGAGGGGGGAGAGAGAGAGATGCTCGGTCGTCCGCCAGCCAGCACGTCAAGGCAAATGAACTGAATCCGGAGGATCCCTCCAGTTACATTCAGCAAGAGAGCAAAAAACGTACCTCCTGTTTTGGAACCAGACTTGTAATGCTCGACCGGTCATGCCCAGTCGAGCCGAAAGCGCGGCTCGTTGCGCCTGGGAAGGTAGCGGGTTCGCCTGGAACTCGGCTTCGAGGATGCGCAGTTCGTCGGGTGAAGTACGGCGACGACGCTTGGGGATCAACGGGTTGTCCATCGTGCCTGCCTGAGACTGGGACTCGAATTGGGACTGGGACTGGGATTGGGATTGGGATTGGGTCTGGCTCATCGATTGGGATGAGGGGTGAGCATAGACGGGCGGCCATTCCTGTTTGGTTGTCGTCGTCGGATCGGCGGTGGTCGAGCTAGGCGACGACGGCGATGGCGAGTGCGAGTGCGCGACCACGGCGGCGAACGCGGCTCGGTCGGCAGGGAGCAATACAGAAGGGTAGTTGCTCTTCGACGTCGACATGATGACCTTCCAAGGTCGTCGGAGAACGTAGAGGCGGAAAGAAACGAACGCAAGAGCGGGATGGGTTTGAGGAAAGAAAGCAGACGCGGTGGATGTGACAAGTCAAAAGAGACGGAGCGGTCGCCTGCCTGCAAACACGTCCCTCTCAAAGCGCGTTAGCAATCAGGACCGAAGTGGAGTTGAATGAGCTCCGTCTACCTTCGCGCCTGCGCTCGGACCGCCTTTTCTTCCCATCTCGCCAAATTACACCCCCACACGTCTCAGGTCCCACGCCAACAGCGGGACAGGGGCTTTTTTCGCACCACTTGGGCGTTCGATCGTGTTGACGACTCACAGCAGCAGATCGCGCAATCTGAAACGGGTGGTCTCGCTACTTTGGTCTTTGGCGTGAGGGTCTCGTGAGGCGCGTAGCAAGGTAGGTCGAAGTGAGTAGTATGGTAGCGAGCTTCAAGTAAATAACAGAGGTTGGTGAGACTTGTAAGACGGTTGGAACTTGGTAGGCAGATGCAAGCGTGATAGTAAGCACCACTTTCGCGCGTTTCATAAGACGGGTCGATTGATGGGAAAGGCATTTTGGAGACGCGCTCGACCTTCAACCCAAAGCTCTGCTTAGCAGGCCAACCAACTGCTGTGCAGCCCTTGTAGGGCGGCGCGCGGCGCAACGCACCTAAAATGAGAAGCGCGTGTGGAGAGCCCCGGGCATTCCTCAAATTACGGGCGCGTTGTGGCGGCGGGAATGTCAAAAAATTGGCACCCATGGCAGGCAAGACCACCGTTACCGCGCCGACGACCCCAGCCTTCGGGCTCTGCCGCCGGCCGTCGATCAAATCGTAGGCCGTTTTTCCTTTCTTTTTTTTTCTTCGTTTGCCTCGTCTCATCTTCTTCTGTTTGCGATCACTTGTGTCTAACGTGTTGTTGTTGTTTTTTGATTTCTGCGAGAGGAAAAGGAACATGTCATTTGTTTGAAATCGCGCCTTCCGCTGATCAGTTCGCTTCCATTCGGCCCATTCTCACCAGAGCTTTTTTGTCTCGCCCCGACGTGCCAAGTTCCAACCTCAATTTCGACGCAACTTGCCCTCAAACTAGTCTGCCAAACGAGCTCGCGAGTCGTCGAAACCCTTCATTACGGATTGAACCTACCTACCTTGCGAGTTTTCAAACCAAAAAAAAAAAAAAAAAAAAACGCCAAACCACAAATCCGAAACGATGGGCATCGTCGATTTGTTCGGTGGGGCGATTACGACGACTTACCCTTCCAACTTGACCGATGCGAGGTAAACTCCCCTCCAGTGGACAATCTCCTGTCGGTTGCGTACGGGAGAGCATATACTGAGCCTCCTTCAACATGCCTTTCGCATGAATAAACAGTGATCTACGTCAAGTACCGGATACGCAAGAGGTGTACCTATCCAACGATTCGGACCTATCGTTGATCTTGGAGGTGTTGCAGCTCGTTGAGGAGGAAGGCAGTGATCGCTCGCTCGAGGCTGGGATACGGTCAGTCCTTGCCTTTGGCCGGCCAAGGAATGCTAAGGTGGTGGTTGGTCTACAACTGAAGCATTCTCCTGACCTGGGTTCTACGTCCTGTTCTTTGGTAGGTATCACTTCGCCTCGCTAGCGTACGACAACGATGCCCAATCTGACTCGATCGAATCGACGTCCCTCCCTTCAAGAACGACCTCCGATCCCCTCCTCCAAGGGCCCATCACCCTTAAAGGAACCCAAACCATCTCCAAATTCAACAAACCGACTTCCCAAGCTGACGAAGTGGTCATCTTCTTGGCGTTGTGGAGGATCGAGGATAAGAGGTCGGATTTGGTCTTGACGGTCAATTGGCCCAAGGTCGTGTATGACGACGAGGGGAAGGCCAAGGATCAAAAGGACGGGGTGGGGAAGGCTCAGAAGGTTTTCGAGGACGCTGTGAGGGATCTCAAGGTTGTTGATTGGGGGTTGTTCGCGGGTTGAAGTATGCGCTCGGATGGACGGGAGGGGGGTTCATCTTTGCACTCGCAAGGGGAGGGACTCACTCGGACAAAGAAGAGGCAGCAATTTTGGAAAGAGTGTAACAACATTGTACATGCAAAATTCAGCAAAGAACGCATGATAAGATATACTCTTCGTCGCTCGAGCTCGACTCATCATCCAGAACCTCTTGTTCAACGTCGTCTCCTGCACCATAGCGACTCCTGAACGCCCCAAACGCTTCGGTACCTTCTCTAAGTGAAACCTGGGGGTAGCATTAGAGTAATGTTGGGATTAGTGGCTTCCCTTTCGAAGAAACAGTGAGATCAAGACGATAGAGCGTAGGGGGAGGAAGCCAAATTGAACCCACCCCTTCCTCTTTCTCTCTCTGGCTCTCTCTCCCCCCTCCGAGCTCATGTCCTAACTACGAACAGCGCCTCGGGCCAATAAGGCGAATCCCATCTTTCCAAACTGACCTTGACTCGGAAATCCTCCATCGTCGGATCAACTCCGTTTTGACGAGCGTTCGAGCTGGATTGTCTGGGCCCGTTCGACCCGACCCTGATGTACTTTCTTCGGACGTGCCATACGCGGTTCCGGAAGCCGATTTGTTCGAGCGAGCGACTGGACCTGAAAGAGTGAGGAGTCCGTAGAAGATGAGCATGGGTGAGGGGGGTCCTTTCTTAGGTGGTTGAAAGCGATGAGGCCTCACGCAGCTATCGATTCGATTTGCTCCATCGTGACATCGGGAGTCTGAGCGAGGATGTGCAACGTTCTGAGGCGAGGAAGATGCGTGATGGCATTGATCAAACGCGGCTGTGAGTGAGAATGTCAATGAAGTTAGTCATGAGGCTCACAAGCTGGTACAGTCCGAAGTCGTATCCACCGATCTTGAAACTGACCAGATGGAGTTCCCAGCCCAAATGAACGACCAAATCCTTCAAACCTTGCACCGTACACAGCCTCTCAACCAACTCCACCTCTATCAACACGCCCGAACACTCGAACTTTTCCAATCTCTTCTTGTCGACGATTGCATCCATCAAAACCGGACCGACGACTGGCCACTGCCATCGACCCGAAGCGGGGGTTCCGGAATGGTAGAGCGTGAAGGTATGGAGGTCGGGCAGTGAATTGAGGAGGTGACATAGGGAGGGGGGAAATTGGTCAAGGGTGGGCTGTTTGGGACCTGGGTGGGTCAGCTTGAGAGATCTCAACTGGGTGATCAGGGGTGCCGCTTCGAGGTAGAACGAAGGTGGGATCGAAGTCGCTTCGAGGGCCAGGTGCTCGAGGGAAGGGAGCATAGCGAGTAGTGGGAGGAGTGTGGACCCGGTCAACCGTGAACATCCCGCCAAGGCGAGGGACTTCAGAGCCGAGCCTTGGAGAAAAGGGGAGCACGCCGAGATGACCGAGTCGTTGATGTTGGGCGACTCTCGGCACAGAATCGAGAGCTCTTGCAGTTCGAGTCGGCCTTGAAGATCCCAGTCGGATTTTCTGGATAGCGTGCGTTGGTGTTGCAAAAAGGCGGGTAGTATCTGAGCGATGGACCGATCGGGGAGGACAAGGGAGAGCATGCGCAGTGGGCGCAGTCGGAGCAAGTGTTCGGCATCCCATGATCCGGGCGAGAGGTTCGTATGCGCGTTGAGTTCGAACGAGGTCAGGGTTTTGATCGGAGTGATGGCTTCAAAAACCCTGTTGGGGAAATCGAAAGGGGTGAGAGGGGGGGTGTCTCTGTACTGGGGCCCAAGTGGGGGGGTGGGGGGTCTGGAACTGACCGATCTGTCAAGGCCCCCTTCCTGGTCCATATGAGGTGCTCGAGACTGGTCGCCTGTCGGAGCACTTGTACGGCCAATTGTTCCATCTCTTGTCGTTCCGAGAGGATGAGCGACAAGGAAAAGACTCGGACCTCGAACTTGCGGATCAAGTGGCACAAGTGGGGGTGGTCGGCCAGCGTGCGGAATACGAGCGGTACGATCGCCTGTGGAGTCGTCTCAGTGTCAGGTGCGATTTGATCAAGAGTAAAGTGGGGAGTAACAGACCAGATCGCTGCCCCATAACCTGATCCACGAATACTGCAGCCGCTCAGCCGGTTCTCGCCATTGCCGACAGACCAGCGTCGCGTGGCGCAGATCCGAGCGGCGACCGACCAAAGGCTCGAGAATCAGAGGCAAAACTTCGATAGGTAGATCTTGGAAGCTGGTAGGGGGCATGGTCGAGCCGAACCCTGACCCGCGCCGCCGAGAGGAACGGAGGAGAAGAGGGGACCCTGGAGGTGGCGAAGTGGAAAGCGGAATGGAGTGGCATGATCACAAGTCGGTAATGCGAAATTCGCCTTGCGGCATTACCGATCATGGAAATGGTGAAATCGGTTGCCGCGCGCGTGCGAAGGGCCGAGTGCGGAGGTGCTCAGTGCTCGGACCTCGGACCTCGGACCTCCGACACACGACTACCTCGACGATCCAATCTACAACATGTCGGCGACGACTTCAGCCATCCCCATCATTGCGCCTGCCAAGCCCAAGAATGCACGGTCCAAGCGAGCGCAACAGGCGAGGGAGCCCCAGATGGTCAGTCCGACGACGCTGGTCCTTCGCAGCCTCGCATGGCCTCGCAATGGGCCTCGCCGACCAAGGTGGACGACGAGCGCCGCATTGGGATTCGCCTCAGGGGGACCGCATTCTTCGGCCAAGTACTTCCCACTGACCTCGTCCTCGTGATCATGCCATCAGATTGAAAAGGGTGCCAAGACGGCCATGATCGTCCGAGGATCGTCCATCAGCGAAAAGGTCAAGGTCGCCTTGTCCGAACTGGTGAGCCGTCATTCCTGGCACCTGTGACCTGTGACCTGTGACCTGTGACTACCGTAGTCAACCCCCTTCGCTGACTTCTTCGTACGGCCACCTCGGCACAGAACCAACTCAAGAAACCTCACTCCGTCTCCTTCTCCAAGCCGAATCAGATCCGACCGTTCGAGGACTCGAGCTCGCTGTCGTTCTGGTCGACCAAGAACGACGCCTCGCTCTTCCTCGTCGGCACCCACACCAAGAAGCGGCCCCACGGATTGATCTGGGTCAGGTGTTTTGCCAACGAGGTGATGGAGATGCTCGAAGTTGGGATCGAAGAGGTCATGCCCATGTCTGCTTTCAAGGTCGGCCCTCACTCAATCTTCGCTCGATCGAATAACGCGAGAATCCTTCCTCTCATCATATCTCCACTCTCTCCCTGCAGGGCATCAAATCCCCACCCGGTTCGACCCCGCTGTTCCACTTCGCCTCGACCTCGGCCCACGCGAACCTGTGGGAATCCCACCCGACCTTCACCCAGTACAAATCGCTCATGCTCGACTTCTTCCGCGGCGTCGAAATGGACGGTGTCGCGCTCAAAGGGCTCGAACGCGTCATCTCCATCACGATTGGACACACCACTTTGGACGCCACCACCGAATCCTTGCAAGATGCGCTCAACAGGGAATCGACGCAGAACAAACCCCGAGCCGTCTTGTCGTCCCTCTTGACCTCTTCGTCCAAAGCCAAGTCGTCCGGTTCCAACGATTCGGAAGAAGACCCGACGCTCCCCTTGATCCATTTCCGTACCTACACGGTCAAGTTCCTCCGTTCGGGCATTTCGACCCCTCTCGTCGCATTGGAACCCCACGGACCGCATTTCACCTTCCGCCTGCGCCGCTCCCAACTCCCCTCTTCCGAGATGTGGAAACAGGCCCTCAAGAAGGCCGAACCCAAGTCCAAGACGAACAAACCCAAGAACAAGAACATTGACATTGACGAGATGGGTGACAAGGTCGGGAGGGTCTACGTCGATAAGCAGGACATGGGCACGTTGCAGGCGAGGAAGTTCAAGGGTCTCAAGGTGGAGAAGAAGGGGAAACGAGCGGCAGAGGATGATCGGGAGGGACAAGGGCAGGAGAATGATGAGGAGGAGAAGAGTTCGAAGAAGAGGAGTCGACGCGCGGCGGCTCAGGAGTAGGTGATAGTGGGAGGCGTTGTAATACCACCGTGTTCTTCTGTATACTTCGACGAACGTGGTCGGATTGCTGTCTTGAAGAGGTGACGATGACTACGCTCCCTTACGACACAGCTTGCTTTACAGAAAAACAACCCGCCGAAGGGACGACCTCCTACAAAATGCTACTAGTGAATGATTCAGAGGTCTGACATTTGTTATATCGCGGTATGGCGATAGAGTACACGTCCACGAGCGAGCACTCCTGCACTCTCCAACCGAAACCTTCCCCTACAAACGATCCGATCAGCTCCGCTTCCCCGAAACCTCAGGTAAATTTGAAGCTTGCACCGCCAAAAAACTGATGACGGTGATCGAGAATATGTCCCATAGGGTGAAATGGGAAGTCGCCGCTGCCGGCCCGAACCGCCCGACGAAAAGGGACGAGATGCGCGACAAGACCATTGCCGCTGCGGATAAGAAGGCCGTTGTGCGATATTCGGCGCCGTAAATCCGGAGCTTGTAGTTGAGTCGGATCTACGAAGAGATGAAGAGCCGCAGATTACAGAAGCAAATAAAGGCAGTGTCAAAAAAGAAAGGCCGCCTGGGTGGGAGTCGTAGAACAGTGGACTCACCTGGCAGACAGAAGCGAGGAACCAAAGGCTAGACTGCACCGATCCCCCAATCAAGAGAGCTTGGGTGACCCCTGATCCACGTCTACGCCAGGCAGGCACATCCGCAATGCTCTCGAACAAGGGCGATTTGACCACTCGCAGCAGCGAATCGCCAAAGTGCAGGAACAAGAAGCAGAGTGCGAAGAGCTGTCCGCGCGTCGATTCGATCGTCAGAGTGTCAGCTCGGTTCGCGAACGAGAATGCTTTGTGTCACTTCACTTGCCATGGCTTTGTAGATCCATGATATCTCCCCGTCCACTTTTGTCGTTTCCCGTTCCAAGTTGGTCGGTTTTCGGATCCTAACCGCAGCGGGGACATACTTTTCAAATCGGACCTCGAGGTGCGCGACCAACGTGAGCTGCTTCAGTAGCAACAGGGCATGCACGATGATCTTGATGATGAACCAAACGAGGCTAATCTCCCACCAATCGTAGACGGACTGGATGATCATCCAGGTGAGGTTTCCGTACGAAAGGACGAACATCGTCGTCGAGGCTCCGGCGGCGTGAGAGCGCACGAACCAGTAGTGCAGGATCAGTCTGGACGGTGAGGGCCGCGCTCGGATCAGTGTTCAGAAACCATGAAGGGAGCAACTAGGCTCGATAGCGACGTACGGTACGGTCAGGTACTGCAGGAGTAACGCCAAGAAGCCCACGGCCGTGCGAGCGATAGGATGCGCCCGAGGGTTGAAGTTGTGCCCCACGAAGTTATCTAAAGGCCAGATGCGCTTTTCAGTGACCCAGCGACAAGCGAATGCACGAGTTACAACGAGAGAGCAACTTACGGAAGACTTCGAGGTAGTCACGCTCGTGGGGTTTGTATCCGAAGGGATCCGTAGCGTGCGTGTTCCACTCGGGCAGCAGGCGCGCAGCAATCGCCATTTTTGCAGGTGACAACGGCGACCATCCCACACGCCAATCGAATTTGAAATCTATCTCACAAGAAGGGTTGGGAAATCGGGTTAGCAAAAGATCGCTCCGACGTCAATGCTGGGCAATAGCTTACCCTCTGCCACGTCGGTCGAGTTGGCCTCCATGAGCGGCAGCTTAACCTGATGCTCCTTCGGTGACATGGCGCTGAAGCGGGTTGTCATGAAGGGACCGTAGCGCCACGGGCTGTCCTTGGCAGAGTCGAGCTTGATCATGTTCTCAAAATGTCCATCACGTTGAAAAGTCCGAGCACACCTTGGGTCCCACCACCGCTTGTCTAGGCATTGTCGCTGCAGACATTGCCGCAAAATGTGAACTTAGTCTCCGGATCGTGGTCCATGATCGTCGGGAATGGGTTCACCTACCTTGAACTCTGTTAGCTGTCGCATCGCTTTCTGGAAACCTTCCAGCTCGTAGGTGGTGAAATCCTTCGCCATGTTCAGCATCGTGCTGGTGGCAAGTTCGAGCTTGACCGGGAGCATGCTGTACTGTGTCGAAGGAGTGTAGTTGCCCAAGTCCCATGTGAGTTGCTTGAGACTGTAACCAGCGCCAGTGTGCGCAAAGAAGCGATCCAAGGGCCCGGGCGACTCGTCGGATGTGGCCGAGTAGATCCATGATAAGGGCCATGAATGGTTGGACCCGTAGTTCTCTTGCGGACGAGACGTTTCAAATATGCTGCTGGAGGTTGGCTTTATTGAGGCGGCGTATGCCGACGGAGGGAGCATAACGAATGTAGCAACCAGCTCCGAGTAGAGGTTCTTAGCGAGATCGGTGCTGTGCGGAGGGGGCAATTTTGCCGGTGTGAGCACTCACTTCGCAGCTGGAAGGGCAAACACCTTAAGAGATACGTACACGACAGGTCCCGGGATAGTGATTGGGATGACAGTCGTGTGGGACGTAGCGATGCTGGCCCCCTCCATCACACGCCGCTGAAAAACGGGCTCCCACGGATTAAGAGGAACAGTCGAGTTTGCCTGTCGGGCGTAACCCAACTCGCCGAATGCTCGAGCCATGTCGTCGAAGAGCCACAATGGAGGCATCTCCTCTTCGCCTGGCCCCACGTAGCGCATATGGCGCGGGGAAGGCTCCTTGACCCCTTTACGATACCAAAGCATGACGCCTAGGTCAAAATGGTCGAGCCCGCCTGTCGAAGCGGGCCCGAACATGTTGATCACACGCTGGTCGACTGGAGTCGATTTGACCGCAGCTTTGGCCGAGTACGAGGGCACACGCGCGACGACGGAACGATAGTACACCGTGCCCAAGATGGCGCCGATGAGAGCCCCTAATCCGAAACAGAATGCGAGAAAGACTACAATGCAACCGATCGCACTGGCCGGACGAAAGCGGTTGAGCGAGTATAATCGCTCGAGTTGAGCCAAGAGCCGAGTGTAGTCGATCTTGGTCCATTCGGTTTCGTCCGAATCGTCGGGCAGGCCCGGTGGTGCAGATGGACGCTGTGCATCGTGAGTGTCGGCCCCATGATCGCTGCGATGCGCCGCCTGGTATAGCGTATCGCTACCATGCCTGGGTAAGAGGTCGAACGAGTCGACTGCCATGGCCCGATACAGTAACCACCGTGTTAGCGAAGCGTTGATCGCACAGCCTCACGACGCGATAATCTTGTAAGGTAGGTAGGTAGGTGGGGCGGCAGCCGAGGTCCAAGCGTAGAAAGCGGGTGAAGCAAGACAGCCGGAGCCTCGGAGGCAGGTGATCGAGATCAACCCGATTGTATGATTGGCGGCCTGGGACGGAATTCGACGATGTAGCTCGTCTACAAGGTAGATATCGATGGGCACTGGACACAAGATGACCATGCGGCCGAGCTTCAGCGCTTCAGCGCTACAGCGATTCAGACCATCATCACGCCGAGGGTCGACTCAAGATAGCTGGATTCTTCTACGAACCCGCACGGGGTCGCTGCTCGTTGGCGCCCGATACGGAAAACAAAAAACAAAACAGAAAAATTAAGGACAAAAAAGTAAGCGCGTCGAACGCTTCCGCCGTGCCTGGACAAAAAGACAAACCCCAGCGTGCGACAGGCCCGCGGCCGGGGCGCCAATCGAGCGGCTTCAGCTGCCGCGAGGAGCTTCAAAAGTCACGTGATAGGTTGGACTGAGCAATGCATGCGAAGTCGCTCCACTACGCTGCTGAAGCACTGTGGCGACTTACTTCACCCTGTCACGCCTATTCAGTTAACGTGAGTGTCGGGATTGCTTTTCCGGCTCATTTTTACTCCCAACCGACCTCATACGATCCAGTCCAGTGGCTCTGCGAACAAGAGCCCGTTCGACAGGAGGTGACTGCACCGCTATGCTCCTCGGCTCCTAGCCAACGTTCGCCATGATGTCCAACCCATCAGCAATGCTCGACCCTTCCTCAACGTGACTACGGTCATCAACCCGAAAATACCCTTTTACTGGCATGTTCGGCCGTTTGACTACCTCTTCTGATCCTGCTTCTTCTCCTTAACTGACCGCGGTCCCACCGTGGGTACAGCCGGCCTCCACGAAACGAGCCTCCTTTCTTTACCAGACGACACCCAACCTCGTCGTATCATTTTCGCCTCATTTGGGCGATCAGGATCGAGCTTTCCGCAGTCGAGCCGTGGAAGCAATCTCGCGATATGACGATGCTCGCTGGTGGGAACGGGGGCCCGGGCGACACCGCAAGCATCTTGGCGTACCGGCCCGTCGACTCTCGAGCATCGTCAAACCACACCTCTTTTGCAGCATCATCGTCGACCGTTCCAGGGTTGGAATTTGGGACGTGGAATATCTGTTGGAGCGAGCACAGCTCCATCCTTCCATCCGGCACCTGTGCATTGCAATTTTTTTTCCGGCGTTAAGGACAAACCTTTCCAAAAGCCGGAGGAGATCGGTCCCGCCATCCCTCGATGCCTTACTCTCGAAGAACTAGTGTTCACTGGTGTAAAGCGCAATAGAAATGCTCTGATCGACATGGATGGCACCGATGAGTTCGAAGATATCTACGCGTACTACGCGAAGTATTACGAGTTCCGTCCCCATCTGCCGCTGAGCTTTCTTAAAGGATCGCATGGTTAGCCTCGCCTTTGGTTGCTCAAATTTGTGGGGACCGGGATCGGGAGCATTCGATTCCCACGGCAGATTATCAACGCCAGGAGCTGCCTAGTACGCTCACGAACTCAGTTTGCACGAGCGGCAACCCTACTCGAGCGAGAGGGTCTACGGGCAGAGACTCGGGGAGGTTTGTCCTCAATGACCCACGTGACGGATCAGGATTCATGGATCTGAGACAAACTTTGTTCTCACTTCAACCGTTCGGCAAGAAACGAGCGCACTCGAAGAGGATCGAACCCTTTTGCTGCTGACCTCTGCGATCCGCGGGGGTAGGTTTTTTATACTTTCTTCCGAAGCATGCTCGGCAAGTTTCCTGCCCTCGAGCGCCTCAGACTCTCTCACTTGCTCGACTCCCAGGTGATGACACCGGAAGGAGGGCTCATCACATCACAAGGTTATGTAAACGATGTAGTTCCGAGACTCGCGATCCAACTTCATCATAGGTCCATCGATCCCGTGGGCTCTCCAGAACGTCCCCTCCCTTCGGTGACGCCATGGCGACGCGATTCATCCATCCCTCCGTCCAACTTCAAACATTGTTCGATCGTCTTCGAGTCGACGCCGTGGAACCCCGAGTCGCCCTCAAGATTACTCGTAGTAAGTCGTCACTTTTTTCCTCCGGCTCATCGCCAAGTGCGAAGGGGTTCAGCGCCTGGACCATGCTGTCTTTGAGAGGATCTAGGCCTGAGGTGGCGGCGCCAGGGGGTCGGAATGGATGCGTACATGCTCTTGTGGATGAATTGAAGAAAGCAAAGGGTGTGTTCCGGGAGCAGCTGTTCATCACAGAACAACGCGAGGGTACAAGCATACATACCATGTGAATGGCAGCGAAGCAACACCCACGGGAACGAAAGCGGGATAGGGGTTCATTGGCTGCGTAAGCGCGCTTGAGCGCGAAGCTCCTCTCCTTTGATCCAGCCCACGCCACAAGATCGGTTTGAAACTTCTCAATCCCGTTCCGCAGTAAGTGAGAAGACTTCGTTACATAACATGAAATACAGCTGAAGAAAGAGGGAGAACGAAAACTGCAAAAGTAGAGACAAAAGGAGGATCGAAAAAGAGTTGAACAAGGATAATCTGTCTATGCAAGGGCCAGCGAATGGACAAGGCATCCAATCACCGTCAAGAGATAAAGCACAAAAATGATGGGGGGAAGTTGTATGTTTGAGTTGATAAACATGGAGTGAAGTAAGACAATCCGCGACAAAGGCAGTGAACACAATGGAAGATAGGATGATCCGACTGAAAAAAATCGGCAATACGATACAAGGGATGAAGGACGAATGAAAAAAGATGAGCGTGAAAATTTGGGAAGTGTTTCTATGAGCAACGACCATCAAGACCTTCGTCAGGCAGGCCGAGCCCCAGTAGGTAGCGGCCCTGTCGGAGCAACCGCGTAGCCTGCCACCCTCGGTTGGAACTCGTTGGGATCGACCAACCCGTCAACCCCGCTCGTTGAAATCGCTGTCGAGTACGACGTCGCCGACAGCGGATCATACGCTGACCCGCCAGTCGCACTCTCGTAAGCCTCTTGATGGCTCATCGCTCCTCGAGTCGAAGACGATGGGGCGGGCCAGTTGAACGCCGGTCCAGGCCCGGATCGATTGCTCTCCGCCCCCGTCGAGTCATACGAAGCCGGTGTGATCGGCGAGACCGGAGAGCCACTACCATTCCTCAAGGGCACTTGCAGAGGTGGTGGAGAGCGGCCGTACGCTTCATGCGGTGATTGCTGCGGGTTCCTCGGCTGCAGGTAAGGGTGATCGTACTCGGCCCCTTGGGTAGGTCTTGCCGGCGAGTTCTTTCGAGTCGACGCGTCCCAGTCCATGTCGTCCGAGTTGCCTTCGCGGGGCGAGACGACGAAAGGACTGATGGCTGGTTTGCTGCCATCAAGGTTCGTGTATTCCGAGACGTACTGCTGGCGCAGATACTGCTCTTCAACCTGGGCCGATCTCCGTCGCATCCACCACCAAGCCAGCGCAGCTATAATGACGGCGCCGACGATGCCCCCCAAGACCCCCCCGACGATGGCTCCGATCGGGGGCGAGCTCCCCGGGGTGTCTTGCGAGATCGCCTGGCACGAATAGTAGTACAGGCCCGAAGTCATGGTGGCCGAGCTTAGCGAAGTGGCGCCCGCACCATCGTAGACATAAACTATGGTCGTACAAACGCACAGGATGGATCAGTTTCAGGTCATGTCAGGTGAGCACAGTCAGTGGAAACAACAGACTATTAAACGCTTGACCCGTAGGCACGATGTTTTGCAAGTAGATGTCGGTTGTGTTGATATTACCGACTAATGTGATCAATCCCGATTGTCTAATTTTGTGGCGAGCGTCGAGCAATCAGTTCCCGTTCGTCGAACACGCGCCCGGGCAAGGTGACTGACCCTGCAATGATGACGACACTGTACGGAGCCACCCCATTCTTGACCGTGACCTTGAACTCTTCGCAGGGCGTGTTGGGTGGATTGACAGTGAAACTGAGGACGGGCTTGTCCGGCGCCCGTATCGAGCAGTTTGTGTTTCCGGGAGCAATGGTGTCTGCACGAACGAGATCGCAACGAATCAGACACGAACGATCTTATGCTAGAAATATTGACCTCCAAAGACCTCGTATGAAGCGCGGAATGAACAAGCCGATCGAGTCTCAAGACTGCTCTGCCCAGCAGGATGCGGTAGAGGGCCCGCTGGGTGCGGAGAAGCGCGCGCGTGGCGACGCGTGCTCTGGGTCCCTGCGGCTTGGCCCGCTCGTCACTCGCTCAATTGTCGAAGTCTGGGACCGCGCTTGCTAGGAACCGCCGCAAAAGGACTCACACAGCGGGTAAACGGCGCCGCCGCTCGACGAGTTGGAGTCGAACATCGCGAATGAGAAATTCGTGTTCTGCAACGGGTCGTGTCGAGCATGAGTAATGTAATTTTGAAGGTGACGAGACAGGAGGAAGAATTAAGGTGAGAAAATCTCAAGGTCAGGAGCTGTGGCGTTTGGCTTTTGACGCAAATGGAGGCAATCGGAGGCCGCAACCTCCATTTCAGGAAAGTGCACGGCTCCAACGGCTCGGGAAAGAAGAAAGTGGTGGGGGGACTGACGACTGGAAGATTGGCGGTCCATGTAAAGCTGCGCCCGAGTTGGGTAACAGCAAGCGACGTCGTTGGCTATCGTCGTTGAGAATCATCGCATGTATTGAAATGGAGTATATGGTTTGCCAGAGAGAGGATGGAAAATATGTCAGCTCGCTGTTCTTTTGATTGCCCTGGCCCAGCGCACGCGCGCGCCGCGACCACCAGCTTCGGAGGCCGCGGTGCAACAGGCACGCGCGGCCAAGGACGGCGCAAGCCAGCCAAGGACGGCGCAGGCAAGCGTCCACTGACCAAAAAAGGGGCGTTGAAGGGGATGATAGAGTAGTAGAGGGGAACTGCGGTCGGGGCCGTTGATCCTGGGTTGTCGAGTGTAATAAAGGTGACGACGGAGCACTGCGGAATAGCGCGGGCCGAGTCGTTGATCGAATACGTCGACCAGAAGAACGATATCGGCGGTGTTGTAACCGGGATACGTGGTTCGACCTGATAGATGGGGAGGCAAAGCATCAACACGTCAGTTTGTGCATGCCATCAACCTCACTACGAGCGGGCTTTTGCGCGAGAAGGTGGCGAATTGGCAGGTGGGACCTGGGACCCTGTCTGCGCGGTCAGCCTCTAGTGTCGGGCTGCCCTCTTCTTGGCACGGTTGTCCTACAGGGCCGGGCGATGTCGGCGCAAAAAAGAGGCCAAAGGTATGTAAGGAGGAGGACACTGACGTGAACGACGCTGCTTATCTCAGCCCTCTTGTTGAGAATGTGTTGCTCAGGCTCGAGAGGCGGCGGCGCACCGAATCGATCGACGACCGGTGCTGAGCCCAGAGCCGACAGAGCCGACATCGCGCTCGAGTGCATGTGCGTGTCAAGGCCGTGGGCATGGGTTGGCTGGAGGAATAGTGTGGTCGTCGTCAGGCCGACGAGCAGGGCCAGTCGAGTCGGCCACATTTTGGGTGTCGATGCGGTGCCGCGGTGTCGCATGCAGGAGAGAAAGTGTTAAAAGTGTTGACTGGCCGGTGGGAGGGGGTGTACCTAGCTAGCAACCGTGAGAGACCGTGTGCCTCTTGACTAGTCAGGACCTCAAAGCCCAGCCTGACGCGCGCAGCGCCGACAAATATCGGGCCTCAAATCGGTCCAAAACGTCCCAGGCGCGTAGGTGTAAGTGGACAAATCATGGTGCACCGCCTGGCGGCGAACTCTTGGGCGCGTAGGCAAAAGTGGACAAATTCGGGCCAATCTGACCCGTTTCGACGGTGTTCGGTGTCGAAAAGCTCGTTTGGAGCGCCGACCCTCAAGTAAAGCCGTCGCGCTGCTGGCCCGGGTGATCAGTACTCGTCAGTTATCCTTTGAAGCCGATTACGCTGAGCAAATGGGTTTTCAAGCTGGATGACGTGCATCGCCGGTCACGGCGAAAGTCGGCCCTGATCACAGCTTCCTTTCCTAAGACTCGTCTCTGAGTATGTAGGGCTCGTACCAGCTACAACAAGCAACAGCAAGAAGGTGTTGGTTGAAACCTGATTATTGGTGCAGGACCGAGGGGAGCGGGGATCGGCCTTCGCGCGCGCCTAACCGGCCCATTCGCCCCGTGCACAGGATGTCCAGACCGCGTTTTCGCAAGGTTTGGAGAGATTTTTGACCATTTGGATCATTTTTTAGCCCTGCTTTTACACCCGCGTAGTTGGACTGGACATTTCGAGGGGCTTTTTGACGAGGAAAAAAATCGCACAAAGAGTGGACAGATGAGGTCTAAAATCTGGGATTTCGCCGTGTTTCACCGACGCGCGTCAGGCTGGGCTTTCGAATTTCGACCGTCCTCGCCAGGAGGTGGGGTGAAAGGAAGGTTAAGTGAGGTAACATTACAGTTACTTGCAAGCTGAGCTCTATTAGCTCAATTCGAGGTCCAGCGCCCGTTTAGGGTCGTCTCTTTTGTGTAGACCAGCTGGAATTTAAATTCTCATTCTCATTCTGTGTGCTCTGAGGTGCTGACTCTGAGATCTGAGATCTAAGATCTGAGGGCCTGGATCACACTAGAGCCGCCCTGAGCAGGCCAGTTCCTGCCAGAAGCGCTTGCCCAAGTGACCAAAGCCTGTCAGTACCGTATCATCTCCGCCATCGTGTTCGGCTGTGACATCTTACATCTTGGGCCCGATTTTCGTGTGTCGAAAGCCAGTTTTTGGGCCAAATGGTGCGACATCTGACATTTAGTGACGTTCCTCTGCAGCATTCCATCGGCCCAAACATGCACAAACGACCGCAGGATGTGGCATAGCAAGCTAACATCAAGCATAATATGTTAGCCGATTGTATGCAGTCCATCACAGATAAAGGGTGAGGTGGGTTTGCTCGCAGGGGCAGCGCTCGCGGCCTTCAAATTCGAGCCCTTGAACAAAATTGGCGAGGTGTGCCGCTTGGCTTCGAGCCAATTCCTAGCACGAGGAAAGGCATCGTACATAAATTATAAGCTCTCATAGTCAACAAACCTCACACTATCCACCCATAGGCTGCGAAACATAGGTGTAGCACAAACAGCGCACCTCAAGCAAGCCGAGATGGCGCGCCTTGTTGTGCGGAACAACTTTGAACCGATATACCACCAGTGCCTGCTATTCGGCTCATACTTTGTGTGAAGACTCAAAGTAGGAGAAGAATTGATCTTAGCATATAAAAACGGTACCTTTCCATGTATTACAATTTTAGTGTTGTGAGGCCGGTGTAACGTTTGAAAAAAAAAACCCAAAAATGTCTGGGAGTTTGGCCGTGTGACGCGTGACAAAAACGCTACGTTGAAATCATCGTTGTAGTTACCTGCTTGAGCGCCTGAGCGCCTGAGCGCTAGACCACTACGCTTCCCGTGAATCCCGTCTCTCTTCTATGGCTTGCAGTGGCCTTGCGGCGCGAGTTAGATACTAGGTACTAGCGAGCGGGCGGATCGGCACTTAACTTCACTACTTATAGCCGCTAGTCGCTGGTCGCGCATCATCATTGATCATCGATCGTCACTACGGTCCCATAGGAATTTTGTCGCAGAAGGTCGATATCTAGGTGCCTACAGTCAACGCTCCTACCTCCTTTCCCCCCACCGCTATCGGGCCACACGCGTAACACAGATCATGGCTTCCCTCTTGTGAGTGGACGTGCCGTTCCAGCAACGATCACGAAACGACGGCGAAGGCTAATGTCAATCGGGCACCACCCGCACGCGATCGATCACCAGTGCCGTGCGCAAAGCGGAGCAACAAAAAAATGCTGGTCAGTACACTCACCAAATCACGGCCCTTCCATCTCACATTATTTCATTGACGCCGATCTCCTATTCATTGCGACTCTTCACCGTCACAGCCGCGTTGAAAGCGCTGGACTTCACCCCACCCGCGGTGTCCAAACCGTCATCGACCGCGTCAACGGCCACGACCAAGACGAAGTCGACCGTACCCAAGAAAAGACCGGCTCCCAAACGAGAACTGCCACCGAGAGAGCCCACAAGGGCCCGGTCGACGAGGATGGCCGCAGCGACTGGACAACAAAGGACCGATGAGGAGATCCAGGCGATCGCGGAGGTCAGTCGAAGCTGCTTAAGAGACACGTCGCGTCGCGTGGATGTGGATATGAGCATTTGACCGCATGATCGCGGGGAACACAGGATGCTGATGGTATGTTACGATCGTTTCATGTCTGTTTCGTTCCCCCAACAGGCCAATGTTAAGGAAGAAGAAGAAGAGAAGGAACGCCTTCGGATAGCCAAGCACGGATCGAGGGCACTCGAAGCCTTGACCGGGGTGACGGGCTCACTCGAGACGCAGCAGTTGCAAGAAGAATTCGAGCGACTGGCCAACTATGTCGCTGATACGACCAAGCAGCCGGTATCTCCCGCCAAGCCGAGTCCGAGCAAGACGAGGAGAGGAGCCTCGGGCTCACCACAGAAGGCCGGTGGTGCGACCGGGCTAGGCTCGGCGAATGTTGACACCAAGGCACCGCAAAAGATAGTCAAGTCCGTCAAACATCGAGCAACGGTCAAGGTGAGCTACTACTCATCTGGTATCTGCGACGCTGCTGCGAGTGACTTATCCGAGATTTGTATCCTCTAAATCGCAGATCATCCCTGATCGAATCTACTCGATGCTGGTCCATCCCGACCAGACACGCGATCTGGCGAGTCCTTACTGAGGCTCTAAAATGTAAGCAGTAGCTTATCAAGTATTCTGCATTCTCCGCAATAGGTCTTTGCTGGTGACAAGAAGGGTCATATTGGGCTGTGGGACGCTACGAACGCCGGCACCCTGATCTCGGCAGCCACGAACGGATCCATTCGTGACGCTGCCAAGAACGACAACGAGGACGAAGAGGAGGAGGAAGAGGTGCTCACGCCCGATCGAGGCCATCACTATCACTGGCAAGGCCATTTGCAAAACACAGTATCCCAACTCAAGCTTGCTCCGAACGATCCCCACAAAGTGAGCGTTGCCAGATACATCGATGCAATGCGATGAAGGGCTTGTAGTGCTAACGCTCGTATTCAAAAAATCTCTTGGTGGCGCACAGCTATACTCGAGCTCGTACGATTGTACTTTGCGGTGTCGAGACTTTACCAAGGATGTGGACTATGAGATCATGGACCTCGACCGCTTCGACGAATCTGAGGCGCTCGTGCATTCGTTCGATTTTACCCCATCTGGGCGTGTGCTCTATGGTACGTGGCTTCATCGACGCGTAACGTTGGTTGACTGATTGCCATCCCGTTGAAACAGCTGTCGACAACAACGGAGGGATGGTACGACGTGATCTGCGACAGAAGATGGAAAAGGCCGAGAGATGGTACATCGATCGAGCAAAGGGTGAGTCCGAGCCCGTTGATCCCTGAGCAGACGATCGGACTTCGAACTCAACATTCCCTTTGCCTCGACAGTTGGATGCATCAGTATCAATCCCGCTAATGAGAACATGGCTGTCACGGCCCATCTCAAGAAGGAAATGAAGTCGGTTCTTCCCTTCACACGCCCGGCCCTTTCGAGTTCGAGATGCTGATCGGGTGTACTCTCGAACGACTCTGCCAAGGCTTTGGGACCTGCGTAAATTTACGACGTCGGCTCAAGAAACTTCCCTCGAGGATCAGATGGACGAGGCTTTGTTGGCTTCTTACTCGTACCGCAATGCCTGCTCGTCAGCGTACTTCGATTGGACGGGGACCAAGATTTTGTCGACGTGCTATGATGATTATCTCAGGAGTAAGTCCATTCCCACTATGAGTCCAACTCGTATGCACTCTCCTGACTCAAAAGGGGTCCCCGACCTACAGTCTGGGACATTGATCCGAGGAAGACCGAACCCGTGGTCAAGACCTTCGAACCTTCGACCAAGATCAGAGTGAGTGGGACCGACGCTCTCTTTTGTTATCGCGCTTGTAAACTTACTTGGTGACGATGCTTGTTCAATTGCGCTATCCGCAGCATGACTGTCAAGGTGTGTTCTCACTTTTGGCCCATAAAAAATCTCGCTTCGCTCTGACATCCCCTCCCGTTCCCTCTCGGATAGTTGGGCGCTACGTCTCCGTTTTCCGAGCGCAATGGATCCACTCTCCCCTCATCCCCTCTTCATTCACCATAGGTAACATGAAGCGTTACCTCGACGTCTATTCAGCCGACGGCACTAACATTGCTCACCTGGCCGACGAGATGATCACCGCCGTACCGGCCGTGACGGCGGCTCATCCCACCCTTGGGCAAGCGAGATTATACGGCGGTTCGGCGAGTGGCAAGATAAGCTTCTTTAAACAAGTCGAATGAAAGGAGTGTTGGCGTGGGGATGCCATGCTCGGACCTGTTCCTCTAGGTGATGATCATCGAGGATGGTCATTTGCTCTCGTCGTCCGAGTTGGCTCAGAAGTCAGTTGTGGTACAGACATGACTAGTTTCGTCTTCTTCCGTTTCACAAATCAACAAATTCTCAAGGGATGCAAATATAAACATACACGCACACGGAAGGATGAAGTGGGATGACGTCTTGGAAGGGAAATGCAAACTATCGAGAATCGAATGATGGAATGCGATGAAGGGTGGGATACACAGTAAATCCATGCCATGCAACAGCTCGTGAACCTCTACTCCGATATATATATTCGTTCCATTAGATTCCTCATCCCTTCGTCATCGCTTCTCACTATCGCCGTCCGCTATGTGAATGGTGATTCACACTTCCTGCTTGGTCTCAGACCCGATGGTTGTATGTGTTGGATCGACTCCACCACCGTTGACCTTTTCCTTCGCGGAGCTGACGCCATTCTGAGCGCGGTCGGCCATCGTCACGTCTTCTTCCTTGCTCGCTTGTAGATCGGCGAAGCGTACTTCGGCCAACAATGCCAATCCGTCCAGTGCCGACAAGGCCGAACTGCTTCTTTGACCACGCGAGGCGTACTGTCGATCGAGCGCATCGTCACCGGATTCGTTCGACGACATGTCCATATTGGGCGAGCTGTGCCGATTCGTCGCAAGTGTCCCATTCTCCGCATGAGTGACGTCGAGTGATTTGAGTGCCATCGACGCCTTAAGACTGGCCTGCAAGGCGCCCGCTTTCCCCCAAAAGTCGAGAATGATCGTCTCCTCTGGCACCTGATACCTCACTCGGTTGACCGTGATCTCCTCGTACCGATCGTCGTCAAGCATGCGAGGTTCCCGTTTCGGGATGACGAGGATGTCGCCGTTGTTGGTCGAGTCGCGTGATTGGACAGGAATCGTGGTCGTGCTTCGAGGAATGCGTTTCTTCGGCTAGAAGTTGCATGCATAAAGTGTAGGCTCGTCAGCAAACTTGTTCACACAGGCTTATCAGCATGCTCGACTCACCAAGACATGCTGTGCATGTGCCGGGCACATCCACTTGCGGGTCGGAGGAGGCATCCCCACCAGTGGCGGATCGAGGCAGTCGAGATGCCAGTGCTGGTCACAGAAGTCGCAGGATATGATACGCCGCTGCTTCGCAATCGAAGCTGTCTCGTTGCAGTGGTAGCAGATGAGCGTCTTGCCCGTCTTGTCGCGCAATTTGTAACCATCGCGCTCCTCTTGGCCGACCGCACGACCTCTGCGAAGTGCAACGATGCGGTAGTGGGTCAGCTTGGCGCTTCGTAGTACTGCCTGACATTGGCACCAAGATGATACTTACGTAATTTTTGACGGTGGCCGATGCTCAGTCGTGTCGATGTATTCGCCTACCGGGCCTGTCGCAACTGCATAGGTGACGAGTGTGGCGTAGGACCAGGCGAGGCTGAGTCAGTCAAAGAGCTTTCTAGCAACCACTGACGCTCAGGCTGATCAAGGACTCACTGTTCTTGTACAAACTTTTGATATCGGATCCCAGTGAGAACGCCTTGGGGTTCTCGCAATTGATCTTGTGGATGAGCTCGCGGAAGAAGCCTCGAGGGGGTTGCGGAGGCGGTCTCTGTTGTTGCTCAAGAACGAGGCGTCGCATAAAGCGAGTCAGCATTCGAATGTACTTGTTACAGGGGTACCACATATCCCAATGTGTTTATGATCTTGAAGTGGGTCCACGGAGGGCGCCGCATCGTCGCCGAGAGAGCGAAAGAGAGGAGACAGGGGTGCGCAACTGACCTTCGCCGCACGGCAAGCCTTGCAGTACCATGCCTCGTCCGGTACTTGGTCGACATCAAGGGGAGGATCGAGGCAAGTGAAGTGGAACGACTTCAAGCAGCCTCCATCGCAGCACAGGAAGTGGCCCTTGCCGAGGCACGCGTCGCAGTAATCGTTGTTCGGCTGAGCTCCGCCGCGCGACGAGAGGTGAGCGCCCGTGGTGGAGGTGGTCGTGTTCCAAGTGTGAGCCGATGCAGGGGCGGGCGAGGATCGGGACGAGCGAGTCATGTTGTGCAACAGGTGTCACAACGAAAATGGAAGAGAAGCGAGATGGTAATCTAGTGGTAAGCGAACCAAGAGCGATGGCAACGAGCGATGGAACCGGCGACCCCAAGGCAGCCACGACCGCACGGAGCGCGCAGGGGGTGGGTGGAAGGAGGGCAAAGGCGAACCTCGGCGCGCGCGCGCCCAAATTCGACGGGGCTCGAGGCAAGCGGGACTCGACTCACCAGCTGGGCCTCCTCGCCGCTGAAAGCCTTGTGTGCCGACACCGCAGCACGACGAGCGAGGATCTTGGGACCTTTGGCCGTTGTAGCAGACCCAGCGCTGTAAAGCAAGACCCAGAGAGTTCAGGTTCAGCGTCGATCCAGAACCATGAGCAATGTCAGTGTAGTGACTGCTTTTGCCCGATGAACAAGTCACAGCGAGTGGGTTCATCCTCGGTGAGAGAAGAGGAGGCCCAACTGTGCGCATCGTCGTCTTTCTCCGTGAGTGCGACATTCGACCCTTCTCAGGCATTGTCAACTGAAAGCCGAGGAGGGTTTTGGTCGGCTCCGCAGTTGCTCATTTTCCAGCAAGGGCGACGACCTGGCCAAGTGGGACCATGAGGTAAAGTTAGGCTCACCTGATTTTGATCGACTTTTGAGCTCGCTTCGAGCCAGGCTTGATGATGCCGTCCCCTAAACCCAGTCCTGTAGACGCCCCATTACTGCCCCATCCGCCGGCCTTGCCTTTGCCCGCGAGCTCTCTCGGTGGTGGTGGCAGCGAGTCCTCGACCGACGCAGCACCGAACAGCGCAATCTCTTGCTCCTCCAACTCTTGAGTAGGGTTCAGAACCGGTGTCGCAGTTCCGGAGGAAGAGACTACAGCGTCGTCGCCCGTCGCGTCGCCCGACTTCATCTCCGTTTGTCCGGCGAGCAAAGGCGTAGCGGGTGCTGAGGACGATTGATCATCATCGACATCCATGTCGACATTTTGATGCAGCAACATCGTCGACGACGACGACGACGACGAAGTGTTTGCAGCGAGACGACTCCGGACGCGCTCTTGAGGCACAGGGACGCCGGAATGATGATCGGATGATGGCATCAAAGTGCCACTGGCTACACTGCTGCCACCATCTCCGTCGGTGGAGGTCGAGTTGGAGTTGGACATGGATGAGCTCGCCGCGCTTCGATCCATGCTGGACGCGCGGGCTGTGAAGCTGTCATGATTCGCGACCGAGGCTACTGTTGCTCCTGATGCTCCATCTCCTCTTGGTGTTCGACCAGGATCCTCCGCTTCGCCTTGGCCTTGGCTCTCCCCGAGGCCGAGCCCAGTCAGCGGTCGCGCGCTCGCGGTGACAGGCGCCCCTTCGACGGCGCCCGCCTGCACTGACGGTGCTGCTGCTGTGGGTGGTGCCGGTACGCTGCCACAGCCTCTAGACGGGTCAGCCGTGTGCAGCGCCGGCGGTGCGAACGCATTGCCAGCGAGCCCTTTGTCCGGATGGCTTGCCATGGTCGTTCTCGAATCCGCAAAGGTCAACTTGGATAGAGAAGTAAGCAGCGAAAGCGAACAGCCAGAGGGCGATGCGTGGAGAAGGAGGGAGAAAGAGCCATCGCGGGCGGCGCCGTTTAGGCCTCTGGTGTAAGGGGGCCATTTCCAACCAAGGCGGGTTTTGGTGGTGGGCTGCAGCTTGGGTTTGGTTTGGAGCACCGCAGGTCGAAGGTGGGCGCGCGCAGGTGGGCGCGCGCGGGTGGCGCCGTGAGGATAGCCTGCCGCCGCTTTGACCTTCACTCAAGACAGGGGGTGCTGACTGCTGAGAGTGTCTCGCGAGTATGGGCTGCGATTCGCATATCAAGATTCAAGCCGCCCGATTCGGCCTGACACTCAAGGCCGCAGCCAGAAGAGACATACCTATTTCCTCCCTACATTTGACATAGGGGGGGGGGGCCTCCCGAGGATACAGGTAAATTTTGAGCGATACTAGCTGCGTACTGAGTACTAGTAGTAGGCATTGCAATCATCGGCCCGCCTCGGCCGCGCGGACGTCGTCACGTCGCCGATTCAGACAGTCAGACTCACAGCGCTAATAGACTCTTAGTAGAGCCTTGACAGGGCGTGGTCCCTGCGTTTGACGCTGAGATCAATTCATCACAGGCAACTACAAGCTTTGGCGTGAACTGATTGTGTGCTCGTCATGAGCAAATCCTCCTATGTTGAGGAGCAAACGCTTTCAGTGAGGCCGAGCCAGCCGCGACGCCCGTTGCCGTCCTCATATGCAGCCTAGTACAGAGGTGACTGGGTGATGAACTAGATTACAGGGCGCGCCAGAGTCAACCAACACCTTCTCAACCAAAGAAGGGAGGGGCTGGGTCTTGGATTATGTCCACCCTTGGTCGTGGTGCCGGTTGAGGGATCATGGAATGGCAGATGCAGTGCCCGGTGGGACTGATCGCCACCGCTGGCAGCGCTTTCCGAGCCCGAAAGGGGCCTCTTGGCCGAGGGAGTTATGTAAAGCAAGTGGGTATTGTTTGGAGTTGTTATCAACGCTGAAACATCAAAGAAAGAATTGTTTAGATCCACATAGCAAGCATTTTGACAGAGCCCAATATTTGAGTAGCAGAATTTCGAGAATCGCGTGCCCGGCTTGGACAGCTGTCGAAGCAGTCGTTGAAGCAGTCGTCGTGATTCGTGTCACCTCGGGCGCCTCGACGGAGCCTTGAACTTGTCCCACCTCTTTCCCACTCGCGTGCGGTGCGGTGCGGGGCGCATTGACAATGACGACGCCCACCACTCGTACCCGGGGAACGTCGAACGCGTCAGTGCAATCGCTTTCCTCGGCTGCACCGCTCGACATCGCGGCCCCGATTGCGAGCACAAGTGGATCGCCGCCGCGTCGACGACCGCCGCCTGCGCTGTCCCGTACGAATTCCAGCCTTGCCGATTCACCCAACAGTCGATACGGGTCCAAGTATGGCGATGCCGCGTCCATCCAAGCGCTTTCACCGCGGTACCTGACCTTCTCATCCGCCGCCAGCAACGTCGGATCGGTCGCGACATCGGCCGCACCTGGAGGACCGACACGCTTCAAGCGCGGCCATGTGCGCAAGAAGGCGCCGGCCATCATCGGCATCAGGAGTGCGAACCCGGATGAGATCGACTTCATGGCGCTTGAGGATCCAGATGAGGTGTTCCGGCGTTTTGGCGTGCGCGACGTCCGTGGACTCGAGAAGCGAGCGAGGTGAGTTCCACACCGCGGCCTCCCTGAGGTTTGTGCTCTGGGCGTAATGCGTCGCACACAGTTGACTTACAATCGCTCCGCTCCACCTTGTGCCTCAAATAGTGAGGCAGCCGCGGGAAAAGTAGCCGAGCTACGGACGATGGTCGGCGAGCGATACCGTGACCTGCTCTCGGCGGCGGACTCAATCATTCGCATGAGGGCCGCCGCGGAGAAGCTGGTCGATCGATTCGACAAGGTCGAGACCGGTATATCAGTAGGAGAAGACGGCAATGGTCCGGATAGTGCGTAGGCAGTGGATTCCCCAGTACCTCCTCCGATCCGCTAGCTGACTGGCGTGTCGGGACGGACGATCAACAGACACGCCGACAAAGCGAGTCAAGCATCCCAAGCTCGCCCATCGCACATCACTCTCCCTGACAAAACCAGACCGAACATTCGCATCGCCTCCAACACTGTCGCTTTCCATCCAGCTGCTGCTCACGCTGCCTTCGACTGTGCATGGTCTGCTCGAATCGGGCGACTTTCTACCGGCCGCACGGCTAGAGGGCTTGGGTCGATTGATCTACCGCGCGCTGTCGGACTTCACTAGCGACGACGACGATTCAGATGGCGGTATCAAAGCCGCTTTCCCGATCATCGAGAAGCAGTCGGAAGCGATCAACGGCCTTGGCCCATCAATAACTCGACGGGCCATTGCAGAACTGCGGACCTGGGATACTCCGACCTTGGTAAGTGACGGTGCTATGATCAGTCTACCATTGGATGCATGCTGATTCATCAGTACCAACCTCGTTTGCACAGGCGACCGCAAACACATTGGCTGCCATCGTCATGCTCGAAAACGCCTCCTTGCCCTCCTCTCTCGCGACGCTGCTCGAGGCTCGGTCCAAGACTCTTTCCGCCATCCTTCATGCCACGGGATCGAGCAGCAAGTCACCGGATGTCGACACAATACTGAAGCGTCTCAATGAGGCCCTTGGCGTTGTTTTGCGGACTCTCGATGCCGCCAGCTCAATATTCGGCGCGACGTCGAGTCCCTCATCGTCAAGTAGCCTCCTTGCTCAACTGTTGCAAGAGATTGAGCAGCCCACAGGACTCATCAAACCTACGAACCCAGCAAATCCAAATAACAACGAGGATCAGATGCCTCGGCTTGTTCCCATCATTCATACCCTACCGAACCACGCCCTTCTCGCTCGACACTTGCCTCTCTCCATTCTCGAATACACCCCTACCCTGCCCATGTCGCCCTCCCACATCCCGTTCGACCATTCCGCGGCACACTCCCAGGTTCAATCCTGGCTCGCTCTCGAGACGGAACGTGTGGTACAAGGTGTGACCTCCTGGATCGGTCACCTACGGGGAGGAGCTCGGACGCTTGCTCAAATCCGCAGTACGCTCCGCTCGAGTCTCGAAGCCTTCTCGGGACTGCGCGATGCCCAGGCCGATGTTGCGACTCTCAAGGTCAGCCTCAATGCGGCATTGGAAACCCGTTTTGAGGAGGTCTATAGACAGCATATGCGCAGTCTCGTCGATCGCGTCGAACCCGCTCTTTCTTCCGCACTCGAGAAGCTTCCAACATCTCTGGCCGACCTCGACACCGCCGAGTTCTTGCTCGAAACGCCCCTGCCGTTCCCCAAAACGTCGTATTATGGCATTCTGCCTCACATGAGCTCAAGAGGGAGCAACGGTGTCGCCAGTCTCTCGGCGCACTCGTTCAGCGACACGCCGTTTGAAGCGTTCCTTGACCAGGTCAACAAGAGGGTTATTGGTCGGAGCCCCCTCATTGATCGTGCCCTCAGTGAACTTGAAGCACACGCTCGGGAACTGCGCAAGGACTTGCAGGACTGGCTGGAGAGTGAAGATTATGGCCTCGACGTCCAGTATGTCCTTGGTGGTCGCGGACCGAAATTGCTCCGCGACATTTTGCTGACCTTGGCTCATGCTTTCCACCGCCTTCTCAGGACACGGTTGAGGATCGCCTACGTGGGCTCAGCTCGGGGTATGCTGCACAGCGTCTATGAAGCCTTGGCGACGGTTTTGGACAAGCACGTGTCATCAGTCACATCCTCCCTCTTCCTTGGCAACGTGTTGCACCAACTGTCACTTAGTACGACATTCACGGCCGACCTCCTCCACGGCACTCTTCCCGTCGCCAGATCGCAAGGTATGTCTCGCTGCTCACGGTCCCCTTTGTCAGACCGCGAAGACCGTGAAGAAAGCTGAACGCTTTTGCATCGGGCCTGTTGCAGAGTCAAGCATCATCGCCGAATGGCAATCGCAACTTGCCGAGCTGCAGAAGCGGTCGCTCAAGACATGGCGCGCCCAAGCGGTCGAGCGAGCCGCGGAGAAGCTACGAGACGCCACTAGCTCGGACGCACTGCGTACGGCAGCTTTGAAGGCGCGCGAATCGGTGCAGGCGCAACAGAATGGACTGCAGGGCACTGCATCACTCGCGCCTCTGCCGACCCAGCCTTCTCCAGCGGTCCTGTCGGCGCTGCGCAACCTCGTGTCGTTGGTTCGCAAAGTCGGTCTTCATCGAACCCAGACGGATCCGACGATCGTTCGAATACTGCTCAACGAAGTCGCTGAGGGTGCGCTGGGCTCGTACGAGGCCTTCGTTGCGAAGATGCCTCAAGACGATACCCCATCACAGGCGCGCGAGTTTGCGAACCAGGTCTTGTGGGATGTCAGCTTCCTTAGGCGGATATGGAGCCCGTCACAGCCGGGATGGGCAGCTGTGGACCAAGATTTACGACAGTTGGTCAGTTTGAGTTTTGCTGAGTCGCACGAGAGGGACCTTGACCATTACTTACCTCTCGTGCAACCCCACAGGCCGATCCTTCTCTCGTCTCCTCGGTCGACGCCAGTACCTTGAACTACCTCCAACGCACACAAACGATCTTATCTTCGCTCTTACCCAGCGCGAACACACCGTCCTCCTCGACTTCGACAACAGCAGCAGCCGTGGCAACAGCGAGTGCGGTTGGATGGCTGCCGCTCGGCGCGGTCTCGGCTCCGAGCCTTGCACTGACGGGGTTGGGCAAGCCCGGAGCGCGTATGGGGCAACTGCCGACGGGGAATTGATGTGGAGTAGTTGTGTAATTTGGGTCAACCTTTCCGTGTGTGTGTGTGTGTTTGTTTACATGCAACATATGTTTGTGGCCATGATCCCATCTCCGACATGATCTCGGTGTTCTCCTCGGAGTGTGTGTTTGCATCGCGGCGATTGGTTCGATTGGCGAACGGCGAGAGGACGCTTGCGATCGGAAGGCACCCCCACTTGGACTCTTGCGCTCTCGCGCTCTTGCACTTGGTGAACCTGCTCACCTCTGCGCACCAACCGAGGCTCTTCCATCGAATCCACACTCAGCCATGATTCGACCGACAAGCACTTTGCGTCTCAATGCGAGCTCGGCTTTGGCTACTGCTCGTACGGCTGCCCGATCCCCAGGTGCAGCTGCTGCCCCCGTTCTTCGCGCGCGACGACGACCGATCGGCACCATGCTCGCCCTCACCACCACGACCACGACCCTTGCAGTCGGGTATGCTCTACACCGAATGACGAACGATCCGCTTTATGCTCGTTCGAGTGAACCGGAACGAGGCTACGAGACGCAGTCGCAGTTGCATCGGGGCAAGCTCGGCAGCATCTCGCCGAGTGTCTTCTTGTCAGTCTCAGTCTCACACGGGTTGGATGCAGCTTGCGGAGGCTCAGGCAAGCGAATTGACTTCTATTTGTTCATTTTCTAGATGGGGTCGCAACGAACACAATGTCGCATCACCTCAGACGCCAGAGTCCGACATGGTCAAGAAGCCCAAGCTAGCAGCGCAGTTCAAAGGAGCCGTCCTCAGGGACTTAGTCCTTGCAGAGACATATGGCGGTTAGTATTTGGCGACATCACTCAGTCCCGACATCACATGAACTTACGTTTTCTACTCGTTGGCTCTCATGCGCGCAGCCGCCGTCGACGAAAAAGGTGACGTCCTGCAGTGGGGCTCAGGATTCTATTGCTCCCCCTCGGCGACGGCGACTCCCCGACCGACATTACGAGGCTACGACGTCCTCAAGCTCACCGCGACACCGCATAAGGTATTTGCCCTGACCCGCAAAGGCGAAGTGATTGTCTTCCCGAGCTCGAGCGAGCGACAACGGCTCAACGAGGAGCAGCGAAGGAACAATTCGAGTTGGTGGAGGGTGTGGGGGTCGACTGATCATGGCACCGATCACGAAAAGATCAGGGCCGAGCAGGCGTTGGCAAAGGGAGAGAGGTGAGTTCGGAACTGGGGCCAATCGTCTCCTGGACTCGATACTGAACGTAACCATCTCTCAGATTCGTCTCCCTCTCAGCCGGCGAGTCACATCTCCTCGCTTTGACCTCGAGCGGCCGATCATTCGCTCTTCCCCTCGATCTCTCGGCGAACGTGTATGGTCAACTCGGGGTGCGCAACGTCCAGCTCCTCTCTCTCCACCCAACATCGGTCTCCTCCGGAGCACTGCGTGTCAAGCTCAACCCCGATCCCACATTGAACGAAGCCCGTCGTGAACTACCGGCACCGCCAACACGAATCGACCCGCTGCTATTGCCGCCTGGTGCGACCGAGCTGCCCGTCGTGGCGTCCCAGCCTATTGCACCCGTTTCGCGTCCCAGGCGAACCGACTCGGGTGTTCGACTCCACGACGATGAACCCACACACCAAGCAATGGAACAAGACATCCGCTTTTCGACCGTCTTGCACGAACTCCCTGCGTTGCGCGAGATCGAAATCGCCGAACTCGTTGCTGGCGCTAGGCACTCCCTCGCACGCTTGTCCGATGGTCGTGTCCTTGGCTGGGGAGCGAACGGTTACGGTCAACTCGGTCTCGGCTCGTCCTTGTCGTACCCTTCGATCCCTGCTCCGACCGAGATCCCCTTGACGAGGTGCTACCCCAAAGCCGTTCGAGTGTCGTGCAACCGCATCGCCGCAGGGGGCAATTTGTCGTACTTCATCGTCGATGCCGTTGACATCCCTACGATGAGGGAGACGATCGATCTCTTGGCGACGGGCAATGGTCAATTCGGTGGGATCGGTAATGGCAGTTGGGCGCATCAAGCCTCGCCCGTCAAAGTCAAGACGATCTCGGGCTTGTTGGAATGGAGCGAAACGGCGGGTAAAGTCGCTCCCATCGCGATCAAGGATATCACGGTCGGTAATGCCCACATCGCTCTCGTGCTCGACAACGCCGTCGATCAAGGGGGCGTCAAGTTCGGGAGGGACGTCTTTGTATGGGGTCACAACATGTACCATCAACTAGGAACGGGCAAGAGGTCGAACCTCTCGACACCCCAACATTTACCTCCCTTGCCATATGCAGGCTTGACGGCACCACCGACGGCGGAGGCCGTGGTCGAGGCGACGAAGGACCAACCCGAGACGGAGAGGACGATAGGGAGTGGTACGTTGAGCCCTATGCCTCATTCTAGGATGCAACTCGCTCCCGAGATCAAGGTGGGGAAACGGCTTGTCGAGGAAGCGATCGTCGCTGGGGACGGCGGAAGTGCAGTTTACTGGCGAATCCTTAATCCTTGAGCTGGTGGTGTACACGAGAGGTTTGGATTGGTGTGATGCAACATGTAACGACCTTGTTGTCGAGGTCACTATTAAACTCATCTCTAACGTGTCCGGGAGAATTGGAACAGCAAAAAAAGTGTTACAACAGTTACACGAGAAAGCACAATGGAATGAGGGGTAATCAACATGGAACCTAACGACCCCAACGACGAGCAAGCGATGCATTAATGTTACGAAAAGCACAGATGGGAAACAAAACCCAGGTCCAGTCGACGCCGGAAAAAAAACGAAGTCAAGAAAACAAATTAAATCAGAAGAGAGGAGAAAGAGATGAGGGAGGGAATCGAAAGGGATAAGTAGAATCAAAGAGGGGTCTTACATCGCCGGGAAAAGCAATGTCGAATACTGTAAAGGCAAACGTAGAGTGGAGATGGCGATGGCTGAGTACGCAGGCAGTGTGATCTTGAGGTGACCCGCTCATGAGTGGAAGGTGCGAAAGTCATCGTTGCTCCTGTGGTATCCAATTCGGAGCGGCACAAGCGAAGCTGAGTCCCCGTATGGGCGAGGTGCTCCATCACTCCCGAGTTGGCATCGAGTCTTCCGCTGCCGTGAAGGAAAGCGGTAAAGGGTAATCAGAAATACCAAAGCTTTAGGGGAAAAGATGCAAAAGAGAAAATATGCAAAAGATCAGCACGAGAAAGAACGAGAATAGCAGGGGCAACACTCACTCGATGCAGTCGTAGAACGACTTGACGATCCCGGTCGTTCTGTACGACGTAAACGACGGAGGCGAAAGGGTCGAGCGAGCGGGTACCGACGACGATCGAGGTGGTCGCGAACCTGCGTCGGTATCACGCCACAACGAGGAAGCAGAGAGAGGGATGGCCAGGATTGACCCAAAATCGTTCCGGGGGCGACGAGAGAAGAGCCCGTCGGGAAAGGGCTTGTAAGGTTTCGGCGACAAAGGGGGGTTCGGCGATGCCACCGCCGGTCTCGAAAGATCGAGGGCGAGCAAACCTCTTGCACTGGATCGATCCGATACCCACTGGAAAGAGTCGATCTCGGCAAATGACTCGGCACTAGTGGCAAGCAGATCGGACGCAGCACCGAAACCTGGAGGTGTGGAATCGGGCGTCAAAGGGGGAGGGTCGAAAGGTGGCGACGACGAATAGTCTTCTTCGAGCGTCAACGGCCGCGAGCTTGCGATGAGAGGCATTTTTATCGGTGGGGAGCGAGGAGGCGATAGTGAGAGTCTTTCGAGGGATAGAGTTGGCTCGTCGGCATCCGTAGCATCAGGCTCGAGATTGAGCTTAGGCTTCTGCTGCTCGCGATCGAGATCGAACAAGATCTCGTCACGTGAGCCACCTCCGCCCTGATCGGCGACGAGCGAATGCGGATCTTGCTCCAGAAAGCCCGAGTCGCTGACATTGGGGTCAGCAACGTAAATGGCAACAAAATCGTCGTCCTCGTCGTCGGGATCCTCGAGCATCTCGTCGAGCACCGAGTTGAGCCATCGCTCCTCCTCCTGCTTGCGCGTGAGCTCGATTTGGAGCCGTTGCTGCTCCTCGTCGATCTGCGGGGGCCGATGGGTAGGTATTGTTCGACCAAAGACGTTCGAGAGCAGCACGAGTTCTCGAAGGCCATTGGGCCCTCGATGACCTGTGAGATGCCCCTGTGCCGCTCGCTCCAATTTCGCTCGAGTCAAATCAAAGATCTCCGAGCTGGTCGTTGCGGCGCCGGCGGCCGGGTTCAATATGGTCTGACTCGTGGATGCGGATGTGGAGGCAATGCACGCGTCAAAGGTAGTCGGTGGTATTGAAGGGTCGTTGTTACTGAGTATGGACTGGGTGTTGGGGGAGCGATCGATCGAGAGCTGGCGTCGTTGATCGACGAATGAGTCAATTACGAGTTGCTGGTCCGGCGTCATCTGCACACGAGATCACGTGAGCGAAGCGAGTGTAACGGTCAGCGGCAGCGTGCCGTGGAGTGCCGTGGAGTTTCGTTCGATGTGGAGTCAGAAGGGGAGGGGAGGGGGAGAGGAGAGGAGAGAGTGAGGGGGTGAAGGGTCATAAACTCGTGGTCAGTAACCAGAGTCCAGGATCAAAGCTAGCCCATCGAGTGAGACGAGAGTCGTTCGAGATGCTCCGAGAGGGCAGCGGAACTTGAAGCTCGAAGCATCGAGCCCGCCGATGCGTGTCGGAGCGGCTCCAAATGCTGGGCCGATGGCGTGCACGTCGCCTTGATCACCGACCCCGGCCGTGCGACGCGCGTCGGACCAATTTAAGGTGGCGCTACCCCTTTGAGGCCAGAGCTCAGACATTCGAACGTCACTGGTAGCACACCACCATCGACAGGGCATCACATCATCGAGCCCCAGCCCATGCCACAGACGCGAACACCCCACCCGTGTAGCCCAGGTTGCAGCTTGCACCGTCGTAAGGGCAGCGCGAGTCGACCACCGCAGTCGTGCCCGAGTCAGGCGATCGAGGCGAACAGCCCCGAGCTCAGCGTTCACTATCAGCTTACCGTCGCTTGGCCTCAATCTGTAGGCGATGGTAGTGTCGATCTTGTCATCATCATCAGGCTCTGGTTCCTCTCGACCCGATACCGATACGTTGCCGGTGCGGTTGCAAAGCTGAAGCGAGCACGAGCGTCGAGACACGAGATGGTAGAACGTCAGTCTGAGTCAGAGTGGCAAGTGGCGCCCGATAGCGCTGGACGCTGGACTGTGACAGACTCTGGAACAACGGGGAATTCCCCGAGCGGCTTTGGCACCCTTTCCTCTTTGTTCCAACCACCATCAAGGTCCTCACTAAGGGCGCATACATCTACGCGTATTTAGGAGATTAGCTGCACGGTATCTTTCCACTGGAGAATTCGCCTCCGATGGGGGGCCGAATTTGCGATCGCATTCGTAGTGCCGGTCGATCGCCAATCGCCAAAACCCCCGTGACTAGCAGCAATCATGTCTGATCGGTTGCACCAGCCCAGGATTGCACCCGCAGAGCAGCCCGATAGGTAGGTAGGGAGAAGATTTCGAGCCGATGCCACTGATTGACTTGCTCGACGTTGCCAGCCTTTGTGCTCGAGTCCTTGTCACCAAAAACCGCGCAGGTTATACCGGAACTTCGGAGTGTTGGTGCTAACTGAGGTGGAATGGGTCCGAGCGCCGACGGAAGAAGCTCATCACTAGTGGTGGTAACACCAGGTAGAGCGATTTCGAATATCGACCACGCCTGTAAGGAGCTCTCCACGAGTAGTCCAAACTCAATGTGACTAGCTCCATTGTTTGCCGAGGCCCCTGTCCTCAATTTGGCAAAAACTCGGCCCTGAATGACCGAAGGAGGTTTTCATCTCGTGCGTACATCCCCAGACTTTCATGCGTGGGTTTCCTGCGCATAGGGACTCGGATCAAAACTGGATAATGATAATAATCTCGAAGCATCCGTCGAAATCTTCGACCGAGGACGCGAAATGGTGAGCGCGCCCGAGGGAATTCTCGTCGCTACTCATGATCTCTAATACATATCCTCGAGGGAATTCGGCAACGTTGAGTTGCTTGGAGTAGACAAACAGACGTTTCTGAACGACAACCTTCCCATCGGAGCCTCGGGGGAGATCCTCAGCTTGATACGCTGGGATATCTCCTACGCCTTCGATAGATACTACTCGAGCAAGGGCGGGCGAGAGCACTGGGGTGCGAGAGGTCTTCGTTGTCAAGATATCCACTGGCACTCTCGACTCCTCAGTCGTCTCCTGTTCCTCATGCGCTCTCGCAACCCCTCTTCCATTCGACTCGACTTGATCTTCGGCCTCTACCTGGGTAGTTGCAATACGATCAACTGATCGTAGCCAGAAAATCTTCTCGTCAGATGTTTTCTTCGTTCTCTCTTTCTCTTCAAGGCTCCGATTAATCCCGTTTCTCTTTTATTAGCTTTTAGAGACATCGTAGCTGGACTTTCCGACGTTCGCATTCGGCTCCTGGCGGCGAACCAGCCGCACCCCTTCACCTTGCGCAAGCCACCCCCCAACCAACACCGTCGCCCTTGGATCTGGATTTGGTGGGCATATTTCTGCCATCCGCCGCCAAAGTGGTATCACGCGGTGAGAGAAACGAGGCGTCTTCTCCCTCCACGCTAGGCCCGCTATTTCGAAGCTTGGGCGTCGGTCACAACGCTCAACCCCCCCGAATTCTCGAGCAACCAGAACCTCGAGCGCTAGGCGAACCACGTCCTCTTCTTCCCGGCAGGGCACGGGATCCAGCTCTCGGTGAACCCGACGCTTTTTCGAGGTCCTGATGGCGAGGTGATGACTCCGACTTCTTTCATTGACGCCTCAAAACGCCGTCACGCTTTCGTCTTCCCTCCGATCATCCCGGAAGGCCATCAAAAGATCTTCTTCCTCACCGAGCAGCGCTGGAAGTCATGGTGGAAGGCTTTACGCAAGATTCGTAGGGTTCACTCGGATGCTGAAGACACCGCCCATCTCCTCTCCCTTGGCTCCCTCCACCCGGGCGTGCAACTTTCGTCTGCAACACACAGCCAGCTCAACAATCGCTCCGCTTCCTATGTGATGTGCCTTTCGGAAGCACCTGAGTCTCTTCCCCATCTGGCCGTCGGCTGCACGTTCGCTCGCCGCCTCTGGGCCGCACTCTCTCCGTCCCCACACCCCATCTTCGCCGACTTCGTGTGTCCTCTCGTCTCTCGCTCGGAACGCCGAATTGTCGAGCTCCGCATCCTCTTCTTCCATTCGATCTGGAAGCTCTCTCGTCGCCGTCGATTCTCTTCGCAACCTCTGGAGCCGATTACCGAGGCGGAGCTCGAGGAGCTTCGGGGGTCTATCCAGGGGTGCACGGGTCTCTATAATATTTCCAAAGGGGGTTTTAGTGGGTATGGTCGACTCTGGCTAAAAGGTCGTTGAGTCCCACACTACTGGCATAGCCAGTGTGCTTAATGCATTTCCTCCGACTTTTCCGAAAATTTCTAGGTACTATTATAATTGTGCTGTAATTGAAATCTATCAAATAAAAAAATAAAAAAAACCCCTCCGCCAAATTACCGACTCTTCGTTAACCCTCTCTGATACTGGCTGTAGTTGCTTCGTCCCCTGCAACTAAACTCACGCGTTTCACCGTCTTTGCCTCGTTAATTCGACTCGCCGGCATGTGATCGCCGCTTCACAATTGTCGACTTGCGTATGGCCCTGACATCTTTTCCGGCGCGGTGCATTGGCATGGTCCAACGGATTGCATACTGGTATCGATGGGCAGAAATCAGTGTCTCTTGACTGCGACTGTGAAAGCGTCAAAAATTACTGTCGCACGCTTATTAGTGCTGGCCATCACCGGGGTCACGGCGTGCAGGGCTTGCTTGCAAAGGGTATCACTGCCAAATCTGACGGAGGCTCGAGCGTGATCGTCAATCGGGTGACGACGACGAGGCCGTGGGCTGGAAGCTGCTGGCCGGCTGGGCTCGCACCTCTGTTTCGACCTTTATCTCATCTCTCCCATCACAGTACAAAGCATGACACCTAAGCCTAAGAACCAGCCTACGATCGCCATCATCGGTGGAGGGTCAGTGCACTACCTTACCTCCCCTCCCTCATCCCCCGTGCGCTCTCCATCTCGAGCCCCACCCGGCTTTCAAAGGTCGCCGGGCTCGGACAGCCGCGATCTTGCCCCACTCACTGGAGTCTGTAGAATTGACTGTCGCTGACGTCTCGTGTTACTCGCCTCATACAACAGCCTCTCGGGTCTCACGCTTGCTCTTGAGCTCAAGAAGAAACTCGGCCTGGAAAAGACTGTTACGATGTAAGCTTCTCGGCTTCTCGGCTTCGGAAGGACGCTTACTCCAAGCCGCGCGGTCGAGGTGGCCGCCGCCTATGATTCGAGTGACTCATGACGCCTCCCATTCGCGACGGGCCGGAGTTGTTATGGGCGAGGCAAATCATTGACACCATCGATTACGTCTTTCGCAGCTACGAAAAGCATCCCCATGAGGTCGGAGGCACCTGGCGCGACAACTACTAGTGAGTTATTGCCATCTTCACACGGCTCTGTCGGCAGTGGTCGATTCGTGCCCTGGCCTCGACTTTTCGAAGATTGGAGTCATGTCCATTCTAGTTGTAGCCATGTCATACGGACTCTGACCGTCTAACTGCTTTATGGCATCTTCTTCTCCAGCCCTGGATGTGCCTGCGATGTCCCATCTCACTGTACGTTGCCACTCCGTTCCAAGTTCGGTCACCGACGTCGCCGTTGCCGTGTCCTGTGATCCCTGATGGCTGACCCTTCTGAGGGCCCCACACAATCGTCAGGGTACTCTCTTTCGACCGAATTGAACCCCGACTGGACGAGCAAGTACTCTGGACAGGCCGAAATTCAAAAATGTGGGTGACTGAAAATCCTCATCCGGAATTTCCGTGTTTGTACCGAGTAATGGGTGGCATGGAGCTGACCATGCCGATATACCACGGTCTGGTCATGATATTATAACAGACTGGCAAGGCATCTACAAGAAGCACAATCTGGCCAAGCAGACCAAGTTCGACAGCACCTTCATCAAGGGGGAATGGAACGCCGCCGAGCAAGGGTACACGGTCGAGTTCAAGCGCAAGGACGGCTCGACCTTCACGATCAAGTGTGACGTGCTCGTCTCGTGCATCGGTGGATTCTCGACGCCGCTTGACAAGCCCCATGGCATGAAGGGGATCGATTCGTTCAAGGGCCCCGTCTTCCACTCGGCGCGCTGGCGCAAGGATGTCGACCTTAAGGGAAAGCGAGTTGCTGTCATTGGTAACGGCTGCTCCGCTGCCCAGTGAGTGGCTCTGAGATGATTTGAAAGAACAGGATAAACGATGCTGATAAGAGTTCCCGTTACGCAGGTTTATCCCGATTCTTGCCGAGGAAAAGTCGACCCAAGTCATCAACTTCAGTCGTACCCCCAGTGCGTTTCTTGATCAATTTGTGCGTCCAGGACCACAATCCTGACACTTCGGTCTTCTGCAGGTTGGTTCGCTCCCCGCGACCAAAAGAACTACTCGGGTGTGACAAAGGCGGCGTTTCGCTACATCCCCGGAGTGATGCGCACGTACCGCAACTTCATCGCGATCACGTCCGACTCGCGCTTCGTCGTTTGGTGGTTGCAATTCTCGACCTTGAGGCACTACGTCGAAGAGTACATGGCCAACTATATCCGTCAGAACTCGCCTGAAAAGTATCACGAGTGAGTTACATCATCATGGCCCACGTAAGGAAGGAGTGAGGAGCTTGGACTGAACAATTTGAACTCATCTCTGCTGCGCAGCTTCTTGGTGCCAAAGTACCCCTTTGGGTGCAAGCGCGTCATCATGGACCCGGGCTACCTCCAATGCCTGTTCCGCAGCAACGTCGAGCTCATCACTGACGGCATCGCAACCATCACGGAGAAGGGCCTGCTCGGCAAGTCGGGCAAGGAGTACGAGTTTGACGTGCTCATCCTCGGGACGGGCTTTGATGTCTCCGAAGTCGGCTTGGGTATCAACGTCGTTGGTCGTAACGGAAAGACCGTGACTGAACAATGGAAGGAGCAGAATGGTCCCCAAGCATACCTCGGAACGACCATTTCCAACTACCCAAACGTGAGTCGCTTTCCCTCTAACACGACGATGAGTTACTCGAGGCTAAATCGAGAGTTTTCGACGTTGCATAGTTCTACTCGGTCCTCGGTCCCAATGTCGCTTCCGGAACGGCTTCGGTCGTCTACTCGACCGAGGCGCAGGTCAACTACATCGTCAAGATGATCGAGCCTATGGTCAAGTACGGTGTCAAATCGTTCGAATGCAAAGTCGAGGTCGAGCAACAGTACAACGAGTACATTCAGAACCGACTCAGTGAGTTGACTGCACCCCATGTTCAGGACTGAAACCCTTTGCTGACGGGCTCGTCTCGTTGCAGAGGGAACCGTCTGGAACGGAGGTTGCACGTCCTACTACAAGTTGGGCGAGAAAGTCGTCGCAACCTTCCCCGGCCCCACGTCCGAATTCGTCTGGCGTACGCGCAAGCCCAAGTTCGAGAACTTCACCCAAACCGGCGGAACGGTTCGTGTTGCTGCTCGCCACGCGCAGAAGAAGATTGCCAAGTGGTTCACCTTGTTTGCGCTCATCGCCTTGTTCCGCAAGTACGGGTACAAGAGGATCAGGAACGAGGTCGTCCTTTGGTTGTTGGTGAGTGTCGCATTGTTTCTACTTGTGAAGCTGT
This sequence comes from Microbotryum intermedium, assembly GCA_022702645.1. Taxonomy (NCBI): domain Eukaryota; kingdom Fungi; phylum Basidiomycota; class Microbotryomycetes; order Microbotryales; family Microbotryaceae; genus Microbotryum; species Microbotryum intermedium. The sequence goes on along the minus strand of JAHWDX010000015.1, from coordinate 1,174,216 downwards.
GGATTGCTGACCACGTCACTTTTTGAAAGATGCGTTACCAAGAAGTGATTCCCATCATCAACCGCGTCCGAGGACGAGTCCAATGACTCAAAATGATCCCACCTTGAACAAGATTCAAAGCTCGGATATCAATAACTTATCATCATTTCGCTTGCTTTCTATTCAATTATCTTTATTGTACTTCTCATGTTGGGAATCTGACACTTTCAGACAAGCGCATACCTCGTGAAGGGGCTGATCCGTCAGTCTGGTCCTCGGAACCGGAGAGGAGGAAATTCGACAGATCCGTCCGAGACGCCAAGATGAACGGAGTCCAACATCCACGCAACAAACAATACTCCTTGCTTGACATGCTTGCCTTGAAGCTCAGCGAATTTCTCCACATTCTCAACACCCACGTTAGTCCGACCGCCTCAGACACAGTGGCGGCGCTGGGCCGCCTCCGCAACCCTCCGTCCTCCTCCGCTGATCGCTGAGCACGCGATCCTGTTTCGCCGCCCTTGATCTGCGTCCACCACCCGACGCCTGGGTTCCAGCGCCAGCGGCCAAGTTGTGCGTCTGCCAATACGTCGCCGTGGTTGCATTCATTCCTGCTCATCACTGATCGGCGAGCTCTGTCCACTCCCAACCTGGCTCTTCTTCAGTACCGATCGTCCACCTGCCTCGTCGGGGCGGACCATTCTTGGACGGCCTCAACTAACCAGCACACGCCAGACTGAACTCCAATGTGAGTTCGAGGAAGTCTTGGCGTCTTCTAGCGAGCTCTGCTTGCTCTCAATCTAATCCATATTCTTTGTGTGAATCCGGGCGGGTTAGGTCGGCAAACCTCCTATCCTTGCCGGACGAGATCCTCGACGAGATTGCGTCGTACTTGCCGCACCTGGGCGACGAGAACCCGTTCTTTCATACGGTGGACCGCGAACCGATCTCTAGGCACGGCGATGACAAGTGGTTTGACCGAGTCCAGGATCTCAAACATCTTCACATGATGAGCCGTCGACTGTCGGTCATTGTCAAGCCTCGACTGTTCCCCTCCGTGAACGTCGGTCGCTCGGACTGCAGTACCGACGACGTGGATGGTCTACTGGAGCAACCCCAGCTGTTCCCATTCATCCGCCATCTACGCGTGTATCTCTTCTACGCTTCTGACTCCGAGTGTTTTGAACACACACACAATGTGCCTTGTCTGATCGGTCAATGCCATAAACTCGAGACCTTGGTCTTCAGCGCCGTCAATTTAGATAGCGAGCAAGGTTATGAAGCGAGGAAAACGGAGATCACGGGACCTTCGTGACTGATCTCGCAACGAACGACGGCCAAGTAGTTCCCGCCTTGGACGTGTGTCTGCTGAAGTACTCGCAGGAGCTGACCCATCTCAGGATATTCAAATCAATTGGCACCAACTTCGATGGCGAATCTAGCTCCACCGACAAGCTGAGTGCCGCACTATCGGAGATCGGACAGTACGGTCGAGCTGGACAACATGCAGCCTATCAGAGTGGATACTATGGAAACCTTCCTACCTCCAGATGCCCCCTATACCAGCACAAGTGCATGCAACTGGTCACCGTGGTGAAGGATTCTCGCCCGTGGGATTAGGAGATGTTTTCGTGGTTTGCGATGCCCCGCTTGCGCCATCTGTCAAGCCTTCCCTCGATTTCGGGCGCCGGAAATCCGGAATACATCCTTGAATACCCACTGGACTCGATCGAATTTGTGGAGCGTGGCCTTTCACACGTCAACTATACTGCGGCCGAACGAGCCGCGTTCCCACTCGAGTCACTGGCCATTGTCGATGCTGGGCAAACGTTTCGGAGCCCCAATACTTCTGCCGCATTGCACATGCTGGACTATTTATCGCCTTCAAAACGACTGCACAGCTTATCGTTCGTAGGACTACCATGGAATCTGGTCTGGGACGAAACGGTTATGCGCGCCGTCCGATTGCCTCAAGCGGTGACTTCGCTCCGTTTGGGGTCTGAGAACTCGGCCCCTTTTGAGGCTTCGGTGAGAGCAGCCTCACATCTACAAGTTCCTGGATCCGTTACTGACCCTGATATGACTGCTGTAAATCTATCGTGCCTTCGTGGCGCTCCTCGTCAGCAAGTTGCCCAATCTCGAGCACCTCAGGCTCTCTTGCGAGCGCGACTTGAGCCCGGGAGCTCTGTCGGGACGGATTAGAATTGGCGACGACCCGGAGGACGTAGACGCACTGATGATGATTGATGAAGGAACAGTGCGCATGTTGCTATTTCTTCTGCTTGCATGCCACCTCTACAAGCTCGATATCATCCCACAGCCTAGAGGATGGCTTGAAGCGGATCGACACCTTCGCACTACGCCCCCCATCGACCGGTGGCTATGGTCTTTGCTGCCTTCCCCGGGTTGCAAGGTGCGATCCATCGAGATTGACACCCCGTCACGAAGACTGGAGAAAGCCATGTTCTTCAGCCGACGAACTCCCGACACTGCAGACGATGTTCGGTCCATGCCAATGGCACTTAAAAGCGAGGTGCCAGATGGGATTCTTCTACCATGGGGAGCCTAAGGCTGCCAACCGTTTCCTCTCCCTCTCTTTCTTCTAGACTTTGTGTAAATGAGACAATGCGGTCGGGAATTCTACATATACCTTGCACACGGTGCGAATTGGCTCTGCATGTTCTCATTGTCCGAACATGATCAGAGTCCGGATCTCAATCTTTCGGCGACTAGAAGCCTGTCAGCATTGCAGGCAGCGCTTTGTGTTGGGCTAGGAAATGGCTTGCGATGAGAAGTGCTCAGATACGTATGTCAGCGACCGAGACGTGGACGGGTTCGAAATCTTACAACATGTACTGCGTTTCACCCCCGATGCAATTCGTGTAGCTGCTTCTGAGTGCCGATGGCAGCGATCGACTCTCTTAGCTTTGATGAGCGGGACACGGGGCCGCTCTTGACCTTTGAGCGAGCACCTCTTTTGAGGTGGCATGCATTACCGTCCCAGGGAAGGCATTGCGATCCTCTTGATTATTTGAATGGGGAGGAATTACCAAGTTATATGTAAAGATTGATTAGTGAAGTGGTGGTTGTTGACCTGCAAGGCGCTGCATCGATCACGTTCACATATTACCTGCCATACGCCGCACACAACTTGATCATCCCGAGGACCCCTTCCGATGCCAGCTGGTGTTTCATGGTTGATCGAGGTTCTAAAGGCTGCGAAGGTACGCGTCGCGACGCCTAGCCGCGGATGGACGGGCCTTCGACTCCAGTGGGTGCCGAGCCGCCGACCCCTAATATCCGTTACATGGTGCGGGAAGGGGTTTCGGTCAGGGTACCTCTGCAGGTCCAATTGAGGAAGCAAAAGGATCTGCCTCGATGTACCCGAGTGTAATATCTCGAGTCTTGGCAGCCAGTTGAGCATGGTGAAATTTAGCCGATCGTCGATATCGCAATGATCACCGCCGAGTGACCGCCGGCAGCGCCCTTCGCCCCGGGGTACAAATATATCGGAGGTCATTATTCATCTTTCAAACCGAGGACAGGACCAGAAGAACTCGTCGACTGCTGATAGCAGTGCTCATTCGAAGGATTCACATCGACACCTTCCTCACGGGGCTGGCCAGAAGCAGGGACTCCCGACGGGAATTTATCCAGGGCGAACGTGCCTGCTCGCGCAGCACTTTTGAAATTTTAGCCCAGCAGAATACTCAGAGCGAAGGTATGGTCAACTTTTTGCTTGATTTCAATACTCGTACCATAAGATAAGTAGAAGCTGCCGAGAACACTGTAGGGGATGTATTCATAGGGAAGCTTGTGCTCCCGAATTGGAAGACCTGGCAGACCCGCGCACTACCGACGCCGCCGGGGTGTCCGGCGTCCGGCACCAGCTCCTCGCACGCGCCTCAGTCGCAGCCCTAACTTTCCCTCTCAACCTTTCTCCTGCAACCCCGTGTTCTTCGACCGCTCGCCCAGTACTGTCCTCAACCATCGAAAGAGCTGTTGCAGAGCTCTTGCTCACTCATCTCACTCATTCGGCTCCTTCTCTTCCTTACGGCCATCGCGCTCCTTGGCTCGACTGACTGTCGCGTCACCACCTCGAGCAGCAGCGCGTGCCAGCAGCTCGCCCGCCATTGTCACTCCGCAAGACCCTTTAGCAGACTACACGCCGACTGAGACAGCAAGAAACGTTGTAACATCGGTTGATCCGTGCTCCAACAAACCCGTCGCCTCCTTTCCTCCTTTCCATCGTGTGCCGGTACGTCGCGATCCGTCACCTCAAATTAGCCCTCTTCTGCGCAGGCGTGACGGGTGTCGTCGCGCGGCGCGCACACGAGGCCTGGGCACACTGCAACGCGTGACGCGCCATCATCGGCAGGCGATGTACGACTTGATTGTCTATTTACTGACATCTGTCGATAGTTCTTAATAAAGAAGCGCAACTTCGTTTACACCGATCTTGTTGAACATGTCGCGTGAGGGTGTGCACGTAGCGTACAGGGGCTCGCCCATCTTTGGCGAGCTGGCCCCTGGATCGGGCAACCTTTCGAGCGTACCGATGCGAGCTTCGCATTCGACCCCGGCGAACCTCACCTCGCCATCGCACAACACATTCAAGTCACCTTTGCCGCCTTCCCGATCTTCGTGGGCGATGGGAATCCATGGTTCCGCGACCTCGTCCTCTTCGCCCGCTTTCCGATGCGACGCGGGATCTTCCTCGCCTTATGCCAGCTCCTATTCCACGGTTGCGTCCTCCCCTATGACCAAGTCCTCGTCCCTTCAATTCTCTGGGATGTACGAAAGTTCAACATCCAGCTCGCCGAGCTATGACATGATGTTGCAGGACCAGCAGACTCGGCCCGAGCTGCACCGTCGACTGACGGCTCCGGCAATTCATTACGCGTCCGACTCGCCATCTCGTAGCGGCAGCCCCATCGGTGTCGTGCGTCGTCCCCCGATCCCCAAGCTGCGTTTCGACCCGGCGACCGAAGCCAAGCGGGGCGTTGTGAAGCAGAGCGACGATGCCAGCATTTGGCCAAAAGACATCGACGAAGCGTTCAGGAATGGTGGGTTGTCAAACGCTCTGAGAGCGGCGCTCTGTTTGGGAGCTTGCGAGCTCACGTTCTTTTGCCTTTCGTGGATCTAAAGCTTATTTCAATTTGCCCGAGTTGGGCCGCCGCAAAGTGCTCGTCGATGGCAAGCCCGCGGGACGAAATGAGCTCATCGCCCTCTACATCCTAGATCGGTGTAAACAAGAGCGCACGCGCAAGCAAATCTCGAGCCACATCCAAGTCATCAAGAACGCCATCATCGGTGAGTCTGCGGCTTCAGCCACGGTTGCCGTATGTTCGGCATGGTTCTGACATTGCTTCTACCAAACAGCCAATGGGCAATTCCAGACCTTCGAGCCTCAGCGGAAAATGCTGACCGATGCCGAGGCACGTTATTGGTTCCCGACGCACCAGATCCAGTCCCTAGACGGAGCTTCCCCGGAGCCGATGCCTGGCGTTGATTACCTTCCCCGGGTCGCACTATACCCGAATTTCCCCGTGTCTGTGCCGTCAGAGGCAATGCGACCCATGTCCATGGCTCCTATGTTGCCGCAATCAGTGTACCCGATGGCCCACAACATGCCAATGGCTGGACAGTACGCGCCTTTCTACCCTTCAGCCCCGTCGCCATATGGCCCGATGCCCCTCACCCCGACAACAGCTCTCACACACGCAATCCGCAACCTTGGTTTACTGTCTGAGCCTGCTCCTGCCAACGAATACGCCGGCATGGTTAGGCCCGATTCGCTTTGCTTCTGGGTATCCAACGGCATGCCGAATGGCACCGAGGTGATGGCCAGGCTCGACTCGACGGATGCTGCGACTGGATCACAACGCGTCTCCTTCATTGAGAGCTTGCCGTCCGCGACGATCAGCTATGACCGGCTGATGAGCCTGTACGACAAGTACCAATGCCCTTTCATGCATTCCAAGCTCAAGGTGACGATCCCGGACGAGCACTACTCGGGTCGCCCCGTGCCAACACATTTTCACTCGAGCTATGTGCTTTCATCGACGCAAGATCTAGATCTGTCCGTCGTCACCTCGATGTACATTGCCGGTCAACTTCAACGCGTGGAAAAGACTAGTTTGATCGAGCACGTCTCGGCCAGCAGCCCCGCCTCGGGCTCAGCCGTTTCTTCCCCCGCTTCAGCAGCGTCGCCCGAGGTCGGCGATGTGTCGCGGTCGCCGCAGAAAAGCCCAAAGGGCGAGTTCGAGTACAACGTGCCTTTCGGCGACAAGTTCTGGTCATGGCTCTTCGCCAAGGAGGCCGAAATCTTTGATGACACGTATCAACCCGTCGCCACGCTCATCTTCACCAAGACCAAAGAAGAGTTGGAGTCCTTCGCTCAAATTGCGGAGGGCGTACTCGTGGTGCAAGAGTTCTTGGTGCGGAATGCAGGCATGGTATTTTCGAATGGCGATATCCGAGACGAGGTCGTGCTGGTTGTGGCTCACACCGTTCACCTCCACGATCCCTCATGGCCCGGTCGAGCCTTCTCCGAGCTTTCCACGTTGGTTAGGAACCAACCGAGTCCGCTGGCTGTGATGCCCGCAGCGGTGCCGATGCCTATGTCGATGCCTACGTCGACATCGATGTCGACGTCGATGCCGATGCCGATGCCGATGTCAAGCCCAGCCGAGCGAATGCCACTCGGCATGATCCAGAATCTGCCTCAACAGCCACCACCCACGGGACCATCCTCAAGCTTCGGTCATCGCCGCGGTAACTCTGTCAACAAGCCGAACCTTTCTCTGCAAATTCCCCCTCTGCCGAGCTTTTCGTTTCAGCAGGCCAAGGACCAAGCGGATGTTCCGGTGGCCATGGGCGGTCTGCAAACGCCTCTGACGCAGATCGTGCACACACCGATGGACCCACCCCCCTTCATCAGTGGCCCCCCGCCCCCTCCCCATGCCCGAGTACAGCGCAGCTATTCGCAACCCTCCCTTTCGCCGTGGGACTGCGCATCGCCGGCGTTCGCGGACCCGTACCCCGAACAAGGCGTTGGCATGCCGTTCTTCGGCGAACACGACGGTCATCTCTCAATCTCCGTCCAGAGTCATCTCAATGGCGTCCCCGCGATTTCGGGTTCGCCGATGTTCCATCAGATGGCGGCAATGCACCCTACGTCGCGCGCGATGATCGACAAGCTCACGGCCGAGGCTTTGGCGGCCGGTACACCTACGATCGAACACTTCCCCGGAATGATCGGCACCCCCATCACCTTGCATCCGACGATGAGCCGAGTTGCTGACACCAACGACCAAGTCAAAGTCATGGTCTCGTCGACGCCGATTGACTCCCCTCTGATCTCGGTGCACACCCCTGTTCGCAACCCCGAAGCGGTCGTCTCACCCCCGGCGGAAGAAGCCCAGAAATCGGCTTCCAAGGTGCTGGCTTCGCACGAGGAACGCGATTTCTTCTCCGGTCTCTTGGGCGAATCCCGCTACGCGTGATCACGCCCGTTTGCTCTTTCTCTTTTCATACTCACCCTCTCACGACCTCGTTCCCCTTCGCAACTCCCCCTCTCGTCTCTCAGCCAAGCAAGCAACACGGACGACCATTCTTCTGCTCTCTCCTCGCAGTCATGCAGTTCTCTACTCTCTTCCATATAGTACGGTCTCTATATATGTCTGTTTTTTTTGCTCTTACCCCGGGACCTGTATTGATCGTGTTCATTGTTTTCGAACTATCACGTCTTGGGTTCCTTGTTTTCTTCACCCTGCTGCCCCAAACGGTACAGTCGGTCTGCTGGTATAGACTCGCGCATTTGGCAGCATCATCCTATTTTATGGTTCCTTTTCTTCTTCTTCTCCTTTTACATTTTGGCCCGTCTTTGTTTGATTGGACCACTTGCACATGGACCTTGTCTTGGTATTGAAACGATTGGAAAAGTTGTCTACGAGAAAAACATGACCCTCGGCGTTGAATAGCTTGAGTGCTCCGGGACGAAGACCGAACGTCCAACAAAATCAAAAAATGCGAATGTTCTATTTCCTCATCGATGAGATCTACTATTCTTGCAGGACCAGGTATCAAAAAGAAGCCAAACCACAACAACCAAGAAAAGAGAAAAGAAAAAGGGGGTGGGGGGGGTAGAGCATGTTCAGTTCGCATCTCGAATCGTCAAATGTCGGACCGACCAACTTCTCGGCCTTTCGATAGGACTCACCAACTCATTCCTCCGTTTCGCCTTATCCTCGTCGGGAGGAGTCTTCCCCTTGACCGTCGTTGATCCCCCTTGAGGATCGAGCCCCAAGTATTCAACCGTCACGAGCCGGATGATCAATGCCCAAGCCTTGATCGTCGGTAGATGGAGGGCATCAACGTTGTCGAGCATGGTGTGCCATACGGTTGGGAAAGGGACTGAGATCATATGCACGACGGGGACGCCGGCTTCGAGGAAAGGGATGTGGTCGTCTTCGACTGGTGGGGGAGCGAGCGAAGGAGCGTAGAGGGTGAGCAATTCGTTGCTCTTGACGCGTAGGATTGGGGTAGGTCCGACTTGCCTTTACCCATGAAGCCAAAGCTCGATCTAGGCATGAAGAAACTTTTCATCGGGTTATTTTCCGCATCAGCCATCGCGACCCTGGCATACCCTTTGCCCTTGTGCCCGGGCCAAAGGATGCCGGCCTCGCCCAATTTTTTCTCCACGTTGACGAACTCGTCGTACAACCACCCTGTTGGGCCATAAAAGGATCGACAGTACGGGTTGAGGGCCCCCAACAGGTCCAAGAGGACGAAATGCGAGATGCGTTGCATCTCCGTCCGAGGCACGTTCTCAATCGCCGACGGCCGCGTGCTCGGTTGGGACCACTTTTTCGCGAGGTGTCGAGCGCCGTAGATCGAATCATCGTAGGTCCAATCGACGAAGGCCTCTTCGCCGTCGAAGAAGATGATCTGCAATGTCTCGGCTTGGGTCGATCGACCCTCCTCCCCACCTTGGGCTAGGATGCGCTTCTTGCGTGCGTCCAACCACGGGGTGAGTGACTTGGCGAGGTCCATCAACATCGCACAAGGGGCGGCCGAGTCGGTCGCTCCGATGAATTGGTCATCAGGGTGGGTGGGGAAGTACTTCGAGTCCAAATGAGCGGCAAAGACGAAGCGCCTTGTCGCGTGCGGATCATGGGTGATGACGAGGTTGTTGAACCTCTTATCGCCGATGGGCGTCTTGGCCGTGAACCGATCCTGCTCGACGTGCCATCCTAGATCGGTGAAGAAGTCGACGAGGTAGGTCTGCAACGTGGTCAGGTTTTGGGATCCTGCGGCTCGAGGTATGAGGAGTTTGCTCAGGGCCGAGTTGGGGTTGGTGTAGTCGAGGATCTCGTCGAGGTCCGTCAGAGTGGAGAAGGTGTTGAGGTGCGAGGTCGAGAGCGGGGCATAGGTAGGGTTACGCTTGAGCACGGAGAAGGGTCGTGGGCGGGGCGTAGAAGCGGATGCTGAGGCCGAAGTGACCATGAGCGCGAGGAGGACGAGGAGCACGACCATCGTCAGGAGCCAGGATCGGCAGGAGGAGGAGGAGGAGGAGTGCAGTCGTGTTGCTGATGGCTGTGATGGACGACCACCAGTACCATCACCTCGCCGCCGTCCTACCGGAGGCATGCTGCACGATGCGCGTCCGACAGGATGGATGAGGGAAGGGGTCGAAGGCAAGAGACTGAAAGGGGTGACCAGTGACCGAGTGACCGCTCCCCAGCGGACACGGACCCTCTTGAGCTTGGCTCCCACTCAACTCCGAGCGCACAAAAAGTGCGGTTATCGCTACTATTATTGGTACACGTGCTACGATTGAAGAGCTACGTCGGCAAGCCAAAAAAGAAATGCAAAGGCCCCTCGGGATCTGAATCACATCTTAAACTACTCAGGTATCAAGCGCATCAAAGCCAAAACCGAGCAATCACCTCTCTAAGCGGACGAGCAGCATCAAGCGACACCGTATTTGGCCTGTGAGAACGGAACCCCGATACCATCAGCAACAGCGACCACCGCACTATACTGCACAAGACCAATTTCGCTCACCCTGACGGCCGCATCGACCTCCCACACCTTCTTGCCCTTGATCGTCGCACTCTCGACCTTTTTGGGATCCAGTTCGCCCCACTTGACCTGCAGCGTCATCTTGGGCACCTTGACCACCGCGGCCCGGTTCATTTTCTCCAACACGCCTTCCAACAACTTGAGTTTGGACCCCATCTCGGAACCATGGATCAGCGAGATCATACGGGCGACGTCACTGTCCGACATGATCGTCGTCAGTCGCCCGGCCTTCTTCTTCCCTCCCGTCATGCCAGGTGCGGACAAGTCCGTGTTCGTCGAATCGCCCGACGGACAAGCGACGGCCTTGCCTTTGCCTTTGGCGGTCAAGTTGTTCGTTGGAGGTGGGAGCGGTCTGGATTCCCAACGGAAGGGATCGAGGCCGACGTGAGCATCTGAAATTAAAAAAAAAACCCGCAGTCACGATTAGCTCCAGCTCTTGAATCGCCACCGCTCGAACTAGAGAAGACAAAACTGACCGTTCAAGAATTGGATCCTCATCGAATTGAACATCTTATCCGCCGGAACGCCGACCCTGACCTCCCAACAAGGGCCCTTGACGATCGGGATCAAGGTCTTGATTTCCTTCTTGTTCCTCGCCTTGCCCTTCTTCTCCCTCCTCTCGATCTTGCGCCGCGTCGCGAGTAACTCGGCGTCCTCGCCATCGAGGTCCATCTTCCACTCGTCCTCGCTGTTCGCCCCCTCGCAGTACTCGATGTCGTCATCAACGGCCAACCAATCGTCGGACAGGTCGTCGTCCGAGTCGTCTTCTCCCGAGACATCATCACCCGAGCGAATGTCCTCGGCGTCCTCCTCGTCCTCCTCCCAATCGGCTTCAGAGTCGTAGTCGTAATTGATCAAAGCTCGATCGACCTCGAGCGGTGCGCGGGGTCGGATCGTTCGACTCCACTTTGTCCACGTCCCGACGTATCCAGGGCGAACGTCGTCGTGGAACTTCAAAAACTTGACAGGGACCTTGCGACGATCCTGCAGCAGTTTCAAGAGGGGTGCAGGGTCCCCACCCGTCACGGCGCATTGCGTCACTTCCTCCGCGATCGAGCGCACCGAAACGGTCGTCTTGGGTAGAGCAGAGTGATAAGGCGGGATACGATAAGTAGGAGTACCCTTGGTCACGTCCGCCAAGGCCGTCTCCTTGGACAGGCTGGGCTCGCCGTCGATTCGGACCTCAGCGAGCTTGCCCTTTTGAGCGAGACGCCACTTCTTGAAGCGGTTGATGGGCGCGACTTCGACTCCGGCTCGAGCGTCGTTAAAGTCCTTGAAGACGATGTTGAAGTCCGACTCTTTGACACGTTGGCCAGCCTCTGTTTGCCCATGCATGCACACTCGTTAGCGTCCGCTTTGAACGACGAGAAGAGATTGCGCGTGCTCACGATTCGTCGTCGCGTCATTCGAAACAGCAGGAGACGGCGTCTTCTTGACGACGAAAGCGTTCATGAACCCGGCAGACTTGGAAAGACTCTGTGACGAGCACGATCATCTTCAGCGTCAGCAATCGTTCGACCGGGGCGACATGCGATCGAACACCTCACCTTGCGCTTCTTCTCCTCGGCGGCCAACTTTTCCGCCTTTTTGGCATCCTTGATGGCTTTCTCCGCCGCCTTTTCCGCCGCCTGGTGTGCAACAAAGCCAGTCCAAGAAACGACCCATCAGTATCAAGTGACGATCAGCTTCCCCCTGCTGCCCAAAGCAGTCAAGACTGACCAGCTTCTCCCTCGCGGCCTTCTTCTCGGCCTTCTCGGCCTCCTCTTCCTCTTTCTTCCTCCTCTTATCCTCAATCTCCTTCAACTGTTCATCCGTCTTGACGACGACCTTCTTCTTCTTCATCGCACTCGCACTCGTACTCGCACTGGTCTCCAAATTCGACGTCGAAGCCATCGTCGCCGTCTTGCCCATCTTGACTTTGGGTTCCTTGACGCCGCCGCCGCCGCCGCCGCCGCCGCCGCCGGCACTCGTACTCGCTTCCGTGGTCTTGGCTCCCGTCGTTCCATTCTGCTCACTAAGGATCTTCTTCCTCTCTTGCTCGTTCAAACCTGTCCATAGCTTTGTACACGTTTTGGCCATCTCGAGACGTTGGTTCTTCCTCTTGGTCAACCTGGCTTGCAACTCGGTCGGCAACAGACCCATATCGTTCACTTCCCAGAACCAGGTTTGCAATCCTTGAGGAACGACCAGAGGGGCATTCGATGAGCCGGCCGCATCATCTTGAACCTTGTCCTCCTCCATCTGATCATCCCCTTTCTGAGCCTCAACGATCGTCGAAGCGTCCAAGCCATGGTTCGTCCTCGTCGCCAACGAACTGACGAGCGTCTTGATCGCCGACAAAGGGACACGCTCAAGCACGGACTTGCTCTCGACCTCGGGCGCATCGACGTCTTCATCGTCGTCATCGAGGTCGGCTTGCATCGCTAAACCGAGGATCGCTCCGTCGAGCGCTTTGACGAGCTCCTCGCGGATCGTCTTGGACAGGGCGACGAGGGTCTTGGTCCTGGGAATCGGTTTTCAAAACAGTGACGATGATGAGTGCCTCGGGGGTAGGGTGTGATGAGTTGGGTCATAAGGACTCACGATTCATTGATCATGGCCGCAAAGACGGGATGGTGTTGCGGAGGGTACTCGTTCAATTGGAACTCGGGGTCCGAGTGGAACTTTTGCGCAAACTCAGCCGTGAAAGCCGTCCAGCCTTGATGTCAAAAGAGGAAAACGCACGAATATGGGTCGTGTCAGTAGCGTGCCAAGTTGAGGAGGTAGTTGGGGAGATCACTCGACTCACGTTCAATCGCACTCGGGATCTTGGTCGCGTCGAAAGGCTTCTGCTTGACGACGAACTTGCCCTTGACCAAGTCGACGAGGGATGGCTCGAGACTGGCAGGAGAAGCGGCCGCGCCATCGGTGTTGACTTTGGGGGTCGTCGTCGTCGTCGTCGTGCCAAGGGTCGTGGATGATTTTACTCCGGAGGAGGATGAGGCCGAGGCTAGATTGACATTCTCGCAAGCGGAGGTCTTGGACGGCGTTGAGATTGGGGTCGTTTGCTCGGAAAGCAACTTGGGCTTCTTGATGGGTTTTTTGACCGAGTCTGAAGGCAACCACCCCCAAGTCAGTACACAGATCGACGTCCTGAGAAAACGCGTGCCGGCTAGGCCTACCCGGTTGTGGTGATGGTTGCTGTTTCCTCTTGGACACGCCGGTGGTGTCGCCGTTGCTCGTGTCTTCCAAGACTTGCACGTCCATGTCGACGTCGTCGTCTGGCGAGCCAAGAGGGGACCGAGGAGCAGGTGAAGAGGACGAGTCGTGAAGACTGATGAGGTCCATGTCGTGACGGTGGTGGTGTTTACTCGATTGGACGACCGAGGATGCGAGGGTCGATGCGGCGGACGCAGGGGAGGACGATGAGCAAGGGTCGTGGTCGTGGTGGTCGTGGCGCGACGGAGAGGAAGCGCAAGGCGACGACGACGAGGAGCACGACTTGGTGATGGATTTGCCAGTCAAAGGTTGGGGAGTGTCTGAGGGTGGGTCATGGATGAGGGATGAGGGATGAATGAAGACTCGACCTCGACTTGAGGGAGACACCCAAGATGGACCCAACTGACCAAGCAAGGAAGAGGAGGGGCTCATAGCACATGCACACACGCACTACACGCGCGCGTAGTAAACTGGCTGCAAACTGGCGCGACGGAGGAGGAGCGACTCGACACACAGGTGAGCCGGTCGCAGACGAGATCGAGAGAATCAAGATGGCCGGGATGGACACCGAGTAAGGGGTGGGTTGACACCTGTAGAAGAGTCAGTGGGTTAAGTTGGTGGGTGAGTGAGTGCTCACGACAAAAGAGCGAGACACAACACACGTGAAGCGCACCCTCGCAAATTGTGGCCTCTTGTGGCGCGCGCACGCGTCGAGGCGCGTCCCGACGCGTCATGTGCCCCCCAGCTGAGCGCTGCTGTTGACAAGTGGCCCCCGTACAGCAGGCTCTAAGCGCGCGCTCGATGCCCGCAATCTGGCATGGCGTACGACTGAGCTGCACCTTGAGCTTAGCCCGCGACACGCACCTGCCACCTTGCAAACGATGGCATCCGAAGCACTGGCACCCAAGAAGGATGCGTTTGCCATGATGCGAGCTGCCTCGCTCAACAAGGCCCAATCCGCCTCCACATCAGCCTCGACGTCCTCACCAGCAGCAGCAGCAGCAGCAGAGACAGCACCCGCTGCGGCGACGACCTCTACCTCCACTACCGCACCGACCTCACCTTCCAAACCAGCCCCCCAAGCCAAGACCAACACGGCGTCCATCTTTTCGGCGAGTGGTATGGGCGGAGGTCCCAAGCATGTCGTCGATCCCAAAGACCAACCCTGGGTCGAGAAGTAGTCAGTTTGCCTAAGCACTCCTACTCCAAGGGGTGGCGAGTACTCATACATCGTCCCCATGTGCACATGCACAGCCGACCCAAGAACCTGTCCGAGGTATCAGCGCAGGACCATACCGTTGCTGTACTCAAAAAGACCCTCGGTTCTTCCAATGTGAGCGCTGGTTCATGACACTTTGCACTCGTCGCGCATAGGCAAGCGCTCACTCTCTCTCCCACTTCGAATGCCAGCTCCCGCACATGCTCTTCTACGGTCCACCGGGAACAGGCAAGACCTCGACCATCCTCGCGCTGTGCCGACAACTCTTTGGGCCCGAATTGTTCCGATCGCGCGTGTTGGAGCTGAACGCCTCGGACGAACGAGGCATCTCGGTCGTCAGGGACAAGATCAAGGCGTTCGCCAAGACGACCGTCACCACGAACCATGATCCGTAAGTGGTGGGACACCCTACTTGAAAGGATATACTGACACGAATGGACCTGGCCCTCCCAGCAACTACCCGGCCCCACCATTCAAAATCATCATCCTCGACGAAGCCGATTCCATGACCCAAGATGCGCAGTCAGCCTTGCGCCGCATCATGGAAGCGCATTCCAAGATCACGCGCTTTTGCCTCATTTGCAACTACGTCACGCGCATCATCGAACCCATCACGTCGAGGTGTTCCAAGTTCCGCTTCAAGCCGCTCGATACGTCCTCGACCGAGTTGAGGTTGAGGTCCATTTGCGAAGCGGAAGCGATCGAGTGTCCCGATGAGGCGTTGGAGGCGTTGATCAAGACGAGTGATGGTGATCTGAGAAGGGCCATCACGTACCTCCAATCGGCGTCAAGGTTGCATGGGGCGAGTCAGACGCCATTGACGAGTTTGTCCGTTCAGGAAATTGGCGGGGTCGTACCTGATGCGGTGATGAGGGAGTTGGGTCAAGCGTTGGGTGTGACGTTTGACGAGGATGCGATGGACGTCGAGGCTGCGTATCAGGCTAATCATTCCAAGGGGACGAGTGCGTTTGGGATCGTACAAAAAGCGGTGGAAAAGGTGACGAGGGAAGGATATTCGGCCACACAGGTGCTTTCACAGGTCAGTCCCTTTCTCCTCTCTCAGCATCTCGCTCTTGCATGACTCAGTGACAAACTCGATATCGAACCCTCTTCAGCTCCACGACCTCGTGATCTTGAACGCTCTCGTCGACCCTAAAGCCAAAGCCAAGATCGCGATCGTGCTCGGCGAAACGGACAAGTGCTTGACCGATGGCGCGGACGAGGAGTTGCAGTTGTTGAGTTGTGCGGCCAGGATCAGGAACGCCATTGTAGCATAGTAGGAACGGGACCGTTTCTTGAAATTCTCAGATGAATGTGAGGTGTAATAATACCTACTAAAGGGCGATGGAGAGATTTTTCAGAGGAGAAATTCCGGTGGCCTTCTGAGGCTTACGCAGGGGAGGGTCTTGGTTTCGCTCACGCCAGCCCGACTCGATCTCGAGGTGCGACGTTTGCGAGTCCCGTTTCCCAAGCCGAGCCAAGATGTTGCAGCTGTACGTCTGGCCTGGATCGACCAATCATGATCTGCCTTCGTTGGATGCTCAATGCTTTGGTGAGTCGACTCCTGGTGTCATCGGAACAGCGCTGAGAGGACCCAAACGAGGCTCACCCCTATCGCCCCACTTTCTCTATGCCCGCCTGTCATGGCACCCATCAGTCGCTGCATCCTACTTGCAACTGCTCCGACCGGGAGAGTGGGAATTGATCGAGACCACTGATCCAGGTGTTTCACCGACTCGTACGTTCCACACTCTCTCTCTCACTCGGCTCGTCATCGTCATTCGTCTTCGAGCTCGCCTACAAGAACTAACCTCTCCTCTTGATGATCCAGGCCAACTCCCCCTACTCAAGGACCACACCCAGACCTTCGTCTCGAGTTCGATCCTTCGTCATCTCTTGCAGACGTCGTCGATCGTCGATTCGAGCGATGCCGTTCAACGCAGTGAGGGGAGAGCATTCGAAGCTTATTTGGATACGACCGTCCTTCCGTTGGTGTTGCATTCACTCTATTCTGTACGTACTTCCTTAGATCTTGAGTGCAATTACAAAAGTGCATGATCTAACAACCCTCTTTCCCTCCGCACGCACCAAGCTCCCCAAGAACTGGCATGCCTTTTCGCGCCTCTTAGCCCCCTCCTTCGCCTACCCTTTACGACTGATTCGACCCGCTCAACTGAGGCAAACGGCGCATGATCTCGTCGATGCGACCCAACCTACATGGTGGAATTTGGGTGGGCATGCCGAGAAGGAGGAAGAGTCGGAGAGGAGAGCCAAGAAGGTCCTTTTGGCTTCGGGCACCGAAGGCGTTAGGGAGAGGAAGGAGGAAGAAGAAAAGGACAACAAAGAGAGGATCAAGAACAAGTTTGGGGAGAGCAAGGTGCGAAGCAGCAGGGCGGGAGAACACTCAGTCCATTTTGGGAAAGAGAATGCTCATTACGGTGCACGGCGTTTTTTGAGTACAGATTATTGCCGCGGCTCGAAACGTGTTTGGCTCGCTCGAACAGACTTTGGCCAGTTCTTCAACGCCTTATTTCTTCTCTTCGACGACGTGGGTCTCCTATACCACCAATAACCCTTCCACACTGTGACTGACCCCACCTCGTCATCCACTCAATCTGCGCAGTCCCTCCCCCCTCGACGCACAACTCTGTTCCTTGCTCTCCCTGATCCTCTACCTCCCCCTCCCCACTCCGATCCTAGCGGATCTGATCAACTCATCCTTCCCTCGTCTGTGGGCGCATACAGCCCTTCTCCGACGAACGCTCTGGTCCGAACGACCAACACCGATCATAACCCCCACCTCAGGTGTCACTCCTTTGAGCTTGTTCTCTGGTTTGGGAACTCTATTGATCCCTGCCCAGTTCCCTTGGTCCTCACCCCAAGTCTTGCGTTCAAATGGAACTTTTTCGAAGAAGAACAAGAGTAAGAAGGAACAAGAGTTTGAGAGGAAAAGATGGGTTTATTTAGCCGTCGTTGCGGTTGCGGTGGTTGGGTGGGGGTTCGGGACGGGTAAAGTACCGTTACCTTGGGGTTTGGGGAGGGTGTTGGGATTTGACGACGACGACGACGACGACGACGGGGAGTTTGAGTGGGTCGTTGTGGAGGAGGAGGAAGGGGAGGGGGTTGACTAGGATGCCATGTGGGAGTGGGGTGTGGGGTAGGTAGGAAGGACTTTTCTGAGCTTTTGAGCCGAGAGTACGTGGGTGCCTAGGGCGGGGTATATCAGAGAATGAATGACTGACGAACGCAAGGCAAAGAATGAACAATTGTCCATGCTCATATTTGTACTCACGAATAGAAAGTGACCTGTACGGTGGGAAAGGAAATGACGGACCTCCAATTCGAACCGAGACGCATAAACGATTTCTGCTCAGCCGAAAAAGCAAATGCCGTGGTCGACCACCGGCGGCGCTGCCCCCCTCTGCCTTGCTTCCCACCGTCACCCTACCGTTTGGCGCCAACCGCGTACGACCGTCCGCGTTCGACCGTCCGCCTACGATGGCACCCAAACGACCAGCCGAGTCATTCGCTAGACCCACGTGAGTTCTAGGCTACCCATCATTACAACCTCGATGTAGGAGCTAACAGAGAAGCATCTCCCCCATCCGGCTTTGGTCCCTCCCCCTCCTCCTCCTCCTCCTCCGCGCAACGACCCCCCACCACTCCCCACCACCCCTCAGTACATCCCCCTCCACCTCCACCTCATCTACCCACCCCCCTTCCACCTCTTCAGGTAAACGAGTCAAATTCGATCCTTTGACCCTGAACCCTACCCCATCCAACCCACATGTCTCAACCAAGGAAGGAGTCGATCTCGATGACGATGACGATGCCGACGATTTGATCACCTCGTCAACTAGTACGCGTAAAAAGGTCGTTACGGATGGGTATGATTCTGATTCGAGTGCGGAAGGTTCCCAAGAGGGGTTCGGTGGGGTTGGTGGAGGGAGGAAAGGCAAGAAGAAAGGCAAGAGTGGGGAAGGGGTTCAGGTTCAGGTTCAGGATCAGGATCAGGATCAGGATGATGATCAGGATGATGATGATATGTTTGGTGCGGGGGAAGGAGAAGACGATCTTTCGTCGGCCAAGGTGGGCGTGGCGGGGAAGAAGAAACCCAAAGAGTTTTTGGAGATGGGGGACATCGAAGGACAGGAATTCGGGAAAGGGGAGGAAGACGAGGATGGAAGAGGGGACGAGTTGGCGGGCGAAGACGAAGACGAGGAGGAAGAGTATGCGCTCGAGGACGATTTGGCGAATGATGATGATGCGCCGAGGAGTAGGAGGAGTAAAAAGGGGATGGGATACCAGTTGAGGTGAGTGATCCGTTCAGGAGGAGGTCGTTCATCGTCGGGTGGAAAGCTGATGGGTTTTCCCCGCCGTTGCCCGTTGCCACCGCAGTTCGTTCAACATGGCCGAAGAATTGAACGAAGGCCGGTTCTCCGCCGATGGCACCTACGTACGCAACAACGACGATTCTTTGGCCACGCACGACAAGTGGCTCGACGGCGTCAGCAAAGCCTCGATACGCGCCGCTCGCGAATCCAAGAAACGCATGGACGACGATGCGCGACGTCGTGAGGAGCGAGAGGCGAGAGGCGACGAGGCGATCGCGCAACAGAGGGACGATTGTTTGATTGGGTTGTTGGGCTTGGTCCGACCTGGTGAAACGATTACGAGCGCTTTGAATCGATTGGGCAAGAGGAGGCGAAAAGTCGCAAAGAGGATCGTCAAGCCCAAGGTTCACGATGGCGATGAGGCGATGATGGACTTGGATGAACCTTCGAGTGCTCCTGTGTCGTCGTCCGAGCTTTCCAAAGGGAAACGAAAAGAAGGAACGGGGAAAGAGGAACCCGATCCGGCGGTGAAGAGGATTGATCGCATCACGTACCTCGCTTCGACCTTGCTCGCTCAAGGCGAGTTGGAGATTTACGACACCTCGTACGAAACCATCATCCAGACGCTTAAAGAGGAAGGAGCGGTCAGAAGGGATTGGGTACCCCCCCTTGATCCCGACCTCGCCGAGGAAGAAGAGGAAGAACGGTTGGCGGCTCAAGCGCTCCCGAAAAGAGGGTTGATCGCTCGGCCCAACGTCGTCACCGCTCGACCTTCCGTCAATAATGCAACTGCCGCATCTTTCTCAGCACCCCAACCACCTACGGCACCTGTCGATCCGAATGGGAAGAAGTTCTTTTACAAGTGGAAGGTCGCTCAAGCGGGTCAACCGCCGAATCAGGAATATGGGCCGTTCGGTGCGACCGAGATTGAGCAGTGGATTGCGGGCGGTTTTTTGGGTGCGAATGGGGCGAATATCGTCGTGAGGGTCGAAGGGCAGGGTGGGGCGGCTTGGACGACTTGGCAGGAGGCCAAGATGTAGGAAACGGATGCTTTGTTGGGGATTCCCTGTGGGAAGGACGGAATTTGTTGCGTCTTGAGCGCAGGGAGGATGTGTTCGCCGAGATCAATCGAGACAGGTTTATAGCCTGGAAAAAGATAGTGCACCCAAGTATTGAAGCTCGTTCTGGTCAAGAGAGAAATAATTGAGGTCAACCTTTGCAGGTGTTGTCTCCCGCAAGAACGCTGTAGCATCTCAGAGAGGAAGGACTGGAATCGGATTTCCGTTTGATAGCGCTTGACAGCGTATCGAAGCGTGGGTAAATTGGTCCGCAATCACCAGTCGAGAGAGCCCGGAAGCTCAGAGTGTGTGGTGTACTTCCAAGAAAGTCAGGGCCACGTCCTCCCTTTTCATTAAAACCAAACGCCATGAAAAAAACTGTAGAACGTTGAAGAACAAATGAGCGAAAATTGTAATTCAAAGTTTCGTATGACGCAAGTCACATCAAAGGTTCGGCTGACCAATTCGCTCGTCGTCTCTTTTGGCCTGTCTCTCACCACCCGTCATCCACCCACACGCACTCGGCGCCTGTTGAACGACCACAGCTCATCCCCTGACGCACTTGGACACGGCACCAAGTCGAGATCCAGAGCTTCTCTATACGCCATCTTAGTCCCCATCTCCCACCACCGCGTGTCGTACCACCACCATGCCTCCCAAAGCTGATCTCAACAAGGCCGGCGTCGAGACCTCTGACTTTCCTATACTGTGTGAGTTTGGGACTAGGCGTGGTTCAAGAAACTCTTCGTAGGATATACTGACCTTGCTCCTTCGGGTCGTACCCACTCTGCAACACAAACAGGCGAGACATGCCTTGGCCCCAACCCGTAAGTCGAGCTACGCTCTGTTCGCCTACACGGACATAGGGTTCCTCCTACATTCGAGTCATCCTATGATCATGACTCACCTCCTTACCGTGTCCTCTTGCTCCGACAGCTACGTACGCATGTCGAAACAACCCCTCGGAGCGGAATGCAAGATCTGCACGCGACCCTTCACCATATTTCGCTGGCTGCCCGGCGTCGGGATGCGTTACAAGAAGACCGAGATCTGTCAGACGTGCGCCAAGGCCAAGAACGTGTGCCAGACGTGTTTGCTCGATCTGCAGTTCGGTTTGCCGACCCAGGTCAGGGACACGGCGTTAAGGATGAAGAACCAGGCGCCGACGAGTGCGATCAATCGAGAGTACCATGCGCAGAACCGTAAGTTTCAATCGGGCCAGAAAACTTAAAGTGATGCGTATCACCAATCATGCTAATTTGATCTCTCCAACACCACAGTCGAAAGCGCGATGGAGGGTGGCGCTGCAGGCGGTGCGATCAACTTTGGCAAGGCCGACAGCGCTGGCAAGGAGTTGCTCAAACGACTCGCCCGCAAGGACCCCGAGTACAAACGCAACCGACCGCACATCTGCTCCTTCTACGCCAAGGGGGCCTGCAACCGAGGCGACGAGTGTCCGTATCGCCATGAGCTACCTGTCGAGAACGAGCTCAGCCATCAAAACATCAAGGACCGATGTGAGTCCGGCGTGGGGATGGGCGTGCCCTTGAACGCATTTTAATGGGTCATATACTGACTCTGGACCTCCATCGCAGATCACGGCACGAACGATCCTGTCGCCCGCAAAATCATGGCCAAGAACGCCGTCGATGCCGGCCTCGCCCCACCGGCGGACGAATCCATCACCTCCCTATTCCTCACCCAACTCCCACCCACCGCGACCGAGGACCAGATCAGGGCCTACTACGTCGGGGATGGAGGTGCTGCGTCGACTTCGTCGTCGTTAAAATCCGTCGTCTTGGTTCCGGCGAGTAAAGTCGCTTTCGTCAACTTCAAGGATCGAGCTTCGGCTGAGGCGGCGGCGGCGAAGAGTAGTATGAAGGTCGTGATTGATGGGAAAGAGGTCAAAGTCTCGTGGGGCAGGGCCAGACCGAAGAAGGTTGCTCACGCATGAGCTCGAGGGAACGGTTAGTTCACAGGAAGTGGAGGTGTGGAAAGTACGGGGAAAGGAGTTGTACTTCTTCATTTTTTGAAATGAGCTAGTAATCTGCTTGTATGAACAATGGCGATTCGTGGTGGTGTGGTTGAGTCAATACGAAAAGAATTATCAAGTGAGGGTAGATTTCAAAAGGATTTGTAGTCGGTTGCACCGTACGACTCTCGGCGACGGACGCTCACGAGCACTTGGCTCTCTTCCAAAGAACCAACACGTAAATCACTCCCAAACCAGAGCTTCGAAATGACACAGCCCCCAAGCGTTTCTCCGGCCACCGAAGAAGCCGTCATAGCAGGTAGGTCACATGCCATCGGCATCCCTGTTCCCGGAGGGTCTGTGCAAAAGCCGAGGCGGTTGCCATGCAACTGGCAGCGGGTCTCATCTGCGTACGAGCGCCATCCTCAAGTCGGATGCATTTGGAACGATGCTCCACAGGCTTTCATTCAATCATGAAGAATTCGTTGGCGCAGGCGAAAGGGGAGGGATTGCTGGACGATCAGGAACTGAGCAGTGGAGGTGAGTCAGCGATAACGATGACGGACGGGCAGAAGTGGGGGGCCACACGCCGTGACCTTCACGCACCCATCAAGAACCTTGTTGCAGCGACACACGACCCTCCCATAACTTCGACTGTTGGGGTCTAACGATGTGGTTTGCACTTGGCTTCAGATGTCGACATTCGAATCGCAGGTCCTGGTCTGGCCTTGTTCTTCTGCGCTTTGGGAGCCACACCAGGGCCGAGCATTTCGGCTCCTGATGGGTCGTTTACGCTCACAAATGACAACTGTCCATGTCAGTAGCCACCACACCCTGTTATATTCTCGGCCTCAAGACGATGAATCGTATAATTCACCCCGCTTCGTACCAGCTTCGTTCCGCTCCTTCTTCCACCTCTGGCAAACTTCCGTCACGCCGATCCGTCGTCTCCCCATGGAAGCACGCCACGATCTTGCTCTTCTACTCTGCTACAAAGACCCAATACAGTCCGTTCTGAGGAGGGACGTCGTCAAGCTGGCCGCCGACTTGAAAGCGATTGGGTTGGAGATCGCTCAGGTTCGTCTGCTCGGAAAGGCGGTGTGGAAAATTGGCTTCGGGATCGATGACCAACTTTTGTGAGAGGTTTGCTCTCGTTCAGAGAGAGACTTTTCAACAGCGGTGTGTGTATCTGAGGTACGGGATGCTGCTTTATATACTGACTACCTCAACTCGAGCCTCCACTCGCAGGTTCCAAGCCGACCTACAATTCGCCCTCGATGCACGTGTGCGCAGCTATCCTAACGACGTCAAGAATCCGTCGGGCGCATCTCAGTCTACCTCTGAAGAAGAATCTTCACCACCTCAATATGAATTCATGGCACCGAACCAGTTCACGTCGATGCACGAGGGTTCGGACACCGTACGGAGGAGTCCTGAACCGAATCTTCGCGATCCGAGCACCGTCGGGCCCTCGCTGTTGGGGATGACACCTGAGACGTCGGACGCGTCGATGATGGAGAACCTCAAAGTGATTCGAGAGACCCTTTACTCCGGTGAGTTTCCTCAACGGCGAGATAAACGCACAAGCTACCCGCACTTTCCTGATACCCTTTCCCTCCCCTCGCTTACCCTCTCACCCATCAGCCCTCGCCGATTGTCTCGTCTCGTCCAGCTCGCTTCGTTCGCTCGCCTCGCGGGGTCCGGAATGGCAATCGAGGCTCTTCTTTGCTTCAAGCTGTTTTGCCATTCTCGAGGTCGCTTTGACCCGTGTCGACGAACATGGAGTCCGAACCGTAAATCTCGGCAGTGGTCGAAAAACGGTCATTGCGGCGAAGGACACTCCTCGTGAGTCCGAAATGTCGACCCGTCCAGAGTCGCGGGCTGTGTCGAATGAATGAGCTCAACATCTGACTTCTCATGGGTTGATGTTGAATGCTTCGTTCTTACCTGTTACCGATCGGATACCTCAGCCCATCTCCAACCGCTCTTCGCCAAACTGCTCGAGATCTCGCAAACGGCCCGGTCAATGATACAGGAAGATGACGCCCAAGCGATCCACGAAGCCACCGAAGACCTACCTCCTTCGACACCGCGACTAGATCGACTACAGTATAGGCTTCAGAACGGTGTAGGATCTGATCCTATAACTCGAGAGGGGACTCGAGAGGAAGATAGTGACGTTGACGACGAGGCGTCGGCCGGTCCGACGATCGTGATGCTCGCAAACGCGATCAACGAGTTGGCTTTAGGTGGGTCAAAAAAGATGAAACTTCTGGGGGGACTGGTCAGAGTTTATTCTTTTGCCATTGCTAACTCTTGAGAACTTTTGTTCGGTTCGTTTGTTTGGTTAGCCATGGCACGCTTGCCCGAGTTCTCGGAGCGGCAAGCTGGGGTGTTCAAAATTCTCAGCGCGGTTCAGTCATTTTAGAAAAGAAATAAAAAAAGGGGCCAGTTGCACGTCTTTGAAGTGTTAAGGAAGATCAGCTTGAAAAAACTGTGGGATTACGAGAGCCAGACGCTTGAACTTAGAATGCAAAGCAGTGATTAGACGCAAGGGATGGATACGGCGTCAGCAGGTGCACTTGGCACGAAAGGAGTCAGTCGTGTCCAGCAGCTTGCGCAGCTTTTGTGATAAAGCTCTTGTGGCATAGACTCGTCGCAGGCGCAACCGGGACCGCAATTGGTATTGACATTGACATCACTCGATTTGAAAAGTTGGCATACGAAATAACCGGAACCACCTCAGGGACCCACGTTCTGAAACAAAACCTTGCTTCCAAATCCTCAACCCTCGAGCTCAAGGCGCGAACAAATCTTTCGTCACGAACGAGCAACTCGTGATGAGCGGAGTCTGGCTCTTCAGCGCCGAGTCAAGCCACGTGATCGCTGCAGGTGAATAAAGTAGTTGGGCTGCGATATGGTCGGTGCCGCCAGTTCGAGTCGTGAACATGATCTTCGCACCGTATTGGCACCAGGATTGAGCAGCTTTGAGCGCGCCAGCGTAGGGGACGACATTGTCGGTGCTTGAGTGGTACATGTAGATTTGCGGTCGCGTCGGAGTCTCGGTTTGATTCGAGCCCAAGTTGCCCAGCGCAAGATATTTGGCGACGATGGGGTCGGTCAAGAATCCTGCGCCTAGACTTTGGAAATCGGTACTCAAAATGTTGGTGCCTCCTAAAGTCAGGAGGTTCGCGAGCGTGCATTGCGACTGGGCTTGGAGAATGGACGCCTTGCCCTTGGCGGTGGCAACTTGTTGGAAGCGGGCGCCAAGTTCAGGGTAACTCGCGGCCTGACCCGCTACACCGGCGACGGCGAGGCCGGCGTCGGCTGCCCCTGTGATCAGCGAGAAAAGGTCGGGTGGATTCCAAGTCAGTTATGCCGTATTTGATTCGATGTTCTAGTAATTCGAAACATACCACTGAGCGACAACAACGTCTCGGTGACGTTGGCGGGCGTTCCGCCGAAAGCCAACGCTTTGATGTTGAGTTCGGGCGCGTATACATTGTGCAACGCCGCTGACCAACCCGTTCCGATCGCACCTCCAGAGTAGCCGAATCCACCGATCACGACGTTGCTGGACATCTTGAGGAAGTTGATCGCTGCTCGATAGCCGTCAAGGATCTGGTAGCCTGCGATGTGTCCGACGGAGAACCCAGAAGTTTTACCCTCGAAGTCGGTGACGACGACGGGGTACCCGAGCGAAACGATCTGCGCCAAGTTGCCATCGCCGGCGGGACAAAACAAGACGTTGGGCACGGTGTTGAAGCAATATGAAGGTGCGCACCCCGTCCAGGCGGCATCCTCGTACATGTTGTAAGCGACGAGGTAGTTCATGTTCGACGTCGGGGTCTTGATAACGGTCGTCACCGAAGTCGTAGGATTGCCGAGCGCGTCGACGGTGCGGAACAAGAGCTGTGTCGCCGTCGCAAAGAGTACACCAGAATTTTTGGCCAGTCGAGTCTTGTAGATCGTTCCCGGCTTATCGAGAGAGAGGGTACCCGGTTGGGTGTAGAAGGGGTCCTGGTCGGGGTACGGGAACAATAACGCCGGTAGCGGCGCAGGGGCTTTGAGCACGCCGGAGGCACGGGTCATCGTAGGTGTCGAGAGTCAATGGCGAGAGTCAATGGGAAGTCTGTCAGTCCTTAAGCTTGAAGGTATGAAGCGCATATCCAAAACCTTTCATGCATCTCTGCAGGTGTCAAAGGTGATCAGACTTACTTGGGAGTGGAGTCGCCGAGATGACCGTGGCCGTGGCCGCAATGATGGCCAGCGCGAGGATGGCGCATCGGTCGCCGAGCGCGCCGAAGTTGCTCGAGCGATTCCTCTTCAGAGATAGAGTACCACCAATCATTGTAAGGGACAATGCGGTCGGAAGGGGGTGGATCGAAGAGTAAAGAAAGAAAGAAAGAAGGAGACCCGGAGAGCGCTATATATGATCCAGGTAGATGCCTCTCCCACTGTAGCAAGTGAGTGCTCGGCCGGCGAAACTGTACTGCCTAGCTTCCTTGTCTCACAATCCTAGGATCTATTAATGAAAACACCTTCGAAACCGCAGTGGAGGCCCGCTGGGGTCTTGATACTTCCCCACAAATCCACTGGCGTGCACGCCGAGTCCGAACTCCGAACGCTTCGGGTACCGGTAACCAGGGGTTGATAATGAAGGCATCGTCGGAACCGCGGTGGGGGCCCTGACGTGCACGCCGAGTCCGAACGGTACGGGGAAGTGGGAGATTCCAAAAGCGGGGCGGACCAGGAACATGGTGGTGCTAGTCTGCTAGACCAATAATAAGCGGGGCGGATCAAGCCATTAGACCATGTGCTCTGATTCGCCCCGCCTATGAAATCTTCCTCCCCCACCGCGGTCATGCATAGGAAGTACCCGTAGGTACCACTCAGAAAGCGCGCCGCATGAACGACAAGCGCCGACAATTCCCCCCGGGCTGCATACTTTGGCGGCGGATGGCAGAAATATGCCCACCAGATCCAGATCCAAGGGCGACGGTGTTGGTTCTGGGGCCTACCGTCGACCGGGAAATTTCTCCACCATAGTGGACCTTAGTTGCAACCGCTATAATGACGCAAACGCCTTCATCGGGGCTCTCACCTCTTGGTATGTGCTAGCCTGTGACTTCACGCACTTTGTCCTATGTGAAAATTTGTATTGATTGCACCAGGATCTGCTATCCCGAAATAACAATAAATTTCTGGGATTTTCTGCGGCGAAGCAACGTCTAACGTCGGTCTCCGGTATGTCTTCGTTCGCTCGTCACCCGTTCAAGCATATGATGGCACCGGCGGGCTCTATAAAGGTCCAAAAATCGTATATGATGAGCTTGCCTTCGAATGAGCTCAAATTGGCTTCATACAGCCTTTTTACAGCACTGCGGCGGTCGACAGGATACGTTCAAGTACCTAGCCTGGACCTAAAGGAAGCTGATGGTCGATCAAAGCGTCACTGACCTACATATCTGTGGCGATCAGAAAGACAACTGCGTACCTGTGAACACCCAAATCTAGCAGTAAAACCACGTCAAGCCACTCCATAGCTCGATCAGATGACACTAGGTACATGTGGATGAAGTCGAATCCTCCCCGAATCCCGGGAATCGCCCGTGCTTGCGGTCGGCCACGTGAAGCGGCTTCGCCGAGGCTTTGATCTCGCCAACACGGTGCCGGCCTGGGTAGAATACCACCCCCAAGTCTGAGTATTTTACGCTGGCGGCTGGCGTGGTATTATAATGTCCTTCATAGTGAGATACCACCCCTCCCGCCTATACTCAGACAAAGGTACATGGTTACCACCTCACCCTGGTGGCACCCTGGTAGCACCCTGGTGTGGTAAAATACAGCGAAGCCTGAGTTGGATACTACCCCAGTCGCGGAAAAGGTATAACCAACCTGGCCCTGGACAGTAGTAGTGACGTCGGACAAATGACTTCGATGATAGTACTTCGATTACAGCAAAAAGAAACATGAGCATGGTCTGTTTGTAAATGCGATTATTATTCACTTTTTCTGCTGGAGCTTGAGACGTACCCAGAGGAGCAACGTTGTATGTAACCTGGACTCAAGTACAGGTTTCGGCGTTGACTCATTGCAATTGACCCGTTTTCTGCTTGCGGCATGCAGTCTCTTATGCCGTGTGGGAACGAGAACCGGTGGTACTTTTCATGTCTGCCCGAGGTGTCATGCGGGCTCGATACTCCGCTTTAATTAAGCCATGTCAAAGAAGGAGACCGCGGCCCTTGAGTCCAACGTCACCTGACACCTCCGAAGCTGAACTCCGAAGTCGTCGACTGCAGTGTCCAATGACGACGTCGAGGCCCGCGGGCTATTCGCTCGCAATTGTCTTCGTAACTGTGCGGGCATAAACTACGGAGCAATACCTACCTTTTGCATCTCCCTCTCAAGCAGTTACCTACCTGTGTGGGTAATTATGAGTAGGGTACCGTGGACCGTACAAAAGGCTCAATATGCCAGGTATTATCAGCGCTGCCCTCGATTTTCGCTGCCCAGGCTCGACTTTCGCAGGTAGAAAATACCTAGGTAGGGGACACGGCTACGTACATTCTTGGCATGATGGTCCATACCTACGGATAGTATCCGAGTAGGTAATTGTCTATTCTGACGTGCATACGGTTCATGTGTGCACCGGTCTTGGTACCGTAGTACTGGCCTAGGTAATTTCCAAAAAAAGGGGTGACCATCGACGACCAGTCGATTCCTCTCGCCCCAGACCGCCGGCCATTTCTACTCAGCTCATCCACCGGCTAATGTTCGCACCAGCTGGCAATGGCGAGGCTTTCGTGCACAACCGGAGGCGGTGCAGACCTCTCTGTCAACCATGGGGGTGTTGAAATTCCCTTCTTTTAGCAAAAAAAAACGAAAACAAAAAAAACCCTTCCATCGAGGAGTTGCGAGGTCCAATGGGGTCCAAGGCGAGCTGGCCCAAGGCGAGCTGGCCCAAGGCGAGCTATAAATTAGTACTCGCATTCTGAGCCGGTCGCGCGCATCGCCGACATCGCAACCGTGGGTGCAGCAGGCTCACGCCCGTAGGTTTTTGTCGCAGTGCTTACCCAGTGCTTGAAATATCCTCTCTCTTCTATATACGATCTTCACTTGGTAGGATAGGAACGAAGGCAATTGTCTACCCACACTCACCACTTGGCAAGTGATTTCGCGAGGGAAGGCCAGCTATAGGGTCGGCTGAGGCACCGGCACCGGCGGCCGCCACTGGCGATCTTGGAAGTGGCGTCCGCGGATAAAGCCGATTCTGATTTATATAGCTCCTCGATTGCTCGACGGAACTCCCGGGCTCGCTCCTTGTTATATCTACCTACCTTACTCTACGTCGTGCGTCCCGAGATACCGAGTGCCTTCGCAATGGATTCGGACACTGACGCTCACGCACCGCTCGGTTTCGTTCCTCCAGCTCCATCTCAAAGGGTGGTCCTACCTCCTCTGCAGTCTACTTCAACCGCTGCTTCCATGACAACGTCGACAACGACGTCGAGCTCCTCGTCGAATCCGACAGCATCGTCCCATGTGCCAGCACTCTCGGCGCGCCAATGTGGAAATGGCGTTGGCGTTGGCGGGGGCGCCGGGGGAAATGCGACGATAGCAGCAGCCGGCAGCAAGGCTTCGCGCAACAACAGCAACAGCGTCGGTCTTATGAGCAGCAACAAGCCCAACGATGGGAGCCAGGACCACCACGAAGGCGCGGGAGGATGGTTGAATGACGCTTCTGAAGAAGGCATTGCATCGCCTGAATTTGCTGCTGATAATAAGCGTCGGCGCAAGCGAAGGGTCAGTCGTCTCTCTTATTTGTGTGCAGTCGTGGCGGCTCAGAGCAATTTGAGCTCTTGTCAACGGAGCGCGCGCGCGGGGTTCGGATGGTGGCAAATGGCTAACGGGCGGCGTTTTCGGTGATCCCCTTTTGGCGTGCCTTGCTCTTCCCGGGCGATCTTGACCTTGTCAAATCAATGTTTTGACACCTCAGCCCGTCACCTGTGCCCGTGAGTCCTGTCGTTTATCTTTTGGGCGGACAAAACCTGGGGATGCGCTCCGAAACTGACCCGCGCCGCCGAGGGAGGATTGATTCTTCTAGAATGTCGTAAGCGGCAAGTCGGAATTGATCTTGAGTCGAGCGGCCCTCGGACTCTGTAATCCTTAGCCGAAAGGCATGCTCAAGCGGGATGTGAGGCTAATTTCCGCCATCTTTGACCACGTCGATCAACACAGCAAGCTCAAATGCGATCGCGGTTCGCCCTGTGGTGTAAGTCAGCCTCTCCTCGAGCTCCTTTCTCGCTGGCGCGCGTGGAGCTCGTACGATGCTGGGTCTTGCCCGATCTTGCCCGGGTCGTCCGATACTCCTCATCCAATAGCTTCGTGGCTCACGTGATGTCACATTCTGAGCTGATTCGACGATTGCCCTTTACCCTCCACGCCCGTGCCCTCTCCTGGCATGCTTGCCCGCATCTCTCCATCCGTTGACCCTTGGTGTCCGCCCGCCCTCCGCGCTGCCCGTTCCATCGCACGCTCATCGATTTGATCATATCCTACTGTATATGGGTGATACAATAGGCTTGCCGAGATCGGCAGGAAGGTCACCTGTGCGAATGGGAAGGAGCCGTTCGTCTGCCGTGAGTCAATGGCTCCTCGGGAGGGAGCCGAGCCCTCGATTGGGGGGCTTCGATGGGCTACGCTGACTCGCCCTTCCTCTGCTGTACATAGCAACCCCGCATACACTCGGGACGAGGAAGCACAAGATTTAAGGCATCAACTGGATAGGCTCGAGGGACTGCTCAACATCCTGGGCGGGACTGAGGGAGAACCGCCACGCGCGAAAACTGAATTCGCGGCTGCGCGTGCTCTCGGGATGCTATCCGTACGTCTGATCAGAAGGCTTAAATTTCCAGCGACCCATATGTCGAAGCTTTTTGAATTTCGAAGGTGATGATCGAAGCTCGTTCGTGTGCATACTCTGTAGGGTACATCGAATGCCGGGAGCGCGGACAGTCGTCGGTCCGGCTTTGGAGGCGCTGGGGCAGGCGCGGTAGGACGGATCGCACAGCTTCTGCCTGACCAGCACGAGGTACGCTCACCTTTGATTCTTGGCGCAAGTCGCGTGGGATTGGCTTCCGAAGTACTAACGAATATATTTGCAGCTCGAACTGGCCATCGGCGAGTTTCTCTTCGAGGTCGTCCCCTTCCTGCCCTTGTGCCACGCCCCATTCTTTAACGCGCGCTTACGCCAATTCGACGACAAGAACGCACTCGAGGATCCCGCGCTCCTCGCAGTCATATTGGGGATTCTAGGGTTATACTCTCATCGCTTAGCAATCGAAGATGCGTCCCGATCGGACCTGGCCTCCTGCCGCGCTTTTTTGAACGAGGCGAAGACTGCACTCAAGCTCGCAAAGTGAGCGACTCGCTCGTGCTTGACGAAGCGGCCTATGCTTCGCGGTCGCTGATTTTGACCCACCGCTATATTTATCTTATAAGCTACATTGTCTCTCCAACACTCGACTCGCTGCGAGCGCAGCTGATCATTCATCATCACGAGATGTCGCAAGATTCGCCTGAGGCAACCTTCTTGTTCGATGCGGTCGTTCGGTCAGCGCAGGTGAGTCGAAACCTCTTCGCGAATGACATAGTACCATCTACTTACTGTCTATCTCTGTCTCAATGTGATCAATAGAACCTTGGTCTTGTAAGCCCCATGTATTCGAAGTATGCACCGCTGGCGATCGGTGTTACTCATAGCCAGCGAGCGGCTCTTCCTCTCACAGCATTGCGATGCCGACTCCTACCGACTTTTTAACTGCATTGAGCTGGAAGGGAGAAGGCGCATTTGGCACTACATCATCTCCATCGACTGGATGTGAGTCATATGGTTCCGTGAACACGATTTCAAGTCAGCCTGGCTGATACCTCGATCCGGTTCGCAGAAGCAATGGCGGTCGGACCTTCACATGCGGCGCCCACCAATACGACACCCGGTTCCCAGCAAATGCTTTTGATGTCGACATTACCCACGACGCTGTTGCACAAAGGCCCTTTGGAACGGTGACTCCGACGCTCTACATCTCACATCTCGCCCAGATCGCATCGGCCTCCCGGACCATCACAGAACGAGTCTTTGCCGTCCACACGCCGCTCCCTGTTACATGGCATGCGATCATGCAGCTGAGCGAAGACTTAGACCGGATCGAAGCCACATTCCCGGGCTCGTTCTTACTTGAATGGAAGGGGGAGGTTGTTCGGCCTCTCGACCAGCAATGCTCGGCGCTCGACGCGATTCGCACCAAAGTGCGGTTGCAATTGCTGAGGCAGCACTTACGACTCAACAGGCCATTGTGAGTTTGGTCGGTTGGGACTTGGGAGCGATCGCTGCGAAACGCGTGGTACTGAAAAGTGCGTTTTCTTCTCCTCAGTTTGGTACGTGGTTGCTCGGACCCTCGATTCAAGGAAGGCCGAGCGAAATGCTGTTGGGCTGCGTGAGTGCCATGCGACGGCCCTCATGGAGATACGGCGTGATCTAACCGGTGATTGCCGCTTGCTCGCTTAGGCACCAAATCTTGTCCGTCTTCCGAGGCTACGATCAGCACCACAAACTTTCTTACTCCACCGACGTGACCCATCACGCCTTGAATGCTATCCTCGTCCTTGCTGTCGATCTTCTTCGTACGCCAACCTTCCCGCCTGTACGCCTGCCCGGGGTCATGTCGCTCACCTATGCTTTCGTCGCGCCGTCTCCATTTTTCCAGAGGATCCCGAGGGATCAGGCTCCGATTTCTCGAGGCGGCAACTGACGTCGTCAATCGCGTTTCTCGAGGCCCGGCAAAACCATCCCGTCCCGATCGAGCTACAACGTGAATGCCTGCGCGTCGCCTCCTACTTGATCCGTCAAGCCTCACGAGGGCCGGAGCGATCGCGCAAACGTACGTCCCCTGGCGGGTTCTCGCGTGCCGCCGGCTCGGCACACACCTCGTCCCTCTTGGCCCCAATTCTATCTGGGTCTACTTCGATGCGCGGGATCGAAATGCCCTTCACGGTGCCGATGCCGTTGACGATCGCGCTCGATCCATTTGGCAGTCGTCGCGCGGCTTTGATGTCGCCTTTGAACCAAAACGAGATGGCCGTGCTTTGGAACGATCTTAGGCCCTGGAAAGGGATGTACGGCCTGCCCGATCCGCGAGAGGTCGACGAATTGGTCAAGATCGCCATGGGAGGCAGGGCATTCAGTGAAGGGATCGATCTGTTACAACCCTGAGCAGAAATCCGCTTTCGATGACATTATGGATCGTCTTTCACTTGGGGGGTTTTTTTTTTCGCCAACCAGGAAACATGATATTATTGGGTACGCAATCGCAAACGGCCCTTTCTCTCGTACTTGTCCAATATCTCTTCACGTGTAGACCTTGATAGCATCGTTCACATACATGCAAATACACGC
Organism: Microbotryum intermedium; assembly: GCA_022702645.1. Lineage (NCBI taxonomy): Eukaryota > Fungi > Basidiomycota > Microbotryomycetes > Microbotryales > Microbotryaceae > Microbotryum > Microbotryum intermedium. The sequence goes on along the minus strand of JAHWDX010000015.1, from coordinate 1,140,909 downwards.
GAGCATGTCACCATCACTGATTGCACGGCTTTGCAAGAGACGAAGGGACGTCGAGCCCGTCGAGGCCGTGTACGCCCCTCTTCAATACCCCAACACACCCTTCCTCAAAGCTCTCCCACCGACCCTCAAATCCCGCATAGACGCAGGTGTCTTGCACCAGAAATCATCATCGGGGAGATTCGCGCCTTTGCCCATCTCGAGAAGCCATTGATCGTGCCGATCGAATTGCTTGGGATGACCGTAAACGAGCAACTTACGATCTTCGGGTTCGGATTCGGGGACTCCGGGAATGATATCGAGAGGTGGGTTCGATGAGGACCAGTGGTGGGCGGCGAGGAGGGACTGAATTTGGGCGAGGGAGAAGGGCAGGACCTGGGATAAGCATCAAATGATGAGTTAGTACCTCGCTAAAGATTCGAAGCTGGGGCCGCCGAGGAGGACGGGAAGCAATTGGGGCGTACCAGGTATGGGAGACCCAACAAAGCGAGTGTAGTATCGGGGAGATAGAACAGGTCTCGATCATCGAGGTGGTGCACTCGGAGACCTCCTTCCGGCGCTTGGGTCAGAGGGTGAGAAGCGAATGGCTCGTGGGTAGGGGAACAGAAGGGGAATGCGAGGTAGTAGCCTGTGGCAAAAATACTATGTCATTGTGCAACAGAAGCAATTATATCAGCTGCTTCGCACGTGTAGCAGTACATGAAAAATAAAAACTTATCACTCACATAACATCGACATCCTCAATACTCGTCTCATCGTCCATCTCGATCCGTTTTGCCTCGATCCTCCTGATCGCAGGTACTTGTACAATCTCTTTGGACCACTCAGAAGCAGTATCGAAGATGCCATACACAGGTGAGGTCGATCGTGAGGATTGGTAAAGCCGTGGCAGAGCTGCTGAGGGGTCGGCGATTCGTCGTTCCGAGATTGCCACGGCCAGTTCACGAGCGACATCGAATCCGGATGCTCCGTTTCCAACGACCAAGACCGTCTGCACAATGGACAAGATCAAGAGAGATAGTATGAGCAAAGTTGTTTGACCACCTGAGGAAGCGTTCAAGCGCACCTTGTCGGCAAACTCGTCAGGTTTTCTCCACCACTTTGAATGCCATAGATCGCCTGCGAACGTGTGCAGTCCCTCGATCGAGGGCACATAAGGTTTAGAATAATGCCCATTTGCTATTGCGACGAAATCAAATTGTTCCGTCTGCATGAGCCAAATAGGTACACCATCACCCCAGAAAAAAAAAGGGTCAGCATCGCCTCTTGCTCTTCGCCTCGGCCATCGCCTCGGGATTTACCGAGTGAATCTTTCCGTTCTGGGATGAGATTTGGACGAGCCATCGCAGCTGTTTACCGCCATCCTGAGGCGTCGTGTACCTCAGAGAGGTGACCCTGTGAGATACTTTGATGTATTGGGAGTATCCCGAGGCGACGTCGTCGAGATAGTCGGCGACATGGGACGCGCATGGGAATAGGGGCTGTGCATCGGGAGAAGACCATTTCGGGACGTCAGCGACCTGGTATCTGGCGGAGAAGCGCAGTCTTCAACTCACGACATTATTCTTGAAAGGTTGACCTCTGTACTGCATCAGTGACTGCATGAGGTGAATTCAAGTATCAGTACTGAGCTCGTTATAGACCGTCTGCACGGAGCATTCCCCGTCGAGAGCTTACTATGGGTACGTTGGCGCGTAACCCGGGGTACATGGGGGTAAAGTCGTCCCCTTTGCTGCCTATGATCGTGTCGAGTAATCCTTCGGGGTGGAAATGGAATCGAGGTCGGCCGGGTTCAGGATCGAAGACCCAAGCACCCCCTGTCGACTCTCGGGCTTCGTAGAGTGTCGGCACTAGGTCTTGTTGCAATGCGAGTGGGAGCAGAGAGAGGCCCGATGCGCCTCCACCGATGATGCACACTTTCTTTCGATTCGAGTGCGGTCCTGCCGGGGTCGAGGATATCGATGGCGGGTGAGGCAAGGCGGTGAAGGTCATGCGGCGATAAGTGAGCCCGAGACAGGCCGGGCGGCTCGTACTGGCTGTAGAGCGTAGGCGGAGGACGAAAGACGAAGTTTTGTGCTGAACCAAAGCAAGCTATTCTTTGAGCTCTGACGATCGTTGGGTGTTTTTGGTCAGACAGAGGAGGGTGGGATGGTGTAGGAAGGCAAGCTTGATTATCCACCGCTTCCGCGACCGGTTCGGGCATGCTCGCTCGAGGATCGCCAGTAGCGCGAGTGGTCTCCGACGCCTCGACGAGCGCCGGCGCGGGCGGGCTCATAGGGCTCTGCGCGAATGCGGTCGATCACGGTGCCAATCTGCGCCCCTCTGCCTCCCGTCCAGCGGCTCCAGCTGCTGTTGGCTCTGCTCTGCTGCGTGTCAACCCCGACGCTCACTGCCTCTCTTTCAACCTCTCCAACTTCTCGACCCTTACAACTATGGATGAACCAGGTCAGTCTCTCCTCTTCCCCCTCCTCGTGTCTCGCCCACTCCCGACCTGCTTTCTCTGCCAGCTGCGCGCGAGCTCGTTCAAAATCAACGGCATACGTCAAGCGGTGTCATCGCCAAGCCAAACGAGCCCGCCTCTGAGACTGCTACGCTCCTCGGCCGATCTCGACCACCAGTGGGACGCCGGGACCAGCTCGATGCACTGCAACCGTCACTGACACTGCCCATCTGAAATAACATTCTTATTGTACAGGATTCCATGCGCGTCGCAAAGGTCAGTTCCGCCATTCATCGCAGAGGTGTACCCGATGCTTCGGCCAGGGAGGCTGGCTGGACTAGGAGTGCGACTCGGCCGGAATCACTTGCGCCTGATTGGCGCGAGCACGGCACGGCACGGAACTCGCGTTGGTGCTAATTCGGAACCTTCTCTCAACCTTGCCATGCTACCTTAGCCGACCGCGAGGCCAAAGCGGCTTTTCTTCGCGGCAAGCTGGGTGGCATCAGTGTCGTAAAGCCGATGCAAGATGGCCAACAGAACGAGGAATCGGCTCTGTCCGCGCACAAGTACAACGAGCTGCACGACCAGCACCCCGATGCCTCGCACGCCTACTCGATCCCGGGCTACAAACCCCCTGCACATGCCACCGCGGCCGAACTGCCGGGCCCAGGCAGACTACCCCAGCCTGCTCCGTTGCCCAATTCGAACACGAAGAGGCAGATGTTGCCTAACCTGCAGATGATGTACGTCTTGCGGGTGGGGAGAAGACCCACGCTCAGATCGATCGCCGAGAGAGATTCCTGACTCGTCGATCTATCTCCCAAACAGGACCGGACCGATGCTTCGTTATGATACCGTCAAGGATGGTATCTACCACGCTTTTTTGATGATTGTCGTCGCAGCTTCTGGTAGTGATACAGAGCCGTGAGTAGTACCTCTTCCGATTTGTGGAAACGGCATCGAGCTGAGCCAACAAATTCACTTTGTTCATTTCAGAATCCCACCCTGCCTTTTGCTCGAATGGGATGCGTCGGCCCAACAGATCGGCTTCGAACATCAGTTGGAGCATCTCACACTCTCGGAGCAGGAAAAGGAAGAGAAAGTGAATCGTCGTGCCGTCGCTGGTCTCAAAATATTCACCTACTACGGCCTCAATGGCGCCAATGATTTCTGGAGGTTCAAGATCGAGGTTCCTCTGAGTGATCGGGAAGAAGAGATCTTCTACTCCATCAACGTTAGCATACTTGCGGTCTAGACCTTGAGCGGGATTCGGCCTTTGCTGACAGCGTGCTCTTCGCACTTCCCAACTTGCAGAAAGGGCCTGAGAACTCGTTCTTTGTCCCAGCAAAGAATCAAAACATGCGATGGGTGGGACACTCTTGCAATGGCTTCAGTGCGGGAGTCGATACAGCGGCCTTCAACGGACCAGATCCCCTGTGGCGCGATGTCCTCCGCAAGCACGACGAGAAGCCCCTCCACGTGCTCATCGGTGGCGGTGACCAACTTTACTGCGACCCCTTGACGATGGAGCCCGAAATTTCACCTTGGATCAATGAGCCCGATCCAGAAAAGAAACTTAAGACACTCTTGACAGACGACATCCGCCTCGCCTTGGATCGATTCTTCTTCAACAAATATTGCGGCTGGTTCCGTTCCGGCGCGTTTGGGCAGGCCATCGCACGTATCCCCATGCTCAACATCTGCGATGATCACGACATCATCGATGGGTTTGGCTCGTACGACGACGAGACGCAAGCGTGCCCCGTCTTTAGCACGATCGGCGCACGAGGCCTCTTTTGGTTCTTGCTCTTCCAACAGTTCATCGTTGACGAGATCGATGGGCTGCCGACAACGTTTGGACAGCACCCTTCAAAGAGTACGATCATCGGAGGACCCGGGGCTTGGATCCCTAGCCCTTCGCACTCGTTCTTGAGCTATCTTGGACCCCAAGTCTACATCTGCTTGCTCGACTGTCGCTCCGAGAGGAAGAAGGATCAGGTCTGTTCGAGGTTGACGTACGAGCGCGTGTTTGCCGAGTTGAGGGCGTTGCCGGATGAAGTGGACCATCTCGTCATGCTGCTTGGTCAGTGAATTCATTCAAATTGCTTGGCGCTGCGTCCTGGGCTAACGGAGCCTTGGACTTTGTGATTCCAAAACAGGTGTCCCGATTCTCTACCCGCGCATGGGCTTGATCGAAAGGACGCTCGAGTCCAAGTGGAACCCCATGACTCTTGCTGCCAAGACGGGTTTGATGCCGAGCGCCGTCAACAAGTTCAACAAGGATGCCGAGTTGCTCGATGACCTGAACGATCATTGGTGCGCCTCGCAGCATAAGACCGAGCGCAATTGGTTGATTGAGGTGCGATTATCGCATCATTGTTTGGAGAAACTTCCCTTAAAAAAGCTCATGTCTACTCGAATTGTTGCCCTATTACAGCAACTTCAAAAGATCCAGCTCGACCGTCGGTTGCGTGTGACGTTCCTCTCGGGTGACGTGCACGCGACGTGCGTGTCCAAGCTGTTCACACACAGAAAGAAGATCGAACCCCGCGCCGATCAACGCTACATGCTGCAGATCGTCGCTTCAGCCATCGTCAACACCCCGCCTCCGCCCCCCGTCATCACGATGGTGAGCACATTCGGCAAGAAGAAGCACAAGACGTTGCACCACGCCGACACGGACGAAGAGTTGATCCCGATCTTCGAGACCGATACGGACGACTCCAAGTTGAAGCAGAACACGGTCATGGGGCGTCGCAACTACGTCTTGGTCGATCATCGTCTCGAGACGGGCGAGTTGGGGTGGTCGATTCAGGTCGAGATTAAACAAGGGTCCGGCACGACCAAGGCTTATGCGATCCAGGCGCCTCCTCCGGCTTGGTGATCGCTTTGGATTCGATCGACGTGACGGCGAATCATGTAGCTTTCTTTCGATTATTTACCGGCGGGAGGGTACTATCACCTCATCACGAATGATGTAGTTATTGCTCGTTTGGGACTGGCAGCTGGATACTTTTTCTTGTCACGCTCTACGCTTCACCTAAGGTTGCTGCCCTTGTATGTACTTCATGTAGGGTACCCTATTATGCGGAATGGAAATATATGAGGTATTGTTGATTGTTTACTTTGATTGCTAGCGAGACTTGGGTCCGAGCCAAAGCGCGCTGGCAAATTACTTCGATCGAAGAGTAAGTAAGCCTCTCTTAGTATGTGTTGCCATCTGAGTGAGAAGTGATATACATTTGGAATTTGGCAATGGACAGGATTAGATTTGCTCCGTCACTGAATGTGGGCTTGCTACGTCTCGGTGTGATAGCCAGTCACCCGAAAAGTTGTGAATCTCGTGATCGCTCATGGTCGAATACTCCGGAGAGGGGAGTTGAGTCGATCGCCTCGGCTGGGGAAGCTCGACTTCGCAACCAAGGCTGTCACGGCTCTGCTGCCCCGCTGGGCCTCTTCATCGAAGCGCTCAGCCTCTCCAACCCCCATCCCCTACGAGGCCACCAAGTCCGACTACGTACTTGTGGAGGCGCGCAAGTCGTTCTCTCTAGGCTTGCATCGTAGCGAGAGCTTGGAACCGACCGTCTGCCTCACCTCCGAGGCGGTCATCATTTCGCAACCAGCCGAGCTTCGTCACTGTCAAGCTCGACGAGTATCCGAGGCATCCCTCCTCCGCACCCTTGTATCCTCCTAATCCACCTAACCTTCAACAAAGAATAAGATGACGTCCCTCATCTCAGCGGTCAATTGGATCCCTCGAGGTGCGGCGGCGCAACATCCTTCCAAATACACCGTCGATGCGGCCGAGTTGGAAAGGGTCGAGAAACTGGCTCGGGTTAGGTTGGACGAGGCGCAGATGGGCTTGGAATTGGCTAGAGCTACGGAGGAGGAGAATAAGGACGATGAAGGAGGGGATGGGGATGGGGATGATGATCAGGAGGGGTCGCAAGGGTGAGTGAAGGCTGAGCTTCGGCAGTACCGAGGATGGAGCTCATAGCAGTTCTGACGGTCATTCCTGGGGTTTTCCTCGAGCAGTGACAAGGCCGACGATGAAGAGATGAAAGGCGAGGACGAGGACGAGGACGAGGACGACAAGGATATGGAAGATGTCGCCACCATGAATGCGTTGGCCGTGGCCAAGTCGGTCAAGGATTCCGCCAAAGGAGCCGACGACGATCTGGCTGCTTATGATCTCGACAACTATGACGAACAAGACTCCAAAGGATCAGGTGAGACCTCGTCGAGCTATTGAGCACGGGGATCAAGATGCATGACTGATCAGCTTCGATAATTGCCATTCTCCATGGTACAGCAACGGGCGCATTCAGCAACATCAAGGGGCTTAGTTTTTACGGCGACGACAACGAGGACCCCTACGTGACTCTCGATGCGGTGAGCAGCACACAATGCTGCCGACTCTTGGATATCATGTGACTGAATCGGCATGCACTCGCAGAAACAAGAAGACGAACAGCTGGAACGAGAAGAGCTCGAGATCTACCCGACCGACAACCTCCTCGTCGTGGCCAAGACCGAAGACGATGTCTCGCAACTCGAGATCTACGTCTATGACGAGAACGAGGAGAACCTCTATGTCCATCACGATCTTCTGTTGCCTGCGATGCCGTTGTGCCTCGAATGGCTCGACTTTTGTCCTGGACGATCGTCCGAAGACAAGGGCAACTTTATCGCTGTCGGCACACTCGACCCCGAAATTGAGATCTGGTCCCTCGACGTCGTCGATGGACTCTACCCTGATGCGATCCTCGGTCCCCCTCCCAAGGATGCAACTGCCCTTCCCGCTTCCCTCGCCGAAGCCACACCCGTCGCGACGATTGGCGCAGGTGACAAGAAGAAGAAGAAGAAGCCCAAGAAGCCCAAGCTCGTCGCGAACGCCGAATACCACGTCGATTCGATCTTATCGCTGACATGGAACCGATCGCATCGCAACTTGCTCGCCTCTTCCTCGGCCGACAAGACGATCAAGCTCTGGGATCTGTCAAGACCGACGTCGTCGCCTGCTTTGCGGTCGTTCGACACGCTGCACGGGGACAAGATCCAGGCTGTGCAGTGGAACCCGAAGGAACCGACGGTGCTCCTTTCCGGTGCATGGGACGGGACGGTGCGGGTGTTTGATACGCGAGCGCCCGATTCATCAGTCGGGACCAAAGTCATGTCCGATGTCGAATGCCTGCGATGGGATCCCTGGGAACCGGCCGGATTCCTCGTCTCGATGGAGAACGGTTTAGTGCAAGCCTATGATTCGAGGATGTTGGGAACGACAAAACAACCCAAGGAAGGCAAAGCGATATGGACCTTGTCGGCGCACGACTCGAGCGTCTCGAGTTTGGACATCAACCCCCATATCAAGGGGTGCATCGTTACGGGTGGAACGGACAATATGGTCAAGCTTTGGAATGTTGGGGAGCAGGATGGAGGCAAGAGGAATATCAGTTTGGTGACGGCGAGGGATTTGGGAGTGGTCAGTTATGGGAACGAGGTTGAGGGTGAACATGTCGACATCTGTGCTGACTTTTTTCTGACCTTCTTCCTGCAGGGCAAAGTCTTTTCAGCATCCTTCTGCCCCGACGACGCAACGACTTTGGCCGTCGCTGGATCGAAAGCGAACTTGCAAATCTGGGACACTTCGACGTGAGTTTCCACAGATGAGCCACACATCGGGACACAACAAGACAACTGAGTTCATCTTCTCCGTTGTATCACTTGCAGGAACCCCGGTGTCCGAACCGTCTTTGGCGATCGACTCAAGGCACTCGGCAAATCGCTCGAAAAGAGTGGTCCCGGGATCGTGGCTTTGGCGGATGATGATGAGCAGAGTGACGAGGAATGATTCCATAGAGTGGGGTTTGGAGGTGCTGTAATTGAAGATAATTACCTACGGAGTTGACTTGGGGTGAAAGGGTGAGAAGAAGGAAAAGAAGGAAATTGGGCCGAAAGAGCACCCCGCAAGGGCTCGAGGGGGATGATTGTCACGTGTAAGAGGAGCCCCAGAGCTCTAGTTGGTTTTAATTAGGGCTGGGTTACAACGACTAACCACAGTAACCGGTTACAACTTTGTTACAATTTTGTCACAAATTTGTAAATGTAACCGAGGGCGTCAAAATTTGCGTGTTACAATGGTTACAATTTTGTAATACCTCCAGTATAGGCCTAGGGTGCACACACATCGTTAGATACGGCTCAAAGTGTCGTTTTCAATCGTTGAAGAGAGCAGGTCGGTGCGGTGTCACCGCCTAATCAACTTCTCTCTACTCCTCACAGCGTGAAGAGCCTGAGAGCTCAGGCTAGCGCTCCCTTTCAGCTTTACCACCAATTCGTCTACTTCCATCAGCCACTGTCGCCATGCTTCCCGAGGATTTCGACGAGCTCCGAGTTTTGGCGAAAAAACTTGTCAAGGAGTACGAATTGGGGCGGTTCCACAGAGCTTACGCGAAGTTGGATTTTTTTAGTACGCGACCGTGACGTGTCGAGAACGAACCAACTTATGTGGGAACCCTGCGTCGCTCTCCTCGATGCCCATGCAGAAAAGGTCTACAAAGGAGACACTGACGGTTCAGGACCTGAGGTGGACCCCCCGTCTTAATTGGATACTCGTGTTCGATCTTTCAGCTCATATCACCACACCTGCTCGGGCCTCCACTGTTGCCAGTTCCCACCGCGGCGCCTCTACCACCCGCTGCTTCGAGCTCCAAGTCAAGTGGTGCAAAGGCACCCTTGTGGGATCCCAAGGTGTATAAAGCGAATTACTGATATGACACTCCGCTCAAGTAGTCAGAACCCTTCCAAAACTGTGAACTCTGCAATTTCCAGAGATTGCCTGTCCGTCCGGGATTTAATTCACATCACATATTATCGGTGTTTTCTAAGGAAAATTAATTATCACATTTGTGACGGTCACAAAAAAAATGTTACCATTGTAACGTGACGAAAAATTGTTACCGAGGACCCCAAAAATGTTCCGTCACAATTTGTGACCGGGAGAGGCCAAAACCGATTGTAACCCAGCCCTAGTTTTAATTGAAGGCGAGTGGAACCGGTCGCGCCGAGGTACGATCCACTCTTGAGCACCCGTGTTCTCCAAAGGTCAGGTGTATTGTGGGTGCGCATACATTGTGCACACCACTGACAGAGAGTGGGAATTTCGACATCCAGATGTCTGGATTTGGATTTTGTTTGGATCTGCTACTCGCAAGGTTTTTGGAATGAAAGTCGAACCTAAATTCGCCAACAGGCACCGCGAAGAGACCTGTGGGCTAGCGCTGAACAACCAGCAGCCTCCGGTTGCCGCGTGCAAGCTCTTCACCACAAATTATGATTTATTTTTCATCATAATGGGTGAGAACATCACTTCTCTGATGGTAGGGCCCTTTGTTACCTACTGTAGTGCGCGACCCCTACCCGACTGATTGACCCGGGGATGAGCTTGAGACACCAGGCCGCTTCTGAGGAACACGTATAAATGGCGCCTGCTGCAGTGCAGCGGCGCCCGATGAACCGACCCGGCTCTGACTCTGCTCCCTCGACCAAATCCCCTAAAGTCCAAGCCCCAAGTTGAAGAGCTTCTGTAGTTTCTTACACCACACTCGACGGCCTGTCAACTTGGCCCCGTTCGTTTCCTAATTTGGACGACCTCTGTTGGCTCCTCTTGCGACGATTGTGCAGCTTCCATCCAGCTGGTTCGGACTCGTTCAAGGTCGGCGTCACTTCGGTGCCGAGCCCCCGCCAGTTGAGTGCAACTCCGAGTCCAGCGCCTGCCAGCCAGCAAGCGCGCAACCGCCAGCCGCCTGCACGCCGGCCCTCTCGAGCGAGACGCGTCGCCGTGCGAAACGGGGGAGCGCGTAAGCGGCGACGCCAGCATCCAAGCAGCTCGCGGAGGGTAGCGCCGAGGGGGCACGATGTTGCTCTACAATGACGACTACGACAATGACAGTTTGTCTGCTCCGACGCCGACCGGTTTCCCCGTGTGCCATCGCCTGCGCTGTCGACGGCGTCCTCGTCCGGTAAGAGTGGTCGTAGCACGAGAAGTGGAGCGCCGTCGAGGCCGCCGAGGTCGCTGCTTCGCTCGCCGGTAATCGGCGCCGCACAGTCCCCTTTGTCCACTTCGCCGGCCCTTTTTTCGTCAAGCCGCACCTCTTCACCTTACCTCCACTCTCCGGCTTCGTTTGGTGCGACCGCGTCCCTTGCAGCAGCGACAGCAGCCGCGAGTCGAAGCCAGCGTCGTCACGGCGGCGGCGACTACTACTCGTCCAAATCGAGCCTCGGCAGTCAGCCGCCCATTTCGGCGTCATCGTCAGCTGCCTCGTTCATATCCTCGACATCGCAACTCCCCGTCCACCCGGACGACTCGTACGACAGACTGGCGACCGAACTTCACTCGGACGCGTCGATACCCCCAAGCCCCGCGTATGACAAGGCGCTGCATCGCACAACCGAGCCCCTTCGACTCGACCCATCCCGAAGGTCAAGCCATACCTCGCCGAATCTCAGCAACGGGAACGGGTGGAACGCGGCTAGTTTGGCTACGACGCCCAAGGGGAATACCTTTTCAACACCAAGGTATACTCTGCCCTCGTCGCCTCACTCCGACCTGTCTCACTCAATTTCGCCCCCTCCCAACATCGGCCTGGGCTTCATGTCACGCGATGGCGACGCTCGGGACGCTCTGACCAAGTTGGAAGGCACGAGCAGCTTGCGGCGACCGATCGGTTCGAGCAGCTCGGCTGTCCCCACATTTCCGTCCAGACCCATCTCGGTGTCATCCTCACCTCGGTTGTCACAGGATGGCTCGACCTCGCTTTCGAGGAAGAATTCGGCGACTCACAAGGGCTCGAGGGATTCCCCGTCGTTGATGCGCATCTCCAATTCGACCCAGCGTGCGTCTTCGATTTTTTAGGCTTGCACCGGTCGACCATACTCAGTTGAACAGCGCTAACTTTGAGAAACTCACTACAGACATGCGCGATCTGGCAAAAGGGAAGCGAACGCGTAAGGACGGGAGTCAAACATCGCAATCGATCGGCAGTAGGAACAGGAACAGCGTGGCCAGTACGGCGAGTGTCATGTCCAGTACTGGTGATTCGATATACGAAGACGCTGTCGAGGGGGAATGGACATCGGTCGACGACGAGGAGAGATCGGGCGAGGACGTGGACGAGGATGACGATGATCAGGCTGGTGACGAGACGGCCCAGGCGATCCCGGAAGGTGAGGTGGCGGTAACGTGGTCGCATGTAGGTAGGTGGATGGAACTAACATGCCACTGCGACGGCTCTTCACAGACTCAGACTTGGGAGTTCGACAGGCATCGTCCTTGTCTAGGTCTACAACAGCCGCCTCGATGGATCGTCCAGCAAGTCTGGACCAACTCCCACCAGTTTCGAGCGCGCACTTTGACATCGCATCGATCAATCCCGACTACCTGCAACGGCGCATCTCGATTGATTCCGCACGGTCCATGGCGGAGCGTCGGGCGAGTCTCCATGCCGTGTACGGCTCTTCGCTCACGTCGAGCCAGTCGAAACGGCTCTCCCTAACCCAACCGGGTTCTACCGTCATCCCTCTGCGCCGTTACTCGGGAGCCTTCCCACCACGAGCGCCCACACCAGATCTCGGGTGTTCAATGGGATCCAACTCATCCGATCATGATAATTCGAGCACCCTCGAGCCGGCCCTCAGCCCTCGACGCGCCTCGTTCGTTCCCAAACCGCTCGTCTTGACTCCTGCGCGAACGCTCGTCGCTCCTTTGACGACGACGAGCGGCGCGACTGTTGCGCGAAGAAGCTCGATGTCCCCTACACGTGGGTACTTGGCTGACCGGAGGCGATCGACCGATCTCTACAACCTCAATGGGGCCTCGTCACCTCGCCGTTCGAGCTACGACATCGACGGCCGAACCTCACCCACGAACGCTGGCCTAGCTCAGTCAACCGATCGTCGACAATCCACAATCAACTACGTAGGATCGCAGCGAGAAAGCATCGTCTCCGTCGGTGGCAGCAGTCAGACGCACTTGAGCCGAACTGGCAGCTCGGGCGGTGCGTACGGCCAAAAGTGGACCGAGCGACGGAAACGTAGTGTTAGTGAGGACACCGGTCAAACTCGCACGAGCGAAAGCTTCGGCGTTGGGGGCCGACAGGCCAACTCGGGTGGAAGTCCTGACTCGAGCGTCAGTGGATGGAGTGAGGACCATGCGGCTGGACCAGAGGCGACTGTCAGTGGACTGGCGACGGCGAATCGCAACAGTGGCAGCGGCAGGAGTGGCTCGAGCGATCGTGGGAGTCCTTTGATGATCGAGAAGGAGTGGGAGCGCGAGCTGGTCCGTCGAGGTACGACGCCGTTGGACGTCGTCGCCGAGAGTCCGGGCATCAGCATGGTCAACAAGCAGGGATCTCGCGATGCACAGAGTCCGATGACGCCCTTGATCGAGCTCTCCCAGGCTTCGCCTGTCCGGGGCGAATCCGGACTCCTCATCACTCGCTACTTCGAACAAGACGAGAGCGGGGAAGAACAGCTCTTGCCCCTGCCGAACAGAGATTCAGAAACCGTAGCTCCGACTCCACCGCCCACGATCCCCTTGCCAGGGTTACCTCGCAGCCCCTCGCAAATAGCGATGGACGAGGCCGTGCCAAGGCCGCCTCGCAAGGACAGCCATACCGCTGGACATCGTGGTCTGAGCCTGTACGACGAAAACTGGTACGGTTCGATGGTTATTCCGTCCAGTCCGAGCACCGTCAGAGCCGGTACAGCGTCACCCGCCTACTCGCCCCAATTCGCTCCGACGCCGCAAAGTCAAATGAATGGCTTCTTCACCCGAGGGCGTGACGCGAACACAGCCGCCGCGGCCGCCGCCGCGTCAGCAGCTGCAGCGGCCAACCGTGCAAGTCATCACAGTGGCCACTCGACCATAAAGACCTCGACTGCCCCCGAGGTCAATCGGTCCCTGACGTCTGGTGCTAGGCTGTGCAAGCCCATCTCAATCGCATCCATGAAGCCTGGGGATCAGAGTGTCTCGAAGCGCTTGTCCATGACGTTCCCGCGGAGAGAAAAGGACGCAGTACCGGACACGGCGGCGCAGGAGTGGAATAGGGACCGCACCTTGGCCTCACAGGACAGGCTCGCCCGTCAACATTCGGCGAACACGTTGAAGAAGCAGAGCTCACGCGGCAGCTTTGAACCGTCCGCGACACCGCGCAAGTCTTCTGGTGCCGTTTCAGCGATCTGGCCGCCACCCGATGATGGCTGTACGCGAATGATCCATGCGGGACCTCGCGTGATCCATTCCTCGATTTCGTCGGAAGAGTACAGTCCGGTGCTGAGCGACGGTGACATCGCTTCGTCGCGGCCGAACAACTGGGGTCCTCGCGAGCGTACATCGAGGCGGCCTTCGGCATCCGTCTCGACCACGGCAACGTACGAATCTTCGAGCGCGACCGGATCTTCTCGACAGCGCTCGATAATGCTCGAACCTCGTGACCCTCGCACTCGCAATCTCACAGGTCCCGAGGACTTCTTCGAGGTCCTCATGTCGTCCGAGCCTAGTGCCCACCGCGGCTCGGGTAACTCCCAAGCGGGCTCTTTGTCCTTGTCAGCGCGCGAACGACACAGTCCTGGTGAGCTCGGAGGTCGATGGAGCTACTACTCGAACGGCACCACAGGATCGTCGAGCACTCCCGGTTCTTCGTCTGGCCACGTGTTCCCGACCGGCCCCTCGAGCAGCCACACTTCGCCAGTGCTGCCGCAGCGACCGCTCCCGGTGCCTTTCGAGTCGAACAAGAAGCGTCCCATCTCTCGCTTCCTGATCGGCTTCACTCGCAAGGGATCGAAAGCACAGCGGTCGGATGCACATCCCTCAAGCGACTCATCGCGAGTGCGCAGCCCCATCTCGATTCCACCCGCGAATGAGTTCTCGCAGCCCCCACGCTCAACCTCAGCGGGCAAGAAGCCGATTCTTATTGCCCCTCGAGCGTCAACAATCTCGCGGGACCACTCACTGCTGCCGAAGATCTACACCGAAGCCCCACCGAGCACTCCGTTGCGATCTCCTGTCCTGCAGCACCCTGATCACAATCCACCGCTCATCGCCCCTTCGGCACTTGATGCCCGTCGACCGCTGAGCACGATCGATTCTCGTCCCGAATCGCTCGTTTCCGCCGCACCTACCCCCTCACCCTCGGCCCAGCACATCCCTACGTTCCGTTCGGTCTCGCCGCTGTTCAAAGATGCCGAGTTCACCTCCTCCGCATCGAAGAGGGATGTGCTTCCTCCGTTGCCAAGGGAAGCGTCGGACACTGCGGAGCAGCCGTACGACCCGGAGCCCTATGCCGAAGAGATCCGCCTATCCCCTGCAACCCCCTCGGCGAAAAGCTCGATGGATGATCTCCGAGGTACCCCGCGCAATTTCGCCCTACCTCCTGGACTCGCTCCACCTCTTCCTGCCGGGGCTGTCGCAGCTGCAGCCTCGTTCAGCAATCGTCAAGGCAAAGGTAATTCTCGAGGATCCCCTCCCGCCCCACTGGACATCGAATCGACCTTGTCCATCAGTCCGACTTCCTCGCGCCTTTCGCCAAACTCGTTGGCCCCTTCTGATCCTGCTCGATCCCCCGTCTTGACATCTTTGACGGTCCACGACAACCGATCTCGAGCTTCGTCGGTCGGAGCGTCCAGTTCGTATTCGAAAAGTTCAGCCGTGACGAACAAGGCGCGAGCGACTCGTCGAGCGACTCGTCGAGCGACTCGTCGAGGGCAGGCGCCGAACAAGGCCGCCCGTGAGGACGACAACGAGCACGAGGGTTACCAACAGGTCCGGCAGGGGCCGATCGGTGTTCGGGATGTGTTCAGGTCGCAGTTGTTGGATCGATGAGGTGAGTTGGTACTAGTGGTACGGAGCTGACCTCGGGATGGGCGGGATCGGTCGCTCATTGTTCTTCACCTCTTTCATCTTCAAAGGCCGCCGACCCCCCCACTTATTTTGTCTTTCAAGAAGTGCTTGGATTTACTTATAATATATTCTTTGAAGGACCTTCTTTGTCTTTCTTTATCTTTCAGCGTTAGAAAACCCCGTCCGTGCTTGTATAAATCTTGGAAGGGATAAGAAATTTTAATGCGGAAAAGGAAACAGAAACTCTCTCGCGCACTGGTAAACTGAGTACACTGCGAGGTTGTAGCATTTCCATATACGGAACCGAGAACGTGACGAAGAAAAAGAAGAAAAAGAACACCCTAAAAGGGTCGAGCAGCTTATAAAGCGGAATCGGGGAACCGCCGATCTGGAGGGCATATCTTTTGGAGGTTTTAAAATCATGGTTGTACCATCATCTGAACACGTCCATGATTGCTTTTTTAAATGCCACCATACCGTTCACCGACGACGATATTCTCAATCTCCTTGATTCTCTCGTCCGCCGAGACACTGGCGTTACTAGCGGCGGACAAGACAGCTTTGAGCGACGCGGCGGTGACGTCCTCGTCGATACCGACACCCCAGCAAGCCCTACCCCTTGCGTCGATCAACTCGACGTACGCAGCGGCTTTGGTATCCTGCCCGGTGCCGATGGCGTGTTCAGAGTATTCCTTGAGGTTCAAGCTCAGGTCCGTCGACGAGTTGAGCGCATCCATCAAACTCGAAACGGGGCCATTCCCCGATCCTCGAACGGTCTGATCCTTGCCATCATAGTTGAGCACACCTTGGAACGTCTTCTTGTCCTTCTCACCCGCGAAAGAGTAATCGACGAGCGAGAAGCGTCCGTTGTATTCGGGGCCGAGGTAGTAAGCGCTTCGGAACGACTTCTCAATATCCTCTGGGGTAATCTCCTTGGACGTTCGTTCGGACAGGGCCTGGATGACCTGGTAGAAAGCGGGTTGCATGCGTTTCGGTAGGTCGAGTTGGAGGCTTCGTTGCACGAGGTAAGCGACACCACCTTTCCCGGATTGCGAGTTGACGCGAATCACGGCCTCGTACGTCATGCCGATATCGGCGGGGTCGACGGGCAAGTAAGGGATCGCCCAAGGCTTGGTGCCATTCTCCTTCTTGCGAATACCGAAACCTTTCTTGATCGCGTCTTGGTGCGATCCAGAGAAGGCGGTGAAGACGAGTTCTCCCGCCCAGGGGGCACGAGGGTGCACGGGGATGTCGTTGCACTTTGTGACGGTGTCGATGACGCGCTCGAGGTCGGAGAAGTTGAGTTCGGGATTGATGCCCTGGGTGTAGAGGTTCATCGCCATGGTGACGAGATCGACGTTGCCGGTGCGTTCACCGTTACCAAACAAGCAGCCCTCAACTCGGTCAGCACCGGCCATCAAACCGAGTTCGGAAGCGGCGATACCCGTGCCACGATCGTTGTGGGTGTGGAGTGAGATGACGCAGCAGTCACGGTCCTTGACGTGGGTGCAGAAGTATTCGATCTGATCGGCGTAGTGGTTCGGCGTCGCGACCTCGACGGTGGCGGGCAAGTTGAAGATGATGGGCAACTCGGACTTCTTGTCCTTGCCAGCAAACCAAGCATCCTGGACGGCGTTGCACAGCTCGACCGCGAACTCGGGCTCGGTCTGGGAGAAGGCCTCGGGCGAGTACTCGAATTGCCACTCGGTGGGATCGCCTCGCGCGATGGCCTCGTCGACGAGTTGGCGCACGAGCTTGACGTGCTTGACCGCGAGCGCGACGGTCTGCTCTTTGGTGTTTTGGAAGACCTGGTCGCGGAACATGGGTGCGGCGGCGTTGTACATGTGCAGGATCGCCTTCTTGGCGTCGCGGAGGGATTCGATCGTGCGACGGATCAGCTCTTCACGGGCTGGTGTGAGCACCTGAGAGTTGTACGTAGGGGGTGCGGAGGTAGCGCGCGCAAGCCGGTGAGGGAAGACGAGAGGGAGGGAAGGAGGGAAAGAGAGGGAGAATGACGAGTCAGCTCTGCATAGTCACGAATTGAATCGATGTGAAACGCACCTGCAGCCAAACATCACCAGGCAACTGGTCCTTCTCGATCAAGCCTCGGATGAATTGGAACTCGGTCTCGGACGCGGAAGGGAACCCGGCCTCGATCTCCTTGAATCCGCACTCGAGGAGAAGCTTGAAGAAGCGGTTCTTTTGGTCGATCGTCATGGGGTTGACCAGGGCCTGTAGGTCATAGAGAGGGGGGTGAAGTTGGAAGCGAGGAGGGGGTACGTCAGTGGGTGGTGGGATCTGCCAATTGAGTCAGACCTCGAGGCTAGACTGACTTGGTTCCCATCACGGAGATCGGACGAGGCCCATCGGGGTGCCTTTGTGATGCGCTTGCTGGGCCATGTTCGGTTCGGCAAGTCGACGGATTTGAAGGGCCTGTGGGAGTGGGATGGGGCCTCAGATCAGATCAGATCAGGTCCGTCTTTCGAGCAGGAACACGTCGTGGCCCGCCGAGGGGTGCGGAGAGCGCAGTCTCCGTTGTGCAGTCGGAAGAAGAGGATCTTTCCCCCAAAAGGTGAGAAAGGACTTGCAAGTATTTGCTCGAAGGGTCCTTGAGCCAAGTCGCTCCACCTTGGGCCAAGGCAGCGGCCGAGGTCGAGAGCGGTCGAGTGGCCAGCACGGCTGCGGACGGGAGTATGGACCGGGACACGATCCTGGGCGTGTGCGCCGCAATAGTTCGGGACAACATGGTGTGGGTGCGAGTGACGAGTCGGGGGTGGTGCGCGCTGTGTGCGAGTCGTACTAGGCGATGGAAGAAGGGGAAAGCGGGAGGAAGCAGTCAGATAAAAAGTTGCCTGGCTGTGGGCTGCCTGGGTGTGGGGTAAAAAAGGGCAAAGAACCGGAAAGAAAGAAAGAAAAGTGAGGTCGGGCGCGGCTGGGCTGAGGCTGGTCAGTGCTCGGGCGGCAGGGCCGAAACGCGATCACTGGCTGATCAAAGTCAGGTGACAAGTGCGGCCTCGTCAAATGCAAAGTGGGGCTAATTCTTGAAGGTCGTTTTGACTCATGTCCCAGCTGGACGGCGGTACGTCTCGGATTTAGTACGATCGATAATTGGCCTGTTCAGTCCGGCTCCCGCGCCCGACGGTTCCCGGTTCCCGTCCTGGGCCCTCCGACGGTCCGGCCTTGACTCTTTCTCCCCTCTCCTCCTCGCTTGATTTCAGCGTCGTCGTCATCGGTCACTCGCGCGTCGAGTGAGGGTGGGCACCACCTGCTTCCAACACAAAAACTTGATCACACTACTACGTGCTTCGTCTCACGCCATGGACGCTCCCGAGTCGACTCGCTTGACGTTGAAGGAACGCATAAAGGCACTACAAGACGCTGCCAATGCCAATGCCAATGCCAATGCCAATGCCAATGCATCAACTTCAATGGGTGCTGCCGGTCCCGGCTCAGCTCAGAACAAGTTGCCACCACCCACCTCATCGTCATCCAACAGTACCGGCCTCACCTCCCTACATGGGCATGGCAATGGTAGTAGTACATCGATGCTTACACCTACCCGATCTTGTGCCATATCACTCGTACACTCCGATCCGTTGGATGCCATGTCATCGTCGAGCATTACCACCACCTCGGCCCCGAATCGATCACCTTCAAGACCCAATACCCCACTCCCTTCGCCTTCATTGGGCAGTGTGAGACGAGACGCAGGCCCATCGACTCGAACGAGAGCCGAGACGATTGCAACGCCATCATCTGTACCACCGCCGCGTCCCGTCTTTTCATCGAGGGGACCGGCGTCCTCGATAGCTCCCCCAACGACGTCCGCAGCATCGGAACCATCATCGACGGCGAGCCCGTCCACGGATTCGGAACGTCCGCGACAAAGCACCCCCGTCATCCCACCACGACCTTCTCAAAGTCAAGCCCAAAACCTTCGACCCACCATCACCGACCCTCTGACCTCGACTTCGACCCCGGCCCCGACCTCTCCTGTGGCCCCTCGACTACCTCCTCGTCGATCTACCACTACCAATTCCACTTCTTCAAGCTCAACGATAGAGAATCGTGTGGTCCCTGCCCTCCCACCACGACCTCGATCGAGCGCACCTTCCCAAAGGGAGCCTCCTCAACCATCTTTTGCATCCACAAGCATCAATACATCATCCCAACTCGACGCTCTCGCAAGAAAGCGCTACTCTGCCTTGTTTGACCTTTTGGTCCAACGCTTTGGCACGGTCGGCGCTGCTTGCAACGGACCGAGACGGGTTCCTAAGCAGAACAACGGGGTACATGCCGAGAATGCGAGGTTGGATGCGAGGGTCGTGAGGAGTGTTTGGATCAAGAGTCGATTGGATATCAAGGTGTTGGGTCGGATTTGGTGAGTGATGAATTATTGAGGTGGGGGCGAGGATGGGGAGTAGAAGATGTCTTGGGGAACTGACTTGTAATACCTCCTCAGGAATCAATGTGATGCATCTTCGTTGGGATCACTCAGCAAGGATGAGTTCATCGAAGGGATGTTTTCGATCGATGAGGAATTGAGGGTCCGAGCGGGGAGGCAGGGGATTGTCTACGAGGCCTACTAAGCGTCTGGGACGGTGTTGTCGATTTCATTGTTGTTTTTACCTGTAGTGAAAGTTTGTTGTAATCTCCTGGCGTAATTCAGACATCATCGTAGCGGCCGATCATTGCCGAGGTCAATGCTCGACTTTGAAAGAATCGCTCCGAGTCGAAAAGAAACTCGGTCAACTTGCTCGGAGACGCTGGGGGGCCTCCTTGCTTGCTTGCCCTCTCCCCTCTTTGACCCAACATCCCCCCGGGCTCGACGACCGACTTCCCGACTCCCCACGCACCCTTCACCCAGCGCCTCGTCGGGTGTGTGTGTGTGTTGAGCCATTATTCCACCTACTCGATCTCGATCTCAACCTGTACGAAGGGCGATGACGACCACCGCATCAACCTCGACTACGACGACCCGAGGACCGTCAACACAACCACCGGCTTCGACTAGCACTAGTTCGGCCATGATCAAGTCACGACGTCCTCGCAAGGAGCAGGAGGAGCAGGATGAGGAGGAGCATGTCCCCGATACTGTTGCTGCTTCGAAAGTCAAGAAAGGAAGAACACGTACACGAGGGAAAGTAGAAGAGAGTGGTACTGAGGAGGTGGTCGAACAGGACGAGGTCGAGGTCGATAATCCGGCCAAGCGAACGACACGAGCTATGAGCGCCCGCCTCGCCAAAACTGGACCCATCGCTTCTCAAGTCAAACCCCGAGCCAAACCCATGGCAACGACCGCTCCGATACAGGGCAGCACAACCAAAAAGATGAAGGCTCGATCTCCCTCCACGCCACCACCCCCCGCTCCGCTCGTGGAGGAAGAAAGAGACGTTGACCCAGAACTGCTGGACATGTCAACGACATCATCGTTCGACTCGTCCGACGATCATCTGCACCCGCCTCAGACGATCGGTCAACTCTCGCCTACGAAACAAGTCATTCACCTTGGATCGCCCAACAAGAAGGAGAACAAGAACAAGGTCGAACAAGTTCACGTCGAGGTCGAGGTACAGGTTATGGGACCGGCTTCGAAGAAGAGAAAGTTGGTGGAGAGAAAGAGGAAGGAAATCGAGAGGCAGAAGGAGAAGGAAAAGGAGATGCACAAGGAGATGGAGACCAAGGCGTCGAGTCCCGCTCCCACAGCTCCTGCTTTGGAGTTGGAGAGCAAGGGCAAAATGACGAGGTCCAAAACAAAGGTCGCGGAGCCTGTCGAGGAAGAGCCCGAGGAACGACTGGGCGACAAGGAGAGTCAAGGCCAAGAGGCGCCACCGCAAGAGGAGGTACAACCGCCACCTCAAGGACAGGCCCACGACAACGAGGAGGAGGCCGATCAATTACAAAGCTCCGACTCGGACGGGAAAACGCCCATCATGCAACCGAGGTCTCCTAAAAAGACCAAGGCCAAGAAGATGAGCAAGACCCAGGAGAAGACCCAGGAGAAGACCCAGGAGAAGGTCACATCCAAGAAGAGGATCCCGACCAAGGCGAAGACTCCGACCAAGGCAAAGCCCTCGATCCAAGCCGAATCCTCGTCCCGTGCGGAACAGCCTCGTACCCGCGATCGAAAGCAACAAGCCCGACCCAGCCGAGTCGAACGAGCAGCGAACGAGGGAAGAGGCTCCGACGAGGCGGAACAGTCGAACCAAAGCGATCACGACGACGACGACTCTTTGGTCGAATACGACGAGCTCAAGTCGCTCGAGATCGACCGACCCGACGACCCAAAAAGACCTTACTCGTTCATGCACGTCGTTCCCCAGACCAGGCGGAGGAAGGAACCTGATTGGGAGCCAGATCGCATCTGGTTGTATCCCAAGAGATGGGAAGAAGGGAGGATGGAGAGGATGAGGGAGAAGATAGAGGTGGGTCCCACGAGAAGGAAATTTAATCCCTCTTCTCCAGCAGCTTTGACTGATACTGCGCAAGCTCGGGCAATCCACAGGAGAATGGTGGTAGAGTTGTGGACCAACTGGGCGAGGCAACGATCGCGCTCTTCCCGCCTGTTGATCCTCTGCGATACAACAAAGCTGTGCTCGAGGCTCTCGGAAAACGTACGTATGTTCATTGAAAGGAGCGAGAACCATCTCCAATCACTGCGAGCTAACTCGAACCCACCCAGCTTCATTACAGAGGTTATCCCCCTCCGTTCCTGCTGGGTCACGGACAGTCTCAAGCTCTCACGTCGCCACGACGTCGCCTACCATTGCTCACTCTCCGACAAAGACGTCTATTACATCCATGCTTTACCCCCCAAGAAGGCGCGAACGATCCTCCAAAAGATCGATTCCAATTCGCCTTTGAGGATGCGAAAGCAATTCACCAAAGAAGAGGTCGAAGCTTTCGCGAGGTTCAGAAGCCGGTTCGGGGAATTGAAGAAGCATCAGGCTGGGGCTAGCGATACTGCGATGATTAGGAAGTTTGTGGAGAAGGTGAGTTCCTGCATTCACTCAAGGTGGATGGTGCTTCTTCTTTTCATAGCGAAGCGGAGCCTCATGGCGTCCTCTGGTTTTCGCAGCATCCCACACCACATAGTTTCGAATCGTGGAAGAACTTTTACAAAGCCGTCAATAATCGTGATCGGGTTGATCGGATGGCCGAGGAGATTCGAAAGGAGGAGAGGGAACGTAGGAGATCGAGGAAGGGGAAGGGCAAAGGGGGTGGGACCGTGTTGGATTGGATTGAAGGTGCCGGCGACGACGAAGAACAGGAGGAGGCAGTCGTTGAGGATGAAGAGGACCATGATGAGGAGGAAGATAAGCTCATGGAGGAATATCTGGTGCAGCAAGGAAGCGGGGAGGAGTCGGAGCCAGCACCTTCGAGGAAGAGGAGAAAGACGAACGAGCCGACCACACCTGCAGCATCGAAAAAGGGGTCCCCGTCGAAGGATCGATCGCCGTCAAAGAATGCATCCTCGTCAAATACCCGATCATCTCCGAGGAATGGAAAGGAGGTGGAGGCTGCGACGCGTCTTCGAAAGACGGGGACACCAAGAGAGAAGGGACGAACGCCCGCGAGCCAAGGCCGGAAGCCTCAAGCCTCCCCATCATC
The DNA here is from genome assembly GCA_022702645.1 of Microbotryum intermedium. Classification (NCBI taxonomy): domain Eukaryota; kingdom Fungi; phylum Basidiomycota; class Microbotryomycetes; order Microbotryales; family Microbotryaceae; genus Microbotryum; species Microbotryum intermedium. The sequence continues at coordinate 1,117,963 of JAHWDX010000015.1, read as the reverse complement.
GCCTTATAGACGACGATCTCCGGTGCCTACTCGAGTAGTCGACTACACGACCTCGGAAGACGAGGAAGAACCTGTGCGAACGGGCCCCACCGTCGCACCCACCTCGTCCAAGAAAACCAAACCCTCAAGTGCCAAGACCAGTGCCCCCGCCGGTCCGAGTTCCAAACCGATCCCTAAAGACATTGCCCTGCGCGCCACCAAGTTCGATGTCCCCCTTTCAACGGTCGAAGCCTTTTGGTGGTCCTCTACGGCGAATTGGGATTTGGTCGATCGTCTCATCCCTCGTTTCACCGGTCGAGCCCAAAGCCAAACCGAATTCAACGTTGACTCGAGCGGTCTCGAAAGTGAACTTTGGAATAGGAGTCAAGACGAAGCCTTGTTGAAAGGGTATTCATTATGGGGTGATAAGACCCAGGAGGAGTGTGATAAGCGGAAGCGATTCTTGTTCGATTTGGACAAGTATCGCCTCATCTTCAAGTATCACGATGAGGTTTGATCAGCTCTAGCTTTTTTTCAGAAGGAGGGTGGGACTATTGTTTGGTACGTGTGTTTCGAATCAGGTTTGTTGAAATCATCAGGATTGGGTTTAAGCGGTATGCATTTGGATAATTGCAGGATAGAAGGAGAAGAAGACTATGCAAGAATGAGAATGGGAGAGTTGAGCGCCCAAGGGTGGAAGGGGGAAAGGGGGGGGAGGAAGGGTGAGCTACAATCTTTTTCAGCACTTGAATCAATTCTAGGAACGGAGAAGAGAGACGCTCGATGGTGGGATGTTCGGTTGTGGTTGGAGGGTGAGATGTTGGTACAGATATTGGGGAAAACAACATGGTTGAGAGATGAAGGTTCCCTTTTTTTTTTTTTTTTTTTTTTTTTTGTCCAAGAGCCGAGGTGGGATTTTTTGGGGGATGATTTTACGAAAGACCAATGATTTCCCCATCGTCCAAGAGCTGATGATCAAAGAAACCAGGTCGGGTCGATAATCCAGGCATGGTCTGCATCGTTCCAACGAGGGGGTAGATGAAGCCGGCGCCGGCGGACATTTTAACATGCGAGATGGGCAAAATGAACCCCTTAGGTGCGCCTTTCATCTTGGGGTCGTGCGAGAGCGACAAGTGCGTCTTGGCCATGCAGATAGGGAGGTCAGAGAAGCCTTGCTTGGTATAGGAAGCGATTTGCGCCTCGGCTTCTTCGGTGTACGAGACGTCGGCGGCACCGTACATCTCCTTGGCGATCGTCGCAATCTTGTCCTTGATCGAGATGTCGAGAGGGTACAGGAACTTGAACGGGTTCGGCTCCTCGCACGCCTTGATGACAGCTTGACCCAATTCCAAAGCACCCTTTCCACCCTCGGCCCACAACGTGCAAGGCACGGCGGCATCGGCACCGGCTTGGAGAGCCATCTTAGCGACCAAGGCCGTCTCGGCATCGGTGTCGTTCGTGAATCGGTTGACGGCGACAATGACCTTGACGCCCATCTTACGAGCGTTCTCAATGTGCTTGGCCAAGTTGGTACAACCCTTCTCGAGGATCTCGAGGTTCTCGTTGAGATACACTTCGGGCAGGGGCTTGCCGGGCGTGACGTCGGGTCCACCACCGTGCATCTTGAGCGCTCGGATCGTGGCGACCAGAACGACGGCGTTGGGAGTCAAACCGGAGATTCGGCATTTGATGTTGCAGAACTTTTCCATGCCGATATCGGCACCGAAACCGGCCTCGGTGATGACGTAACCGTTCTTGTCCTCGGTCTCGCCCTCTTCGTTACCGGCGAGTTTGAGCGCGATCTTGTCAGCGAGGATGGATGAGTTGCCGTGGGCGATGTTGGCGAAAGGTCCAGCATGGACGAAGACGGGCGTGCCTTCGAGCGTCTGCATCAAGTTGGGCTTGATCGCGTCCTTCATCAAGATGGCGAGCGAGCCGGTCGCACCAATATCGTCGCACGTGATGGGGTCGCCCTTCCTCGATTCACCGATGACCATCTTGCCCAATCGGTCACGCATGTCGGGCAAGTCGTTCGAGAGCGCAAGCACGGCCATGCACTCGGAAGCGACGGCGATGTCGAAGCCGGTGTCGAGCGTCTTGCCGTTCTCAGTCGCGGCCAAACCGGTCGTGATCTTGCGCAAATAACGATCGTTGGTGTCGACGACTCGATGCCATGTGATCTTCTCAGGGTCGATGTCGAGACGAGCAAAACGCGAAATCTCCTCCTCGGTCAAGTCATCGGGGTTGGTCTTGTCGATGCCGAGCTTTTGCAGGCGCTTGAACATGATGGGCGCGAAGGTCCTGACGCCTTTCTTGGGTGGGCACAAGCGGTTGAACAAGGCCTTATCGGTCTGGGTCGACTCGTGGAAGTAGCGCGCCGAGATGGCGGCGGCGAGCAAGTTGTTGGCGGCCGTGGTCGCGTGGATATCCCCGGTCAAGTGCAAGTTGAACTCGTCCATGGGGATGACTTGGGAGTATCCACCACCAGCGGCACCACCCTTGATACCGAACGTCGGGCCTTGCGAAGGTTGACGAACGCAAGCGAAGGCCGTCTTGCCGAGGTGGGCACCGAGAGCCTGCGCGAGACCGATCGTCGTCGTCGACTTGCCCTCACCGAGTGGGGTGGGGGTGATACCGGCAACGACGATATATTTACCGTTGCGGCGGTGCTTGAGCGTTTCGAGGATGTCGAGCTTGACCTTTGCCTTGTACTTGCCGTACAGTTCGAGGTCGTGGTTGGGGATGCCGATCTCGCTGGCGAGCACATCGATCGGCTTGGGGGTCTGAGCCTTGGCGATGGCAATATCGGAGGGGACGTCCTTCTTGAGCACGAGCTTCAAGGGCTTGACGGTGCGCTTTTGCGACTTTTCGAGGAAGCGTTGCGCCGCAATGAGGGTGTTCTCCATCAGCTTGGCGACGGTCATGGGGCCAACTCCTCCGGGTACGGGGGTGATGTGCGAGGCGACACCGACGGCCGATTCGTAGTCGACATCACCGACGAGACGGGATCCGGACTTCTTGGTCGAATCTGTTGTTGTAGAAGCACTCGCAAGTCAGTCTCTTGTCCAAAAGAGGTGCATGTTCATCGTACTGTTGCCTGCCTGCGATCTTACCCGGGATGAAGTTGGTTCCAACATCAATGACGACAGCACCGGGCTTGAGCCAGTGACCCTTGACGAACTGGGGTTGACCGATTGCAGCAACGACAATGTCGGCTTGCTTGATCTGTGCATCGGCAAGGCAGGTGGGGAATAGCATCAGTAACCGGCAAAGGCGTCCTCCCGCTCCGACGGATGCCCCCGCGCGTTTCTCCCGACCTGCAGAGTGGGGAAACTTACGATCTGCTCCAAGTTCTTGGTACGAGAGTGGCATTGGGTGACGGTTGCGTCCTGGCGACGCAAGAGGGCGCAAACGGGGGATCCGACAATGTCACTTCGGCCGAGGACGACGGCGTGCTTGCCGCTGATCTCGACGGCGGCTTCCTTGAGCAGGTGCATGACACCACTCGGGGTGCACGGCGAGAAGAGCGGCTCCGAGGCACGCGACGAGAGCAAGCCAATGTTGTAGGCGTGGAAGCTGTAGGGAAGAAGAATCGAGCACGGGTCAGCGTCCAAAGCCGCCCAATCAAGAACGAGGTGAGGACTGACCCATCGACATCCTTCTCGGGACTGACGGCCTCGGTGATCCTCCTCTCTCCGTCCCTGCCGACCTGGTCACTGAGCGGCAGTTGAACCAAAAGACCGTGGACCGAGTCATCGTCGTTGAGACGCTGCACCTCGGCCATGACCTCGTCCTCGGAAGCGGCGTGGTCGACGAGCACGAGCGTGCACTTGATGCCGGCCTGCTCGGCGGCCTTGAGCTTCATCTTGACATAGGTCGACGAGTCGGAGCGGGATCCCTGTTGGATGATGGCGAGGTGCGGTGTGAAGCGCGGGAACTGCTGCTGGATCGACGAGATGCGCTGCGAGATGTCGGCACGGAGCGATCTGCGGAAAAGAGGGGAGTTCGGGTGGGGTCGTAGTTGCGAGAGCTCAGGGCCCAGGTTAGCGGTGGGTGGAGGAAGCGAACCAAGGCGGCTGTAGCAACGGCGATAACGGTTGCAAGAGTGTTGGAGAAGGGGCAAAGGAAAGAGAACTCACGTGGCGACGGCTGTGCCATCAATGACTTGGGCCTGCGACTGCGACGACATGGTGCGACTCGTGGAAAGGGAGCGCGCAGAAGGAGAGGCAAGAGCGGAAGCGCGAGTGGGATGGAACGTCGAGACGGTGCGGGACTGAGGCGCGTCGACGGCTGAGACCGCCGTGGTCAGAGCACGACGAGCACGACGTGTTGCGAAGCGCGCCGAGGTCGAGACGGAGCCGGAGCCGGAGCCGGAGCCAGCGACGAGGGAAGGAGCGGAGGCGAGCGCAGGGGCGAAGGCAGGGGTAAGCACAGAGCGAGTTACTCGAACGTAGGACGATAACGAGCTGGTGGATCGACGACCGAGTCGCAGCATCCCAAACAGGGGGCGTTGCAAGCCGCGAGCGACCGAGGGATTGGAGCGCGCACCAGAACTGATCGAGAGCGCGAGAGAGAGAGAGCTAGCTTGAGGGAACGAGCTGAGCAAGGGATGCGAAGCAAAGCAGTGATCACGTGAAAAAAACAAAGTAGCTGACAGGGTGGTGCACGAGAGGGAGGGTCGGAAAAAGGAGGACACGGACTGGGCTAGCTAGTCGATGCTCGCTCGAGCAGCAATCGAGCATTTGTCGATCACCCAAGGCGCCGAGTCCAAGGCCTGTTGCCAAGGGTCTGGTCCGGCTCGTCCGAGAGCTCGACCCCTTCGCAACCGAATCCACCGACGTTCCTCAGCGCTTCAGCTCTCGCCACCCGGAATCGCATGAACATCGGCCCACATCGAATTACGAACCCTCTTAGAATCTTGGCCCATCGTACACGCCACACCATCACGACCACCACAGCCATGGCTTCCCCCGTCCTCGCGAGCTCATCCACCTGGACCCCCTCATCCCTGAGCGCTCCCGAAGCCGACGAGCAGCAGCATCCACCACGAGTCCGTCGCGTCGGACCCCAACTCTTGGCGGACGAACTGGTCGCAGAGGAGCTTATTGCGGGAGCTCCTACCGTCAAAGGAGGCAGGGAACTCACGACCGACAGGTGCGTTGCGAATCAGCAAGATCCTGAAGCGAGACCAAAAGCGCTGACCGCTGCTTGATTCACCGCGACATGGTGCAGAGATCCATGGACGCATAATGCTTGGTACGGAATGTATCAAGTCTACCTTGCTGCATCGAAAAATGCTCAACACACCTCGAGCCCTTCCTTTCCCCCACTTTCCCATGCATTAGGGACAAGATCCCGTGGGACAAAGAACAGCAACAGCAGGCCCAAGCGGCAATAGAACGACAAAAGTTGGACGCTGTACCTTCCGAGCTCCAACAAATTTACAACGCCGACCCAGCCGCTTATTGGGACGGCTTCTACAAAAATGTCAAAGGTGGGGGGCAGCAGCAACAGCTCCGAGGTGGGATAATGGGTACTGATACCCGTTCCCCCGGCATTGATTCTCCAGATAACTTTTTCAGCGACCGCGCTTGGTTAAGAAACGAATTTCCTGAATTGTCCGACGCCATCAGATCCGATGTGAGCATGATCCCCTCACACTCGTTCAGACCGGCCGAGCTGACGATCAGAACTCTCTCTCTTTCCTCCACTAGGCCGGACCCAAAACCATCGTCGAGATTGGGTGTGGACCGGGGAACACCTTGTTCCCACTCTATTCGTTCAACGAGAACCCGCAGCTCAGCTTGCACGGCTACGATTTTTCCAAGCAAGCCGTCGATTTGGTTCTCGTGCGTTCACTGACGCTCGCTTCTCTCGGTGTGCCTGACACTTCATGTCCAAACTCAAGCTATACCTTCTCCCCAAATCACGCAGGCCAACCCATCCTTCAACCCCGAACACCTAACGTCCTCCGTATGGGACCTCGCGTCCCCTTCGGGTCTCCCTCCGACGCTCGCCCCAGCCAGTGTCGACATCGCCATCCTCATCTTCTGTTTCTCCGCTCTACACCCTCTCCAATGGTCCCAAGCGTTCGAGAACCTTCACGCCATGTTGAAACCGGGTGGAGTGATCTTGTTTCGCGATTATGGGAGGAACGATATGGCCCAATTGAGGTTCAAAAAGGGGAGATTGATGGATACGTTTGGTGGATTGTACGTGCGTGGGGATGGCACGAGAGTTTATTTCTTTGAGAGGGATGAGTTGTTGGCCATATTTGGGAGGTTGAAGGAAGGGGCTTTGGCGACTAAGGAGGAGAATGGGCAAGCCAATGGGGATGGGGGTGAACCGATCGCGGACTCAGAGGAAACGAATCCGAATCCGAAACCCATCATGGCACCGGAAGCGATCGCGATGCGGTCCAAGGACAAGAGGTTCGAACTGTTGCAGTTGGGCGTCGATAGGAGGTTGTTGTTGAACAGGAAGAAGATGATCAAGATGTATAGGGTCTGGTTGCAAGGGAGGTGGAGGAAACCTTTGGGGAAGGAGGTGTGAAGGTGATAGGTTGGTGAGGTTACCCTTTTTCTTCTTGCAGGTTGTTGTATGAAATCAGACGGTTCGCTGGCGTGATGAGTTGTTTTGTGCAGTCACTGTGTGCGATGGTATACTATAGGGAGCAAAAAAGAGACGTGGTCGAAGCACTGCGCAGCGATTCCCCACGGCGTGTTGCAGGGTCGTGCAAGGGGTGCAAAAAAGTGTTCCCATCATGAAAACGAGATACGAGTCTGAGAGAGCATGGGTATCATTGAAAAGAAAGCGAGACGAGCTGTTCCTGGTTAATTGGAGGGTGGGCTGATGAAAGTCAAGGATGGAAAACGGTTAGAAGTGTGCTCTTCTGTAGGGTTCTTTTTTGGAGTTAGAAAAACTGACCTTTGCCCTTTCCAACCATGACTCGCTTGCCCTTGGAAGGAACATCATCGGCGAGTATCCAGAGCCAGCCATAGCCTATACCGAGGATCGAGAGCAGCCACGCTCGTCAGGATTACTACTCTTACCCTACTTCACGGCCAAACACAACACCCCGCTCACCAGGAGGATAATACGTCGGTCCTGGAGGACCCTGGAGCGTGATCTTGCCATCCTTCGCCGAGAGGACCTTGAGCTCAAGCCAACGTTGATTCATATGCACACCATGCGTCGAGTAACCGATATCATTGATGACTGCGCGAATGGTTTTCGTTCCTTTAGGGGCGGTGTATGAGAAGGTGACTTGGGCTTTGTAAAGCAGTTTCTTCGGTTGGCCCGAAAAGGTCGGTCGGGGGAGCGACATGTAAGGTGGTTGGAGATATTCGGTATTGTAGCTATGTGATAGGGGTACGAGAAAACTCAGCTTGACTTGTTTAGGAAGGTACACACGCCCCAACTGACCGAGTGCCATACGTCCGTGTCTCGACCTGAATTGCAAAATGGGTCAAGTCAACTGACCCAGTTGAGAAACTCTCATTCATCAGGACCAGGGACTTGCATTGGCATTCGGATTCGATCCCGCAGTAAACACCGAACCATCGGGCACCAACGTTGCGCTCGAATGATAAAGCCTTTCCGTCTGCGACGCAGGGAAATTCGTACTGAACCTCGAACCCGAAGCGGCGAGGGGATCGTATAGGATGGGTTGGAAAGCAGGGTTGGCCGCATTGCTCGAGCCTACTTGATCAACGGCATTGAAGTAGCCGCAAAAGCCGGTATGGGCACCGTTGATGATCAAGACTGCCAGATCGCACAAGGAGAGTGACATCGATCAACTGGTCAAGCTCACACTGCAGGAGAGCCCGTGCGGGCACCCACCTTTTCCGTCAGGCATGAGGATTGCATCCCCCATGATCCTCGCCGAAGGCATCTGCTCCAACTGCCAACCCCCCACAGACTCTTTCCCGACGATCTTAATGCGAGCGCACTGAGTCGATGTTGGCGCTTGGACACTGAGTGAATTGGGGTTGTCTAGATCCTGAGTCGAGCCTCCGCAGATGAGGATCTCGGCACTGTACTTGTTCTTAATCGTCAAAGGCAACAGTGCGGAAGCGGCGGAAGCGGGGTAGGTCGCCATGACTCCGTTGGGTAGCTGGAATTGATGTGATGGGTGTTTATGGATTGATCTCTCGGAAATGTATGATACGCATCATTGCGAAGCGGAGCACGTACATCAGGAAGGCGATACTCTTGATTCGTCTTCCAATCTTAGATAGTTGCGATCTTGTTGGCTGCCAAGAAGATGTATCCGCTGGGGGTCTTCCCTTATGTCAGTATTCGCGGGGGCATGGCGCCACGATGAGAATCTCTTACGTCTTGGGGAGAAGAAAAGAGATGGGGAATAGGTTCGAGTTGAGGGCATCTGAAATGACAGTGCCGAGGCTATCAAGTGGTCAAGGAATTTTTTCTTCGAGGTTCCGAGATCGAATGTACGCACCATGCAGAAATTGGAAGTAGATTTGCTTCCCATCCCCTTTGGGAGGATAAAACTCGATCGTCGGATTATCAATGTCAGGTGCATTGTTGAAGCCTCCTTGAACTGTGCCACCGATGATGATGATTGAGCCATCTGGCAGACGAACAGTCGAAGCGTACCACCGGATTGAGGTCAAGTGAATGTCCGGGTATTCATGCACTTGACAATCGCCACCGGGGGCACAAGGGGTGAAGAAGCGAAGGGCGGTGTTGCCGTTCGTAGCTACGGGATTGGCGGGATCGATGACATTCCCACCGATGGATAACAAGGTTCCGTTGCTGAGCCAACCACCGGCAGCGCTGTTAGGATCACTCAAATGGTTGATCAGCGAAAAACCGCATAAGGCTGCAAGTTTCGATTCGACCCGCCTTACCAGAACGAGTTGGTGATCAAATCGAGCGCCTTCGTCTTGCCCGTGCTGAGAGTGTAGAGTTGGCCCCAAGCACTGTGCCCGTTCACTTGCAAAGGGTTGGCCTCGGCTTTGTCGAAGCTACATTAACGAGATATCACTATGTCAGTATTGGGCGCCTTATTATGTGCAAAGTCCCTTGTAATGCCTTAGCGCAGTCGTGCTGGGTGCACAACTCACACTGGAGGATTGTTCGGAACAATGAGTCGTAAGTACGTGAAATGAGCTAAAAAAATGATGAACGAAGCATTCGACTTACTCTATATGTTATTTGTGTTGTCCCGGTGCGTTAGTCAGCCGCTGTTCCACTGATGATATTGGGGGTCAAATCTTTGGATCTTGCAGCACAACTTACGATCAACTCGTCGTCGCTGACGAGACTGACTTGCACTAAGGGTTGGATCAAGATGCGTCAAAAATGTCAAAGGTGGAGGGACAGGCTGCCGTCACATGAGAGCCGCAAGGTACCGCAAAACGAGCAATCTGTACTTACTTGCACCAACGCCAAGATCTTGTCCGTTGACGAAGGTCGAATTTCCCTTCCACGCCTTACCTAGGGCTCGGGGAGAAATCACAGTCTTCCTGCCAAAGGTGCGCTGAACAAGCTTGCCGCTGCTTGACCCTGCGCTGTGTTGCACTGCCGAGTTGAAGAAGACCTCAGCATCCTCTCCAGAAGACGCAGCGTGGTAGAATGCAGTCCTCACCTGGTATCTGGATCTGTGCAAGACTTCCAGTCACAAAACAAGCCACGAAAAGTAGGATGATCACGATGCGAAGAGTGTTCGGCACGTGTTCGAGGCCATCCCTGGTGGGTCGAGTCTTCATTGGAAACCGAGCTTGGTGTGATAAACGAGTGTGGGGCCCTCTGAAGTTGAGGGGTGTCGGGAAGCTGTGAAGAACTCAATGTGTTCTGGGACAAGGCGTAAAGACGATGGTCATTGGTCAACAGACGAGAGGCGCAAGCCTTTTGGTAGCCCGCACCTTCCTCCGGGGACCGATCAAAAATTGCGCAGCGTCCTAAGCGTGCGGGCCTGAGCGCCGGAGCGGCACCCAAAAGTCCGGTAGCGTATGTCCCGCTGAAACGGACGACTCAATCCTCGGAGAGCGGGTTTGCCTGGACATAGCCACCTAAATTTTGATTTCGAGCCTACGCTCGGGCCTGTGCCGCCCTTTTCTCCGCTGAGGGTGAGTGTCTCCCGTCTTCGCCTCCGGGTCTGGGTCCGCTGCCCCGCGAGACGGAAGTGGCTCGGGCGTATGCTCACCGTATGGTTGTTGTGCGGATTTGCGTAAATCTTGGCAAGCCAGTCCACCTCGCCTCTCCAACAAAAGCGGTGCATAGTGGTGCACCCCAGTGCCTCTCGTTCCGGTATTAGAAACATCGACGGGCAGCTTGGAGTGTTAATGTGTGTCCGGAGGGGCAGATCCGCTTGTAGAACTGCCGCCATTCTTTTGCACAATCGTTCTTTTTTTGGGATTTTAAGATGAAAGGTTATTGTTGCAGTGCTTTCAAGTCCAACTCAAAGCCTGGAGCTCTCTAGCACCCGATAGTACCTATTCACAACAATCAGAAGGGGTGTATTGTCCTGTAACAGCTGTTTTGGCGATCTGAAATTCGGTGCGTACCATGACCCAACAGGCTGCGCCCCGGGCGTACTTGCCTGAGCGTACTTGCATACTTGCCCTCGGGCAACTACGCCCATTTTCGCGGAGCGTACACATCGGCGCGCGAAACTTATGGCGGCCCTATGGCATTCCCTACGGCTGGCGTAAGGCCGCGCCATACGGCCTCCATAAAAAAAAGGCGAATAGCCATACGTCTCCCATAGGGCCGGGCCATATGGGCAAGCCGGATGGCAGCAGTATGGCTCGCGCATATAGAAGCCGGAAAAAATGCCCTACGGAGCCCCTAAGGCCCACGTTCATATGGACGCCATACGAAATTGCATTACGTATGCAGTAAAATGGCCATATGGGCGCCATAGAGCCAAAGCTGCCATATGGCCCGCATAATTCTCGCGCGCCGATATGTACCCGTTTTTGGGCGTACTCCAAGCCTAGAAAAGTGCGGTACGCCCAGAAAACAATGAAGTCGTTATAGGTCGTGTCATTTTACTTGAAATACTTACCGGGATGCACATGTGAGCCCTTCAAATCATGTTGCACATCCAAGCAAACCGTAAAAAGGGGCTCCATCACCTGAAAACCCCACTACGCCCCGGGGCGTGTACGTGCTTTCGACAGTACCCGATCGAGGGTCGAGCGCAGTGCAAGGACCCCTTATGCTGTGCTATTCCGACCCTTACGTTTGTTTCTGCTTCGCATTGACCCCTCTTTGCCACTGTTTGGGAACACTGCAATTAATCCGTTGCCTGAGGACCGAATGCTTCGCATTTTGGGGGTTGCTCAGAGGGTGTGAAGTTGCCCGTGCTCAAAATCATCTCGGCCTGCCGCCCTGCAACGACCGTTCGGAAAGCGTGGGGCCGAGGTCTCGGGGCCCGGAAATCCGAGGTCAAGACCCCCTCGGAACGTAAACAATCGCAATTAAAACCTTGGTGCCTTCGAGCTAAGATCGAAACTTGTTGCAGCACCGCAACCGGCATCCGTGGACGGTCCGCCTAAATTCGCCCGCACCTCGAGCCTCGAGCTTGGGCTTAATGGGGTGTGAGCTTGTGCAATGTCATATTCTCAGAGAGGAGAGTTGGTTGGTTGGCTTTTTTTTTTTTTTTTTTTTTTTGGCTGCAATGCAGCCGGGGTATCTTGACATTACAACAAACAATACAGAGGCGTGCAAAGGATTGGTAGTGCGACGTGGTCGGTGGGCCCTGCCAGAAGAAAGTGGTGGTGGACGTCGAGTCGAGCTGCAGTGAGTACGGGCACGATGTCTGATGTGCCAGTCTCTTCCGTCGAGCGCCAGCTTGTGGAGCTCACAATCCGCAACCGTCGAGATTGACTATTTGGAAGGTGGATCTGAAGTGCGACAAGTCTCGGAGCTGAAGTTCAGCAGGGTGATGCCAGGCCAATGTGGGCCCGAGGAACAGTGCTCACCTTGTCCCTTTCCAATCATGACTCGTTTGCCTTTGGATGGAACATCATCGGCGAGGACCCAGAGCCAAGCATAGCCTGTAGGCGCAATTCATGACCATCAGCGTTCGTTGGGCTCCAGACTTACGGGCTGAAGGTAAGTCTCACCAGGGGGGTAATACGTTGGACCTTGAGGACCCTGAATTGTGATCTTTCCATCTTCGGTCGAAAGAACCTTGAGCTCGACCCAGCGCTGGTTCATGTGCACCCCATGGGTTGAGTATCCGATATCGATGATGACTGCGCGAATCAAGTTCTTGGTACCACTGGGGACCGTGTACGAGAAGGTGTACTTGGCTTTGTATTGAATCTTCTTGGGCTGGCCAGAAAAAGTGGGACGGGACTTCGTCATATACGGTGGTTGAAGGAACTCGGTGTTGTATCTGTGGGTCGGGTTCCCCTCCAGGCTCAGTCGTGATCAGCGAGCGGAGGTCAACAGGGTGAGACTCACCTCGTCTCATAGGTCCTCGTCTCAACCTGTCAAACGAATCAGTTGAACCTCAGCTCAAAAAAGTAAACTAACGCTGACGCTCCGCTCAAACCTACCTTGCCGTTGGGGTTGGACCCCCCGATGAAGATCGAGCCATCAGGAACGAGAGTCGCTGAAGAGTGGTAGAGGCGCTCGGTCTTGGAGGAAGGGAAGTTTGTAGTGAAGCGAGAACCCGTCGCCGCGACCGGATCGTACAAGGTAGGTCGTAACCTTGGCTTGCCAGCGTTGCTCAGCCCTGTCATGTTCGCCACATTTCCATAGCCAGCGACTCCGGTCCCAGCGCCGTTCACCAGCAAGACTGCAGCGGAGTCGGGGGTTATAGAGGTTCAGAACTCGAGCAGATGGGGTCAAACTCCCACTGCTGAATCCATGAAGCTCACCTTTACCATCCGGGGTAAGAATCGCATCACCCATGAGACGTGATTCTGGCATTTTCTCAACCTGCCACCCGCCGACGGCTTTATTTCCGCTGATCTTAAGCCGAGCACATTGAGTCGATGTCGGGCTCTGGGTGTTGAGCAACCAAGGAGAGTCGAGGTCTTGGGTCGAACCTCCACAGATGAGGATCTCAGTGGCATACCCGTTGGCGATCGTCAGGGGCAGAAGCGCAGATGCGCCAGAGCTCGGGTAGTTCGCGACGACTCCGTTGGGGAACTAGTGGGACTTGCAGAGCCAGCAGTCAGGAGTCCGTCCATATGCTTCAGGGAACTATTAGAAGAAGGCTAGGCACCCACAGCTGGAAGTCGATATTCTTGGTTGTTCACCCAGTCATAGATCGTGTTGAGCTTGTTGGCTGCTACAAAAACGTAGCCGCTGCAGTTTCTCTATTCTTGTCAGCGTCCACGAGCAGGCGTACTCCAGAGCACACGACGACTCACGTCTTTGGCAGCATGAAGGAGATCGGAAAGAGATTCGAATTCAGTGCATCTGAGGACGAAAATCGTGGGGCCTGTCAGTCAATCTCAAGCGCTCTCGTGTCGGCCGCGTGATCCTACCTTGCAGGAACTTGAAGAAGATCTGCTTCCCATTACCTTTGGGAGGGAAGAACTCGATCGTTGGATTGTCAATATCGGGAGCATTGTTATAACCACCTCTTATACAACCCCCAATAATGATGACAGAGCCATCATGCAAGCGCACGGTCGAGGGGTACCATCGCTTCGAGGTCAAGCGGATTGTTTTGGGGAACTCCTGAACCTGACAGTTGCCCCCATCGCACGGGGTGAACATCCGAATTGCGGCGATCCCGTTCGCAGTCGCATTGTTCGCCGCATGCTCGACGGGATTCCCGCCCACGCTGATCAAAGTGCCGTTACTGAGCCAGCCTCCTCCGGCACTGGCTTGTAGAAAAGGAATGAGTCAGATCCGTGTCGGCGAAGAAAAGCGGAAGCGCTCGGGGTTTCCGGCCGTGCGCAGAGCTCACCAGAACGAGTTGGTGAGAAGGTTGAGCGCTCGAGATTTGCCCGTGCTGATCGTGTAGATCTGCCCCCATGCACTATGATTGTTTACTTGCAGCGGGTTGTTCTCAGCCTTGTCGAAGCTGTGTGGCTGAACTTTGGTTAGCGAGCAGGACAAGCGGGGGGATGGCGGGAGCGCGCGCCTGTCATACGAGGCAGCGTATAGCTTACACTAGGAAGAGCGGGGTACCATACATCAGCTGAAACATTCAATACACCTATATGTGTTGTTGTGACTTACTCTGACGACGGTCCAATTCGATGTGCCGTATGCGCAGACAGCGCGAAGCGAATTGGTCAAGACTTTCACGGGAGCGGGGTGTGGAGTGTGTGAGGTTTTCTACTCACAAGTAATTCGTTGTCGCTAACGACACTGACTTGCACTGTGAAAAACGAGATTTTCAAACATATCAGGTTAGTTTCTGGGAATAAGCATCAAAAAACTCCTTGGCTAGCCACGATCCTCGAAGCCCTTCTCCTCGAAAAGTTTTCCGAGCACTCGCCAATGCAATCACATGTACTCACTACCACCAATACCGAGCTTGTTGCCATTCTTGAACGAAGAGGTGCCCGACCAAGACTTGCCAAGAGCACGCTTGTGTCGCACAGACCTCCTGCCGTGGCTGCGGAGCTGGAGCCACGCCGAGCCTGGCTTGACGTCGCGCACGATCGTGAGCGAGTGGCGCTCCACGCCGATGTCGTAGGAAGGAGTAACGACTCCGCCTCGGAGGGCCGATGAATCTTCACTGGTCAAGGGTACATCGATAGCAACAGTAGAAGAAGAAAGGAGAAGCAGTGCACTCAGCACGTAAAGGAGAAGGTGATGCATTGAGCTGCGCGGACGCCGAGATAAAGGGAGCGTGCGAGCAATGCCGAGTGCTAGCTGGAAACGAGTGTGGGTCGCACAGGATGCTGTGTGTTCGAGTTGGAAGCTGAAGGGAAAGGAGAGGACGAAAAAGGGGTGACGAAGGAGTGAGGAGGCAAGAGTACGGAGACAAGGAAAGCGTGGAAAGAAAGGAACGGGTTGGAGTGTACATGCCGAAGTTGAATGTCTGGCTCACCCTGCCGGAACGCGCTGACTCGAGGGGCCTGAGCACCTTCGCCCGCGGCCGCGCAATCGGCGCTTCCAAGTGGCCCGAGCGGCGGATCTGCCAGCCGATCGCGAAGTCAATTTGAAGAAGGTCAACTCCAACTTCTTGGTCGCACCACACCAGTTTCACCGCCCACACTTGACCCGTCGATTGCTGTACCAGCCATGGCAACGGTAAGCTCCTCTATGCTGAGCCCGTGGACTAACATCGTCCTACGTGCACCCACTGATATCCCGCTCCTCTTTTATGGCCTTTCGCAGCGCGTGCGACCGCCCAAAGCTGCCGCAAACACTGCTAACAAGGCGGTTGCTACGACTCCAGCAGTTCAGCAAGCGCAACAAGTCGATGAAAACCTCCTCACTACCACCTATACCTCCAGCTTGACCCAAATTACCCAGCTTGTACGCACTGGGATCAGTTGCATCACCTTTCTGCGAGGCATCTTCGAGGACGTCAGTCACCCCTGACCCGACACCCGGCTTCGACTTCCGGGTTTGAGCGTACGCGAAGAGGAGCTCACTCTCCTTTTCTGTTGGCTCGCAGGACAACTTTATCAATGCAACGATTCGAACACCCAGTGTGCCCGTCTCCGACTCGAATCCCGCTTCGACCTCCAAGGCGATGGAGGATAAAAAGTCACAACCCTCGATCGTCAAGGTCAAGTCGCTCATCAGAGGGGTCAGTCGCGAAGCCGATTTGCTCCTCGACTACCTGGTGCGTCCGCTTTCAGGGTTAGGGTTAGCCCCCCAGTGCTTCACTTTTCCTCGCCTCCTCAAGACTGAAGAGGACACTCTCATAGGATTCGGTCGATGATGCTTTCAAGCTCGGTTACATCGAGCGTCTCGGTGGGTGGCACCTCTTGTCGGTAGGCTAGGCGTGGCAATGTCTAATTGCCCTCGAGCGTGCCTCCTTAGTGCTCGCCATCTTTCACGACCCCGAAGAACCCGATAACATCATCGAAGCTTACACCTTCACTTTCAACTACGAAACTGATGCTGGCGGGAAAAAGGTGGACTTTGGATCTGCAAGCGAAGGTCCGAATTTCAACTGTACTAACAATTCGTGCTTGCCGCGCGCAGCGTATCGCCATGACCCTGCCGGAGCAATGGATCGATGCAGGCAAAAACGGTCAATCCTCGAGCATGAGTGAAGGAGATGTAAAACGCCAAATTCAGAAACTGATCAAGAAGTAAGCGACCGACTCATATGTCATGAATTGACAGAGAAATACTCACACAAGGTCTTGAACAGCTTGCTCATGAGCACCCAAGCGTTGGACGAGCTCCCTCGACGCCGATACATCGACATTCGTCTGTACTACAACCAGAGTACCCCAGAAGCCTACGAGCCTGCCCATTTCCAGCCAATACCTCCTGACGAAGGACACCTCCGTATGACAACAGCAAGGCTCGAAGATCGTCCGGACGTCGCCGAGCTGGGCGCCATCTCGACGGGTTTTCACAACCTGTCCTGCCATTACATTTCGATCGCACACCTACTCAGTACGGTTTTCGACGAAAAGATTACACACGAAGAGGCTCTGGCCAGAAACCGCCGTGACGCTCAAGGCAGGAGTGTCGAATGGGATGGGGAGAGTCTAGCGCAGTCCATCACGGCCGCTGACTCGTGCCTCAAGCCCATGGACCCCGTCGGTGTTCGAGACAACGATGGCAACTTTCTGACGGTCGAAGAAGTCTGTTCTCGCCAAGACTCTAAAACCAAACAACTCAGACTCAAGATCGGGCTCGAAGGCCCAGGAACGACCATCATCCTGGGCGCGGGCCAGTCCGAATCTTCGATCGACAATTCCTGCGCCTCGGATACGGCAGCGCTACAGAAAGAGGTCCGTTCCAAGTACTAGTGATACACAGGTTTAATGAGTAGAAAATCAAACTGACTTTCATCTTTCAGCAGATTGACCGCATCAAGAATGGTTTTGGAGGTGGCGACACCCAACTGATCGGCATTACGGCGTCCCAACCCGATCACCCACCGGCGTCAATGGAAGAGCTCCACGGGTTCCAAGACTTGCAAATGACGATGAGCCAGGGGAGAACCGAATCTCAGGTGGAACGAGTCGAGGAAGATACGGTGATGGAAGAAGCCAATGGCGCAAACTCTGACGCGCTAGGAGGGAGCCACCATAAAAAAGTGGTAGAAGGGCTTGCGGGACCGAGGTGAGAGTGCCAAGCTCAGATGCGGTCGACAGGCTAAGAGGGGTTGCTAATCGAAGCTTATACTACCATCAAAGCGATGTTCGTCGAGACGCAGTACAAGCAGGATTCCCCCTTCCTCCGGGGCAAGCACCCAAGATCGCCGACGATGGACCCGCGCAGCGCCTGTTCATCGACAGCGCCACGATTCCTGCGGATCAGAAAGGTCCAATCCGTAATCGTACCTCGCAAACGAATTCTGCGCTTACCGAAATCATGAAGAGATGCGACTGTAGTGCGTCAGAGTCACTCAAGTAAGCACCCCTGTCTGCTGCACTGACGAGGCTGGCACTTGGCGTCGCAGGTGGCTCGGTGAATTCCGAAGAAGGATCTTTCCGATGCTCCGGTACGTGTCAGAATTTTCTTAGTGGGTGAGGCTTCCTGACCGTGACTGTTAACTCTGCATCTCTGTAGGCTGTCGAATCAGCAAGCATCTGACGTGTTACGGGTGGGTCGAAAAGCGCTCTCTACAACATTTTCCATTCTCGCCACTCATCAATTACTGGGTGAACAGGGTCGTTAATCGCCCGAGTGCCTCAGTCCTCAAGAAGCTCGTTTGCTACGCATGCCGAGCGGCCCAAGTCACGGGGCCCCGAGCGCACGAGGCCGCGGTCAAGTTTCAAGAATTGGCAAAAACCCGACGAGGTGCGTTCACGGTGCTACAACTAATCTGCCCAGGACCCACAATTGAAGCAAAGGGTGAGAGACAAATAGCCATTGAGGTCCTCTGGAATGACGGTGTGCCTCTGGTCAGCGAACTCGCTGCGCGACTGGGGACCGACCGCGCAGATGCATCAACAATCATCAAGCGATTACGCACGGAGAGGTTCATTGTTGAAGGGAGCCCTCAATCAATCGAAGAGCCCGCTGCGAAAGGTCGTGGCCGAGGGCGCGGGCGCGGGCGCGGGCGAGGCCGAGGTCGTGGAGGTCGAGGTCGTGGCGCCGGTAGCAATGGGAGTAGGTCGACCCAAAAAGTTGATGTCGTCAATCGGTAAGCCAGATTGTGTGTTCATGAGCTAAGGCCAAACGAGCGCACTGAGATGCTCGATATTTTATCAGTTCCCCAGAACAAGCTCAATACAAGAAGGATAAGTACTTCACACCGTCTCAAGGTGCTGAGCTTACCATCCTCGAGTTGCTGTCTCGGGAAGCGAACCGAGTGGCAGATGACCAGAGGCATCGCGCACAGGTAAGTTCAAATTGGCACTTGTGACCAACAATGTCTGATTATCTATCACAGCTCTGACCAGGTGAAAGCATTTTTTTTCCTTATCGAGGAGATTGTAATGGACGCACCACCTCACAACGGGCATGCATCACCCGCCTCGACTGATCCGATCATCCTTACTCAATCCCAATTGGCTGCGCAAGCGATAATCGCTCCTCAGGTCGCTGTCGATTCCGAGCCTCCCGTGCAGGCATCAGCATCGACCATCGTCCCCGATACGCCCGAGACCTCCCAAGTACTTCCCAAGCCCTCGAGAAGCGGTCAATTCGCCGATGAAATCCTTTCATCGGGAATGGACATCGAGGACTCGCTCAACTTGGCCCCTTCTACACTCGGGGAGACGTCGGGGTTCGATAGTCGAGCGGCGCCACATGTTCAGGAACCTCTCTCGGACAAGGCCAAGGGCAAGCGCAAAGCTGAGGACGAGGACCCGAAAGTAGCTGAAAACGGTCGTGCGGTGGAGGTGCAAGTCCAGAATAGGGTCAAGCGGAGTCGAGCGATCGAGGTGCTCGAGGTTTGAGGAAAGTATGACAGGAATGGAAGTATTGCTTGTGCCTAGGAGTTGGATGGATTCGCGCGGATACGCCGCATAGTTCAGAACATTCACTCGTAATGATCTCTCAGTGACATGATATCAGCATTCCAACTCGTTACATGAAGTATCACGCAATCCCTTCCCACCCCAAAGCGGTGCCCCACCTCCACATCCTCTCGACCATCTTGGCCCTCTTCTCCGGCTTGGCTCTAGCGCCTTCATCCTCGATGGCCCTGACGTCGTCCAAGAAGGCCTGCCTCAACTGCGTATCCCGACTCGGGAAAATGCCCATCTTGGCGTAATTCCTCAAGTTGGCCAAACACAACAGGACCAAACCCTGCGTCATCTTCTCCTGCTGTTCGGCTCCATCATCCTTCCCTTCTTCACCTTTGGATTTTAACGCTTTGGACGTCTTGAGATCCCTCGGAGGCGCCAACAACAGATCCAATTGCCTCGCACTCAACCAACACCTCTTACCCCATTCCCTCCTCCTCTTCTTACTACTCCCATCCCTTCTCGTAAAACCCTTGACCCAATTCCCGAAGGCGAAAAGGATCAAGATCGAAGGGGCGACACCGACGAACCCAAAAGTCAGTTGTTGTGATCGGAGCATTTTTTCAATACCGTCCATGGCAAGGGCGACGTCGACTTTGACTTTTTGGACTTGGATCAGCAGGGTGCGGATGAGCGAACCGGAGATGGCTGAGCGAAGTGGGGACTTTGTGTCGAGAAGGAGGATGATTCAGGGTGGCTGGGTTCAGCTTGGGTCAGACGAAGTGATCGTTGTGGAAGATGAACTCACCTTGAGATCATGTTCAAAAGCTTTCAAAACGGGGGTCAAGTCCCCAGCTCGAACCTTGTCCTTCAAATCACCCAATTGCGCTTCCGAGAGTTTGTATTCGTCCCGACCAAAATCGATGACCATCCTCTCAAGACTCTTTGAACATCCATTAAAGCGACAAGTATGCATTAGTTTACCAGTCATCACCAATTGAACACAAATTACGAACGTCAACTCACATCCAAATCACTCTTCAACGTCTCTTTACCCGTCAAACTCATGCCCCCTTCGCCTCTAACCGTCTCAAAGATGCCCATGACCGGTTCCAAGACCCAATCAATAACGAATCTCTTGACCGTGTCGACCGCGTCCCTCGAGTACTGCATCAAGTCGTGGCGCGAGTTGTAGATTGTCTTACCGATACCGTACGATACAAGTGGGACGGCAAGGAGGTAGGGCCATGCTCGAGTGAGGAAAGGAGGTCGAGAGAGTTGATCGAGTTGGGTCTCGAGGGTGCGGGACTGGTCCGCCAAGGTTGTCGTTAGAAGAGTGTGGAGTGCTCGAGCACACTCTTGAGCTGATGAGGGCTTCGCCTCGGGTGTGGAGAGAAGGGTCGGGGAAGAATCAGGTGAGGTGGCGAGAACGGAAGCGAGATGGACCAAAGTTGCCCAACAGGCCTCTTTGAGCGCGTCCAATGTCGCAGGCTCCTCATCCATCGTCGTCAACAAAGCAGGAAGAGTCCTTTCTGAACGAGCCTTCTCTCCGTGGGATTCTGGCTGCTCTTGAGCGTCCTCCTCGATCCAAGGCTGAGGCGCCAAAGTCAACTCGCCAATGCTAATCGCCAAACCTTGCCTGGTCTGGCGAATCGTCTTGCGTCGATGAGAGATCTCCTGCCTCGTCAAGGTCAAAGGGGAGAGCGTGAGGAAGAACAAGGACCTTGTCGTCTTTTTTGCCAGTTGGGTCGCATGGGAGAAGGAGACGCCCCCACTTGAGGAGGTGACGCCGAGGATGGAGTCGTCGGTTCCAAAGGCATCGAGACCATCGGTGAGGGACGGCACGCCCGTTGAGGTGGCTAGGTGCGGGAACATGGCCGTGACGAGGAGGGAAGGAGGAAGAGCTGTTCGGTAGGTAGACCAGGAGAGGTAGGATGGTACAGGTCGGCTAGAGTTGAGCGCTGCGGTGGTGAGATCGCGCAGTCGGGTCACTAACGTTGCCGAGAGCGAGACGAGCCTCAACGGGGTGGCTAGTGGGAGTCGCTAGCTGGTCAGCCTAGATACCTCCATATGCCCAAGAGTTGGTACGTGATCACCTACTCTGCAACAAGTAAAAGCCCTGATTCCAAGCGTCGGTCTCCCTGTCGGCCCACCACTCGTCCTCTTGCGCGAGGTCACTGGCCTGCTGCATCAGTTGCTTGAGCACGAGACCATAGGCCGAGATTGTCATGTGTGCCAAGGTGAGATATTCGATCGACTGCAGCTGGATCGAGGATTGTGCTTGAGCATTAACCGACGATCCATCGTCCGAGGAGGCTGAGGACGATGACGATGCGATTGGGAAGGCCTGATCCAGTAAAGAGGCGAGTTCGTACGACGAAGCGGGGTGGGAAGGACGTAGCTTGGACAGGATGGATCGAAGCGAAGAAGCACGGTCATGGATCACTTGGGCACGACTGGGCGATGCGGATCCAGTCTGGGCTGCAGGTTCGGTGGAAGCTGCGGAGGCCACCACAGGGGGTGTGGGCGATGAGGAAGGCGAATCGAGTTCGTCATCGGCAGCCTCGAGCAAAAGCGGTGTCAGACTCGACAGGGACGAGCCGAGTGAAGCGGCCAAGTCACTGGCGTAGGTCATGATGACCTTTGGGCCTCGAGTGCGAGCGAAGGGACCGAGTCGAGGCGAGGAGCTCAACTGAATAAAGGTGACCGCCGACCAGTGACCGACCCCCACAAGTCGAGCGCGAGCTCATCTGATCGATCAGAACTGCCGATCTGCCGATCTGATCGAGTTTTTGATCAAGGCCCGCGGGAATGTGATTGGCGTCCGACCCGGGCGAGTACATGCATGCTCCGACGGTCATTTCATGAAGTGAGAGCTCTTTCGGCTGCACCTTGGGTATTCGATGCTTGGTCATCAAGTAGTAGTCGGCGTGACTTACATCTCGGTACCCATTTGGCATTAGCGTTGAAATCAGTCGATTACTAATTCCCGGGGGGCCGTGTGCTGAGCGCTGAACTCTGATTGGCGCTGACAAATCCACTCCCAATGACGGCGCACGCTGGCTCCAGGCTGCACCGTCCGACGATCCTTACGCCCTTTCCCATTCGCTTCCACTGTTCTCTCTTCCCTCCTGCCTCGATTCTCCCTGCTTTGAAACAGGTCTCCAACCCTGGCGACTCTTATTCTCAACCCATTGAAGCGGACCTTGCTACGTCCCCACAACACATTCCCAGCCCCCACCAGAACCTCGTACTTCCACACCACCTCCATCATCATGGCCCCGATCCCATTCAAGGCGACCGCGGCGGACAAGGGCGAATTGCACTACGACTTGCTCGTCATTGGTGGTGGATCAGGTGGTCTAGGAGCCGCGAGGAGGGCCGCGCAGTACGGTGCCAAAGTCGCCATCATCGAAGAGACGTGGAGGCTTGGAGGAACTTGCGTCAATGTCGGATGTAAGTGGCGAGGGGAGCGATCACGTCATAGGCCGGAGCTGGCCTACGGTGGATGACTGACGCAGGGTACTAGATCTACGTGTGCAGGTGTTCCCAAGAAGGTCATGTGGCATGCCGCTGATTTGAGGTAGGTCCTCCCACGGCTTCCTCCAAGCGAGAACTTGTCCGTCCTCACGCCGACCCTCTACGGGTATGACCCACAGGGAGAAGTTGCACCAAGCCAATTCGTACGGCTACAATGTGCCCGAGCAAGACACCGCGTTCGACTGGCCTACGCTCAAAGCCAAGCGGGACAAGTACATCGAACGACTCAACGGCATCTACGAGCGAAGTCAGTCCACACCATCTTACATCGCTGAGCAACGTAGAAACTGAGCTCCCCCCCACCCTTAGACGTCGAGAAGGACAAGGTTGCCTACATTACCGGTCACGCCCGCTTCGTCGACGCCAACACTCTTTCCGTCTCGCCGACGTACCCCAAGGCCACGGGGGGCATCGAGAAGGAGCAGCACTACACCGCCGACTGCATCGTCATCGCCGTCGGAGGCGCGCCGACCAAACCCACTTTCGTCAAGGGCCACGAGCTCGGCTTTGACAGTGACGGCTTTTTTGATTTGAAGGAATTGCCGAAGAGGGTCGTCGTTGCCGGCGGTGGATACATCGCGATTGAAATCGCTGGAATTTTCAACGCTCTCGGTCAGTTCTGCCATGATCTAAAATGCCAGGTCTTCCCGACACCGAACCGATCCCGAGCCTTCTTCTTTGGACGCAGGCGCCGAGACGCACGTCGTCATTCGTTCAGACAAGATCCTCAAAGCCTTCGACCCCATGTTGCAAGACACCCTGTTCAAGCACATGCAACACACCGGTATCAAGTTTCACACCAATGTCAACTTCAAATCCGTCGAAACCTCGGTCGAGAACCCCGACATCACCAAACCTTTCGTCAAGACGATCACGTTCGACAATGGCGAGACATTAGAGACGGACGCGATCCTTTGGGCCATGGGCAGGCATTCGTTGACCAAGGATTTGGGGATCGAGAACGTCGGCGTCGAGTTGGCCAAGAATGGGGACGTCGTCGTCGATGAATACCAAAAGACCAACGTCGATAACATCTTTGCCATTGGGGATGTTGGTGGAAAAGAACTCTTGACCCCCGTGGCGATCGCTGCGGGTCGACGACTCTCGAACCGTTTGTACGGTGGTGTCGAAGGTGACAAGCTTAGCTACGACCTCGTTCCGACCGTCGTCTTTTCCCACCCTACGATCGGAACCGTTGGCTTGACCGAACCCCAAGCAAGGGTGAAGTACGGTGATGACCAAATCAAGACGTACACTGCATCCTTCACGTCGTTGTACTACTCCATGATGGACCCGGAGGACAAGGAACCGACCTTGTACAAATTGATCGTCCAAGGCAAGGATGAAAAGGTCGTCGGATTGCATCTGTTGGGGATGGGTAGTGATGAGATGTTGCAGGGTTTCGCGGTCGCGATCAAGATGGGCGCGACGAAGAAGGACTTTGATGATACGGTCGCGATTCACCCTACTTCTGCTGAAGGTGAGTGGGGGCGGGCACCGAGTTTCGTTGTTCGTGGTGTCGGTGGTGGAATGGACGCTGACCAGATTTTGACCTTTGCATTGAACCACAGAGGTCGTTACGATGCGTTAGAACGGAGCCAGTCCAGTCAACAAGAGCCTTGTATTTCTTAGATCCGATTGTTATCTCTCTTTCTCTTCTCTGTAATTCGAATCAACAATGAGACTATCCATAAAATCCGCCGAACGGAAGCGACAAACACTTTGCCAATTTACTAGGGTTCTATTGCAAGTCGCAGCCCAACCCGGCGACTTATAGCTCGCCCTCAAAGTCAAGGATGATGGGAACATGATCCGAAGGCCCATAAGCCTCAAGTCGGATCTCGCATTGCTTGACCTTGTCCAAGACCCTTTCCGAAACCTGCGTAGGGACATCAAACGATCGTGGCACGAGTATCAGCACCACTCTCGCCGAATTGACTTCCCAAAGCCCGAACGTACGACGAAATGATCCAGCCTCCACCCAATCCCTTTGGTCCTACAGTCGAACCTCAACGAGAAGTACGTATACCACCCGACTTTGCCCTCATTCATTCTCCTCCAAACATCGACCAACTTGCCCCCCTTCCCTTCCTCCCCACCATTCAACTGCCTCTCGAACGCATGAATTTCCTCATCCGTACACCCCGCACTCTTGTTATGGTTCGTCTTCCAATTCCGAACATCGTCCGGTCCAGGAACGACGTTGAGGTCACCGCACCAAATGACGGGTTTGAGGTGATCGAGTTGGTGGAGGTAGCTCGAGAAATCGACGTTCCATTGCGATTTACGAGGAAGGGTTTTCAAGTCTTGGCCGGCGTTGGGGACGTAGGTCCCGATGAGGTAATGGTGATTGAATTCGAGAGTGATGCAGCCTAGAGGAACGGAGGAAAAAAAAAAATCAAGTGAGATGAGCTGGTGTGTAGGAGGGTTAGGTAGACATGGCATGGTTCCCCTTGATCGGTAGGAGATGGAACTGACGCCCTGCTTCGGCAGATGGGTCCGAACTGGTCGGTAACCCGAATGTGACGTTTTTGGGTTCGATTTTGGACAGGATCGCTGTGCCTGAATACCCTTTTTTGTTCGGATCGACGCCCCAATACCGGTGCTGAGAGGTAGGGTATCAGAGAGCAGAGAGGGTCAGCCAGGCCAGCATGTGGGGGGGGGGGTTGACAACGAGTGCGACGGATAACTTGCTGGATAATTGTTGGTGAGGAAGGCAAAGTTGGGGTCCCCCATTTTGGTCTCAGTCAAGACCAATATATCGGCTTGTTCTGCTTCGATGTATCTCATCATGCCCTGCGTTTGAACGCATCGTCGCCCCTAAAAGTCAGGCCGTCGATTCCCGAGGGACCTTCTCCGGACGGCAGGCCGTAGGAGCTAACCTTCTTCTCTGCGGCCTTCAGGCCACAGATATTCCAAGCACTGATCCTGAGCTGTCCCTGAGGTCGGCTAGGATAAGGTGGCATAGGATCCGGCAATGTTTTGTTCGTAGGCAAGGTCGGATCAAGAGGTTGCACAGGTCCCGGTTTGGGTTTGGGTTTGGCCGCTTTCGGTTCTTTGGGTGTTTTTGACCCTGCCTTCTTGGTCCGTTTTTTGGAAGGTGCTTCTTCGTCCGAGGAAGCAGAATCGACGGCTTTTTCTCCAACAGGTGAGGAAGGCGAATCTTGTTTGACGACGTGGGCTGCGGGTGTCGTCTCTCCCTTGGACTCGGACGCGTCGTGGACGACGAGCGACTTTCGTTTCCTCGGTGCCATGGCCGTGAACGTGTGGTGGAACGACGAGGGGCGAGGGGAAGCAGGTCTGTATCCCGTAGTGACGCGCCTGGGTCCAAGGAGTAGCAATGATCGGAGGAGATCAAGTCGTTGAATCGTGACCGCGCGGTTGTCAAGTCGTTCGTGAAGGGGGTTCGACGATGGTCGGGGGACTGCGTGCGACCTCAGCTGCTGGCGCATCGCGTCAAGTGCGACGCGGGGTGTCCGCTGTCAAATCACGCGCGGGCATTACAGAACGCGTCTCGTATGACGTATTAGTAACCCGCTTGAAACGCGAGCTATCTCGCCTGCACGCCGTCCTCTGCTCACTCTTCCGCCGACCCGCCCCCCAATGAATGCGCTACATCATATTCGACGAACCGCCGACTCAAGCCCAAGTGACCGAGTCCACTCGCACCGGTAGTAGCTCGACGACCGCAGGCCCAGTATGGTATCCCCACCACATCGACATCATCTTCCCTGCCAAAGGGTCGCTTGAGCTTCCCGTCGTACGTTGGTTGCCCGCCACTACACCCCGTACAAGCGTGGAACCTGATGGCCCCGACGTCACGGTCGATCAAAGTACTTCAACCCAAGTCGTCGGGGGTTTGAGATGGGTCGATCGAGATGACTCCGTCTCGAGGGTGATGCCTGTGCCTCCTACGGCGACGGCGATTGCCATGGACGAGGACGAGACCCGATTCGAGTCGACCCTCGTCGAAGAGGATGACGAACTGAGCTTCGCGTCAGGTGAGAAACGGTCTGGACTGGGCAATCGTTGCTCATCGTCATCCCGAGCTGACCTTGAACTTCCTCGGCGCGGAATGAGTAAATCAGCCGTGTTCCCACCTCCCTCGCAACTGCCAATGGGACTCACATCCCACGAAACGCAAAGGTCAAGACCTCACGAACAGGTTCAGGACGTCTCAACCTCCTTGATCAGCTCCGCCTCGACCACGACCACGACCCACGTCGCCTCACAAATCGACGTCGGATTACCCCCGACACTCCACTTCTCCATCTCCTCCCTCGCTCCCTTTGAGCGATTCCACTCCCTGCTCAAGAACGCGCTCAACAACCCGATCCATCGCCTCTCAATCCTTTGCGTTGTCATGGACATTTCGGGCCCGAGAACGGTCGGACCGAGAGGCGAAGTCGCGCTTTGGGAATGGACGACGTTGGATCCGCTCAGTGCGCCGAGTATGCCCGTCAAGATCTCGTTGTGGGAGGAGGTCGGGAGCACGTTGAGCCATGCGACGAGGAGAGGCGACGTGGTTTTGTTGACCAGTTGAGTTCAAAGGTTCTTTCAATGGGTCGTCAAGCCGAGCAAAGCAAGATAAAGCTGACTGACTTAAGTCTTGGCTAAACCCCGGACCCTCCTCCAGAAATGAGCTTGAAACTCTACCAAACTAATCTCCAACTCTCGACGGCGCGAAACACCCAACTTCAAGTATGTTGGAGGTCCCAACTGGCGCAAGAGGATGATCTCATGTTCAGATTCCACGAGTATTGGGGGGAACAATCCAAGGAGGCTCGCACCGTACTGGCGATGAAGGACGCTTACAGGGCTTGGTTGGGGCGGTAGATACGGATGTGTCATCAGAACGTGTAAAGTCAAGCAGTCATCCTTTGTGATAGTGAATGAATCATTGGTTTGGATGGAATAAGCCTTTGATCTGCAAGATTTTGGAAATTGGTACGATTTTGCTACCCCACGAAACTGCTGCTGCTGCTACTACTGCTGCTGGTTGGACTCGTTGCGAAGAAGGGAAAATAAATAAATCCCAAATTAAAAAAGAAGACCCAGACGAGACGTCAGCCCTTCGAAAGTCCCGGGATGGTCTTTGCGCATGAAGGAAACCGAACAACAAGAAGAAACCCCTTCTGCATATCTCGGAAAGACCCACTCGCTCATCCCTTGATGGTCAAATGACTCTCCCCAGCCTCTGGCACGACGCCCAACGAACTCGTCCGATTATCACTTGTCGTCCGGCTCCTCGTACGACTCGTCGACCTCGAACGACTCGGCATGCCCGAACTTCCCGAGTGCCCCGAGTGCCCCGAGCTTGGGTGATCCTTCCTCGATCGGTTCGGTGACGGGCCTCTGGATGACGTGTTGGAACGGGTCGGCTCGAACTCGAATTCGAGGTCGTCCAATACCCCTCGTTCAGCTCTTGACCACCTCGCAGAAGGGGGATCCATGATCGTCGAATCCCCTTCCGCACCATCCGTCGCGAACGTCCGAACCGAAGGAGCCCTCGACGTCCTTTGCGACGAGACCGAGACCGATCTCGACACCTTGAACGCCGGATCGCTGCGATCCAACGACGCCGACGCTCGAGCCCACCCACGTTTCGAGCTCGTCGAGCGTTTGCTCGACCCGATCCTCCGACTCGAACTTCGTCTCCTTCCTCCCTCGACTCCTTCCTCCTCCTCCGTCGTACCCAACAAGCCTTCCTCCTCTTCCCTCCCTCTCAAGCCCGACGAATCGCCTCGACCCAACCCTCTCCTCACTCCTTTCCTCCTCTTCCTCGATTCGGAGTAAAGCCAACTTTGGAAAACGATCGTGACGTCGAAACACAACGTTCCTCCACTACCCAAGAGGTAAGGCGTCGACTCGAGCAAGTACCCGACGGATTCGGTTGCCAAGGGGTTGAGCAGGATCGAGATGACGTAAAGCGTGTTGCCGACAAAGGCCATGATGAAGAGGATGATGGAGAGACCGGCAACGGAACGACGGCGGAACTTGGGGGGAAAAGGCAGTGAGGGATGTTTCAGCTGAAAGCATTGGAGTAGAGCAAGAAGAAGAGGGTGAACTCACGTTTTGCCAGATCTGGGGCAACCTCGAGGTGAGGTACAAGGTCGTGCAAGTCCATGCGCTCGTCCGCCCGATGAAACGCTGCCAATCCCGTCCACGGGCCACCTGCGGATTCACAAGGTAGGCGACATGACCCATCGCGATATGGTCATCACTTTTCCCTCCACTCGATCCAATCGCGATCGTCGTTTTCGAGGGTGACGAAGCGACGGACACATCCAGAGGGAACGTCTGCCTCTTGCCGAGCTGCATCGTCGGCTCTTGCACCCAGTCCAATTTAGGCAACCCCACTTCCCAAGCTCGCCCGCTCCCTTCAGCACCTCCTTCGAAGGACCCAACGTCTTTCCCAGCTCTCCTCCCCAACGTCGTGAACGTGAAGAACAAGCCCACCGAAAGGAACAACATCGAACTCGTCCTCCTCGCCGGTGGTGGCGGTCTCGACCTCGAACTACTCCTCCCCGACCCAGGTTGCTGCTGATGATGATGATGATGCGAAGAAGAAGAATGGTTATGCCTCGAAGTCGCCTCCCTCACGTACTGAGGCAAGACGTTGGAAGGAAGATCGGCTCGGTGGGGTGATCTCCCTCGTTCGGTGCGCTCATCCCCTTCGTCATCAAAATCTCCCCTTCCTTGACCAGCTTCCTGCGCCCGCTCCCTCGCCTGTTGTTCCAAATCCATCAGACTCCTCATCAAAGGCGCTGGGGGCCCCGAAGCCGGCGATCCCGAGATGGTCTCGAGGCTCGAAGGGTGGTGGTAGTGGTGCAGGTAGTGATGAGGGTCATAATTCCTGGTCATCGTTCGACCTCTCGCTTCTGAAGCAGAGGCAATACTCGTGATCGACGCCGTGGAGGAAGCCATCGTCGGGATCTCGACCGAAGATGAGCTGGGCCCGCTCGATGAAGTGCTTGTCGAAGGAGCCGACAAGACCTGCGATGTCGAGATTGAGAGTGCTTGAGGCGTCGGGTTGGTAAGGATCGAGGTGGTGGTACTCGTCCGACTTGCTCTCGGCACAATCACTTTAGGAGGGCTCGTCGATGTTCGGCCATTCCTCAGTGATCGGGCAGGGGTCGTCGCATTCGAAGATTGCGACATCCAACTCGACGTCATTGGATCTTCAAGGTCCGTCTCTCCAGGCTCTTGTCCATCCTCAACAGCCAGAGTCTTAACGCGCCTCCGCGAAGGTGTCGCCGAATGTTGCTGCGACGACGATCGATGAAAACTCCTACTCCTCCTTACGCTCGACTGCGACTCGCGATGATGATGGTGGTGGTGGTGTGTATGCGGGGCTTGAGCGTAAGGGTAGTCGATCGAGAGAGGCGGTATCGACGTCGAAGGGTTCGCTCGAGAGTAGTGGAAAAACTGGGCCATGAGCATCACGTCGATCAGGACGAAATAGGTCGCGAGGTAGGTTTGAAACGGCAGTTGGTGCGTGAGGACGCATCTGCAAGTTTTTAAAAGACAATGTGTGAGCTTGGGCGTTGTCACGGGGTGTGGATCGCCTCGAGACTGACCCGATCAGGTTGGTAAAGTCGCCGAAGAACCAGCTCACGAGGAACGGCAGCGCGATCGCCTCGCTGAGATTTTGCGCAAGAGGCAACTCATTGTGCATCAACACTCTATTCCTCATCACGACAGAAAGGAACCCATTTCACTTACACCGACTTGTTGCGATAATTCTCGAGCACCTGGGGCGCCTGAGCGCAGAGCCAAGCCAGGATCGAGGCGTACCCGAACCAAGTCGACAGCTTCTCCTGCGCTTCCCATGTCATCCCCGGTAAAAGAGGCCACATTTCGAATTCTGGACTTTGCCCAATCGAGCTAGTTCTGACTCTTGAAGGGGTGATCCCGTCCCGCTACTGGTGACGATGTCGGCTTGGCTTGAACAGGATCGCCGGCTCGAGGATGGAGCTGAATAATAATGGTGATGATGTTCCCGTCCTTGACGTTGACTTCACAGTTCCCTCCCGTCCCCTCTTGTATCAACGTCCCACGGGTGGGTCGATGTTGGAAGACGATGTTCAAGGCGTTTTGTGATCTACGCGGACGTCCAAGCAACAGAGCGGAAGCCAACACAAAGAAGAGAACCGACCCCAAGTCGATGGATCCACTTCCCAAAACGAATGAGGGATAGGGAAGCGTCTTGTTGATAAGAGTGATAAACGAGCGAACGACGGCCCACGAGAAAAAGTACGACCGGGAAGAAACGACGAAGACGAGACCGGCCCGAGGCACAAGACGAAGCGCGAACGTCCGCGGCGGAGATGTGGGCGCTGAGCGCTGCCGCTGAGGTCGCAAGCCGCGCGTCACGGCGAGCCTCTGCGGAGTGTGGCGGCGTGGGCCGGAAGTCGGTGAAGCTCGGCTCCCGCAAAAATTCAGTATCTTCATGGATGCTGTAGCATGTTTGAACATGAAGAATTGAATACAAAGGAAGCACACCGAGATGGTCTCGATGCCCACAAAACAAGCTCGAGCTGTGAATGCTTTGACGCGGCAATCTCGGACCGGCTTTTTCTCGGAGATGCGGCCGAGCTTGCCGCACAAGCTGGCCCCTTTCCTGGCACTTGGTGCGCCTTCTCTCCTCTTTCACAGCATGCCTATGGAGACACATCAACACAAACGCCTGAGGACTTCCTATTGAAAAGCTTACAGACAGATCAAAATCCACACCTAGTAAACAGGGACATGAAACGCTGCCAGGAGCTCATCGACATGATCCGTAAGAACGTCGGCCGGCGCCGTCCGCGCGGACATACGCCTGGTAGTCGGCCCACATCCGATCAGCGATTTCGTCACGCTTCTTCCTCATCGCGCTTCGCTCGGCACGCGTCTGCTCCGGCATGTTGACGCGATCCACCGGTGGCGACGGGTTGGATGAGAACCCATGACCGGACGAACGACATCCTGCCATGCGCGTGAGCTCGTCCATCTTCCAGCGAAGATTGTCTCGCGATGGGTCCGTGTACGGAGGCTTGTATCGATAGTCGCGATGCCCTATCTCAGAGATGTTGATAAAGTTGAACAGGAACGCGGAAACTGTGAGGATTTGCTTCTGCATCTTGTGGTCGTAATCGCGTTTCGCAACCTCGAACCATTGAAAGGGTCTCTTGGCGACATAGACGAGGCGATCCACGTTATGGCACAGCCCGGCATGCCGAAGGTTGAACAGCTCTTTCTTGTTTTGTGGCCTGGAGAAGAGCAAGAACGAATAGGGGAGAGGGACAGAGAATGTGTCAGCGCGCAACAAGTGAGCGACGATGAGAGATGTGAGGCTGCAGAACCAGTCGCTCGCCGGACCACTCGCGAGAGCCACTCACGGCATAGGAGTATCAACGTGGTCCGGCCCGTATGGGTCCGGGCACCAATCACTGAGTATGTACCGAGCTCTACTATATGGAGGCATGACGTCTTTGGCCATCGTGAGTCCGCTACCCCCGAGGTAGTATTCGCCCTGTGGGGCCTGAAAGCCTTCTTCACGCCACAAGTCTAGCACTTGCTGGTCCGGGACGGTTCCTGGAGTGCCAGCGAAGATCGGGCCGAACCGCTGGTCGAACGTGCACACCGTCATCATGTTGGACGTCGGTCGGCTGTACCCTTTCCGCCACTTATCGGGGTCGTCACCGTGAGGCTTCCAGTTGACCTGCGCGCCCTTGACCACGCCGGCGCAGTCATCGCCGAAATAGCCTCGGACCTTAGGGTTCGACAACAGGACGTTGGAACTATCCCGCACAAGTTCACGCTTGTCCACATAGTCGGAGTAGAGCGACGAGGTGCAGATTGCATCGAAGAGTCTGTGGATGTACCTGGACGCAGCAACATCTGTTAGATCGGTTCTCTCTCTCGTTTTCAAGTTTTCCGACGACCCGCCGAGACGACTTCAACGGGCGACATTGTTTGACTCACGTATTGATCGTCGAAAGCGAATACCCGTACATATCTGCGAGACACGTCATGTGAACGCCGTTCCCCGAGAACGCGAGAAGGAACCCGGTCTGCTCCTCGAGTGTGACTCTACGGGAATCGGTGAGGTGCGCATCCCTTCGCAGCGCGGCGACGAGTTGCTTGAAGCACTCGGGCGACACGCCCATTTCAGCCCTCATTCGGGACGGATCCACTCTTATCATGCGCTGGATACGATTCTCCTCAGCGGGTGAGTAGGTGGTTGTGCTGGTCTTCGATAGGGATGTGGTGCGGCAGCGGCGACGGCGGGCTGAGCTTCTTGAACCGCTCGACGGCGTCGAGACGCGTCGTCCTCAAGCGCCTTCTTGACGGCGGCATCCGTTCGAGCTTGCGCCGCATCTTGGAATCGTTTGACGATGGTGTAGAGTGTCCTGGACTCGACAGCTTCGTCGATTAGACTTTCGACCAGCACATCCGGGTCCATGGAAAAGTCGATGTGCTCCATTGCTGCTTCTGCTCGGCGTGTCGAGCGATGCGGTCGGGAAGAGAGAACCAGCGTCCTGACGACTCAGGAGTGAGCCAAACATGCCGCACCTGCCGGCAGAGGTCGGCACGTGATGCATTACGTGACCTGCACTCACAACGGCACGCGAGTTTCCGCCCAGGTGGAAAAACGGGGAAAGGGCGGGCAAAGTCTGCACCCCTTAATCAGAATAGTGTGTACCAAGTAAGCTAGGCAGTACAAGGTAGGCATGATGCTCTGGACTTTGACCATCCACTCTTTCAGGACGACCAACGGATAACCCGAGCCATCTTCGGTGTGAACAGCAGAGCGATCGATCGGAGTGCTGTAATTTCACGCTGCACTAGCCCGCTGACAGAAAGGGCTCTGAACTCGAATTCCGAAGGTGTTCCTGCTCGGCTCTGTACCACTCACTCCTCTTCCGCACTTGCCTTTCACGCCCCCACACACCAAACACCACGTCAGTCTATAGCATACTCTCCTCTTGGTCTTGCGCTCGACGCTGATAGTCTCCCTCACTGCATCCGGCAGCCCTCCATCCAACCTCATGCAGGCTCAACAAGGTGGCGCCCCAGCTCAGCAAACAGGCACCGGTGGTGATGCGCTTGATAAGGGCGTCGATTCCATTCTCAAGAAGGCTGGCAAGGGTCAATCCGCCTCCACGGTCAGTCAATGTCATCATACATCTCTTGCCATCGTCCTGCTCATACACTGCGGTGGATTTACATGTCCGATGGGGTCGAGTGATGGGCCCTCCGCAGCCGTGGCATGGACTGATTTGCCGTGGCTCGCCGCCGGCCGGTGTCGGCGATGACGTCTTTAGAAGACGAGCCTACGTCGCCCGTCGCACAACCTCAAGTCAATCGAGGTTGTGCGGAAGCGTCGGCCCGGCACCTGGTGTACAGAATCGACAACACATTGGGATTTTAATCTTGCTAAAGGTGACCACTGACATGCTTTGACGTCGCTCTGCACCCGTCCTACCTCCAGACCGAGAAGATCTCCGATGTCATCAGGTAAGTGAGATCAGAGGTCTGAATGGCACTGACTCGACATGATCGATGCAACGATTGTCGGTCTGAAACAAAAGGAGGCCCTTACTGAACTTTCTGATCCTCTCCCTGATTGTAGGAAAGGCTTCAAGAAGTTGACTGTAAGATTCGACCACCGAGTTGTCGAACCGAGCCTGCACTCCACCCCTCCGAGCTATCTGACCTCCACTGACTTGAGGAATTTACAATGCGCCCCATTTGTGACCTAATCTAACTCGTATATAATGCAGGGAAAGGCGAGTCATCACAGCTACCTGCAGCTCTGGTCGGCGCAGAAACGCGGACTGTCCCTGACAAAAAATGATCTCTCCCACCTCGCAGGATGTTCCCATCCAGGACAAGGTAAGCTATCTACCCTTGCCCCATACCATGAAAATGCTCCAAGATACTGATTCTCATTGATGAATTCATTATGCACCAGCCCATGGCCTAAGCTGGACGACAAAGGGCTTCAGGGTCAATCCAGCCCTGGGACTGATCGTCAGCAGTTGCCTTTGCCGAATCCATCTCCTATTTGTTTCCTTCTCGAATACCTGAGCCTCCGCCTTGTAATTCCACCCTACGTGTAGCCGACAGCTGAAGTTGCTAGTCTTGATTTGAAGAAATATTTCACACCCGAGCCCGATGACGTACGGGGTCTTAATTGGAAAGCGATGACAACGACGACGACGGGCCGATTCGGAATATGCCTCGACATGATGAGCCATCGATCTCGACTTCGATAGAGAAAGGGAGTCGTCAAGTTCAAAGTAAATGGGTTCAAAGCGGTGGAAAGACTTGTTTGCCTACTTGGGATCAAGGGCTCCAAGCTCCTAGTAACTTTTTTCTCCGAAATTCGCACAAGTCTGAGGGAAAATGAACAAAGAGAAGGTCGTCAAAATGATTGCAGCATAAGGAAGGGAACCAACGCTCATCGGAAACACAAACAAAAAAGACAAATAGTAGTGAGAAGCAATCTTCGGATCTCATCTGCGCGGCAACGGTCCAGATTCGGCCCTGATGACGTGGTGAAGCCGACCCACTTGACGCCGTCACCCCCCACAACAGTCATCGTTTCGTTCCAAGTGGTCCAGACGGGTGCATGGAGTGAGCGCGGTAAGATCGTAAAAGAAGTTCTTTACATGACGGTGCAAGGGATGATGCAGCACTCGCAATCAGGCTGCAGCGTGAATCACACCAGGAAGATGAGTGAAGATGAAAATCAGTCTCAGTACCAATCTCCTATCTCGACAAACCCCACAGTGATCGCAAGAGAGAAGAAAAGTCACCACTCACGCATCCACATAATCCCAAATCGAAACATCCACCTCTCAACCTCATCGTCTTGACCTCCTCAGTCGAATGATGATGACCGCACGCATGAGCCTCCACCGTCTGCTGCTGATGCTGCGAGCCCGTCTTGGTCGCAGCCTGCTGTTGAGCGTTTCGGTGTTGGTTTTGAAGGGCTGTGTGGAGGGAGGATTGAGGTGGGTAGACGGAGGTGGGGTTGGTCACTGGGGTGAGTAAACAATGGGGAGGTGGTGGGTGTCAGTTTTGGTTCCGAGCCAAGCACTGCCTTTTGGAGAGGAGCTAGTTCACGACTCGGGGGTTGATGACGTACTGATCAACTTCGGGAAGAGAGCTTGGGTCGCTGCGGTAGTTTGAGGAGGGTGGAAAGCCCCGGGTAGAGGTTCAAGGGCTTGACAATCCAAATGCCAAACGTGGAGGGAGCAAGAAGGATAAGAGATTGAGTCGGGGTGGTAGAACAGAAGGGGAGACAAGCGACCAAAGAGAGGAGAGCGTTCGAAGCGACCTCCAAAAAGCTCGGGCCCCAAGCGGGGCGACGCGTGCAGTGCACAGCCTCACCGAAATTCTTTGCCGGGGCCACCCATCTTCATGCAAAGCGCACTTGTGCTGTTGTTGCGGTTCTAGGATTCGCAAGCACTGGGGAACGACACCTCCAGAAAGGAAGCGGTAACAAGATAGAAATACCCGTTGATCGAAAGCAGCAAAAAAAAAGGCGGAGAAGGAAAAACATCTCGAAGCACACAAAAACACGATCACAGAAGAGAAAGGGTCCCGCGAAAGAGACACTCCATGCTACTAGCACACGCACAGTAGAACCTATGGGGAGCAGAAGGTGACTAGCGATAGGGTTTTTTGTTGTTGTTGAGACACTAGGTTTAGCAGGAGGAGAAGAACACAGACACACAGGATAGAGGGAAAAAACACAAGGGCCACTGATTGGGGAATAGTACTAGCGGAAGCGGGCTTGAAGGCTTCGTTATTTGTCGTAGAACCAATGTATGAAAGAGTTTTATTCGTCGGTCGTTGCGGTCTTTGTCGTCGTCGCACCGTTCTCCTTCTCCTCCTGGGGCGGTCTAGCACCTGCCTCCACGTCTTTGTCTTCCTCACCACCCTCACCACCCTCCTTAGCCTCATCGACCGGGGCGGCGGCGACGCCCCCCTTGGATGTCGGGCTCGGTTTCACCTCGACTTCCTTTGGCTCCTCCTCTGCAGCTTCAGATTCGGCTTCAGCTTCCGGTGCAGAAGCGACAGCGTTCTTTCCTTTGCCTTTCGAAGTGCTCGCCAACGTCGAAGCTGGCGGTGCCGACTTCCCAGGCCGGGGGGCACGTCGACCGGCTCGCGGGACCGTCGACGGAGCAGCTGCCTCGGAAGTCGCAGCAGGTGACGACGCGGAGGCCGCACCAGCAGCAGGTAGACTCGAGCGCGTCTTGCGGTTCTTGACGGGTGGTGCATCGCGTTTCGCTCCTGGGGTGGCGTTGAACGCCGCTGCTGCAGCTGCACGTCCAGCCCTCGTCTTGGTCGACGGCGTCGCCGTTGCAGCCGGTCCATCGCCGCTACCACTGGCTTGTGATTCCTCCCCTTCCGCAGACGACTTCGTCGGCGTTTCTCGTTTGGGCGGCGCGTTCCCGCCAGCGAGGACGAGAGCGGCGTTGAACTCTTCCTCGTTCTCGTAGTCGGCTTCTCCATCGGCATCACGCTCCTCGTCGTACGATTCGTCCTCCTCCCCTGCCGAACTCCCGGTGCCAGTGACCGAAGGGTGGACCTTGGCCGAGGATTTCTTCGCAGGCCTTGCTCGGTGGCGACTGTTGAGGTCGTGTCGATCGCGTAAGATTCCGACGTCATACGTAAGCACTAACGCGAGGGGACAACTCACAGATCGCCCGAGCCATCACAGATCTCAAGATGCCTGAGGAGCGTGATCTTGCGCGAGAATTGACGTTGGTTGCAGCGCTTGCAATGGAAACGCTTTTCACCGGAATGGACGCGACGATGGCGAGCGAGCGAGGACGAGTCGCTGAACGCTCGACTGCACAAGTCGCACGAGAGAGGCTTGTCGCCGGTGTGCGTGCGCAGATGAACCGTCAAAGCCGAGCGCTGGGAGTATAACACATCACGAAAACAGATTTGTTAGCTTTATATGGGAGAATACCTGGGACACAAAGAATCAATATTCACTTGGA
This sequence comes from Microbotryum intermedium, assembly GCA_022702645.1. Classification (NCBI taxonomy): domain Eukaryota; kingdom Fungi; phylum Basidiomycota; class Microbotryomycetes; order Microbotryales; family Microbotryaceae; genus Microbotryum; species Microbotryum intermedium. Next base: position 1,080,438 of record JAHWDX010000015.1, on the reverse strand, counting down.
TGAAGGTCTTGCCACACCGAGGCACGGGGCAGGTGAAGGGTCGTTCGCCCGTGTGGATGCGGTAGTGCCTCAAAAAGTCGCTCTTGCGTACGAACGACTTTTCGCACCCTTCGTAAGGGCAGGCGTGCTGCTGGCCAAGTCGGCCCTTTTCGGAATCAGGTGCGACCTTGGACGCATCAATGACCTGTTGTGTGATGAGCGATTCGGGAACCGCCTCGGCCGTCTTGCTCGAACCAGCCGCGGCGTTGGCAATCAGGGTCGAAGTGGATGCAGCAGCAGCAGAAGTAGATGCCTCAGGAACAGTAGAAGCCGAATGTGAAGCCGGAGTGGGTTTGGTGATGGAGGAAGAGGTGTGAGCGGTCGGGGGCTCGACAACGACTGATGCAGCTGGGGTCAATTTTGTGGTCTTGGACGAAGCCTTTAGCGGCTTTGGCTCATCCACAGCCACGAGGATGTCAACCGCATCCGGGTTGGAAGTGGATACGGAGGTCAACTCGGGTGCGACGGGAAGATCACCGTGACTAAGCAGCGGGTTGATGGGACTCGTCGAGGCGACAAGAATGTCCTCCGGTAAAGGCACGGGTCGAGCATGCTCGTACTTGGCCGCGAGTCGACCTTTGCCTTTTGTCACTTTGCTAGCTGTCCCCGTCGCAGCACCAGCACCAGCAGCGATTGTCGAATTGTGGGAGCCGTTTGAAAATGTGCCGTTGGCGGGCTCGGCGGCTTTGACGGTCGAAACGCGTTGACGAGCACTCTTGGGTGCTCTGCCGAATTGCGAGTCTTGAGGAGGGTTGTCGTTGACTTGTATGCTTCCATCCGGCATCGTCAGAGAGACGGCCGATGCACCAGCCACAGTTCCGGGGACGAGGACGGGCAGATCCGACGGCGAAGAGGAACCGTTGACTCCGCTAGTGGGGACGTTGAGGCCGAAGCCGATTTGCCCGAGCGAATGGTCGCCATTCGTCGTTAGCTTTTGCTTCTTGTTGGCTGCGGCCGCAGATGAAGAAGAGGAAGATTGCACGAGTGAAGGATCGAGGTTGGACTCGTCATGCGAAGTGGCGAGGTATCCACTCGGACTCTTGCGCTTGGTGATCGCCGGAGAGGCTGCTGGCACTGAAACTGTGGCCAGCCCTTGGCCCGAGAGTGGTTGCTGCTGTTGTTGGGCGGCGGGCTGTTGCTCCGAATGGGAAGGCACAGTGGCGTCAAAATCGGTCGTTGAAGTGGTGAAGACGTGCGAGGTGAGACTGTGATGGGACGATGGGTCCGAGTGGTACGAGTCCATGGTCGCAGTCGCCGAGGAGGGGGTGGTCGGTGCGCGCGGGCTGAGGCGCGGGCAGTAGCGGGCTCGAGCGGGGGCGGGGGCGGGCGGGTGGTGAGCGAGGCGTCAGAGAGAGCGACGCGCGAGAGACGAGGATGAATGAGGACGGGGGGGAGAAGAGGTCAAAGCGAGCGTCGACGGTGAACGGAGCTGGATGAATGCACAACGCAGATGATGTGTCGACCCAGTCGAGCACTTGTTGGAATTTGAAAAGTCAGGAACGGGACCTGGAACAAGTCGCACAGGTCGAGATGGGCTGTGAAAGATGGAATGAGCGGGGCCGGGGGTTCAGCCGACTGATTGTGCTACGGGTCCTGAGACGAGAGACGAGACGAGCAACTGACCCGGCTTGTGCGCAACAAATCACGAGCTCCCTTGCGAACCGAATCAGCGGACCAAGTCGTGAAAGGCGCGGAACAATCAACACCGATACTAGGGCGTAGGTGGGACAGCTGTCCGAGGTCGTACAAGGGTCGAAGTCGTTGCGTAGGGCACCGGAATCAACTCGAGGGCGCAAAGCAAAAGCCGCGTCGACAAAGAGGCTCGAGCACACTTTGGCGGCTTTGGCCCGCTCAGCGCTGAGTGCAATTCGTAGCAGGGCGACTGGCAGGGACGAATTTGTGGTGACCTCCGAAACCGCACGCCGGGATCTGATGTGGGATCTTACGTAACCTGGCTTCATGTGCCGACGTCCTCAGTGCCATCCCACCACTGTCGAAATCACACGAAAATATTCCATGTGACCCAACTTGCAGTTGAAGCTCTGGAATCGCCCCGACTGACACGCTGCACTCGATGATGGATTCGTGGCACGGATCGCCTCGGCGAATCGTCAGGCGAGAAGAGGGTTGCTTGGAGCTACTGGCTTGGACTTTGTAAAACTCCAACTTCCCTTTTCAAGAAGGAATGATTTCGAGTAGATAATCGGAAGATGTGAGTTTAATTAGGCTAGATACAAAGAACAAAGAAAAAGAAAAAAAAACCTGCCCTGCCAGTCGGCTGCACATCTCCAGGCTGGACTGGCATGAGAGGAGTGGTCACTTTCGCAGGATAACGTGATGACCCAGAAAGAACTTGAAAAACATATCGTTATCTGAACTTTTGTTGTGAACTAGCTCGAGTCTGTAAGCATTTCTGCGAATTATCTCAATGAACCTGCCGGTACATGCGGCATGTCGTCCTGGCGCATGGACCTCTTTGCTCCTCCCTCCCTCCCGCCCCTGACTGCACAAGTGCACAGGCCGCACCGGTACCGTCTCGTCGCGCACTTTAGGCTACGATGACTTCCACACCGACCAACGGTTCGAACGCGCTCTCGTCCTCGACGGTCCCGACGACACCTAGTACGCGTTACTCTGTCGAGATCGCACAGATGTTGTTCGTGTTGGGTCGACGAGCGGATGTCGATAGGGATCTCGACGAGGAGGTGTTGGTCTACCTGGAGCAGATCGTGCAGTCGCAGTTGGTCGATATGGTAGGCTTGACCTTTGTGCTCGCTCCCACTTGGAGTTGAAGGCTGATGGTCCTTCATTGATGCATTCCCAGGTCACCGAAGCCCGTTCCTTAGCCGCCCGTCGCGTCGGTTCGACCTCGTCCGGAACAGGTCTGGGACCGAGTTCGACCCGACAACTCCAAGTCGACGATCTTCTCTTCTTGATTCGTCACGATACGACCAAGTTGAATCGGCTCAAGACGTATTTGGGCTGGAAGGACGTGCGCAAGAAGTTCAAGGATACCGATCAGGATGATGAGCCCGAGGTCATGGACGAACCTGTCGCCGTGGCAGGTGAGTAATCTCATCGAGACGACGCCTTTCGGTGCATCGTATGAGAACTGAAGCGAGCATGTGCGACGATAGCCCGTTCCACTTCTGAACGAGCCTACCGAGCGCCGAACAAGAGCATCAAGCTCCCTTGGGAGATCACGACCATTTACGGCGACTGCTTACCCGAGGCATCCGAAGACGAGGACACGCATCTCGAGCTCACCCGCGAGATGAGAAAGCAGCTGAAGGTGAGCATTGGTAATCCCGGATCGAGACGGTTAAAACTTCTGCATTGCTGACCATCGGCAGCTTGTTTCCCCCGTGATCAGGATGCGGACGAGTTGACCAAACACATGACCAAAGAAGAATACAACTTTTACACAGAGTGTCGACAAGCCTCATTCGTCTACAAAAAGGGTGATTCAACATTTCTCATACCTTCTCTTCCATCACTTTCATCCTCTAAACCCTTGCCCCTCTTCCCCCGATGAATCACAGGCAAGAAGTTTCGCGAATTCCTCAACCTCGGCATCGTCATCGAATCGACCTTGACCGACGACGCACTGGACGTCCTCGGATTCCTAGCGTTTGAAATCATCAGGACCATTTCGGAAGCGGGCTTGGAGTTTAGAAAGATCGTCACGCTTGCCAAGGCGGAGAACGCCTTGAGGTTGTTGAGGAAGGAGAAGGAGGAGGAGGAGAGGCAGAGGGAGAAGAAGGAGGGGGTGGAGGAGAGTGCGAAGGGGAAGGGGAAGGAAGAGGGGGAGAGGAAGAAGAGGAATTTGAGAGGGAAGGGAAGAGAGACCGAGTTGATGGATGTGGATGGCGTTGAGGGAGGGGAGGAGCAATCGGCGATGGATTCTCCGCCTGTATCGTCGAGCAAGCGCCAACGCAAGAGCGAACCATCAACAATCACCACCACCAATCTCAAAGACTCGAACGAATTCAAGGAAAGTCTGACGAAGATGACTTCAACATCATCCCCACCCAGACCCCATAGTATCCCTACGGGCCTCTTCTCGGCCCCTCCCGAACCCGTCTCCAAATCCTCCATGGTCACCACACCAGGAGGGACCCATCGTCTAGCAGCCGAACAAATAGTCCAAGCCCTGGTCGCGGAAGTCGCGACGAAGGAGAAACAGGCATTGCAATGGGGAGACGTGCATGGTGGGGTCGAGGCTTGGCAGAGGGGGAGGATTGGGGTCAAGAAGTGTGGCATGGGCAATTGGAGAGCAGGGGTGCAGAGGTCGCCTTCGAGGTTCTTTTAGAGATGAAGGGCAGGTGGGCACGTTAGTGGCCGTAATGTGTTGAGTTTTGTTGTAATTAGATTTGAAAGGATGGCTCTGTTCTGTGCGAGCGATCGAAAAGGGGACGCGACGGAGAGATGCACACTACAGGTCTGGGGTATAGAACAGAGCTAGCGATTGCCCAAGTGCGAAAACAGGACCCACAAACACCGAACACACACACGACGTTACAGAAAAAACCACATGCTAAGACGTATTCTCCTCCTCTCGACACACTCAAGCCTCATCGACCTCCATCCCTCTCTCGGCCCCGGCCCCTCCCTCCGCAGCATTCTTCTCGACCTGTTCCCTGATCAAACTCGCCGTCCTCGGTTCCAAATCCTGCGCCATCCCGAAATGCTTCAACATCTCGCTCTTCCTCCCCAAAACCTTGTACAACTTGCCCAACAAGAAGTGCACATTGAACTCGTTCGGCGCGCGATTCTTGAGCGTCAACAAATCCCTCTCCGCTTCGTCGTAGCGTTTGAGGTGGAGGAGGATGCGAACGCGCTTGAAACGCACCGCCGCGGATTCAGGAGCCAAGAGACATGCCCGTTCGTAGATCTCCAAAGCGTCTTTCCTCCTTCCCAATTTCTCCAAGACGGACCCGACGCACGCCAACAAGGTCGCGTTCGTAGGGTTGATCGCCATCGCGTGGCGGAAATGGTATTCGGCCAAACGGTACTTGCCCGTTTGCAAGTACACGTTGCCCAAACCGAACCAGGCGTTGTAGTGTCTTCGATCACGACGAACGGCGTCCCTGAAAAAGACGAGCGCCGTTTCCCATTCTTCGAGCATGACGCATTCGTGCCCTGATAAGGTGTAGGCGTAGACGCAGTTCGGGTCGAGTTGGGCAGCTCGTTTGAAGCATTGTAAAGCCGAACCATGGTCTTCGAGATGCGAAAAGACGTTCCCTGAAGCAATCCACGCGACCGAGGATCGAGGGGCGATGAGCATCAGGTCCTGGGCAAGGAACGACAGCGATGTCGAGAGGCGGAGGTGCCATAGCAAAGTCGAGTAGAGCTCCATCGAATCGAGCAGGTGAGGAGCGGCTTGGCGAGCTTGTGCGAACGCCTTTTCGGCCTGTGCAATGCGGCGGGTGAGATCAAGTTAGATCTCGTCGACCTCGTCCTGAGTCCGACGCGGAACCCACCTTTTCATAGTTCAGCAACTCCAAATGCGCCTTGGCAATGCCGACCAAGCACCGCCACGTCCTCTGCTGCTCAACAGGCAACAGCAACAAGGCTTCGATCGTCTGGGCGCTTTCAAACTGGGCCGCGTTCGTCGCCGCGGCTGCGAAACATCTCAATAGATGGGCTACATAGTCCTCCGCTTCTTGCATCGCCGCATCGACAATCGAGACTTGTTGCATAGACGTAGAAGTAGGCGGTGGGTGCATCGTCGTTCCGGGTGAGGATGGGGCAGGTGACGAGGAAGTCATAGAAGGAGGGGATAAGGCTTCCGACCCAGCATCGGAGAAGACCGAAGGCCCTGCACCAGCTTTGCTGCGTTTCTTGTCCCTCGCTGCAGCACTCCGCGTCGTCGCTGCGCCTCCACCGTTTGCACTCAATTGCGATCGAGTCAAGGCCATGCTGACTGATCCACCGCCCGTGATCCCATTCGATGATCCGTGGTCCCGAGATAGGCGAGACGATCGACGCGTTGCGGGTGCTGCGCTAGATGATCCAATTGAGCCGTCGCGCCGATGTTTGGATCCCGTCTCGGTAGCAACGTTCGGATTCGATGGACCTCCTCTCGCCACGCGTTTCGAAGGAGCGGCATTGGTCATTGCGGATGGTCGCATGTCCTCATCGCCGCCATTGTTGGGGGTCGCCAGAGACGTGGTTGCGGCATTCGGAGTCTGGGCCTGAGATCCCCCTCGGGTTCGTTTGACGCCAGGTGCGACACCGTTCGAGGCAATGTTGACGACGGTCGGCGGAGCGAAAAGCGAGTTTGAGGAGGACGCATGAGCGTGACCGTTATTTTGAAGGTTGAATGGTTGTGGATAGAACGACGTGTCGAAGGAGCTGAAAGGGGATCAAAGTCACAGAGTTAGTTCTCGTTCGACCGGCCCTGCGGTGGCAATCCCCATCGTTATTCACCTGTCCTCCATGCTCGCTTCGGAGATATCAGCGGCCATTTGAGCCCTCCCTTTCCTCCAGATGCTCGATACAGCGGCAACGCCTGGTCCGAACCCAAACAAGCCCCCTCGTTCAGGTTTGACCTCCTTGCCCTTGGCGCCTGCACCCCCAGCCTGAAAAGCGGCCGCATCACCCGGAGTGAAGAAGCCACCCGAGGACGTAGGTTTGTTGGCAGCGGCAGCGTTGAAGGTAAAAGCCGAGTTGACGGTCGATGATTGGCTAGGGCCGAGGGGGGCCGGATGACTCGGATAGGCCGCGAGAGGTGGTCGAGACGGCGGCGCGTGAGCGTTGTTGCCGTTCGAGCTCGGCATGGGGGAGATGGGGATCGAAGTCGGGGCGGGTCGAACGGTTCTCGTTGGTCTTGGTGGATACAGGACGTCAGGGTCTGGTGGGGCTCCTTCGGCGCAGAGTCCTTCGAGGGCTTCCCAGCACCACGGATGCTTGTCGAGCGCCTTGCGGTACGACTGGATCGCCCTCTCGTGTTCTCCAGACTGCCTCGCCAATCTTGCCATTTCCAGATCAAGTACGTAGGTTGCATCGGATGAGAGGGAAGAGCTAGGAGCGGATACGGCGGCATGTATGGCGGCATCGGTGGCAGGGTCGGGTTGAACGAGCGGCTGGGTCGTCGAGAGGATCTTGGCCAATACGTCGCGTGCCTCGCGGTGACGATCGACTTTGGAACATGTCGATGCGTACAACCTCGCACAGCGTAGACTGCAGTCGATCGAAGGGCGAGTCAATCGCATGTGCGCCGGCCATCTCCTCGAGGCTTGGTAGCCGATCGGGTGGGGCATGCTCGTGCTGTTGAACGGATCGACCGTAGGCGATGCAGTGGAGGGAGGGACATGCTCAAGCGGGTGGAAGGTGACGGGTTGTCGTAGGTGCCATATCGCCTCGTGGTGGCGTTGGTTGTTCGCGAGGACGAACGCGTACAGGAACACGCTCGCTTCGGTGGACGGGTCGAGCGCGTGCAGCCGTTCGGCAAAGAAGAGCGCCGTCACGGCCGAGTGAGGCAGCGAGGACAGCACCAGTTGACGCAGCAAGTTCTGGCGATGCGCCGTGTTGGTGGTGGTGGTGGAGATCGCGGCGGTGGTGGCGGCGTTGGCGCTTGTGGAAGCCATGTTTGTCGCGGCCCTGGCGAGGGGCGCGCCGGCGACGGTGTTTGACAAGAGCGCGGACGATGACGACGACGAGGCATGTACCGTCGAGCTGGACGAGGTCGAAGGCATCATCATGGACGAACTGGGCAAGTGGTGATGATGCGCACGATGCGTCGTCATCGCGGCTCAGAGGACTCGATCGGGTGTTGGTCCGAGAATCGACTGAGGCGAGTCGACGCTCAACAAGCGCCGCGGGGCGGGCACTCTGCGCCACTCGGATCAGAAAAGACGCTCGGACCTCTTCGGCATGAACAAGGCCTTTATGCATCGAGAAAGTTGGGTAATTCCAAAGTAAGCTTTAGGCGCATGTAGAAATTGTGTCGTGAAAGATATCAAGAGCCCCAGTGATGGCTCCGAAGCTGAAGCTCGCTCCGGACCGTATCGCCGTGCCACGCGGAAAAGTGCTTGGCTGTGGGCTGGCTGGCAGTCGGCAGTCGGCAGCCGGCAGACGAGCTGAGAGACGAGGCACATTTTGACTCGGACAGAAAAGTGTCGAGTTCTCTCAGCTCACAGGTGCTTTCCCTTCTCGCTTATCTATCGGCACTCGCATCACCAGCGCACACCCACACCCACACCCACAACCGCGCTCACTCAAAAAACTCGCCGTCGTCTTCACACCATGTGCGGTATCTTTGCAGCGCATGCCTATGGCAAGCAGGACCTGCCCGCGTTCCGTGCCCGTGCCGTCGTCAGTCATTCAGTCGTTGGCACCCTTGGCACATTCACATCCGAGTAGTCTCGAGCAGCACCATACTGATCCCACCTGCTCTCTACTTGAACAGGCCCTCTCCAAGCGATTGCGTCACCGTGGACCGGACTGGAGTGGATGCAAGATGACCGACGACAGCATCCTCGTCCACGAGCGATTGGCCATCGTTGGAGTTGGTAAGCCACCTTACTACCAGGGCCCTACTCGTTCAACTCGTACCGACCAATTTGCCCACGTTACTATCTCTACAACCAGACACGGGTGCTCAGCCCATGACCAACGAGGACGAGAGCTTGATCCTCGCCGTCAACGGCGAGATTTACAACCACCGAGCCCTGCGCAAGCAGCTCAAGAACCCCAACGCAAAGTTCAAGACCCACTCGGACTGCGAGGTCATCATGCACCTTGTGAGTGTCGCCGGTTTTCTTTTGCAGCACTAGGCATCCGGCGTGGCTCACGACCCGCACCGGGGCCGCTTTGGCTGATCCCATCTCCCTCTTCCGTACCCTCCCACACTTTCCCCCCCACCAGTACAAGGAACACGACACGGCTCTGTGCTCGATGCTCGACGGCATGTTCTCCTTCGTCCTACTCGACAACTCGGTCACCCCTTCGCGCATGATCGCCGCGCGCGACCCGATCGGCATCACGACCCTCTACCAAGGCTGCAACTCGAAGCGACCCGGCTGCGTCTACTTTGCGTCCGAGCTCAAGGCCTTGCACGACGAGTGCGACTCGATCATCTCGTTCCCACCTGGCCACGTCTACGATTCCAAGACGGGCAAGACCGAGCGATACTACCAACCGTCGTGGTGGGATTCCGACGTGCAAGCCGACAGGGCCCCGACCAAAAAGGCCGACCTCAAGGCCATCCGCGAGACGCTCGAAAAGGCCGTCAAAAAGCGTCTCATGTCCGAGGTCCCTTACGGTGTCTTGCTTTCCGGTGGTCTCGATTCGTCCCTGATCGCGGCCATCGCGGCGAGGGAAACGGACAAGGTCGCCGCGGCGCAGAACCACTCGAGGGATCTGTCCCGAGCTCGGTCGGCACCCGCCGGGCAGAAGAACAACGGTGGACTCGTCGGTATCGACGAGGACAGCAAGGATGAGGTCGAGACCCTCACCGCTTGGCCCCGCTTGCACTCTTTTTCGATTGGGTTGGAGGGTTCGCCCGATTTGATGGCGGCTCGAGTCGCCGCCGATTACCTCGGCACCTTCCACCACGAGTACACCTTCACCGTCGAGGAGGGCCTGGACGCCGTCGAGGACGTCATCTACCACCTCGAGACGTACGATGTCACCACCGTTCGCGCTTCGACGCCCATGTATCTCTTGTCGCGCAAGATCAAGGCCATGGGAGTCAAGATGGTGCTCTCCGGTGAAGGCTCGGACGAGATCTTTGGTGGGTACCTCTACTTCCACGCCGCGCCTTCTCCGTTGGACTTCCACCAAGAATGCATCAAGCGCGTCAAGAACCTCCATACCGCGGATTGCTTGCGAGCCAACAAATCGACGATGGCATGGGGTCTCGAAGCGCGCGTCCCTTTCCTCGACAAGGAGTTCCTCGAAGTCTCGCTTAACACCCGAGCCGAGGACAAGACTTTTTCCAAAGGCTCGTTGGAACAAAAGGACCAGGACGGTCGACCCATCATGGAAAAGTACATCCTGCGGAAAGCGTTCGACCTCTCCCCCGAAGAAGGTCGTCCTTATCTTCCCGATTCGATCCTCTGGCGTCAAAAGGAACAATTCTCCGATGGGGTCGGATATTCTTGGATCGACGGGTTGAAAGCTCATGCGGCCAACTCGGTCACGGACGATCAATTGGCTCGAGCCAAGGAGAGGTATCCCCTCGATACGCCCGAGACGAAGGAGGCTTACTTCATTCGACAGATCTTTGAATCCCACTTTCCGACCGACGCTGCGGCCAAGACCGCGGTTAGGTGGATCCCTAGGGCCGATTGGGGTTGCGCCGCCGATCCTTCAGGTCGTGCGGTCGCGATTCATGAAGCGGCTTATAACGCTGATGAGTAGGGATGGAAAGGGCGAGGAAGGGGGAAACAAAAAGAAAAGGGGTTTTTTTTTTGCTATTGGGGCGCTTCTTGGTAATGGGACTCGGCAAAATGCATCGTTCTTTTCACACCTTTTTCTTCTTTCTGATTACATATATTCCATTTTGCGCAAGTACAAGGAGTAGATGTTCCACGAGACTTTTCACAATCAGAGAAAGAGAGAGAGCAATCCAAGTTGGCGCGCTACTCAGAGTCTAGCTTTTCCTGATCCACCCGATGTCGACGATGACGTTGATGAAGATGATCCTTTCCCGTCCACCTTTTCCAACCAACTCATGATCGAGTTCACCGGTTCTCGAAAAGGTTTGGTATAGTTATGAGTCTCGCCTGAAGATCGTTCAACAAGGACGTCAAGAGACGTGTCAAGAGACGTTCGAGCGTCAGTCAGGATCGTCCAGGGGGGGGAGTAAAAGGAGGTGTAGCTGAAATACCTTCGACGATGGATAGTGTACTTGTCCCTGGAGAACGTTGGGACAAGATCTTGTGGTACGAATACGCGTCTTTGACGGGGACGACCTATAAAAATAAAGAATGACGAAAGACCTTTGTCAGCGTTTCGGGAAGAGAAAAGACTTGTCGACGACGAGGGATAGCGTAACTACGACGTACAGGATCCGCGGTTCCATGAACGGTCAGGACATGAACGTCTTGTGGGAACGAGGATTGGAGGTACGAGTTGTCCCAAGAGGCGAAACTGATCACCTACAGTCATCGTTGGGTCAAAAAGGCCCGAAGAATTAGCCTCAAAACCCCCATCAACAATCACCATCACCGTATCCCCAGAATCTCCTCCCAGATCCACCAAGGTTGAATACACTCTTTACTTACATCCTCCTTTGTCACCCTCTGAGCGATCTCCTTCCCCCTGACTCTGACCTTCCAAATGTTCTCCCCCTTTTCCCAAAAGTCTTGGCCGTACCTCTTATCGACCATGATCCTGCTCATGTCGTAACGCCCGGAAATGTTGATCCAGAGAGGGATGTGAGGATGCGGTCGGGTCGAGAGGTAGTAGCCTGAGAGCATGGAACCTATGCAGTTGGAAGGGAAGGGGAAGTGAGCATGAGGATATGGCAAAATTTTCTTTCAGAGTGCCGGGGCATCGTACCTCGAGAATGGGCGGCGACTGGGTAAGAAAGATGGCAATCAGTACAAGTTCCCTTGACTCTGGATGATCAGGTTTTGAACAAACTGACTCAAGTGAATCCGATACCCATACTCCCGTTCCAAATAAGCAATCACGACGGCCAAGTCGTCGGCATCGTCGCCAAAGTTGGCCATGCCCCACACGCCTTCGGATTCCCCACCTTGGGCTATTCAAGAAGTACGAAGAAGATCTTGATTAGACGCTTGACGTTCTGGAAGAAAGAACGAAGTTTTCGGTGTGAGGCACCCCGGAGATCATAGCGGAAGGAATCGAGGCCTCGCTCAGAGGCCAATCGATCGACCAAGAGCCTGTGATACACCTGGATAGTGTGGAGGAAGAGGTGGCAATATAAGCACTTTTTTTATTCTTCTTCGCAACAAGTCAAAGAACCTTGACTTACCTGATCCTTATGAGCCATGACGCCGTGGAGGATCTACGTCGCCGATTATCGTCCGAAGGAAGCAAGTGCCGTGAAGCAGACGAGATCCATTCGAAGTGGATATGGTCCCGAACCGACACAGACAGCGTTGAAAATAACAGCGTGTGTGTTAGCCACGAACTCCACCCAGCATCACCAAGCCGTGCCCCAACATCGAAAGCCAACTACTAACCAACGCGAGTTTGTGGCCCTTCGTCGACTCGTCCGGATTCGCACGCTGTAAGATGCCTACGAGGTCTGCCTTGCCCTGGTCCGGTATCCTGATCGTGACTTGGGACATGTCGATGGGGTGAGTTTGAGAGACGTTGTGTAGAGCGAACTGGGAGCTCGGGTTCGTCTTGCGGAGAAGGCAACAGTGAAGCTCCGGAGAACGACCGGAGTTGAACTCGGGACGTTTTGTGGAGCCGGCTAGATCGGGTACCCGGTTCGCCGGGGGGGAGGGGGGGAGCAATCTGATCTCGAAAACTCTCCCCGAGATGCAAGAGGTGGAACGTCATCAATGCATATATGCGAAGAAGAAACCCGACTATCTACATCATCTCAAGAAAATATAGAAAATGCATTCATAATATGATCGCACCCCTCTTTCTCGAATCAATACCAAATCAACCTCTGCACCCCTCGACTCAACCTCTCCGCAATAGTCGTATGACTCTTGGCCTCGCTCAACGAGACGATATCAATCTCCTCGATCCATCCTTCTTCTTTCCCACGACCCGATTCTTCACGGAGTATGGACACTATATCATCGACGATCGATTTCGCCGTCGTCGCACCTCGTCCGTCGTCTCGAGAAGATTCAAAGATGCGCGACGAGGCGAACCCGTCGTCGGTTTTGATGACGTCTCGTCGAAGAGCTTTAAGAGCGATGAAGACGTTCTTGCTCGGAGATGCTGGCTCCTTGGGGCTGAATGGTGATAGCGGCGAAGGTGGTACAGGCGAGGTCAATGAGGTGTCGGCATCGTCCGTCTTGACCGACGAAAACGAATGGCTTGAAGAGTTGCGGGCGTTCAGCCTCAGTGATTTGAGCGTGTAGGTACGAACACGCTCGACGGCCGAGGCTTCGGGATAATGCACGACAAGGCCATAGTTTTCTTGTGGATCACGGGTCGTCGCGTCGAGCGCAGAGAGGATGTAGGCCTGAGGCCACATGGCTCCCGATGTATCAGCAAGCGGCTACAAGCAGGTACCTCGAGTGTTGTGCTCACCCCTGTACGAATCGACGAAATATCTTCGAGCGCGATCCGGAGAAAGCTCGTCACTTTCTGCAATGTAAACTCGTACGAAACGATGTAGAGTGCTCCCTTGGTCGCTGGCTTGCTGGTGATGAGGACGATCTTCTCCTCGTACTTGCCCGCCGAACTCCTTAGAGTGTTGGGCTCGACGGGACTGAGCATGCTCCAACCGCCCAACCGTTCCTCACCAAGACTGAGGCAATACTTAGTACTCGTCTCGATCGCCTCCTCGCGGATCTTGGCGAGTCGCAACAGCTGTCCTGGATCCGAGGTGTCAAGTCGCTCCGAGAACTCTTGGAACGCGTTCGGGTTAACGCCGAGAACAAAGTCGAGTGTCGCTTGGCGGAAAAAGTCCGTGACCGTCGATTGCAATAGTCGGGCGACCGAGTTAGACGCGTCGTTGACGGCACCGAGCCAGTTGCGTCGGCCTGTTCGAACGAAATCACCTTTGAGCGCCGAGGTGCCGGCGTACTGTGGTCACATGGGGTATGGTCAGCATCGTCCATTACTCCTGCAACTTTCAGTGGGGACTCACCTCTCGCGAAATGGCATCCCCATTGTCGGCAAACATCGTGTTGAACGCCGTATCGAGGCCATCGTGAGTCGCCAAATCTTCCTGCGCAATACCGAGATGGACCAAGTGCCTATTAAGGACGAAACGAGCGATCGCGGACTGAACGACGTTCGTCCGATCGAGACAGTCGATGCAGTTGGTGCGCACGACGCCCTGCTGCGTCGAAAAGACCTGATTGGCGCCTTGATCGGTCGTCCAGAAGCATTGCATGTCTTCGAGGTCGGGTTGGATCTGCGTGATGAGTTTTCCGATGTTCTCGTACTTCATCCCTTTCGTCTCGTGGTGGAAATCAAAATAGACGTATTTGACCTTGTCTTCGGCTTGCGTCAACTCGACACCTTTTCGGAACGCCTCGACGACGACCCCTTCCTTTCCCGTCGCTTCGGCCAAGTTGACGACGACGACCTTGCCATACAGACTGTTTTGCTTTTCAAAGTGTTTGGCGAGGGCGGCGTTCCTCTCCTCTTCGGTTCGGTCCAGAACAGGTGCTGGCTTGAGTGCCCACGGCGATTGAGACCAGTAAACGGGGATCGAGCCACGTGTTTGGACAAAGGAAGCGACGTGCTGCTTCGAGTCACGGACAGCCCCAACAAGGAACTCGGTCTCGACAGCGTTGGCGACTTGACCAAGTGGGTTGACACCGCGTCTCTGGTATCGAAGTCCTGGTCGCTCGATCGACCGGCGAGAGATGAGCACCATGTCGAGTTTGACGTGGGTGGGGGCCTCGGGATTACTGGGCGAGGCGAGCGTGGTGTACGGTTGCAGTGGGACCGAAGCCGAGCTGTGCGCCACAAAGCCTTGCTGGAGGACCATGACGAAAGCATGGAGTCCGGCATCGATGAAAGACGACATGATGTTAGCGTTCCAGAAGAACCGACGATCGGCGCGCCTCCACAGCGGCAGATGCAAGCTCGGTTCGACGACGAGGCCAGTCGTTCCGCTCGGTCCACTCTTGCCGTGAGAAGGGGAAGGAAGTCCAACTGCGGCGAGAGAGGCTTCGTACTTGCGTTGGTGGGACCGCGTGATGTCGATGTCGTACGAAAAAGCCATGCCTCGTAGTGTCCGCATCGTTTCGGCGACAATCTTGGCATCGAGCTCGGTCTGAGAACGGACCGTTTCAGCGTTATCTTTATCGGGCACGGCAGAGGTCGATGCCTCGGCAAGCTCGACAATGTCGTTGTCTTGCAGAAGCTCGTCCGCTTGGTTCGGGTCCGGCGAGTTGGCAGCGCTTTCGGCCTCTTCGGGGGTCGGCACGGCTGATATGTGAACCTCCGAGTCAGTCGTCAGGTTCGCTGCACCAGCACCACTGGCAGCGGGTGTGGCACTCTTGGGTTTGATTGCGGAAAGGGAAATTTTGGGCATTCGCTTCGGTGTCAGTCTCTCCCAAAAGGGGCTCTTCTTGGGCTGCTTGATGGGTGTGTCGGGCCTGGCATCGGCATCAACATCGGTCGTCTCACCCCCGTCATCGGTCTCGCCGTCGTCATCATCGCCGTCCTCGCCCTCGGAGGATGTCCCAACACCGTTGTCGCTCGTCGAGGCTGAAGTCGTCGCCTTCGACGAAGTGACAGCAGCTCTCCTCGCTTTATGTGCGAGTTGCTTGACAGCATGACGAGTCAAGGCGGTGTTCGCGGCTTGGTAGTCGCTGAGCGGGATCGACACGAGCTGATCGACCGAGTGGATCTTGGACCGCTTCTCATCCCACAGAGTCGCTGAAACGGCCGAGCTGACGATCAGGATGATATGGGATCCTGTTTACAAAAGTCGTAACGTCGCGCATTAACGCCTGTGAGGTAATGAGGTAACCACCCCTGATCGACGGTGGGTCTAGGAAAAGGGGTCGTGGCATGTGGGGCCGTGCTTAGACGTCGTTCAACGATCATCGACCGCGCAACACGTACCTTGGAACCCACGCACGATACCCGCGACACCTTCAACGACAATACCATCGTCCTCCGACCCCTTATCGAGATCGTTCGCCGCGACAGGTTGGGCCCGCTTGGCCCAAGGGATGCGCACGCCCGCGTTGGAGCTCGTGTCCCCGGCGTCGACCACGATCGACTTGGTTGTCGGTGACGGCGCGATCGGTTGCAGGATCAACGCATCCTCGTGGGCGTGCACGACCAGCCGACGGTGCAGTCGATGCGCAAAGGGTGAGACAGTCGCTGAGAGCGGTAGCTGCGCGGGTCGATGCATCAACTGATGGGTGCACTGCACTACCTCCTGCAGCCAGTCGTGTGAGTGCGGGGTAAGCGCAAGCGCAGGATGAACGTCGTCACCGCGCTTCCAAGTCCGATCGGTCGACAAGCCAAGTTGGCTTTCAATTATGCCATGCTCTCCAGTGACTGAGAAAGACAGCTCTGGCATGCTAAGTCGAAAGAATACATCGAGAAAGAAGAAAAATATAGAAATTCGACTGGATCGTACCATGTGCTGACTAAGCTGATGATGACAGCGTCCCAGATCAAACCAAGAAAATTTGGCCCGATCGACTCTCAGACGACCGGAAGAATTCCTTGGCTTTTCTCACATCTCGCTCAATCATCCCATGTCCATGTTCTTTCAGCAGCGACGTCCCCTCTCAGGAGTACTTGGTATTGTAAGTGCATGCAGAGTGATCATAAACGAAATAAGCAGTTTATCAAACCTCCTACCGGAGCCATCGTCGCCAATGATCCAATGTACCATGTACGACATTATCCATACTCCTTGTGTATCAAATTACTCTACTGATAAACCCATCGTTTCCTCCTCAAGTACGTCGGCAAGAAATTTCGCGAACCTGCCCTTCGCTCAAATTCGATCCCTCGACTGCGGATCGCTTCGACCCGACGGATTCCCCCTCCAACAAATCCACCCTAGGACGATCCTCTCGACCTCCCAAGAGATGTTCGAATTCGTAGCCTGCGCAACGAATGAACCCGTCTTGTTCAACATGGAGACCAAAATAAACCCAGATTTCAAGAACGAGACGAGATCGCCAGAGGATTTCGTCGACGCTTTTGTGAAGGTGCTTAAGGAGGTTGGGAAGGATCGGATTGATCGAGTTGTTCATCAAAATTTCGGTTGGCGAGCGTTGGTATATTCCAAAGAGGTGATGCCGGGGGTTGAGGACGGCGGCACTGTGTGATGATACGACGCTGTGGGCTTAGTGAGGTGCTGCAGTGTAAAATCCAGGTAGCAGCGCCGATCGATCTTGACTGAATTTTCTACTATCTCGCCTCAGCCCCGAAGGTTCCGACACTGGCAACCTCACGACTCACGGGGTAGGTGCAGGGAACTGGCTTGGAGGAGTCGATAGTGACACTTTCAGCGGTTCGACACCCCAAGAGCGAGTTGCCCAAGCCGCAGCTTCGATCAAAGCCGATGTTCTTTCCCCCGTTTGGAACGGCGTACGCAAGCCCTTCGACGGCGAATGATGTCAATTTGGTGTGTTGTGGGATCATGGTTCAAATGATAGGTCAATTTTTGCTCAAAGCTGGTCCTTATGCTTGTGACTGTTGCCTTCTTTCCTTTCGCCCGGTTAGATCCCTTTCACGACCCCTGCGATGGTGACCAAAGCTCATGAACTCGGGCTCCTTGTCTCAACTTGGACACCAAGCCGCTTCAACCTCGCTTCTTACCTCGTCAACAACTGTTCC
Organism: Microbotryum intermedium; assembly: GCA_022702645.1. Classification (NCBI taxonomy): domain Eukaryota; kingdom Fungi; phylum Basidiomycota; class Microbotryomycetes; order Microbotryales; family Microbotryaceae; genus Microbotryum; species Microbotryum intermedium. Next base: position 1,062,963 of record JAHWDX010000015.1, on the reverse strand, counting down.
GTAGATGGAATTATCACCCATTATCCTGAATATTTTAAGGGAAAACGACAGAAATGACCCCCAAAAGGTTTGCAAGTTGCAAATATGACCCCCACCCGAAACGTCAGTTGCAAGAACTGACCCTGCGACGTTTAAAAATCACAAAAGTGAACCTTTCGAAATTGCAAATATGACCCTCAATCTTCGACTTCTTCAATATTCAATGTGACCACCTACATTTTGATGTAGACAATCTTTGATATGTTCCCAACGGCGCGGTATAAGGACAGGATCCTGATGTAGCGCATGTGTCCTCTAGAGCGTCTTTTTTGACAAAAGTGGATACATTTCTGAATTAAACCTTTGGGCTTCTGGTTGATGAGTCTGCAATACATTGTTTATAAGTGCTCGGCGTCGAAAACCCCCTCGGATCGTTCAGGGACCACCCGGTCGCCCCACGCCTCGGGACCTGGCGTCTCAGCGCCTCGCATTTCCGCTATCTCGGTATTCAGGTCGGGGTGGACATTGCCGAGGATGCGGGTTGGGAGGAGGTCAAGTCCTCGACCATTGCTCGTATAAACTCTATCCCGATGTACGACCTTCCCTACGCAGCCAAGTGCTCGATCGTCAATATCTACTGCTACACGAAGATCCTCTACTAGAACCGATTCCTCCCGGCTCCAAAGAGCGTCGTCAAGGAGATCGAGGATGCCGCCATGCTCGCCATTCACGGTCGAGCCTCGGACGGCACTCAGAGACGCCCGAGGGTTTCCCGGTCGCGCCTCTACACCCCCCTCGATCACGGTGGCTTCGGTTTGATTGATCTGCCTCGGCGCCTAGCGATCGATCACGCCAAGTGGGTCTTCCAACTCCGCGACCCCGACGGCTGTTTCACACGCCACCTTTTCGACATCCGCATTCGCCTCCAGGCGGCGAACCAGCGTACCCCCTTTACCTTGCCCAAACCGCCCCCTAACCAGCATCGTCGCCCTTGGATCTGGATCTGGTGGGCATACTTCTGCCATCCTCCACCAAAGTGGGACCACGCGGTGAGAAAGACGAGGGAACTCCTCCCTCAACGTTGGGTCCGCTACTTCGAGGCCTGGGCGTCGGTGACAACGCTCAATCCACCCGAACTTTCCAAGAATCAGAACCTCGAGCGATGGGCGAACCACGTACTCTTCTTCCCGGCGGGCCACGGGATTCAACTCTCGGTAAACCCGACGCTCTTTCGAGGCCCCGATGGCGAGGTAATGACTCCGTCCTCGTTTGTGAACGCGTCCAAACGCTACCACGCTTTTGTCTACCCTCCCATCGTCCCCGAAGGCCACCAGAAGATCTTCTCTCTTCCCGAGCAACGCTGGAACTCATGGTGGAAGGCTTTGCGAAAGGTTCGTAGGGTTCACTCGGATGCCGAAGACACCGCCCACCTCCTCTCCCTGGGATCCCTCCACCCAGGTGCACAACTTGCGTCCCCAGTCCACTCCCAACTCAACAATCGGTCTACTTTCTGCGTGATGTGCCTCTCGGAAGCAACCGAGTCTCTGGCACACCTTGCAGTCGGCTGCCCGTTCGCCCGCCGTCTCTGGGGTGCTCTTTCCCCGGCCCCACACCCCACCTTTCTTGACTTCGTATGTCCGGTCGTCTCTCGCTCGGAGCGTCGACTGGTCGAGCTACGTATTCTCTTCTTCCATTCAATCTGGAAGCTCTCTCGCCGCCGCCGATTCTCGTCAGATCCTTTGGAGCCGATCACCGAAACGGCTTTCGAGGATCTTCGGGCGTCCATTCAGGAGTCCAAGGGTCGCCTTATGTCTCTTTGATACCACCCAAGGGGGTTTTAGTGGGTATGGTCGATCCTGATGCAGGATCGATGAGTCCTACACTATTGGCCTAGCCAGTGTGCTTCAAGCATTTCCTCCGACTTTTCCGAAGATTTTTAGGTACTAAGATAATTGTGCTGTTATTAAAATCTATTAAATAATAAATAAATAAAAAGAAAACGTGAGCCCAGAGGCCGGAGGTCGGTGTAAGGCGCCGCTCCGCTTACGCCTCACGATGACCTCGAGCCAACCTCAGCGACCTCAAGCTTTACTCGCGCGCGGCGCCATGGGCGCCTCTTGACCTTAGTCCTTTCAGTAGTCTTTCTTCGCCTGCGAATTACACCGTTTGATCCTTTCTGTTTGGACTCGGAATCAGTGAGGCTCGAGAGCGATCTCGTGCCTTTCAGTCGGGCCATCTCGCGGATGACGCGTGCGGCTCTAGGGCACACATGCGATACATTGAGACACTGCCCTTGTACCGCGTGGCTGAGAACGTATCAACGAGTGCCTACATCAAAATGTAGGTGGTCACATTGAATATTGAAGAAGTCGAAGATTGAGGGTCATATTTGCAATTTCGAAAGGTTCACTTTTGTGATTTTTAAACGTCGCAGGGTCAGTTCTTGCAACTGACGTTTTGGGTGGGGGTCATATTTGCAACTTGCAAACCTTTTGGGGGTCATTTCTGTCGTTTCCCATAGTTTAAGGCGTACCTCCTGACCCAGGATTCCCTCAAGCAAAAGGCTAAAAGTCTCCCTCCTACGCCTGATGCCGGACAGGTGGAGAGGACCGATCGGTGCTTGAAGAAGCATTCGAAGAGACATGGTGTTGGGGTTGCGACGGTTTAGATAAGAGTTTAGAGTACTTCATATAGAGAGTGTATGTTCCAAGTGTTCAAATGGTATTCCACGTCTACTCCCTGTGAGCTACTAAGGCCTCTCGTTCACCATTCTCCACGTCTTCTTGAACCCCTGAGACAATGGTGCTCGGCGCCACTTGGCCTTCTTTCTTCGTTTCCAGCGATAGCACTTGGATCTGAAGGAAGTTATTAGTAGGTGAATCATCAATATATGAATCAGTGCCGCTCTAGGCTGTTTCATGACTTGAGAATTAAGCACTCACGCAAGCATAACAACACATCGTCAACACGGATCCAACAAACGCGACGAGAAAAGCGCCCCTAACCGCCACGGCGAAAGCCTCTCTAGCCCTCCTCCTCAATTCCGGTTCCAACTGTTCCAAAATGAATGAATCCTCCCTAATTCGCTTAATCAAATCCTCTGCCCCAGGTCCTTGAAACCTCACTCTAAGAGCAGGTACGAGCAACCCTTGAAAGACGGCTGAAGCCCCTCCAACACCGATGATTTGACCTGAAGCGCGGAAGAGCCAAATCGCGCCTGTGACGGTGGGTATGGTCGATTGGGGTACGGAAGCCATTATGGCTGCTAGGGACGTGGTGATGGAGGTTGAGAGGGCGAATCCAAAAGGGAGGATTTGGAGCCATTTCACCCAGGAGGGGGAAGAAGGATGGAGGAAGACGATGGAGAGGATTGAGAGGGCTGAGAGGGATGAAGGGTAGTATATTGATCGTCAGTTGCCGAAACGAGGGGGTTGAGGTACCAGAGAGGAAGGAAAATCGCTCGACTCACAGCCCAGTATCGTCGAAGTCACCCCGATGCCCCAATACCTTCCCGTACGATGCACGATCCAGCCACTCGACACACCTCCTAAAGCGGCGGCCGCACTCGTAGGTAACAAATGAGCGCCCGCAGCCGAAGCTGTGCTCCCCTCCACGGCCAAAAAATAAATCGGGAGATGGTACAACAACGTCCAGTTCGTGACGGCTTGTAAAAGAATCACTCCTAGACCTGCTAAAGGCGTACGTTGGCGCAGCAAACCGAAAGGTAGGAGAGGTTCGATTGCTATTCGAGCTTCGACGTAGAGGAACACAAGCATGAAAAATAGTGCGAGACACGAAGGGATTAGAACCCTCGTATCGGACCATGGGATGAGCTCGTTGTTGTGTAATGCGAGGGATAGGAGTATACTGCCGAAGGTGAGGAAGAGAAATGCGCAACCGAGGAAATCGATGCGAGCAAGTTTTTGACGGTGTGACTCGACGCGCGTGGACGGGATTGTGTAGTTGATATTGTGAAGACCGCTTAGGAGCGCGGCGAGGAGGAGGGGGACTGCGTGTGAATGGAAAGGGTTCAATAATTTTGAAGTCCAAGATGAAGGCAAGAATGGCGATAGGGCCAGAAATCCTCACCTTGTCCCATGAAAGCTGTTCTCCAACCAAACAGATCACTCATGAAGCCACCCAAGGGACCACCCAGAGCTCCACCAACCTGTCCAAGAAGAAAGACCACCACACTTCATCAGTTTGCTCCCCCCAACCAAAGGAACCCTCCTCCTCGCGAACTGACCGACCAAACCAAGCTCGAAATGCCGGTAACGAAGACCCTGTCTCTGAGCTCGAACAAATCCGCACAAACGATCGCCGAAGTCGTCATCATACCACCCCCACCACACCCGGCGACGAACCTAGCCCAAATCAATCCTTTCATACTCGTCGCGGTCGCACATCCCAATGTGCCAAGTGTGAAAATCCCAATCGCCGAAGCATTGGCCACCCTTCGACCGAGGATATCGGATAAACGTCCGTACATGGGTGTAAAAGTGAGGGAAGAGAGGAGGAAGGCAGTTCCTAGCCAGGAGGCTTCTTGGGAAGCGTTGAAGTCGGAGGAAATGGGTTGCAGGAGGGAGGCGGTCACGGTCGCGTCGAGGGATCCGAGGAAGGTGGCCAAAAAGGTGCCGAAGAGGATGAACACTTTTCGAGAATGAGGGAGGTTGACACCTAAGGGACGAGTGGTGGCGGTGCTGGTAATGGTGGTGGTGTTGGGATGTTCCACATTCGGGATGGTTACGATCGCGGGTGTGGCCCCATCGGCTTCAGAGACAGGAGCGTCGGCGCTCCTTGTCTGAAGGAGAGGTGTACGTTCGTCCACTCGAGTTGCTGATGATGCTTCCGTCATCTTTGCCACGAGATCGGTTCAGCTGAAAGATCGAGGACAAAATGGAGGTCAACCACCATCGGAAAAAGAGGACAGTGACCACCTCGTGTTCATCGCCGTCTTGACCTGGACCCTTAGCGCGCGTTTGAACCGAACCGAACACGCGGAACAGGAGCTGGTATCGAGTGGCCCGAGACGCGTCTGTCTCTGAATCGATGCCGAATTCGGCATTCGGCAATCAAGGGGGATGGCCAGGGTGCAGAATGGGTGGTAGAATGAGTGAGTTCGTTCGGTAGGTATGTAGGTAGCACCCGATGTTTTGCGGTGAGAGCTCCGATCCCCACGCTCTCCCCTCACCCCCCACTCATCGACTCGCACAGGGGTCGACCCGGCGTTGACGTCGGTGTTTCACGCCGAGCCAGGAGCAACAACACCCGTCTTAAAACTGTTCATCCATCAAGTAGTTAACCGAATAATAGGTACAACAACAGCATTGTTTTTGCAAAATGTTCAAACCCCAGAAAACAAAACAGAGCCGAAACCATAGAAACGAGGCTTTTATCATTCCTTCCGCGTCTGTACCCGAAAGCGTCCGTACCTCGAGAACGTCCTTCGAACATGGCCCTTCGTCACACTCATCTCAAATCTTCCCTTCCATCTTTGGGTCCGACTTTGGTCATGACGAAACCTAGATAAATAGCTATGAACCAAGAAAAAGAGAACAGGGATCAGTCCCCACTCCCTCCCAAAAGTCGCGGTGGATAATAACCACTCACTAGCCGCCTCCCATTGTTCGGGTGTCATCTCCGTATCGCCTTGATCATCGATGACCCTCATCCTCTTCAACAGTTGCGCGAAATCGGGTTCGTCTTTATGGTTGAGGAAAATGTCCTGGAAGTCGGATTTGTATTCGAGATGGAGGTCGAATTCTCTTGCGAGACTGTTGGGGAAGCGGTTGCGATGCGATAGAACCGAGATAAAGAGCAAAGTCAGTTCATCTCAGGCAAACAAGCCAAGTGAACAGAACCCCACAAAGAAGAAAAAAACGTACTCGACGAACGCTTCCCAATGTACGACATATTCGGGTACTTCCTCCACCGCATCCTGTAGGAAGAACGTATAACGATGGCCGAACTGTTCGACCCAATCCCTCTCATCGAACTTGATGCCATAGACTTCGTTGCCAAAGGCAAGGTTGTCTTCATCCGCTGGAATCGCGTTGAGTTTGTCCCTGTAGTTCAATTCGAAAGCAACGATACAGTGTCAGAAATGGGTCTTGGGGACTTGACTTGGAAAAGCCTCGTTTGATGATGAGGAAACGGTGGACTGACATGAGTTTATCCGAATCCGGGATCGTGCCTAAGAACGTCCCTCCAACTCTTAGAGAATCAGCGACGTTCTTCAACATTTGTCGCGCCTTGTCGGAACTTTCGAACGCGTAGTGCATGCAGAACTGCATCGAGACGACGTCAAACAGGGGGTCGAGTTGAGCGGGTTCGAGGATTTGGAAGATGTCCGTCTGTGGGTAGGGAGAGGGTCAGTGGTGGAGGACATGGGACAGGGTTTGATGGGCTTTAGTTTGGGACTTGCGCCGAAACAATCGGCGCGTATGAAGTGGGCATTGAAGCGACGGTCCCTCATCTCTTGGTACCTTTGGCGAGCCTGCTCGACCGATACTCCGGCGACGTCTGGGTCACGCGGATCATTCTCTTCCAACATCAGCATCCCATCAAGAGTACAACACGTCTCCGTTTGGCCTACTCACCCAATCCATAATAGTCCTTGACGCCGGCCTTGGACCATTTCATCAAATCGCCGCCTTTGCCACAACACATATCCATGACCTTCCAATCGCCTCTCCAAACGCCTCGATCAAACAGGTGCGAATTCGATGGGTTCGGTTGAGGTCTCCCGTAGCGGTTGATGAGCACGGATTTGATCCAGTTGTTGAAGTTCTTGAGCCCGATGATGGGGGAGGCCGTTCGGACCTGTCGACCAAAGTTGGGGCGGGCGTTGTCTGAGGAGTATTCACGGGAAGTGAGTTGCGGTGTTTGGTGGCTAGTCATGTACGTGGTACTGACAATGGTTCGTGACGAGTGTGACATCATGTTGTATCCTCCCCCTCTTGTTCGCTTGCTCATCCTCCTCCGTCGTCGTCGTCGATCGAGGTCGTTTAGGCAAGCCATTAGCAGGAACGACATTCGTGAGCGCAGGTGTGGCCATTGTCGTACTCGCCACCAAGTTCGTCGTTGCCTGCACCCTCAGAGGATTGGCCGAGGTGTGGGACTGCACCAATTCCAACCTCGTGATGGGGATCAAGACCGAATAAGGCTCGCTGACGCGTTTAGTAGGCGCATAAGGGCGTGGGAGAGGCGTGGTGGTCGCGGTCGTGGTGGTGGGTTCGTGTGGGGATCCGAGGAGGTCGTGTAGGGATCGCATTTAGGTTGTTGTATCGAGGGGGCAGAGATGGAAGGAGAGGGAGGTGCGACGCTCGAGTGGTATGTATGGGCTTGGGCAGCGGACAGGCTGGCAGGCGTCAGCTGACTCGGGAAGAATCCAATTTTTTCACCGTCGACAGGTGTAAGACGTGTTGAGCGATTTATCACTACATTATTCACCCTTCAAGCAAACAGGGTCGCTGCCCTTCAGACCACTGCAGAATTTTCCCCGGCACCCCGCGACGCACGGACCACCGTACATGATCCCCGAGGCGCGTCGCTACGCGTCTGTGCCCCTCCCTCTCTTTCTCCCCTCCCCGCCCCTCCCCCCTCAACGCGACGATGGATTCCGACGATTCCGACGTCTCCAACGTGCGCCGCAACCGTCGTCACCCCACCAAGCCCCCTACCCGTCTCTTCCACCCTTCTCCCGACATCGAAGATGGCCAACAAGACGATGATGATGATGACGTTCGATCGGTCGTCGCGTCCAAACGAGCAAGAACGGAACGGCAAGCTTTGACGACGACGACGACGACGACGACCAAGGCAACAGGGAATCGGACGACCAAGAGGGCTTTACCTAGGTTTCTCGGCGATGAGGACGATGAAGATGAGGGACCTCGTGGTCATGGTCGTGTGGGAGAGACTTTTTCAATGCTCGATGATTTGTTTGGTGATTTGGAACGCGTACCGGCGTTCAACAAGGCGACCGATAGGGATAAGGCGAATACGAGGGACAAGGACAGGGAACGAGCAAGGGGTGGAGCAGAGGTCGAGATCGTCCTTCCTCCTCGAGTCGAAGAAGATCCATGGGGGGATAGCCACACCAACGGCATCGATCCCGTAGGTGGTCTAGCCTCGACTTTGGACGTCGACGGTATCTCGGGCAAGAAGCAACGACAACCCATGGCCAAACTCAACGACGTTCGACTCCTAGGTCCCTCTGGATTCCCCAAGCTTTTACTTCAAATCCAAAAATTCAAAGTCAAGGCTGTCAAGGGGGAAGAGATGAAGGATCTGAAAAGGGTTTTGCACATGTATCAGTTGTGGTGTCATCAGATGTACCCCAGGACCAACCTCAGGGATACGTTGAAGGTGGTTGAGAAGTTGTGTCACAAGCGATCTGTGCAGGTGAGGACTTGTAGGGTTCCAGCCCAGGGCGATCAACATTCGGGCAACTGATCCTTTGGATCGGTTCCGTTCATAGTCGGCATTGAAACACTATAGGGAAGAATACAAATTCGCGACACAACCCGCACCCCCACCGGACGCCTTAGGGGCCGAACAAGAAGATCAAGACGGTCAAGCTTTCGATCAATCCCATGGTCTTGTTTCATCCCCTACCGGTCCTATTGCTTTGACGAGGTTGAACGCCGATACCGTTCTAGCCGAGATGAATGGAACTGATGGAGCGATGGATGAAGAGGAGGACGAAGATTGGGACGAAGAAGCTTTTGAAGCCATGTTCGCGAATGAGGAGAACGTCTTGGACGAATTGGGGAGGAACGCTTCGACCACGACGAGTGCGACGACGAAGCAAGGTGGCACGACTGCTGCGTCGAGGATGCCGGATTCACGGCCACGACAAGAGGAAGAGGATGTTCCGGACGATTTGGACGAAGAGGATTGGATGGATGATGAAGCCGAAGCGGCGATGAGGGAATTGGAGGGATGACTTCTCCAGGTGTATGGCGAGGCCTTACGACGAGCCACAGGCATTCGAAATAGAGATCGCGCCGTACCTAGCTTCTTCAGCCCTCTCCTCATCGAGTTGACACTAGAAGCTAGTTGTAAGCCATATAACTGTCATCTTTGGTCACCAGTTAGGCTCAGCTCCCCGGGGTACCCTGTCTTTCATCTAGGTGGGTTGTTTTCGGCCTCGTGTTGTAAGATAAAGCTCATTCTCCTGTATGGCGCAAAACGTATAAGCCATTGCATAATAGCGTTCCTTCTGATTACCCCCACACGCGCATGGACTCTACAAACTTTGATCTGCTTACGCCACATGAACCTTGGCGAATGCGTTGGCCAAATCGTTGGCTAAACCATCATCCTCTCCCTTCTCGACCTGGTCCTTGGGTTCTCGTGCCTCCTCCTTCTCAGCCGCTTGAACGACCTCATCTTCACTTTCACTCTCCTCCTCCTCTTCTTCCTCTTCCTCCAACTCATCCAATTCATCCAAAGCGTCCTCATTCCCCCAAACGCCTAAAGCCTCCCTAACACTCTCATAACACTCATCCCCTTCCTCCCCCAAATTCCCATTCAATTCCAAATCCTTCAACCCTTTCAAATGCATCCTAATCGCTTTGGCCAATTCGAAAATCGGGACCGAGTTCATTTCGTTGGATTGGAGTTTGAGCGATTCGAGTAAAGGGTTGGATCCGGTCGATAGGACGGTCATCATTGAGAGCGCTCCTTTGGAACGGAGGAGGCAGTCGGAGAGGTTGAGGATGCGCAAGTTGGGCCAGCTGTTTCGGAAAAGAATCGAGGGAGAGGGTGGGCAAAGAAAAGAAATCAGGTTCCGAGACGAGATCGTTTCTGCAAGACCGAATGAGATGTCCAAAAACGTACAAAGGCAAACTCCTCGCGATCGCTTTGGACCCTCGTTGGGTAGCGGTATTGTCCTGCAAGTCCAACACCTCCAAGCCTTTGTTCTCCCTCAAGCCTTGGACGATGGCTTGGATGCCTTCCATTCGGATCCCGTTCTGCGGCATGCGCACTTCTTTCAACGATCCGAGCGCGGCGAAGGCTTTGGCGAATGCTTGCGACGATCCGTTCTCGAGCCGGTTACGACCTGGGAGTCGAGTCGAGAGGCGAGTCGAGAGGCGTCAGAGCAAAGACCGGTCATGGGGATGACCTTGGCCGTTGTCACTTACCACAGATGAGGGTGGTCAAAGTACTGGGTCGGTGGTGCTTCTTGTGGTTTTCGGCGTTGTCGAACAAAGCGCGGGCGATCATGGCTCCTCCGGCGGGTCCGATGCCGTTGTTGTTGAGTTTGAGGACTCGAAGGTTCGGGTGCGACGAGATGAATTCGAGCCTGGAAAGCGATCTCGGATGATGTCAGTTCAAACGTTTTGCGACGCCCCACTCGCAAGACGGACATGGGTTCGGCGGATCTTCCCCCAAACGCATTATCACTCAAATTCAACTCGGTCAACCCGTCGACGCTCAACAGACTCGTACACAAGCTCTTCAACGCCAAAGGGATTTCGGAGATCAACCTCGACGTGAAGATGTCACTGAGATCGACCGTCTTTAACCCTTTTTGGGATTCGAGAGCCTTGGCTAGACCTTGGGATGCGCTTACGCCGAGGGTGTTGCCGGAGAGGATGAGGGTCGTTAATGGAGGGGGATGGGAGACGATTTGGTCGAGGTAAGGTTGGATCGAGTCGAGGTCATCGAATTTGAGGGCGCGGCCTTGCAGAGCGAAGGTCGTGGACGACGTGGCTTCTGCAGGTGGTGGGAACACGAGGTCAGTTGAGAGAGGAGTGGAGGGGTGGAGGGGTGGAGAAGGCCAAGAAACGACCCGTCGCCTGATTGACCTTGTGGTGTGGATGATGCCATCGTGTGTTTAGGGGTGTGTGGGCACGCGTCTGAAGCAAACTCCCCAAGGTTGACGTTGAGCGAAAGGGGGGCCCAAGACGTGGAGGAGGGATGACGACGAGCAGCGACACAAGCAAAAGGTTGGGGATTAGAGATAAAACAATTGAGTATTACCAAAGGGCGATCCGTGAAAGCGCGCGGCTCCGCAACCCCGTAGCATCGCGCAGAGCCGAGCGTCGTTGCTTCGCCTCCCATCCCTCGCAAGTTGAGTACACCCGACCCATGCAGTCCCTCACATGGAGTGTACGCTCCCTATCCTTGGTCTCGCGTCGATGCATCTCGTCGACCTCGACCTCGACCCCATCCACACCACCCGCTCCTGAAACGACCCCCGCTTCTCCCGCCGCCGCGGTGTGGACACCTAACACGAAACGAACGGGTGTGCTGGCGAGGAAGTTGGGCATGACTGCGTTGTGGCAACAGGGCGTGAGGGTGCCGGTGACGGTGTTGCATGTACGTATGGGTTTATACACGCCCCCGCGTAGCTCGTCGTCAACTCGATACTAAATCTCACTCTTGGCACACAGCTCGACGACGTCCAAGTGATCGAATCGCGTTCGTACCCGGCCACGACCAAATCGCCCGCTCACCACTCGGTCATCGTCGGCGCCAGTCCTCGAAAGAGGAAGACGACCCACAACGCCCTCTTGGGTCAATTCGATAAAGTCGGCGTCGAACCCAAGATGAGCTTGGCCGAGTTTGACGTGTCCGAGGATGCGTTGGTGCCTAGTGGTGCGTTCGGGAGAAAGAGGGCCGGGTTCGAGTTGTTGAGAAGAAGAGTACAGGGGAGCTGATCCATACGCACGTACAGGCACTCGTTTCTCCGCGGCCCATTTCGTTCCGGGTCAACATGTCGATACCCAAGCACCTTCGTAAGTCATCCGAGACGAAAGCGCTTTGAGCCGCGAGAAAGATCCTTTCAAAACTCAAACCGCGTTGTTCCTCAGCATCGGCAAAGGGTTCCAAGGTGCGATGAAACGCCATGGGTTCAAAGGACTGCGCGCGTCGCACGGGACCTCGGTCTCTCACCGATCCCACGGCTCCACGGGTCAACACCAAGACCCGGGACGGGTATGGCCCGGGAAGAAGATGGCCGGTCGTATGGGGGGCAAGAACGTCACAACCCAAAACTTGCTCGTACACCGCATCGATACGTTGCACAACGTGATTTACGTCAAAGGCTGCGTCGCCGGTGCGCCTGGAGGTTTTGTCAGGGTCGTTGATGCCAAAAAGAAGGTGGGGTGGAAGGCGTTGAGCAGGGCCAAGTTTGGACTGGATAGGGAGGAGGGAGAGGTGCTGCAAGGGATCAAGGGATTGCCGATGCCGGTCGGCAGTGAGGAGATGGTCAAGAACTTGGCCCTGCCGAGGGAGATTGAGGTGGTGCTCAAGGAATCGTAGAGCAGGGAGGAGGGTTCGGGCATTGGGGGTCGTGGCACTGTGCCAGTGAGATGTCGCTTGATAAGACAGTCGGGAGTAGCGAGATGGTACGAGGGACGCATGGGTTTCGATGCAGTATCCTGGGAGCTGCGGTGAGAGGTGTGCTCGCGAGCTCGGCCGCTGCGAGGGCCTTTTCCCGAGTCACCCGAGTCAGAATGAGACGTTGGTTCCAGTACAGCATGATCCAAGGAGCAATCAAGGTGGTTCAGAAGGGTCTTTGAGCTGCAGCGCTTTCGCCGGAGCATGACGAGAGGGGTGTCAAGCTATGCCGATTTTGCAATGGGAAGCCGAGTTGAGAAGCGCGAATCAGCCGATTCGAAGCGCGCTTATTATGTAACACCCGGCGCCAGTTAGCACGAGTAGTAGTTAGCTTCTCGCCCTCGGGTTAGTTTTACTCAAGTACGACGACACAACCCCCCTCTGTGCGCATCTACCCGTCGTCGTCGTTCGTTTGTCGTCGTGTTGCTTTCCCCACTCGTGTGATTGATCCGCATACAAAGCTCTCCAAAGATGGTCCGTACACGCTCTTCAAGTACGAATGGAGATGATCACCATGCTGAGATGCTATGACGTTTCCCCCTCTTCTAAGGATCCCACATCACCAGAGCATGGTGGTGGTGGTGGGAATGGGAACGGGGATGGCAATGGCCATGTTACCGCTGCCACAGCCCAGCAGCAGCCCCAGCAGCAGCAACCTCAGCATCAGCAGCAGCAGCCGCCACAGCCGCCACAGCAGCACCCAGGCGTAGCTGACGACTCACCCGCCGGGCGTGGTGGTGGAGCTGGCGCTGTCTCGGTGTCGCCCTCCCCGGGTTTGAGTGTCGCTCCGATAGATGTTGACATCGTTTCCGTTGATGACCGTGAGTGCTTGTTGTTCTTTGACTTGGAGGGTTCTGGGTCAGAGCTGTGGCGTGGCGGAGGGGCGGAGGTGGTTTGTGTGTGTGGACATCGACGCAAAGAAGGGGCGGGGGGGGGTCCCACACCACCACCACCACCACCGCGTAATTACCTCCTTTTGCCTATCGACATCATCCAAGATCATCAACAAACCCCCAAGAACTACGACTGACCACGGCCTCCCATCTTGCCACAACAGACGATGCTTTCGCCAACAAGCACCTGACCGACATGGGCGAGGAGGTGCACGACTTCAAGGTCTTTACGTGGAAGCTGAGCGACTACCGCAGGGCCGACAAGCGCTTGCTCTCGCCCGAGTTCTCGTGTGGTGGCCACAAGTGGTGAGTGGGGGTGGTGGGTGTGGGTGCACTTGTTGCGTTGGGGGGGATGAAGAGTCAGCCTGCTGGGGGGTTCGGCTGTGACTAGGACGACGAGGTGGTGGCCCAAGTCGAGGGGGGCGATGCTCAGAGTGACACTAACCCTCGAATCGGATGACCACGGTCTACAGGAACGTGCTCTTGTTTCCGATGGGCAACTCGAACGGCCAAGCCAACGACATGGTCTCGGTCTACCTCAACTATGGCGACCAAAAGGCGTCCGAGGGGTGGCATGTCTGTGCCCAGTTCGCACTCGCCATCTCCAACCCTTCCGATCCGACCGTCTACATCCAGAGTCGTAAGTACTTTTGACGCTCCGCGGGTGCACTGACCCCCGATTCGCGAGCGCAGGTTCGCACCCAGCCCCCTCTCTCATCTTGCTGACATCTCGCGATTCGATGACGATGACTCGTATGCGCCAACAGAGGCCCACCATCGGTTCACCCAAGAAGAACAGGACTGGGGTTTTACGCGCTTCGTCGAACTGCGCAAGCTCTTCTCCGTCTCCGAGGGACGACCGAAACCCATCATCGAGAACGACGAAACGATCATCACCGCGTTCGTCAGGGTCCTCAAGGATCCGACCGGTGTCTTGTGGCACAACTTTCACAAGTCAGTTCATAAATACTATCGCGGGAATGGATTGTCTTGGGAAACTGATCATGGTGTCCACGACGCTTCGCTGCAGCTACGACTCCAAGAAGGAGACGGGCCACGTCGGACTCAAGAACCAAGGCGCAACGTGCTACATGAACTCGCTGCTTCAGTCCCTCTTCCTCACCAACAGTTTCCGCAAGGTCAGTTTGAAGCTGTGGTTCCCCAAAAGCGAATGACTGACTCGGCAGCGACCTTCCCTTCCTCCAGGCCGTGTACCAAATCCCGACCGAAGACGACACGATCGACACCGTCCCGCTCGCTCTCCAACGCGTCTTCTACAACCTTCAAACCTCGGATCAATCCGTCGGCACGACCGAGTTGACCCGATCGTTCGGCTGGAAGGGTTTCGATTCGTTCTTGCAGCACGACGTGCAAGAGTTCAACCGCGTCTTGTGCGACAAGTTGGAGACCAAGATGAAGGTGCGTTTCAAAAGACAGTAGCCTCGTATGCTCGGATTGGAAGCTGATTCATCCATGTTGTTCATACACAGGGCACAGCAGCGGATGGGGAGATCAAACGCCTGTTCTCTGGTACGATGAAGAGTTACATTAAATGCATCAACATCGATTTCGAGTCGGCGCGCACCGAGGACTTTTACGACATCCAGCTCAACGTCAAAGACATGCCCAATCTCGAGGCCTCGTTCAAGGACTACATCGCGATGGAGACACTCGAAGGCGAGAACAAGTACAACGCTGAGGGCTTTGGCTTGCAGGATGCCAAGAAGGGCGTCATCTTTGAGAGCTTCCCGCCCGTGTTGCACTTGCAGCTCAAGAGGTTCGAGTACGATATGCAGAGGGATCAAAATGTCAAGGTGGGTGCTCCACGCAATTCGTCATCTGCTCTGATGATGGGACCCGTGTTGACGAAGGGTCCACGGCGTTCCCCACAGATCAACGATCGACACGAGTTCCCACTCGAGATCAACCTCGAGCCGTACCTGTCTGAACAAGCCGATCGTTCGGAGTCGTACAACTACAAACTGCACGGCGTACTCGTCCATTCCGGCGACGTCCACGGTGGGCATTACTTTGTGCTCATCAAGCCTTCGGCCGATGGGCGTTGGTTGCGTTTCGATGACGATCGCGTGGTCCCCGTCACGGACCGAGAGGTGCTCGAGGACAACTTTGGTGGAGAGCCGCTGCTCAACAACGGCGCGCACCCACCCAATGCCAAGCCGGCGATGAAGAGGTTCACGAACGCTTACATGCTCGTGTACATTCGGGAATCGAGGGTCAGGGAGATCTTGGACCCGATCACGATCGAACAAGTACCCGAGCACCTTCGTTTGCGCTTGGAGCGGGAGCGGAGGGACGCCGAGATGCGCAAGCGGGAGCGCGACGAACAACATTTGTACCTGACCGTCAAGCTCATCACGGATGAGACCTTCTCCAAACATCAGGGGTTCGACCTCGCGACGTTCGACGACCGGACCGTCGCCGCGACCGAGTTGCCGACTTATCGAATCCTCAAGGCCAAACCGTACGTCGAGTTCCGCGCCGAGATCGCTCACCAACATGGGTACAACCCTGAGGATATTCGTTTGTGGGTTCTGGTCAATCGCCAGAACAAGACGGTGCGACCCGATGCACCTATCTCGGATGGGGATCCGACTTTGACGATGGAGGTCGTCAGGGACAAGATGGCGTCGAGGCAACAGGACCTCAAGTTATACCTCGAATACATCTCCAAGGAAGAGAAGGCCGAGGTTAGTAATGCTTTTCGGGATATCAAGAGTGCGTGTGCGTAGGCGTCGAGACTGATCAAGATCCGATTTTTTATTCTCTTGAACTACAGTGGCAAAAGAACCACCAGAATGAACCGCCGATAATGGTCTTTGTGAAGAACTTTGACGTCGCGCACCAAACCCTGGCCGGTCTCGGCCACTTCCACGTCCACCGCCACATGCGCGTCCTGGACCTCGCGCAAATGATCAATGACCGCATGGGCTTCCCCCCCTCGACGCCGTTGAAGATCTACGAAGAGATCAAGCCGAATATGATCGAGTTGATGAAGATGAAAGCCACGTTCTTGCAGAGCGAGATCCAGGATGGTGATATCGTATGCTTCCAAGTCGACATGACCGAACGGGATTCGTTGTACGTTTGAGCCGAATATACTCCTTCAGTTGTTTGAGAGGTCGGAAGCTGATCTTAATTCGTTCTCGGGGTCGATCCACACGCGCACATTCGACACAGACCACAAGATCTCGACAAGCAAAACATGTTCACGACGCCGATCCAGTTTTACGACTTCTTCCTCAACCGCGTCGTCGTCACGTTCAAGCCCAAGTACGACGATGCCAATGCAAAGGAGGAGTTTGAGATCACGCTCAGCAAGAAAAACAATTATGATCAGGTGCGTTCGTGTCTCTGTAGTGTGCCGCTGAATGTTGACAGAGTAGGGTCAGCTGACGACCCGCGTCTTTGTGTTTATAGATGGCTGGGAGAGTAGGGGAACGCCTCAAGCACGACCCGCTCAAGTTGCGCTTCACGCAAGCCAACGGTCAGAACGGACAACCGAAGACGATCGTACGCCGCCAAGGGAGCATGACCGTCGCCGAGCTCGTGTCACCGAGCTACAACATGACCCACGCCGCGAACCTGTTGTACTACGAGATGCTCGACGTGTCCATCATCGAGCTCGAGACCAAGAAGAGCTTGCGCATCAGTTGGGTCGGCCCGACGAACAAGGAAGAATCGTCGCATGGCTTCTTGCTGCCCAAGAACACGACGATCCACGACTGCGCGCAGGATTGGTTGCGCAAGGACGTGAGGATGCAGAACGGTGGCTCGGGCGAGATCCGCATCTTCGACATCGTCAAGGGGACCATTCAACGCATCTACACGGGGAGCGAACTCGTGCGGGACGTCTCGGACCAGACCGAGTTGTTCGCCGAGGAGGTACCGCTCGAGGAATCGAGGGCCGCTGATGGCTCGCGCGTCGTGCCGTGCTTCCACTACAACAAGGAACCGTCGCGAACGCACGGGATCCCGTTCCGATTCGTGCTCAAGCCGCACGAAACGTTCAACGAGACCAAGAAGAGGCTACAGGCGCGCCTCGGGCTCGGTGACAAGGAGTTCGCCAAGATCAAATTCTCCATGTTGCAGAACGCCATGTACCACAAGCCGATGCCGTTGAACAACGGCGACGTCTTGTTCGACCACAAGTGGCAGGACGACGACTTCATCGGGTTGGATCACCCCGATAGGCGGCGAGCACCGGCCGAACGAGGCGTACAGATCAACGGGTAGAGGGGAAAGGACGGGGAAAAAAAATGGCGACAACATCTTCGTTGGTCGTTCGATCTTTCGTGGGGCGCGTGTATGGGTGTGTTTGGGCATGTGTGTGTGTGTGTGTGTGTGTGTGTGTGTGTGTGTGTGTGTGTGTGTTTCGGAAACCCCTTCCCGCCCCTTGTTTTGTTTTTTATGGTCGATATAATCCGATCTTCTTCTCTTCCTGCACCACCCCCACACCGTCTCCGTTTATGATGCCCACACCACCATCATCACACCTCTTGTTCGTGATCGACGCCGGTGCCACCCAACCCGCCCCCTATCAACTCCTCTCTCCTCACCCTCCTCCCTCTTTCTTCCTTCCCCATGGCGTAGTTGTGTCCCGTCTTCCTTTTTTTTTCACACTATACGCCTTCCCCGCCCCGCTTCTTTCTTCTTCTTCTTTCTCTCTTCTTTGTCTCTTCCCCTCTTCTTCTGCTCTTCTCGTTTTTTTGTATGAAATAGCAACGTCTGCTTCCGAACACTTCTATTAGCATAGCCATTCTCGCTCTCCAGTTGGAACTTTCTGGACACAAGGGGTGAAGTTCGATATTTCTGGCAATATGGCATTGAGCCAGTATAACTATTCGCCAAGACAAGGAAGTGAACAGGGTTGAGCAGATATGTACTACTACAGCGGAATACGACAAGAAAAGAAAAGAAAAAAGCGCAAACTACAAGGAGCGAAACAAAAGATGGCCCCTAATCGACCTTGATCTGCGACCAATCGCGCACCGTTCCAGCACCCGGACCGAATCGACGATTCTTCTTGATCCGAGCCACCTGTTCGGCGTAGACTTCGTCACTCTGCTGGTCGCTCGTAAGAACGAGGTTACCGTAACGACCTCGGCCGACGCCGACCCATTTGAGCGCATGGGTATCATCGCCCCCTTTGACGGCCTCCGACTCGGCGACCGAACGCAATCCGATCCCACGAGTGGCATTCGCGAAGCGAACTCGATAAATGCGCTTCTCTGCAGGTGAGGTCGGCATCGCATCTTCGCCGCCTCGACCAAAGCGGGATTCGGCGCGCAGACTCGAGCGAAGCGCCGGTTTTCCGTCTTCGGTAGGGGGTAACGACGCTTCCCTCCCAACGGGGGAGAGCGAATCGCTACCTGTTGACGATCTTCGTCGAGCGGCGGTCCGACCCGACGAGTAGGAGACGTAGGTTGTATCACCGATGGATGACTCGATCGAGGCGCTGCTAGCCTTCTTGGGCTTGGACGCAAAGAACGACCGCCGCTTGGCCTTAGAACTACTGTTGATTAAGGAATCGCCGTCCCCACCTTCGGTCGACGTTTCAGACGCGAGCGAATGGATGGACCGGGAACGGCCGATCGGGCTCTCAGAAGCGGAACCAATTGATGGCGAGGAAGACGGGACTCGCGCAAGGTTGCGAGAAGCACCGACCGAATCGACCGACAAGGCGGGAGGGCTGAGTTGCGAGTTCCGCTTCTTTCGACCAAAGCTGAAGAGACCGCTGCTTCGTTTCGAGATGGAGCCCCTGGACGAGTTGATCGAACCTGTCGATGAGCGTAGAGAAGGCGAAAAGTTGGAAGTCGTCGACGAGTTGGACATCATGGATGCTGAGCGAACGATGCCGGGTGTGGCCAGGTCGGGTGGAGAGCGGTACCTCGACTTGGCCTCTGGGTTGCGGTCGTCTTGGTACATCGGCGCAATGAGATCGACGATCTCATCGAAGTCGTCGTATTCACGCTCGGTGCCTTCGTCCTCGTCTTCCTCGATCGCATCGTGTCGAACGTCGCGGGGGGAGCTTGTTGAGCTAACGCTCCTCTCCTTGCGGGCGCGTGTCGGGAATGTCATCCGTGGTGGAGGCGGGCTGGGGACATCGGAAGCGGACTCGGGCGAGTCGTCTTCGCTAGCGCCATCGCCGGCCGTGTCGTTGTGCAGTGCATTGGCCGCATCATAAGCCGCCTGTTGGGCATCGAGCTCGTTTTTCTCGTTGGCGGCGAAATCTTCGGGCCCCAGCTCGGCCATGACCCTCTGGAATTCCTCCAAGAAACCTGGGAGAAATGAAGCCAGAGTGAGCTTCCCAGCTCCGGTAAGACCCACTTGAAAAGGACTGACCTTCGGGCGCCGGAAACTCCAAATCTCCCCATTCGGTTGTGGCAATGGGTGAGCTGACTAGGCGCGCACCATCAACAACGACGACTTCTTCGGCCTTGGTCACTTGCTCGGCCTGCTGGGCCTGTTCGGCTTGTAGCCGCTGTCTTCTACGTGAACCAGCAGCCGAGTAGTCGACTTCACCGTCGTTCGAGCACAAGGACCGATCGGCCTCGCTCTTCCCTTCTGGTTCGGCGGTCGAGAGTGATCCGCTCCTGCTCTTGGTACCAAAAGCGCCAGGAAGGTCGTCGGTCTCGTTCTCCGAAGTTCCGGCCGAGGAAACGTCGTCCTTCGGCGCGGTGCGTGACTTCGAACCCGCAGCTCCCCATCCCCAACTCGCAACAGCGCCGAGACCGCGCCACGCCGTGTATCCAACGGCCATGCTACCAGTGACAAGGGCTCCGACCGCGGCCACCCCGATATCAGCCGCGGTGCTGCCACCGGCTTCGCCGGTAGAATTCGAAGACTCTACCGATTGAGTGCTGGGGTTCAACTCGTCCATAGGGGCAATTGCTTCGGAAGCTTGGCGGGTGCTCTTGGTCGGTTTTAACGGCGAGGGTGTGACGAGATTGATTGTCGGGGTGCGCACACCAAAGTCAGATTCTGCGTCGTTGCTCATGCTCGGGCGAGGAGTGGCGAAGGTCTGGTCGGCAGATCCAATGTCGTCATCTTCTTCTTCTTCTTCTTCTTCCGAAGATGGCTCTGGTGACGCAGCACGAGCAGGAATGGCGGCGGCGGCAGCCTCCGATTCCTTGCGACGGTCATCCCGTTCGCGTTCTGCTTGCATCTCACGTTTAAGATCCGATGCGACACTCGGAGTAGGCTCCGACGAAGGTTGAGTTGTAATGGGCGTGGGTGCGGCGGCGAAGGTTGTAAGGACGTCCTTGGGAGGCTGGATAACCACGGATGTAGGCGAAGCTGTTGCCGACGCTGCAGCGATTGCGGCTGCAGCTGCACCAGCTTGCATAGAGGGACGCCTCGACGTCCGGCTGAGAGTTGAGGGCATTCGAAGGCCGAGGCCGGCATAGGAATAAGCTGAGGCCGGTTCGCTTGAGGCATCGATGGGCGAAGTCGTTGCAGTCGGTTCATCGGATATGTGTATTGTCGTGCTCGATGACGCCGTCGACAGCGATGGTCGGTCAAGATTGGCGTTGGTTGCCTGCACCGGTGCACGCTCGGCTTTCGGCTCGGCTGGAAGTCGAGACTCGACGCTGGGGAACGCCGGCTGCGAAGGGGTGGGATCATCGTCACGACTGGTGGCGGGCGACAGATCTAAGAATGAACCGTCGCTGAGAGCAGGTGAAGCGCCAAGCAATGGAGTTTTGGCTCCTGGGGCTCGCAACCGTTTGGGCCGCGGTGGAGCTTCGGACGACTTCTTACGCGAGCCGGAGGCAGACGAGTTCCTGGACGCCGAACGACTAGGCACCACCGTCGCGGACTCGCGGCTGGACTGTTGTGCTTCCGAAGAGTCGGGCGAAGCGGAGCGAGGGAGCTGGGCTTGTGGCTGCAAGAAAGGTGATTGAGCACAATCGGGAGGCTCGCTCGAGCGCTCCTCGGGTTCGACGACGCTGTCTCCCTTGTGTACGACCTCGGCACCCGGCTCGGACGGTTCTGCGGTGGCCTCCTCCTCTTGTTTCGACCCAGTGGGGGCAGTGGAAGTGGGCCCTGCGAGCTCGCTTTCAGTGAAGGACGATCGAGGCGAATCCATGGATGTGACAATCGGCGGTGGGGTTCCAGTGCGTTCAACAAGACTCCCAAGGCCGCCTTTATCCACCAGAGTCGGCTTGTCGTCGAGGGACGGTGGCGCTTCTTGGTGTAGGGACGCCGAGTCGTTATCATATTCGCTCGAGGCGTCATCGTCGGTCGTGGTGAGCGTCGAGGATACTTTTTGAGCATGTGACGGGATCGGGAGGACGGTTTCAGCCGGCTTGTTGATCGAGTACTGCGATGCCGCCGAGGATGGTTTCGAAACGGGAACGTTCGTGATGGCTTGGTTGAAGTGACTGAACCCGGCCTCCATCGAGGAATCGGGGGAGTCGATACCTCGTACCAGGGATCGGAGATCATCGTCCACCAATGGATTCTCGTCATAACCGTCGATGGTCGAAGACAGTTCCTCTTCTTCTTCGAACGAGTTATCGGCATGCGTCGAAGCCACTCCATAGTCCGGTGTCGGTCGATCAAGAGCGAAAGCTTTTGACCTGACGCTTGGCTTCGTCATTTCGGGTGAAAGGAAGGGCCGCTCAACGGCGCCATTCGGGGCTGACTTTGACGGCAGACCCGTAGGAACCTGCTTCGGGCGCTTTTCCGTGTTGGCCGAGTAGATGGCACGCTTCGGAGAACTTCCCTTGCGCGACTTGGAGGGGAACACTTGGCTTCGAGTGTACACGGGCCCATTCGCCGAGTCATCATGTGAAGTCGAAGTGGTAGAGTTGATAGCGCTCGAAGGCGATGAGATTGCCGAACCCGAGGCTGAGCTTTTGGCGCGCTCCGAGTTGATCGGCAATGACTTGGCGACCAGAGGTCCAGGGGAGGGCTTGTTCACATTGGCGCCGATGCCGCCCAGTCCTAAGCCACCGAGGCGGGGTGCGCCTCTGACTCTTAATGAGGACGACGACGACGGGGTCCGCGGTGATGAGCTCGCTGCGGTGGTGCCGTTCGACGAGGTGAAGGCGGTCGAACTCGTGCCTGCCCCGCCGTTCGAAAGGGCGGAGGCGGGGGGAGGCGACGAAAGCCGGTATTGCCGTCCTGCAGCGGCTCGATGAGTGGGGCGAAAGAGACCCCCCTGTATAGTTAAAGACGGCCGTACAGCGCATCAGCCTGTATTCGCAATGGCCATTGCTCATTGAAGTCGCGAGCTGAGACTCCAGTCTGAGGAGCCCGGGGGGGGGGGGGGGGGGGGCGGGGGCCGATCGACCCGGTGACACCAGTGAGGAGCGCGGAGGGAAAGGCCGGATGAAGGCCGGCGGCGGGTTGAGCGCTTATGTCGCAACAGTACTCACATACTCGGGTTCGGAGTCGGGCTGGTCATAGCCTTGAGGGCGATATGCCATTGGTCTAAGTTGTTGGACGCCTCAATGCAAAGCTGCTTGTTGTGCGGTCCTGATGCGAGTGTGGTGAGAGAAGGACGGAGGCACCAGGGCGGCGGTGACGCCGCGAGCGAGGACTCGAGCACTCGGGGAGGCTACTTCAGGGAGTTGCAATCAGCCCGGCCGGCGGCTGCGGCCCAAGGATTCGAGCACTCGTCGCCGCTTGGGAGAAACGACCGCCATGAAGTTTTGGACGCGAACGATACGAAAGTAGTGCATTCTGAAACAAAAAACCTCAAATCCCACCCCTTGTCACAGGCCGAACCAATGACGGGCAGCTCACTACTACTGGTGCACTGCCATGCGGTGCCCCCCCTGCCGTCGCCGATACGATTACTCGGCGATATTTTAGAGCGGACCTGTCCGGAGCTTGAGTCGGACGTTCTTCAAGCACTTCAACATGACTCGCCTCGGTACGATTCTTTCGTGCTCGGTTCGGCTGGCTCATTCGTTCGGACTAGGAAACATCGCGGTGCATCTACTAGGCTACAAGGGAAGTACACACTGCCTGGGTAACGGGCTCACTGTAGCGGCGGCGATCGATCCCAGGACCGATCGGACGGCCGTTGAAATCCTGGCACCCGTCGGGACCGCTCGCTCATAGAATCGGCTCAAGCCCTTTCACGATGCGCGATTAATCGGGCATGTGCTTCGGGAATTTTTTTTCCTCTTCGGTAGGAGTCTAGAAGATGAATCTGATAGGACTAAGTTCTCCACTGCCGTCGTTCGCGCGGGGTTTTGCTGAGCCCCGAAGGAGCCACGGGGGGTCCTGCGGATTTGGTTGGATGACACTGCGACATATGTGCACAAATACGTGATCAAGGCAGAGAGAACCAGATATTAACCTTTTCTTCCAAATCGACATCGTCTTGGATAATGCTTCGCCTTCATGCCGAGGTCCACTTTTGATTCCTCCGTTTCCGTGGATCGCTCAGCGCCAACCCTAGTTGATGAATCAAATTCTGCGCATACATCACACCTCCGGGTATGAGCACCGGATGTACCTTCTCTTGAAAGTGCTGGTATCCTTCCAAAAGGTGCCCGAAATCTGAAATGGATCGGGACAGGACGGAGATCGCCGTTTAGATGAAGAAGAGGATCCTCGAAATTGCTGCGGATCAACAGGCACTGACCGAAGATCGGCAAGCCTTCGCTTCGAGCGACCTCTTCTTGCAAATGCCGCAACTGGTTGACCCGTCTGCGTAACCAATGGTTATTAATTCGAGGCAGAGAACTACCACACGTGATCATCAGGCTCAGCTTACACTGCGGGGCGGAAGGAGTTAGGATCACCGCCGTCAGTTACGGCTTCTCGAGAGGATTTTCTGATCGTGCGAAAACTCACAGTTCGTGATATACTGCGTACCCGCGACGGTGTCATCCGTTCTATGTAACTTGCGATAAACGACTCTGTCCTTCGGGAACAGCCATCGCACGTGTCGGATCGTTTGTCTCATTCGTTCTTGCCACCAAGCGAGCTGGTCTGGGGTCAACGGGACGGTCAAGGACCACTTCGTCTTATCGTCTTGCATACCGAACAAGGCCTGCGCGACGAAGACGAACGGATGTATGAGTACTCGTTGCAAATTTTGATGTATGGTGCAGTCAAAAACTGACCAAATCCCACATTCCACTGTGCAGTTGCACCACATCGATCTTGTCCAGTCCTTCCAGCTGTTCGATGAACGGCACGATAAGCTTCTTGAGTCGATCTTCGACCCTCCCTGGCTTGTGCCAATCGGTATGGTCGGGGGTGTTGAACTCGTCCAGAGCGTCCATCCCATAGTGGAAGCCATTGACGACTCGCATCGCCACTCCTCCGTCGGTGCCGTCTTCATTGGTGTCCGAGTGGAAGGGGATCTCGCAAATGTGCGGCAGGCCTCGTTGATCCCAGCCATCAAACTTGGGTCCATGACCTTTGGTCAAATCGGCTGGTAATGCACCTGGTGGGTGCGATTTGATGTCATGGTAGTGAGAAATAGAAAGCTCGCGCTTGAAGAGCTGGCAGAAATGCACGAATCCATTTCGATCGACCGAATCGCCAATCACGAGAACCGTGGGGGGTTGAAGGCGCTTCTTGCGCAAAAATGAGATTGGATCGTTTGGGTCCAACGAGGCCGAGGACGTATGGTTGGAGAGTGTGACCCAGTGGGACGGATAAGGGTCAGAGGCGTAGACTCGATGCTCGGCAGAATAAGCATCAACAGGGAACTTGGGCTGCTTGCGATCGGGCCCATGCGTGAGTGTCCAAAGAGAAGAGAGGTATTTCGGTAGAGGAGGACAACGTTCCTCGTCGATCGGACGCCATTCGGTCTTGAGCGGTGATTCGAGGTCGACGAGCAGTCGTCCGGGCGAACCGAGGGCGTCACAAATTTCGGTACCTCGACGTGCGCTCAAGTCTGAACCTCTTTCGTTTGGAAACGAGACATGTAGATGTCAGCACATGCATGTCCCTGTCACTGTGCTAATAGGATCTGAGGGTGCGACGAATCATCCTCTCCTCGGGCGGGGCTGGTGTCGCTCCCCCCGAGTTCAGCTGAACCCTAAGCACCTGACGGGTTTTCGACGGATTCGCATGAGGAATAGTCCAGTTTTTTTTCGTAAAAAGTGGGTCACAAGATATTGTCATAACTCCTCGGGTTTTGTCCACCGGTAAAGACGATTGAAATTGTCTGCCTTCGAGGACTTACAGCATAGATCTGACCAGCCACGCGACGACGACGGTGCCGCCAAACAGCATCGCGAACTTTGGGCCTTGGACCTGCAGGTCCCGTCTTCTCATCTTCCACCACCCCGATTTTCTGAAAGCATCTGTCATAGATGGCTCCCTCGCATGACTGGCACCCCTGTTGCGCTCGCGCCATTGCCATTCTTGAGGATCCCTCGGAGAGGTACCGACGTCGGTCCGAGGCTTGTCCGATTCGCGGTCGCCGAACCTAAAAGCGGCGAGGCCGTGCTGAACTGCAACGAGGTGCTTGAGCCTGCTGCTGTGCCTTCTTCGATCGGTGGATCATCGGCACCTGCCAAGGAGTTGCGTCGTCGTACCGATGACATGTTCGAGGGTGGACGTTTCGGCAGTAAGTTCAACGACTCATACGCGGCGGCCCGGGGGTAAATGAAAAAGCACTCATCAGTCAATGTGGCCTGGGCCGATCGGTTTCGGGTCGACCTGGCGCAAGCGAGTCACCCACCCCCACATCGACGCCTCTCGGGTCCCAATGAGCAGGTCCGAGTGTCCAGAATCAACGCCTAATATGATGGGGGATACTGTGTCTTACAAACTATAATAACCTTCAGAGATTTGAATCCACTGCAATTCACTTCAAGCCAACTCCTCGCCATCATCTCAACCCGTGATCGACCCAATCTTGGCATTGACCCTGTCGAGCCCTCGCTCCGCCAACTTGAGCCCCTGATGATCCACCACCGCACCTGCGTCATTCTTTGCAAATCCCACTGCCTTCTTAAACATCGATTGACTCTGCCTCAAGCCTCCTTCAGCCCATGACTTGGTCTCCTCCCTCCTGACTCCGGAAGCGTCGGCGATTCTCGATCCATTCTCAACAACGAAGCCCGACAGGTTGCAAGCCATGGCCGCTGTGACCCTCGAGTCCCTGACGATGCCTTGCGCGGCCTTGGAGAAGGGTTTGAGTTTTCTCGACGAGTCCTTGGTCAACGGGGATTGTGTCAACGCGACGAGTGTCGAATCGCACGAGTGGACGGCAGACGAAAGGAGATCCAGGGCGTAACCCTCAATGTTGGGCATGCGAAGCGCGAGCGATACCTCAGCCAAATGTGTGCGCAGAACCGCAGCTCGTGTCGAGTAGTAATACGAAGTCAAAGTGGGACCCAGGATACTCGCTGGTGTCGCGCTCGAAAGGGTGGGACCGCCCGACGATGTGGACGGCGATGGCAGTGACGACGGACCCATCAACGACTCGGTGTAGCTCAGGGATGCGGTTTGCAACGCGTGAGCAGCGGTTAACGCACGACATCGAGCCAAAAATGTTTCAAAACTGATGAGAGACGACAACAGGGCGCGTTGCGTCGCCGGAGAGGCCTGATGACGGGATGAGCCTTGTTCCAGTAAGTTCACAGCCTTGGTGATCTCGGGCCGGATCGATGGCAAACCCTCGCTGGCAACGGTCACCGAGTTCGAGACCGCTCTTGAAGGTGGATGGGAACGCGACCAAAAGCCAAAGAAGGATGATGAAGGCGATACCAACTTCTTGGCTTCGACGCCTTTAGGGACTAAGGCTTCCAGCTTGTTTTGCCGGGCCGCGCCTGTCGATGCTCCGAGCGCTGGCAGAATCCCGCCAAGGTACCACCCTTCTGCACGCATATTCTCGCGTTCGTGCTCCACACTACCGGGTCGAGCGAGTTGACCCAGTCGCGCTGATAGGTCGCCGAGTTTGCGCGTCGCCTTGAGCTTCTCGCGCTGGAGCCAATGCGCCGTCGAGGATGGAGAAACAGGCGCCGACGCGAGGGCGTAGTAGATGCGCTCCCATGCTTCTCGAGCGGCTTCAAGTCGGTACCGACCTCCGATGCGTTCCCTGATGTTGGCGAGGCGCTGTTCGAGCTCGAGTGCAGCCCGATCGACCATTGCTGGTGTCAAACTAGGTCCGGTCGACGTCTCGGCGCGGCCTACGAGCGAGATGCCTTTCTTCGCCGACCTCGCGAGTGCATAGACGAGGAACTCTTCCGAGAGTTGCCATCCTGCGTCCCTAACTTCCCCTTGCGAGAGTCCGGCTTGTACCGCACCCTGTCGATCCTGATCTGAGCCAATCATCGTTCCTCCCGCACCGGAGAAAGGAGTTCTCATCGAGACTGGACCCATTGGCGAGGACGCGGAGGCAGCAGATCCGAGTGGGCTTCCAGCTCCCCAATTCTGTGCCGCCCAAGCTCCTCGAACAGCCAAGCGTGTGACTGGACCCAGCCGTGGGTCGGTGCCACCGCCCAAATGCCCACCGGACCATCCTTCCAGCTCCGAGGCCCACTCGTCGGGATCATCTTGCGTCGCGAGGTCGCCTTGCTGCGCGAGCTCGATGTACTCGACGTACGCATGCACACCTGCGAAAGTAGCGACCACCATGACGACGATGGTCACCGATCCATAAACGGCATAGCGGAAGATAGATCCGAAGAAGGAAGCGGTATGAAGCAAGGGAGAAGCGTAGTCCTCGACGGGCAACGCAGTGGGGGGCAATGGCTGGCTGGGATCGTGTTGCGCTTGAATAGACGAGCTTGATGAGGCAAGGGTAGGTTCTGGTGTCGAGAAAGATGGCGGGCGATCGACCAATACTTGGGAAGACGACGACAGGTTCACTTGGTGCAACCGAGTTGGACTGGGTGCGATGAGGATGAGAGACGACGTCGACGACGACGGTGCGAAGACTGAGCGTCCTGTTGGTCGTGCTGCACCAGAATGCATAAGCGTAGATGCGGCTGTCCCAATTCTTCGACTCGCCATGCTCTGTGAGGAGTGTGTTATGCGTAGAAGGTAGAACGAGCAAAAGAATATGTGGCGCGAGTGTCGGCGAGTCGTGAAGCAGCACAAACCAGTGTTACAAATGTCCAATTCGGATTACCCCAAATGGTCGTTTACCGCTGCTCCGGACGAGCTCCGGCCGGTCCGATCTGGGGTTTTTTGTTCCCTCGCACAAGTGGACGAGGTTCAGGTGTTTGATTTTGAATTTTATTTTGATGACGAGAGTTTCTTCGTTCTCTACTTTTGGTCCTGATTCCAGTATCCAGCTGCTCACACTCCTAGCGGGCTCAACATCAGCAGAGCTCGTCGTAATCCTCGGGTCGGTGGGTCGCGTCATCATTCCGATGTCGAATTCTTGGCAGCTAGCCTAGAGGTTTCTCATATTTTGGCCCTCGAAACGTACTTACTGCTTCCGATGAAGAGACTGGTACCCCGATACTAAAGGAGCATAGGAGACTAGAACTCCACGGTCCTGCATCTGCTCAGTGCTGTCACGGCTGAGGCTGACTCGTGGCGTGCTCGCAACGTCCGACCCCATGGCCGCTGGACGGTGATAGCCTGATAGGTAGGGTGGTGATCGACCGCCAGGCCGTGCCAGCTCAAGTCTCCGAGGTCGATCCCCTTCAAAAAGTTCAGCGCGGCCCATTCTTCCTCGATCTGCTGTGACTACCAAGATGTGGCGGGTAGTGTGTTGCTAGTAAGTACCTCAGGAGTGTCTCAAAAAAGTGAAGGCGTGTAAGGCATGTGCAAGGGCAAGCCAGCCTGTGCCAGGAATCACTGGGGGGCCGGGAGGGCTATGTACTGTCGTAGTCCGAAACGTCAAGCGTCAAGCGTCAAGCGTCAAGCGTCAAGCGTTGGTGGTCCGTGGTTCGTTACCTCGGAGCATGTCCACGCCGGGCGCTGCAGCTGCTGCAGGCAGCGGGGAGGCTCTCGAAAAATGAGCGCTGAGAGCAAAGATTCGGACAAGAGCCCTTACGCTTCCCGTCCTTCGGTCACCACTTGCTCGCACCCGCACCGCAACCCACAGGCCTGAGCTCGTACCGCCACTGGTCGACGCGACTATGTTTGCAGCCCTATCGATGCAGGCAACGGAACTTTCGCCTCGAAATGAGCCCGTGTTGCCACCGCTGCTGACGACTCCGACAGCGGCGACAGCAGCGACCGTGACAGCGACGACGACGATCATGCCGCCGGCTGTCACCGCTGTCACCGCCGCCTCCGTCGCCTCTTCTTCCGCCTCTCCAACGACTACATCGTCCGCCAAGACGACGGATATTTTCGCCGACTCGTCCACAAATGGCAAAGGAACCAAACCTGTGCGAGCCATGCTGGCCAGGGGTGCTGCGTGAGTACAGGATGTCGCCGATGCAGCTTTCTCGCACTGGCTTCGGGTTGTGTCTCCGACCGCCGACCGATGCGCCCTCTTAGGCTGCCCGCTTCTCTCGAGTCGCGCGGGGGCAACCTCGAGCTCGAATCCTGAGTCTCCTTCTGGACCGCTGCCGGCCAGGGTGTCTGTGAATCCTGACCTCGTTATGGGGAACATGGGGCGTGCGAGCCAGACCATGTGCAGCGCCTGTTCCTGTCAGACCCGTGCTGGAGCGGCTCATTTCGTGTGCCATCGCATGTGACGAGGCGCCTCCTCGGTCATGGTCGATTTTGGCTTACCGGCAGCCCTCCGTCGTCAGCTTTCGCGCGCGATCAAACCCCTTCGGCGTTCTTCAACTTCGGGGGCACGAATGGGCCCTTGTCAAGACGCGGGGCGGCCCGCAGAGTCAGTCAGACAGGCCCCGCGCAGTCAGTCGCCTACTGCCCGGCTGACGGATATCGGGAAATTTGGCGTGCTTCGGTGACTGTGACATTCATGGCTCAGGCTCGCTGACGGGACATTTCCAACGCCCTATTTCTTCACTTCACTTGTTTCGTTGCGACGTACCAGATGTGACCTCTGTCGAGCCCGCAAAGTCAAGTGCACTGGCGAGAAACCCATCTGTGCTCGTAAGTGGTCTTGTCAAAGCTTCTCCAATTCATTCCCCTCCCCCCACCGGTGCGAGAAAAGCCCGAACGCGCAAATGCAATGCGCGCCGCCAATCGTGTTCCGTCCGAATGAAAAGGTGGAAAAAAGTCCGAAAAAATGTACGTTGCATTGCACACTGATGATTTGTGATTAGTTGTAATTTGCTAATCTTACTTCGGTACAGCTGGTCTTTTGTGAAATGCTTTGCAGTGCAGCGTTCATAATTTCTCGCGCAGGCCCGCCGGTGCCACCCATGCGCTATTTTTCACCTGCTGATCAAATCAAATGCTCGCCGGTGCCCGCCGCACGTTTTTTGTCCGGTTCGATATACGCAGAATGCCTCAAGTCCGCTCGTGGCAATGCCTCTCTGTGCAATTGTGTGTATGACGGCTCTTCGACGCCCAAGCTCGGTCCCAAGAAACCGAGGGCCAAGAAGGCACGATTCACCACCACGGAGGACGACGCGGACCAACTCGCCGAGGCGTCTGCCTCCGCCGTCGAGCCGGTCTCGGCCTCGCCCGCCTCGGTCACGCGAGAAGCCACGGTCGAGTCGTCCTCCGTCGCCGCCACCAGCCCTGCATCCGCAAGCCCTGTTCTGCCACCTCCGAGAGCGTACCAGCAAACCCACCCTTTTCAAAAAACCGACTTCGCTGGTCCTCCCCTCGGTCCTGCCGGCGGCTCCGTGACGACTTCCCCCTTGCTGGCCGCCGCCGAGGGTGCTGCCAGCGCTCCATCGTACCCGCTCGGCTCATCGCACTCCCTCTCCCTGTCGACACTTGAACAGCCACACTATGCTGCTCCACCACCACCTTTGGAGCTACCGATTGCGTCCATATCAGATACGAGTGTCGGCATCACCAGAACCTCCGGACTGCCCTCGCTTTCCGCGCTCCATGCGGCCGGTGAGAAACGTTCTTTCGCCGAGATGCTGGCTCACCCCTCACCAAAGCCCAGTCTCGCACCCATCGTCCCAGCCATCCACGATGATGATGACGATGAGGACGACATCGACGAGGATGAGCAGTTGCTTGCTGGTCCCCCCTCATCCAAGCCGAACATGGCTGCCCATGAGGGGCCAGCGCGAAAAAAACTGCTGACCGAGACCGACGTCGAGCATCTCGTCGAGCGCATCTCCGAGCTCGAACGGCGTCTCAAGGTGCAGAATCAACCCTCGATTGCGCCGCGCGTGTCGGTTGCGTCTCCTTCGTACTTTGCGCAGGCGACGTTTCCTTCAGCGTCGGGCTACGGCATTCCGACGTCGCCATACGCTGGCCCCGGATCCCCATACCCTCGTTCGTACGCGATGGATCATCGCCGCTCCTTGTCGCGCAGTGGCGAGGTCCCGATCAGCACCGACATTTCTTCCGCTTGGACCCCCGAGTCGAGCTGTCGCTTCGATGCCGATGGACCCATGGACCCCATCACCGGTCGAGGACGGGCTGGCTCCTCGGCAGGCGCGTATGCGAGCTTCATTCCAGCTTCGTCGTATGGCGAGGCGATGCCGTCCGCTTCGGCCAACCGCGGATCTGCTTTCAGCAAACATATCCTCCCCTCGTATGCCAACAGCAGCTCGTACCCACCACTTGACTATGACAACGCGGCTGCACCGGTGGCTTCGTCATCCGCGAGCAGCGGACCGTCGCCTCCGTCCATCACGCGCGTCGACTCGTTTGGTTCGAGCTCGCTCGCGAGAAGCAAGACCTCAGCCGCCACCTCCGAGAGCGAGTACGGAAACAAGCCCGCTTCGGCGATCGATTCAATTTTCGCCGTCTCGGACTCGGGATCTGCGTCCCAATCGCCGATGGATGCCCTCAACTTGGACGCCTCTTTGTTCCAGATCCTGCATCCCGCTTGGGATATGAGCCTTCCTGGGCCTGCGATCGTTCGCCGCGTCGTTTCGGTTTTTTTCAATCGAGCAATGCGCGCAAGAGGAATGTTTGACCGCGCGCGCTTGATGGACGCATTGCGCAAGGCACCCTCCGAGCCCGACTTCCCCGAGACGGCGCTGCTACATGCCTTGATGGCCTATGCGGTTCTGTTCGTCTCGCCTGAGAGCCTGAAGGATGACCTCGGCTCCTCTCCCTACTGGGCGTCTGAGAAGAGCGCACGCGTATACCACTACAAGCAGGCAAAGAAGAGAATTATGGACGCGCCGCAATACGCCAATCAACTGCAAATCATCCAAGCGAGCATCGTTGCAAGCTGTGAGTGACCATTTAATCTATTTAGTTTGTGTTACCCAAGACCTTGGCACTGACTGAAAGTCGCCAACTGATCGAACCTGGGCTTGGCAGACGTCGCATACCAAGAGGGCGAATTTCACGATCTTTGGGTTCTGGGCAGTCATTCGATACGACTGTGTACCCCGCTCGGTCTTCATACTATGTCTCCGTCTGGCATGCCCGAATACCCCGATTGGCCCAAAATCGTCAAGGGAGGCCAGGTTGTGTCCGGCACCACTCTTTGGCCGGGTGTCACGGATGCAGGCGAGCAATGCGAACGCGAAGCGACGTTTTGGACAGCATTCGCCGTCGACCGCTTGTTAAGCGCCGCCACAGACTGGCCCACCTCGATTGATGAGAAGGACATCTCGACGCACTTGCCTTACATCCCCCTCCCCGACGGATCCAACGCGATCGACCCGACGATCGACGACGCGACGGGACAACTGACCGCCCTGTCAATCCGCAGCCCTCGTCTGTTTCTGGAAAAGTCTCCCGCTATGGACTCGTTCGGCCTGTACATCAAAGGCACCATTCTTCTTGGGCGTGTCGTCAACTTCCTTCAACGCTTGCCCCGATTCCACGCCATTCCCAAAAACGAGACATGCGTTACTCTGCGCCAGAAATTTATGTCATCGCCCGATTTCGTTGAACTCGACTATAGTATCGCGCGCTACCGCACCATCATCGTGACCGACTCCGACTTCCTCGACGAGGATGGTTCGATGGACCATTACCTCGCTTCGGCCTACTCCCTGCCGCACCTCGCTTCCATCCTCTTGCAGGAGGCGATGGTCTCCCTGGACGATGAAGGCGATGACTCGCCACTCGAGAAATGTCTTCGTTCGGCGAAGTGCTTGGTTTCGACGATCGTTTTGATCGCCGCCATGTCGACGGACTGTTCCGGCGCCGATCCCTTCACGCCATTCGTTTGGTCTGTCGTCGGTCGAGCACTCATTCGCGACTACGCAATTCGTTCGTACCGAGGCCAGACTGAAGCCGCCGCCGCCTCGCGAGCGATGGCCGAGCGGGTCCTTCTGCTCTCGGAGATGGGCGGTCGCTTTGTGCAAGTCGGCAAGACGGTGGCCTCAACGTTGCGCAAGTTGATGGCCAATCCCGAGTGCCTCATCCCTTTCAACAGTCTGAACGACTGTCCCTTTACGAACAAACTTGGCTGGTCTTCGCTTCCCGCCGTATGATACGTTCCCTTCTGTGAAGGCAGGGGACGGAACCGGCAAAGCGATGCAAGCGCTGTACATTTTCAGGAAAGTTCGGGAGAGGATGGCGATGTGTTGTCCGCATTAGGTCTTGTTTTGTTCTCTTGTCGTGTTGTTCTCTTGCGCGAGACCGACTCGCGGCCCAGCCCTGGAGTCTCTATTCGCATGTAACGACTTGCAGCCATCTTCGTACTAGGTGTGTCAAAGATATGCAGCACAGGAGTGCTTGTTCCGGCGCTTGGCGCTCTAGTTGAATATGTGAATGAAACGCACTAGTTTAGAATGAATTGCACACAAAGACATGATGTGCTGCGATCCGCGTCTTCAAGCAAGTGCAACGAAAGAGAAATATAAAAATGCTATGTACGAAAAGGAAAGGGGGAGAGGCTAGCTCTACTCAGATTGTGTATCTAGGACGGCCCTGCAAATCTAGCACTGAAGAAGGGCCTGTCTCGTCTCGTTGGAGACCTCCCTGATCACGTTCCACAAGTGGTCGATGTGTTGCTCTTTGCTTTGCGTCCCACCAATCGCGACCCTCGTGCACGATTTGCCCCCGACGATCGTTGGGGTGAGGTGGATGTCCTTCCTTTTCGCGATGCGAGCAAAGAACGCCTTGTTGAGCGCTTCCTCGTCCCCGCCGTTAGGTTCGAGAACCCTGATGACGACCAACGCGAAACGACGGGGAACAAACAGCTCAAAGCTGTTGCCACCTTGTTCGAGGACGAGGTTTTCGAGTCTTTGGGCAAGCGCGATCCCTTTGCGTAGATGCTCTTGAAACATCTTCTGGCCATACGACCTAAGCACGAACCACACCTTGAGCGAGCGGAAACGACGACCGAGCGCGATTTGCCAATTACGATAGTCGACCACGAGCCCCGAATCACTCTCAGCGTTCCTCAAGAAGGGAGGCGTGATGTCGAGCGCTTCGGTGAGAAGGCGACGGTCTCGGATGAAAAGGAGCGAGGCATCGAGCGTGACGAGTCCCGACTTATGGAGGTTAGTGCAGAACGAGTGGACTTCGCCAGAGCGACAAATATCCTTGGCGAGGTTAGCTCTAGTAGAGCGGCGGTTGAGGGCTTCAAGATGGCATTCGGCACGTAGTTCAGGGATAGCGAGGTAGACTCCGCCCCAAGCAGCGCTGCAGAAGATCCTCGGCATTAGCTCGGTGGACTATGAGGAAGTGTCATCCCGCACTTACTCGACATGAAGGAATAGCTCTGGATAGTCGGCAGCTGTGGGAATAGCAGACGAGGCGCATAAGTGCTGACCAAATATGGCATTCGGGAGCAGGAACATATCTACGCACTGACTGCCGTGATCTCGGAGATGTTGTCAACTGCCCCGGTGCTAGTCGAACCGACCGTAGCCACTGATAGCCACAGCCGGAGTGAGATGTCCAGGTTAATGCGGGTGATCTGAACTTGAAACGCTGGTGGCAACTGCTTACAGAAGATGAAAGGCACCTTGCCTTCGCTCTTGAGTGCGTCAAGAGCATTCTTGAGCTCGGCACCACGAATGGCCCAATTGTTCTCTTGCGTGGTGGGGATGGGAAGGAACTGGATGCCGAGCAAGAGTGCAGCCTTGGCGCCTAGGGAATGTGTTTGCGTCGTTGCAACGATGACCAAGTCCTCATGCTTGGTGTTGGGTTGGAGGCGCATTGCGCGCTCTCGTGCAGCGATGCAGACGGTGAGGCACACTTCCGATGCCGATCCCTGTGAAGACGGGTAGACGCAGAAGAAACTCAGCCGAGGGGCGAGGCCACATTTTGTGAGGAGGGGTAACGTACCTGAGTGATTCCGCCACCTTCCTTTGACGAATTGTGGAAGCTCTTGTCGAGACCGAACAAGGTAGCACACCAATCCGTCATGCGCACCTCGAGCTCGGTACAAGCGGGAGAACCTGCCAGAGTAGCGACTGCCGTCAGCGAGTGCTGAATAACCCACAATGAACATGGTCCAGGTGGAAAAACTTGACTAGTTCAGTGGATTACTACTTACAAAGCCAGTTGAATCCAGGATTTGATACACCACCGACCATGATGTCGGCGATGATGGATTCGAACGTGGTGTTGGCGGGGAAATAGGCGAAAAAGGACGGATGCTGCCAGTGCGTAAGTCTGAAGTATACCGAAATAGCAGCACCAAGAAGCTTCGGCCAGAAGTCAGCTCGACAGGAGTCATTCGCCCTGAAACGTCGCCGAGGCCGAGCTCGCTTGGAGGCCCGGCTCGCTCTGCGCCTCAACTGTAAAATGTTCGGACCTCGTCTAGTCGAGATATGCGCGGATCCGAGCAACTTACCCGGGCAAAATGATTTTGTCAAAATCACCGGTAATGTCTTGCCAGGCTTCACCTTCGACTGGCGCAGTATCTGGTCACAGGAGGTGATCCGCTGACCGGTCGATCAGCTCCCCTGACGTAACTGGCGACGTGCTTCCGATCCCTGTCTCGGACCAAGGCTCCGGGACAAAGGAGGCGAGGACTGACCCGGGATCTGCTTGCCGACGTCACCCGGCTGAACATTGGACATGACATCGAGCGTTTCCAACTTTTCGAAATAGTCACAGACCCTACGAGAACGGTGTGGTCGACGTGCCGTCAAGTGCGAAAGTTTGGTCAGCCATATCAGTCGCGACTGAGCTTGAGCCGAAGGGACACCACAGCGGCGCCTGTGTGGGGGTGTGCCGGAAGATCCGCGATCCGGTCGACTATGCATACTTCGAGGTGATCCACGCACCAGTCGATAGCCTGGTAGCCGGCCTTCCGGAACCTGAGAGCAGGTAGAGCAAATACCTCAGCTGGGGTCTGGGCGCTTGTCATCATCGATCATACGTACTGCTCGCGATCCATGATGTGAAATGCTGCGAAGTGACAGTGGTGAGCGTGCATACATTCAACATCTCCGATCGAGGGACACTGAGACAGGTGATCAGGTGAACAGAGGGGGCGTGCGATGATTAGCAGTTGTTATATGGTAAGCCCAAGTTGGACCTGGAAGTGAGAATGAAGAAGCAAAGGAAAAGCCGACTGAGCTCCTTGGCAGTGATTATCAGGTCGGCCGGGATGCCGCTCAATCAGCACGTGAGCCTGCCTCGTAAACGGGATCGGCGGAGGTACCCCTGAGTATTCAGCGGAGTCGAGCCCTAGGCAAGAGGGTCGAAGTTCGATCACGAGGATATGATCAGCGCCTGGAGGACAGAAGTATGCGCATTGCGCATTGCGCACTCGCTCTAACCTATTTGCCGTTCAGTGGTGGCGCTTGCGCTTCCGAGGCGTGCCAAATGGCGCCCCGGCCGGATTCGATGTCGCTCCCGAACATTTTCTGAGTGCAGTGCCGATGCTACTGCCGTAAATCGGTTTTGAACAAGGTGTATCCGACACCTCCCTCTTAGGTAAGTGCCACCTAGATCGGCAACGATTCAATTCCCTGATAGCCCCTGCAAAGACCCTGCAAACCCCCTTTTCAGCGCAACTGCAGCCTTCGATTCTTCTTGAAGCGGACTAGGTCGGCAGGCTGACCGGTGCTGATAGAGCAATTGGAGGGAAGACCCTGCTAGAGAACCGTTCTTCGATAGCCTTAGGGTGAAGCAGCTGGGTGAAAATGTCGAACTCGATTCTCGAGGCCTCTACGTATCGCGGCAGTGGTGGATCTTCACCCCTTTTAAAGGCTGCTGATGCACTGATGGCCCCCACACCCTCACGCTCCTGATCCGACTCCCGTGCTGAACTCGAACTCGGCGATCTAGCCCGGTGCCGAGAACAGCGGAAAAAGCTCTAGTGTGGACGGTCACCCGTGCTCGGCTGAAGAAGGTAGTTCTGCATGTGACCTCCCCATGGCTATTTCCTCGTGCGAAACCTCGCCCGGGCTGCTTTTCTTGGTGCTCAATTTTCACTCGAGAGGCGTAACCGCGTTGCGCCTGCAACTCCACCAGGCGTCCTACCTAGGGATTCGATCAATCCGACCGGCCTATTCCGGAAGGCAGGACTTACCTATTGTCTGTACTTAATCATTCTCCTCCTAAAGTCGCCTGATGACGCCGACTCCCCTTGCGGAAATCGAAAAAAAGAGTCCGACGTCAAAAGGTAGTAGGTACTCCGAACGGGCGCGATCGGTCTTTTTCGGACTTGGTTGATGCAGCGCTTTCTGGCTCTGGAAAAGCCCGACTAATGTCATGACACAATTTGAGGTCACGCGGTCACAATTCGCGTTCGGTCCGGAGTTGTAAAATTCTCGATGGCGCCAGTGGAAATGATCGTGGGCTGGAGTTCAGCCGCCGGGCGGCCTTTGTACCGTCGCGGCTTCAAAGCGCTCCGTTCGGGTGATGCTCGTTTATACCGGCTCAAAAGCTGCCTTAGATCCTCGCTTCTCTGACTCTAAAAGACTTCCTTCATATAGTCGCCGTTTGCAGGCTCCGGGCCGAAGTTCATCCGCCGGTCAGTGTAAATGGAGGAGAAATCGATCGGCGAACCCTGCAGCAGCTGGCGAACCGACTCAAGCGTCTCGCCTCGTCTCGCGCGGCTGTCGGTGGCTACGGCCTCCGAGCCTGTGGGGGCGGCGCGTTCATCGTCAGTCCTTGCCGCCTCGTACTGTTCAGCCACTACCGCCCGATCTTTATCGATCAGTAAAGTTGATACTGAAATATGTCGCAACCACGACGGAGATATCCAACATCTTATCCGACCCGTCCTACTTCTCAAGCTTTCGACTTGCGGGACCTTGAATCATTCCTTCGGACGCGTACAACCCGACGACAATGGATCATAGCGGTGGTAACCTCTTTCTTTGTCATCGCTCTGCATCGGAGTGGATCTTCAACTAGAAGGCACCACCGGGCCATCAAGTACGATCGGGACAGAGGAGCGGATAGGCCAACGTTCGCCGCGTTGCCCGAGTTGAGTTACAGGCGTAGGCTGTGGCCCCCAGATCTGAGTCAGTCTAGCATCTTCTATATGTCGAGCGGGTACGAGTGAATCTTTTGCTGCTGAACGGGCACCGCATTGTGCCCGCGATCGCGCCCTGTCGTGCGGCACGTGACTCATGGAGATGGGCGGATTTCGGCTGCGGAGCACCACTCCTAGTACTCGCACTCCAATCCTCCCTCGGCTCCTCCTTACCCGGCATAGCTGGAGCATGTACTCAACCTTAAACGCGCACGTGGCTTACTTCTTTCTAATTTGGTTCAGACAACCCCATATGTCAGCCCAAAATATATGTAGGCATTCATTCAGTCTTATTTTACCCGTTTGCTCCAAGGCGCTGTATTTTCGATCCTGATGCTCTCATGCTCGACTCCTCCGGCCACAGGTCTACGACCTACCTCCCGAGCTCGTCTTACCTGAAGCGACCGTCTCGCAATGCCGATGGTCGGCGTACAACTCCGAGCTGGCCCTTCACTCCCTGCTCGCCTCTTCGGACGCTCCCCCTTATCCTCGTTCGCTCCTTACGACCGACCCCGCCTCGGCAGATTTGTTCTTGATCCCCATGTTCCCTGCGTGCTACCTCTTCAACTGTTGGGTCAAAGCAGGCTGGATCAAGACGGAGCGATGCGACGTCGACGAATCTTATATCCAACCTATCATGGACTATGTTTCCAACTCGTCCGAGACCCACAAATGGTGGCAGCGTCATGGGGGCGAAGATCACCTCATTCTCCATCCCATGGATCACGTAGACGGATATTACACGGAAAAGTCGAGGGCGGCCATGAACTCGAGCAGCTATCTCGTCACCGTCGGCGATCTTCGACCGCCACCTTACTCGAAGCATTTCCGAAGGTACAAGGATCTCGTGATCCCTTCGTCGACGCACCTGCTTAACTCGTACTATCTCAACCCGATGGACTACCTCGACGCTTCAGGGAACCTCTTATCCACGCCTCGGGGAGCTGTCGATCCCAAGAAACCAACTGCTCCGGCGACACGAGCCGAAATTTTCGTCTCGGCCGCGCCGGCTTCGGTTCCAGGGTTCATTTCTCGGTTCTTCTCGTCTTTGTCCTCATCTAGTCGCAACCAGGCCAAGATCGCAGAGTTCTCACGATCTCATCGGCCCACAACAGCCATCTTCCGAGGTGGGCTCGGCGAAGCCAAAGATGGAGAATCCTATGCTCTGGGCATCCGATCCCTCTTCTTCCCTTCGAATGGGGATGCAATGACCCCTCCCTTTTCATCCTCAATCCACCCAGGGTTCTCCTCCCTCCCCGACTACGATCTGGCTCTACGGTCCGAGAACCACGATTACGCCCTAGCGCTATCGAAAGCCAAATTTGGTTTGGCTCCACCAGGGTACACGTTGGATACGACGAGGATCTACGAGTACCTCGCCTTTGGGGTCGTGCCCGTCTTCATCGGAACTGGGAGGATCGCGGGACAGGTCCTTCCGTTTGAGAACGACTTCGATTGGTCCTCATTCTCGATCGAGATCCCGAGAGACCAAGCCCATCGAGTTCCAGAGATCTTGCAAGCCGTCCTTGACGACGGAGAGAGGTACGAAAATTTGAGGGAGAAGGTCTGGCAAGTCGGGAGGTTGCTCGTCCTTGAACAGGGGCAAGGGAACGTCTGGAAGTGGTTGGCAAGGGACCTGTGTAGGCTTAGGCGCATTGGCACGGGGGCTGGCCCCGAGATCGCCAACAATTGATATGGAATCCATTTAACTTATTTTCAGCTGAACTTTCTAGCGGGAAGATGTCTCGTGTGCTATATCCAAAAGAGCGACAAGCTCGAGCCCAAACAGGTGTGATGGTTTAATGGAAGTTGCCGGTGGCCTGGTCCTTCTCGATAGGCGGCTGGCCGTAACCCTCGGCACCCTCGTAGGATCCGCCACCCTCGTAGTCGTTGCCCGATCGACGAGTGGTCGAGCTCGAAGACTTGAAGTTGGCATTGTCTTGGTCCTCTGAAGGGAACTCGTTGTTGACATCTGTGCGGCTTGGGCCAAGGTTGTCAGTTTCGTCAACTCGTAACAGACCCAAGGTGCAGAGAGCATACTCACTTAGTTCGGAAGACTACGAGTCGAAATGAAAGAGAGTGGAGTTTGTCAGATCTGGACTATTGCTTACACGGACTCCGGCCTATCAGAAGGTCTGAAACTCACTGCATCACCACTCATCGTCGCGTAATCGTCACCCTGGTTTCTTCCTCCCGAACGACTCTCGTACGCGCCGCCACGGCCCTCGCCAGAGTTGTCCGAAGTCTGGTACGTCTCGGTCTGCTCGTTGTCGTCTATTAGGCATGATTCCAATGATAAGCTACCCGTAACCCGGCAGTAATTCCCACACAACGTGATGACTCACACCTCGATCCGCCCTGAGCCTCGCTGTACTTGCACGTCGAGCCGAGACCCCCCGCAGTTCCTGCTTGGCCGGCCGAAGTCGCCGAGGATGCGCCATCGGCGGAGAATTGATCCGATGAAGCATCAGAAGAGGAGAAGGAGTTGTCGGTGACGGATCCTTCGTTGTTGACGTCTAGGGAGTGAATCGCGAGAGCTCCTTGTCAGTCGGCCGAACACCCCAAAGGGTGTTCGCTTGGAGGTGTTCGGAGAACTCACTGCCGCGGGTCGACTAGGATTTTGGGTGGATGCAAGAACTCGAATCAGCAAACAGCGATATAAAGCACTCTTATCAACACGGGTATCTGCTCAATCCCGCAATGGCTCGATCTAACGTCACGCCCCAAGTTGCATCTAGTGGGACTAGAAGGCGGCGCTCCACATTCTAGGGCGCGCGCGCAGTAGAGACTCGACCGATGAATCCTCGGGACGCAGCACCGAATGCCATGGAGAGCAAGTGAGAGGGATAACTCACGGTGTCACCGCTCAAGCTGGCGTTCTCGTCGTTCATTTGACGACCTCCGGACGATTCGGTGTTTTGTTCGTCTGTTGGTGGTGGAGAAGAACACGATCAGGGTCGTCTATGGGCCAGAAAGCCATCGTTCAGGAGCAAGTAGAGCTTCGATCCGAGGTTCGAGTCGGACGTACAGTTGGACCTGCAATGGCATCGAGCCAGAGCGTCAGCACATGTCGGAGCACAGACGACGAAATGCTTCTTCTTACATTTTGATGGATGTATTGGATCAAACGGAATGGGTTGGGGAAAGGGTCAAAGCAAAGTCCCCCACCTCATTCTTCGCGCCAGATGTCGCTCCGAAGCGAGATACGTCATCGATGACGCACAAGTTCTGATAACCCCACAAGCTTCAGGC
This sequence comes from Microbotryum intermedium, assembly GCA_022702645.1. Lineage (NCBI taxonomy): Eukaryota > Fungi > Basidiomycota > Microbotryomycetes > Microbotryales > Microbotryaceae > Microbotryum > Microbotryum intermedium. The sequence goes on along the minus strand of JAHWDX010000015.1, from coordinate 1,021,119 downwards.
GATGGCACCAGAGGATCTACCTAGGTAGTTTCACTGATCACTGCAAAGGGTGTTCTCATACATAATGAATATCGAAACGAAGAGGCCCCAAGCCCCGTTTCACAAGCAGTCCAAAGCACTCGCACTCCTATCCTCTTCAGAGGCCTCAAAATATTCGCGCGGCGGGGACGCCGACAGTACTGAATGAAGTTCATTACTCTTGAGATCTTATCAACCAGATCAAGGGCTACACAACGCGGTGTAGAATTAGAAAGAGAGATATTCAAGTGGGGATGAAGGTCAAGTCCATCTGGGGCATCTATCGCTTCGCCTTGGTCTCGGCTTGCTTTGCGCTCTTCTTATTCGTCTTCTTGGATCGCTCCGAGGCTTCTCGGATAGCCCAAGAGCTGTAGCGATAAGAGCGGGTGTTAGTCATTTAGTCATGCGGAGCCGCCACAGTCTACAACCCGACTCGAGCTACTCACAGAGCATACGACTTGACGGCGTCGTCAAAGCTCGAAAGCACTTCGATCGACTCGTCATCGTCGACGATCGCGCTGGGAGGGACAGGCCCTTGGTCGTCCTCAGCAGCATCAATGAAGGCTTGCATCTGTGATTCAGGGTTGGTGGTGGTTCGTATCAGCATTGCCTAATTTTCGGATTCTGCCACAGCTGAAACCCACCTGGCCGAAGTAAGGATCGTCACCAGAGAAGGTGTGCACCTCCTCGTCGTCGACGCCGGGGTGTCTGATGACATCAATGAAGTACGGGTCAGTTACCACAGTGCTTCATCATATCTTCCGAAAGGCGAGAAAGCTCACCGGACTCGAAGTTGAGGAGCGTTGTAAGGATCGATGAGCCGCAGTTGATCTGAGGTGGGAGGAAGGAGAGGAACCGTCAGGCCCACTGTGATCCACCATATAGGCGTACAAATCTCGAGTCGAAGCCTTACATCCATCGGCATCTAGTATCAGGGATCCAAGCAAATATCGCAGTCAGTGACATGTATCACTGGGAACCGGTGAGCTTCGAACGCACAGATTTCGAGCTCGGTCGAGTACTTGGTGCCCTGGAGGACCAAGGCGTGGGTGAGCGATCCAAGGGCTCCCGTCTTGTATTTCCTACAAATGATAAGTCACGAGAAATCAGGAAAATCACGCAGTACCAGTTGCATGTCTCGGCGATCTTACCACGTCGCACTCGTAACACGAGGGATGCGATCCTCCTCAGGGATCTTGTCTTCGTCGACGGGAATGGCAGAGAGCTCGCCGGCTTCCTCGTACCATTCTGATGCAACAAAGCTCACCTGTCAGATTTCTTTCGATGGCTCCAACGACCCGTTGTTTTGACTCACCAAGGGCTTGAGCTTGCACCGAGTCCATCTCAACATCACCACCAAAGTAGCGCGACAAATCGATGAAGTGGGTCGCCTGTTCGACGATGGGCCCGCAGTCACGCGACTTCATCCACCAAGCCGGCTTAGCAATCTTGGCGTACGAGCAGATGTAGCGTGCGACGGTCGCCATAACGTGGAGGTCGTTGTCCTCGATGATGGAGCGCATCTTCTGGACGACTATGAGGCCAGGGTGAAGAAAGAGGCTCGGTCAACTTCGTAGTTCCTCCGCCGGGCATGCACGTCCCCCATTCAGTTCTCACCTTTGAGGTAACGGAGGAAGTATCCAACGGAGACCACGGTTTTGCTGTCAACAAGCATGCGGCTCACTTCCATGGCATCCTGGACGGTGCCGGTCGAGATGGGCTTCTCAATGAAAAGCTGCACACATTCGCGGAATGCAATCGCATCAGCATCCTGTACATACCAATCACGATTTGTCCCGAGAATAACAAGCTCACAGCAGGTGTCTTGTTAGGGAAGGCCTTCAAGATTTGAACCTCGATATCCTTTCCGGGCTGCACACTTCCACGGAAAGCCGGCGGCGAGCCGACGATGAAGACGTGGGGTCGCTCCTCCTCTGACATGGTCGAGACAAAGTCATCGAGGTCTTTGCAGATGCGAGTGTTTTGGTACGCCGATACGACGAACGAAGAACGCTTGCGGGCGAGAACGTTTTCGGCGGTCGCCGCATTGGGGTCGATAATGGCCACGACTTTGAGGCGGGGGCCGAGCTGAAAGAACGGGCCGCGGGTGAGCGATGCGAAGTGTCTTTGTTGACTCACCTCCTGGACTTACCTTGTGCTCAAGTCGGAACGAGTGGTCCCAAGGTCCTGTGAATGTCGTTCGCAGTGATAAGTGCCAGGCTCGGAGCCAATGGTGAAGGGGGGTGTTTGTAATGCCTACCCTCGTCACTTCCCTGCAGTGTAGAATGAGTCGAGAGATAAAAACATCAGCAAGAGGAAGCCGAAAGAGGACGCGTCCTTCACAATCTTCGGAATCTCCTAGACGACGTTACGACGGGGGACTACGTGTTCGGCAGGTATCGCTGCCCGGCGCCAAAGGCGATTACGTCATAGACGATTGAACATCCTCGCAGCCGCCAGGCACAGGCATGTTGCGGCGCCGGTTCCATTGAAGCATGTACGTACAAAGTTGATGTTCTATTAAGAGGTTAAGAGGTAGACGGACACGGGTCAGTGAGTATGGTCTGAATAGGCATGCACTCGCTCGGCCAGGGGTCAACCGTAACGTGTCCACTGAGGGGCGGTGGAGCTAATCATTGCTCTGTGCGTGACGGGAGGAGAGTACTCACACCGGCTCCAACAAAGACGAGATTGAAGTCGTCACCCGCCTTGGGGGGCTTGCTCATCGTCTTGAATGGGGCATGTCCCGGAAGGACCACGTCAGTTTACGGGCGGTCTTGTACAGGCTCTAAGGGGGCGGTGATGCCAACTCGACGTCGGGCTCCTACTGACCATAGGCCCCAGGCGGTCCGCGGCGATACTGGGCCTACGAACGCTCGACCGACGACGTGCTTCCATGGGCTGCAGATAAAGGAAGAATATGTAGGCATGCCGGTCAGTTTCCTTGGCTAGTTTGACACATCTTGCGAAATCGCTCGGATCGATCTTTGCAAGGAACACTCGCATGTTGACCCCCCCAGCGATCTCGGTGCGGAGGAGCGGTTCAGGGCCAAGTCAAATGAACAGGATCTTACTGACCATTGCCTGTGTATTAGTGGGATGGGTAAAATGCGATTCTGCAACGACTGGCTCGCTGTTGGTGTGGATGGTGCAAGAACGAGGCGTGCGATTAGACCAAGCCGGCGCCGCCGACTCATCTCGTCGTCGTCGTCATCTTGAGGGGATCGATTTTGGGGAACCAAGTTCAATGCGATCGATTTCAGGGCAGTCTCTCGCAGGGGGTAATCTAAATGATATCACTGGATGGCAGGGCAATACCTTGCTCATCCCAAAGTAAATAATGAAGCAGGGTCAAGTAGAAGCAGAGGACCGCTGGTATACACCTTCGTCCGAGTTTCGAGAGAATCGTCAACTCGCCCAGCCGCTCCCGAGGAGGCTTTTCGGCAGGGAATCCGGCGAGCTTCCAGGAACACTAAGTCGACAACTTGAGTAGTTCCTTCCTTTTTAATTTTTATTTTATTTTTTATTTTTATTTTTTTTAGGGTGGGGGGGGGGAGGCTTCTTTGATGGAAAACCGCAACACCAACATCCAGTTGCAACTGCATGATCAAGCCAGCGTCCGAATCGTCTGAGAGACCGTGCACGTTCCCGGAGAAATTCACCGAAATTTGAACTAACCTGGTATAAAACCTTATTCGGTTCACTTACAGGCCTCACAAATTCCGGATCGACCAAATATCACCGCTCCTACTTCGATTCCTTGGTGACAGACATTGAAGAGTAACGTCAAGTGGCGGCCGATTCGCCGAGGTCAGCCGAGGTCGTCGGTCCATGAAAGTGGACCGAAACTCCCGTCAATCTCGTCTCCCTCGCCCCGACACGCGGTCTACCAGTCAAACTTTTCTGACTCCTCAGTATGTCAAGGGCCATTCCCAAGTTGCTTGTTGTGGGTGGGAATGGATTCGTCGGCTCGTCCGTTGCCAAGGCTGCCGTGGCTCGAGGGTGGAACGTTGTTTCCCTATCGCGATCGGGCAAGCCGTTCGTCACGCCCGCAGGGCATGAGCCGGCTTGGGCTAGCAAGGTGGGTTCATAGAAAGTTGACAAGTGTAACGAAGCTGATAAGCTGATGTTGGTCGATGTAACAGGTCGATTGGAGGGCAGGAACGCCCTTCGATCCGTCGACGTATTCGAGCCTGTTGCCGTCTTGTACGGCCGTAGTCTCGACACTGGGGATATTGCTCGAGACGAACTACAAGGAAAAAGGTCAAGCAAATGCTCTGGGGGTATTGAAGGGTGTCGTCGACAATGTACTGGGATCAAGAGGGAATCCGCTCGCGAAAGGGGCAAACGAGCGCAGCTACGAGCGAATGAATCGGGATGCAGGTCAGTCCAGAGTCTGAGGCATGAACACGGAAGAATGAACCTGACGCCCTTGCTTCTTCTGGTATAGCCGTCACCATGGCATCGGCATTCGTCAACTCGGTTGCTTCCCTCGGATCCGACGTCGGTTCCTTCTCTCGCCGTTCTCCCTTCGTCTACATTTCGGCCGAAGACATCTTCCGACCCTTCGTCCCCTCGCGCTACATTTCGACAAAACGTCAAGCCGAGGCGCTCATCGCTTCCCTCTCCCAACCTTCGACCTCATCGTACGAAGCCGCAGCCGAGCTACCCCCTTCGCAAACGCGACGGACGACCCGAACACTGCGCCCCATCTTCATCCGCCCTTCTCTGATCTACCATCCTCATTTGGCCCCGGCGACGACATTACCCGCGACACTCTTCGAAGCAACGAGCAAGATCCATCGCATGATCCCACCGCCTCTGCGATTGGAGAGTCTTTTCGCTGGAGGACCTGCGAGATCGCCTTTTCAGCAACAACGGTTGGATGCGCAAGGGGAGGAGCTACCTTCGGCGTTCCAATCCATGGCGAGCCTGTTTGCTATCCCTCCTATCCATGTCGATGCTGTCGGTCAGGCCGTCATGCGAAGTATAGAGGATGAGGGTGTCGAAGGTGTTGTGGATGTGGAGAGAATGAGGAGCATGCTGGGTTTTGATTGAGGCATGCGAATGCTTCTCCTGAAGCCGGCTTGACCCTCCTTGTTGTACAACATTGGCTGCAATAGATGCCGAAGTCACCTCCCCCACGCCATTCTCGTCCTAGTCTCTATTCACGGTACAAAGTGCTTGTTCATGAATTTGCGTTGGATCATAGTACATTACAGCCGTGACCCTGGCTGTCAGAAGGTTGAAACATCATCCCTGAACATCTTCCTCGACCCCAGGGTGTAATCCACACCAGCCAAGCAATTGCCCTTGTACGAATCGGTGTAGTCCTCCGGGTCCGGGGGTTCCCCTAGAAACTTGCCGTGGGCGCAACTTAACCACTCAAAGCCTTTGAACATCGCATCCACCTCCCCGATGAACATCTCCGAAGGGTCCTTGTAGCCGTAAGAACGCACGACGACCTGGATGATCTCATCGAAGAACGATTCGAAATCGTTGGTCAACGCGTTGACCTCTGCAGGCATTGGACCGTTCTCGACAATCAATACGTGGTAGCAGTCTTGGAAAGCTGCATCGAAGGCTTGGCTGTCTCGCTGCTGGTTGTTGAAATCGTCGAACCATTCCTGAGGCAGCATCTCTAGTGGAGTGATGACCGACCAGGAGCAACGGTCATGTCAGTTATCCGCCGCTTGCAAAATAATCATGCCATCTCGGTTCCAATTGACCAATCGGAAGCAAATCACTCACCTTCGCAGGCCGACCAGGGATCTGTAGAACCTTTGAACGGGTCTTCGCTGTACCTGACCTTTTTCCTCCAAACCGCTTCCTTGACTGAAGTAATCGACATGATGGGACCGTCACGCTCGACATCTCGATGAAAGACTTGCAGTGATCGTGCAGCGCTCCATTTGCGGATCAGCTTGAGCGCGTCGTCGCATCGGGCCAATTTAAGGAAGACAAAAGGTCGTTCCCACGTCTCCTTGAGATGGCAACCGAAGAGATCGTTTTGGTGAAGAGGAACTGGCCCATCGCAAAGCTGGGTCTTCCGTCCGCACATGCTTCTGTTGTCCCAAGCCAAATGAATGCGTGCCAAAATAAGAACCGCCTTTTCTCGCGAATCTTGTTTCGTATGCCAATCACGATAGACGAACAGCCGTGCCAGACGACGGTTTCGCGTATACGCCACGAGTGTGACGGTGCTCGAGAGGACATGGGGAAAATGCTCGATCTGTCGATTGAAAGAAGGCTCAACGGTGAGTGCTGAAACCATTCAAGAACATATTCCTCACAAAAGCGCTTACGAAGTGATAGAAGAGGTCCCAGTGCTCAGCTGGCATCTCCACTTTCGGTAGTGATTCGTAAACCTTGCCGCCAAGAAGTTGCGTCCCAACATTGCCCGGCATACCTGGCGCGAGAAACGTCTCACGCAGAGCTTTGCCGATCTCGGGTCCAGACAACTTCCTCGAGCCCGGTTCAAGCCTGGGCATTTCGGGTCGCTGGGTCCGAATATCTTGAGGCGAGCGAGCCAGTTTCATTGCTTTCCAAAGCAAGGCGACGTCGGCTCGACCCTCCTCGGCGGTCGCAGGTGCAGTAAGACGTTCCTCCAACAGATCCAGCATATCGCGGACGCTCCGCAGCGGACTCGAGAGTGGACCTCGAGGATGTGGATCCAGCGCTATCGTAGCCAGCCTCGGGACCCTGACAATAACCCGCCGGAAAATCGTCTCACCACATTGACCCAGGTGTAGGGTCGGATTGTGTCGGCAAGATCCTTGGGTGGTATGAGATAGGCTCGTAGTCGAGACACCAAGTCGATGTAGGGCAGTGCCAAATCTTGGTCTCGTAGCTGGATGATGGCGTCGAGAAGTTCATCGTCCTTCAATTCGGCCAGGCGAAATTCTTCACCTTCTCGGTGCTGTGCAACGCTCTCGACATGCTCGACGCTGTCGGAAAGGTCGACAGCCTGGGGAAGCACAGGCACGAACAAGCCCACTGCTCGAAGTCGGCATCAAGCCCAGGGCGCTGTAGTTGATCATCAACTTGGTCGTCGGCCAGGCCGAAGCTCGGAGGCGTCAGGGCCTCGAGGCTCAAAACGTGGCTTGCCGGTTGCTCGAATACAGTCTCGAGCTCGGAGTCGGCTTCGACGGGAGGTACAGACATGATCCACTCCGCTTCAGACCGAGCAAGGGAGATCTAGGTATCGTCAAATTTTCGGGCCGAGCAGGTCGCGCCATCTCCGAGAGTCAGCTTGATGATCAGCGGCAGTCGCTTAGTTCAGGCCATGAACTCACATTGTAGGCTCTTTGCCTCACTGCCCAAAGTTTAGTCTGAATCTCATCGCTTTGATCCTTCCTGTAGGAAAACAGAAGCATGACTTGCGGAATCAGTCATGAGGGCTGCAATTCGTCGGGGTTCTCGGGAACGGAAATTCTTGAGCCACGGTTACAACAATCGAATGAGAGCCTGATGACCTTCATCTCCTCCTCTTTAGAACCTCTCGTGGTGGACCGATCTCCCCGTGGCGGTCCTGTCAATCATTCGTAACCGTCGCACCACGATCTCCTCCCACGCCTTGACCTGCGCGAGATCGTCCGCGTCCGCTATTTGCTCGACCGAAGGCAACGCTTCAGACGCGCACAGCTCCTTGAGGGCGGTTGAGAGTCGCTTGTAAGTCTTGAACAACTGGGCTTGCATCCTGCCATGGCGCAGGCACCACGATGAGTCGGGCTCGGCAGCCTGTGGACAGGGGAGCATCGTGGCTGCCGACCAGTGGGAACCCTCCCGTGCGAGACATTTCGTCTCGGCTCCAGGGCTACCACGCGGAGAAGGTCCATGAAGAGGGAAGAAAGGTTAGCACGTTGTTACCGATTCGAATGCCAAAAGATTGAGACTTACGATCGGCCCAGGCCCACCATTAGGCATCCAGCGCTTTGTTCGAGAGGTAACCCGCACTTGCTCGCGAATGCAGACTGTCGGGGACGGCCGCCCACCCCACACGCGGCCTTACGCGAGCGGGTCACGCGAGCTGCAGCTGAACGGTCTCGGCTCAACCGGCGCGGTAATCAGGGATTTGTATGCCGCTGCTCTCCTTTCTATGCCCAGGCTTATTCTGTGCCATACGACGTTTGGTAGTGTGACGAGGTTTCGGATCAAGGAAAAAAATAAAAATAAAAATGTAGCACTGCCAACCCTCAAGCTTCATCCGCGCAGATGGCCGGGAGTGTAGTAGGTATCAAATTTTCGGGCCACCGTCGGTCCTCTTTGAACATTCCACTGGTGTGCTGCCATCGCTGCGCAAGAAGTTACAGCAACACGAGCCGGCGACCACTGGCCTCTACCGGGCTGAACTACCGAGAGCTTCCTTGTGCACAATGCATCCATTCCGAAGTCTACTGGAAACGCCGTGTTGCCGACCAGACGGAGCAAGCCAATGAGAGCCTTGCAGCGAGGGTGGAAGGCGAGGAAGTTTATTCGATCTGCCACCAACTTGAGTGAGCCATCGTTGCGCAGCAGCTTGAGAAAGAGAAGTACCTTTCCCAGTTTTCAAGATTGTACGCCTGGGTGACCTCTCGAGAGCCGTCCGCGAATTTCTGCTCCTCCGCAATAAGATGTGCTGATCGTTCGTAGTGCCCGAGCTTTCTTCTCGCACCAGCCTTATTCCACCAGCAGAGGTGGATACACGCGAGGACGAATTAGGTATACTCTTGAGTGAGTTGGTGTGTTGTGACTCAGGATTAGGAAGAATGCGGCTATTGGCAATTTTGATTAGAAGCGCTCGTTTATTTAGTGGAGCCTGGCGATGCACACCAACCGTTGTCTTCTCTCCACGGTTGGATTATACGCTTGTCAGGTACGTACATTTAGATTTACGGTTACTATCATTTGCAATTAACTGACGGCTGGATTATACGCTCGTCAGTCTCTTATTGAGTGTACAGGCGCCAGTGAGGTTATATCCTCAGCAGTGGCAGACCGCGAAGGGATGTATGAACCTTCAGAGTTGAGATGCTCCGGAACACAGAGCCATAGTAGTCCTCCTGTCGATTTCAAAAACCGTTCAAAGAGCTATTTGCCAGGTTGAAAGCATGCGAGACGGCATAGCACGGTATTGTGAAAAGCACAGGACGTACAAAGGCTCTTGAGGTAATCATGCATGCATCTTGCCGCCGAGGATCTGGATACTATAGTGCCTCGCCAGATTTCTCGACAGGTACGCATCGGCAGTTGAGGCATTATGTGTTCACAGACATGTCTCGCTCAACGAGATGGCGATCTCTCCGCCCCATCATGTTCCTACTTTCCCCTGCTACTTGAGACATTGTGGCGCGATCCTGTAATGAAGACTGATAGACGCGGGCGCGGGCACCCCGTACTTCAGCTTCACCGTCCGCCAAAGCTCGGAATCGATGTCGGCTCTGCCCCGGCACTGCAGCCGATGGCGCAAACTCTGCCGCGGCGTCGCCGACCCGGGGTACTCACAGTATTCGGATGAAAACTTGGTGCGCTTGATCACTGCCTTGATCACTGCCTCGATAGGGACAAGTACCATGCACCGATCTCGCAACGACGGTCCGATCAAATCATCCGCAATCTCCGCACCACATTAATGCGAGAGCTCCTTCTCCGAGTCTTTTGCGACCGCGCCTCGACCAACGGCAGCGCTTCGTTCGAGCTCGCCTCCTCGAGCGCGAGCGTGGTGACCCTTCAGCACATGGATTTGCATCCCTCCGTGTTGGGTGCCCCACGGTAAATCGCCTTCGGCGTCCATCGCACAGGTAAACATTATAGCTTCCTTCCAATGCCACATCTCCCGCGCGAGTCATTTCAGGGTGGACAAGGTGGACTCTCCGAGGAGTTCCGACTTGGACTCGGAGTTCCTGTGAGGCTGTGGCTGGATCTTACTTGCCAACTTGTTTTGGACTGAGTTGTCCACGGCCACGGGGGAATTAATTGGTTTGATCAGACCCAAGATGTCTACGGGAACCAGAAACTGCGCGAACATACCAATATGATTGAAGAGGTGACTCTGGAATGGTTCGTGTGAGTGGTGGAAAGGCAAGTTGCTCTCTGAGGTCCAGCATGCACCCTGGGCTCGAAGCTCCCTCAACACCGTTGATTACTACAACGTAAAGACCGAAATTTTCCTCTCGGGAAACGAAAAACAACTCGATCATCGAAGGAGGTACGCACATAGGTGACTAGCATTGCACCCAAAATCGGTTTAGCCCCTAATAAACGGATGGCTCAACAGATCCCTCGGCAACGGCCGTTTGCTCGGCTCCAAGCTCAGCATCTTGTCCAACAGATCGACGAAATGGCCCAATAATCTCGCTTCGTCCTCCTTCAACTTCTTGATGACGCTCGGCGGCATCAACCTCGACCTTAGATCGTGCGCCGCTTTCGACGACAGGGCCACGGTCTTGAGCGAGCTGCCGTCTTTTTCGACAGAGATGAAGTTCAACGAAGGGTCAAAGTGCTGGTCCGTGAATCGACCTTTCTTCAAGTGCTTGTGTGGAAATTTTCCCTTGAGCTCCATAATGAGCAACAGCATGTGGTTGTTGGATCGGCCAGGAAACAGAATCCTGTGCGACAGCGGAGTCAGTTCCCGAGTTCGTCGAAATCACAGATAGCCGAGTTGAACTCACTTTCCAGTGTACAGTTCGTACAGGGTACACGCAATCGACCACGTATCGAGCGAGCAATCATACGTCATTCCCAGAACTGCAAGCGAAGGCTGGGGGTCAGTAGGGACTCGTCAGCTCGAGTAGCCAGCTTTGCCAGAGACTGACTGATTTCGGGCGCGCGGTAGAACCGTGAGACGAGGTAAGGCGTGATGTCGTTTTCGGTGACGTCAGAAGCCGATCCCAGATCGCAAACTTTGAGTACAGACTTCGATTCGTTGACCTGGGAGGATGCGAAGCCCGCAATGAGTCACGGACATGTACATACACGCCTCGCTATCACGGTCCGGAAAACTCACGAGGATGTTATCAGGCTTGATGTCGGCATGCATGATGTCGCACTTCTTGAGCAACGCCAGCGCCAAAAACATTTGCGACGCGTACGCTCGAACAGCACGTAAGTTGATTCCCACATCCTTGCCGAACCGCTTGACAACTTCACGCAGATTCATGCTCAAGCTCTCGAAAACGAGGCAAAGATGCCCACGGTGCTCGAACGTCCTCAAAAGCCGCACAAGATGCTTCTTGTCCTCCGGATCGGCATCTTGGAGCTTCCGCAAGATCTGCGCCTCCTTCAATCCAGCCTTGAACATCGATTCTTGCGAACGCACGATCTTGATGGCCACGTCCTCGCCCGTGGTCGACTCGGTGTCTCTGGCGCGCACAACCGAGGAGAACATGCCTCGGCCGAGATTGGCCTGCACGTGGTATCGCCCATTGTCGAGCAGTTCGCCGATGATCAGCTTGTAATAACCGTCCGCGTCGTCAAAGTTGTCGGCCAATTGACCGGCATCCTCGTTGAACTCGCGATGAATGATCTGGAGGAGTCCACTCAGAAAGATCAGCAAACAGAAAGCATCGTCGCAGAAGGACACGGGAACAACGCACCGGAACAAACGCCGGCTTCCCATCATCCTTTTCGTCTTCGTCGATAGGCTTCGGTGGTTTGGTCCCAATCGCGAACATGTCATCCTCATCGTCGTCGTCACCATCGTTGCCCGCTCCTTGGGTGAGGTCAACACGAGCCTGCTCCTCTTGTTTGGTTGTTGTTGGCTTGGTCACACGTTCGGCTCGTCGGCGATCATCATTCTTGCGATCCTCATCTGGGTTGTAGTCCGCGGCCGAGATCTCCTCCTCTCCCTCGATATGCGCGGTGGCATCCTGTTCGGCGGCTCGAGCGGCGGCATCAGCATCGGCGTCCTTGACCAGATCGAACTCGTCCGCTGCCGCTGCCGCTGCTGTGCGCGCGTTTGTGTTCGGCGTCGAAGCAGAGGCTGGCGCTGGCGAAACTATGTGATAAACTCAATATCAGGAACTTGACGGAGCGTGGTGGACAACGGCCCAAACTGCGCTCACCAGTTCCAACCTTGACGCGTTTCGGCTCACGCTGTTCCGAGTCACCAACTTCGGGCGTTGACACACGCTCAGCTGCAGGGGTCGAGGCCTCGCTCGGTGCGGTCGAGTTGTTGGCATTCGAGTACTTGGCCAAAATCTCGGCGCGCCGTCGACGTCGCTCGGCGATGATGGCTTCGGGGTCAACGGGCGCCGCGACCTCTAGTTCGAGTTCAGGCTCGGGTTGACGGCTCGTCTTGTCCGTCGGAGTTTGAGTCACTGCGGGCATTTCCGGGGCGGAAGGGATGGTCGACGGTGTCAAAGTCGGTGCAGAAGCTTCATGGCGAGACCTGCAATCCACCGGTGGTTTGGTGGAGACTGGGGTGTCCGAGTAGTTCAAGAAGCTGTGGGGGACGGCAGAACGAATAAGGCTCCAGTCAGCTCAGTTCGGGCAGTACAACCCAGCCCAAAGTCTCACCGCGAGAGGGTTTGGATCGACCGCAGGTAGGCGTTCTGTGCTATGAGGAGATGTCGACTTACTCCAAGTCGTTCCTGAACGAGGGAGGGGGAGAAAACTGTCCCCGACCATGGCTGCCTTCGCGACGGAATCCGCTACGATCACTCTGCCGGTGCAAAGAGGCGCCATTATAGGATCTGTCCCTAGCAAACGAGGAGGAGGAAGAGGAAGAATGACGATACCTCTCGTCCTGTTCTCTGCCATGGCCTCGCGCATCACTCAGAGTGGAGTTGGGAGGGCCTCGTCCGCTACGGCGATCGGGTCGGTCATCGTACCGATGATGCGACAAGTCGGGGTCATCGTTCGACCCACGCTTTCGGTCGCTCGTGTCTCTTGCACTTCTCCTTCGATCCTGCTCCCACCATGGCAGTGCGTCGTCGTCTCGGTGTCGTCGATCGCGATCATGTCGGTCGAAGTCACGCTCCCGGTCGCGCTCTCCTCGATCACGGTCGCGGTCGCGGTCTCGTCGTGCGTCTGTAGTGTGGGACGAAGACGGTGGCAAGGATCGTTTGCGACCCGAAGCCGAACGAGGAGACGTTGAGGCGGTCGACGACATTCAGAAAAAGGGGGGAGGAGGCGTGGGAGCAGTGTCAGTGATCTCAAATCTGAGCAACAGGTGCGCCGGTGTCCAGGGAAGGGGGGGCTAGGAGGGCTGGTCTTGCCGTAGTGTAGTGTGGGTGGATTGGATGGGCCCCACTTGAATCGCAATACGACGCCCAAGATAGATGCAGCGGGTGCACACGCGTTGGCGGCGAATGAGGATGACTCGGTGCGACGGACCGACAGAGGAACAAGCAGCGATGGTGGTGCGCCGGAGCAAGCCAGCACGGCCGCGGACCGCGCCTGAGGCGCCACTACTACTGATGGGTTTGGTCCAATTTTGTCGGGTACAAATCCAAGGTGCGTGCCTAATACATTTTCCCACCAAGAGCAACCGTAGGCAACACCAGAATGTGATTAAGGACATGAATACAATTCATTTTCCAAGGGGTCTACAAGGTCACTACGCGCGAACACCAGCGTATAAGAGCTGCGCGGCCGCACACCCGAAAGCTAGGGCTCCAACCCGCTTGGCGTATTGCCAGCGCTGCCATGCCTTGAACTGGGCTCCGGCAGAGTCAATCGTGGCAATCTCTTTCTCGGTCAGCTCCAAGTCGCCGGCGCGGAGGTACGCCTGGAGACGTTTTTTCGAACGCGTCGTCCTGGTAGAAGCGGAAAAGAAGTTTCGTTCAGCTAGCAGGTTCGCGGGAACTCGCCGCTCATCGGGGATCCAATGATTCGGATAGTGAAGTTGACCACTCACGTAACAATTACGGCTCCCTTGCTCCTCGCCCAAGCGAACAGGACCTCGGCCTCGGTTACCTCGACCTTCTCGCTCGAGTGAGCCTTGGCGATCTTGCGAAGAGGCTTATCGAGGGGGCCACCGGAACGATGAGTCAGAGGGTAGAGGGTCGAGTAGGCCTCGGTCACTATTCCTTGTTGCTCGTGATACGCCAACAACGCCTTTTGTCGCTCGTAAACGTAAGGGTGCAGCAGGATCTGATTGACAACAGGTGTCGCCAAACCGGCTTCACGGAGCATTTCGAGATCCTCGATCTCGTAGTTCTGTTCAAAATCACGAAAAAGCGGACTGTCAGATGCAGAATGGGGGCTTATCAGAAACCTGCGAGGGTCTGTGACTTACCGAGACGCCGACAGAGTCTGGTGTTGGGATCGTGCAGTGAGGCAAGGAGGTTTAAATTTTCGATCAGCCGACCGGCTCTCGAGCACTGAGGCTGCGATGGACAACGTACGAGCTAATCCTTCTTTCTTCAAAACGAGCATCTCTTCCCATGCTGCGACTGGGTCGGCTTTTACGAGTCGTGGTGAGTGCTAGATATCAGAAGATGAAGTAGGTAGCACCAAATCAATTCCTTGCACCATCTGACTCGGAGCGTATGAGCCGGGGCAAGCGGTGGATTGACTTACGATGAGGTACAAGTCGACATACTTGAGCTTTAGCTTATCCACGAACAGACACCACGTTAGCGTTAGTACGGTTGGGTAGGTCTCATCAAGGCAGAACTGACGAATTCGAGCGATTCGTTGATGCTCGCTCGGATGCCCTTGCCGTCCTTGCCACTCCTAAGTCAGAGGGACCGATGGGGATCAGTAAGGTAAATGTCGTCCAGAAAAACAAACTGGCTCTGGGAGGCACTGACCACTTGGTAGTGACCCAGACGTCCTTCCTCTCGAGACCACTGGCCTGAAGGCCTTCACCGACCTTCGGCGGACGTAGGGTGGGTGAAAGAGTCTGGTCAGGACAAGTTCGAACTATGACCGACCAAGATATCGAACGGTGGCACACCGCTCACCTCGGATTCGTTCTTGTAAATTTGCGCAGTGCTGTGAAAGATGTACGAACGGGCCTAGGTCAGGTTTTTTGGATTCAGGTTAGTCCGATCGCGATCGAGCTCGTCGGGGGGAAAGGGCCGCGTCGTCCGCCTCCGAGTGCCTCGACATGCTCCCCTGGCAGGTCGCAGTCCAATTCTGGCCCCGCTGGTATGCATGTATCGTGAGATGTCCACTCCGAATCTCTCTTGTACTGACTCTAAGTGATTGAACCCAGCCTCAAGGGCTTGCTCGACCTAGGTATCAAGACGAGCGAGCAGACAAGCAGCCCAGATTAGTCTCACGATGGCGTCACCTCGAAGGCTGCCAATCGACTGTTACCTGGTCTACGACCGTCGATCCAGATCCAATCAACCAAGAGCCATATCCGATCTCAGGGATGCGGTAGCCATCAAGGAGCCATACGTGTTCCCATCCCATGATTGATTGCGGAGGATATGATCAAGTGAGAGGGAGTTGGGGCTGGGCGAGAGGAGAACCATGTGGCTCGCAGTCGGGCTCGGTGTGGGGCGACCGCAGCGCGCGGCAGCGGGTGGCAGCGATCAGGGACCGAAATACTCGGTGCAGAAAACTCGAGTCTCCAGACTGCCAGTACCTATATCTAAGTGAAGCTCGCTAATTTGGCACACTGTACAAGGTGGGAGCATATTTGATCGCTTTGGAAATCGTGATATGTCTGCAGAACAACACCCGCCCGGACACTGCGGGCTCCTACGTGGCCTGCACTCTAAATCTTTCGAAACCGGAACGATTACGGGGCAACGCGAGGTCGCGGGACCAGAACGGGTATTCGAGTTGACGAAGGTATCCTAACTCGCACCTCTGCCATCGTCAAGCCAAAAGCAAATAGGACGCGAGCGGACCGCGGACTCCGTCAGCGATGGTCAGCGAGCAAAGGCCCAACCTGACGAATGCTCACCGAATAGGTGACCTTTGGCAGCTCGTGAAAATACTGATCAAAGTCCGCGTTAAGTGCCTCTTTTAACGAGGTGACGTTCCCATCCGGGAAGATCTCCTTCCAAGGTCTCTTGCAGACGTCTCCCACGCAAGTTTTGAGCACGAGCAACAGGGCGTCCAGCCGAGGGCGAAGATTGCGCAGTTTCAGGGATGGCGACTTGACTTCTGCGAGGTTGTGGATCTGATCCGGGTCTGTGAGGAGGTCGTAGATCTCGTGTTCCCCGGTACACCACACGGCGTAACTGAGGTCGATGTCGTCGCCTTCTACGATCCGAATTGCCCGATAAGTTTGATTGAGGCGAGGTTTGCCTGCGAGTGCACCGTTAGGACGAGTCATCTGCAAGGCTTTCTTCGTGAAGAACTGGGAACACTTCCAAGCACATAAGTTGACCAACCTCCATATTTTCCTTCTTCAATCCCTTCAACCCAATACTCGGCCAGGTGGTGCTGCTTGACTCCTTCCTTCTCTACCACCTGACACAGAGCCTTGGTCAACGGTACAAGCGAGCCATCGTGCTCATAGTCTGATTTTGCGCCAGCCAGATGCATGATCGTCGCCCCCAAGTCTGCCAGCGAATGAACGGACTTGGTATCGCGCAAGCCTTTGGCGACTCCTGGCCCTCGCACAACGAGAGGGACTCGGATATCCTCTTCGTAGGGCAAGGTTTTGCCGGGGTTGCGTCGATGCCCACCATTTGCTTCGAATCCATTGTCGGAGGTATAGATGATAATTGTGTCGTCAAGTTTACCGAGAGCTTCGAGCTCGTGGACAACGGACTCGACCAGCTCGTCGACGGCTTGTAAGGCGCGCAGCCGCTGTCGGTAGAACTCTTCGATGTACCCGACCTGGGTGTGGTTCAATCGCTCGAGTCGACGGACCCATGACGCGCCACTGGGAGAGGATGGGTTGTGGGACGGGCGAGAATAGTTGAGGATGACATCTTTGAAGAAGTGGGCATGGCGGGCAGCGGATTGTGGGACGTCAAAGAGGATTGCACCGAGTGAGTGAGATTCGGGCGCCATGTGCGAGTGAGGCGCGATTGGGGCAACTGCAGCAGAATAGGGTGGTGCGCGTCATACGAGTCAGCGTTTCGGAAGTCAGAAGCATGGTGACTTTCGAGGACTCACTGCCGACGAAGAAGGGTTTATTTTCTTGGCTTGCATCGCGTATCAGTCCGAGCGCTTTCTCCTTCACAACGTCGGTCGAATACGACCCAGGGTGATACTGCACCGGCCACCCGACCCGACCGAACGAAGCGTTCCAATAGTCGTAAGTCTGAGGGTCCAATAAGAAATCCGCATCTACGAAATGGCAATGGGGTCAGAGCGTGCGCCTGTCAGGATCTCCGAGACCTCGGCTCGGACACAATAATTTTGAGGCTGACGCACCCGTGAAGCCAGAGGGAGTCAACCTTTCATAATTGTCCACAGTATGACCATTCATCAATTTTCCAACGTATCTTGTCGAATATCCAGCCTGTTGCAGGAAACTTGGGAGATAGCTGACGAGATGAAACGGATGAGGCCCAGGGACGGGCGTCAGAACACGTTCGAAGCAAGGGTGGATAAGACAACATTGGTGTTGTAAGAGCACTCACTGATTGTTGTATCCTTTCTCGTTAAAGACTTCCCATCCACCCCATGGTGCCATGACCGAGGTTATGTTGGTGTTGTGGGCGGCTTGAGCTCTCAAGAATGAGGTCCTTGAAGGACAGCACACGGAGATGGGGGCGAAGAAGCGCTCGAACGACGTTCCTTGCTGAACGAGCAGTCGTTGGACTGATTTCATGGTCGATATTGAGCCTTGTACCGCATCCTGGTCATCGACAATGATGAAAACGATGTTGGGGCGGAATGATTCGGATCGCGCCGAATCGACTTGGCCGTCAACTGGTCCTGCTGCCGGCGCCCCACTTGAAGGGTGCAAAGCCGATCGGGTGCCAACCGGTAGCAGCACCGCCAGTGACGACGCCAGTAGTGAAGGATAGGTCCACCTCATTATCGTCGAGAAAGGATAGTAGTGCTAGAGCAAACCCAGAATGGAAAGGAGACGCCATGCAGCAGTTAGTAACTCCCTCGGAGTTGGCCTCCGCTCAACCAAGCTCGTGATCAACATTCAATCAAATCACGAAGACCTCCGAGTCGTTGGGCAAATCGACAGCGCTTGGTGCCATTTGTCCTCAACAATAAGAGGAGTTTTTGTCAGAGTTGTTTCCTCGCATTTTGGAAAATGAAGGCAAAAGATGACGATAACTGTATGTCACATAATCGATCACTGCGTGCCGGCTAATACAAAGGACTTGCTTCACATATTGGCACAGCAATCGGATCAGACTGTGTCTACGAAGAATGGTCATAGATTGCTCATTCGACTCTGATCTTGACCACTTGAGTTCATCCAGCCCAGATGCGCGGCGGCTTTAAAGCCGCGGCTGACACAGGTGTCCTCGGTGTCCTCACCTCCTGTGCTTCCCGTCGTTCCGCCGGTAGGCCGGCAAAAGATCGTCCGAGCGGGATCTCGGTGTTTATGACAGCTAGCAATTATTGAAGTAGGTGCTACTCGGTTTTCAAATACCACGCCAGGGTTTTACAGTCGTACCCCCTCTCTGCCATTCTCATCGCCAACGGCCACTGGACCCTTTCCAATTGGGCCAAATTTAACGGTTCGGGAAAGCGACCCGAGGTCCGACGGCACCGTCGGCTGATGATCGAAAAAACTCCGAACGACAAAACTGGCACGGCTTTCTACTGCAAGCACTCAGCTCCGAGCCTCCTACCTTGACCTCCGTCCGCCTACTTGGTGCCCAGTACCCCAGAGCCAATGGATTAAGATTAGAGTTGTCAAGGAAGGAGATGCCGGATACCTCAGAGCGCACACCTCTTTTGCAGCGCGGATTGCCGACGGCTCGCCACGGACAGTGGATATCGGCCCAGACTGAAGACGTCCACGACTCGGCAATTGAAGCCGAACGATCGCAGCGCCTTGAATGACCATGCTCATCCTCTACTACATCACAAATCAGAGCCGAGGATCAGTTCTCCTAGGTGGCACAAGCTAGTGATCCTGACCGGAACCTTCGTCGTCATCTTCCTTAGTTCGGTCGACACGACCATCACCGCGGCGCTGATCCAACCCATCGCGATCGACTTGCACGACGGCTCAAACAATCGCGCATCTTGGCTCGGGCCCTCGTATTTACTATCAAGCTTGATCCTTACACCTTTCTATGGACGACTATGTGACATAGTTGGAAGGAGGAAGGCCGCGACTTCCGCCGTCCTAGCGTTCTTGCTTGGGACTTTGGGGTGCGCGATGCCACAGAGTATGCCTCACTTGATCAGCGCGAGAATGCTGGCTGGATGTGGTTATGGAGGCATGATGACCACCAGCGCCGTCCTCATGGCGGACATGTTCGTGTTCAAGGAAAGGATACTTTATGGTGGTATATCGGGCGTCTTTTGGACCGTAAGTGTCGAGTTTGTCAGAATCGGCGGGTTTGAATTTGGAGATTGCTGACTCGCCACGACTCCTCTTCGCGGTGCAGTGCAGTGCTGCACTCGGGGGTCCTTTCGGGGGGCTTATGCATGAAGTTTTTGGATGGCGTGCTGCATTCATGGTGCAGGGTAAGACTCAAAACTCTCGCAGCTGACTGAATCTCAGGAGGTTGTCGAGCTCACCTTTCAACCCACCCCGCTCAACAATTGCAGTCCCAGTGTTGGTCGTCGTCCTGGTTGGAACCTTGGGGCTAATCAGCTATCCTGTCGACACACCACCCGCTCAATCGAGCTGGAAGATGCTCAATCGGATCGATTTCGGAGGTTGTGCAGCGCTCCTCCTCGCCTTCGGCACTTTTCTCATCTCCCTTGGCCTGCGTAACAACGAATTACTCTCCGGGTCCGATCCCAAAGTCATCATCACCTCCGTACTTGCGCCGGTGTTTCTGGGCGACTTCTTTTACTTTGAGAGCAACCTGGCTCAGGAACCTATCCTCCCGCTGGAACTGTTGAAGCCAAGGACGCCGTGCTTTGCTTTAGGGGTCACCTTCCTCGTCGCCATCACCAACTCTGCACTGCTGCACCACCTTCCCATTTACTTCCTTACCGTTGAGTCAAATTCAGGATTCAAATCGGGAGTTCACCTTTTGCCTGTGAGCGCCGCTGCTGCCATAGGCGGGTTGGCAAGCGGAGTCTGGATGTACCGAACGGGGCGATACTGGACCGTTGGTCTTACCGTTTCAGTCGTTGGAGGTGAGCGGCTCCTTTCATCAAAAATCGGACCGAATTCTCCAGCGGAGATTAGGAGGGCAGATTACCGAACACTGAAATCCGTGTTTTTTTCTCGCTTTTATGCCGATGTTGTGATCAGCTTTGGCGACGTATTCGACCTTGCTCCTGCGCCCCTCCCAGCCCGAGCTCTTCAAATGGCTTCTAGTGGTCCCTTTCGGCATCGCCCCTTCTGTGGCCAAAGCCACCTCATACGCGGCCATGATGGCCTTCATCCCTCCTTCACAAATCCCAATGATCTCAGGCGCATTATGGGCTTTCCGATCGGCGGGCCAGATCATCGGACTCGGACTATCTACGACCGTGTTCCAATCTTTGCTCGTAATGACGCTAAAGGAAGAACTGCAAGAACCGGTTGCCGATGAGCTGATTCACAAGCTGCAGGAGGATTTCTCAGTCGTGAATGAGCTCCACCCCGAATTGAAGGCGATCGCGCAGAAGGCATTTGCTAACGCGACCAAAGGCGCTTTCGGGATTGCCGTAGTCGGGGTGACCCTGGCAGTCATAAGCTTTGCACTTGTGAGTGGTCTACAAGATTCGAATGCGACGGATTGATACGACCTTGAAAAAAAATCACGCAGATCCCAATACACTCTCTCAATGTGGAGGAGAAAAATGTGCCGGCCGCGGTGACCGAGGTTGCCTAGATTGGTGGACAATAGTTTTGCGAGAAGGTTGGGTTTGTGCGGCCTTGTGTATTTTGTTTCGTACCAGTTTTGTCTAGGAGTGATGCAAAAAGCTTACTCTAGCTAACCACATAGTCCTCGGTGACCAAGGCGCGGTATGGACAGAGGAACCGGAAGGTGTGACGAAAGGATCTCAAGGCCTGCGAGTCCACAGATAGGGGTTCTCAAGCACGAAACAGGTCTGATAGTGCCGCAGAATATTTTGAAGGCTCCATTAGTGTCTCTCTAAGCTCCACCTATTCAAAGGGTTGCCTTGTCATCAAGGAGCATCATGGAGCAACACCATCCACTCCCAGTGCCGGCCTTGCAGCTAGTTGAATCACGCCATCTTCTCGCTTGCCCCCCCCCACATGAGACACTGATCATGCCATCGGGCTGCGAAATATCAGGGGGACCGAATCATACTTGCTCGGACTAAGTGAGTTTCACAGTCGTCATTTGATCCTGCCATATCTCGACTATGATCCAGTCCACAGCAGCTGGTAGTATGTCTGGTACTGGCATGCAAGGCGGTGCCACGGAGCGAACTTCGCTGCTGCAGCCTCCACAGAGCCCATCACGGAATGGCTCTGACACGGACCCAGCAGGAGTAGCTCACACTGCCAGCTATGGCAGTAAGCACACTCCATCCGTTGAGCGTCCAAGAGGAGTAGACCTCCCTGCGTCGCACAAGATTACCATCCTCGTTACAACGCTCGTCGCCGTCTTCATTGGATCGATCGACACGACCGTCACTGCCTCATTGATCCAACCGATATCGGCTGACTTGCACGCATCGCATCAAGCATCCTGGCTCGGAACGTCCTACCTTCTCGCGTCCTTGACCTTCACAGCATCGTATGGTCGACTCAGCGACATCCTGGGCCGTCGCTATGCGAATGCTTCGGCGATCACGTTGTTCTTGCTCGGGACATTGGGATGCGCATTGGCGCCGAGCATGCCGTGGTTGATTGCAGCCAGATTCCTGGCCGGGTGTGGAGGCGGAGGCATGATGACTACGAGTGCGGTCATCACTGCCGATCTGTTCTCACTCAAAGACCGGGTTCTTATCGGAGGTATCTCAAGCGTCGTTTGGGCTGTGAGTCTTTGACTTTGGCTATGGCCTACGAAATTTTTCTGGGCTCATCTTGTCCCCCACCGTTGCAGTCCGGTGCAGCGCTAGGTGGTCCATTCGGTGGATTCATCAGCGATCGGTACGGTTGGCGAGCTGCGTTCACGATCCAAGGTACGTCCCCAAAATGCACGGTCTGAGTTGGTGCAGTGGGCAGCGTCTGACGCCGACTGCTCTTCGCGATCTCGATCCTGCAGTGCCCATCCTGCTCTGCACATTGCTTGGAGGCTTGTCTTTCATCAAGTACTCTGTCGAGGTCGCAGCGTCGAGATCAACCCGCGAAACGCTCTCTCGGATCGATTTCGGGGGATGTGCGTCGCTCTTCCTCGCCTTCGCCGGCTTTCTGACATCTCTTAGTCTGCGCAACAACGAGCTTCTACCTTGGTCGGACTCCAGGGTCATCGTCACGACCGCTCTCACTCCCATCTTCCTGGCAGTCTTCTTCTATGTCGAGAGCAAGGTCGCTCGAGAACCGATCCTTCCTCTTGGATTCTTGCGCCAGCCCACCCCGTTCTTTGTTTTGGCGGTGACGATCTTGATGGCGATCAGCAATTTCGCCCTTATGTACCACCTGCCCATCTACTTCCTCGCCGTCGAATCGACGTCTGCGGCGACGGCAGGGGCTCACCTCTTGCCGACCAGTGCCGCGGCCGCCGTGGGTGGTGCGGCGAGTGGAATCTTGGTGCATCGGACCGGCCGTTACTGGCTTTCGGGTCTGATTGTTTCGATCATAGGAGGTGAGTGCCGAGCGCGAGCCCTGTATAAAACTTTCGAGTTCTGAAGACCGACTTCGCAATCGTCTACTTCTGATCAGCTTTGTCGATCTACTCGACTTTGTTTCTCCGACCCTCCTCGGCGGAGCTTTTCAAATGGCTCCTGGTCCTTCCCTTCGGCTTTGCGCTCTCCTTCTCGCTATCAGCATCATACGCAGCCTTGATGGCCTTTGTACCCCAGTCCCAAATTTCGATCGTCACAGGTGCGTTATGGCTCTTCCGATCGTGCGGCCAAATCATCGGCGTCGGCCTTTCCTCGGCGGTCTTTCAAGGACTTCTCGTCGCCGCTTTGAGGAAGGAGATCACGGGACCTGGAGTGGAAGGGTTGATCAAAAGGATTCGGGAAGACTCGACGGTGTTGAACACACTTGAACCGCATTTGGAGGCGGCGGCGAGGAGCGCATTCGCCAAGGCTGTGAAAGGGGCGTTCGGCGTCGCTGTGGTCAGCGTCACCCTGTCGGTCGTCAGCTTTGCTTTCGTGAGTCGTGACGGTCCAACGGTGATGTTGGGGATGTCGGATATGGTCCTGATATATTCGACGGCTCTCTTTTTTGTGACAGATCCCAATCTTGTCGTTGGAGGAGAAAGACTCACCCGTCGTCGCAGAGGAAGCTGACGCTAGTTGAGGGGCAGAATTTACCTGCGAGTCTATGTCGTTTCAGCTTCGATGCTGGGTTGTTCGACAAGCCGTTACCCCCCTACTTCATTGCAACTCAGAAAAGGAAACACTGGTACGATTGTTGCGACGATGACGTAGCATTGCGAGACCTGAGACCCTCGACCATCCTGATTAGAGCGAAGGCTAGTCTCCATTATCACGGCGAGCTTTATTTAGTACTGTTCGGCTTCGCAAAGCGCAGCCACACCTCTCGCCTCTCACCTGCACGACCCTTCTTCGCCTCGCACACAAACTCCATCTATATCGCACCGCTCGCGCACGACCATGTCAGCCCATCGACCATTATGCTACAAAGCGACCAAGATCGTCGCTGATGTACTGCGTACCCAAGGTCCGTTCCGCTCTCACCCTCTGCTCCCCATCCCAGCCCACTAAACAGCCGCATCTATGACAACCCCCCCTGCTTACCCCCTACCCCCTACCAGGCCCTCTGACGACGCAATCACTGTACGACATCGTTCACTCGACCCACCCCGCTTCGTTACCCGCTCGCCCGTTGCCGAACCGTTATCTGACCGGCCACAGCCGCGACGTCGCGTCTGTGATGCGCATGCGAAGAGAACATCGTCAGGCCGACGACTTGCCCCGTGAGGCCGAGGATACGGACGGGACGTGGTCTATGGCGTATTTGAAGCGCAAGGTTTTGGCTGGGATGCAGGAGAAGGGGCAGGTCGTCAAGATGACCAAGATCAAGTGGGACAAGTTGAGAGGGGTAGAGGCAACGAAGGAGCAGTTGACGACGACGACGGAGGGTTCTACGACGACTGATTCAGCATCTACGAAGCAGGCGACGAAGAAGTTGCAGAACCATGAGAAGAAGTCGGCCGATACGCATTTTTGGGTCCTGATGGACCAGATAGTGGAGGAAGGGATTGTGCTTCCCCAAAAAAGGGAACCGGCAGCATCAACCGGTCGACGATCTTCAACATCACGGCCTACGACAACACGTGGGAAGGTCAACCAGGACAGATTCTGAAGAGGGTCATGACATAACCACATGCAATTCAATACTGACAGCAAACAAACACGTCGAAAGAGTACTGCAACAACAAAAAATCGCGACTCCTCACTTTTCTCCCGGAGACTTTTCAGCATTACTCGAAAGGACTTCTTGCCCTGCTTCCTCACCTCCTTCACCTTCCTCCCCTTCACCTTCCACCAAAACTTCGCCCCCTCCCTTGCGTTTCCTGATCCCTTTCCTCTTCTTGGCCGCCTTCTTACTCCTCTCCCTCTCCCTCTTCAACTCTTGTCTCGAATTCACGCCGTTCCACAAGACGTCCAGCTTTTGTCAAAATCGTGGGGGAACAAGTCAGCTCCATGTGCGAATTATGCTAGACGGGCTAGTGAGGAAGTAGGTACGTACTTTCTCTTGCATCCTCTTACGAGCGATTAAGCGATTCGATTCCCGGGAGCGAGTTTCCTTCCGGGAGAAAAGCAAAAAGATTTTAGCTTCGAGGAAACGAGGTGATCGACATCAGGGTTCGAGCATTTATAGGGTTGAGGGAGGAGCGTACTTGACATTTGACCCTCGTACCACTAGGGACGTGTACGAGGCTGACGAGGATGGAGCTTTTGTTGATCACTTGACCACCCGGACCTCGGCCTGCAAAGATTGAGATTGGGTCGTGAGCGAGTGGACTTACAGTAACGTCCCCCACGTCCCCACTTGGGAAAGATAGTAGCTCGTCGATTTCCCTTTCCCTTAGGGGTCATTGCATTACACCATGGGTTCACTCCTTCCCTACCTACCTCGAAGGAATTCCTCTTCCAAGTCACTTTCTACAAGAGGTGGGAAAGGAGGGAGTTGGAGGTTCTTGGGTGGGGTTCGACTCTTGCCCTTGGGAGGAGCGGTGCCGCTGGATGGTGCTTTTGAGGTGAAAGGGGTGGGAGAAGTGGGTGGGGAGGATGCATGATTTGAGGAATGACGATACGGTTGGAGGTTAGGACGTAGGAATCTGGTCTTGAGTGGGCCGACGAGCCATCGCCGTAGCATTTGGGTTCGGTCGACGATGGCGAGAAGGTGACGAGCACCACACACACGAGCGAGCTCGCAACTTGCTTGCGTTTCATTCTCGCTTCCAAGCGCGAACATGCAACGATTGAATTTGGGGGAGTACTGAATTTTCACTCTAGCAGCATCGTGTTGAGCTCTTTTAGTTTTGGATCGAGTTTGCGAGATAGACAGAGAAAAGAAAAAAGATAGAGACGAGAAGGCGAGAAGAAAATACATTCGAAGAAGGACGAAAAAGTGTGTGCAAAGAATCAACCCACCCAAACTTTCGGTCGAGTGTATCTAGTTGTTGAAAGGGACGAGGACCGCAGATAAAAAAAAAGAAAAAGGAAGACGAACGACCGAAGGTAGAAGGGATATCGGAATGTTCGAGTTTGTATCAAACTCCGGTATCGGCTTCGACCCTATCACCGTTCGCCGAGGTTGGATAACCCAACGCTGAGGTCGGGGTGTTCTGTATCGTGTTGTCCCGCATTGGTCAAGCCGACAACCTGAGAGTCGTCGTCACCGGTACCCGAGTGAACTTCATTCATCGCTCCCGAGGCGGTAACGACGTTGGCCCCGTTCGACTCGAGGTCCTCAACTGCCGAGGCACCTTCGACTCCAGTCCCTCCGTTCGCAATGACGGGCGCACCACCCGTCTCGTTTTGGTTCGCAGCGTTGACGTTCGTCATCGGTGGTCGACCCGCTGTGGCGTTGGCCTTGATCTTGGCGTTGTCGGATCGCAGCGACTCCAGACCGGCCAAGTACGACTCGTCGACACCGCCGGTCACGTATTGACCCGTGAAGACGGCGCAGTCGAATTCCTTGATGTTGGGGTTGAACTGGCCGCACGACTTGACGAGATCGTCGAGTGTCTGGAAGATGGTCAAGTCGGCGCCGATCGTTTGCGAGATCTCCTCCTCCGTTCGGCCGTGGGCGACCAACTCGAAGCGGGACGGCATATCAATGCCGTAAACGTTCGGGTATCGGATCGGCGGCGCACAACTGGCCATGATGACCTTCTTCGCTCCCGCGTCACGGGCCATCTGGATGATCTCTTTCGAGGTCGTCCCTCGCACGATCGAGTCGTCGACGATCAAGACCACTTTTTCGTTGAACTCCAACGCCATCGCGTTGAGCTTGCGTCGCACGTTCTTGCGTCGGATCTCTTGACCGGGCATGATGAATGTTCGGCCGACGTAGCGGTTCTTGACGAAGCCTTCACGGTACGGCACATCGAGCTTTTGCGCGACTTGCAGAGCAGCGACACGAGACGTGTCGGGCACGGGGATGACGACATCGACCTTGATACCAGCGTCGGCGAGGCGGGCGCGCGCATTCTCAGCCAAAGCGTCACCCATCGCCATGCGTGATCGGTAGACCGAGATACCGTCGAGGACCGAGTCGGGGCGGGCAAAGTAGACGTACTCGAACATGTCGGGCGCGAATGTGCGCGGGGGCATGCACTGCTGGATGACGACGCCCATTTTGTTGATGATGATCGCTTCTCCAGGGTTAACGTCGACCCATTCGCTGAAGCCGAGCGCATCGCAGACGACGCTCTCGCTCGCGATGAGGTAGTCGTATCCGCCGGAGATGGTCTCGCTCTTTCTCTTGGCCCAGCCAAGGGGTCGGATCCCGTTGGGATCACGGAAGCCGACGATGCCGAAACCCGCGATCATGCCGACGCAAGCGTACGCGCCCGACGTGGTGTGCATCACGTCTCGCACGGCACGGAAGATGTCGTCCGAGTCGATGCGGAACTTGCCCGTCTTCTGCAACGCATCGGCGAGCAAGTTGAGCAACAATTCGGAGTCGGACGAGGTGTTGATGTGCCGGTGGGCGTAATGGTCGAGGTAGTATCGCAAGTGCTGCGTGTTGGTCAGGTTGCCGTTCTGTGGACGAAATCGGGAAAGAAATTGTCAGTGCGCTTATTGGCGGCGGATTGGAGGATCAGCACACCGCCGTGACTCACGTGTCCCAAAACGATGCCGTAGGGCGAGTTGACGTAGAAGGGCTGAGCCTCGGAATGAGCCGACGATCCTGCTGTGGGGTAGCGAGCTATTGATCGCCAACACAGGCGTCAGAATTGGGACGCGACTGGACTGGAGAGGCGAAAGCGAAGGAAGGAACCAAACTGACCATGGCCGACACCCATGGAGCCGATCAACTGCGACAAGGACTTGGCATCGAGCACATCCCTGACCATTCCGTTGGACTTGCATTGGAAGAAGCGACCTTTGGGACCGCACGTGACGATACCGCATGCATCTTGGCTGCACAGGATTGGTCAGCCGCGCGGGACAGACGGAAGTAGACAGAAGGCGTAGAGTGTCAGCGAAAGTGGTTTGGAAGGACTCTAGCACATAAAAATGTGTAGGCCCTCGACTGACCCACGATGCTGCAGGAGCTGTAATCCTTCTGCAAGCTCGCCAGCCGAGTTGCTTGACTGGTTCGCGAGCAAGACGCCAAGTACTCCGCCTGCGAAGGGGAAGGCACCGAATCGCAACCGAGCAGCGGAGCATCACGTCATTTGTGGGGTAGAGAGCAAGGCAGAATCAGTTGGGCTGCACGATGAGGTGTTGGAAATAGATTCAAACAAGCTAGGCGAGGTTTGGCGGATGTCGCACGTCGTGGCATCGGGCCGTACGACCGAGCAAAAGGGGCTTGGTCACGCGGTGAGTGGTTGGCTGCGCGCCGCGAAAGATCGGCGCGGCACCTGCACGACCGACGCGACCCGGCAGCCGCGGCGGCAGCGAGACGAGACGAGACGGGATGGGACAAGACTCACACATGGCTCAATTCAGTCCCAGGAGGATGAGGAAGGTTGTTCAGATAAAAACTCGAGTTGGTGCACCCGAGGGGGGCGGGACGGAGCGGGTTGAGGGCTGTGGCCTGCCGGAAGGGAGGAGCAGCAACGTCCTTGAGCTGAGCGGGCTGCCGCGAAGGCGAAAGAGGGCGAAAGCCGGCCAAAGGCCACGAAAGGCAGCGAAAGGCGTCGCACCTTGCGTGTGGGTCATTACAAATGGGGAAATGGGGAAATGGGGAAATGCGCGGGTTCGCTGCGGAAAGGACAGCGCGTGCCCTGGGGCGTGTGTATACTCCACTTGTCTTTCCCCTCACACACTCCTGGCAAACAACAACACCCCACCACTACTTACTCAAGCAACCGACCGCTTCTCACTTTTCTCCGACATGTTCGGCACAATACCTCGTCTCGTCGCGTCGGCGACCTCGTCCGTGCTCCCCAATCGAGCCCGTCTGCTCGCCCTCGACGAACTGCGATGTCGCATCTTCTCCACGACCTTCAACCCCAACAACGTACGCACCGGGTCTAAAATCCTCAAAGCTCGACTGAGGGGGCCTTCGATGATGGAGTACTACGGCCAGCGGTATTCGGGGTGGAAGAAGTTGAATGCGCAGGTGCCGGGGTTGGAGTTGAGGAATATCGCCGAGGAACAGAGGTCAGTCATGCAATTCATCCTCGGATTAGGAAGGTCTGGTCTGTTTTGTATCCCAACTGACACTGCCATTGGTGTGCGCTTCTTCCCGCAGGCTGATCGACCTCGAGGTCCGGAGAAGACGAGGGAAGGTCACACCCAAGAAGGGTGCGTCAAGGGTCATCGCCTGGGGATGGGTCTCGACCCATGAACATGCCTACTAACTTTACATATCAATGATTGCACAGGCTTCGGTCGACGAGCAAGCATGAAAAAGCGATAGGGGCACAGGGGCTGGTCGGAGCAGGGGTGCGCGGTACGGTCGCACAGACGGTCGAGTGGGTGCACTGTAACAATAGAGCATCCCCACCCTGCAATACGTCAACTCGTTGTTACGGAACAAAGCTTCGTATATCCAGATGCTGCCCCTTACCCGGCCAAGGAGAGCATTGGAAGAAGTCGTCCAGGCGCCATCGGGAAGGAGAATCGCCCGAGTGTCCTCCAAAAAACATCCACTCTCGCGAACACGCTCTGCGCTCCTGCTTGATTCAACAAGATGTACCCCGAGGTTTTTAATACCATACATGAGCACTACCGGTACATTCACGCCTTTCCTTCTCTTCTTTTTTGACTATGACACTTCCAAGAGCGTAGAACAACGCGGCGAGATCTTCCTTCTTCCGATTAGCAACATCACTTTTTGTACCCTTCTTTTTTCAGAAACTTTGACTCGCTCAATCGGGTCCCACATGGCACGGGTTGGTGCGTTGGTTTAGAAGACTAATACGCCCAAGCCGAGCGCAACAAGAGCAGCGACGCCCGGAGCGCTTTGGAACGACGTGACCGCTCCGCTCTTAGGGGTCGTGCCTGACCCTCCGGTCGTGCCGTTCGTACCCGTACCACTTGACGAGTTACCGCCCGAGCTCGAGTTGGAGATGGCTTCGGTACCGTTCCAGCAGTGCTTGACGAAGCAGGCCTCGCACGTCGAAGTCCGGTTGAGACCTTGGCGAGCTCGCATGCGCTCGACACCGGCGCATTGCAAGCACGTACCCCATTCGGACGAGTTGCCTTGAGTGGCGATGTTGTAGGCCGCGGTGAGGAAGGCGACTTGTTGCGAGACGTTGTACTGAGTCTGACCGGTCGAGGTGTTGGTCACGCCCGTGGGGTCGTAGTTGGACAAATAGACGATCAAAGGGTAGTCTGAAGGGACCGAGGCGTTGGCGGTGGTAAAGTTGGCAGGTGCGAGCCCGCAACCGAAGAAGGTCGGGCGCGTGTTGAGGCCGAGGTTGATAAAGGTCTGGGCCGAGTTGGGCAAAGGAGGTAATGCGAGTGAACCGTTGGCCAAGAGCATCGAACGAGCCTCAGTCGCGACGAGCGAAGCCCCCGTGGGCATCTGTTGGTTCGAATCCGCACTCGCGTCGGCGACAACAATGCAGTCGACTTCACGAGCGGGCGCGGCCAAAGGGGCAATGGGGTCGACCTCACCGGCCAAACCACCATCGATGAGACTGAGGAAGGTCTGACGAGCATCCTCGAACCTCGCTACGTTGACGCCCTGGAAAGGGTTGGGGACAGCAGCGATGTCCAACGCGATGCCTTGTTGACCCGCACCAAAGGTCTTGTTGACGCCTTGAACGATTTGGTAGAGGGGGGAGATGGCGCTCGTCCACACCACAGAGTTGGAGACGTTGTAGGCGTGGAAAAGCAGGGATGAAATGCCCGTGACGTAGCAAGCCGTGTCGAAGTTGTTGACGCAGCTTTTGTTGTTGGCGCCTCCTGTCGGGGTGCCAGACTCGGCAGCCGTGCCCATCAACTCGGTGGGAATGAAGCTGTCAACCCTCAACGTAAGTTCAATTGTCAGTCAGCAAATGACTCATTAGAAGGGATCTCAAGGATATAGCGCCAACTTACCTCGCGAGCTCGGGGTCAAAGCTGCCGAATTCGAGTGGAGAGATCTCGTAGACGACCGACTGGAGCGGGACAGCCTCGCCCGTCAAGGGCATCTCAGTCGCGTTCTGCGACTCGACCGTGGCGACGATAATAGGGAACGGCATCGCGTTGTTGGCGTACGAAGGGACCGACGTGACGTTCGACCAGCGGTACGAGGTTCGGCGCTCGGTCGAGTTGCCGAAAAAGTTGGTCGCGTTCGTGCCGGGCACGAAGTGGTAGGAGAGCTTCAAAAATGGACGAAGATAAATAGTCCTGAATGAGTGTGCATGCTCAGCAATGACGATAGAAGACTGTGAAGCGTACGTACGGCGAGGGCCCAGATATCCGCGACGGTGACGGGGAAGCCTGCTGCCTTCTTCGCGGCGGCGTCCTGGAACAGGGACTGGACGTATTGAGTCGTGATTGTCGAGTTGGACGAGGGAGAGAAGAGGTCGAACTCGAGGTTCCAACCGAGTTGGGTCCCGTTCTTGCCGAGGACCATGTCGAACGCATCGGGCATGTCATTGAGCGCGTACGAGGTCAGGAGCCACGAGCCGCCGGAGAGCGCGGAGACGTAGGACGATGACTGGAGGTACCCGCCCGTACCGACGGTCTTGGACTGGGCATTTCGACCATCCAGAGCGGCGAGGACAGCGGCACCGTACCTGTGGAGCGAGGCGAAGTAGTGTTTGTCGAGGTCAGCGAATCTGCCGCCCACTGATCCGTGGGGAGCGGGGTGGGGCACCGGTAGGCGATCGGCCCGAAGGCCCTCCGACGTCGGCTCTAAAAATAAAAGGCATTTTACTTACAAGGCTGCTCGGTCGCCACCGCCCGACAAAGCGATGGCAATGGTGGGGACAGTGGCATTGGTCGAGCTGTTGAGCGACCCAGCATAGACAGCGCTGGCCCTGCTTCCGAGCCACGCTGTATGGTTTCTCAGCAGCACCGGTCAGCTCAATCCGCTGCGGGGGAAGTTGGTCGAGTCTCAAATCCGATATGGAAGCTGCTGGCATGGCGCGTGCAGTAGTGCGCACTTACAGGCGAGTTCGGAGACGACTTGACCTTTACGAGCTTGGATGTAAGTCGTCTCGCCGGTGTTGAGGCTCTGGTTACCGGTGCCTATGAGGGTGAAATGAGAAACGGACGCTGATCAGCTTCACAAACGAAAAGTGACCGTGCGCTCACGGCGACGATCCCTGCTGGCCCGAGCGGTGTGGCACTACTCACGCGAGGGCCCAGCGACGCCGGCCTGTCTCAGCACATTGGAGCTGGGGCACGCGACGTAGTTGGGGGCAAAAGTCGCCGAAGCAAGCGATGCCACAGCGAGCAGGGTCACGAAACTGGTGCCCATCTTGAACGAGTCACAGAAGGAAGGTACCATTGTTGGGTGAGACGAGGAGGAAGAAGCTGTGACAGAGTGCATTCGGACGAACACAGCGTGGTCGCAGGTTCCAAGACTGAAAACGAACGATCGCTGCTTTCCAATTCACAACCGTCTCCGAAGCGCGCGCACCGCTGGCGCCGTGATTCACCTTCAGATCCCGCTGCCCTGTGGCCTCCTTTTTTCCCCACATTTCATTGCCAGCTGCTGACCAATTGACTGCTGTCAACCGACGCACCACTTCGGCGCAGGTCCGTGAACATCGCTCCACTCGCCCATGGAGATTCACAATCTAGTGTCGCTTCCAAAATTGCTCACAAGAGGCGGATTTACGCCGGAGTACGGCAGAGGGCACCCACTGCACATCCCCGGATTGATTTCGGCTGGCGTTCAGGGGTTCGAGGAGTACCTGGGGAGATCGGGAGGTGCTGTATCAGTAGCAGCTGCACCCTAGCACTGTGTTTGACTAGGCACCATGATGTTGCAGTTGTTGAGTTTGCTTCCCGGGCGGCGGTCAATCTTATAAAGCTTGTGATAGAACTTGGAAGGGACGCTCTGCCTCGCCCTTCCTCGTGAGCGAGAGGGCCACATGATGCATGCATCATGTAACTTCGTGATCCGCTCTCCAGGCTCGAGCCCGGCCAACATAAGTACCTACACGGGGTTCATCTTCTTCGTTTCATTCTTAATGGGTCGGTAGGTGCTATGGGTACATGTAGGTATGCCATGGCTTTATAGATTCAAGGTGTGTGTCCGCAAACTGACGATCCATTCCAGACCCACGGTCTGGGGCTTGGGGCGGGCGAGATGGTTGAAGATGACCTCGAGCCCACAAAAGCGCTCCTATGTAGGCCTGTAGATTGCCACCTTCATCCCTTATTATTGTACAGCATCTCGAGGCGTTTCACGCGCTTCCTAGTGGTCGGTTGCTCGCTCCACCATTTCCCTGCCTAGACCAGCTTTCTCTGGAAACCCGGCGAGCTCGGCCTGAGTGCTAGCAATTTGGTGCCCCACATGGGACGGGGCGCTCGAGTAAAAAGGGCTTGCGAAGCTCTTGTATCGTGCGCTCCCACCGCCCTACCATTTGCGCTGGTGACAACTCCAGCTTTTTCAACGTACAGCCACGACCCTTCGAATCGCCATCATGGACGACGAGAGGTATCACTCGCAGGCCCTTCCGGCCTATGCCCTCGAATCAGACGATTACGATTCCGATGACGAGGCCGTCGAGTATGGTGATGCCGCGCCTCGAACAGCGGCTCCCAAAGCCCGAGCAAGCAAGCCGGACCCAGTGGTGGAGGTTCGTGGAGCAACGGTACGGCAGTCGACGGGGGTCGTCTTCCTTGTGGGAGAGGTAGGAGAAGTGCTCGCCAAGGGGATCGAGGCAGGCGACGCGTCAGCGACCGTCTTTGTCGATGGCGATCAGGTGAGTCACTACCGTGGCCATCGTTCTAGACATGGTTTGGTAATGATTGGAATTAATGTGCCGTATGTTGGGTGTGCAGGCTGCATCGATCCATGCCATCTCTCCCGCGGTGACGGTCGTATTCACGTCGATCGCATTCCCTCTCGTCTCGCTGTACCCATTCGCCCATGCATTACTGTCGAAATTATCGCCAACATCAACAACGATCGTAGCACCGTACCATCCCCCCCCCTACATCGCCGATCAACCGCGTGCCTCTCCTCTGATCCGTTACCTCTCATCCTCGCCCACCCCGACGTCTCTCTCGAACCTTGAGCAAGCAAGCCACCTCTCCCCGTATTCCCCTCCCAACCTCTTGCACGGTCTTGCACCTCTCCTTTTGATGCTCTCGACCCTTTCGGATATCGAAGCGTCGTTGATTCTCTTGCCTTCGATCGCCTCAACCATGCCGTTGAATGGACCTTTCCTCGGTCCTTCTTCATGGTCCAACAGGATCTATGACGCGGGTGGACCGACTTCTTTGAGCGATTCAAGGGGCGTATATGGGGATGTGCAACAGTCTTTGAGGGCCGTGGCGACGGGATTGATGTGGGACGACTGGTACGATCCGAAGAAGAGGGATGGGAAAGGCTTTGACTGGATCGAGAAGTTGAGGAGGGACAAGAGGAGGGAACAGGCTGGGAGTATGTACATGTAACGTCGAGAGGTTTCCTGGTTATACAGGCTGTACATGAATGGCAAGGTGTGGAAGATGTGCAACATGCCCGAGAGGCTGGGCCTCCGCTGGGTTCCAATTCGAGAGCGTGAAGGAGAATTCAGTCCCCGAGAGTGTCGTCGTACCTGACTCAACATCACCATCCTGGACTTTTCGAGGTGGTTTCGAGGTGAAGCCAACTTTACTGGTATGGATCCAAAGTTGTAGCGCCTTGCCGCTCGGTCTTTCCTTTTGTCGGAAAAGAGAAAAGGTGTCGAGTCGAGTCTCGCCCCACATTCGCGGAGAGCCGGGGCGTTCTCTTGAAAGTCATTGACACTAAAGTGATCCAGGCGCTTCCTTTTTGTGGCTCTCTAGATCATCGTCGTCAGATCCTCGTGGTGACCGCGCAACAAGCTCGACAAAACCAAAAGGAAGGACTTGGATATGCAGCACGTACAGCACAACAACAGCCCTTTCGCTGCGCCTCCGGCGTACCATCGGGAACACGAGCCGGTCGAGCTGCCCTCCGAGTTGAGGATCGCCTTCCTCCATCCTGATCTAGGCATTGGTGAGTCGCTGAGAATCACGTTACTACTGGAGGCGGGCCCAACAATATCGTACGGGAGGCACAGAGGGCAGAGTGCTGATGATGGGCATTGGTACTGAACACTTCGGGGTTCGGATTGCAGGTGGGGCCGAACGATTAGTCGTCGATGCTGCAGTCGCTCTGCAGCAACGAGGCCATCACGTCGAGGTTTTCACAAGCTACCACGAGGATGGACCCAAAGGAAGAAGTTTTGAGGAGACGAGGAACGGTGAGTCATTTCGCATAGCATCGCCTCATCAACGCTTCGAGGGGCTTTTCCTCCTCCCACCGAAAGTGGGGGTTCCGTCCCACTCGAAAGCTTTGTCGCTCCGAGTTCGATCCACCCATGTAGTCGGTAGCAAATTGAAAGTGGAACAAAGCAACTGATATCTCTTTCACTTTCCCATGTTAAGGTACATTAAAAGTCCACGTGCTCGGCGCATGGCTCGTGCCTCGTTCCATCCTCGGTCGTTTCAAAGTCGTTTGCGCGATGCTACGACAACTGCACCTCGCCTTCTCCTTCCTCCTCGCCTGCCTCTTGTACCACCTCAGTGGACTACCTCTCCTCTCTTCCCTGCTTATCCCCGAGACCAAACCTTTTTCCTCCAGCGCGGATTGGTCCCCCCTTCGCCAACTGGCCCCTTTCGACGTGCTCGTCGTCGACCAACTCTCGACCGCTATTCCCTTGCTGCGCTGGTTTGGGCAAAACCGTATCGTCTTCTACTGCCATTTCCCGGACTTGCTCCTCTCACCTTCGAGGCCAGCATCGTCGGCAGCGAATGACCCTCGAAAAGATCCACCGTGGACGATCGCGAGGGAGATCCGATCCATGTATCGACGGCCCATCGACACGCTCGAACAAGAGACGACGGGGCAGGCCGACAAGATCGTCGTCAACTCCGGGTTCACGGCCGAGGTGTTCGTCTCGACATTCAGAACGATCGGTAGAGTGCCGAGGGTCGTTTACCCCGCTGTGGATATCAAGGCTTTTGGGAAAACAGTCGAAATGGGCAAGGAGGACAAGTGGTTACAAAGGTAGGGGCCCACGTCTCGAGCATTGAGCTGTCGCCAGTCATTGGCTAATACTCGTAAAGCTTGTACCACAGCCAAGATCCGATGCTGTTATCGATCAATCGATTCGAGGGCAAAAAGGACATTGCACTCGCGGTCGATTCGTTCGCTCGCATCGCCGAGGATCATCCCAAGCTTCGGCTCGTCATCGCGGGTGGCTATGACCCCCGTCTCGCTGACAATGTCAAGACCTTGTCATCTCTTCAACGCTTGGCCACGAAGCATGAACTGTCTTACTACACGTACACCTCATCCTCGGCTGCTGCATCCTCGGGTTCCAATGCCGAGCTCTACAAATCCGCCAACGTCTCGACGACACCCCCGGCCGAGGCCCCTCGAATCTTGTTCCTCTTGAACCTGACCGGAGCACAAAAGGACGCACTTCTCCAAGCCCCATCGCTCGTTGCTTTGCTGTACACGCCTTCGTTCGAACACTTTGGTATCGTCCCCATCGAAGCGATGGCATCGCAATCACCCGTCCTAGCGACCAATTCGGGAGGGCCGACCGAGTCTATCGTCGATGATGGCCTCGATTCGGAAACGACGACGGGGTTGTTACGCGTACCTTCCGCGGATGTATGGGCGACGGCATTGAAGGACCTTTTGGCCCTCTCTTTGAAACGTCGTCAAGAGATGGGATCGAAGGGGAAACAGAGGGCCGAGAAGGTCTTTTCGCTTCCTAGATTGGGGGAAGAGATGGAAAAAGCTTGCGTCGATGCGGCGCGCATTGGGAAACCCATCTCGTCCGAGACCGGCTTCCTCAAGTTGATGGCGTTCATCGGGATTGGAGCGTTTTGTTTCATATCAGGGGTAGTGGCGTTTTGGTTGCTTTAAAGAAAGGGGATTCGTTCGGTGATGTGATCATCGTTGGCAATCTCTTGGTCCATTGGAAAAGTGGTGTGCTGTTCAGGAAGGGAATCCCCCTTAGGCTGCCCACGATAGGATGTATTAAGATGGGAGAAAGCCCGCGGCATGCTTAAAACAATGCACATACTTTGATTACAACCGGAAATTCGACACCTTGACTTCCGAGCCCAAATAACAGAACCTTTCCGACGGATCGCTGGCACGGATCTAGAGTCATGGACTTGGGCAAGGTGAGCCTCCTCCGCAACAGGCCCTTGTCGTCTCCCCCCACGTCGCATCGCACGGTCACTTCCGCAACGATGGTCCTGTACGAACTTGTCTGCATCGCCTCTCGCCAAGCCACATTCGTAAGAACATCATATACACGACCTTCTTATCTCAACTCACAGCAGAAACTGATGGTAAACTCAACCCTTGCACTCCTTCCCTCGTTGGTCTCATCCTAAGGCGCCGATCCGGGCTTTGACAACGACGACGACCTCGCTCGTCACTTCGAATGGTGGGGTCGTCAGGAGTTTGGATCATTGGGGTACGAGGAACTTACCGCAGAGGATGAAAAGAGGGGATGGATCGAGTTTGGAAGGCGTGTAAGTTTTTTGGTCGTTTACTTGCTGCCCTCTCCTAAATGAGGTGTGAAGGGGGTGCTTTGTCTGCCCTCGTGTTGGGTCAGAGAAGAGGATGGGGTTCCAAAGTTGGAAGTGGATGGGTATTGATCTGTCTCAGATGTTGATTTGACGCATGTGCTCAGTTATTGGACGATGAGGTTCGACGCGAACCCACCGACCGTCAAAGCGCTCAACGAGAGGTTACGTCTCGATCCTCGTGTACTACGGTAAGGCTATATATACAACACATCACACACCTACTCGAACGCAAAAGCAAGCAAATAAACTCATCAACAACCCTCTTCGCTGCAATTCATTTAGATGGACGACGCTCAAAGTCGGCGACAAGTTGCACGAGATCGCTCGTCCAGCCGCGCAGGACCCGACGGTCAGGTTCCGTCGACCGTTACCCAAGGGATTGGGAAGTGGACAGAGCCCTTTGACGCAGGAGTCGCGTTATTGAAGAGGTAAAGAGGGAAGACTTTTGCCATCATAGAAAGAGTGGGGGTTTTTGACGAGGAGGACTTTTGCTCGGTCGCTCCGAGGAACAGCAGACGCTTTTGTTGTAATGCTAGAAAACAGGACATTCCCTGCGTCTTCTGCGATCAGAGATGTGAAGCGGTTAAAAAAGAGACGACAATTCATCAAAAGAAGAGTCACAAGAATACGTGATATTACAGTAGCAAAGAGCCCACACGCCCGTGTAGCGTCCTGCAAAAAAAGGGAATTTCCAAAAGAGGAGGCAGAGGGAGGAAGACACAGAAAAAGAAAAAGAAAAAGACAATTGATGACAAATGAAATTAGACGAACGACTCCAAGGTTCATGCGCTTGTGGGGGAAGAGAGAGCGGCATGGTCGACAGCTAAAGGAAGAAAAACAACAACGAGCTTGGGGAATGGCTCAAGGGTCGTCTCACTTGTGTCGTTGGTAAGAAGCCACGACCTAAAAGAAACAATGGATGGAAAGATTAGCATCGAAACAGAGCTGCCGGTAGTACGAGTTCGGATGTAGCTCACCATTGCGTGGTCACGTTCGTACGGTTCTGTGGGCAAAACACAAATTGTGGAGGAAGAATGGTCAGCGGTCATCATCTCTCGACAGGTCTGTGTTTCGAGGGGTGAAACGCACCGAGGGTCAATTGTTCGTGGGGCTTCAACATCTCTTGCTGCATCTTCTTGACCTCGGACGCAAAGACGACCTCTGCGGGGGCGGTCGAGTCAATGCAAGTTGCCTTGATGGAGATGACGACGTGGCCGTTGTTCTTGAGGAAGTGGTGTGCGTTGAGGGCGACGATACGGGCCTGATCCGGTTGGGCGACATCGGCGAAGCTGTTAGGTAGAACGAGTGTGACACCAGCTAAATCAGTACATATCCACCAAATTCGTCCATAATGGTGATGACTCACATGACGTCGACCATGGACATGAGCATGCGGTACTTGTTGGGGTGACGGGCATCCTCGATGATGGGGATGACGTTGGTTCGCTTCTTGGCCATGTTGATCAAGTCACGCCCCGATCGATGCGAGAACTCGACGGCGTAGACGGTTCCCTCCGGTCCAACGACATCAGCGACGTGCGAGACGGATGTCCCCGAAGCGGCACCGAGGTAAAGAACCTTCTTGCCGGGCGCGATGTGGATGTCGTCGAGGCCACCGAGGATACCGGCGGCCAACTTGGATCGGAAAGGGTTCCAGACGCGGTACTCGACCTTCTCTGCCGGTTGGTCCGGGTTGGTCGAGGCGGACTCGATCGCAATTCGCTTCTCTCCGTAGACGGACTCGCCGGGGACGAGGTTGCGAGTCACGAGCAAATGTTCCTTGCCCTGTGGGTGCGAGTGCGCGAGGAGAGGATAAAATCGAGTCAGCGGGGTTGACACCGAGGAGAAGCTTCCAATTCGAACCACAGTCTCTTACCTTTGCGACAAAGACACCGGGGTGACGATGGGGTTCGAGGATGACCTTGGGTGCTCCACCCTTCTTTGCGCCGAGACCACCTCGTCCTCCACCTCGACCTCCGCGGGGTGCTCCTGGGTAATGCGAGAGCAGAGGTGAGCGATCAAGTGAGGTTGTGCTTGTCCTTTCATTCCGAAGGACTGACCTCGTCCTCCACCTCGTCCTCCACCGCGGTCACCACCGCGGCCGCCTCGCGGCGCACCTCGTCCTCCTCCAGCTCCGCCACGAGCCGAGAAGCCACCTGTGACAAGACAAGGAGCCAGTCAGCAGAGGGAACAGCATTGATCGATGACAGTTGCGAGTATGAATCGTAAAGTGGACAAGCAAATGCTCTTCCTCGCTCTCACTCGAGCCAAGGAAGCCACTGCGAGATGGATGGATGCATGCGAGTCGGAACGACACTTGGTGCAAGCCCAGACGGAAAGAGAGATCTAATACCAATAGCTCACCTCGTCTACCACCTCGTCCACCTCGGTCACCACCAAATCCACCACGTCCCCCACCACGTCCTCCACGATCACTGCCAAAGCCACCACGTCCTCCGCCTCGACCGCCTCGTCCAGAATCGCCTGTTGGTTTGTGCGCGCGCGCGCGGAGCAGTGAGGTGAGGCAGATTGCGAAGGGGGAGCGACAGCGACGACGACGACGACGACGGCGACGACGGCGACGACGGCGGGAGAGACAAGCTCGTCAGCGACTCGTCCCTCTACACAGGGGAGCAGATAGTGCGAGCGTACCGTATGCCATTTGATCAAAAGAAAAGCGGGTTAGAGGGTGAGTCGAATGCGGTCGATCTACTCGAACCTTTTGGGAGGGGGGGGGATGGATTGGCGGGGTGGGACTGGAGGCAGGTTTCGTCCACAGCGGCAGCTCCACGCAGAGTCAGACTTGCAGACTGCAGCCCACGCGCACGGACCCCTACAAACGCACGATCTTCTCTTCGACTATGGCTCTTTGGGCTCGGTGACAAAGGATCATTGATATTTCAGAAATTAAAGTATGATTCTTCCAGGAGGCGACATTGTCATGGGGTTGCGGCGTAGACCTTGAGCCCTACTAGTAACCCTGGGTCAACGCAGAAATAGATACCTACCTAGCAGCCAAGCGGCGCTTGGACTTTGACCAAACCGGTGCTAATCACAGCTACCAATTGGACGCGGCTGCGAGCTGCAAGTGCGACCGGCCTTTCGCCTTCGTTCACCCCTACCCCACTTGGGAGCCTCACCCTTGAACGAGCTGCGTTCGGCTCGTGCCAACGCGTCTCAATCCTGGCGCCACCACTGCAGATGCGCCGGTTTTCGGCTGGTCCTCATGCTTATCAGCCAGTACCGCAACCACCGACGCTCCAATCGGACGGAGCGGGCGCTCAAGTCGATGCTGCGCACATCGCAGTCGGCCCATTCGGCATAGCCACGTCCAACTCCAAGCTGCCGCCCGTCTTGGAGGACGCCTCCTATGGCGGTCACAAGATCCCAGGATCCAATGGCCAAGACAATGACGACGACGACAATTGTGATGATAATGACGAGGAGGACGATGCCGATGACTTGGAAGCGGCGTGGGCTCACGATCGAACCCGAAAGGCGCGGACGAACTACTGCTGGACGACCCATGTCGCAGCCGCGGTGCAACGGTCACCTCTGACAGTGCTCGTCTTGACCTTCGTCGCCGGGATGATCGTCGCTTGGGCCGCATACACCACAATGCGCTGGAGCACGAGCCGATCACCGTCGAGTACTCTCCCAGCCAACGACACCATAGACGAAGCGACGAATGAACCCAGCCTCGACCTCGACGAGCACTCTTCACCCCGAAAATCATTCGACCCCGAGTTCCAAAACTACATCCCCAAAGACTCGCCCTTCTTGCTCCACCTGGTCGGAGATGATAATGACAAAGTCACCGTCATGCCTCCGAGCTGCCCCTTCCCCCTTGTTTACACGGACGAGGCCCACGTCGCTGAAGCGATCCTCTTCAACACCGACCGAGGGCACCGTCCGTCGATGGAGGAACGTCGCGAGTGGAGAAAGACGAGGCCTTGGCAGAAACACTACGTCACCGGCGCAGAGGCCGCACCCCAACGGTCGGCGTTGCAAGACTATTTCGAACAGGTCTACGAAGGCTTGCCACCTGAGGAGCGCTATGCCGATGGGGATATGACCTGTCAGTTGCGGCAGGCTCTTCTTGAGCAGACCCTATGGAGAGAGATTCGTTGCTTACTGCCCC
The DNA here is from genome assembly GCA_022702645.1 of Microbotryum intermedium. Taxonomy (NCBI): domain Eukaryota; kingdom Fungi; phylum Basidiomycota; class Microbotryomycetes; order Microbotryales; family Microbotryaceae; genus Microbotryum; species Microbotryum intermedium. The sequence continues at coordinate 979,514 of JAHWDX010000015.1, read as the reverse complement.
CGTTGGCTATTATTGCAGATCGACTCAACGGTACGGTGCCACAAACGTATTCCTACACCTACATCAACTATTCCCTTCCGATCGTACCGTATGAGCAAAAGAAACAAGACAAGCCGGTCCTCTCCTTCGTCTCGAACTGTTTCCCTCGAAATTCTCGAACCTTGGTGAGGCACAGACAAGACGTCTTCTTCAGTCCCAAATCTACTATGCGGTTGCTGATAGGATGAATTCCATCCCTTTATAGATTCTTGATGAGCTACTGGCTCTGATGCCGGGACAGGTTCGTCCTTCTCCCTCCGTTTTCTCCCATCCGATCGATAGATTGATTGAAATCGCTTTTCGCAGATCGACTCGTTTGGAAGATGTCGAGGTAACGGCAACGCAAAGCAAATGTTGAGTGACATGGGCAGGCTCGACGCAATCGATCAACCCGAAACCTGGTGGACTGTCAAGGTCTGTCGTCATGACGTGGTAGCTCTCGGGACTCTGGACTCATTAAAGTGCCTCCCCTCAGACCGCCGTAACGCAATTCTACAAATTCACACTCGCGATGGAGAACAGTAACGACCTCGACTACGTCACCGAAAAGTACTACCAATGCCTCGAACGCGGTTCGGTCCCCATCGTCTATGGGGCCCCGAATTTCGCCGAACGCTTCTCGATCGCGCCCAACAGCTTCATCAACGTCGCTGACTACGTTACGCCGGACCTGATGGCCTTGTCCAAGACGACTTCGTCACCCGAGGAGGCATTGAGTCAGGAGAACAAGGACGGGATCAAGCGGCTGGTCGAGAGGATCCAGTACTTGTCTTCACCGGAGGGGAGGACGGAATACGATGCCATGTTGGCATGGAAGAAGGACGAGAGTTGGAAGGATACGTCGCCGATGGGCAAGATTTACAAGATGAGCCACCGCAAGATCCATAACCATTGCATGATCGCTGGAGTGGCGAGGGGTTACGACTGGGCCAAATCGACTTGGACACCAGCGCCATCGGCGGAGGCATTGGAGTCGCTAAAGTTCAAGCAGAAGAAATTGTGGAGATGGAAGTCAATGATAGCCAAGGACAACTGAGGATTTCTGTGCAGTCTCTTCGTTCTTTTAAAGCATGTAGTGTGATATTTTGTTCAATGCGCAAGCAAATGAAATGTTTTTCTCAATCTTTTTTCGTACTACCGGTCGGTACTCATCACATGCAAAGCCATAGGGTACACTTCCCAAGAATAAACGACAGAAGAATGATCGAAAATCACCACGCATGAGCGGCGGCTTGATCGAGTTTTTTCAGTACTTCAGACACCGTTCGGTCCGTGTCACCGGCGATGCTGCCTTGCTTCTGCATCGACAGGAGGCGGTACTGGTTGCACAGGTCCCCATCGACGACGGCCTTGACGGGCGCGTACGCCGATCGGTAAGCGAGGTGATCCCTGCCAATCAACGAGGGGGCTTCGGTCCTGAGGTGCATCTCGAGCGTCGAGAAGAAATCGGCATCTTCGTTCGAGACGAAGGGGACGAGCACGCCGACCGTGCCCGAGACTCCCGTGTACAGGAGGACGTCGCGACCGCCGGCGACGAGCGAACATTTGTTGATCGAAGTGACGAGATCGCCGACGTGGTAATGCGCGATCAGAGATGTACGATGAGGCGCTCCCATCAGGTAGCCCTTCTCATGCATGATGCTGGCGCCTGTTGGATCCTCGTCGACTTCTTCAGAGACGGCCGCAGCAACGCGGTTGACAAAGACGTTGCCGAACTTGTCACCGGCGACAACGGTTTGGTAATCGACCATTGTTGCAGCTGTAGTCCATCGTGGGGAAGTGTCATCGGCAAAGACGACCAGCCGGTTCTCGGGTGCTTTGTAAGCGACGTAATGAACGGATTCCTGAACGTCGCCGACCAGGATGCGAGATCCTTGCGTGTTGAGGGTCATGATCATCGATGCGAAGGACTGTGAAAAGGGGACATTGCGAATCAGCAGGGCAATCCTCGAACTCTTCAAGCCTCTTCAGAAACTCACCTTGTTCTCGGCTTTCCGCAACAACTTCTTCTTTCCAAGATCGTATATCCTCAACGCTTTCCCAATACCCGCCGCCAGTCGCCCTTGGAAAGGCATCAGCGTGTTGGGCACATCGTCAACTTCGGTGCGGTGCACCAACTCGAGCCCTCGACCGTCGTCAATAATCTTGTATGTCGTCAAGTAAGCCTGCTTGCATGTTCGGGGAGACAAGGTGGTGTCCTGTGCCGAGCCGACGACGAGATGCTGTTCGTTCGGCGTGGTATGGAACGTGCACAGAGCGACCGAGAACGCGGCTTCGTTGTTCTCCAACTCAAGAGAAAAGGCCGTGGTCGCTTCGACGGGATCGATGATGCGGATGCAAGATGCCCAGTTACCTGCCGGCGCTCGCGGCAGACCAAACACCTCACGTGGCAATTGCATGACCTCGTCGTCGACATCTATCCCCGCCGACTTGAGGTCGCCCAGCATCTTTTGTTGAGCCGAAGGAGAAAGCGTGCGATGATCGGCTTCGACGGTGTAGAGGAGGTTGCGAGAAGGCGAGGTGATGAGCTTGCGAGGCGTGTAGGACAAGGGGATCGAGGTTTGTTGCACTTTTGTGCCGAGTTTGGGGAAGGTGAAGATGCGCAAGCTGTTGCCGGTGATGCCGATCAGTCCTTCAGGGCACAGCTCGGCCGAGAAAGACCATGCACGATCGAGAGCGTCGAAGATGAGCGGCGTGAACTGTAACATGTTCTGATACGAGTAGTTGAGCCATGATCGACTCGACAACGCGAGGATGGCGGGCGATCCGCGGACGGGTACTCGCGTCAATTGGACCGGTCGCGAACCCAAGAACCGCGTCCGTGTGTCAGTCAATTGCCCACTCAGTGAGTCGAGGACCGTTCGAAGCAAGACACCGTTCTGCAGTCCGATGTTTACAAAGAGCGTCGCGTGATGCTTGTCAATCGACGTGTCCAGGATCTCGGCCACCACGATCGACGACGGGGGAGCAGTCAGAGCTTGCAGCGACAAGGTCTCGAGCGTGTTTTCCGGGTCGAGTGAGATGATTCGAACAGTCGAATCAGCGCATCCGACAGCCTGAAGAAAAACGATAATACTCGACGCTATATCAGCATACAATTCGAGCGCTCCCGCCCCATGTGCACTTCAACTCACCAGATAAGGTGTCCTCTGCCTTCCCTCTGGCACCTCGGCGATGCTCAACGTCAAAATCTCGGCATGCATTTCCTTTCGCTCCTGGAACTCGTTCAACTGGCCCTCGAGGTCAAGTTCGAAATACACGATCTCGCCCGTCGAAAGTGCAACAACGACTTGTCGTTTGTTCGTCGTCGCACACACGATCGTTTGGTGCGGCCCGACCTTCCACTCGTTGACGCGCTTGTCGGCCAAGATGTGACGAATACCACGCGGGTAGATCTGGAGCAGGGCGTCATCGCCGAGCTGCTGCACGCCCAATGTCGGTGCCGACGAGATGAAGCCCGTGTCCGAAACCTCTTCAATCGTATCGCCGATCGACAGCACGAGTGTACCATTGACGAAGGACAAGACGATGTAGGCGTCGTACTCGTCCTCATGCCTGAGTTTGGTCGTCCAAACGTTGATCGGCGCACCGGGGAGCTCAGAACTGACGGCCTCAACGACTTCCAAGCCCTGCCGTACGATACGCACAGACGATCGAGCACCTCGACCACATGCCGTATAAATCTGGGGCGTGTCCTCGCCGAGGAAGTTGGCGACCTTGCAGTCGAGGATTGGACCAAGAGATTCGAGCTCATCGGCGAGCACGAGGTTCTCGAGAGGACGAGTGCGGAATAACGCAGGCGGGAGCGGGTCGGTACCGGCACCAAAGTTCGGGTAGTCCGTCGACGAATATTCGGTCTCGTCGTCGTCGTCGCCGAGCTTTTCGAACTGGTACAGGTATTGGTCGCCAAACTCGGAAGCGACAAAGAGGAACCCGCTCTTGAGGATGCAGAGCGAAGCGGCGACAGCGACCGTGTCAAAGTACTTGATCTTGAGCGCCAGGACCTCCTCCTCCTCGTGCTCGATCGTGACTTTGTACAGATCACCCTCTTCGCTCTGCAACAGGAAGAAGAAAGCCCCTCTCATCTTGTGCATGACGGCGGAAGTGATGATGAGCCCTCGTTGGGGGTCCATCAGAGGGTGGGCACGTTTCGGGATCGGTACTCGGTGCTCCTTCGCTCCTTGGTGCTTGTAGATGATGTAGTCCTCAGCGCACACGAGCACACCCGACGGTCCGTCGAATTTGTCCGCCGTCGTTTGCCCACCGGGTACTTGCACGAGCATGTTGGCCCGCGGATCGGTCGCTTCGCTCCACTTTCGCACGACGTGATTCAAGCCGAGATCGAGTTCGTAGTAGGTGAGCATCTGGAGCGAATTAGATAGATGGTCTGTGTCAGCGGTCGGTCCCCGTATCGCAGGTACGTGATACGGACGTACCTTTTCTGCCACATTGAAAGCTTCCCCACTCGGGTCCTGATCACTTTCACCATAGTCGACTTCGAGGGCCGCAAATAGCGGGTTCTCAAACCCAACATCAACACCGACAATGGAATGAATGATGGCTTTGGCCTTGTGGGCTTCGAGCGGCGACGAGATGGTCAAATTGGCCGCAGCATCCTGAATGGCCGCGACGTTGACAGATTCGTCAGTGGCACGACAGACGGGGAAAGCATGTCATGCGGAAGTGATGAGGAACTGACTCGATTGAGGATGTAGACGAGCTTGCTCTTCTCCATCGCAGCGACCATGACGGCTCGCCCTTTGGGATCGGTGGCGAGGTACTGGCCGGGCACGACTCGTCGCGACCCGGAGCGACCAAACGTCTCTTGGTGCAGCTTGTTGAACTGATTTGCTGACGGATCATACTTGAGGACCACGATCCGGCCCGAGTCGGATCCAACGATCAAGTAGTCTGCAAGAAGAGCATCCAGGGGGCGAGAGGGCGATCGTCAGCACGATCGAAGCTCCGTCCGCGAAGGCGCTTAGCCGAAGCCACCCCAGCGGTTTTCCGACGTACCTTTGCTACCACCCGTCAGTTTGAACGCGGCCAAACTCCTGACCGTGCCAAAGAGCTCTGCATCGACGATGGACTCGAGCTTGCCCGTCTGCGGGTCGGCGCGAAGCAACTCGATGCGGGTTGCGCCTCGGGCGACACAGATCTCCTGCGCCTTGGTACCCGAGAATTGACCGACGCAGGCGCACGTCACGTTCGATGTCGGCAGGAGCGAGTAATTGAGCAAATGCATGACTGGGCCGTAGGTTGTGGGCGGGGATCAAAGGCGGATGGAAGAAGGGGTGGAGCTGGGGAGAGGGGAGGACGTCGACGACAGCCTTTGCTCAGTCAATGCTCTTGAAAGTAGCACTACCTGATCTAAAGGGACGAGGGCTCAAGAGGTCTATGGACAGACGGGAGGATCGTCAGTATGCTTGCGCTCAACCGACGGCTGCGAAGGAGCAGGCTTCAACGGAGGCGACGATTGGATGACTTGAAAGTCGAGTCTCGTCGAGCCAGACGAGCCAGACGAGCACAGGTCGGGGATGACAAGTAATGCAACTCGCAAATTCGACAGTTGAGAAAGACTGACCGGTAAGAAAGGCAATGATCTACAGAGACGGGTGGGCAGGAGGCGTGACGAAGCAAGAGAGCGGACCCTCGACTCAGGCCTCACTTGTGGAGCTATGCATTTCTCAGTGACACAGCCAGGACAACAAGCACTCGATCCAAAGGAATGGACTTGCATTTTATGATCATACACAAGAGGATTTAGACCATTTTCTTTATTTTGAAAATACAGTGGAGGTGGGACCAAAAAAAAAAAAGCCCTGCAAGAGAAGAAACATCCTCCCTCGTCGATCAGAATCCTCCTCGTCCACGGAACCCTCCACGACCTCGCCCACGAGCATAAGGGAAGAAGCCGCCATGCTGCAACGATCAGAACACAGGAGGAAAAGCATCAGCCAGTTGTGCGAGTGAATTCAACGGCGTGGGTCTCGTGACTGACGCTTTGGTACCCTCCTCGGTATCCGCCTCGTCCACGGCCTCGTCCTCGCCCTCGGCCTCCAGGACCCATTCCGGGCACGTTGGTACGTTTGGGCGTGACCTGGATGACAAAGAAATGTGCATCTACTTGAGCCATCATCGAACTTGAAAGAAGGTGCGACTGGGGGACGTACCTTGAGCAATCGACCACGGAACATGCTCTCGTTCAACAGCACCGCGTTGGCGACCAGTGAAGGATCGGCGAACTCGACATAGGCATAACTGCGGGGTGAATTTCGAATGCCAGGACAAAAGAGTGAGTATGAGATGGGGAGCGATGTCGCTGCTCGACGCGACGCACCCTTTTGGCCCGGTGTACTTGTCACACAGGATCGTGACGCGGTTGATGGTACCGCACGACGCAAAGTGCGCTTGGATCTCCTCGGGTGTCGAACCATAGTCGACCTGTTTGTACGCGCGCATGCATGGTCGCCTCTGGTCAGTGATGAATCTGTACCGCCTTGGTCCACCCATTGAATCTATAGCACCGGTGCCCAGTGCGATGGGAGTGGTGGTGACCTCGAGCTGATCCAAGCAAGCGAGCGCCCAGACGGAGGAAAGGAACGAGTACCCACATTGCCCACGTAGATGCTCCTGCTATCGACCGCCTCCTTCTCATCGTCGGACATGGCGATGTCACCGCCGGCATTTGATGAAGATCCACCGTTCGATGACGCAGCAGCAGCAGCAGCAGCAGCAGCAGCGGTCGCAGCCGCGGTCATGGCCCTCAGCTTCGCAGCTTCTGCTTCCATCTCGGCCACTGCACAGGGGAGAACACGAGAAAGAGAGAGAGGGCGAGAGAGAGGAGGATGTGAAGGATGAGTCCACGCTACAGAACGAGTCGTAGCCAACCATGACCTACCTCGCTTCTTCATGGCCTCAATCTCGGCTTCGTCAATCTCGTCGGCTCCGTCGTCATTCAGGTCGACCTCGTCCTCGTCCTCTTCCCGTCGGGACGTCTGCGGTGCTGCTGGCGTAGATTCGGGTTGCGACGTTGACATGATGATGTTGGCAACTGAGCAGATGGGCGCAAGGAAAGGGACCAGGGAGGGAGGGGAAAACTTGATTAGAAACTAGGAGAGCGTGGAAGCGGGGAGGTGGTGAGCGGTGTGTGAGTCGTCACCCGCCAAGGGGACAGCTTCAGGCTGGGGCCAGTCGTCCGCTTTATTAGTGCCTCGTGATGTACCTATACAAGTGGTGCACCTAATTGCGATTGCACACGCGCGCGCGGATCAAGCGCAGCGGCGGCGCTTCTCTCGTGGGGGTTGACAACCGTCGCTTCTGATCCGCACCACCGACGTGTGATCATGGCGGCAAAGTAAGCCACTCCACTGACCTCAACGTCGACTCCGTACTGACCCTTGCTTCGACCGCACTCTGTTGTCTTTGCATTCTACACAGGCGCAGTGGAACGGGCGTACCAGCTCCCACGACGACGACGATGGCCGCGGCTCACGCTGCTGCTTCAAGTGGTGGGCGCACCCCAGCGTGGTCATCACCTGCCGCGACCGCAGCTGCCATGAATGCGTCCAACGCACGTGCTGCTGCGACGTCTGCGTCCAAGCCAGCTTCGACCGGTACTGCAACCGCTCCCAGCGCCGGATCGGGCTCAGCGACGCCCACGACCGTCGGTGGTCCGACCGAATCGTCAGCCAGGGCGACTCCACAGCCAGCAGCCACAGCAGCAGCGCCAGCAGCACCTGCATCGCCTGCAGCAACGGCGACGGTTGGGGCTGAGCCCGAGTTGCACCAGCGCCTCGTCGCCCTCCTCTTGGCTTTGGTTGTGAGTGATCACTTTCACCAACTCTCGCATGCTGTGCACCGACGTGCTGCCCCCTCCCCAAAGGACTTGGTACTGACTTGCCCACGCGCCATACCGCCTCACGCTCCTTTCACCCGGACTCGGCTGCTGCGCCACCCCCCCCCCCACTTTGACGACCCACAGGGATCCAAGGTCGTCGTCGTCACGCGAGACGGCAAGCGTTACATTGGCATCCTCGCCGCGTCATCGCCTCAGCACGAGCTCTCGGTCAACCTGCGCCAGGCACAACAGGTCGATGCTCAAGGCAACGACATCCCCGGTGAGGTCGCCAAGCCGAACCTGCTCGTCGCGTCGCGCGACCTTCTCGAGCTGCATGCCCATGACGTCGCGCTCGAATCGCGCGCGTCCTCATTCACACCCAATTCGTCGTCCAACCGAGAGGGATTCAAGACCGACCTTCAAGTCACCGGCACTCCTCTCGAAGCACGCGAGAAGAAGCTGCAGGCCTGGGCGCCCGTCGGTGGTGGAGGCGGCATCGAGGACCCGATGGCGGGTTTAAGCCTCGAAGACGGCAACGCCTCGGGCAAAGGATGGGATCAGTTCGCGACTAATGAACGACTCTACGGTACACGGACCGATTACGACGAGGAAATCTACACGACCAAACTCGATCGAACCGGTGCCGACTTTCGACAGCGCGAGCAGCGTGCTGCTCAGCTGGAGCGCGAGATACTCAAGGTCTGTGGATGTAGCTTCCTTCGGGAAACTCTGCATGCCTAGTTTGCATTCACTAATGCCTTAGAACTCGATTGCCCATACTTGCAGGGAGGTGGAGGTGCTCTCGCGAACAACACGCACATGGCCGAAGAACGTGGTGCCGCTCTTGACGACAGCAACATGAATGAGGAGGATCGGTGAGCCGTTTCGAATATGCCGTCTCCGATGCACCAGTCTCATACTCAGATTGCCTTCACAGCTATTCGGGTGTCATTCGTGGTCCCGAAGCTTACATTCCCCCCGGCGCTCGCAAGTCGACTCCTGTCGGCAAACTAGCGTCTAGCACCCCAAACGGCTCCTCATCCGGACCAGCTTCCACCCCAAGCGTATCTACCCCCGCGTCCAAGCCCGCACCAACCAGTGGTGCGGCAAGCTTCCAAGACCCTGCAATTCTTTCGGCTTCCGGATCGTCTCGACTGCCCTTGCCCAATGCTCCCAATTCGAGGATCCCCTCATCCGCCTCGAGCGCGAATGCCAATGCGAGTGACAAGTCGGACGCGTCGAGCAAGGCAACCCTGGATGGCCACATCCTCCGCTTCGTCTCGGATGAGCGAGAAAAGCTGAACGAGCGCAAGCAAGCCCTGCTCAAGGAGGCGCGCGAGACGGCGGAGAAGAAGGAAAAGGATTCCAAGCTGCGAAGTTTGCTCGAGTTCAGCCAGACGTTCAAGCTCAAAGGTGGAACACCTACCGATCTCGCTTCCATTATTGGCGACCTCAAGCCTGCCGCGAATGGGACCGTCAAGACCACGTCATCGTCGGCCGCCAAGCCCACTCTGACCGGCGCGACCGCTGCCGCTGCACCGGCGGCTCGCGGATGCATCGCGCCACCCGCTCGCAACGCCACGATGAGTCCTGGCAAGCTTCTTACCGACATTCCTCCTTTCAACCCCGAAAAAGCCAGGGCAGCGGCCGCGGCTCAAGCCCTTTCCGGCGCGAGCAAGGCGGCTCCAGTCAAACCATCGACGGCACCCCTGAGAGCGGCATCGGCGGCGGTTCCTCGACCCCTAGGCGCGCCCGTTGCTTCTACCTCAAAGCTCACTGCTGCTGCTCCCGCCTTTGTATTCAAACCCAACCCGAATGCGTCTTCATTCACGCCTGGCGCATCTCTTGGAGCTGGGGCCAGTCGACCTGCCGCCGCGACCCCTTCTATTGCCAGTGTCTCCGCCGCAGCCAGTCCTTCGCCTGCTCCTGCTACCATTCAAGCTGCTGCCGCTGCCGCTACCCCGAACCCTGCTCCAGGCCAAGCCGCACTTCATCCCTTCTTCGGCAACAAGCCTTACAAACGTGGCCACGGAGGCCTGTATGTCAAGGAGGAGTTTGCTCCTTTCAAAAGCGGCGTCCCGGACCCGGCGACCGTCGATCCGCGCTGGTCGTTCCATGGCAAGTCTTACCGAGCTGTTTACCCAGTCCCTGTCCCAACTCCCCCTCCGCCACCGCTTGGACCGCCGCACATCGGGATGCCGCTCGTCGTTCAGCCTGGCTCAGTCGGTCCCGAGGACGGTGGTCCCGAGTCGTCGCCGCCGGTGCAGACGAGTAACCTCGGTGCAGGTGGACCGCACCTCGCCATGAGGATGCCTGGTCAACCGCCAATGCACCCTGGCGCAGCTGGCTTCGGCGCGTATCCTCACATGCAGCCCGGAGGCTTTGTCCGATTCCCTGGTCCGGTAAGTTCGTTTCGCCGAAGTTGAGCAGCAGAATCTGTGCTGTCGCGCAGTCGAATGACGTGTTCTCTTTGGTCCGACTGGCTTCATGAAACGTATGAGCAGCAGCAGCAGCAGCCACCGCACCAAGGACAGCTGCACGTCCAGCAGCAGCCGCTGCACGGATCGATGCCTCCTCAATTCCAGCAATTTGCTGGCCCTCCACCCCCTCCTCCCCCTGGTGCCATCTTCCAGCCCACAGGAACAGCCAGTGAGTCTTGTTGACCGTGCAGTATCTGTCCTGGGGTCGGTCCCTATTTTAGCTTTCCACCCGATGGCTTTTTTGCAGTGTTTTCCAACTCGCCTCAGATGCAAATGCCCCCTTTGGCACTGCCGTCGCAGCAAGGAAGATGAGACATGGAGTGTGATTGGAAGGGACAGGACATGGTGGAACGATGGACGACAGGTCCGGTTTCTTCTCGCTCGTAGCTGTTGAAGCTGGAAATCTGGGACCAATTCATCGCGAGAACTATGAGTTGGCGGGGCGCTTGCAGCGAGATGTGGTGCACGCTGCGCCGTTGGCGTCGGCTTGAGACAATGGTACCTACCACGTCACTTTACTACCCACGCTAACCCATGGCTCATCAGGCGCCAAGCGCCGAGCAGAAGCCCCCAAAACTTCATGCTAATAATGAGAATGAACGTTGAGATTCGAACCAGTCGCTTCTTTGAAGCCGTTTTTACTCAATTTTCGTGGGCAGTTCTATCGGGGATGATCTTTGCGTTCAGGAGTACCTAGTACGTAGTGCAGTGCCACGGACGAAATCCGCACAGGAGAGATCGAGTTTTTTTTCCCCGAGGCACCATAGGCATGAGATTTGAGAAGCCTCTTCCGTTAAAGGTTGAACGTTGAACATTGAGCGCCCTCAACTTTGAAATTTGAACCGTCGACCACCGCCGACCACCGCCGACGCCGTCTTACGATCTTACGGCCCAACGCCTTGCTTTTGACTTCGGCCTTTCGTCGTCGCGGCTTGGACTCGGGGCTACTTTTTGGGGGATTCGTTGGCTCGATTCGAACGTCATGTCGGTCACCAGTTGCAGTACCACCTCGCCAACTCCCGCACCTATGCCCGATATCAAGACGAATCGTCACCCCATACCCGACCCACCGCGACCGCAGCAGCAGGATCAACAGCAACATCCGCCGCGGCGGTCGGCGGTCTCGCGACGAAGGCCGAAGCGCGTCAATGCGCTCGGGTGGTGCACGCAACGACAACTCGGTGCGCGAACATCAGGGTTGTTCGAGGGTCTAAAGGGGGGAGAACAGTCCTGGACGAGGATCTGAACGCTGATATCAGGCTACTCGCGCACGATGCACGAAATATAGAGATCTCGTTGAGCGTCATCGTCGTCGTGCTCGCAGTCAATTCCGCCTCGAGGGCCGAGATGTTCCTCTCGACGAGGTGGACACCCGCGCCGTCGTATCATCTACGCAACCCCTTCTCACGCTTCCTGTACCTTTCATTCCGGCTACCCGATTCGGATCTGTACTACAAGGGCAGAGAGTAAGTCACGCCTCGCTGCCATCTTTCCTCCCTCCGGTCGCGCTCGCTCTTCGCAGCCGAGGGCCAAGACAACCGCGTCGGACCACGTTGCTCATGTCCTCGCTGGCTTCCATCCCCGCCGCCTCGCTCTTCTCTCAGTGATGCGTACTTTATCGCGTGGTGGGTCGTCATGTTCTGGTTCTTGAGGGAGGCGTTGATGAGGTGGGTCTTGGCGCCATTCGCGAGGCGGCGCGGCATCAAGGAGGAGCGCAACGTGGTCAGATTCGCCGAGCAAGGGTGGTCGGTCTTTTACTACGGTCAGTTCCACGTCCCGTTCATGTTGAGGCATTGTTCATGATCACTCATGGTCTTAGAAATTGGCCTCGAGTATGCAGTCATCTTTTGGTCGCTCGGCCTGGTGAGTAGGCAATACTCGAATCGGTCATCCCCTCGCCGCCGGAATTCCTTGGATCTGGATCGGATTGCTTACGGCTTCCCTCTCCTCACATCCGCTGCTTGATAGTACATCATGCAAACAAGTCCTTACGCTTGGCTCAATACGCGCGAGTTCTACGTCGGATACCCGCACATTGCCATTTCGGGCCTCACCAAATTCTACTGTCAGTTCCCATCGCTTATCGACCGTGCACTTGCCCCTCAAATTGTTGTTGGGTACTGACTGTCCGCTTATTCTTCATAGATTTGGCTCAAACGGCTTGTGAGCTACTACTCGCGCGGATCCCCTCGGGTAAGGTGACTAACCCGACTTGGAATATCTTTCCTCCGCAGTCTGGGTTCAGCAAATCATCGTGATCAACCTCGAGGCCAAGCGCAAGGATTATTACCAGATGTTTACGCATCATATCATCACGACCCTTCTGATGATGCTAAGCTACATCCAAAACTGGACGCGTATTGGGACTGCGATCTTGTGCACGATGGACGTAGCGGATATTCTCCTCTCGGTCAGTCGTGTCGTCACTCGCTTGGCCCATACGCAAGGTTCTGACCCATGCGATCACCCGTGCGCATTCCCCCTCAGTCGGCGAAATTGATCAAGTACTGCGACAAACCTCAAGCCGCGGATGTGACGTTTGCCATCTTCCTCGTCGTGTGGATCGCGACACGACACGTCGCGTTCGGCATGATCACCTACAGCGTCTACGCCGAAGCCCACCAGATCCTCGAATACGACTGGCGCCCCCAGGACGGTTACTTCCACTCTTGGTGGGCGATGTTTATCTTCAAGTTCTTGTTGACGGCGTTGCAGGTGCTGTTGGTCATTTGGTTGGGGATGAGTGAGTGCCTCGAGCAAGTAACCTGTTTTCGGCGGATGTGACTCGTGCTGACCCCCCACGGTTTATCTGGTGTGCTTTTGACAGTCTTGAAAGTGGTATGGAAGATGGTCGTTGTTGGAGCGGTAGCCGAGGACATTCGCAGCGACGATGAAGCCGAGAGCGACGACAAGAACGACGAGGACGATGAAATGGAAGACGAGATCGACTCCGAGGTGAAAGGCTTGATGAATGGTCGCGAAAAGGTCAGAATCGCTTTCTCCAATGGCCACTCGCGTTCGACGAGCTCGGAAGTAGAGGAACGACCGAAGTCCCTGCCATCACCTAAGGGCTCGACGGCGACGGCGACGAATGGGCATGGCAAGACGCTGGTCGAAAACAACGAGCGCGGACCAACTGTAGGTGGCAGTCTCGGTCGGCTTGGGGAGCCGGTGGTCGGTGGTGACTCTTGAGGGAGTGGTGGGCGGGCGTGATGCACACGTGTCAGGTCAAGTTGTTACCTAGTCACTTCGTCCTTCAGATCAGTTTCAGCATTGTAATATCACTGCCTGTAATACTGGCGAGCGGGACGACCTCGACGTCGAGATGGGTCCGTGCGAGCGAGCGAGCCGGAAAGGGCGGTCCGCCAGCCGCGCTCAGCCGCGAGTCAGCGTCTCCAATGACGATGCCATGGCAGCTCCGGCGCTGCCGCACACTCTCCCTCTCCCCTCTCCCCTCTCCCCTCTCCCCTCTCACCCTCTCCCCTCTCACCCTCTCCCCTCTCGCACCTTTGACCGTTTGCACGAACGGCTTCTTCACGCTTAAACCTCGTTTCTCGCCACTTGTCCTCTTCCTCTCCCAATACTCTTCACAAAATGGACGCTGTGTGAGTGGTCGTGTTCCTCATCCCGATCGCCGTCCCTTTCCCCTTGCCGTCGCCGTCGCCCGTCGCCCGTCGCTCTCGCCCGTTGAAGAAGTCTCGCAGCCTCGGTCAAGCGCAAGCCGATCCTCGCTCTGCGCTCGGAGATGCTGCTGCTCTCGCTCGCTCGATCAATCTTGCCATGCATTGCTACTGGGTCTTGCATGGGTCTCTGGTGACGCAGCAGGTGCCCCTGCTTCGCTCCTGGACCTCTTCGTCACCGTCCCACAGCCGTTCCGCTCGTCCAGACTCGGTGAAGCTGACCACGATCTCGCATCAATCCCATGCCATCCTCCGCGATGCGTCTCCACAGCGCTGATATCGGATTGATCGGTTTGGCCGTCATGGGTCAGAACTTGATCCTCAACATGTAAGTTCGAAACCTGGTGCATCTGAAGACGTCGCTACGCAGGGTTACCAAGCTGATTGTCGCGCCGCCTGGTCGTCGTCCCGTCACGATCTCGACTCGTTCTCTTGCAAGGGCCGACAAGGGCTTCACCGTCTGCGCCTACAACCGCACGACGTCCAAGGTCGATCACTTCCTCGAGAACGAGGCCAAAGGTGAGCCATTCTATTGGTCCCATTGTCGTCGTCGTCGGATGCTGGGTGGGATCAGCTTGCCCCGACCCGACCGACCGAGGCATGGCCCGTGACCGAGGGAGGGCGGCGGCGTCGTCGATCCTCGTTCTTCCTCGGCGAAGCGCTGCACGCAGTGCTTCCGCGATCATTGCGCACACCACTGTCGCCAAATCTCCTGGGACCAGTCACACAACCCTGCTGGAGCCTGTTGCTGACGTGCTCGATTCACTCGTTCCATCTCTGCCCCGCCGCACCCAGGCAAGTCGATCGTCGGTGCTCACTCGATCGAGGAGCTTTGCTCCAAGCTCATGACCCCCCGCAAGATCATCTTGCTCGTCAAGGCCGGCGATGCCGTCGACAACTTTATCGAACAGCTCGAGCCCCACCTCGAGAAGGGCGACATCATCATCGATGGGGGTAACTCTCACTTCCCCGACTCGGTCCGCCGTGTCGCCGCACTCGAGAAGAAAGGCCTCCTCTTCGTCGGCTCGGGTGTCTCCGGCGGTGAGGAAGGTGCCCGCTACGGTCCTTCCATCAGTGAGTCAAAATTCCAGCTCGCTTAAAGCGAAATCGGTGCCTTTGTGCCCTGGAGACACGGCATTCATCTGACTCGTACCTTCCATCGCGTCCGCCAGTGCCCGGTGGATCCCCCGCCGCATGGCCTCACATCAAGGAGATCTTCCAAAAGACCGCTGCTCAAGTCGATGGTCAGCCCTGCTGCGACTGGGTCGGAGAGTCCGGCTCGGGCCACGTGAGTGACGAAGACCAGGCTCCTCGACCAGCGAGCGACTCGTGCTCGGAATATTTGCTGACGGCCGGACGACTCCTTCGTTTCGCACCGCAGTACGTCAAGATGGTTCACAACGGCATCGAGTACGGCGACATGCAGCTCATCACCGAGGCCTACGACATCCTCAAGAGAGGTTTCGGCATGTCCGAGTGCGAAATCGCCGACGTCTTCGAGAACTGGAACAAGGGTGTCTTGGACTCGTACCTCATCGAGATCACGACCGACATCCTCAGGTACAACGACGACGACGGAGTCCCCCTCGTCACCAAGATCTTGGATTCGGCCTCCCAGAAGGGTACGGGCAAGTGGACCGCCGTCAACGCCCTCGATCTCGGCATGCCCGTCACCCTCATCGGTGAGGCCGTGTTCGCCCGATGCTTATCTTCGATCAAGCAGGAGCGTGTTCGCGCTTCCAAGGTCCTCAGTGGCCCTCAGATCGAGGCGTTTACCGGCGACAAGAAGCAGTTCATCGATGACCTCGAGCAGGCTTTGTACGCGTCCAAGATGATCTCGTACGCCCAGGGCTTCATGCTCATGCGTGAGGCTGCCGCCGAGTACAACTGGAACCTCAACTACGCCGGCATCGCACTTATGTGGCGTGGTGGGTGCATCATCCGTTCCGTCTTCCTCGGCGACATCACCGCCGCCTACACCAAGAACCCCGACCTCGAGAACTTGCTCTTCGACCAGTTCTTCAACAAGGCCATCCTCAAGGCCCAGAGTGGATGGCGCCGCATCATCGCCCAGACCGCCTTGTGGGGGATCCCCGCCCCAGCCTTCGCGACCGCCCTCTCCTTCTTTGACGGTTACCGCACCGAGCGATTGCCCGCTTCGCTCCTCCAGGCCCAACGCGGTGAGTAGCGAGATGGATGTTGGACGTTGTACACAGCATAACGATTTCTGATCATTATTCCGCTGTCTCCTCTTCTCAATAGACTACTTTGGCGCTCACACTTTCAAGATCTTGCCCGAGTTTGTCAGCGAGAAGTACGCCGAGGGCGCCGATGTTCACATCAACTGGACTGGACGAGGTGGCAACGTCTCCGCCTCGACTTACTCTGCTTAGATTGTTTGCGCCGGTCTAAAGCTCCGAGTTGGTGGAGTTTTCCCAAATCCACTACGAACGTAGTTCGCTTGCATATTCTTTGAGCTTTGTTTGCTTCCTTGTTCTGAAACACAAAACCCAACCCCAGAAGAGTAATCCCTACAGAAGCTACCGATGATGAGCCCAATCCGCGAGCGAGATTCCGAATCGCCTTAACCAAGCACCACCTTGAGGTGCCCCGCCGGACGGTGGCGGTACTTCAAGTCGCTGAGGGTGTGTTGCACAAAGCCGTGGGTCCATAATTCGACATGGTGTGGCTCATCTACTTTGGATGGCGAAGCAAAGCGCCAACTTGTGGTGATTCACCTGCGCGGCCCAAGCTTCCGGTCCTCTTGAGAGCGTCCCGCGCCGTAAGGGGCCAGATGCCACCGCATGCCTCGGCAGTGCGGCATCAGCAATGCAAGCAACACGAGAACGACCTATACACCCTCAGAAGTACACGTTCGACAGTGGCCTATGCTTAAATGGACAACCTTCAATCGTGTCTAAGCCCGATCACCTCGGGTACGTTGATTCGTGATCATTTCACGACTCCCCGGGGGGAACGGGGGGATCATGTACAGGTTTATGAGCGCTGTCTGGGGCGCCGAACTTGGCGGAGACCGCCTGGAAAAATTTGCAGGCGCTCGCTCATGCACTCGGTGCAAGATTTGTTGCCGACGACTACTTTGGAATCAACGAGAGAGCAAATTCTGGACTGTCATACCAATAACGTATACCAAACCTTCTTTTTTTTCGAGCCTACAAGTTGAAGTGAAACACGCGGCTTGAATCAGCCTACTCACGCTTCCGGACATATGTCTCAGATTCTTAGACTAGGCTGGTGCTCAGTGTGTGGCGATCTTCAGATCGAGGCAGGCTCAGAGGAGGCGGGCTTTTTCTTCTTCCTTTTTTTTTTTTTTTTTTTTTTTGTGCGTGATCGCCACCCCCACGACTCCTAGAATTGATGAGTGAGTGGTGACAAGGTATTTCAAAATTCCTATCCCACTACACCGCAAATTAAAGCCATAGTGATGTCGAACCTGAATCAAAGCTCGGGCTGAGAAGATGAACCTAGGACCTGGACGGCCTGGACTCGCGCTTGGACGTCTTGGACCCGCCGCCCACTAGCTAGGCAGGTGCTGTGAAGCGCGCTGATCGAAACCATGATGCAGTACTATACTAGCCACCGCCTCGCTCATCTCTCTTTCGTCCGTCGAGACGCTCTCAACACTCGCACATACCTACCTAGGTTCCTCTCAGTTACATCCACGTCTGAACCGATGTACTACCCTGTGACGACCCACGATGGCGGCACGGACGACATGGCAGAGCGAGGACCAATCTTGAAGTCCTCCGACGACGGCGGAATTTACGTCGACTGCGGCCCAGCGCCGGAACAAGACTACGAGGACGATCGGCATGGCAGTATCGCTTCGACCCATGACTATTCCACATTTCCTACAAGTCGAGGACGAGTAGGATTTTGGAAATCATGGTGGTCCAACGTCGAATCGAGCAGCATCCGATCACGCCTTCTCACATGCCTTGCACTGGTTGTCATCGGCGTTGCCGGTCTGAGCGGTCGTCTCGGTCTAATTACGCCGCCAGCGTGGCCTGAGCAGGTCTCAGTCGAAACAGTCCGCGGTTGGCAGCGCTGGCTGCCGCTGCCCTTGGGCTGGGACCCCCGCCGTGATCGCTCCAACGTATTGTTTGAAGAAGATTGGAAACAACCTCGACGAGAATACTTGGGGGACACGTTGGAGTCGGCATCGATGAATAGTACACCCACGGTCGCAGATCTGCTTGTGCATCCCGACCCCGCGCTATCCTTGTACGACAATCTGAGGTTAGTCTCCCGCAGCCTCGGCGTTCGGTCGCACTGTAGTCGGAGCCCGTCAGGAGGTGCCCTCTTGGCGCGGGCTGTCGTGGAGGGTCCACTTGAATAAGTCCAAAGGCGGCCGTAATCCAAGACGAACGATGTTAACCACCGGAACGACCTCTTCGAGAGGCCGAACTTGAAGTACCTCATGACCGACTCGTGGAGCGGCTTGGGTGGCCAGTTCACGACCGTGCTCCCGCTGCTGTTCCTCGCGTCCATGACCTCACGGATCGCCATTGTGCCGAGTTTCAACGACGAGCACCACTATGGCGCAGACGTTATCGTAAGGATGAGCATGCTCTACGACCTAGAACGCTTCAGGCAGATCGTGAGTGCCTGGCCGAACATCGTGACTCGGCTCCAAGTAAGAAGCTCATCTGGCCTCGGACCCACTTTTCACGCAACGATTAGACCGGGATCCTTCCTGTTCGTCGAACAAGACGATGTCAAGATCCGGGATCCGAAGCACACACTCACTCAAGAAGACGATGTTGGTTGCTACATCTCCAACTGGTCGTTCGACCAAGGCCTTTCGTACGGGCACCACAATATTCATCAGACGATTATCCGACTCGACAGGCCGGGAGTCGCAGGCAAAGAGTGCGTGCGGAAGCGGGTCAGGACCATGACGTAGTCCATACACATCGCTGACCTTGCCTTTCATTATGACACAGCTGGGCCGACTGGACTTACGAGTCTTATGCTATGTTCGACATGGACTTTGAGCGACGAATGGAGATGAGCAGAGAGATCCTCGCGAAGGAAGGGATCACAGGAGAGAACTTACCTCGCAACCTGAAGACGGCGACCAAGACGAGCTCGTTAATGTGTTACACCAACCTGTGGGATCTTTAACGCGCGGGTCAAGACGAAATTTCGAAGGAGCAGAAAAAGCTCATGGCCCCACAATGGAACGAGTTCAACCGTCAGCCAGAGTGGCATTATGTTGGTCGATACCTCGATGTGAGTACCGACGCCAAGAACACCATGCAGCAGAGGCATCGAGGACTGATGAAGGCTACGAATCTTGCACGCCTCAGTTCGCGCCCAAAATCTGGGAGATTGCACTTGCATCCGTTTGCGCCAGCCTCGGAGTGACCACGATCCCACAGGAGCTCATCACAATGCACATCCGCCGGGGCGATTTCCTTGTGAGCACCTCCTCGTTCGATCCCATACGGGCCCGACGCTGACCCTCTTGTAGTCCACGATCAATGCGCAGACTTGGTGCGAGAAAGGCACCGACTGCACCCCGAGTCTTGATGCCTTCGTCGCGGCGCTCAACGATCTCAAAGCGGAGCTGAAGGAATCGTGGCCAAAAATCGACGTTGAAAAGATCCAGGTCCTCATCACGACCGATGAGCACGATGATCGGGCGATTTTCGACCAGATTGCAGCCAATGGTTGGGTTGTCAGCCAGACACCTCCGAGCATGATCGAAGAGGCCTTTGGGGATGCATGGAAGTGGGCAGATTCCGCTATCGCCCAAGCGATTCTGAGCCTGGGAGCACGAGGCTTCGTCGGGACGGCGAATTCCCAAGTCAGTCAGTTGACGCAGCTCAGGATCCAGTCGTACTATAAACGTAAGGCGGCACCGACGAGGATGGTCGACAGGAGCGGAAAGTTCTCAAGGAAACGAAGTCTCGGCCATGGGAATGGAGGGTTCTCAAAGAAACGAAGCCTCGCTATCCGTTAGACGCATGTAGCGCAGCTTCAGCGATCGACCAATCGTAGTTGTGATATATCGTAGTGCAGTGAAGATACGGATTTGTAGGGCAATGCGAGCCCAGATTCCACTTCCCTGGGACGATGATAAATAAACGGAAGAAAAGCATCAAGGCTCGTAGCCGCTGGTGACATCACGGGGCGATCACTTTGCCCCCACCTGCCTTCGCTGTGTCGGGCGTCGCCGTACCTACTGTTTGTAAGGTCATACGTCTAGGCCTTGACTCAAATGTCAGGCCGGACGGCTGCTTCGGCGAGAGCGATTTCATGGATCGAGGCTGCGGGCGTGGCCGGGGCGGTATTCGAACGTCGTCGGACCGTCGCTGTAGGTGAGAACGTGACTGACAAGGTCGAGCGCGTGCGTTCGAATGCGACATAAGTGAACTTGGACACGGGGATCGGGATGCCGTGCAAGAGCGTCGATGAGAAGGTGATGAACAGCACGACGGGGATGATCAACGAGCGCAGCACGGTTCGTTCTTTAGGTAGCTCGCTGTAAGCCAAGATGGCGTAGTAAATCACCGAGACACCGATCGGGCCAAAGAAACCCGTGAAGAGAGCTTGTTTGTGGGACGGGATTGCGGGGATAAATTGTTGTAGAGCCACGACCCATGGTAGTCGGCGGAAGGCTAACAGGCACAGGGCGAGCAAGACCATGTGCCACGGGGTGAGGTAGTGGGATGTGTAGGCTGACCAGTCGATGATGGTCCCAATGTAGATGAAGATGGACGCGTTCAAAAGCGAATCGATCACGTCTTGGAAGCTCTCGTCTTCCGTCTCAATACGGAAAAAGTCTTGCCATGTGAGCGAATTGCCCGCGATGAAGCAGGCGAAGATGTCATCGCTGCCGAGCACGCCGACGACACCGAGCGTCAAGAAGGATAATCCGATGCCATACTGCAGGACAGTCCACGGTGATGTTAATATGGTGCACGTGATGTTTAGGCTGTAAGCACCGCGCGACTCACAGCCAAAAAAGATTCGTGATGGATGAGGCGACGAGTATGGGCGACCTTTAAGGACTTGCGCGCAATATAGCCCAGCACAGCCCCGATCGCGCACGACAGCATAATCTGGTACAAGAGCGTCGTCACGAACCAATGAGCAACGACCGTTCCCAACAATTCTTCGCGGCGATGCATCAGGCCGATGGCGATGAAGAGGAAGGGGTAGCCCAGTCCGTCATTGGCGCCCGATTCAGCCGAAATGATGTTTCGAACGGATCGAGGTACATATTTTTCGGCATTACGTCCTTGCACGACTGCAGACCATGAGACGATGAAGAGGGTGTAGGATCAGCAAGACAGCTCTTGTTAAGTTCTTTTCGACCGAGAGAGACCAGCCGCGGTGGTGATCACTCGAAGCACTCACTTGCGTTGGCGAGAATGGGATCCGTTGGAGTGATGCACGCCGAGATGACAAGCGCCTCGAGAAAGGTGATGGCCGGGATGAAGAGCTTCAAGAATCCAGCCGAGACGAACCAGCCAATGGTCATGATGGGGAACAAGAGCACAAACAGGGAGAGTGCTTCTCGTCTCAGATAAGCCGCGGGCAAACTGATGCCAGCAAACATGACTTGGATGCCAATGAGCACTCGGGTAAGTTGGAACGTCAAGGCGCGGCCGGCTTGAGCGTTGCGGCCGACCCACTCGAGTGGGTTGATGATGTCGGCCCCATAGGGCCCAAAGGCGATGCCGAGGCAGAGGGATATGAGTGCGCTCGAGAGGAAGAGCTTCTCCTTGATCCAGTACGAGAGCTGGTTGATGGTGGTGAAGTAGGCACCGAGCACGAGCAGCGCGAGCGAGAGGTGCGAGACGTCGAGTTTGTAGTAGGGTTCCTCGGCGTGCGTCTCGTACATGTTGGTGGAGATGAGTAAGGCAGAGCGTGGAGCGCAGAGCTACCCTAGGCGTACAAAGGGGTAGTGGATCGTGGGGGCGTAGTGTTAGTGGGCTCCACAGTAGACTCCGACGATCGAAGCGGGAGTGGTTGGAGTCGAGCGAGCGGTGACGGCGAGCATAGATACTGATGCGAGATGGGCGGGGGATGCGGAGGCGGGCAGTAGGAGCAATCTTACAAGCGGTCTACAAGCTGTGCAGAAGCCGTACGAGAATTTTGGGTATACGCCACCGATGGCGAAGGCGATGACGAAGGCTGGTAGAGAAGGTGGAGAAGGGAGGAGAGCAAAGAACAGAGAGACCCCGATTCGCTCTGAGGATCTGAGGGGCGGACAAGTGGGGAGCGCAAGACCCGGGAAAGCTCAGCCCAATGTGCATCCGGAAAATGGGGGGTTTTCGGCCAATTTGCGCCCTTGAAGTTGCTCCGAACGCGGTCGATTTGGACCCAATTTGGGACGCACATAGCATTTGTCAGCAACGAAAAAAAGAGAATTTCGCGAAATACTCTAAAAATTCTTTCTATTCTTGTTGGAAACCCGAAAACGCCGCGAAAGCATCAACGTCGAACGCGCTTCGACATCAGGCTGCTGGGAGCCGGTGGTGAGAGTCGTTTCCTGCCTGGCTCGCCGGGCTCGGCGACAGGGGACATTGCCGCAAAACTGCTGGTCTGTGAGCTCAAGCACGTACAGGCTAAGGTCGGAAAGTCCACCTGGTATTGGCCGGGGAGCATTATCGGCATCAGGTCTTGCCTTGGCGAGGTTCAGGCGGTAGAATTGCGGCGGCGCCGCCGTGTCCCGAGTTTTTGACAGAGGTCAGGGGTTTAAGCACGGTAAATGTCTTTAAGCGAAACTAACAGGAATTTGTAATTTGAAACTTCAGACGCATTACGGAGATACTGGCAACCCTAATTTAAAATGGGGCGAAATTTGGCTGTGTGCGAGATACACTGGTTCGGGTGCGCTCGGGCTGGCTCGGCGTGCTCAGCGGCCGCGGCGGATCGGCGCCGAGCTAGACGCTCGGACCCCCAGTTTTGCGCCCATTTGTGACGCACAGCGCTTTTCATGGCGTCCGAAATTGGTAATTTGCACCCAGTTTGGGACACGGTTCGCGGAAAACGGGGGTCGATTTGCGCCTTTTTGCGGCCTCCCTCGACTGCGCGCTCGCCTTCCGACGTCGAAAAAGCGCCCAATCCGCGCTTTCATTGCGCTGGCGCTCGACACTCTCAGCAATCGACGCTGGGATCTCCATCGCCACGCAAAAGCGATGTCGAGCATGGACAAGGAGATGGCGGGACTGAAGGAGAGGTTGGAGCTCAGATTGGCACGATGAAGTCGACGGCGCTCCCCTCCCCTCCCCAAACACAACCAAAACCACAAGTACCCCTTTTCTCTCTCTCAATCTTCCCCTTCAAAAACACACAAAAGCATCAGACCTGGACTCAGAATATGTATACTGAACCTCTTTCTCTCTCTTTCTTTTGCCTTTCCTTCTTGCAGGCTTCCATACCTTTCTGTCGTCTCAGTTTATTTGCGCCGGCGAGCAGCGTCGCCTTCGGTTCGAGCTTCTGCGACATCACGATGACACACAGCGAGAACGGATCCCCTCGACCCTCTCCTGGCCTGCGTCGTGAGTTTTCCGTTCCCCTCAAGGACCGGGTCTGTTTTTCTCGTTCGGCCGAGCGGCTTCGTGACCTCCTGTTCGTGGCCGGCACAAACTGTCTGCGTGGCTCGCCTCTTTTTATTTATTTTTAATAGATTTTAATAACAGCACAATTATCTTCTCCTTGCTTCTGTTAGAAGTAGGGTCTAAGAGCCTAGTTGGTTTTCAGTATTGTTTATTATTACGCGCGCGCCTACCTCTGTCGTTGCTAGTTTTTGCCTCTTGGTTCTCTTCTCCACGCTATTCTCAAGTTCTCACTCGTGTATCTCGAAGCTGAGTCGTGGAGTACCATTTAGTCCTTTCTGTAAAAGCTTCCTCGCTTGGAGTCGCGGTCGCGCGGCAGGTGATTCGGGTACCGAGACGCCATACATATCTACACTCGAGCGAGGCCCCCCCCCCCTAACGGCAACACTGTCGCGGGCCTCATGCTCTTTCCCTAGTATCTGCGGTGATTTGGTCGCACCTGCACTTACAACGGGGCTCGAGTGTGTGTTCCGAGATTGGGAGTACGCCGCGGGGCAGCGAGGGCCCCTGCGGAAGGTATACCCCGCCTCCTGTCTCCAGTCGCGTGCCGCGCTTGAGCCCCACCCGCCGCGCTGCAGACCGAGGTGTGTCCATGGGACTGTCACATGCTCCTCGTGACTATCCGCGGAAATCTCTGGATCGTGTGTTTTGTGCGGAGTAGGCCTGTCTCACAATTGCAGTCATTGGATAGGGGCGATCTGGGTCGTTCGGTTGTGAAGGGGGGGCGGACTTGGTAACCGGAAAGGGGGGTGGATCCGCGGTGTAGGTGCAGCAAAGTTGGGTACAAGGGGTATGTGATTGCACCATGTGCTTCGTTCGGATTGAGCGGGGTTTTTTTTTGCCATCGGAGGCCTTGTTCGGTGCGCGTCAAAGAATTAAGGGGCTTCAAGGGGTACGGCGGTCTCAGGGGGTTCGAAGTCAAAAGATCGAAGAAGGTTCGCCTGTACAACATTCGGATGCAACGCTGTACAACACGTGTACCACCACCAACAACTTATCTATCGTCTCTGGCTTCTCATGTATTATGTTCAATTTTCTTTCATTTGTCTCTGGGAGGGAGCAACCGTTGGGTGGGGGGGGCTTCAACTCGGATTCGTCGGGTTGGTCTGTTCTACTAGTTACAACGCATCAGGCGGGCGGTTGTCGTCATCATCGTGCATACTGGGTAGCATCTCTTTTATTTCCGTAGGGGGTTTTCTCGTCTTGCAAGTTAGCGATGAGTTTCATACAAAAAAAATGAAAATTGCGGTCGCACATATGGCTGAGCTTTCCCGGATCCTGGGCGCGCCCATAAATGCACGCACTGGAACGCTTTTCGGGCGGGCCAAAATCGACCGAAACATTTGGACACTTGAAGCCCCACTTTCCTGATCCGGTCGATTTCGGCCAGGAGACGGTGAGGTTACCTATGAGGCCGGGAAGCCTGTGGCAGAAGATCAGCTGCTGCATACATAGCTAGAAACGCGCCCCCAATCGTCAGACTCAGCCAAAAGCCCGTTCAGAGCGATCCCATGCCAGACGGGATCAGAGCATTTCAGACCGAGATCAAACCATTCCTGCGGGGCTCAGACTGTTGCAAAGGATGACCGACTGAGCACTAGATGGAAACATAAGGAGGTGCACTGAATCATGCTGTAGTACCTCTGAGAGCCTGACCCAGACCCCCTCAGTCTGAGCTCATCTCCAATTTACTCCAACAGACCGAGGAACTGGGTCTAACGATTTGGGGGTCGTTTCTCACTACTATGTGGCGGTTGTTTCTCGCTATGTGGTGGTGGTCGGTCGAAGGGTCCGAGCTCAAGCATATACCTACTACATCCTCATTTGGCACCGATGTCGGCACCCAAGATATACCGAATCATCTCCGCCAGCCTGAGCTTTACGCGTAGGCGTGCACATTAGTGCATACCCAAATTTACAGTTCCCCGCTTTTGCATGATACTGCACACCTGTGCACCCGCATGCTCGCTCGATGCCGGCGACCCTTTGCCTCTTGGCGAGACTGATCGAGCGGCAGGCTCTGATCTCCTCTACTTCGTTGCGCCCCATCGCCCACCGAGTGCACGTGAATCCAGGTTGGAAAGTGGGGGAAGAACTTGATCCAAACTTTCAAACTTGCATTGTAATTTGCTATCCAGTTGGCGATCTGGCGAGACCTCGGAGGAAGAGTGGAAACTACAGAAATCACAGGAGCTTTCAGAGGAATCGCAAGCCTGAGGCGCCGAGTCCGGCGCCCTCAGGTGAACCACAGTAGATTAGGCTGGAATGTACTTGAATCTCGTAGGTACATGTGTAGGATTTAATAGACATTGAGGCACACTCGTGCACATTCATGCGTACCGATGCAGGCGAACGCACACTGGCAAAGGTGCAAGTTGCGCGCCTACGGCCCATATGTGTACGACTCGGGCTCGACGGCGATTCATTCAGATTTCGTACCCTGCGCGTACACGACTGTGCATACCTGTGCATATCTGTGCAAAGCTATGTGGACTAAGGACCTGAGCGGTGTGAGCCAAAGGCACTGCACCTCTCTGAACCCCGCTGCACAGGCACGATACATTGGGAGTCGAATATTTCTATCACCCCCTGCTGATGTCTCTCGTGAGCCGCCGAGGTACCTATGAACCTGCAAGATCCACTCGAGATCGGATTTTGTCTCAGGGTACCAAAATACTTTTTCGACGTTTCTTGCGAACCTGTCGGCGCTCAATCGCCGCGTCGGACTTCTGAGCTTGGACCGGGCTCCGCGCCGGAGTTCGCGGTAGATCGAGGAAGCTGAAGCGCGACCGTTCCCAGCTCGAGCAAAGCTGCTAGTGCACAGGCACTGAATCGACTGCAGCATTTTCTTGTTGTTGCTCTGAGGTGATCTTGAAGGCTCAGGCTACTTGCTGAGCCATGACTGGCTTTGATCGTGAGGCGATTCGCTCTCTACGAGGATGAAACCTGACCTCAACGTGGGTTGCTCGGTCCCCTGCCCGCGAATATGCACCGCGTGCTCGGCGGAGAAGGAGGCTCAACGGCATGGCGCCATCGATCTGACTCATCAGCCCAAGCCCCGGTCCTTCCCCCCCAAGTGATGCACCTCCAGCTTGTCCCCTCACTTCTCTCTCTTTCCTTCTTTCTTCTTCGTCGGACTGGATTGCGCTCGGGCCTGAAGCCTGAGCGAAAGCGACCACGCGCCGTCAAGCGGCGTCAATCTTAGTGATGATGATATTCCCAGAGCTTGCTACCTCCCATCCGTGAATACTTTCTTTGTCTGTTTTCCCCAGTATTGGGCGCCAACGAGCAGCGTCCCCTGAGGGTTAGTAAGATTGACCAACTTGGGAGGCTCGCCTCTGCGGCGAGCGCCTGAGCGCGTGACCGGCAGGCAGGGGGCACTGTCGTCGTCTCTTCCGAGGCCCTCCTCTTCTTGCGGCTATCCCTCATTCCGTTCGCTTCTATACTACACCATGTCGAGCACACCACTGCAAGATGCAGCCGAGGCACGCAAGGCCAAGCTCGCAGTGCTGAAGAAACGAAAGACACTGCACGACTCGGGCGCACCCACTTCGACCGACCTCGACGGCGATGGCGACCAAGACCGAGCTTCAACGTCAGTAGCTCGCGACCCATCACGGCGCCACCCTCAGCTCAGGCTGTCACTGACGCTGATACTGCCAACCCCATACGATAGTGAGGTGTTCCAGTTTCGCAACTACGATCCGACCACGGGCACCGCGAGAAAGCATGCACGAACCGACGAGCTCGACACGGTCGAGAAGCAGGTCGAGGGATTGGCAGACGAGGTCATCGCACGTGACGAGGCCACCAGAGCACAGGAACTGGTATATGACACTTCTTCATCACATCGTACCTTTGAGAGCTCGCTGTGTTGTTCTGCGAACACGGCGAGCGAACGAGCTATGCCCCAACCCACTGGTCAAGCGTGGCCGTCCACCGATGATTCATGGACCACCCTCCCTCTCCACCCAAGACACCACAACTGACCGTCAGAACCCGATTGATCCATCATCGCACAGAACCTCATAAATATTCAACCCAAAAAGCCGAATTGGGATCTCAAACGTGACCTCGACCGCAAGGTAAGTCGAGCCGCCACCATTCCCTTGACTTCCGAACGACATTGATCAGTCGAACTCACCCGCCCGTTATGGGTCTCCTCTCGGGCTTGAACACCTGTCAACAGCTCGCACGGTTACGCAACAAGACCGACCAGGCCATCTCGCAACTGATACGGGAGCGCTTGCAGGCCGAGAAGGGCACCGAGGTCGCTGCCCAGGTCGGCCTCGTCTCAGGCTTTGGTGATCAGGACGGGGATAACGATTCGGACGACGAGTAGAGTGTAAGCCGCGCAGTATCAAAAGCCATACCAATACCCGGTTGTAATAGTACCAAAGCCACGTCGAAGGGCTGATGCCCCGCACTGGCGACAGGATCGAAACCGACGGCTCCTTCAGCTTCGTCAGATCGACTTGGATCGGCCAATGCTTTGGGGCTACTCCATCACTTACGATGCCGTCGTTGATCCGTAAATCCTTGGCCAAGAGACTAATCATGCTGTGCCTCAATCAGACACCGTTGATCTTGACCACCCTGCTGAGGCTGATAGCCCACAAGAAGGGGTAACACATCGGACAAGGCTCATTCCTTCCTGACTGCTTTCAGTGGGGAGAGAGAGCACGAGAGCATCATTTTAAGACAAAAAGCGTCGCCATGAACAGCCTTCCCCGAGTGTGTACTACTTCGGCCTCACTGTTGATTTCATCTTTGTAGAGTCGCAGTTTTACTTTGGAACTTGCTTTGATCGGAGAAGTTCTTGTCGGCGCCTGCTGCAATCGCTCCGGCGACTGGAACTATTTGCACTGCAGCCTTCCAGAGCTGCATTGGACTGTTTCAAATATAGTATAACAATGACAGGGACGAAATAAACCTCTAGGGCAAGTGTTGCGCGGTTCAGGCTAATATGAAACCTTCTAGCACCTTTCAATTGGCACACTGCGTCGCGAAGCCACTTTCGCAGACATAATGCTTGAGCGCTGGCTCCCCCTGGATGCCTTGGACACTCGACCTCGCCATCGCCATCATGTCCGCCATACCGCCTGAAAGCATGCTACCAAGGCCGGTGAAGATACTCATCGGACTTTCCTTGATGTAAAAGCAATAGCGCCGGTCGAAGGAGGGCGCGGTCGGATTCTCGAGCGCTGCCTTGGCCAAACCGAAAGCCGCCGAGTCGGTCCTTAACAGACATGACGTGCTGGTATCAGTGTTCGGCAGTTCGACAGCTTCAACCGCATCGAACCTTATAACAGTGTAGTTGGGTGCTCACAGCATAGTGATATGGCTTGCGTAATGCATGGTGCCGCACACTCTCAGGTCCTGAAGCGCAAAGTTGGAAGCCCCGTGGAGGAAACTCGTCGCTTGGGCGTTGGTTGGCCCTTCGGGCTGAATGACATCGTCATACCGAGTGAAGATACTTGTAGTGGGTACAAGTGTGGCCCTTGCACTACCCATCATGGCCGCATTCTGCGCAGCCAAGTACCTCGAGCCTTTGGTCTGTTGCTTGACGGAGGCGGCGCAGAACGAAGCCGGCGCTCCGCAGAGCAATTCACTCTCGGCCGTGCCATGGAAGTCACCGGCGAGCGCGATGAAGCTCGACACCAGTGCTTGAGTAGACGGCCAGAAATGAAGTGCCCATGGGACGTTCAAACCCGCACCCTGGCTGTGGCCGATGATTGCCACCTTGTTTGTTGAGGACCGAGGCGCGAGGAACTGCGGAACAGGCCATGCACGGGGCGATTGTCAACTCAGAGAAGAACTCGGTCATTCCTTGAGATAGTTACGCGCCCTCACTTTGATGGCGGCCACAACATATTCGGCAGTTAGTTGAGCGTCCCCAAGAGACCGATTCGGAAGATCGATATAGCACGGCTTGTATCGTTTCCCCGTCATAGGAAGGACACGGACGCTGGGAGAGCAACGGCCGCCGTTAGTTTCGGTACGCGACCTTAAGGTCTGCAATCACGTACTAAGGTCCGGAGGCCCATGACTCAGACCCTTTGGAGCCTGTGCCATGTACTAGTACGGGAAATAGGGCCGGTCAAGCAGGAGCATCTTCCCACGCGTGCATTGCGACTTAGGGGTCTCGTTCGCGTAAGACTCACCCAAGAGCACGGTGCCCCCGGGTGCATTGCTCAACCCGGCAACACAAGTGATCAAGCTGGCCGCGGCATCCAATGTTATCGACAGAGTGGGTTCGTTCGTTGCTGAAATCTGGCTGAAAATTGGCTGTGGTGCGCTCAGACAAGGTCAGGACAGGCGCGACAGGCGTAGGGCAGCAGACCTCGCTTCAAAGATAACCCGGCCCGAGGAAATAGCGGTGCTTACCCTGGCAAAGGCTGTTGCCGCGAGTGCGAACGCGACGCTCAAAACTGACGGCCCGACAAATAAGAGCATTTTGTGGGTTAGGGATAAAGGTGGAAGCAGAGATGCAAGCGAGCGTGGGTGGGAAGACAAGGTATCATTACCGGAACGTGAACGGAAGTGGGGTGTCCTGCGATTTGTGCCGAAGTTCGCGACCTCCTATTTGAGTTCTGATGAGTCCAGTTGAGATGGGCCGATATGACCAACTGGCGCTCCGGGTTGCCAACATGACATCGCTCAGATCAACTCAAGATCGGCTCACGAAGTCTCACTCACTGGATGATGCCGCCTCTAGGTCGGCGGTCAAGGAGAGGAACGCCGTTACAACGTTCGCACCCTACTTCCGTATAGTTCAGTGCGACTAGCTGCGGCAAGTATCGTTGGGCCGCCGGCGAGGAGTCAGGTGGCAAGCCAGAGCGGTGGCTGAGAATTCCAGTTGCACCGCATTCACTGAAAGTGCGCCTGTGCACTCAACCGCCAGAGACAACCTATTCGTGCGAATGCGGGCGAGGCCGCCGACGACTCCTGTGCGCGCGGTGTTCCACAACCGCCGGCTCAACGTGGATACCTCGCAATTTTAAGGGCAGCAGGAATCTGCTCTGAACGGTCTTATCTTGCAACGGTCCAGCTTTTGAGGTCACATGCACCGTCCGCAGTACCTAGGTGCGCCAGACGTAAACTAGCTGTCACTGAGAGAAGGTGAATTGTCGCGACTAGTGATTAGCTACCGGCATAGGTAGGTAGCAAAAAGAGGCTCCACATCCCTGAAGCTATTTACTTGGAGCTGGAGGTTTCGAATTAGAATTGGGGGTCCTGCGCCTGAAAATTGTCATCGTTGCTGGGGGGTGGGGGGGTTTAAGAAATTGGAAAAAATCCGCGCACGTGTTTTGGCGCGCCAGTACTAAATGGCTCGCGGCTGTGAGAGAGAAGTAGTCTATTTCTGCACAGTGTGCTTTGGTCGTGCCTTTCGGGTTGCTGTGCATGTTATGCTCTCAATAGCACATAACTAGAGGCGCCTTACTTGATGGAAGAGACTTGCTGACTTCCAGCGTAGGCATCAAGAACGGGGGCCGGCGGCACTTCCACCCGTTGCCATCTGATCAGGGACCGTGACTCCGGCAGAGCATCAGGGGCCCGTCGCCCCTCCGGGGGGCGTTACTGTCAAGTAGACAGAAACAATTCGATCGAGGAAATCAAATCCCTCGTTATAAGGCCTGAGCGATTGAAGGTCGATGCGAGCTTCACCCGGATCTCTCATTTCGGACCGCCTACCAAAGACCCAACGCCCACCCCTAACACCCTTCGCCGCCGCCCAGACACTCCACGTGAGGTTTCAGTTTGTCGGCCGCGCAAGCGCGGTGCCTGGTTTTTTGCGCTGTATTTTTTACTAGGTGTAGATAGATGATAAACGGTGATCCAGCGGATTTGTTCAATTCGGTCTCTAGTCAAGACCAGCTATCCCTGAAGCTCTCTAGAGCTGAAGGTTTCGTTTCGAAAATTGGGGGGGTCCCAGCCTCGAAATTGACGCACTTCTCGATCGCCTCATTTTCAGGAGAGATTGTCCCCACACAGGAACCCCGCACCCACGCGTGGCATTGGGCGGGGGGCTCCTGAGTCCGCTCCTGCGACTGACAGAGGCTCCGAGAACTTCGAGAAGCAGACAAAGGGCCTCTGGAGCTGGGGGGTGGGGTCGCACTGAGCGCCTTCTTCCGATTAGGCAATTCATCAGCTTGCTCGAGACTGGAGATCCTGCAAGTTGCCACGTCTCCCGTGCCGCTCATACATCACTGCGCACGAAGTCCAACTCCGTCCTCCCCCAACGCAGACCTACGACGCCACCCTGTAGACCTTACGTTACAGCACAACCATCCAGCACCCAGCACCCAGCAGCCCCTCTCGAGGTCCTCTGCATTCTTCGACGCATATTTAATCAGTCTGTCCGGCTTGGTCCGCCTTCGCACGATCGACGTCCTTCCCACGGCAAAGACTCTCGACGACGTGGAAGACGTGTCATTGACGACTTGTTAGCGAGCACGTCGGCACAGTTACCCCGTCGCAACGATTACTCGAGACCGTACGAAGATGAGGATGGCTTGTCAGTACTCGATGATGTAATTGTCAGATGCAGTCTTCAGCAGCCCGTGTCAACATCAACCTGAGCGTGGACCATCTCAAAGCGCTTTGTCGACTTCACGGTATAGACGTTACTCTAGCAGACGTATGGTGGCCAAGTAACTGGTCTTGAAATGTCTATTGTGGACATGCCACCACGAATGCAGTGCGCGACGAAAGTTTACATATTCACACGGCCCGGTCACGTTGTCCGCAGTGTGAAACCACCATCTCGTCACTGTGTCCCGCAACGCACGAGATATGGAGAAGTTTGACTTGAAATACTACGAGCAGAGTTATGGTTAAAATCTTAGCTTCGTCAAGAAAAGTGCGCTACCGAAGATGCGAATCAGTCGCCGGAAACGAGGGGCCACGGAACTCGGACCCGACCGGGCCTGCTGATGACCTCTCTCGCACCGGCCGAGCTTCGCATGCCTCCGCGGCACTCAACTCGACTTCCCACTCCTGCTACACGCCAGCCTAAATGCTTGCAACACGAAACCCGTACCGAGTAAATTGAGTACTTCACGGACGCCAACTTCCGCATTTTCTGCTGCTTAGTCTGTTCGGAGCGAGTGTTCGGACACGCTGTGCGATGATCGATGAGTGCCCGAATCCCACTTGAGAAACGACGATCTCGGGATCCTTGAGGTCCTCACTGGTGCTCGAACTCCTCCGGATCAGCGACCCAAGTTCTCGACTTGAACGCCTGGAGGTCGGCAGTAGTTGATCCTCCAGGGTTACATCGTGCGAGGGCCCTACAAGGCCAGCCGGTTTACTACTAACGACGGACAATTCATCACAACGGTGCTCGCTCTGTCCGACTTGCTTTCAAAGCCTGTTCCCGACCACTGAACCTCCCACCAAGCTAGCTCGATCATTGAGTAACGATATATCGTGCTCAGGAACATGTATCTGACAGTATTCAAGCGTGTTTTTCAACCGACGCAACTTCACATCTGATCACCGGCCAAGAACGGCGTCGCGATAATGGCTGCGTCAAACCTGGGCATCTTGATCGTCACATTCGTCTTGACTTGTTCTACTCCGATGCCGGCATCGTCGAATTTTGCAATTGGTTCGAAGATCAATTGCACGACAACGCACAACCACACTGGAACATGCCCGAAGGACAAGGTAAACCGTCTGAACTCGTGCTATGGATCTGATGGTGATGCTGACTTTACTCTTCCTCATCTTCAATACCGCAGCACTCGGAGAGCTGGCACTGCCTTTCACGTACAACTGGACTCGTGCTGTCATTCATCATCGTATGGTGACCCCAAAATCGTGCGTCTACGTTTTTCCCTTGCTTCGCCCGGAACACGATTCTTCTTTAGTACGCACTGGGTGGTAGAGGAAGAAATCGACGCTTAGAGCGATCACTGATGGAGATGGTGGTTTGAAGTTCCATCTACTTGGCCCGGAACTGATGCCGGATCCTGAGGTCTGAGGCCCTGAGGGTTGAGCGCTCGCCGTTCCCAGCCGCCGCCGTGACTTTCTCCTCACACGTTCTCAAGAGTGGGGGTTGGTATTTTCTCCCTGTTGAGAACTGGCCTGATATGTAGATTTCCGTTAGAGCATACCCATTCCTTTCTCCAGCTGGAGGTTCTGGGACTCGTCGCCGCCCCGCGGTGCGTCAATAATTTATGACTTAGCGACAAAACGACACAGGCTTGTTTATTTTCTATCGACGTCACCGTGAGTGCAGCGATATATGCTGGCGCGGAATTGATGCCGGCGCGGGCAATTCCGCGCGACGTCCGATCCGGGACTAGCACCGCGATGCCTGACAGTGAGTGAAAGCAGCCATTTAGATTCTTGTTGGGATGTATTGTCACAATCAATTCTCGACGTAATCCAGTTACAGCGATGTCGAGTGCTCTTGCAGCATGTCACCAAAGATTGGTGGCAGGATCCATCAGGCTCGGAAAATTGCCGCGCCCCGCGTTTTCCGGGATTATATCTGACCCAGCACAATTCCGAAGCAGAGCCCAGCAGAGCTGAGGCGCTGAGGTCGAGTCGTCGGGACGCGGCGGGGCCCGCTGGCTCAGCTCATACCTGCTCCTCCGTCGGCGCAGTCACGCTCTCCCACATGTCACAGTTGATACCCAGAGGCAAGCGGATCAATGGATCGCCCATCGTCGGCACCATTCGAGTCACCCCGAGAAGGAAAACTTTGTTCTCGGTGACGCGCCTCGTCGCCTTCGGATCGGTTGCGGCACTGATGAGCCTCGCCGTCGTTTGGCTCGAGTCAATCAAAGTAAGATGCCCAGACCCGGATCCCGGAGATATGGGGCGAAACGGTACTGACACTTCTGCTATGCCGTATTCGCGCGCTATCGTCCACAGCATACCTGGTACATTTTTGACTCGCCGACGCTGCACGCGCTTTGCCGCGAGGCCATCGCTCTCTACCCGGACGATATGCCGTCCATGGCCCACCACATCGTCACGAACCTTACCCTCACCCACAGCTCGTATTCAATCAACTCCGAACCCTTCTTTGCCACACCGCTCGAGCTTGACAACAAGACCCGCGCGGTCAAGGCCTCGTCGTACCGTCCGAATTCACGTGAATGGGTCTTCAACAATGCTGCAGGCGCGATGGGGACCATGTACATCATCCACGCGTCCATCACGGAGTACCTTATCATCTTTGGCACTCCTTTAGGTACAGAGGGCCACACAGGAAGGCATACGGCCGACGACTATTTCCATATCCTCAAGGGCGAGCAATGGGCAAGCGAGGCCGGATCATTCGAAATTGAGGTGCGTAGATGGCATCTCGCCAGCGTGGTGAGGCCCCGTACTCATGGGTTCACGCAAAGTCGCTCGATCAGCGCTACCCTGTCGGGACCATGCATCACCTCCAGAGAGGTAACGTGAAGCAGTACAAATTCCACGAAGGCGGGTTCGCACTCGAGCTTGCTCAAGGTGAGGAAAGAGCTTATCCCACAATCACGAGGTATTCGGACCACAACGCGGCGCGAGCTCACTCCTTTTCTGTACTTGCTGTTACGCACAGGCTGGATCCCGCTAATGCTCCCAATGGGGCTAGCTGATACCCTCTCATCGACGCTGGATTTGCCGACGTTCTATCACACTGTTCGAATAACAGGTTCGTCACTTCGGTCACTTCGCTCGCTTTTTCGCCCGCTCGCGTCGCGCCGAGGGCAGAATGCTGAAGCTCGGTGGCCTCCCTCTCTGCTAGCTCGCGAGATGCTCACGAATCTGCGATACGGCAAGATATGAATACCGCACTTGGGTGATCGGTTACGGATCGACAGAACGTTTTTTTGGGTGTGATACGGTCGTTCTCGCTTCGAATAACGTGGATCAACCAATTGCGCGACGAGGATTGTCGATCGTTGGTAGGTGTTGAGCTATGAAGAGGTTTCCGTGCATGTTGACTTTGCCGTAGCCTAAAAAATTGCCTCCCCACCTTGTTTTTCCCCTCCGCTGTTGCAACAATCGGATTTGCTAGGCTAGGCTCGTGGTACTTGTCCGGGAGCAAGGCCCAAGCACCGAGACAGAAGATGATTGAAAAGTTGGTCAATCTTGAAGAGTTGGTCAATCTTGAAGAGTTGGTCAATTTTGAAGAGTTGGTCAATCCAAGAGCTTGCCGGTCTAACCACGCTCCTCTTACCCTGGTATCTTGCCCATATGCCCCTGCGAAGCTTCTCGCGAGGCAGTGTTCGTACTAAATCTACATGACCCTCATTCCCGAACCGTGTTTCATTCATCACGCGGGCCCAGGGGGTAGCGGCGTCGGGTCTGGCAGTTCCATCTGGCCGAGCGGGAATTGCGTAAGATTAGATCAGATGCCATCATTGCGGTAAAGAAGGACAGCATCGTCTCGAGCTCCTGGACTTACTTGGGTGCAACCGCCCTCGAAGAGCACTAGCTCGTCTCGCCCGAATGATCGCGATCCGGACATGTCCAACCCTCCGGGCGAGCCTGAATCTACATCCCGCGTGGGCTGGTCGCCGAACATCCTGTCTGGCCGAGAAGCTCCAACAGAACTTGCCGCTGGTACAAGATTGTCTCGAGTGGGGCTGCCGAGTGCACGTCCAGAGTGAGTTGGCTGAGAAGGCGTCGAGGTGCCACGGACTTTCAATGCCGGGATTGCTCTGTGGCCAGAGGCCACTTTCGACGCGAAGAAAGTGTCGAGCAGGGTGACCGAATTTCCGGTTTTCGTCAAAACCACCCGTGCTGAATGTATATCATCCCGGGATTTGCTGGATGCAGTCACTATGATTGGCTCCACCTTTGCAAGGGACGCCTGTTCCGAAGGAGTTGGACGCGAGCGAGCCGAGCCCATTCCGGCGTCTGGGGAGGTCGCCAGCTTGTCTTTGGCAATTCTGAAGAGATAACTCGAATCTTGCTCGTTGATAGGTATGCCTTGATGCAAGACGCGCCGCGCCAATGCTGCGTCGGATCGATCGTCGTCCGACGTCACCGATTCCGAGTTGACTGATACGCCGCCGCGGCTGCGGGTCGACAGCAGCGGGGGCAGGATGGAGCGGCTTGCGAGGGTGTGAATGAGCCCCGTCCTTCGATATTCGGCTTCGTGGGCCAGTATACGCTCAGCGAGGAGATCGACGGCGGCGTCGTACTGGGCGTCAAATCGTCGATGCTCGACCGCGGGCGCAGCGAGGTATAGTGGGTGGTGCAGCGCCAACGGAAGGTCGCTGCTGTCGACCGTTGCCGTCGTCGCTGCGCTGGCCATGATGGAATGACAGTGCGTTGGGTATGATAAGCCGTGTTGGGTAGCACACGGATTAGTAGCCGGATGTGGTTGGCAGAATCATACGAGCGCGGTGGGCGGAAGGTGCGAGGGAAGCGTGTGGGGTAAGGAAGCTGAGCAAGGCTGAGCAAACCCGTTGGTCCTCAGTTGCCACAGTTGGCAACTTGGAGTTGTGTTGGTATCGGGGGTCCTAACTAACAGCACATTGAGGTCAGTACTTATACATCTACGTTCAATTGAAAAAGGGCTGTCAGAAGCACACTAGCTAGGTGGCAGTGCGGGATTCATGAGCGCCGGTGCCACCGAGGGCAGATCAGTCTGATCAGTGCCAGACGTCGACAGAGGACAGCGCGGGCCAGCAGGGCCAACGGCTCGGCTCGAGTCTGAAGCGCTTCAGCTCCGCGCCTTGACTCGTACATTCGGCCTCGCCGCCTCTCAATCACTGACCGTATTGCAATACCTCCCGGCCTTGTACAACGCATTGAGCACTTCGGCGTCAGCGTCTTTCGAAGCCCGAGATGTCGAGCAAATCTCGGAAAAAGGTGAGTGAGCACTCGTCATCGTTCGAGGTTCTCGCCCAGTCGCGCCGTTGCTCTCTCAGCATCCACTGACCTCATCCACTGACCTTCTGTACGATTCTGTGCACGGCTTTCGATTGCATCCAGGTCCTCCTGATGGGCAAGTCGGGATCGGGCAAGACTTCGATGCGTGCCATCATTTTCAAGTCGCAGCTCGCCGCCGACACCCGCCGGCTCGGCGCAACGATCGATGTCGAGTCGAGCCAGATCAAGTTTCTGGGAGGGCTACGACTCGACCTGTGGGACTGTGGTGGCCAAGATTGTGAGTTGATACCACTCTGCTTGGTCGCGCCCCTTGTTGCGTCCTCGAGGCGATCGAACTATCCGGCGACGTCCTATCCGCTCACTTTACGCTTAACCCCCACATGGTCCGGGCCCGCCTCTGCCTAGCCTTTATGGACTCGCATTTGACCTCACAATCGTCGGCGATATTTCGCTCGGTCCACTCTTTGATCTACATTTTTGACGCCGAATCCGCCGAACTGAACGGATCCGACGCCCACTACTTCATCAAATGCCTCAACGCCCTACAGGACCAAAATCCCATCTCGAGCTCGACCAGACCTGATGGCGAGCGTAGACGCGGCGGTGGCCCGACAGTGTTCGTCCTGCTGCACAAGATGGATCTCGTCGAGAAGGCGGCTCAAGTCACCAAGTTTTCCGATTTCGAAAACGACATCAGCAAGCGTGCCCAGGATAGCGGGTGGAACGGCGATTTGCGCTTCTACGGCACCAGCATTTGGAACGAGACACTGTATAAGGTTAGCTCGAAGATGAAACTTTGGGATGGCAGGGAACATCCCGGCACAGCAAATGCTGTGACAAAATCATTTGGGTTGACCACTTCTTGTGACAGGCTTGGTCGGTCGTCATTGGCCACCTCATGCCTTCGCTGTCCTCGCTCAAATCACACCTGTCGCAATTCCTTGTGCTGTCGTCAGCCAGCGAGGTCGTGCTCTTCGAAAGGACGACATTCCTTGTCATCTCTCACGTCACGTCGAACCCCTCTACTGGGGACGGGGCAGGCGATGACGACGAATCGACGACGTGGGATCGTCGAAGATTCGAGCGTATCTCGACCATGGTCAAATCATTCAAACTGGCCTGCAGTAGGCGGAGATCCCCATTCTCGAGCCTTTCCATCTCAACTCCACATTACACCGCGGTGCTTGATACACTCACTCCGGAAACATACATCCTGGTTGTGGCCAGGGCCGCGATACGTGAGTTAGCAGGCAATGCTCTTTCATTCGCAAAGATTCACAAAGCGCTAATGCCGGGGACTTAACTTGACTACCTCCCTGCAGAGCCCTCTGCCCTGGAGCTCAACATCAAGCTGTCCAAGCCTCACTTTGCCAAGCTTGAGACAATTGGATCGGCGCGGTAGATCGCGGCCGTGTCGCCTGGCGCGCGCTCTGATTCACCAGCGGCACCTCCTCCGTTGTCAAGTGTCCAGCCGGAATCCCCAACCCCTCTCCCTGTGTCTCACCGTCATTTCGCCGCTCGAATTTGATGGGTCGGACATGATTAACGCCGAGTCGAAATGATTGCATCCGTGCTGCGCGTTGTTGTACCTCATGCGCTTTGGCTGCATTCCTGATGATCTGTAAAGTATCTTTTGAATTCGTAAGCTCGCAATGGCGGTGCGTCTGTACCACCGATCCATCTGAGCCACAAGACTTTGAGCTTTGAGCTCGGGCTAGCTCAGGTATTTTGCGACTAAAGCTTACTCAAGCGCTAGATGGCTCACCTGCAGGCGTTGGATCGTGCGATTGCATAGACTCACGCGATTTTGACATCGGTTTGAATTCGCCCCACGGTAAGTACTCTCGGAGAGCGCATCGCCGCGCTCCTCAGCCCGTGATCCTGCGTCCTGGGCAGCTCGCCAACCATGGAACGCGTCGAACAACATGTAACATACATATCCGACCGACAAGGTGCTCGAACAGGTACACCTCCGAGCCTCTCGTCCGCGCTGCAGCTGACAGCGTCACCTACGCAGCTGAACGCGTCGACCCAAGCGTCGACCTCACGCGACCTACAGAGCCCCTCCCCACTCCCCGACTCGCCGGGTGCTTTGTTATCAACCGCCAGTGGGAATACGGAATCGATAGCTGCGAGCCTGATCGAGCGTGCGAGGCCCGAGAAGCGTGTCAGCTACTACGTGCTCTCGCTCGACGAGATGTTGGACAAGATCCTTGAAGCGGAAGCTTTCCTCTTTGACTCAAGCGAACGCGACGCCTTGCACTTTGTTCGGGCGCTTGATTGCAAGTTGAACCACTCCACTCGTTTGTGAATGATTATGTCTTCGCAGCTAACAAGGCGTATGCCCACACTTTCGCTCTTCGGCCAGACCAAGCGAGGTATCTGCTCGTGCGACTGTACCTTCGCAAGGCAGGATGGATACGCGTCGATTCGATCGGGTATGCCAACGACATCGATGATGTGCACGAGACTGTTCGCGTGTTGGGGCAAGCGCGTGATCGTACGACCTGTTCGAAAACCGCCCCCACAACTCCTAGCCCGAAACCTCCGAGTTCGAGTCCGAAGCGGGGATCCGGTCCATGGGGCAGGGCGGACCCAAACATGATTGACTTGACAGGAACGGACGACGAAAACGACGGGGACAATAAAGATGGCAACGGCGAAGACATACTATTCTTGGATCAAAACGAAGTACCCCAAGTTCTCGATCTATCGCGGATCTGCTGGAACAGCGATGATCTCGCGAATGCGAGCCCTGACGTTACCCTGAGCTTGTTGAGCATGGATGAGCTCATTGCGCTTGGAAAAGCGATGAAAGTCAATGCGGGAAATGGGCTTGTGAGTTGATCGCAGAGCGAAATGCCCAGGCCTAAGATCCGCGTCAGCTGACGGTCGGGACGCGGTCCAGAGAGGTGACTGGACGTCTGCCCTCCTCCGGACTTCAAATCAGGCGACACTCTGCTTTCTGCCCAGCACGTCGCGAGGCAAGGAGAACGCTCGCGATCCTAAGCCGCACGCAGCATTCGGGGTGGGCTATGATTCTCATGGAAACAAGCTCAAAGCGTCCAGTGTCGTATTCCGCCGAGCTTTGGCTACGATTGGTTCGTTTATGCCTCGCATGGTTCGCCCGTTTTGGTAGGCACTAATCGACTTGGATGCGCTTCTTGACGCAAATGCGCAGGTGAGGTCGTACATCTGCACCCATCATACCGACTTCTGCTAGATCGATTGTCCCTGGTATATCACCGCACATCCTACACCTCCGGCGCCTCCACCTCGTCTTTCACGGCCAATCTTCTCGCGCGATTCGGTAAACGGCATTACCCGTCGTATACGGTGCGAAGAACGTTTTCGATCTTCCCGTCTCGTGTTATACTGAGGCAGTACGAACGTGC
Organism: Microbotryum intermedium; assembly: GCA_022702645.1. Classification (NCBI taxonomy): domain Eukaryota; kingdom Fungi; phylum Basidiomycota; class Microbotryomycetes; order Microbotryales; family Microbotryaceae; genus Microbotryum; species Microbotryum intermedium. Next base: position 938,636 of record JAHWDX010000015.1, on the reverse strand, counting down.
ACTCGAGGTCGAGCGCAGGATCGAGGAGTATTTGGGCGAGGCAGGGTGGGGCTCATCTTCAGGGCCTACCCGAAGTCGAGCAGCGATTGCCGCAGAGCGAGCCAAGTCGACCAAGGAGCGCAGTCGAGACCGAGAGAAAGGTCATCAAATGGCACTTGCGCTGTTTGCTGAGGTCGAGGGCACGTGGCGACGGATGTGTCGTGACGCTGAAGCGGAGACAAATGCCGGGTCGGAGAGCACTGAAGAGAGATTCCTCTACTATCGCCGGCGATTTCATCCAGGTGAGCAGGAAACGACGAACGACGATATCAAGGTACGCTGGCATTGACGGCCTTATTTGTCCCAGGTTGGCCCCTCACAAGAGTTGCTTACAAGGCCGCTGGTGCTCTCGCTCGACTTGTACGTCCGAATTCCCTCACTGCAGGTGTCTTCCGCCAAGCTTATCTGGAGAACTTTCACAGGGGCGGCATGACCGCGAAGTTGAATTACTGCGTACTCTATTGGCACAGAAGTCGTTTCAACGGGGCAAGCGTGGTGACTGGTGGGATCGTCTGGCACTGTTGATGATGCGCTATCCACTCGGGGATGAGGCAAAAAGCGATTGTGCCCCCAAGAAGAAGGCTCGCTTGGCAAAGCAACGCAAGCTCGACGCGCTGCAGGTCTGCATTGACGGTCTCGCCGATCCTTACACCCACCTGACCTACAGATCCTCTCTGCAACGTCGGATTACGCGGATCGAGTCCTCACTGGACATCGCCAAAGAGGAGCGCCGCCATTTCGAGGTCCTTCTGAGAAAGGCCGGGGACCGACTAATGGAAGGGGAGCGTCTGGACGAACCAAAGATCGGACGCAAGTCCGTCTGGCGCGCCTCCGACGGTTCCGAATGTACAGTCGAAGATTTGGTCCTGGAGCAATACGGAAAGGAGGGGTGGAAGGGATACCATTCCGAAAACGGAATCCTGTCGACTATCTTCACTCTCTGCTTCTGGGACATCATCTTTGCAGACGTAAATGGTGTTTTTGAGACCGAGTTTCAACCGGCCCCACTCGATCTTCATTCCGACGCCTTCTCGATCGGTCAGTGCTTGCCGCCTGACGTGCTGCAAAAGCTTGGCCTGGCAAATTGGCACTGATTTTGCTTGGTTCCCCACCGGGCGACGTTAAGTGAGAAGGCAAATGATCGATGCTCGCTTGGCCGCCATCGAGACTGGCGGGGCGGTCGATTTACTCACAGAGGCGGACAATCGCGAACGGCCCCAAGACACATGGGCCGTTGGCGTTAACTTCGCAAAGTTCACCAAGCAGGATCTCATTGAAGTAGTCGAGGTGAGCCATCGAGCAAGGTAGGCCTTCCCCAAGCCCTGACCGATGACGCAGAGCTGCCTCCACAGTGCATCGGGGGGCCAGGGTTAGCAGTGCTATCCACACATTTTGCCGAGGAGTACGGACACAAGACGGGCGGGATGCCAGATTTGTGGTGAGCACATTCAGAGTCGGACGAGACACTGTAGCAACTCTGCTGGCCAGCTCACATACCTACCACGCGCGTTTGTTGGCCACACAGCATCTGGAACGTCGAACAGGGTGTCTGCAAATTCGTTGAAGTCAAAGGTCCCGGCGATAGACTCTCCGAAACGCAGCGAGTCTGGCTCGACGTACTGCTCCGTGCAGGCCTTCAAGTCGAGGTCTGCCGCGTGGTTACGACGGAGGATATGACGAAGATGGATCGCGGCCACCGTCGAGGCTCGTCGGCCTTTGGCCAGGCAAAGCGGCGGAAAGTTGGGTCTAGCGATAGCGAGTCGTGTACCAGTTGACCGCCTGCGCTGCGTGAGAACACTATTCATTGCAGCGCCAAAAAGCAGGCTCAACAACTCGGACTGAATTACCCAATGATCATGTTTTGATAGCATGGGCAACATCGCTTGTTCTGATTATTCGTCCATGAGACTGTGTGTTGAGTTCTGCCGTTGAGCATTCTATGCTTGCTGTCCAGAGGCCCCGCACCTGAAACTCACATCTTTTTGGCCTCGGCAAAGATGCCGTCTATCTCGTCGGTCCTCTTCTTGGTCACAACGTCGAGCTGTGCCAGCCGAGATAAAAAAGGGTTAGATGGCATGCGTGCCAAGTCTTGATTTGGTGTCGAGTGCTCAGGCAATTTTGAATGGAGTGCCTACAGTTTTGCCGTCAGACCAGGCTTCTTCCTTGCCGATTACAGAGTTGGACAGATCATGCTTGATATCTTTGTGCCCTCTGGCGCGCGAACTCCGAACAAGCACACGTGCAGCCTCGCAGGCATCTGATGCTTGTCGCGTCAGTGCCTGTCGCTTCTCCCAGGTAGGCGCAGGTATCGGCACCAGCAAGGATGATGTCGAGTGATTTTGCGGAGTCAGGGAGAGCGGCGAAGCATACAATGCTGCCGAAACTGCTTTCATGAACTAGATAAGGAGCGAAAGCATACATGATTGAGGTTCAAATATCGAGGCTCAGATGCCTCATTCGTCAGGACAAGCCACTCACTGTCTCGTCGAACAGATGTACCACCAGATCGCGGCCGCTCTTCACCGAGACAGTCCCAAACTCAGCTAAAGGCCTTCGCTTGCCCGAGTCCTCGATCTTGATATCGTTGAGAAGCTCTGATCCAACCATTTGACGGAACAGAAGGAAGAAATAGGTAATATGTCAGCAATGAGGTCGTAGGCAAATGGTGCAGCGACCCTCACCCGGCGAGACTCGTCCCACCCGACCGACTATCGCTTTGAGCGAAATCCTTAGCTTGTCCACCGAGTCATCCATACTGGCCTCCAGTGCTTTAAGGTCGTACACACCAGCGCTCTCGTCACTGGCCAAGTCCTGCGCCTGTACAAACTTGGCTTTCCCTTTTCCTTTCTTGGTGTCCACGGCTGCGAATGCGAAGTCCTCTGTTGATTCGGAAGCTTTGGATCTCGCCGTCTTTGATTTTGCCTTGGCGTAGCCTCGCAGGGACCCCAGTCGAGTTTGGCAACCTATCAGTGGCGCTTGGGTCGTGAAGACCGGCTGTCGAGAAGAGAGGTCGAAAGTGCACGCGATGGGAGCCCGGGCCCGGGCGGCGAGAGACAAGCCCAGGCCAGAGTTACTTCGAGCAACACGCCACGACATAGTCATTTGGTTAAGCGGCGTGAGCCCGGCGGAGTTTGACGATCTATTCCTCCTCACACTCGGTAAGATTCGATCCAGGAAAGGCGAGGTATAGTCAGAGTCGGAGTGTACAGGGAGGGGTGGCAAGAGGCCCGCAAGACGCTCGAGCTTGACTCGTCACTCCCAACCCCCCACTCGGCTCTCAAAGTGCGGAGTAGGATCACGTGAGTGCAAACTTGTCTGTATCAAGTACTGCATCTAGGGGCTTGCACTGCTGACCAGAAATGTAAGCTGTCCGATCATTGGATTGCTGTCATGGAAGCGATACGTTTACTATCACGAGGGATACAGCTATCTGTATTATGTGATCCCAATATCGCCTCCGACGTGAGCTCAGAAGCGTCTCCGACGTGACCCGGAGTGACCTGCCATTAGCGCTGTTACGTGTGCGTGCTTCACATTCTTTCAAGCCCTATTTGGGACGGCCATCAGCACCGCCCCGACAGTAAGAAGGCCTACGACCCCGGCCAAAAGAGCTCCGATGGCGAGTCTCCATTGAGCTCGAATGACGTCTGGCGAGAAAACCTTCGTGACCGGCCCCCATACCTGAGCCGAGGAAGGCACGAGGTTGAGCGTGGACGCCTTCGACACGTAAGACGGAGGGCGTGAGCTGGCGGAGTCGGCTCCAGCCGAAGAGTCGCTTATCTCCCACGGAAAGGGGGTGGCGGATGTTTGAGTCGTGAACGAAGGCTCGGGGCTGCGGTCTTTCTCGTTGCCAAAGGAAGACTCTTCATCCCATGAAGACCTGGACGAGCGAGGCGTGGCGGGACCCAAGTCGACGATAGAGTTTGACAGCATGGTTGGAGGTTCAGCCTCGTAGCGAAGAAGCTGCCGATCTTCTCCGAGCAGCCAAATGACCCGAAGGACCACGCTCGAGCGACTCGCAAAGCTGGGCCGGGAGATGCGTCAATGTGCGAAAAGCGTGAGGGTCGGTGGTCAGGGGAGCGTGTGCCTCCTTGACCGCCGTGGGGTCGCGCTGCCATACATTCCATTCTTCTTCGTATTCGTTGAGCCCTGCGTGAGAGCATATCAAGACTTGCGTAAACATCAACTAGGTCAAAAATACGTGAATTTCGATGTCGCACTGGAGACGGGTGCGCGGCTTCAAGAGCTCTGGGCTGGCATCAACGCGGGAGTGCACGATGCGACCCCGGGTTGCACGCTGTTGCCGCATCCGGATTCCAGAGCGCGCTCGGCAGCCAGGGACGCACGGCTAGGATGTACGCTACTACGTAAGGTTTTCCAAGACACTCGAGCACCCTTCACAAGAAACGAGCAGATAATCGATCAGGAGAGAGCGAAATAAAGTTCAAGCTCTCGGCAGCATGCTCCCTGAAGACGAGGTAGCCCTCAAAAGTCCTTGAGCGATAATGGCGAAAGATGCTTATTTTCGATCACGTCGGCAAGTCGCACATCGTTCAATGGCGTTGCCCGGAGTGAGCATACACTGCCAACCATGCGCGAGGCCTCGGGGGGCGAGAAGATTCGGATCGGAAGGCGGAGGAGATACTTGAGGTTCAATGCACTGGTCTTGGCGGGTCGAGACGAAGTCGGCTGGATAGCCGGCGGACGCGGCCGAGCCGTGGCCGCAGGCACTGCAGGTGGGGCGAGAAAGGAGGACATGATGATCGAGTCGTAGAGGGTCGAATCATTGGAGGGAACTGAGAGGGAGAAAGAAGAACGGTGGAAGGCTATAATCGCCGCGTCTCCCTCAGTTCATCAGCTACTGCTGTCGAATGAACGCGTACTAAGCAGGCCAGGTCGCAAACGCTGAGGCGCTGAGGCCTGAGCGCCTGAGGCCGCCGGACAAGATCGCCGCGGGCTCTGCGAAGAGTTGCAGGCTGGTGTCGCCTTTTTAATGAAACCTCGGTTCAGGCGTGCCTGAAACATGGCGCGCACTGCAGCGCTGCCGAATGTCAGTCACGCTTCAGGAGTCCGCGGTCTGGTCAGGTGCCGCTGGCTATCCTTGAACATGAAGCTTTGTCCTGGAGCTGAGCGCTGAAGCGGGGAAATTGACGTCGCTCTCATGCGCGAAAGCGGCCCGGCTCCCGCGCTCAGCCGCGCGGTTCCCCGATTACGCGTACCTACGCTTCATCATATCGCACAATCAACTTGAAACGCTTCCATCATACACCTGTCACGTGCACCGCGACCCTCGCAATCGAAGAACTTGCGTGTCTCGTAACCTCGGCGCCGCCTGCTCGTCGCTCGACTTCATGTGCAAGAAACGCAGGGCATTGGCACCCCGGTCAAAAGGTGACTAGGCTTAGAAGAGAACGGGAGCTGCATTTCACATGAACGCGGTGCACAGAGTACCGAATGAGCGACACCACTCCACATCATCAGGCATAATTGTCATCGAGATCGGCCGCAGTGTCATCCTCCTCCCCAATATTCCCAAAAGAAGCAAAGTGAGTGGGACGATGGATCGGATCCCAGTAGGCGCTAGGCCGGCCAACCAGAGAGATCGAGTAGGGCATTGTAGGGGTGAAGCTAGCACCGAGTCCAACCGAGTAGTTCCAAACATCACCCACAGGGGCAAAGATTGAGCCCAAGATGCGGTCGGACAGCAGCAGTTGAGCTCGATCGCACATGGAAGCGGGGTTGTAGCCAGCTGGTGCATTCGGATCGGCATTGCGGCCCCACTCAAATCCTTTGGGCGTCAAGGCGTAAGCCGACATTGAGAGTGAGCCAGGGGTGAACGCGACGGTGAGCATGATCGATGACCCATCGATTTCTACGTGCTGAGCCATCAACTTGGCATACAAGCAAGCGTCCGAGGGCGTGAGCGACTGCGTCTCTTGTGCTTGCGTTGTGATGATGCCCACAATCTTCATATCGGCCAGAAGCGGGTGTGAAGGCAGGTCAGCTGCGAGTTCTACGGACCGCTGACTTGCACGCTGTGGAACGATGACCACGGCCTTGACTTCGATCACACGGGTGTTGTCGGGGGCGACGGTGCCATAGAGATAGGCGGCGACGGGAGTACGAAGGTCGGCAGCGCAAACGAACGATTTCATGATGTTCTTGGCCAGAACGAATGTCGGCAAGTCGTCTTTGACGTCGTCGTTGGTCACGTACACATGTTGCAAGCGCAGCGGGATATTGGTTGACGAAATCGCGCGAACTCGCCAGTCTGTCTTGGAGGAGAAAACTTGCTGCTCGTAGGCCGTGGTAGTGACGGTCTGTATCTCGTCACCCTGGATGTTCGTGGTGCGCGTTTGAATCGCTGTCACCTGAGCGGCCGCTTCGGCAGATTTCTCGATTTCCGCCATTTGCTGTCGCTGTATCGACGGTGCCGAGATCTCCATACCAAGAATAATATCTCGGATTTCGGAGCTGGTCAATGATGCTGTGTTGACCGAGTTGCGCTTGGCGTAATCGCTAAGAATGAGATCGCGCAGTGCCACTTCCACTCGCATCCACTCCTCATCCTCCAGCGTAGGCCAGACATGATGAGGTGCTGTGATCGTGTTCTTGTTGGGGCGTAGAATGATCTTCGCTTTCTCGTTGTTGACGTGAACCGATCGCAAAAGCAGAATGAGGCGCGAGAATGCCGTGTACGAGGAGATCGATTTGAGCCAGTCATCGTACAAATTGGCGAGCACCATTTGGGGTTGCGTTGCTCGTAGAATCTGAAGGTCGACGTTGCCGTCAGGGCCAAGTCAGTGATTTGTCTCAGGAGGCCACGCGGCTACAGAATGCGTTTGATAACCCACCAAGTCACCAAACTTCTCCAGCTTCATACAAGCTTGGAACGGGAGTTGAAGTTCCGACCCCTTAATGACGATGTTGGGGAAATCCAGAAGATGCACTTCAAGAGGGTCAAGCATGCCTTTGCGGGTAACGATGACTTGCTTGGGCTGCTCTTCGACTGGCAAGGAGCGAATCAGAGCGGCCACCTCTTCGGCCGTCTTCCATTTAGCCAGTTGACCCAGGCGCTTTTGGCCTGCCCAGACCGAAGTGTGAATGATCTTTATAAACGCTTGGCCGGTACGAGGGTTGAAGATAAAAATTGCCCCGTTGATAGGTTTGGTCGTCAGATTGCCCTCGAAGGTCTTGTGGATCGTGACGCGATACACTTGGGTATCATCGACGAACCAGATGATTTGATTGCTGAAAAGCTCGGAGTAGTTCTGCGAGTTGAGGTACGGTTCGGTCGGCTCCGAGGAATAAAGCTGAAGACCTTTGCGAATGCGCTCGCGCAAGACGTAGAGTGCAGGGTTCGCCTTCATGATCTTGGCCATGGCTTGCTGCACCAGCGGCTTCATCCCCGGGATCCAGTTGCCGTAGGCCGAGTGCAAGTTGTAGGCTAAGTCGAGCGCGATGAGCGTACCAGTTGGTGACGGGTAGATCGACATGTTGTCGGACGAATAATCGAGGAATTTGGCGCGAGAGTAACGCTCGATATCATGCGAGTCGAAGTCCCCCCAGCGCAGTTGGACGTCTAACCAATACTTGGAACTTGTCGTGCCGTCGAGTTGGTCCTTTGAGTCCGTGAGGAGGGATGGGCTAGTGACGTTCCACTTGTACGACGAAAACAGCAGAATATCGGCACATGAAGAGTTCATCTTGTAGGATTTGCGAGGGTGGATGGTTTCCTTCTGCACCGTTTCGATCTGCAAGGCCTCCAGCTCTTGGTCGAGTACTTGACACAAGTCCATGACAACTGATTCATGGATCTTTTGCCACAAGTGGGCTCGGAAGATTTGAATGAGCGAGATCTTGAGAGTCGGGATCTTGCCGTGCATAAAGATCCCGGTGAGATCGAGCTGGACCTGAAAGCCGACGTAGACATTGGCGCGGTTGATGGTTGGTGACCACCACAACGTAAATCGGCGATTCGGGATTTGGTTCAAACCGGAGCGCTGCGCGTTGGTAAGTTTCTTGTTCTTCATCGATTCCTCGAAGCCAGACGCTTTCTCCCAAAACAAGCCTTCCCAGGTCGGAAATGCTGTTGCTTTGAAGAGACAATGCTCCAAGATTCCTTCAACACCGCCTAAAGCAGCGATCACGTCTACTCGATACGCGCCCAAGTGATGAAGTCGACCATCGTGGCGCTGTGAAGTCCATGCGAACGGGTCAAACTTGAGCAATTGGTATTGCTTCCAGTGCGACCTGACACGCCAGCCCTTGTCGTATGCGAGAGTGTGACGATCCTTTTGGAACAAAGTGTTGATGCGGGGGATACCGCGGTCCCAGCTGTCCTCGAGATCTTCGAGCGTCAAGCGGCGATTTTGTGCCGATGCCTCCTTGCGCTTGAGGGCATATTCGGACCAGACGCGGGCCGAATCAAGAAATTCACTCTCCCACGGTTGGATGTAGCGATACAGATTTGGAATGAGCGTGTCCTCTGAATGTGACATTCCCGAGCGGAAATGGGTGATGCCTGTGTCCGTTTGCTTGCTCCAACGAAGATCGGAAGCAGGGATGAGAATATGACCCATCGACAACATGCCAAGGCCACCCAGCTCCTTTGGACTGTAGAAAACCTACACGGGGGTAGTCGACAAATCAGGACTGGCGTACACATCAGAATGACCGGGTCAAGAACGGGAGCATCGCTCACCACAGGAGGAAAACGGGACGGCATCTTCGAGTTGAGACCAATCTTGACGCGCGTCTGCACTTTGTTCTCCGCTTTTACGAGTAGGTCGAGCATCTCATTCGTGTGAATCACGGCTTCGCGATAATACGTCATGAGTCCGATGATGGCGGTGTTCCTGAGCGATGAAGGGCATAAGGAACACAAGGATAAGCATCGACCCGCGTCATCAGTACAAGGAGGCCACCAACATACCACTTGTTGATGATTTTTGAGAAGGTTGTAGCTCCCGAGGACATCAGAATCTGGCGGATTCGATCACTGAATTGTTTGATTCCCTACACGCCCGAAGAAGATTGAGCATGTTAGTTGGACCTGCGACCATCGACCAGGACAAGATTGTAACAATGGCGCGCACCTGGTCGGAAACGCGAAGGAAAGCGTGGGCCGTGCGTTCTTTCGTAGCGTCATTTTGCAGTGCCCAAGTGCCCTAAATGACGGACGACAAGTTCAGCTTCCCAGCACCGGGTTCGATCACAATGCTTGCTCCACTCACATCCTTGAGAGTGAAAGCCTCGCTGGACACACGACACGTCGGTAAGATGCGGACCTCGAACCCTTGCATCGCGAAGAGCAACTGAGGATTGTCCTTCGAGTACACGGAAACATAGGTGTCATCCCACTCGATGGTGGTGAGCGATCGCGGTAGCGAATTTTTGACCTATGTCAAGTTAACCAGCTCCGTCAGTACTCGGCACGAACCGACTGCCCGACGCGATGGCAACACCTGCGTACCAGGTCAAAGACAGCTCGACCAAGATTAACATCATGTTTGATGAGTCGCATGCGACAATCGCGCGGCCAGCACTTCTTGTTGTTGTACCCAATGAGACTGCACCGCATCCGAACCATGCCTTGTCAGCGACGCCGTGGAACCGAAATCCGAGCTCTCAGCCCTGGATTGGAAGCCTGTCGCGCACAACTCACTTCTCGTTGTTGGGATCGGGATTGGCGGAAAGGTACCGTTGGATCAGGTCGCGCGACTCATCGGCGGTAAATCGGAACATGATGTGAATCTTGTCCACGTAGCGCGAGTAGAGTCGAATCGGATGACGCGTCTCCGTCGCCGTATCGCGGAACTGCAAGAAATTGTTTGGTGTCTGTGGGGGACCGGCCATTTCACTCGCCCGTTGCAGTCCAAGGATGAGGATGTCGAGAACGAGGCCGTAGTACTGTATCGTGAAGGGCGAGCGCCACTCAAATCAGCTAGCCAATCTATTCAGCACCGAAAAAGGTTCCAAATTACCTGGAAGATGAAGGACGAAAACTGGAGGCCCCGAATCATCCCATATGCATTGACATGCGACATGTCCTTGTAGGTCAGGACGATGTTGTTCTTGCTCGTGCAGTAATCGGCCTGCGAATGATTGAGGTGGAGGAACGGCGAAGTGAAGGGACGGGGGAGACCGAAGGTGAGATCATACATTCGTCGTGAGCCCAGGGAGCGAGGTGCTTACCAAATTATGGTCCATAATCAGCCGCAACAGGCGGTTGAGTAATGTCAAGTCGATTTTCTCATAAACCTTGGATAACTGCGTCTCCATCAGTACGTTGCATTCGCCCTCACTCGTTTCCCACACATCGTGCAAGTTATTGATGCCTTGAGCCCACTTGTACACCAACAAAGGGGGCGGCTCAGTGTCTGCCGGCTTGATCCAGGACGGGAACAGTCCTCGCTTGTCGGCTTCGAAGTAGAGGAATTGATCAAGGTAGGCGTCCGTGATCTTCTCCATAGGTTCAATGTCGTAGCAGGGAATGAGCTTTTCGTACGTGTCGAAAAATTCGATACCCGCTTCTTTGAACGCACGCTGAGTCAGCAAAAGCCGTTTGATGCGGGACAAGGTCTCGTGCGGATTGTCGTAAGCCTGTTCGACGAGGGCGAGCTCTTCGCGTTGGGACTGATTCAGGCGACCTTTGACAGAATATGCCTCCTTGAGCCGTTCGAGCGCAAGTACCAGTAGCTTTGTATCGTGTTTGTAGGACAATGGTGGGAACGGCATCGGCGCGAACTTTCGAGATTCGAGCCAATGCACGGTCGCCGAGTAGATCGCCACGGCTTCTTCAGAAGAGACGTACGGCCCGTCCTTCAAGTACGAATTTTGGCGTTCCTGCTCCGCTTTGAGGTAGAGTCGAGTCAAACGCCCGAGATTCTTCTTGGCAACCGTCTTGTCAACCGTCGCACCGCGGCGGATACGCTCGCGATTGTAATGAGCGACCGATGTCCACCAATCCGATTTGGCCTTGACGAAACGCAAGATGATGTTTTCGATCGCTGTAGGCATTCCCGGCACCTTCCATGGGATATTTGCCTCTGTTAACGATCAAGGAATACGCCGATGAGCGATCAGTTTTGCGGTGCCGAACGCGAGCCTCGCACAGCCCGGTGATCACCAAAGAGTGTACAAGCATTTGAACTTACTCCACTACACGTTATAGAGCGCCAAGCGACGAGAGGGAGCGAAAGTCCATGAGAAGAGACGAGTTATATGCAGGTCAGCGATAGAACGCCATGACGAAGTCGAGCCGTGAGCTTTAGCTCGTCAGTCCCGTCTACTCAAGACTCACACAACGCCACGCCTCAGACAAATGCTGCAAGATCGTCTTGGACTTGTTTTGCTTGATTCCTTCGGGCATCATATCGAGAATATCGTGCATCACCGCCGCGCGGAGTTCAAGATCAAAATGTGACTCGACTCGTTGTTTTGTGACGGTCTTTGCAATGCCCTTGGAGTTGCGCCCTTCAAACTGACGAGCCAATAGGTTGCCGAGCCATCGCTCGAGGAGGGGCACAATGCCGCGCAGGAAAAAGAGCCACACACGCCAACCAGGAGCCCAGAAGCCTACGCCAGGCCCTTTACCAACAGGACCGGTGTTGAAGCGGGTGTAGATGACATGTTTGAGGTCCTTGCACATGCGCACCTGGCGCATCAATTTGTACTTGTAACGGTACATGCCGGTCAGCTGTCCAACATGCGCAAATGTGAACTGCAGTCCATCAGCAAGCTGAAAGGCGTCCACGTTGCCGAGTCGGTATTGCACATGCGAGTCCACGATCAGCTTGGTCAGGCGCAGAATCTCGCGACAAAGATGGAACGCATTCCCAAAGCGCGACTTCTTGCGCTCCTTCGTAGTGAGAGTCTTCACAGGCTTTAGATTCATGTTGTAGTCCAAGTGGAGGTAGTTGAGGTTTTTGCGGTGAATGAGAAGGTTGAGCATATTGTACCCTTGGCGGCACACTTGGAGGCCGGCTTCAATCCAATCGATCGTCGTCGTCTGGAAGAACTTGGTCGCTTTCAGTTGGCGGAAGAGATACTTTTTGGTGGCGGGCTTGGGATTGCGACGGTGGAGCGCATTGAGCACGTAGCACTTTAGCAGCTTTTGGTACGAGACGCGAACCTTGACGGGTTGGCCAGGTGGGCAGTGCTCGAGATACCAGTTCTTGACGAGTGGCACATCTTGGGCGCGAACCGTCCTCCCGCTGCGTTGGTTGTACGGATGGGGCGCCCACCATAACCCAATCGCATCGGCCGTTCGCTCCGTCTCGATCTCGCACCCGACGAGGAACGGCTCAATGAAATGCGGGAGCTCCAACTCGGCATCACCATAACCGTCGCCTTCGCTTTCGCTGTCACCGAAGACAGCGTCCTCCGGAGAAAGCGTCTCGTTGCGAGGCGCCAGCCCGCGCGTCGACATGGGGTGAATCATCGGGTCATAGTAGAAAGCCGGAAGGTCGGGGTCCTCGGTGCGAATGTAGAGATTGTGGGGCTCGTGGTAGCCGGGAATGTGAACGGCGCGTGGCAACGAATTGTAAAGATGCGGGAATGCGACTTTGTACTCGGTGCGAATTTGCTGCCTGATGACAACCTTGTTGATGTCGTTAAACTCGTTCCAGTCGTCATCGAAGTTGTCCGTGTCGCGGTACAAAGGCTCGAAGCGCGGGCCGCCCGGGATCGCAACATTCAACGCCTTCGCAGTGAAAAACGACTTGGGTTCGAACAAGTAGAAGTAGTTTCGATCGTTGAAGTCGCTGAGCAGATTTCTACCTAGACGATACAAGACCGCTATCTGAGGAAGATCGAGGTTCCACACCTTGTAAGAGCTCCCATTGATGTGAGGCGAGTCCAGCAGCGGTTTCGAGTCGTAGAACCAGTCGATGACGGGGCCGTCTTCCTCGTCGTTAAGGTCGAGCTGAATGGCTTCGAGTGGCTCGGTGTCGAGCACGTTGTCGCCGTAATCCAACGGCGGTTCTTCGTCATCGAAAGGTGGGAATCGCATGCGCTTGAAGTGGCGGCGATCGCGCTTCTCGCGACGCATGGCCAGCCACATAGACGCCCACTGCGCATGGTACACAGGCGGGATCACGGTCGGAATCTCATTGACGAAGGTGATGGCCCCCGTCACATGATACAGCACTTTGACTTCACGGACTTGCTCCCAGGGCATGGGCATGCTGACGGTGGTGAACGGACAATCGCATGACATCAGCCTACGCTACAAGACCAATGGCGATACCCAGACGACGATCACGTAAGTACTCACTTTTCCAAGAGTTTCAGGACAGCATGCGGAACGTACTGTGGGTAGCCGCAAGCGGCTGGTTAGCGCGTGACTTGAGGCTTCATCAGGCGCCGTCACCGCGTGTGCTCACTTTCAGGGCTCCGAGGTGAACGCGTTTGTCAGACCGAAACTTGCGATTGCTTTTAAGAGCATAATAGAAAGTTGTCGTGCGTGGTCAGAACAGTCGGCCTCGCACCTCGTGGTCGCAGCCAGACACGGCTCAGCGGCCCAAGTGAGTTTGCATCCTCGCACCCGCCTCACTAACCTCATGTCACCATGATCCTTGATGATGCGGCGCAAAGCTTCCGGCGGAAGCTCTTGCTTGCCAGGGTCGACCTGAGTCTTCCGAGACGAGCCGTAACGGCGGCTCTGCAGTGCGTTCCATTTCCTCGCCTTTGCATCGAGCGTCTCCTGCGCCATCGCCTCGGGCTCCTGGTAGCATACAGTCGAGAAGCCGGGCATACAGTGTGAGCAAGAGCCAACCAAGATGAAACCCGTGTGGCCAACGAATTCACTCACCACATAGCTTGGCACGTTCAGTGGCGCCATCCCTGGCGGGAACACGAACCCAGGCGGTGCGGTGCTGGTCATCGCAGAAGGAAGTCTGACGGAGAGCAAGTAAGCAGAGCGTGATGAGCAAGCGTTTCTGCTCCACAGGGCCTATAAGATGTGAATCACGCACGTTTCTACTGCGAGGTAGTCTGTTGGGGGAGACGCAACAACCGAAAGTTGATGAAACCCCGTGACGATCCGGTGCGCGTCTGGAGCACTCAGGACCCGCGAAAGCCCAGCCAGAGGCGTCCCTCCAAATACGCCCTTTTTGGGAGCAAGATGTCCAGATTTTTTCGTGAATTTTCCTCGATTTTGACCCAAGGTGTCCAAAAATGAGGGCCGCCTCATGATCAATAATTGTGCAAAAGTCCTGTGTATCGTCTGCAAACTCGAGAAATTTCCCGGCACTCCGCGCCGAGAGCACTTTCGGCGCGCGGCGACCGCTGGAAGCGCGCGCTCAGCCAGAATCCGCGCGGGAGGAAGGGCCAGACGTCGATGCATCGATGTGCGACGACTCGCTGAAGAGGGCTGTCAAGGATATTGTTATGACATCAGTTTACATCCATATGGATACAAGCATCTGCGTAGAGGGAGTAATTACTTTTGAGGAGTTGTGAACCAAAAAGGACTCTGCACTCGCGCGAAATACCTCGAAATGGCCATAAAGAAGACGTTTATAGAAGGTAGGTTGATGGGCAAGTCTGGAGCTGACCGTTCTAATGAAAAGATTGCAAGATCCGAGGCAGTTTTGTCTTGAGGGTCGGCAATTTTGCGCCGAGGCCCGCGTCGGACCCTCGCTAGCGCTGCCAGCCCCCCATGAAAGTCGATCTGGATGGGTGTACATGTCCAAAAAAAAGGGGAGCCTCGAGCGAGTTTTCGACCAAGATGTGGCCAAGATGTCCAAAAATCGTGGTCGCATCGACGATTTTTCGGCCCCCAAGGTGTCCAAATTTGAGGGCCGCCTCCGGCTGGGCTTTCGCGGGTCCTGAGCACTCTGGAGCCTTCCCTAGCCTTCCGGCGACTATAGGCGACTATAGGCGACTTTCCGGCGCCCTCTGCCAGGGCTGCCAGGCTTAACCTTCAACCTCCCCAGCCGCCAATACCTATCTCCATCACCTATCTCGCGCTTCCTGGCCACACGCTTGCTCAATGCATGTATTGCATGACGACCCGGCCTTGCCTTTGGTCCATCGGTTTAACGTCTCCCTCAAATTGAACGAAGTTCCGACCTCTGGCCTAGGCTGCCCAGCGCCTGTCAATGCACAGTTGTCTTTTTCAACTCGAGTTGCCAGCTGCCAGCCTGGTATCGACATCTTGTGTTCTCTTGCTTCTGCTTTGAGATCTGGAGACGATCAGGTCCTTGTTGGCGATCTAAGATCAGTCAATGGGCAACAGCGGACGAAAATGACGGACACTGAAAGCTGAACGCTGAACATTGATCGTTGAACGTTGATCTTTGGTGCGACACCAACTTCTTGCGTTTTTCAATGGCATCATGCCCACGCTACATCGGATGGGCGTCCGCACTTTGAGCAAAGGGACTCATACATGCATTTCTACTTCGAATGTGACCTTTCACGTGAGTACTGGGGTCTGATCTTGCAGCTGCTGAGATTTACACTCGGTCAGGCAGACGAATGCAAAGTTGACTCTCCGCGGGTCACATAGCAAAAACTACCCCTCGGAACGGAATCATTCCAGAACGATCCAAGTGATCCTGAATTGGTTCAGTATACTTGGGGGTCGATTCAGAAGATCTGCTTGGGAATCGATTCGGAATCGATTTGGAATCGACTGCTTGTAATTCCGAATCGATTCCAAACTGATTCCGAATCGATTCCAAACTGATTCTGTATCAATTTCAAATCGATCCGAGAATCCAGAATTGATTCAGACTTCAGAATTGCTGGAATTGTTCTGGAGTGAATCCGTCCCGAGGGGTAGTTTTTGCTATGTCAGGAGTCCGCCCGAGTCATGAGGTTCTCCCGTTGTGCTCGCACTAATCTGCCAAGGAAAGCACATGAGACGGAGTAGCCGAGATAGGTACCGTCTCCTCGAACCAAACGTTCTTAATCGAAGTGGATTGGAGAAAAGTAGGCCGTGCCAGGGTCGGCCCACTGCAGAGATGGCCGGCGGGGCCGGCGGCGGAGCTACTACAAGCAATGCATGTGACCAGTCTCCCGGAGGCGGCTCCTGTGATCTAAAACCTACTAGAAGGTTGCACGTGCTTTCTTGTGTAGGTCGGTAGGTACATGCCTAGAACGTAGACCAGTTAGCAGCTGAGGCCGTCCGCGCGTTTGCACCACCTCTCTCTCGGCCCTGACATGTTTTTGAGCATGACACATGCTTTGCCAAATGCAGAACTTGTTACCATGAATTCATGTGATCAAATGGTGACCCATGACCACTTGTCACGTGATTGGTCCCTGAAGAGTTTCCCAATTAGGATATGTAACATCCCTAGAACTTGTGGCAAGGCGAGCAAGATCAGTGATTTTCAGCAGGAGACGGAAGAGAATGACAATTTAAATTTTCAGCTAGTCCACTAGAGACGACTCTTATTGGGTCCTACTTACCTATGTAGTAACGCGCGAAAAGCGTGTGAGATGTTGTCGTCTTGAAGTTGGCGGGACAATGGATGGCAAAGCTCTGGCCAACCGATATCAAGATTCTTGGTAAGGGAGTACGAGACGAAGCGGTGAGTTGAGCTTCAAGGATCTCCGGTTCACCCTCCTCTGCTCGGTGACTGATCATTTTCAGATGTCATACCGTTGCAGATCAAGTCGTCCTTCTCCCCGCAGAAAAGGAAGCTCGATGATGTTATGCCCTGCACTACCATTGAAGATGATGCCGTCCGTGCTTCACAGCGAATGCGCAGCGACAGTGTGGACTTGTCCAACCTCCCTCCTTTGCCATCGGAGAGCGATGATGGATCGGAATGGCCAGACACACCGGAGGCCACTGAGGGGGTTCACGCTGCCGCGGCCCGCAAGTGAAAGCCGACAACAACCAGTGCAGCACGTAGAATTTGTTTCTCAGGACGCAGGATTAGTGCAACTCTAGGATGCAGGTCAAAGAGCATGAAATGGACTCCAGATAACTTTCAATCATGCATAGCGGGGAATGGGGCTACGTCCCCCGACTCCAGTCCAAGTCCCTTTGGGGGCCGCCCGGAACGAGCTTACCCATGTTGTAACGCGCGAAAAGCGTGTGAGACTTTCAGCATTTCTCGTTGGTCAAATCGAAGACTTCTCTTTTGCGTTCTTGAGTCTCCTTACTGAGGCTCTTACGTAAATTTCTCTCGAGCCCAGGGTGGCTTGGAAGGTTCTTGTGTAAGCGGTAGGGTGCGACTAAGGTACCGAAGTCCTAATGAAATGGCGAGCGGCGGGTGCCCTGATTTCATTATAAAAATCGCGCCAGGCGCCAGCGGTAACGGGCCTGGGCATCGTCTCCCTTCCTCCACAAGCTCTATAAGGTCGCCGACGGCCATCGCCGAACATACGTTGTAGCCGACACGCTCTCAGGAGCATTGCTTACGTCCCCTGCAGGTCGCCCAGTGCTGCGAACACGCCGTCCACCTGAAGCTGCTACCGTCGACGGTCGGGGATTCCCAGCGGCGCCCGCCACCTCGAGTGGTCGACGCAAAAGAGAGTCCTTTGACTCTAGTCTCGGCCCGCGCACTCATCACGCTGGCGGCTGTCCCCGTCTTGTCGCCGTCTTGTCGCCGCATTCGACTTGTCGTGGGTGTGCGCTAGAGGTTGCCCGCACTCCTGACTGTGGACCAACTCTTGCACGACGGTCTCGTCCACTCTTTCACCCACAGCCCGCCTTCTGCATCTCTTGCTACCTCCGGCGGACCCCGGGGGCGAAGTTGGGCTCTCGACTGGTGACCGCAGCAGGCGCCGTCGCCGTTCAGCACACCAAGCTCCCTATTGCGTTCGCGCGTGCAGGTCGCGACCATGTTTCGGTGCACCGGATATGGAGAGTGCTCTATGGTATTTACACGGTCCGAACATCTGGCACGACACGTTAGGTGAGTCTGCTACCGCACATTGCTCCTGGCTGCACCAGCTCGGCCCACTCGCGCGGCCATCTAGCGGACTAGCGCGCGGCCTCTCGGTCGGAAGTCGGGACCGAGCAAGCCTCGATCGACTCCGAGCGCCGGATGACTCGGGGCCTCGACTCGACCGACGTCCATGTAGTGGGCCGACGATAGCGGGGATGACGTTGGCAGCGATGCCTGTTTCCGGCCTTCAGGCAGTCCAGCCATGATCAGTGAAAACGGCCGTTTGGAAAATGAAGCCCTCCCTCGATTATTGTTACGATATCCTTGTGAGGCTGATTCGAGCGCTGCGCTTCGGATTCTCCGCGCAGGAAACACACGGGCGAACGACCTTTCAAGTGCCACTGCGGTCGTTTATTTTCACGCTTGGATAACGTTCGGCAACACGCCACAACGGTGCACGCAGATGATGCCGAGCTTAACACCCAAATGATGAAGGAGCTCACTGCTCTGCACAATCAACTCTCCGCATCGACCGCCCAGCGTCAGGTGGCCATGGGCATGGTGGTCAAAGAAGATTCGGATGCCCCTCCCCGCAAACCCAAGGCGCCCTTGGATCCCAACAAGCCCAGACCTGTTCGAAGCACCAAGGTCAAAGCCAAGAAGGCGAGGGAGAGCGTAGCAGCAGATTTTTTTTCCACCGATTCTGCGGCTGAACCTCTCGCTGAGTCATCCCTTGCGGTGACCGCGGACGTCGGCGGCTCCGAGGGCCACCACCACGACGATCCAACGCATGAACCTGGTCAGACTGACGACGGACAAGGGTCAGCCAACACCGAATTCCGTCATCCTGACATGGCTCAACCATCGCCGCCTCCGCCACAGGCCCCGCCGGCTGCTGAACCCGCATTGCAACAGCGCTTCATGTCTGGACCATATTCATCGTCAACGGGTAGTCACTACCCGCCTCCCGCACCGTACAACTCGTACGCCTATGAGCAACATCAAGGGTCCGCGTCATCCTTTACTGGGTACGGCAATCCTTCGTCGCCTCAGAACGGCTTGGTAGCTCACGTGGCGTTGGGCTCGCCCCCGTTGCGACGTCGAATTGCGCCGCCGCATCATCCGGTGCCGCCCCCTCCTTCAATCGCTGCGAACCGGTACAATGCCTACAACGCACCATATACATATCCTCATCAGCAAGTTGGTTCTAGCACTTCTGCCGCACCTCACCAATCTTCGAATCCACCCTCACCGCCAGGGTTGTCCTCGGGGTCCCGCAGCGGTGTTACCTTGCCCTCGATATCGAACTTGTTGCCGTCGCCTTTCGGGTCCACGCGGGATGCATCCGAAGACGCGCAGTCTTCTGGTTTCACTGGCGCCGAGGAGCAATCGAATCCATCGAATCAGCATGCGGTCGAAGGTCCGGGTGGCAGCGCGCGAACCGGCGGCACCGCTCAAACAGGCCGAGGTCCGCCAATCATGGGCAGCAGCAACTATTCGTTATCGGGACTTGGCCACGGACCCCCTTACGCCAGCGATCCGCCGAATTCGCACAATCTCGCGGCCAGCATCACTTCGTCGGCACAGAATCAGGCAAATGCCTACGAGTATCCGGACAGTCATAGCCATGTCAACTTTGAAACCATGTAAGCCGTCATAGCTATAATGAGATGGAAAGAGAAGGAGAGCCTCCAGATCATTATCGCTTACCTGAGCTCGCTCGCTGTTTGCTCTAAGTCCTTATCATGATGGATCCGAGCCTGGAGTTATGCAAAGCGCCGGCTACCATGCTTTCGGCAATGGCGGGCACGCTACTCTTCCCTCTCACCACTACCTCAAGCATTTGCAATCCCAGCAGATCGTTCCTGCTGGCCTCCCTCATCACCAACCCCAGCCTGGGTCATATCATCTCGCACCATCACCGCACCACGGCTTAACATCTTATTCGGCGCCGGGCGGAGGCTCAAACTCATTCCAAGACCACGCAGCAGGCCCGATGGGATCGTCCGATGGGCATTTCTACTCCGCGGGTACTCCGAGGCTGTACAGCCCCAATTCACGCGAGTCGAGCGAGAGGAGTTCGATTGGATCTTGGGCTCCGCCGCCCGCGTCTGTGCATCAACACCATGGATACCAAGGGGCGGCAGGTATGCAAATGGTCGATCACCACGTACAAGGCATGGATGCACCTCGCAGAAGCATAGGCCCAGGCGGACCTGGCGGTAGGCTGGCGCTTGAGGATGAAAGGGAATGGAGACGCACTGGCGGCTCCCAAGCTCGGTAGCCTCTGCTATTGGTTTATTTGTGCGCATGTGCTTGATCCTTCTTCTGCAACCCCATAGTATATACTCCATGTAGACCTGATCTGTGCTCTTCATATGCTAATGCTATTGTCATTGTTGCTGTTGTTGGCTCCTCCAAAAGACAGAATCGTCGTGATGTTGGATTCGCTCTAACAAGCCTTTTCTTTCAGGCTCGGATACTGCTGGCCGACGCACAGACCTTGAGCGCCATCCAATTAGGCTTCCTTGATTGTTTCCCTTGCACGAACCTTGAAAAGATTTAGGGGGGAGAAGCGGCCGGAGCGGTTTGTGGCTGTTCGTAGTCCATGCACGGAGTGGTGACCGGGCGGGTTCCGGCTGACCCTTTATGTCGGGGGACCCCACTCTGGACAAAAAAATCAAGTTGACGGAAAAGAAAGGGTTACAAGAGGTCTTCCTCCTCATTCCCAATGGTCCACTTGAACTTTCGCCTCTGTGCGGTTTTCGTACAATTTGATTTGTACCCAAAGGCTAAGTCTGACACTTTGACCTGAGTACGCCCTTCTGTAGCTTCCTCAATATGCCATGCATCGCCACCTGACCACGGTTGCACTCAATACGTTCATTCGAAGGACACCATCCAGCCATCGGTTCACCGTCTGGCTCCGCAAATGCCTGAGGCCGGCGGGTGTCTTCACCGAATGAGAATGAGCATCCAGCTAGTCTACACAAAAGAGACGACCCAAATCAAAACGGGCGCTGGACCTCGAGTTGAGCTAATAAAGCTCAGCTTGCAAGTAACTAAAATGTTACTTCATACTGTAACGGCTTGCCAGCGCTTTTTTATTTGATAGATTCCAATAACAGCACATGTATGTTAGTACCTAGAAATTTTCGGAAAAGTCGGAGGAAATGCTTGAAGCACACTGGCTAGACCAATACGTGTGGGACTCAACGACCCTAGCCTTTAGCCAAAGTCGACCATCCACTAAAACCCACTTTGGAAACGTTACAGAGAAGCGAGGCGACCTGTGTGTGCGCTTGTCGTCATTGAACGTGCAATTCTAACAGTTAAACTTCCGGACGCTACTGACTAAGACGGTGAGACTTCAGTCCATGGAGGTTCGAGGTAGTTGTATCACTATTTAGTATGGTCCAATAGCTCCATTACACATGCACTGCTAGCCAACCTTTTCAGGTGCAACAGTCAATGTGGGTGCATGATGTCCACCCACAAGTCAGCAGTCAGCCAATAAATAGATCACCTTTACACGAATGAGGGTGAACTCACCACTTCCGGATCCCAGTCTCACACCTTGCGGGGAAGTGGAGGTAGATTGCGTGGTTGTTGTCCGGTCGTGGGCGGGCATAGCAGAAGACAGAAAAACGCCGGAAAAGCGTCTGAGATTATTAGCTTTTCTCGTTTCTCAGATTAGAAGTTTCCCTTTGTGTATTTAAAGTTCCTTAGTAGATAGTCAGAGATGTAGATGGACTGTCACGAATCAGTAGTGCGAGGTTGAGCGCAGCGCCACGGCGCAGCGGGAACTTTCGAGAAGCTTCCGATTGCTCCTATGATCTTGCGCTTCGATTGCTTCCTTTGACTTTGACTTTGGCTTGTTTCCCCGAATTTCTGTCGCTTTCCATGGACTTTTCTTGCGACTACAATAGGGCTTTCTGTTAGAAATCACTCTTGTCCTTCTGCAATCTTGATCTCATAGTCAATTCCCTCAGCTAACTTCCGGTCCCCTGGCCCTCTGGCCTTGTTCTTGCAAGAACAACTACAATAATCCCGCACCTCATCCCGTCATCCTCGCCATCGCCTGCTGCCTACGGCTCAGGAACCCCGTCTCTGACATGGGCATTGCAACAATTTGTCACAAGTGACAGCTACGAGAATTAGGACATTCTAACATGGTCTCCAAGACACTCGAGCTGATGACCAATACAGACCAGAAGCTCAGGAAGGCCCGGCAGGTGTAGGTGTTCAGCATGCCCTCTTGACATGAAGTCAGCTAGCAAGGGCTGGACCTGAGACCCAAGTCAAAATTCAAGTCAGTCTGTGGCCAGAGATGCTGAGCAGGGTCAGACCACAACTCACTTGTGCTATCAGGTACTGCACAGGGGGCTGCAGGTCCGAAGTCACAGTTGGCCAGTGGCTTGACGATTTTTTGTGGGGTTGGCAGCAGTTCTCCAGAGCAAAGAGTATCATGGCCCAAAATGTTGACCAGCTTCATGCAGAGTTAGGCAAGTGTCGTGCTCAGCTAAGAGTAACGAAGGTCATCTTTGAGCATGGCCAACAACTCACTTCCACCCTGCGCTTTGACTAAGAAGATCAGATACACACTCCGCCCAACGAGGACGCCAGTCAACCTTGTTGTGGTGTTGAAGAAGCTCCTTCACATCGGATATTGACTGCGCACAAAGTGACGCCTCCCTAGCCAAACTCCAGTATGCCGCTGGGAGATTATGCGCATTTATCCAGTTGTGGTTCAGTGATATTGTTGGATGGGAAAGGTTTGTGACGTGGTGGTGCCATCCACTTGGGACTGTGGGGCCAGACCAATCAGGTAAGACACAGCTCAGCTCCAGTGTGAGGCGCCAACATACCAAAGAGGGTCTCGCCCTCCTCCTGCACAAACACCATCATGCCTTTCGATGCGAAGTCCTCCTTCTGCTGCTTGCCCCACTCTTCGACATTGACACAGCCTTCGTCCCATCTGGCTCGTGCAAGCATCGGTTCCAGGGCCGAAGTGAGTGCAGGCGGAAAAAGGTACCAACGCTTGGTACCGATGATGTTGGTCGAAATGGAGAAGGAATTAAACACATCTCGATGCAGTGGCGTGAAAGTATCGGCTCCGCCTGCATAAACAAAGCGGAAGTCGTCGTTGGAATTCGAGAGGTGATAGCAGTTGAGCCAGTCGTCACGCCAAAGGCAAGGAACCTCATAGAAGCCACATGATTGGCTTCGGTTTGGATCACCGCTGTTGGTGCCTTGAGCCGCAAAAATGGCGGGGAGGTGCCAGTCCTTGAGGTACAGCGATCGTCCATCGCCGTTGCGCCAGAGGTCGAGCAGCGAGCCAAACGTCGACGGTGCCTCAGCGGCGCTCAGACATCCTTGATCCACAACAGAGCTTAGAGGATAGTGACCAAAAGTCGCTCCGAGATAGTCATAGTTGGGAGTCGAGGTCGAATTCGAAGAAGACTCGGAAGTCGGCCCGACTACGGTGGTCGACGGACGCTGTAGTCTCCATTGTTCGCAGATTGGCCAAGCTTGAACTACCT
The DNA here is from genome assembly GCA_022702645.1 of Microbotryum intermedium. Lineage (NCBI taxonomy): Eukaryota > Fungi > Basidiomycota > Microbotryomycetes > Microbotryales > Microbotryaceae > Microbotryum > Microbotryum intermedium. The sequence goes on along the minus strand of JAHWDX010000015.1, from coordinate 915,199 downwards.
CGCGTGGTAGCAGACACGGTTCATTGTTGAGCAGGAATGTGCGAAACGTAGCATAAGTGAGCTGCGCAGGGCCAAGTCGAGTTGGACACAGCGGATCCAGCGTGGCGGATGAAAGGTGGCAGTCGATTGTCGTAGGCAACCGTTGCGTTGAGGGGTGAGAAGCAGGCAATTGAAGAGGACGTCACCGCGCGCACCCGTCCGACTGAATCATTTCGGATTGATTAGGTAATGCTCTCGGAGTCTCGAAGTTTGAGGCTTCTCCGATTAAGCATAAGTATCTCAAAGACCGACCGAAAATCCAGGCCTACCGACATATACGTAATCAGAACAAGAGCCCGTGTGGTTGGCCGGGGGCCAGAATTGCCTGATAAAGTCAATCAGGCTTACACAATCATTCTGCCAACTACAGAGCTGGTCTTGAAAATTCGGGGATAGAGTTAGAATATCGGAAGAAGAAAAGCTTACAGTAAAGCAAAAGGAGGGGTGGGGGTGATGGCTCGATTCCGTCGCGGAGAAGAGTACAACTTCACCATGGGACAATTAACGTGGCAGTTTTGGCATCTGCTGGTCGGCGCAATATTGCTCACCTAACCCTGAGAGTTGTCGGATAGTAAGGGTATATCAGTAGGTGAGTCAAACACGTGAAATCGAGTCAAAAATTGACACATAGAAAAAAAGGGTAGGTATCAGTGCTGAGTACTAATAAAGTGAACCGTTCATAAGTTCACAGCGCTCGACCGGCCGCCGCCCGAGGCCCGAGGGACCAGTCGAGGGTGAAGCAAGCTGGAGCAGCGCTCATGCCCACGTGCTCAAAGAGGGAACGCTGGCAAGAGCAGAGAGGAGCCGAGTCGTCTGGCGGCCGGTCCGAGTCGGTAAATGCCTCCACCCCTTTAGCTTCTCGTGCCTGCATTTCCCACGCTTCGAAACCATGAGCCATGCTGACGAGGGAACATTTATGTCCTGTTGGGTACCCCCAACGCCACAGTCAACCTTCGTTTCGGTGTGCGACAGTGCCCCTGGCGACGGTTCCAACGCCAGCGACTCGTCACCCACGTTCGAACTAGGATTGCTTCCGCCGCCATGCCTTTCTCTCGAATCAGCCGCGGAGATCAAGGAGACACGATCCGACACAATGATGCTCTGTCATTTGCGCAAGCCTGAGCATCTCACCGCTGTGAACGTCGAGCAACGGGTTCATCCGCCTTTGCCGGAATCTGCACTTGCGAACCGCGGGCACGTGAGTCGTCCAGTCTGCAGAGCGAGAGCCTAACATCGGCAGGCGGGCTGCACAAGTCTATAATCACGGTCACTTTGGCTCACACAGGCTGACATACATTTGCTCCGCAATTGCATCCAGGATTCTGGCGATTGGAAATTGGAGGATTTGCCATCACAAGTCGAGCGCGATCGTCGGTTGGCCGAAATCATGACTACTTCGAGTTCTTCGAATCTGCGCAAACGACCTCGGCGAGGAGCCGCGATCGAAGCAGCTCGCAAGCTTCCCAAGGCGCCATCTCCATTTGATTCCGACCTCGACGAGGATCCATCTTCCTCTTCTGCTACGACACCAAGACGGCGACATGGCCCAAGGCTCGATACCCAGTCTTCTTCTAACTCTAAACGGAAGATCTCGCATTCCCTCATCGAGCGACGACGGCGCGAGCGAATCAACGAATGCTTGTCGCAGCTCAAGCGGCTCGTCCCACAATGTCGAGAGTACGGAGAAGAGAAGAGACTGCGGGCTCGCGAGAGGGGAAGAAACCGAGTCAGAGCAAATGAAGCGCTGGAAGACGGCAGCAGCGGCATTGGCGCCTCGGGTTTGCACAAGCTGGAGATTTTGCAAGTGAGCCCCGGGTTCCAGTGCCCTTTCTTCGCACGTCGGCGACGTCCACGCTCAGAGCCTAACCCAACCCCTGCAACGATGTTGTCGTTCTCGCCAACGCTACCGACAGGGCACGATCCTTTACATTTCCGAACTGCAATCCCGTATTCAACACCTTGAACAGCGAAATACTGGCATGGACCTTTCGATGGCCTCGCCCCCAAGTCAAGCAACTCCGTCAAGTTTGCTCGATTTAAACGTGGCGTGCCGCTGCAACCTACCGGGAACGGCTGCGACGGATCACCTGGACGCTGCTACCTTGCTGTTGAAGTTTTCAACCAGTCCTGAATTGAGACCGGTCAGTATATGAGAGCTCTGACATTCCACTGAGCACGGAGACGGCGAGGCGGCTCCGGGGACCCGGTCCGACTCGTATGCTTTTAGTAGATCTGCCCGGAGCCGGGCATGCGCCGGCAGGGAGCCAGATAGTTGTACTACCATGTCATGACTCCTCTGTTGATACACTTGCTGTCATTCGTCGGGTATGCTATCACCTCGTCGAACCTTGAATCTCATGGCCCGAGCCGAGTCTGTCAGAGAGTCGGATTGCCAGCCATCATCCAGCCAACAAAGCTGGCCACTTGTGATGATGATTTCCACAAAAGGAAGAGTACCTATTGTGGTTTCAATCTGAGCGAGCAGACCTGCTCGAATGTTCTGTTCCGTCGCGTCGAAGTCGCTTGACCGCCGGCCAGGGGACCCAGACACCGTCGAGCCATTCTAGAAAGGGGCTTGGCAACAGCTGACCCCTTCCAAGAGATGATGGCCGTTTGTTGGAGAGGAACGTTGACCATTTTAGAGCTGAAGTCCTATATATTGATACGGGGTTTGGTTCCGTACGGAGCGGTCAGATCTGGAACTCCTGACACGCCGGGAAGGGCCTGACCAGATCCACTCGGTCGCCGCCCCAACGCCGAAAGCACCCACTGGTCCGATGCCTTGGGAGTGACCACTCTGAACCTTGAGCGCATGCAACCCCGGAAACGAAACATGGGTCGATAGGGGCTTGCCCCTGACGAGGTCGACGAATTTGTGTCCAGCGAGCGAGCTTCGCCAAGTCTTACGACGCCATCATCTCGCGAATGTGGTCATGGACAACCTGGTTGGCGTCGGCAATCGTTGTCAGCGCGCTGCGATAGATTGTATCGAAAGAGACCTTGTTGCCTACGATCTGGGGAGCTTTGCTAAAAAACGCGGGGACGTCGGGCTCGAGTTTGCGATCCGGCTCGGCGTTGTTTGAGTCGATGTCGTCAACTTAAATGAGCGGCGCTTGCAGCTGAATGGACGTGGCATCTAGAGCAGCCAGGTAGCCGGACGGTACAACCTGAATTAGTGAGTGTTTTGACTAGAAGGTAGAAGCTAGAAATGCTAAGGACATGCGACAGGACCCGGAAAATGTGGGGCGATCAGCGGCGGTACCGCAGGGCAAAGGAGTCGAGGATGCTGGCAAGCTCGAGACAGGACGAGGGCGCGACACTGAAACAGCGGGCTAGAAACGGAACACTGAGTTGTCACGGGTGACATTTTTTCACAGATCTCGTTCGCCGACCTGTATGACTCTGACATCCCGTCGGTGCGCGAGGAGGCGACTACATCGTCAAAGTCCATCGGCGGTCACTGGCAGCTCGTAGTAGGTTCACTCAGCTCGTTTGGTCGTCCTGGCTCGGGGTCTCGGGTGAGTCGGTAGCCTGTGTATGGCGGGCCCACTGGGTCACGACTCTGCTCCCCCGATTTCGCGTTCCTCCCCTTTCCTCCCTCCCCACTCAGCGGTTCTATCCCCTCTCGCCCCTCGCGCCGCCCTCTCCACAGGATCAATTTTGTCATAGAATGGTTCTTAGGCTCTAAAAAGTGGCAGGGATGATGGTATGATGATTCAAGTGCCATCTGTATGTCCATGAGGCGCTATACGATGTGTGCGCTGCAGCAGAACAGCGTTCGCGTTCGTCGAGTCGCCGATTTCGACGTCTTTCAACGTTGGCTCTGAATGGATGACGGAGTAGGCTTCGAGGACCAAACCGGGTCAAATGATGAAGTGTATATAGTACTATGAGATACTCAGGTCCCATTCGACTCGTTCGTCGCTTTGAACTTGTGTACAAGCCCGGGCTCGTCCTTGCGTCTTGTTCACTGCGAACACCGTTGCCTAGAGAGCTATGTGCAGGGTTTTGTAAAGTCTTCTCATAACTCAAAGAAGCAAGCATGGGCTATAGTATACGTATCCAAGCATGACGTGGCCTCTGACAACCTCAGCTGAGCGGTTGGAGGAGAACCTCTGGACAAAGTCAAAAACGCTCAAAATGACGGCGTCACGTGACAAGCCGTTTGGAGTCGCAAACGAGCATACGCGCCTGGCCATCGTTTGGGCTCCAGAAGGCCTATATTGAGTCCCACGACCAATGATTAGCTTCGTATAGACATCTAGTACACTTCATGCTCCAATGCGGGCGCTGAACCATCAAATAGTACATGCTCTCAGATCGAAGCATCCGGCAAATGGGAGAGGAACTCGCGAAGTGCGAAGGGAAGAGAGAGAGAGTTCTTCATTTCAAGACCATTTCGCGCTAAAGCACATGTAGTCCGCCAGAATAAAACTGAACAAACTCTAGAAGGGGGGAGCGCTAAGCTCAACGAAGCCCTCTCTCTGGGTGGAGGGCTCGAGCTTAGGGGAGCGCCGAATGCGAAGGGGAAAGCGGAATCATTAGCGTGACCCAATCGGCGCACCATACCTGTGCGTTTGGGCACTCCCTCCGACGCCTACAAGCATTTCTCTGACCAAATCGTCAAGGGTACCCGTCAGCGTTGGCAGCTTGAAATTTGACCCAGACCTCGTCGGTTGAACTCTGGCTCATGAAGACCGTTTCACTGTATTGTCCGGCCAGCCCAAACTCAAGCGCTAACCGTTATATGCATGCATATGCACGCTCCAACTTTCAAATTGGCATAGCTAAAATGTTTTGGCCAGTTTGCGCCGCTTTCAGCCGCTTTACTGGGCCGCTTTGGTTCGGGTTACGGGGGCCGGGCTCTGCCTAAAGAAGATACATTGCAATAATAAACCAGCACTCTCCTATCGCCCTTCTTTCCTCATGGTCTCCGCTGCTTCGCCCTCCACTTAGAATTGCCTTCCATCAGGCTCTCTCCATCTCCAAGAAATGAGCCCAGAGCCCTAGCACCGCGTGTGGACGCACTGATCAGTGTCCATCTCCTCCAATGTTGTGAGAGACTTCCCACGCAGCCGTCCACGATCATCTGAATTGGCGGAATTGAGCCATGATCGCCTCAGCTTCGTTGTTGCTAGTTTCGTCGAACATCGCTCGTACAGGTGGAGCGGACGACGAGGACGACAATGGCGGCAGCAGGGTTGACACCTCGGGCACAGAATACGATGCAGCCCGGTTGCAAGTTTATCGTATCGTCGTCGCGAGACTTTGTTATGCTCACCTTTGCAATGACTGTTCGCGACTGTATTGGCGTGAACGTAGGTAGACGGACAGTCAACAAAACAGTCGGCATCGAAAGCATCCCTTCGTTGCACATCCACAAGTGAATGTGTAGAGTTGAGACCTATCATCTGTTCATAGGGTTCACCAGCAATCGATATTTTGCTCTTGTGGCTCTTGCTGCGATGCCAATCGACAGTGACAGCGAGTTGAAAACGTCTGGAAAATCCGCGACGGGCATTCGTTCTGTTTGGATGGATGCGGCGGCAGGCGGAGCAGCGACAGTGCGGGTGGCCTTGTACAACACACCAGCGAAGGGTTGAGCAAAGGCTTCGAGGGCATCACGTTGAGGTTGCTGAGATGTGGTACAGGCAACGTGAGTGCGTGGGGGAAAGGAGAGAGGTCAGAGGTGGTTGTATTTATGCCCGCGACCAACATCTACGCGCCGTGTGAGCTGCCCATAGCTGCCCTCCGCACTCCCTGCGTCAGGAGGCGTCAGGCGCGTCAGGTCAGGCCGGTCAGGTGCTGAGCCTACCCAAAACGGAAACCCACGACAAAAAGACACTACATAAAATTCGCGCGCGGAGGACTATAAAAAGTTCGGGTGTGCATACAGCGCATCCGCTGTTCGCTCCTTCCTACCGCTCAGACCCACCTGGATTCTTTCACCTTCCACACCTTCATCGATGATGTCGGTCAAGGGATACCGCGTCCTCCTTCACCAGCCCAGACCTCGCATCGGAGCGTCCACGTTCTTACATTCACACAAGGCACCGATCGACCGGGACCTGCCCTGGGCAGCCGCTGCCACAGGGACGACGCAATCCCTCCGCCAGTGTCTTGGAGCCACGAGATGCCTGAGGGCCGAAGCAGCCTCAATTCGCAAACTGAGGATGATTATCCTCGGCGCCCCGGTGTGTGTAGGGGATGAGCAGTATCGATAGCACATCTTGCCCCCGTATGGAGAAGCGCTTTGAGCCCCACACTGGCTAACACACGCACGATTGTTCTCGCAATCGAATCCAGGGTTCAGGTAAGGGAACTCAAGGGGAACGAATACTCAAAAGTTAGTGACTAAATGACGTAACCAGTTCGACTCAGCTCTGACTGTTCTGTGTCGCACCTGCAGAGTGGGACCTTGCGACAATTGGAGTCGGCGATCTATTGCGAGCCGAAATTCAAAGAGGCTCCCCGTTAGGGTCTGTGGCCAAAGAAGCAATGGCAGCCGGCGGTGAGAGTTTTCCTTATCGGCTCTCTGGGTGACGAGTCCCATACCCCTGACCCGTCATCTCTGTGCAAAACCTCGGGCACATTAGCGTTGCTTCCAGACGAAGTTGTGCTTCGGTTGATCGAACCGGAACTGCAAGCTTTGACAGATAGGGACTGGATTGTGAGTGCAGCTGCACCAGTCATACACTCCTCTCTGACTTCATGCTTTCCAAAACTCGGATACCTCTCTTCACACGTCGACCTCCGACCCCTACCCCTACACCCCACACGAGTCGCTCCCAGCTCGATGGCTTTCCCCGCAAGGCCTCTCAAGCCGCGCTCCTTGATGAGCTTCTAGCCTCATCTCAAGATTCGCTGAACTTGGTTGTGAATCTCAACGTGCCGGACGACGTGATCCTGGAGCGGATCGAAGGGCGTTGGCTTCATGCCCGCAGCGGCCGAGTTTACAACAACTCGTTCAATCCTCCCAAGACACCCGGCAAAGACGATGTTACGGGCGAGGATTTGACGCAAAGGCTTGACGACACAGCAGTGAGTTTGGCCGCCTGCTTGCGTAGGATGTTCGGTGGAACACAACTGACGGAGAATATATACCGTGTGACTCTCAATTCACCGCGCGAGTTAGAAAATCTTGTCAAAACGACTCTCCGCATTCCATGCCGAGAACGAGCCGTTGCTCAAGTACTACACCGGCACAAACACGGAGGTGGTGACCCTCACAGGCAGGACCAGCGACCAGATTTACCCGCAGCTGGAGGCTCTCTTGGAGGAGAAAGTACGTCAGGCCGGGTCGACTCAGATCGGATATTCTCCCCTTAATCAGCTGAGCGCCCTTTGTTACGCGGAAGCAGTTCCCCAATCTCCCGAGAAAAAGAAATCCATAGAGATCCATCGCCTTCTGCACATACCCCTTATTGGTCCATGTCTGATCACCCTTTGTTTCACGTCGTCCAATGGCATTTGGTGTTATGAACTCCATCAGACACGCGGCATGAACCAATGTTCTCCTGTCTTCCCATCAGTACTCGTAAAAACCCTTACCACTTTTCTTTCCCAGGTAACCCGCGGAGACCATACGTCCCAACAAGACCGAAGGCTGGCAAGCGACACAGAAAACGATATCAGGTCCCTCTAAATTCAGGTCCAAGTAAGCGCTATCCTGCAATCGCACTCACCCTGTACTTTGAGTCACCTGTCTCGGTGTGAAGAACTTGCATGATACTCAAACATGTGTCCAGTCCGATGAAGTCTGCCAAGACGAGTGGGCCCATCTTGTGGGCCATTCCCAGGACCATCACTTGGTCGATATCCTCGCGAGTTGCGATGCCTTTGGAAAGTAGCGTAACGGCTTCGTTGATGTAAGGCATCAGCAGCGCGTTTGAGATGAAACCTATGCAAATCCACACCTACAGCTATCAGTGTCGTCGCTGCCATCGCAACCGATCAGAAGCACTCGACTCGCCTGGTGAATCCTTCGACACGCTCACCGTCTTCCCCATGGCCTCGGCAAAGCTTCGCGCCTCGGCCAGGGTTTCGGTTGAGGTTTGAATCGCCGGGATGAGCTCCACCAGCTTCATCACGGGTACCGGATTGAAAAAGTGGAAGCCGACGGTCTGCACTGCGCGCGGTCCTGCGGCGGCGGCGATCTTGGTCAAGGAGATCGACGACGTGTTGGAAGCCAGGATCGCATGTGCTGGCGTAGTCTGAGCAAGCTCGGCGAAGATCTTCTCCTTGAGAGACAGATTTTCGGATACCGCCTGGGAACGAGAAAAGCGCGGCCCAGAATGTCGAAAATTGGTCAGCACCAAGCAGTGAAAGCAGTGCGCACTCGCATGACAAAATCGAGCTCAGCTGGGGTACAGACCTCGATCACAATATCCACCTTGTCGAAGGCCGCTATGCCGTCGACGGGCTTGATGTTGGCCAATATCGCGTTACTGGACTCGTCGTCTAGTTTCCCTCGAGCTACGTCTTTCTGAAGCAGCGATTTAGCGAACGCGAGAGACTTGTCGAGACTGGCTCGGTTCGAATCGGCGAGCAAGACCTCCACTTGCGCCATCCTTGCCGCGGTTAGAGCGATACCTAGGCCCATTTGCCCTGCTCCAATCACACCCAAGGTCTTGATCGAGTGATGTTGCGACAAAGTACTTGCAAATCCTCGTTTGGCTCCGACTGCTGCATGCTGGATGCGCCTCGCGAATATCATAGATCGTCGTGGTCGGGGGGCGTCAGAAGCAGTTGACGAGATTGGCTCTCTTGTTTGGTGTAAAGGTAGTAAGGCCAAGCAAATCAAAAACGATCCTGGTAGCGACGAGTTACGCGGAGCTCTACGTTCGTGATGCGTGTATGACAAGGAAGCAAGGTGCAACAATCTGGATAGCCGTCCGCCCGGCGCCCCGCTTGTGCCTTAGCAATTCCATGAGGGCTCCCGAGTCCCTAGCTCCGCAGGGTAGCCGAGCCGAGCCGAGCCGAGCCATGCAAAGCGAGATGCGAGGAATTGGCTTTCTCACGAGCTGCAGCGCCGTCTATGTAGTAGGCTAGGTACAATTAAAGATTGCAAGTACTGTGACAACAAGCATGTAGGTAGGCAGGTAGGCAGATGGGTAAATATAAAGTCCTCTTTGGGTCGCGAAGCCCGTTGCATCTGCCAAATAAGACATTTGACGCGATGTCTGCCACCGGGTCAGCGTTTGACGAACAAGACACGTTCAGAATTTTGTCGTCGGAAGTCGGGTATCAGATTAAAATAGGCAATAAACTTTTGTCGCCAGGGCCAGCCGTTATTGCTGGCTCGGTTCAGGTCTGTGTTTATGTTTCATCACATTGGCCGGTGTAGGCAGCATCACAGTTGAGGTACACTTACATTTGCCCTCAGGGCTGCTGCAAGGTGTGATCGAGTCATGACTGTCAGGCCGAGCAGGCTTACGAAGTTAGTGTGTGGCTCGGAAAGTGCAAAAACAAGTCCGAGATCAGGCATTGCGTAGTCGTCACTCCAACGTCGAACGCAAAGCGACAACGGATGGTACGTGACAATAAATTGTATGAAGCATCACGTCGGACTCGGGAACACTTGGCACGAGAAGGACGGGGTAAGCAAAGAGGACTCACGAGCAGATATGGTGGCGGCGACGAAGCGCGCGCGCGCCTTGTTCTAATCCCGGTAGACCAGGGGGGGCCTCGCAGTGGGTGTGATGGTGCGCTGAACCGAACTGATAGGATCATGTGGTGATGGAATAGCCGAACTGATAAGATCATGTGGTGATGGAATAGCCTGCGTGCTTGATAGAGACTCAAAATTAGGCTTGCGCTCCAAAAGACTGTCGATTGTCGCCTTGACCAGAGAGATGTTACGTGCAGGGAGCGAGCCAGAGGGATCAATTACGAAGGTTTTGTGAAGGTCCGGAGCAGTCGAGAGAGTGATAGCGGGGCACGATTCAAGAAGTCGCGGAGGAACAATGACTTGAGTGGTCGAAGCATCGGGAGCGCCTCGTTGAAGGGCGTTGTCGGCATAGTCAAGGCCGACATCTGCATCAGGCTCGAGACTGGGGTCGGCGTCGACGCTGATGTACCGAAGAGCCCGAGCTAGTTCGGAGGCCCAGCCATGGTCGGCATCGCCGACGTTGGGTAGTGGATTGGGGTTGGGAGCCTCTTCCAACGTCTGCTCCCATCCGACCGGTGGCGACCCTGGCGGCGAGATGAGGAAATTTCGAGAGAGCGCTGGAACGGAAAGCAGGGTCGAGTGAAGCGAGGGCAATGGCAGCGAAAGGGGCGGGCCAAAGAACACCCTCAGCATTTCATACTGCCTTTGTGTGTAAAGCAGACGTCACGGTGGCCGATGGGCGGAAGTGACGCACAGTCGCATTTGAGAGTGCGGGCAAACAGGAAGGAGGTGGGAACGGGGAGAAGAGTCGCAAGTCAGCGCACCGCAACGAAACCCTCCACGCGGCCGCGTGCGAAAGTAGTGCGCCAGAGTGTATGAAACGCGCGCGGCGGGGTTAGAGCGTGGATAGGCGCGCGGTTCGTGGCAAAGCCGTGGTCTACAAGCATCAACCTTGGCGCAAGCGGATGAGGCACTCAAAGATAGGCACAGACACGTACCTAGGAGGGCGATGAACGTTTGAGTTGTAACCGACGGTTGTGGACGGTGATTTTTGGACGGCAACAGTAGTGGCAGTAGCACAATCGCTGGCCAAGGCAGCTTGGCCGTCGTCGTCATCCTCCTCCCAAACGAAGCCATTCATCTCGCGACGCGCCAGTGTAGCGTGCTGCACGTCTTCATAGACTACCAGGACGCGGCCTAGCATGCGTAAGGGCGTCCACGAGACGAGCCGGCCATATGAGTTGAAATGTGCCTCGAACATTGGCAAAAGGTCGGCATCGAAGAGCCGGGGGGGCAGCAGCAAGATTAACGTGTTGGTCGGCACCACCTTCGGCAGAGAAGGGGTGACCACAGCGAAGGGCGAGCGTGCAGCAACAGCAACCATTTTTTGTGCCGTTTAAACGTCAATCGTTCTACGAACGAGATCGTTGATGCAGGGTAGTCCGGTTAGAAGCCGCGACAGGGAGCTCACCGAGAGGCACTCAGCGCTCGAGCCCCGGGCTCTTGGACTACGTCGGCGCGTCGCTCTTGAGCAATAGAAACCAAGTTGACGGAAAAGGAAGGGGGTATAGAGAGTATTCCTTCTCAGTATATGATTTGAATACCATTTGCAGATTTGAAAAGCTTCACTTTCGTGATTTGGAAACGTCCCAGGTGAGCTCTTGCGAATGACGTTTCGGGTGGAGGTCACATTTGCAATTTTCAAACCTTTTGGGGGTCATTTCGGTCATTTCTGTCGATTTCCCAAAATTAAACCCTTGAAAGGGGTATTTATTTGCTGCGCAATATGCAATGTATCGACTCAAGTGGACCATGGCTGGGAAGAGACTTCATTGTCTATCCCAATGGTGGCTTTGTCCGAGGCGACTTTAGGCTCACGTTCGGAGCGACTTTGGCATCACGTTCGAGGTCACTCTGGTCCCACGTCCATGGCGACTTTGGGATCACATAATGCAGATGGCTGCATCTCTTGCAATATGTCATGTGTCACTTCCATGACAGCAACCCAATAATCGAACAGCTTCGCAGTACCTCTGATCAGCGGTACAAGCCCTTACATGCAGTATTTGATAGAAGGGCTCGTAGCCGGGTGGACCCTAAGGTGCTGCTTCAGGTCGAGGTCGGGGATTGTCCCTTGGGCGGGTCTGGGACAGCGAGAAACGACCGCCAAATCGTCAGAACCCCTCGGTCTCTTGGAGATGAGCTCAGACGGAGAGGGTCTGGGTCAGACGCTCAGAGGTATTACAGCATGATTCACACCACCACATCAGGGTTTCATCTAGTTCTCAGTCGAAAATCTTTCCAACAGTCTGAACTCCGCAGGAATGGTCTGATTTCGGTTTGAAACGCTCTGATCCGGTCTGGGAACTGTCTGTGATCGCTCTGAACGGGTCTGAGGGGTCTGATGATTGGACGCGCGTTTCTGGCTATGGAGCCCGGCCTGGCCTGGCAGGTCATGCATGTCATGACTCATGAAATGGATTCCAGCCGCACCAAGCCAGCTAGCCAAAGGTCGCGCACCGAGGCCGACAGGAGAAATGAGATTAATGAGACACCACAGCAGTAAAACCCAAAACGATGGAGCCTATGTCGATAGACCACCCCAACCGGCACCCACCTGCTTGCCCCCACCTACTGTGACAATGCGGGCAAGCCTGGCCTGTAGCCGTCTTCGTCATTGCCGTCATCGTCGCGACGGCCGTGGGCGCCGTGCTCCGAGCCGCCTTCGCCAAAGTTTGCCTGTCGGTCAGCACGCTCACCAGCCGGAAAGGTCGAATTCGAGGTACCGCTCGGGGCCCGCGACACCAAGAGCAGCGGGAGCAGGAGCGGATGCTACAAGCGCGCCGCCCGCGCGCTTCTTCGGACTCGAAGTCGGAGGTGGAGGCAACGGTTGGGCCTTTGGCTCATCAGGGACCGCTGATCAGCACAAATTGTCGAGCACGGACCATCATGAAGCAGCATAAAGAATCAAACAAACTGAATATGTGAAATCTAATCAGGCTAGATACAAAAAAAAAAAACACTAAGCTGTAGATAAACAAAAAAAAAAAAAAGAGCTACAATCAAACAACCCAAGACCAACCAACACTCCTGATGAACATCAGTAGTGCCGATGATCCAGGCGGCACCCCCCGCCGGGTAGACGCATCCCTCAACAAGATGCGTCCTCCGCAAACCTCATCCGACCGGTCAACTCCGCCTCAGTCGTCACCTCTGCAATGGCAGCCACAGCTGCTCACGAGCTGACGATGCAGCAACAGCAACAACAAGCCGACCTCATCGGTCGCTTCTACAAGGAGCTTAACATCGTCCCCGGCCCCAACGCGGGTCGAATACTTCACGTCTATTACTACCACTCTCGTATTTACCCAACTCGGCCCTGGCAATGAAGGACGTCTCGAGGAAGATGAAAGGCTCTGCAACCGATTACCGTGACAAAGTCCAACCCCAAATGATCCGTATCACCCTCAGTCTGGCAACTCACAAATCACTTCCCTGCGCCGACGTCGAGACAGCGCTCATCTCACATTTTGACACGGCCAAGTCCCAGGCGATGTGCCTCTGTAAGGAGCCCAGATTACTCAGCGGAAAGCGTAAGTAAAGGCGAGTTCCTCGGTTGTTCTCTCAAAGGTGCTTGACGAATAGACAGTCCCAAAACCAGTCAATTGTCAAGAGTCAAGAGTGAGGGTCCAGAGAAGGATGAGGAAAAAGAAGAAGAGAGAAGAGAGTTATGGATTGTTATTTAAGGGGATCTGGAGATAAGAAAGGGAGACATGTAGACAATGAGGTTCTTTGTGAGAAACCAGGACAATAGAGAACAAATAGGAAGGGTGACAAAGGGATGCACAATGGTTGTCAGTCAAAGGCAGGTAAGTGGAAGGGAGGTCAGGCAAGTCGTTCCGAAGTTGAGCTTGGACCTACTGAGTGGCTGCCGAACCTTACATCCTCCCCCACTGTGCAAGTGGTACTGCACCTACATGCGGGGAACGGATTGGTCGATCGCCATGCACTCGAAATTGTCGGTTGCTCCGCTTTCAGATTGATCATCTGACCAGACAGACTTAAACTGCTTGACAACATGATGACCGCCAACCAGGCGAGTCTCTCGCTTGCCTTTGTGGAGGAGAGTGCCGAGTCCGGTCTGGTTGGCCAAACCAGTAAAGTCGATTAATTCCCTGGTCGTGCAGAGAATGGAAGCTTTGTAGTCTGCCAGTTCGGCCAGTTGTTGCAGTTTCTCTCTGGTGGCCTTCATGGTGACTTGCTTGCGGAATGCGCGGCGCACCTTGTGAGCCTTCTGTTGGGAGGCGCTGCGTGCCTTGACCTGTGGGGTATTTGGCGCGCATGACTTTGAGTTTGTGCCTTAATTTCTTCGCAATAAAGGCAGGTAGTTCACTTACAATGGGCAGTTCGCAAACTTTGTTGACGTGGCGCTTCCTGAGGTACGTTTGGACGGCCAGCAAGTCTTCATTGAAGTCATCATGTGTTTCTTTGATGAACCACTTGGACTTTGTGGTGCTGTCCTCGACGAGGAACTTGTGGATCGGCGCCTGTGGGTCGGTAACCACGGTGATGTGCGAAATGACTTTGGTGATGGACATCTCAAGGCTGTTGATGGGAAAAATAGGCACTGTGTTAACAATGCGCATGGGCCATAGAGCTTCATCAGACTCATGGTGTTGTTGGAGCTGGGAGGCGTGGAAGCGCGGTGAGATGCGTCGGGAGAGCAGACAAGTTGGAATGTCAAGAACGTAAGTCGAAGAGTTCAAGTTGTAGGTCAGGCATTTATAGGGCCCCATGAACAAAGGGCACCATTTTCTGGCTCTGAAGGGAGCAGTTATCAAGTTCTTTGTGGAGACCCAGAAGTATTTGCCAATGGGTGACACATCTTTGTCACCGGCAGTGCCTTGGGGCTCGTTGTCAGCTCGTCGCTTTTTGTTTGCTGTGATTGTTTGGTACATCTTTGTTCTGGCAATTACATCACGGGCTTGTTGTACCCTGAGGTTTGTCTCCTGAACGAAGGATGCCAAGTTCTTTGTGTTTCCTTTGTATCTGAGGTTGGAAGGCATGGCTTGTGGCATTCGGAACCAAGAGAGCTCAAAAGGCGAGAATCCCGAAGCCGAGCTTTGGCCCAAATTGATTGCGAATTCCACAAAAGGTACCACTTGTGGCCAATTTGTTTGTTCTTCAGTGACAAGCTGTCGCATTGCTGCGTTCATGTCACAATGGACTCGTTCGATTTTTCCATTTGTTTGGGGGTGGTACGATGTGGAGAAGGATAATGTAGTTCCTATGAGTTGCCACATGTTTTGCCAGAATGCTGCGCGGAAAACTTTATCGTTGTCCATCATGATTTCCTGCGGAATCCCCCATCGCGGGTAGACAAAGGCAATGAACAACTTTGCTGTCTTTTCTGCAGTTAGTGCGGTCTGGTTGCACGGGATCATTATGACTTTGCCGGTCAGGTGATCAATTGCATTGAGAAGGTAGTCTACTCTGGCGCCATTGACGTCACAAGCTGAGGGAAACGGACCCTGAAAATCCAGATGAATATTCTCATACGGGGTGTCAGGGACTGGGAGTGAGTGTAGTAAACCCATTGGAGTATTGTGCGGAGGTTTGCACGCTTGGCATGACGGACAAGTCATTCCAAATTTCTTTGCCTCAACTGCCATTCCAGGCCAGTAGAACTTGTCTTGGAGCCATCCGACAAGGCGGTATGCCCCTGCATGGCCTAGCACCGTGTGCCCATGCTGGAGGACAAGTTCTCGCATGCTACGCTTTTGTACATGTCCGAAGGGGACACAAAGTCGCATTCTTCCTTTGTCGTTGAGATACAATAAGTCGTCTTCCATCACAAAATTGCGGAATTGTTTGCGTGATGTGATGATCTTTTTGAAGAATGGATCTAAGACATATGAGCGGGCGATGCTCTCTAGCAGGCGCGATTGATGCTCAATGTCCAGCGTGGCGTCCTGTGAGTCGGGCACGGCCCAAGCATCGTCCTTTCGCATGCAAGCGATCTTGTCGAACCTGTTCCTGGCTGCATTGGCTTTTGGTGGCGCGGCTTCATGCTCGGTCGGATGTGTCCGCTTCTGCTTTTCACCGTTCTGCCTTGATTTCTTCTCGGCCTGCGGTGGTGCATAGCGGTCAGTCTGCTGGTGAGTCCTTTGGGGTCGCATCGTCATCTGGCGAGACTTGACCAGTAGTACATCGCCAAACTTGTCGTCGTTTGTTTCGAAGATGGGTGCTGTGCCGTTCTCTGCAGGGAAATGGGATAAGTAATCTGCCAGGACATTGTAAGTGCCCCTGATGAACTTAATCTCAAAATTGAAATGGGCCAGTTCAACAACGATTCTGACTTGTTTCCTTGTCAACAGATTGGTGTTCTTTGTGAGAAGGGATGCCAGCGTTGAGTTGTCCATGAGGACAATGACTTTACGCCCCAGGATTCGGGGTTCAAAATGTCAAAACGCTTCGTAGAACGCCTGTAGTTCTTGATTGGGTGTGGTGTAGTTGAATTCAGCGGGGCTAAATTTCCGTGAGTGGAAACCCACTGGTTTGGCGTTCCACCAGTTTTCTCCAATGAGGAGCGCTGATCCTACACCTTCAACGGATGCATCTGTTTGTAGGAAAAGGTACTTTCCATCCACAGTATTCTTTGGTACGTTGTCTTGCTGTGGTGGCTGCGTGAGGTGGGCAGGCAAGCTACTGTACGGCGCTAAGTCTTGCACATTGATCGTTGTTAGCTCGACTTCCCGAGCAAGTTTCTGCTTGATTGCTTCGAAAGCAGCATTACAAGCTCCTCCCCATCGCCAAGGCACATTTCCCGTCAAGGTTGCCAACGGTGCCATGTCATCAACCAGCATGGGAATGAAATGGGCGTTGTATTCAACCATTCCTAGGAAACTTTGCAGTTCCTTCTTGTTAGTTGGCACCGGCAATGCAAGGATCGCATTATGCTTGTCCGACTCAATGCTGATCACACCTTTGCGGATTTTTCTTCCCAGAGTATCCCTTGCTACTGGTGCAATCAAGGACTTTTCTTTCGAAAAGCGAAGGTCGTGCTTTTGTGCAGTCTCGGCAATTTTGATCGTGTCACGAATGTGTTGTCCCCAGGAAGGTGAGACAATCTTGGTATTGTCCGCGTAAGCGTACATGGTACATCCGAGCTGGTTGCGGAAAACGTGCTCAATCAGCCGCGCTAGGGAGACTGTTGAGTTTCAATCGCCTTGTTGGGCCACCCGCGTGTAGCAGGCGCCGTAGGGCATCATAAAGGGGGTCTTGCTTTTGTCATCAGGGTTGATGTGAATCTGTTGGAACACCCCTTTCAAATTGAATGTGGAGGCAAACTGGGCGTTCGCTACTTTGTTGATCATGTGATCTGCATCTTGCATTGGCATATCTTGTTGTATGGTGGTCAGATTCCGTTTGTGCAGGTCAACAAGCGGGCAAAATTCGCCATCTTTCTTCAAGCTGGGAATCATTGGGTCCGCTCACTCAGCAGCGCATGGCACCCAAATGCCTGCTTCGACATGCTTCTTGTAACAGTGGTTGAAAGCCGACATGCATTCATCTGGGAATCGGTACGAAATGCGCTGTTTCTTGTCTGCGCGTTCCAGGTTGATGTATGGAATCATGTGTTGGACTTCGCGCAACAGCAGCAATGAGAGTGGTGCCTTATCGTCGACGAAGATGTCGTTGTATTCTTCAAAAAGGTACACTTGGAATTCGTCAATCTTGGCTTGAGTTGGGATGTATTTGGGGTCAAATTTCTCACGTCCAATTTCTCTCATCTCAGTTTCCGAGTTCAAAGGCATTGCCTTGAGAGGTTGGAGATGTTCAGGCACAACTGCTTCCGCCTTACTATGGCGGATGTTTCGGCCCATCACATTTCGGATGATAATTTTGTCCGGGTTCAATTCCACTACGGCGTCATGTTTGCGGAGGAAATCTCTTCCTACAAGTACGTCATCATCGATGTTCGCAATCTCAAACCGCTGACGTGTTGTGAGGTCGGCAATGGTCCAGTTTAGATAGCAAAAACCGACAATTTTGGACCTCAAGCCTTTTGTTCCGAGCTTCAAGTTGCGGGGAGTCAGGTATCGTACCATCTTCACCTTCAAGCGTTTAGGCAGCAAAAGATGGATGAACGTGTGCAAAGCGCCTGTGTCAATGGTTGCGTTAAAGCCTGATTGGTCCTCAAGTTTCACAGGCACACTGACGTACTTTGTGAATGGCGCAATTGGGGCTTCATTGGCTGGTTGCACGTCGTCGCCTACGTAATTGCTTGACGACATGACTTTGATCTCGGTGTCGTTGTTGTTCATCGCCATCAACTTGGATTCAACGCGGTTTCTGCAGTTACGAGCATAATGGCCAGTCTTTTTGCAGTTGTGGCAAGTGATCTTGCTCATGTCTCGGGTAGGATTTTGGGTGCTGCCGTTGGCCAGGGTACTCGAGTTGCGGGGACGTTGCTCATTGCTGTGCCCCTGTTTTTGGTAGTCTCGAGGTGAGTGGTCCCCCTTGTCGGAGGCGCGCCACTGTTGCTGATACGGGCAAATAGACTGTTCATTATTCGCAGCGTATTTTCCTGGTTTCGCAATCAAAGCAGTGTAATTGCTGAACTTCTTTCCTTGCTGGAATGCCATGCGCACACCTCGTTCCGCCAACAAGGTATGAGACGTTCACCACTACTGCGTTAGGAGGAGTCGAATGTTGACAATGATAAGCAGAAGTGATGAGAAGGACGCTAAGTAGGAGAGTCGCCCAACTCAGGGTTAAGCCCAGAAGCGGGCGTTGGCAAAGTCGCAGGTGCGCTGGGCAAGTGTCAAGCACCTAAGTCCTGATCTGTGGGGGACGCGCGCGCGGGGGTGCGCGCAGGCCGCGGCTGTCCTGGTGAGCTGAGAGTGGACTCATTCTCACCCCCCCCCCCCCACGCGAATGCGAGTCAGACTGGAGCCGCGGGTGTTGAGTGCACAGGCCAAGGGCATAGCAATGAGTCAAGAATACCTTAGGACCGAGTGCCTTTGTGAAAATGTCGGCGACCATGTTGTTTGTTCCCACGTGTGAGAGGGAAATGTTGCCCCGGTTCACCATGTTGCAAACAAAGTGCTCGCACAAGCGTATGTGCCGAGTGCCAGAGACTCGGACAGGGTCACGGGCAACTGCGGCGGCGGCTTTGTTGTCAGTAAAGATGTGAGCAGGTGCAACAGGTTTGACATGGAGTTCCTCAAGCAGCTGACTGAGGTAAATTCCCTCCTTGCCAGCGTGCGAGAGTGCGAGGTACTCGGCATTGGTTGTAGAGTCGGCTACTCGGGTCTGGAGTTTGGATGACCATGATACGGCGGATCCGGCGATGTAGAAGACGTAGCCCATGGTGGACACCAATGTGTCGACGCAGGCCCCCCAATTAGTGTCGGAGTAGCCTGCCACACCCGTGATACAAGCCGAGCCTCGAGTGTACAGGAGTTCATTGCGATAGGTGGCCCGCAAGTAGCGTAGGACATGTTTCACTGCGATCCAATGATGACAGCCGGGGTTGTTAGCGAAGTGGGCCAGATAGGATATGGCAAAGGCAATGTCTGGGTGAGTGCCCAGTGAGATGTAGAGAAGCGAGCCAATAGCCTGTAGATACCATGACCTGATCCGTTTGGTGCCTTGACCCGGGATGGCCGTAAGTGAGAGGCCGGGAGTCATTAGGACCGTAGTGCCACATGTGGTAGTGTCGAAGTGAAACCGGGCAAGCACGTCCATGATGTACCATTCCTGGGAGAGGGCAATGGAGCCGTTGTCAAGGTGTTGAATCTGGATGCCGAGAATGTACTCGGCGGGGCCAATGCGCTTTACTCCGTAGCGTTGCTCAAGGCCTGAGATAATGCACACAATTTCGGCCAAGTCCGGACTGATGATGAGGAGGTCATTGATGTATAGCGCAATGTAGTGCGGCCGGTGGCGATCGTCAAGTCGGGAATACACGCAGTGATTGGTGCTGGTGGTGGTGTAACCGAGGTCTTGGAGAGACGTGTCGATGTGTCAATTCCAGATTCGACCAGCCTGTTTGAGCCCATAGATGGAACGGCGCAGTCGGAGTACCTTGTTACCGGGAAAATCAAAGCCGTGCGGTGCCGTCATCCAGATATTGTAATCGAGATCGCCATGAAGATATGCCTTGTCGATGTCCGCCTGGTGTATGTGTAGGCCATTGGCAGCCGCCAAAGCGAGAAGTGAGCAAATTGAGGAGAAATGTGCGACCGGTGCAAATGTTTCGGCAAAGTCAATACCATTGCGTTGGCGGTTTCCTTGCGCAACAAGCCGTGCCTTGTGACCAGTGACATCGCCGAGTGCGTTCCGTTTCGTTTTCCATACGAACTTGGATGTAACAATGGTCGCGCCTGCAGGCACCGTGGATCTGTCCTCGATGGTGAAGACCTTGAAGTCGTTGCACATGGAGGTGAATTCATCATTGGCGGCCTTGGCCCATACCTCACGCTGGTCACTGGACATTGCCTCGCGCCAGGTCTGTGGATCGCTGGTGATGGACTTGACGGGTTGAATAGCTTCCGTGTCAGAGGTGTCGTCGTCAGTGGCAATGAAAGCGCAATGATGTTGGGTGAGGAAATCGATTTCGTCCGGTGATTCGTTGCGCAAGTGACATCCAATGAGGTCGAGTTCATCGGGTGAGTCCTTGGCGGATATGGGCTCGCGGTAGGCATCATTGTCTGAGCGGTGCACGTTCAGTAAGTTGAGGCAAACTTGGGCATGTGAGCCAATCAAGTCAAGAGGATCGTCGGAGTCGTCGGAGACGGTTGGCAAAACCAAGGATGACGATGAAGTGGCCAATGACAGTGCTGGCAACGGTGGCAAGGACGGCGCAGGTGACGAGGCAGGCAATGGTGACAAGGACTGCGCAGTATTGGTGGAATTAGGTAAGGATTTGCAGCGGCGCTCAGGACGGGATCATCAGAGTGTGATGAGACGTCCATCTGCGCCGTCCTTACTAGTGGGGTCCCCGTCTTCATAGTGGTTTGAGGTTCGGTGTGGGAAGCGTTGGCGTAGTGTGAGTCGATTTTGTGCGCAGCCGAGTTGCCTTGTAATCCAGGGAACTTGGTATCCAAGAACGTGGCATTTCTGCCAAGTATGAACTTGTCGGTGTTGGTGTCGTAGAAACGAAAGGCTTTGGAAGCCAGGTCGCAGCCAACAAAGAGGACACGGGTCGCTTTTGGGTTGAGCTTAGAGCGAAGTTTGGGCGCGACCGTGAGCCAAGCTGTGCAGCCAAATGGGTGAAGCGCCGAGGCATTGGTGCGGCGGCCCTGCCAGATGAAGTCCGGTGTTGCCTTGTCCAGGGCGGAATGTTGACACTGATTCTTGCAGTAGACGAAGTAAGCTACGGCTTCTTCCCAAAAAGTGTTGGGTAGGTGGGCGTCTGCAAGAAGTGCAAGGACTCCTTTGACAATGGAACGGTTGACCCGTTTGGCGCGGCCGTTCTGCTGAGGTGTGTGTGGGATAGAGTACTGTTGATGTGTGCCTCGTGCCTTGCAGAACTCTGTGAATGCTCTTGAACAATATTCGCCGCCGTTGTCAGTGCGCAGTACTTTCAATGTCACGCCCATCTCCAGTTCGACTTCGGCAAGCCATGTCTTGAAGACGCCAAAGACTTTGCTTTTGTGTCCAATCGCGTAGGTCCAGAGTTTGCGGGAGTAGTCATCGAGGAATGTGACGAGGTAATGCTTGCCAGTCCGGGACCGCTCGGGGAAGGAAAGCACGTCGCTGTGCACAAGGCCAAGTCTCTCCTGAGAGTGCAATTCCGAATCAGGAAAGGGAAGACAATGGTCTTTGGCACTGAGGCAAGCATTGCAGACAAACTTCTCTACCTCTTCGTCGCTGTATCCGGCCCCAAAACCCTCCAGCAAGCCTGCGGTAATCATCCTTTGTATGGAGGAAGGTGCAAGATGACCGAGGCAGCGGTGAAGGGTCAGAAGGGGCACGGAGGTCTGAGAGCGAGAGAGGAGAGCAAGGTGCTGACATTGGGCATGTTCAGCGTCCAGCAAGTAGAGTCCTTTGTCGAGCCTGGTGCCTTCCGCGATAGTGTTGCCATCCTTCTTGATGTTGATGCCTTGTTTTGTGAAGGCAACACGGACGTCATCCGTATCGCAGAGGCGAGAGACCGAAAGAAGGTTGACATTCAGGCCCGGTGTGTGCAGCACTCCAGTGAGTGTAATCGGGTGGCCTGAGGCGGCAACAAAGGCAACGTTTCCCAACCCGATGGCGTTGATGCCTCCTGTGATGCCACCAATCTTTGTAGGTACCATGTGACGATAGGTTGTGAATAGTGATTTGTCCGGGACCAAGTGTGCAGTGGCACCCGAGTCAACAACAAAGGAGTTGTTGCGAAGTTTGTGACGACGTGCGAGAAGACCAGTGACAAGGAATCCGACGTGGTGTTGCGATTCGACGTTAGAGTCGGTGGGGGCGTCATTGCCTGACTTCTTGCAGTCGAAGGACCAGTGGCCCTTCTTTCTGCAGTGGCGACAGGGTCCTGGCGGCGTGTGTTGGGCCCTTGTAGGGCACTGCGCGATGCGGTGAGAAGAGCTGTGACAGGCAAGGCAGTGGTTGTGGGAGGGGCGGGAGGAGCCGCGGGAGGAGGTTGCCGACAATGATGCGAGGAGGGCCAATTGCTCGTTCGAGAGGTTCGTCGACCGAAGCTGGACTCGCATGCGGTCAGCAAGTGCGTCAATGTCCGGAAGACTGCGTCTCGTTCGTTGTTCATCGGTGAACGTCGCTTTGAAGCTTTCAAGCGAGGGGTGAGCGATTGCGAGAACGAGCGTGGCGAGAACGTCGTTGATGGTCGTCTTTGCATCAATGATTTCTTGCGCAACCGATTTAAAGTCGGTGATCCAGGTGTTGAATTCCGCCACCGTGCCTGGCATGGGTCGGAAGCCCCAGAGTCGCGAGAAAAGTTCAAGCGTGCGAGTCGCATCATCAGGGGCGTAGTGCGACTTGAGTGTGGCGTAGATCTTGGGCGCCGTGAGTTCAGCGGTGGGGATCTTGTTGAGTACGGCCGAGACTGCGGTGGAATCGATCGAGTTTGCGATGATGTCGCGAGCAACGGCATCACGAGCGGAGCGTTGCAAAGCCGTCCAGTCGTCAGGTAAGATGTCGTTGAGGACATAGGAGCGGATGTCATCCGCTAAGCACAGGCAAAGTTGGTGTGTCCAATTTGCAAACGACTTGGAGCCGTCAAGGCGTGCATGCTTGGGAAAGGTGGTGCGGGTGGCCCCTGACGACGTGGTGCCCAAAGCAGCAGCGGTAAGTTTTGACAGCAACGTTGCAAGGGAGGCAAGTTGGTCCACAGGGAGTGAGGAGTTTTCACTCGACGTAAGGGGTGATGTTGCCCCTGGTTGTCCCATGTTGGAGGTGCTGTCGTTGGGTGGTGGCGTGGTCATGTGAGCTGGTAGCGCATTGGGCTTATAACCTATGAGACGTTCACCACTACTGCGTTAGGAGGAGTCGAATGTTGACAATGATAAGCAGAAGTGATGAGAAGGACGCTAAGTAGGAGAGTCGCCCAACTCAGGGTTAAGCCCAGAAGCGGGCGTTGGCAAAGTCGCAGGTGCGCTGGGCAAGTGTCAAGCACCTAAGTCCTGATCTGTGGGGGACGCGCGCGCGGGGGTGCGCGCAGGCCGCGGCTGTCCTGGTGAGCTGAGAGTGGACTCATTCTCACACCCCCCCCACGCAAATGCGAGTCAGACTGGAGCCGCGGGTGTTGAGTGCACAGGCCAAGGGCATAGCAATGAGTCAAGAATACCTTAGGACCGAGTGCCTTTGTGAAAATGTTGGCGACCATGTTGTTTGTTCCCACGTGTGAGAGGGAAATGTTGCCCCGGTTCACCATGTCGCAAACAAAGTGCTCGCACAAGCGTATGTGCTGAGTGCCAGAGACTCGGACAGGGTCACGGGCAACTGCGGCGGCGGCTTCGTTGTCAGTAAAGATGTGAGCAGGTGCAACAGGTTTGACATGGAGTTCCTCAAGCAGCTGACTGAGGTAAATTCCCTCCTTGCCAGCATGCGAGAGTGCGAGGTACTCGGCATTGGTTGTAGAGTCGGCTACTCGGGTCTGGAGTTTGGATGACCATGATACGGCGGATCCGGCGATGTAGAAGACGTAGCCCATGGTGGACACCAATGTGTCGACGCAGGCCCCCCAATTAGTGTCGGAGTAGCCTGCCACACCCGTGATACAAGCCGAGCCTCGAGTGTACAGGAGTTCATTGCGATAGGTGGCCCGCAAGTAGCGTAGGACATGTTTCACTGCGATCCAATGATGACAGCCGGGGTTGTTAGCGAAGTGGGCCAGATAGGATATGGCAAAGGCAATGTCTGGGTGAGTGCCCAGTGAGATGTAGAGAAGCGAGCCAATAGCCTGTAGATACCATGACCTGATCCGTTTGGTGCCTTGACCCGGGATGGCCGTAAGTGAGAGGCCGGGAGTCATTAGGACCGTAGTGCCACATGTGGTAGTGTCGAAGTGAAACCGGGCAAGCACGTCCATGATGTACCATTCCTGGGAGAGGGCAATGGAGCCGTTGTCAAGGTGTTGAATCTGGATGCCGAGAATGTACTCGGCGGGGCCAATGCGCTTTACTCCGTAGCGTTGCTCAAGGCCTGAGATAATGCACACAATTTCGGCCAAGTCCGGACTGATGATGAGGAGGTCATTGATGTATAGCGCAATGTAGTGCGGCCGGTGGCGATCGTCAAGTCGGGAATACACGCAGTGATTGGTGCTGGTGGTGGTGTAACCGAGGTCTTGGAGAGACGTGTCGATGTGTCAATTCCAGATTCGACCAGCCTGTTTGAGCCCATAGATGGAACGGCGCAGTCGGAGTACCTTGTTACCGGGAAAATCAAAGCCGTGCGGTGCCGTCATCCAGATATTGTAATCGAGATCGCCATGAAGATATGCCTTGTCGATGTCCGCCTGGTGTATGTGTAGGCCATTGGCAGCCGCCAAAGCGAGAAGTGAGCAAATTGAGGAGAAATGTGCGACCGGTGCAAATGTTTCGGCAAAGTCAATACCATTGCGTTGGCGGTTTCCTTGCGCAACAAGCCGTGCCTTGTGACCAGTGACATCGCCGAGTGCGTTCCGTTTCGTTTTCCATACGAACTTGGATGTAACAATGGTCGCGCCTGCAGGCACCGTGGATCTGTCCTCGATGGTGAAGACCTTGAAGTCGTTGCACATGGAGGTGAATTCATCATTGGCGGCCTTGGCCCATACCTCACGCTGGTCACTGGACATTGCCTCGCGCCAGGTCTGTGGATCGCTGGTGATGGACTTGACGGGTTGAATAGCTTCCGTGTCAGAGGTGTCGTCGTCAGTGGCAATGAAAGCGCAATGATGTTGGGTGAGGAAATCGATTTCGTCCGGTGATTCGTTGCGCAAGTGACATCCAATGAGGTCGAGTTCATCGGGTGAGTCCTTGGCGGATATGGGCTCGCGGTAGGCATCATTGTCTGAGCGGTGCACGTTCAGTAAGTTGAGGCAAACTTGGGCATGTGAGCCAATCAAGTCAAGAGGATCGTCGGAGTCGTCGGAGACGGTTGGCAAAACCAAGGATGACGATGAAGTGGCCAATGACAGTGCTGGCAACGGTGGCAAGGACGGCGCAGGTGACGAGGCAGGCAATGGTGACAAGGACTGCGCAGTATTGGTGGAATTAGGTAAGGATTTGCAGCGGCGCTCAGGACGGGATCATCAGAGTGTGATGAGACGTCCATCTGCGCCGTCCTTACTAGTGGGGTCCCCGTCTTCATAGTGGTTTGAGGTTCGGTGTGGGAAGCGTTGGCGTAGTGTGAGTCGATTTTGTGCGCAGCCGAGTTGCCTTGTAATCCAGGGAACTTGGTATCCAAGAACGTGGCATTTCTGCCAAGTATGAACTTGTCGGTGTTGGTGTCGTAGAAACGAAAGGCTTTGGAAGCCAGGTCGCAGCCAACAAAGAGGACACGGGTCGCTTTTGGGTTGAGCTTAGAGCGAAGTTTGGGCGCGACCGTGAGCCAAGCTGTGCAGCCAAATGGGTGAAGCGCCGAGGCATTGGTGCGGCGGCCCTGCCAGATGAAGTCCGGTGTTGCCTTGTCCAGGGCGGAATGTTGACACTGATTCTTGCAGTAGACGAAGTAAGCTACGGCTTCTTCCCAAAAAGTGTTGGGTAGGTGGGCGTCTGCAAGAAGTGCAAGGACTCCTTTGACAATGGAACGGTTGACCCGTTTGGCGCGGCCGTTCTGCTGAGGTGTGTGTGGGATAGAGTACTGTTGATGTGTGCCTCGTGCCTTGCAGAACTCTGTGAATGCTCTTGAACAATATTCGCCGCCGTTGTCAGTGCGCAGTACTTTCAATGTCACGCCCATCTCCAGTTCGACTTCGGCAAGCCATGTCTTGAAGACGCCAAAGACTTTGCTTTTGTGTCCAATCGCGTAGGTCCAGAGTTTGCGGGAGTAGTCATCGAGGAATGTGACGAGGTAATGCTTGCCAGTCCGGGACCGCTCGGGGAAGGAAAGCACGTCGCTGTGCACAAGGCCAAGTCTCTCCTGAGAGTGCAATTCCGAATCAGGAAAGGGAAGACAATGGTCTTTGGCACTGAGGCAAGCATTGCAGACAAACTTCTCTACCTCTTCGTCGCTGTATCCGGCCCCAAAACCCTCCAGCAAGCCTGCGGTAATCATCCTTTGTATGGAGGAAGGTGCAAGATGACCGAGGCAGCGGTGAAGGGTCAGAAGGGGCACGGAGGTCTGAGAGCGAGAGAGGAGAGCAAGGTGCTGACATTGGGCATGTTCAGCGTCCAGCAAGTAGAGTCCTTTGTCGAGCCTGGTGCCTTCCGCGATAGTGTTGCCATCCTTCTTGATGTTGATGCCTTGTTTTGTGAAGGCAACACGGACGTCATCCGTATCGCAGAGGCGAGAGACCGAAAGAAGGTTGACATTCAGGCCCGGTGTGTGCAGCACTCCAGTGAGTGTAATCGGGTGGCCTGAGGCGGCAACAAAGGCAACGTTTCCCAACCCGATGGCGTTGATGCCTCCTGTGATGCCACCAATCTTTGTAGGTACCATGTGACGATAGGTTGTGAATAGTGATTTGTCCGGGACCAAGTGTGCAGTGGCACCCGAGTCAACAACAAAGGAGTTGTTGCGAAGTTTGTGACGACGTGCGAGAAGACCAGTGACAAGGAATCCGACGTGGTGTTGCGATTCGACGTTAGAGTCGGTGGGGGCGTCATTGCCTGACTTCTTGCAGTCGAAGGACCAGTGGCCCTTCTTTCTGCAGTGGCGACAGGGTCCTGGCGGCGTGTGTTGGGCCCTTGTAGGGCACTGCGCGATGCGGTGAGAAGAGCTGTGACAGGCAAGGCAGTGGTTGTGGGAGGGGCGGGAGGAGCCGCGGGAGGAGGTTGCCGACAATGATGCGAGGAGGGCCAATTGCTCGTTCGAGAGGTTCGTCGACCGAAGCTGGACTCGCATGCGGTCAGCAAGTGCGTCAATGTCCGGAAGACTGCGTCTCGTTCGTTGTTCATCGGTGAACGTCGCTTTGAAGCTTTCAAGCGAGGGGTGAGCGATTGCGAGAACGAGCGTGGCGAGAACGTCGTTGATGGTCGTCTTTGCATCAATGATTTCTTGCGCAACCGATTTAAAGTCGGTGATCCAGGTGTTGAATTCCGCCACCGTGCCTGGCATGGGTCGGAAGCCCCAGAGTCGCGAGAAAAGTTCAAGCGTGCGAGTCGCATCATCAGGGGCGTAGTGCGACTTGAGTGTGGCGTAGATCTTGGGCGCCGTGAGTTCAGCGGTGGGGATCTTGTTGAGTACGGCCGAGACTGCGGTGGAATCGATCGAGTTTGCGATGATGTCGCGAGCAACGGCATCACGAGCGGAGCGTTGCAAAGCCGTCCAGTCGTCAGGTAAGATGTCGTTGAGGACATAGGAGCGGATGTCATCCGCTAAGCACAGGCAAAGTTGGTGTGTCCAATTTGCAAACGACTTGGAGCCGTCAAGGCGTGCATGCTTGGGAAAGGTGGTGCGGGTGGCCCCTGACGACGTGGTGCCCAAAGCAGCAGCGGTAAGTTTTGACAGCAACGTTGCAAGGGAGGCAAGTTGGTCCACAGGGAGTGAGGAGTTTTCACTCGACGTAAGGGGTGATGTTGCCCCTGGTTGTCCCATGTTGGAGGTGCTGTCGTTGGGTGGTGGCGTGGTCATGTGAGCTGGTAGCGCATTGGGCTTATAACCTATGAGACGTTCACCACTACTGCGTTAGGAGGAGTCGAATGTTGACAATGATAAGCAGAAGTGATGAGAAGGACGCTAAGTAGGAGAGTCGCCCAACTCAGGGTTAAGCCCAGAAGCGGGCGTTGGCAAAGTCGCAGGTGCGCTGGGCAAGTGTCAAGCACCTAAGTCCTGATCTGTGGGGGACGCGCGCGCGGGGGTGCGCGCAGGCCGCGGCTGTCCTGGTGAGCTGAGAGTGGACTCATTCTCACACCCCCCCCCACGCAAATGCGAGTCAGACTGGAGCCGCGGGTGTTGAGTGCACAGGCCAAGGGCATAGCAATGAGTCAAGAATACCTTAGGACCGAGTGCCTTTGTGAAAATGTTGGCGACCATGTTGTTTGTTCCCACGTGTGAGAGGGAAATGTTGCCCCGGTTCACCATGTCGCAAACAAAGTGCTCGCACAAGCGTATGTGCTGAGTGCCAGAGACTCGGACAGGGTCACGGGCAACTGCGGCGGCGGCTTCGTTGTCAGTAAAGATGTGAGCAGGTGCAACAGGTTTGACATGGAGTTCCTCAAGCAGCTGACTGAGGTAAATTCCCTCCTTGCCAGCATGCGAGAGTGCGAGGTACTCGGCATTGGTTGTAGAGTCGGCTACTCGGGTCTGGAGTTTGGATGACCATGATACGGCGGATCCGGCGATGTAGAAGACGTAGCCCATGGTGGACACCAATGTGTCGACGCAGGCCCCCCAATTAGTGTCGGAGTAGCCTGCCACACCCGTGATACAAGCCGAGCCTCGAGTGTACAGGAGTTCATTGCGATAGGTGGCCCGCAAGTAGCGTAGGACATGTTTCACTGCGATCCAATGATGACAGCCGGGGTTGTTAGCGAAGTGGGCCAGATAGGATATGGCAAAGGCAATGTCTGGGTGAGTGCCCAGTGAGATGTAGAGAAGCGAGCCAATAGCCT
Organism: Microbotryum intermedium; assembly: GCA_022702645.1. Taxonomy (NCBI): domain Eukaryota; kingdom Fungi; phylum Basidiomycota; class Microbotryomycetes; order Microbotryales; family Microbotryaceae; genus Microbotryum; species Microbotryum intermedium. Next base: position 886,333 of record JAHWDX010000015.1, on the reverse strand, counting down.
GTAGATACCATGACCTGATCCGTTTGGTGCCTTGACCCGGGATGGCCGTAAGTGAGAGGCCGGGAGTCATTAGGACCGTAGTGCCACATGTGGTAGTGTCGAAGTGAAACCGGGCAAGCACGTCCATGATGTACCATTCCTGGGAGAGGGCAATGGAGCCGTTGTCAAGGTGTTGAATCTGGATGCCGAGAATGTACTCGGCGGGGCCAATGCGCTTTACTCCGTAGCGTTGCTCAAGGCCTGAGATAATGCACACAATTTCGGCCAAGTCCGGACTGATGATGAGGAGGTCATTGATGTATAGCGCAATGTAGTGCGGCCGGTGGCGATCGTCAAGTCGGGAATACACGCAGTGATTGGTGCTGGTGGTGGTGTAACCGAGGTCTTGGAGAGACGTGTCGATGTGTCAATTCCAGATTCGACCAGCCTGTTTGAGCCCATAGATGGAACGGCGCAGTCGGAGTACCTTGTTACCGGGAAAATCAAAGCCGTGCGGTGCCGTCATCCAGATATTGTAATCGAGATCGCCATGAAGATATGCCTTGTCGATGTCCGCCTGGTGTATGTGTAGGCCATTGGCAGCCGCCAAAGCGAGAAGTGAGCAAATTGAGGAGAAATGTGCGACCGGTGCAAATGTTTCGGCAAAGTCAATACCATTGCGTTGGCGGTTTCCTTGCGCAACAAGCCGTGCCTTGTGACCAGTGACATCGCCGAGTGCGTTCCGTTTCGTTTTCCATACGAACTTGGATGTAACAATGGTCGCGCCTGCAGGCACCGTGGATCTGTCCTCGATGGTGAAGACCTTGAAGTCGTTGCACATGGAGGTGAATTCATCATTGGCGGCCTTGGCCCATACCTCACGCTGGTCACTGGACATTGCCTCGCGCCAGGTCTGTGGATCGCTGGTGATGGACTTGACGGGTTGAATAGCTTCCGTGTCAGAGGTGTCGTCGTCAGTGGCAATGAAAGCGCAATGATGTTGGGTGAGGAAATCGATTTCGTCCGGTGATTCGTTGCGCAAGTGACATCCAATGAGGTCGAGTTCATCGGGTGAGTCCTTGGCGGATATGGGCTCGCGGTAGGCATCATTGTCTGAGCGGTGCACGTTCAGTAAGTTGAGGCAAACTTGGGCATGTGAGCCAATCAAGTCAAGAGGATCGTCGGAGTCGTCGGAGACGGTTGGCAAAACCAAGGATGACGATGAAGTGGCCAATGACAGTGCTGGCAACGGTGGCAAGGACGGCGCAGGTGACGAGGCAGGCAATGGTGACAAGGACTGCGCAGTATTGGTGGAATTAGGTAAGGATTTGCAGCGGCGCTCAGGACGGGATCATCAGAGTGTGATGAGACGTCCATCTGCGCCGTCCTTACTAGTGGGGTCCCCGTCTTCATAGTGGTTTGAGGTTCGGTGTGGGAAGCGTTGGCGTAGTGTGAGTCGATTTTGTGCGCAGCCGAGTTGCCTTGTAATCCAGGGAACTTGGTATCCAAGAACGTGGCATTTCTGCCAAGTATGAACTTGTCGGTGTTGGTGTCGTAGAAACGAAAGGCTTTGGAAGCCAGGTCGCAGCCAACAAAGAGGACACGGGTCGCTTTTGGGTTGAGCTTAGAGCGAAGTTTGGGCGCGACCGTGAGCCAAGCTGTGCAGCCAAATGGGTGAAGCGCCGAGGCATTGGTGCGGCGGCCCTGCCAGATGAAGTCCGGTGTTGCCTTGTCCAGGGCGGAATGTTGACACTGATTCTTGCAGTAGACGAAGTAAGCTACGGCTTCTTCCCAAAAAGTGTTGGGTAGGTGGGCGTCTGCAAGAAGTGCAAGGACTCCTTTGACAATGGAACGGTTGACCCGTTTGGCGCGGCCGTTCTGCTGAGGTGTGTGTGGGATAGAGTACTGTTGATGTGTGCCTCGTGCCTTGCAGAACTCTGTGAATGCTCTTGAACAATATTCGCCGCCGTTGTCAGTGCGCAGTACTTTCAATGTCACGCCCATCTCCAGTTCGACTTCGGCAAGCCATGTCTTGAAGACGCCAAAGACTTTGCTTTTGTGTCCAATCGCGTAGGTCCAGAGTTTGCGGGAGTAGTCATCGAGGAATGTGACGAGGTAATGCTTGCCAGTCCGGGACCGCTCGGGGAAGGAAAGCACGTCGCTGTGCACAAGGCCAAGTCTCTCCTGAGAGTGCAATTCCGAATCAGGAAAGGGAAGACAATGGTCTTTGGCACTGAGGCAAGCATTGCAGACAAACTTCTCTACCTCTTCGTCGCTGTATCCGGCCCCAAAACCCTCCAGCAAGCCTGCGGTAATCATCCTTTGTATGGAGGAAGGTGCAAGATGACCGAGGCAGCGGTGAAGGGTCAGAAGGGGCACGGAGGTCTGAGAGCGAGAGAGGAGAGCAAGGTGCTGACATTGGGCATGTTCAGCGTCCAGCAAGTAGAGTCCTTTGTCGAGCCTGGTGCCTTCCGCGATAGTGTTGCCATCCTTCTTGATGTTGATGCCTTGTTTTGTGAAGGCAACACGGACGTCATCCGTATCGCAGAGGCGAGAGACCGAAAGAAGGTTGACATTCAGGCCCGGTGTGTGCAGCACTCCAGTGAGTGTAATCGGGTGGCCTGAGGCGGCAACAAAGGCAACGTTTCCCAACCCGATGGCGTTGATGCCTCCTGTGATGCCACCAATCTTTGTAGGTACCATGTGACGATAGGTTGTGAATAGTGATTTGTCCGGGACCAAGTGTGCAGTGGCACCCGAGTCAACAACAAAGGAGTTGTTGCGAAGTTTGTGACGACGTGCGAGAAGACCAGTGACAAGGAATCCGACGTGGTGTTGCGATTCGACGTTAGAGTCGGTGGGGGCGTCATTGCCTGACTTCTTGCAGTCGAAGGACCAGTGGCCCTTCTTTCTGCAGTGGCGACAGGGTCCTGGCGGCGTGTGTTGGGCCCTTGTAGGGCACTGCGCGATGCGGTGAGAAGAGCTGTGACAGGCAAGGCAGTGGTTGTGGGAGGGGCGGGAGGAGCCGCGGGAGGAGGTTGCCGACAATGATGCGAGGAGGGCCAATTGCTCGTTCGAGAGGTTCGTCGACCGAAGCTGGACTCGCATGCGGTCAGCAAGTGCGTCAATGTCCGGAAGACTGCGTCTCGTTCGTTGTTCATCGGTGAACGTCGCTTTGAAGCTTTCAAGCGAGGGGTGAGCGATTGCGAGAACGAGCGTGGCGAGAACGTCGTTGATGGTCGTCTTTGCATCAATGATTTCTTGCGCAACCGATTTAAAGTCGGTGATCCAGGTGTTGAATTCCGCCACCGTGCCTGGCATGGGTCGGAAGCCCCAGAGTCGCGAGAAAAGTTCAAGCGTGCGAGTCGCATCATCAGGGGCGTAGTGCGACTTGAGTGTGGCGTAGATCTTGGGCGCCGTGAGTTCAGCGGTGGGGATCTTGTTGAGTACGGCCGAGACTGCGGTGGAATCGATCGAGTTTGCGATGATGTCGCGAGCAACGGCATCACGAGCGGAGCGTTGCAAAGCCGTCCAGTCGTCAGGTAAGATGTCGTTGAGGACATAGGAGCGGATGTCATCCGCTAAGCACAGGCAAAGTTGGTGTGTCCAATTTGCAAACGACTTGGAGCCGTCAAGGCGTGCATGCTTGGGAAAGGTGGTGCGGGTGGCCCCTGACGACGTGGTGCCCAAAGCAGCAGCGGTAAGTTTTGACAGCAACGTTGCAAGGGAGGCAAGTTGGTCCACAGGGAGTGAGGAGTTTTCACTCGACGTAAGGGGTGATGTTGCCCCTGGTTGTCCCATGTTGGAGGTGCTGTCGTTGGGTGGTGGCGTGGTCATGTGAGCTGGTAGCGCATTGGGCTTATAACCTATGAGACGTTCACCACTACTGCGTTAGGAGGAGTCGAATGTTGACAATGATAAGCAGAAGTGATGAGAAGGACGCTAAGTAGGAGAGTCGCCCAACTCAGGGTTAAGCCCAGAAGCGGGCGTTGGCAAAGTCGCAGGTGCGCTGGGCAAGTGTCAAGCACCTAAGTCCTGATCTGTGGGGGACGCGCGCGCGGGGGTGCGCGCAGGCCGCGGCTGTCCTGGTGAGCTGAGAGTGGACTCATTCTCACACCCCCCCCCACGCAAATGCGAGTCAGACTGGAGCCGCGGGTGTTGAGTGCACAGGCCAAGGGCATAGCAATGAGTCAAGAATACCTTAGGACCGAGTGCCTTTGTGAAAATGTTGGCGACCATGTTGTTTGTTCCCACGTGTGAGAGGGAAATGTTGCCCCGGTTCACCATGTCGCAAACAAAGTGCTCGCACAAGCGTATGTGCTGAGTGCCAGAGACTCGGACAGGGTCACGGGCAACTGCGGCGGCGGCTTCGTTGTCAGTAAAGATGTGAGCAGGTGCAACAGGTTTGACATGGAGTTCCTCAAGCAGCTGACTGAGGTAAATTCCCTCCTTGCCAGCATGCGAGAGTGCGAGGTACTCGGCATTGGTTGTAGAGTCGGCTACTCGGGTCTGGAGTTTGGATGACCATGATACGGCGGATCCGGCGATGTAGAAGACGTAGCCCATGGTGGACACCAATGTGTCGACGCAGGCCCCCCAATTAGTGTCGGAGTAGCCTGCCACACCCGTGATACAAGCCGAGCCTCGAGTGTACAGGAGTTCATTGCGATAGGTGGCCCGCAAGTAGCGTAGGACATGTTTCACTGCGATCCAATGATGACAGCCGGGGTTGTTAGCGAAGTGGGCCAGATAGGATATGGCAAAGGCAATGTCTGGGTGAGTGCCCAGTGAGATGTAGAGAAGCGAGCCAATAGCCTGTAGATACCATGACCTGATCCGTTTGGTGCCTTGACCCGGGATGGCCGTAAGTGAGAGGCCGGGAGTCATTAGGACCGTAGTGCCACATGTGGTAGTGTCGAAGTGAAACCGGGCAAGCACGTCCATGATGTACCATTCCTGGGAGAGGGCAATGGAGCCGTTGTCAAGGTGTTGAATCTGGATGCCGAGAATGTACTCGGCGGGGCCAATGCGCTTTACTCCGTAGCGTTGCTCAAGGCCTGAGATAATGCACACAATTTCGGCCAAGTCCGGACTGATGATGAGGAGGTCATTGATGTATAGCGCAATGTAGTGCGGCCGGTGGCGATCGTCAAGTCGGGAATACACGCAGTGATTGGTGCTGGTGGTGGTGTAACCGAGGTCTTGGAGAGACGTGTCGATGTGTCAATTCCAGATTCGACCAGCCTGTTTGAGCCCATAGATGGAACGGCGCAGTCGGAGTACCTTGTTACCGGGAAAATCAAAGCCGTGCGGTGCCGTCATCCAGATATTGTAATCGAGATCGCCATGAAGATATGCCTTGTCGATGTCCGCCTGGTGTATGTGTAGGCCATTGGCAGCCGCCAAAGCGAGAAGTGAGCAAATTGAGGAGAAATGTGCGACCGGTGCAAATGTTTCGGCAAAGTCAATACCATTGCGTTGGCGGTTTCCTTGCGCAACAAGCCGTGCCTTGTGACCAGTGACATCGCCGAGTGCGTTCCGTTTCGTTTTCCATACGAACTTGGATGTAACAATGGTCGCGCCTGCAGGCACCGTGGATCTGTCCTCGATGGTGAAGACCTTGAAGTCGTTGCACATGGAGGTGAATTCATCATTGGCGGCCTTGGCCCATACCTCACGCTGGTCACTGGACATTGCCTCGCGCCAGGTCTGTGGATCGCTGGTGATGGACTTGACGGGTTGAATAGCTTCCGTGTCAGAGGTGTCGTCGTCAGTGGCAATGAAAGCGCAATGATGTTGGGTGAGGAAATCGATTTCGTCCGGTGATTCGTTGCGCAAGTGACATCCAATGAGGTCGAGTTCATCGGGTGAGTCCTTGGCGGATATGGGCTCGCGGTAGGCATCATTGTCTGAGCGGTGCACGTTCAGTAAGTTGAGGCAAACTTGGGCATGTGAGCCAATCAAGTCAAGAGGATCGTCGGAGTCGTCGGAGACGGTTGGCAAAACCGAGGATGACGATGAAGTGGCCAATGACAGTGCTGGCAACGGTGGCAAGGACGGCGCAGGTGATGAGGCAGGCAATGGTGACAAGGACTGCGCAGTATTGGTGGAATTAGGTAAGGATTTGCAGCGGCGCTCAGGACGGGATCATCAGAGTGTGATGAGACGTCCATCTGCGCCGTCCTTACTAGTGGGGTCCCCGTCTTCATAGTGGTTTGAGGTTCGGTGTGGGAAGCGTTGGCGTAGTGTGAGTCGATTTTGTGCGCAGCCGAGTTGCCTTGTAATCCAGGGAACTTGGTATCCAAGAACGTGGCATTTCTGCCAAGTATGAACTTGTCGGTGTTGGTGTCGTAGAAACGAAAGGCTTTGGAAGCCAGGTCGCAGCCAACAAAGAGGACACGGGTCGCTTTTGGGTCGAGCTTAGAGCGAAGTTTGGGCGCGACCGTGAGCCAAGCTGTGCAGCCAAATGGGTGAAGCGCCGAGGCATTGGTGCGGCGGCCCTGCCAGATGAAGTCCGGTGTTGCCTTGTCCAGGGCGGAATGTTGACACTGATTCTTGCAGTAGACGAAGTAAGCTACGGCTTCTTCCCAAAAAGTGTTGGGTAGGTGGGCGTCTGCAAGAAGTGCAAGGACTCCTTCGACAATGGAACGGTTGACCCGTTTGGCGCGGCCGTTCTGCTGAGGTGTGTGTGGGATAGAGTACTGTTGATGTGTGCCTCGTGCCTTGCAGAACTCTGTGAATGCTCTTGAACAATATTCGCCGCCGTTGTCAGTGCGCAGTACTTTCAATGTCACGCCCATCTCCAGTTCGACTTCGGCAAGCCATGTCTTGAAGACGCCAAAGACTTTGCTTTTGTGTCCAATCGCGTAGGTCCAGAGTTTGCGGGAGTAGTCATCGAGGAATGTGACGAGGTAATGCTTGCCAGTCCGGGACCGCTCGGGGAAGGAAAGCACGTCGCTGTGCACAAGGCCAAGTCTCTCCTGAGAGTGCAATTCCGAATCAGGAAAGGGAAGACAATGGTCTTTGGCACTGAGGCAAGCATTGCAGACAAACTTCTCTACCTCTTCGTCGCTGTATCCGGCCCCAAAACCCTCCAGCAAGCCTGCGGTAATCATCCTTTGTATGGAGGAAGGTGCAAGATGACCGAGGCAGCGGTGAAGGGTCAGAAGGGGCACGGAGGTCTGAGAGCGAGAGAGGAGAGCAAGGTGCTGACATTGGGCATGTTCAGCGTCCAGCAAGTAGAGTCCTTTGTCGAGCCTGGTGCCTTCCGCGATAGTGTTGCCATCCTTCTTGATGTTGATGCCTTGTTTTGTGAAGGCAACACGGACGTCATCCGTATCGCAGAGGCGAGAGACCGAAAGAAGGTTGACATTCAGGCCCGGTGTGTGCAGCACTCCAGTGAGTGTAATCGGGTGGCCTGAGGCGGCAACAAAGGCAACGTTTCCCAACCCGATGGCGTTGATGCCTCCTGTGATGCCACCAATCTTTGTAGGTACCATGTGACGATAGGTTGTGAATAGTGATTTGTCCGGGACCAAGTGTGCAGTGGCACCCGAGTCAACAACAAAGGAGTTGTTGCGAAGTTTGTGACGACGTGCGAGAAGACCAGTGACAAGGAATCCGACGTGGTGTTGCGATTCGACGTTAGAGTCGGTGGGGGCGTCATTGCCTGACTTCTTGCAGTCGAAGGACCAGTGGCCCTTCTTTCTGCAGTGGCGACAGGGTCCTGGCGGCGTGTGTTGGGCCCTTGTAGGGCACTGCGCGATGCGGTGAGAAGAGCTGTGACAGGCAAGGCAGTGGTTGTGGGAGGGGCGGGAGGAGCCGCGGGAGGAGGTTGCCGACAATGATGCGAGGAGGGCCAATTGCTCGTTCGAGAGGTTCGTCGACCGAAGCTGGACTCGCATGCGGTCAGCAAGTGCGTCAATGTCCGGAAGACTGCGTCTCGTTCGTTGTTCATCGGTGAACGTCGCTTTGAAGCTTTCAAGCGAGGGGTGAGCGATTGCGAGAACGAGCGTGGCGAGAACGTCGTTGATGGTCGTCTTTGCATCAATGATTTCTTGCGCAACCGATTTAAAGTCGGTGATCCAGGTGTTGAATTCCGCCACCGTGCCTGGCATGGGTCGGAAGCCCCAGAGTCGCGAGAAAAGTTCAAGCGTGCGAGTCGCATCATCAGGGGCGTAGTGCGACTTGAGTGTGGCGTAGATCTTGGGCGCCGTGAGTTCAGCGGTGGGGATCTTGTTGAGTACGGCCGAGACTGCGGCGGAATCGATCGAGTTTGCGATGATGTCGCGAGCAACGGCATCACGAGCGGAGCGTTGCAAAGCCGTCCAGTCGTCAGGTAAGATGTCGTTGAGGACATAGGAGCGGATGTCATCCGCTAAGCACAGGCAAAGTTGGTGTGTCCAATTTGCAAACGACTTGGAGCCGTCAAGGCGTGCATGCTTGGGAAAGGTGGTGCGGGTGGCCCCTGACGACGTGGTGCCCAAAGCAGCAGCGGTAAGTTTTGACAGCAACGTTGCAAGGGAGGCAAGTTGGTCCACAGGGAGTGAGGAGTTTTCACTCGACGTAAGGGGTGATGTTGCCCCTGGTTGTCCCATGTTGGAGGTGCTGTCGTTGGGTGGTGGCGTGGTCATGTGAGCTGGTAGCGCATTGGGCTTATAACCTATGAGACGTTCACCACTACTGCGTTAGGAGGAGTCGAATGTTGACAATGATAAGCAGAAGTGATGAGAAGGACGCTAAGTAGGAGAGTCGCCCAACTCAGGGTTAAGCCCAGAAGCGGGCGTTGGCAAAGTCGCAGGTGCGCTGGGCAAGTGTCAAGCACCTAAGTCCTGATCTGTGGGGGACGCGCGCGCGGGGGTGCGCGCAGGCCGCGGCTGTCCTGGTGAGCTGAGAGTGGACTCATTCTCACACCCCCCCCACGCAAATGCGAGTCAGACTGGAGCCGCGGGTGTTGAGTGCACAGGCCAAGGGCATAGCAATGAGTCAAGAATACCTTAGGACCGAGTGCCTTTGTGAAAATGTCGGCGACCATGTTGTTTGTTCCCACGTGTGAGAGGGAAATGTTGCCCCGGTTCACCATGTCGCAAACAAAGTGCTCGCACAAGCGTATGTGCTGAGTGCCAGAGACTCGGACAGGGTCACGGGCAACTGCGGCGGCGGCTTCGTTGTCAGTAAAGATGTGAGCAGGTGCAACAGGTTTGACATGGAGTTCCTCAAGCAGCTGACTGAGGTAAATTCCCTCCTTGCCAGCGTGCGAGAGTGCGAGGTACTCGGCATTGGTTGTAGAGTCGGCTACTCGGGTCTGGAGTTTGGATGACCATGATACGGCAGATCCGGCGATGTAGAAGACGTAGCCCATGGTGGACACCAATGTGTCGACGCAGGCCCCCCAATTAGTGTCGGAGTAGCCTGCCACACCCGTGATACAAGCCGAGCCTCGAGTGTACAGGAGTTCATTGCGATAGGTGGCCCGCAAGTAGCGTAGGACATGTTTCACTGCGATCCAATGATGACAGCCGGGGTTGTTAGCGAAGTGGGCCAGATAGGATATGGCAAAGGCAATGTCTGGGTGAGTGCCCAGTGAGATGTAGAGAAGCGAGCCAATAGCCTGTAGATACCATGACCTGATCCGTTTGGTGCCTTGACCCGGGATGGCCGTAAGTGAGAGGCCGGGAGTCATTAGGACCGTAGTGCCACATGTGGTAGTGTCGAAGTGAAACCGGGCAAGCACGTCCATGATGTACCATTCCTGGGAGAGGGCAATGGAGCCGTTGTCAAGGTGTTGAATCTGGATGCCGAGAATGTACTCGGCGGGGCCAATGCGCTTTACTCCGTAGCGTTGCTCAAGGCCTGAGATAATGCACACAATTTCGGCCAAGTCCGGACTGATGATGAGGAGGTCATTGATGTATAGCGCAATGTAGTGCGGCCGGTGGCGATCGTCAAGTCGGGAATACACGCAGTGATTGGTGCTGGTGGTGGTGTAACCGAGGTCTTGGAGAGACGTGTCGATGTGTCAATTCCAGATTCGACCAGCCTGTTTGAGCCCATAGATGGAACGGCGCAGTCGGAGTACCTTGTTACCGGGAAAATCAAAGCCGTGCGGTGCCGTCATCCAGATATTGTAATCGAGATCGCCATGAAGATATGCCTTGTCGATGTCCGCCTGGTGTATGTGTAGGCCATTGGCAGCCGCCAAAGCGAGAAGTGAGCAAATTGAGGAGAAATGTGCGACCGGTGCAAATGTTTCGGCAAAGTCAATACCATTGCGTTGGCGGTTTCCTTGCGCAACAAGCCGTGCCTTGTGACCAGTGACATCGCCGAGTGTGTTCCGTTTCGTTTTCCATACGAACTTGGATGTAACAATGGTCGCGCCTGCAGGCACCGTGGATCTGTCCTCGATGGTGAAGACCTTGAAGTCGTTGCACATGGAGGTGAATTCATCATTGGCGGCCTTGGCCCATACCTCACGCTGGTCACTGGACATTGCCTCGCGCCAGGTCTGTGGATCGCTGGTGATGGACTTGACGGGTTGAATAGCTTCCGTGTCAGAGGTGTCGTCGTCAGTGGCAATGAAAGCGCAATGATGTTGGGTGAGGAAATCGATTTCGTCCGGTGATTCGTTGCGCAAGTGACATCCAATGAGGTCGAGTTCATCGGGTGAGTCCTCGGCGGATATGGGCTCGCGGTAGGCATCATTGTCTGAGCGGTGCACGTTCAGTAAGTTGAGGCAAACTTGGGCATGTGAGCCAATCAAGTCAAGAGGATCGTCGGAGTCGTCGGAGACGGTTGGCAAAACCGAGGATGACGATGAAGTGGCCAATGACAGTGCTGGCAACGGTGGCAAGGACGGCGCAGGTGACGAGGCAGGCAATGGTGACAAGGACTGCACAGTATTGGTGGAATTAGGTAAGGATTTGCAGGTCCGAGAGGACACGTCAGCGGCGCTCAGGACGGGATCATCAGAGTGTGATGAGACGTCCATCTGCGCCGTCCTTACTAGTGGGGTCCCCGTCTTGATAGTGGTTTGAGGTTTGGTGTGGGAAGCGTCGGCGTAGTGTGAGTCGATTTTGTGCGCAGCCGAGTTGCCTTGTAATCCGGGGAACTTGGTATCCAAGAATGTGGCATTTCTGCCAAGTATGAACTTGTTGGTGTTGGTGTCGTAGAAACGAAAGGCTTTGGAAGCCAGGTCGTAGCCAACAAAGAGGACACGGGTTGCTTTTGGGTTGAGCTTAGAGCGAAGTTTGGGCGCAACCGTGAGCCAAGCTGTGCAGCCAAATGGGTGAAGCGCCGAGGCATTGGTGCGGCGGCCCTGCCAGATGAAGTCTGGTGTTGCCTTGTCCAGGGCGGAATGTTGACACCAATTCTTGCAGTAGACGAAGTAAGCTACGGCTTCTTCCCAAAAAGTGTTGGGTAGGTGGGCGTCTGCAAGAAGTGCAAGGACTCCTTCGACAATGGAACGGTTGACCCGTTCGGCGCGGCCGTTCTGCTGAGGTGTGTGTGGGATAGAGTACTGTCGACATGTGCCTCGTGCCTTGCAGAACTCTGTGAATGCTCTTGAACAATATTTGCCGCTGTTGTCAGTGCGCAGTACTTTCAGTGTCATGCCCGTCTCCAGTTCGACTTCGGCAAGCCATGTCTTGAAGACGCCAAAGACTTTGCTTTTGTGTCCAATCGCGTAGGTCCAGAGTTTGCGGGAGTAGTCATCGAGGAATGTGACGAGGTAATGCTTGCCAGTCCGGGACCGCTCGGGGAAGGAAAGCACGTCGCTGTGCACAAGGCCAAGTCTCTCCTGAGAGTGCAATTCCGAATCAGGAAAGGGAAGACAATGGTCTTTGGCACTGAGGCAAGCATTGCAGACAAACTTCTCTACCTCTTCGTCGCTGTATCCGGCCCCGAAACCCTCCAGCAAGCCTGCGGTAATCATCCTTTGTATGGAGGAAGGTGCAAGATGACCGAGGCAGCGGTGAAGGGTCAGAAGGGGCACGGAGGTCTGAGAGCGAGAGAGGAGAGCAAGGTGCTGACATTGGGCATGTTCAGCGTCCAGCAAGTAGAGTCCTTCGTCAAGCCTGGTGCCTTCCGCGATAGTGTTGCCATCCTTCTTGATGTTGATGCCTTGTTTTGTGAAGGCAACACGGACGTCATCCGTATCGCAGAGGCGAGAGACCGAAAGAAGGTTGACATTCAGGCCCGGTGTGTGCAGCACTCCAGTGAGTGTAATCGGGTGGCCTGAGGCGGCAACAAAGGCAACGTTTCCCAACCCGATGGCGTTGATGCCTCCTGTGATGCCACCAATCTTTGTAGGTACCATGTGACGATAGGTTGTGAATAGTGATTTGTCCGGGACCAAGTGTGCAGTGGCACCCGAGTCAACAACAAAGGAGTTGTTGCGAAGTTTGTGACGACATGCGAGAAGACCAGTGACAAGGAATCTGACGTGGTGTTGCGATTCGACGTTAGAGTCGGTGGGGGCGTCATTGCCTGACTTCTTGCAGTCGAAGGACCAGTGGCCCTTCTTTCTGCAGTGGCGACAGGGTCCTGGCGGCGTGTGTTGGGCCCTTGTAGGGCACTGCGCGATGCGGTGAGAAGAGCTGTGACAGGCAAGGCAGTGGTTGTGGGAGGGGCGGGAGGAGCCGCGGGAGGAGGTATAAGGAACAGCGCAGTGAGCAAATGGAGATGCCAAGTAGAAAAGGATTGGGAACGTTAGGGAAAGAGAGATAGCCGCACTAGTCGCGGCCCTCGGGAGGTCTAGCACGGTCTAAGTCCAAAGGTCAGAGGTCCGAGCGCAAAGCGCGAGCGCGCCTAAGTTCCCATCCGCCAATCTCTGCATGCCTGAGTTGATAGTGTCCCTACAAGTGTAATGTACATGATGACACCCCCCCTCACTATCAGGCTCCAGGCATTCGGAGGCCTAGATTTTTGTTATGTCGAGCAAAGAGCTTCGGTTCAAGGGCCTTGGTGAGGATGTCCGAGACCATGTCGGCTGTGGCTATATATTTGACTTTGATCTCGCGCTTCTTGACCATCTCACGAACGAAGTGCTCTTGAATGCGAATATGACAAGTGCCTGCAAACGAGGATGGGTTACGAGTCAAGGAGTTCACACCTTGGTTGTCGCCGTAGATGAGGGTCGGTGCCGTCCTTAGGATTCCAAGTTCCTCCAAGAGCTGCTGAAGATGGATTGCCTGCTTGGAAGATTGCGAGAGAGCAATGTACTTGGCATTGGTGGTGGAGTCTGCAACGCGGGAGGATCGCTTTGAGCACCAGGAAATTGTTGCGCCAGCAAGGAAATACGCGTAGCCCATTGTCAACTTTGAAGTTCGGACGCACGCGCCCCAATTCAAGTCGGAGTAACCATAGAGCGGGCCCGGAGTAGGTGTGTACCGTAGACCATAGGACACTGTACCTCAAATGTAGTGCAGAACGTGTTTGATTGCGGTCCAGTGCGTCGGTCCGGGCTGCTTGGCGAATTGGGCGAGGTAGCTGATGGCATAGGCAAGATCAGGACGAGTGCCGAGGGCAGCATACATCAGTGAACCAACTGCCTGGAGGTAGCGCGTCCGCTCGTGCTCAGTAGGTGTTGATTCATCGAGCTCAAGAAGCAGGTTCTTCTGCATGGGTGTGGCGGCGGGCTTGGCAAGGGCAAGATCGAAGCGTTCAAGTACGTCCTGGAGGTAGCGCTCCTGAGAGAGGGTGATTGAACCATCTTCACCATGCTTGAGTTGGATGCCAAGAACGTACTCTGCATCGCCAAGTCGCTTGATGCCGTACATGTCCTCGAGCTTGGAAAGCACGCGTTCGATTTCGGCCTCGGAGGGGCCAATGAGGAGCAAGTCATCGACATAGAGCGCAATGTAGTGCCAGTCCTTGCCGTGTCGCTTTGTGTATACGCATTGATCCGGAACCATGGGTGTGTAACCGAGGGAACAAAGTGTTGCCTCAATCTCCTCGTTCCAGATGCGTCTGGCCTACTTGAGCCCGTAGATTGATCAGTCAAGCTTGAGAATCTTGCCCGGTAAGTTGATGCCTTGCAGTGGTCGCTTGTAGAGAGGCTGATCGAGCTTGCCGTGCAAGTAGGCCTTGTTGACGTCGGCTTGGTGGATCTTGTAGCCGCGCAGGACGGTGATCGCTATGAGGGCTTGAATTGACGTGAAGCAAACGACCGGCGAGAAACACTCCTTGAAGTTGACACCAGGGCGCTGAGTGTTGCCATTTGCGACAAGACGTACTTTACAAGATTTGACGTCTCTGAACTGGTCACGTTTGGTGCGGAAGACAAAGTGGGAGCTCAAGAGTTTGGCACCCTCGGGCAGAGCGGCCAGGTTGAGGACTGTGTAGATGTTGTACTTGTTAAGGAGCGATTTGAACTTGTCGATGGCGGCGCCTTGCCATTCCTCAGTGTGTGTGGATTGCATTGCTTGGTGCCAGTGAGTCGGGTTGGCGTCGCGGGATGGGAGCATGTTGAGTGGGGTGTCAAGCAAGGTGTTGCTGGCAACGTAGGCAAGCACCTGAGAAGCATTGAGCGAGGCGTTGTCGGCAATAGACTGGAACACTCAAGATAGCAGTGCAATTGGGTCATCCGAATCATCGTTGTCAGAGAATGGGGGCCACTCAAGGAGGACGTTGGTGGTGGCAGCGTCGTGCATGGTGTCAGGTTCGGAAGCATCATTGCTAGCAATGAGATTGAGCTCGTTGGTGGAGTCATCTGATAGCGGCGATGGTGGTGCAGGAGGCGCGGCGGCAAGGCGTTCACGAGGTGACGGGCAAGGTGTGTCGATCTCTGAGTCAGAGGCAGTGTCGGACAATGCGGACGTAGTTGGCAAGGGCGCTCGCAATGGTGCGGTTGAGGACGCGGCAGATGACGATGACGATGATGTGGTTGCTGGGACCGCGGGGTGGGCAGGCACTTCGACGGGTACGGGCTGGAAGACCATGGTGTGAACAATAGTTGGCTTTGTGGGAGCGCAAATGTGTTGTTTTGCCGCAGGGAACTCGGTCTCAATAAACGTGACGTTGCGACTGATGCGGATAGACTGTGTGTCAGGGTCATACAGTCAATAGGCCTTGGCATGAAGATCATAACCCACAAAGATCAGTGGGGTCCCCTTAGGCTTGAGCTTGGTGCGTTCGTGTTGGGGCATGGTGGCCCAGGCGCGACAGCCGAATGTGCGAAGTCGGGAGAGATCCTGTGGTTTGCCATGCCAGATTGCATTGGGGATGTCGCCATTGAGTCCTGCATGCGGCGTGAGGTTCTTGCAGTCCAGATAGTACTGCGTCGCTTCTTCCCAGAGGTGAGCAGGGAGGCCGGAGTCGTGGAGCAGAGCCAAGACGCCTTTGACAATTGATCGGTTGAGTCGCTTGGTGTGCCCATTCTGTTTGGGGGTGTAGGGCACCGATTTGTCGTGACGGATCCCTTGCTTGGCGCAAAACTTGTCAAAAGCTGTATACTTGCCACCATTGTCAGAACGCAGGGTTTTGATTTTCGCTCCGGACAAGTTTTCAACTTCTGCTTTCCAGCGTTGAAAGGCAGCTAGTGCATCGCTCTTGCGGAGGAGCGGGAAAGCCCAAGCTTTGCGGGAGAAGTTGTCGATGAAGGTGATCAAGTAGCGTCGGCCGCTCACAGAGGGCTCAGGGAACATGAGAAGATCTGAGTGGACCAACCCTAGTGGAAGAGAAGCGTGAGACTCGGACAATGGGAAGGGCAACTTGTGCGCCTTGGAAGCCATGCATGCATCACATTGAAAATCATTGCAGTCATCGGCGCTATAAGTCCACTTGATCCCCTTCACCTGATTGCTGTTGGCCAACTTCCTAAGAGTAGAAAGAGAGCAGTGGCCGAGGCAACGGTGGAGGGTCAGCAGTGGGACTTTGGGAGCGCGAGCAGCGACAAGAGCAGTGTGCATACATAGATGGGCATCCAGGTGGAACAAATGGTCGGCTTTTGCCATGCCGGTGCAGATGCACTTGCCCCCCCTAACCAGTGAGAGCCGTCCGTCCAAGGTGAAGGAGGGCGTGATGCCATCTTTAATGAGTGCAAACATAGAGATGAGATTTGCGGGGCACCCAGGGACAAAGAAGACGTCGGACAGACGGAGACAATCACCGGTGGAACAGATGAGCTCGACAATGCCCTTGCCTTGCAAAGAAAGTGCACCCCCGACCCCACCAATGCAAACACTTGAAATCTTGTGAAGTTCGACAAAGGCTGACGAGTTGTTGACCATGTGGTGGCTGGTGGCAGAATCGAGGAGCAGGCTTGACATGTCCGAAGTGGCTGAGAGGAAAGAGGCGGCTGCAAAGGAAATGCTGGGACCCTCATCTGGAACATCATCCGCAGTAAGGGTGAGTCGCGCTTGTGCTGCCGGTTTGTTAGATGGCCTTGGACGATTGGATCGAGGTCAATTGTACCACTTCTTCCTCGCTTCCTCATTGGGGCACTCGCGGATCCAGTGCACTGCACCTGTTTTGCAGGCGGGGCACGGGCCGGGTGGGGTTGCCGAGGCGTGGGGCTTGTCCGAGTTTGACATGTATGCTGAAGGGCATTTGTTGATGATGTTGTAGGCTTCAGTTCACATCAATTTGATCATGTCCTCGAGGCAAGGAAGTTTGTCCTTGCCCTTGTGCATTTGAAGGAACGTTGTACGCCATGCGCTAAGGCCGTCGTTGAAATTGTTGAATAGACGAGCGGCAACAAGGACTTGTTCAATATTGACATTTCCCAAACGAATTGCAGTAGCAAGGGCGATGTTGTTGTTGACATGTTGATCGAGCTCGGTTCGTGAGGTGAGGGGGATCTGGGGCATCGACCAGAAGTGCTCAATGAGTTTGGCGTACGCTTGAGCGTCCCGAGGAGAGAAACGATCCTTCAACCGAATGTAGAGTTCATGTGGGGTTTCGGTTTTTGTGGATTGAATGAGGATTTGAATTGAGGAGCCAAGCGAATTGAATAGAATGCTTTGCACATAGTCTGTCCAGGTGGCCTGGAGTGCGTGAGACCATTCAGCCAGGAAGTTCCCCATCTGAAGGTAGCAATAGACCGGGGTAGGCACTGACATTTTGAGCACCCTATCCCATCTTGTGAATGTGGTGTTGTCTTTGAGTTTGTTGACTGCCTCGAACGTGACGGAGCTGGCGGCCGGAACACGTGGCGGAGTAGGGTTGTCCTGGGACGACGTGCCCAACGTTGGTTGAGTGTCACTGAGACAAGCTTGTAGCAGTTGTTGTAGAATGGTCTTGAGATTGTTCATGTCAGAGGATGGCGTCGACAACATGATGGTGCGGGCCACACTTGGATGGCCAGAATGGGTGAACGTTCGCAATGGAAGGTCGTGGAAGCTTGCGTGTCCTTGGCTGGTAGGTCAGTTGAGGCTCATAACCTATAAGGAACAGCGCAGTGAGCAAACGGAGATGCCAAGTAGAAAAGGATTGGGAACGTTAGAAAGAGAGAGAGCCGCGCTAGTTGTGGCCTCAGGAGGTCTAGCACGGTCTAAGTCCAAAGGTCAGAGGTCCGAGCGCAAAGCGCGAGTGCGCCTAAGTTCCCATCCACCAATCTCTGCATGCCTGAGTTGATAGTGTCCCTACAAGTGTAATGTACACAATGACAGACTTGAGCTGCGGGTGTCGAGTGCAAAGACCAAGGGAGTAGCAGTGCACCAAGAAGACCTTGGGACCAAGTGCCTTTGTGAAGATGTCTGCAACCATATCAGCTGTGCCTACATGCAAAAGTGAGATGTCGCCCCGATTGACCATGTTGCATACAAAATGTTCACACAGTCTGATGTGCCGAGTCCCAGAGATGTGTACAGGGTTGCGTGCAACAGCAGTGGCTGCTTTGTTGTCAGTGAAGATGTGAGCTGGTGCAACTGGGGAGATGTGCAGTTCCCCCAGGAGTTGACTGAGGTAGACACCCTCCTTGCCTGCGTGTGAGAGACCAAGGTATTTGGCGTCTGTGGTGGAGTTGGCAACACAGTGTTGAACTTTGCTCCATCTCACTTCTAGAGCAGTCTGTGCTCACTGAAGTAAAGGTGCCTCACCTTTTGGTGCAGTGGTGGATCTGTTACACGGCTCTGTCGTTTGGATGACCATGAAACAGCGGATCCAGCAATGTAGAAGACGTGGCCCATGGTGGAGACTGAAGTGTCAACACAAGCACCCCAGTTTGCATCCAAGTAGCCAACCACACCCGTGATCTGAGTTGGGCCTTGGGCATACAGTAGTTCATTGTGGTAGGTGGCACGAAGGTATTGGAGAATGTGCTTCACTGCAATCCAGTGCCAATGACCTGGGTTGTTGGCAAAGCGGGCCAGATAGGTGACAGCAAATGTGATGTCTGGATGTGTGCCAAGCGAGACATAGAGTAACAAGCCAATGGCCTGGAGGTACCACGACCTGATCTGTTCCGTGCCCTGTCCAGGGATGGCCGTGAGAGAGAGGCCAGGTGTCATAGGGATGGTGGTGCCACATGTTGTGGTGTCAAAATGGAACTGAGCGAGCACGTCCATGATGTAGAGCTCTTGTGAAAGTGCCATGGAACCATTTGCCAGCCATCAGATCTGGATGCCAAGGATGTACTTGGCAGGGCCAAGGTGTTTGACTCTGTATAGTCGTTCCAGACCTGAGATAATGCGCTCAATTTTGTCCAAGTCAGGGCTGATCATCAGGAGATCATCCACGTACAGGGCAATGTAGTGGTGTTGGCAACGATCATCAAGGCGAGAGTAGATGCAGTGGTCGGAGCCGGTTGCCATGTAGCCAAGGTTGCGAAGGGACGAGTCAATGTGTTGGTTCCAAATGTGGCCAGTCTGCTTGAGGCCATAGATGGATCATTGGAGTCTTGATAGGCGTTGTCGTCCAAGCGATGGATGTCCAGCAGATTTAAGCAAACCTGGGCATGCGGGCTGATCAGGTCAAGGGGGTCATCAGATTTGTTGTCAGACGAGTTGGGCGGTGACCCCAAGGTCTCGGATGGAAATGGCAATAAGGTAGAGTCGGTGGCAGGCAAGTTTGGTGGCAACACTGAGACTGTGGATACCACATTGGATGCCAACAGTGAGGGGATGTCCAATCCTGAGGACGACGACAACAAATCCGCATCTGTATGAATAGGTAAAGGTGTGCAAGTGCTTTTGCATGTGTCAGCGGTGCTCAGGGCCGAATTATCAAGGGTTGATAAAACGTCCATTTGCACCGACCTTACCCATGGGGTCCAGGTCTTGGTAATGGTGGGAGGTTGTGCCTCAACCAAGGAGAGGGAGGCAAGTGTGGGTGTGTCCTCATCCATTCCAGATTGATCGGCATGCAGCACAGATAAATCTGAGTCCAAGAATTTTGCATTCCTGCCAAGGATGATCCTACATGTCACTGGGTCGTAGAAACGAAAGGCTTTGCAGGCAAGGTTGTATCCAGTGAAGATGACTCGAGTGGCTTTGGGGTCAAGCTTCTTGCAGAGGTCAGGCGCAACAGTGAGCCATGCTGTGCAACCAAAGGGATGTAAGGTTGAGGTGTTGGTGTGGCTGTGGGACCAGGCCAATTTGGGAGTCTTGTTGACAAGAGCAGAGTGATGGCACCAGTTTTTGCAGTAGACAAAGTAGGCGGCAGCTTCTTCCCAGAAGGTTTCAGGTAGGTGGGCATCTGCAAGGAGAGCCAGGACTCCCTCAACAATGGAGCAGTTGACGCACTCAGTGCGGCCATTTTGCTGCGGTGTGTGGGGAATGGAGTATTGCCAATGGATACCCCGAGCTTTGCAGAATTGTGTGAACACCTTTGACCAATATTCTCCACCGTTGTCGCTGCGTAGGACCTTTAGTTGTGCACTTGTTTCCAATTCAACTTTGGCAAGCCACTCCTTGAAGATGTTGAAAACTTCGCTTTTGTGGCCAATGGCATAGGTCCAGAGTTTGCAAGAGTAATCATCCAGGAACGTGACGAGGTAGTGTTTTCCAGTCATTGATTTTGCAGGGAACAAGAGAACATTGCTGTGAACAAGGGCGAGTCTCTCCAAGGAGTGCGAGTCCGAAACAGGGAAGGGAAGACAGTGGCCTTTGGCGCCAAGACAAGCATTGCAAACAAAATGTTCTACCTCCTCCTCACTGTACCCGGCCTCAAAACCCTCCAGTGAACCTGCGGCAATCATCTTCTGTATGGAGGATGGTGCAAGATGGCCAAGGCAGTGGTGAAGGGTGAGCAAGGGAACTGGTGGGTGAGCTCAAGAGAGGAGGGCAAGATGCTGACACTTGGTATGATCTGCATCAAGGAAGTAGAGGCCATTGTTGATCCTGGTGCCCTGGGCGAGCATGGTGCTGTCTTTCTCAATATCGAGGCCGGCGCTGGTGAAGGCAATGCGAACATCATCTGTGTCACAGAGGCGCGAGACCAAGAGTAGATTGACGTTGAGACCAGGTGTGTGAAGGTGTCATGAATGGGATTCCGCCTGCCAATCTCAAGTTCGGACTTTGCGTGCCTGCGGCTGTGCCCGCGCTCCCTGCACCGCTCCTCCCGCGTGGAAGCACCGCATGCAGCCATGCTCCAGAATCAATAGACAGGATCAAAGTGGTAGTAATTCACGTCTAGAACCTCGGGTCAGTGACCTCTACAAAGAATACACATACTAGTGAAGGTTACCCACCTAGAACCTTGGGTCAGTGACCTGGCGGAAGCCAAGAGGTTCCAGGCGCGCGCGAGCTATATGTTCTAAGTCCCACATTCCATGGGCTTCCATAATCTCCTAATGGGCAAAGGCCTTATGGGCAGAGGCCCGGCCTTGCACTCTCCTCCTCCTGAACTAAACCCTCCCCTCCGTCCTCTTCTTCAACTCCCAGTGCCTGAGCGCCTCCGTCCCAACCAAGTTCTCGCGTGGCTCCATGGTGGCTTTGTGCTGCGGATAACCTTCCCACCAAACCCGGTAACACTTCTTGCCCCTCGCTTTCTCTTCCAGGATTTCTTGCACGACCCACTCTTCTTGACCATTGACTAGGACTGGCTTTGGTCTTGCGGGTTCTCGATTCGGAAAATTGACAGGATCATTGGGTCGATAACGGCAAAGCTTGCTCACATGAAACATAGGGTGCAATCGATCGTCCTCATTAAGCTGTAGTGTGTAGTTCAAGGTAGCGGCATTTGTGGCAATGACCTTGTACGGTCCTTCAAATTGATCGAAGAGCTTTGCCGACTTGCGATATCCAGTCTTGAAGCAAAGCCGACGGTCACGGGTGTCCACCATGACCAAGTCCCCCACCGCAATGTCCGGCTCTGGACGGCGATGTTGATTGACTTGCTCCGCTTGTTGTACTTTTGCAGTGGCCAAAGCATCTCAAACCTCCACCAGCACAGCCTTCCGCTTGGAAATCAAGTCACTCACTGCAGGTACGTCGGGCAGGTCCAGGCGGTTGAGAGACATTGGTAACAGGCAAGGTGAACGACCTAGCACCACTTCAAACGGCGACTTGTTCATTGAGGCGTTGACACTTGCGTTAATGGCGAACTTGATATTGGCCAGGTGTCGGACCCAATCGTTCTGCTGACGGTTGACGACGGCTCGCAGCGCTTGGATGGCAGTCTTGTTGGTCCGCTTGCTGCGACCGTCGGTCTCCGGATGAAATGACGTGGACATGGAGAGCCAAGTACCCATCAGATTGTGATACGCCCGCCAGAAATGCGATGTGAATAGCTTGTCCCGATCTGAGACTAAGCGAGTCAGCGGTCCGAAGAAGCGGTGCCATCCCTCATGAAAGTGTTTGGCGACGTCCTTTGCAGTATCGGCGGCCCTGCTAGGAAGCAAGTGCGTGTAACCAGACAAGCGATCAGTGATAGTGAGGAGCATGTCAAACCCCTGACTCTTGGGCAAGGGACCCACAAAGTCAAGAGCCACTTCCTTCATTGGTTTGTTTGGCACGCTCAGCCCATGAGATGTTCCTACCGCGCCCGTAGTCCCTGCTTTGGTGCGTTGGCATACATCGCATGTCAAAACATAGGCGTCGCACGAGGACCGCATGCGCGGCCAGAAGAAGGTCCAAGACAAATGATGGAAGGTCTTGCAAGA
The DNA here is from genome assembly GCA_022702645.1 of Microbotryum intermedium. Taxonomy (NCBI): domain Eukaryota; kingdom Fungi; phylum Basidiomycota; class Microbotryomycetes; order Microbotryales; family Microbotryaceae; genus Microbotryum; species Microbotryum intermedium. Next base: position 864,315 of record JAHWDX010000015.1, on the reverse strand, counting down.
TCCAAAGTGTCCCAGCATGTCATGGGTGTCGTGCAGTATGTCCTCCCAAAGTTGTGGCACTGCAGGTACAACCATCCTACCCTCGAAATAAAGCACATTGTCGACTTGGGAGAAGCCTGGCGATGAGTCGAGGTTGCGCTTGACTTGCTGGCAGAATGGATCGCTCTTGTAGCCTTCGACAATATGGCCACGCAGCTGAGTGTCCACATCCATCTTGGAAACTGCTTGGACCGAGTCGGACTCCACTTGCGGAAAGGAGTAATGACTCATCGCGTCTGCGACGGTGTTCTCACCTCCAGGAATGTATGTGATGTCAAAGTCATAGTCGGCTAAATGTTTGACCCAGCGAGCTTGACGCTTCGACAGATTTTCCTGCGTTTTGAGGTACTTCAGCGATTCATGATCTGTGAGGACAGTGAAATGAACGCCCATTAAGTTGACTTGCCACTGATGCAAAGCGCCCACCACCGCTAACAGCTCCTGCTCATGAGTTGGATAGTTGACCTCCGCGCTGATGTATTGTCGAGACCAGTACGCAACCGGGTGTGCTTTCTGCCAATCTTGTCCTTGAAGCAAAACGGCGCCTATCCCAACATTGCTGGCGTCGGTCATAACCCACAGCGGATCAGCGAGTTCCGTGTGGTCGATCGGCTTGAGGCATGGCAGCAAGGTGACAATGGCTTTGATTGCGTTGAAGTGTCGCTCTTGCTCGACACCCCACATGAGTTGGACATTTGCGTTCTTCGAAGTTAAGTCCAAGAGAGGCTTTGTATGTTGAGCAAGGCCATTGATAAACTTGCGCAGATACTGGACAAGGCCCAGGAACCCCCGGAGCTCGGTGACAGTCCGTGGACACGGCCACTCCACGATACAGTTGACTTTTGACTGATCCGCCGCAATCCCGTTCCGCAAGATGACATGCCCCAGGAAGTCACACGACGTCGTGAAAAGTTCGGTCTTCTTTGGCGAGCAGTACAGATCAGCCCGACGCAGAGCTTCGAGCACCTCTCTGACATGAGTTTGATGGTCCTCGATGGTATTTGAGAATATGGTGATGTCGTCGAGGTAGACAAAGCAGCTTTTGCCAATGAGATTCAACAATGCTTCATTGACACGGCGTTGGTGCGTTGCTGGTGCGTTTGACAGGCCCATCGGCATGACAACCCATTCAAAGAGTCCCCAGGGGGTAGCCACCGTGGTCTTTGGTATGTCTTCCTCGGCCATCTTTGTCTGAAAGAAGCTATTTGTCATGTCAATCTTGGACCCGAAACGCGCCCTGGCTGAGACTGACAAGATCTCGTCCGGCAGTGGAAGCGGTGTGCGATCCGGGACTGTCGCTGCATTGAGGATCCGATAGTCATTGACCCATCTTGGCATAATGGAAGGGTCCGTGTCCATTCCTTTCTTGGGGATGATGAAAGCCGGCAAAGAGTATTCAGACAATGACGGGCAAAGACGGCCGGCGGCGAGAGGTTGATCCAGGAGACGTCGCCATGCTGTGCGCCAGCGCATTGGGGTGCCATAGGTTGGTTGTTGCGGAGTCTTCATGCCAGGTTTCAGCGCAATACGGTGACGAACTTTCGACTCGTACTGCGAGACAGGTGGTATGTCTGCCGGGAATCGATCCGAAAACTCCTTGCAAAATGCGGATTCAAGTGCTCGCAATCTAGACTCCTCCGCTTGCTGCTCTTCGAGATGGGCAAGACATGCCCGAATGCTCGCCCGGACCGCTCCCTCCGACCACTTCTCCTTCTCCGGTTCGTCCATCAGATCGATACACTCCCCCGACAGCGATGGATCAGGGGCCAGCACTTGATGTCGTTTGCAGTCGACCAAGATATCGTGTCGCTTCAGGAACGGATGGCCCAACACCACTCTCAACGACGTCAACGGCGCAATCTTCAGAACGACGTGATGGGTAGACCAGCGGCCGTTCGAGGTACAAAGTGGCACACACACGAATTCAGTGACTGGGTGCAAGACCTTATGGTTTTGGATTGCAACACTAACAGATGTGGGAACCTGCAGCTTCCTCCGTGTTAACCGTAGTTTGTCCACTTCCTTATCTGCGATGAAAGAAGCGGAAGCACCCGTGTCAACTAGAGCTTGCAAGACAGGGCCATCATCTGTTGTGAGCTTCACAGAGAGGGAAATGGGTTCACACCTCTTGTCATCCGTGCCATTGTCGTATTTGTCATCATCCAGGCAGTGTAGCCGTTTGCCCTTGTCCTCAATATTGGCATCGGCATCGGTTATGGAGGCAAGTTGGTCTGGGGACACGGGTCCCTGTTGCCAACCTGCTGGAACTTTACAAGCTGAAGTCGCCCAGTTGGTGCACCCATCACTCATGTGGCCAGCATTGATCTTCCGGCACTTAAAACAGCCCCTATTGCTCTTGAGGAAGGCACGTTCACGATCAGTCATCGGAGGCGGTCGGATTTCGGATGGCGAAGACGTTGACAACAATGTGCTTGTGCGTGGCGGCTTGATAGTGTTGGTCATGGGTGGAGGGCGGCCAAATCGTGTCGAAGCCTGAGCTGTTGCCTTCACCAAAGCACGCGTCGCACTGATGACTTGCCAAATCCTCCTAGCTTCCGCGTCGAAGGTCTGGTAATCAAAGTCCGGCTGCATAGGAGTAACATCGGCCTTCAGTATTGAGGCGTCCAGTTTGTCGGGCAACAACCCCGTGCCCTTGATCACGTCGGAGAGTCGAAGTTGCTGTGACAGCTCCTCGTCCATGTGAAGTAACAGCATACGGACAAACTGAGTATCGCTGACTAGGCTGACGCCAAGTTCCAGTTGAAGGTCGTGGGCAGTCGTTGCAAATTTGCGGTAATCACCTGTCTGTCGTAGGTCGTCAAGGCGTCGATAATGTTGCCACATGTAATCGGGCAGCAACGCGCGAAGTGTCAAGTTGCATTGAAAGGTGCGGTACGTCTTCTGGGCATGCGAGGCTGAGTCGCTGGAATACCACACCTTCAACTTGGGGTCGAGGAGCAGCTGGCCGATTGTGTCGATCTTGTCCGCATCAGTGTCAATGTCCTTCTCTTTCTTGAAATAATGTTCATTGCAAGACCAGAACAGTCGAAGTCCGGACAGGGTGCGGTCAGCGCGGCAAAGGTAAGACGGCGCATGTAATTTCCAGCGAGGGGGGGTGTCTTCCACTGGTCCGCTCATGATGTGTGGAACCGGCCGGTGGTCGTCGTCTGAGTCCGAGTCAGACAAAGCCGAAGTGGAATCGGTGTTGGAGGCTCCAGAGGCGGAGCTCTCAGAGTCGCTTGGCGGTAACGGCGTGAGCAGTGGTCCAGGTGTAGCGAAGTCTCTAGCCAACCTGGTGGCAGCAGTGCAAGTGACGGCGGGAATAATGACGTGTCCTGATCGTTGTCAAAAAAAAATTGGAAGCACCATGTGCAGCCGTGCTCCAGAATTGATAGACAGGATCAAAGTGGTAGTAATTCACGTCTAGAACCTCGGGTCAGTGACCTCTACAAAGAATACACATACTAGTGAAGGTTACCCACCTAGAACCTTGGGTCAGTGACCTGGTGGAAGCCAAGAGGTTCCAGGCGCGCGCGAGCTATATGTTCTAAGTCCCACATTCCATGGGCTTCCATAATCTCCTAATGGGCAAAGGCCTTATGGGCAGAGGCCCGGCCTTGCACCGCGCTGCGCTGTGCCCTCTTTCCCTTTTCCTACATAGTGCTGTGCCCTCTTCCCCTTTTCCTACATGGTGCTGTGTCCTCTTTCCCTTCTTGTCCTGCTCTCTCATTCTCAACCTCCGCCACATCAAGCACTGCCTCCTCAAGCCATTACTGGTTCCACCGCCTCTGCTGAGTTAGCTTCCCTAGTTCCGTAGCTTGCTCCTCTCTCTCCTTTCTGCAACTTGAATCTTGTCAAAAGGTCACATCCTTGCACTCGTCCCTCATCCCTCTTGAGAAGTCCCTAGAACATCTCTCAACTCATCACTCGTCCCTCGTCCTCATCTCAAGCCCCCAAGTCCAGCTCACCTCTCCTATCTTTGCCCTTTGTGATAGAAGATTCGAGTTGCCAGGTTCTACCGACTTCCTTGTCACCATGTCCACCAACACCAACCCCCCTTCCATTGAAGAACTCCAAGCCGCCATTGCCAGCCACAACGCTCAGATCGCCAACCTCACTGCCGAAGGCACTGCTCTCCAGCAGACCTACCAGATGCTCTTGGACAACTTTGCCCTCATCAAGAAGCTCACCGATGAACTTCAACGCACGCCCAAGTCCAAGACGCCCTTGGAGAAGCCCCCTGCCTATGACGGCAAGGACAAGACCACTTACTCCACATTTGTATCTCAGTGCAAGTTCTACATCTATATGACAACCCCTCTCTCTTCACTACGGATGAGGCAAAGATTGCTTTCATGATTTCCCTCCTCCGCAGTAATGCCTACAAGGTCTTCAAACCCTACATCGAGCTCGCCAATGACAAGCGCCCCAACTTCCTCAAGGACTTCTCGGTGTTCCTCCACCAAGCTCAGCTCTACCTCGGCGACCCCAATCGCAAACACACCATCACCAACAAGTTACGCGCTCTTACCCAGACGGGTTCCGCGACGGTCTATGCGAGTACCTTCTTCCAGCTCTCTGCCTTCCTGTCTTGGAATGACCCCGCATTGCAGGCCCAGTTCTACGCTGGCCTCAAGCCCAAGGTTTGCAACATGCTCATCCTCCAGGACAACCCTACCTTGGTCGAAGACCTCTCCGCCAAAGCTATCAAGGCCGACAATTGTCTTCACCAAGAACGTCAGCATCTCAAGAGCACCAAGCCTCAATTGCAGCAAGTTCACCAGTGTAACACCTCTTTGCAGCCAGCTCGTACCACAACAACTGTCACAACCACCCAGGGCCCCACTCCCATGGACGTCAATGCCACGACAACTCGCAGGGCTCCTCTCACTGCTCAACAGCGTGAACAGTGTCTCAAGAACAATCTCTGCCTTTACTGCGGTGAAGGTGGCCACCAGGTCAGCTCTTGCCCTGTCGCTCCCAAGAAACATCAGGGACATTGTGCTGGCAATGCCACTTTCTCCATCACAGATGCTGCTGCCACCTCTAGCACTTCAAAAAACTAGAGCGTCCTCTGCCCTCGTGTACGCATGAGGACATCACACACCTGCACAGCATCACTCGGTCACCCCTTCACCAGTCTACATCACTCTGGCATCCACACTCAACACACAACCTTTCAATCATCTTGTTTTACCCCTCAACTTCTGCCTTGAACCTTTGGTCTCAGGCTCAACTCTCATTGACTCAGGTGCGACCTTGCTGTTCATCGACGACTCCTTTGTCTCGTCATGGCCTTGTTTGTTGTCCCCACTCGACCCCGATCCCACTCTTCATCATCAATGGCTGCCCCATCATGTCCGGTCATGTCACGCACTTTGTTCGCCTCATGATCATGCTCGGAGGACACTCTCAAGCCATTCAGGCTGATGTGACACAGTTGGGTACTTACCCACTGGTGCTTGGCACCCCATGGTTACATCTCCTCAATCCTTCCATCAACTGGGCAGACAATACACTCACTTTTTTGTGCCCGCAATGCACCCTCGGACATTCAACCGCAGTTGATGTTACCCTTCAAGGCCTCCCACTTGTACACTCAATGCCCAATCTTGCTCTGGATGTTGCCCTTGTCTCCTCCAACGCCTTTGACCAAATCTTGGTCAACGAGCCCCACCTTGGCCTGATCACCCATGATCCAGCCCACTCGTACTTGTTCTCGACCTCAGAGGAAGCCTCCCCATCAGTCTTCCCTGTGGGTCCACCTGATTCTGCCAAATACCTCGATGTCTTGCAATCTGCGCTTCCTTTGGAGTATCATCATCTCCTACAGGCGTTCTCCAAAGCGCAGGCCAACACACTACCACCTCATCGAGCTCAAAGACGGCAAGCAACCTCCTTTCAGCCCTCTCTACCCACTGTCCGAAAAGGAGCTTCAGGCACTCTCAACTTGGCTCAACAAGAACCTCACCAAGGGGTTCATCCACCCGTCAACATCACCAGCTGGCGCTCCCATTCTGTTTGTTCACAAAAAGGATGGATTGCTTCGCCTTTGCATCAACTACCGGGGACTCAATGCCGTCACCCGCAAGAATCGATACCCCTTGCCCTTGATCCTGGAGGTGCTCGACCGACTTTGTTCGGCCAAGATCTTCACCAAGCTTGATCTGCGCTCCGGCTACAACCTCGTTTGCATCAAAGGGGGAGACAAATGGAAGACCGCATTCCGCACACGCTACGGTCACTTTGAATGCCTCGTCATGCCATTTGGTCTCACTAATGCCCCTGCTGCCTTCCAACACTTGATGAACAGCATCTTCCGCAACCTCCTCAATGTCACGGTGCTCATTTACCTCGACAACATCCTTATCTTTTCGGATTCACTTTCCAAACATGTCGTTCATGTGCAAGAAGTTCTTTGTTGCCTCATCGACAATCAACTCTACTGCAACCCAAAGAAGTGTGAGTTCCACCAGACCTCAACGGAGTACCTCGGTTTCATCATCTCGCCCGACGGTGTCTCGATGTCACCTTCGAAGGTGGACTCCATCACTTCCTGGCCAGCTCCGACCACCCTCAAGGAGTTGCAACAGTTCCTTGGCTTCTCCAACTTCTATTGGTGTTTCATTCAAGGTTACTCTTGCATCATCTCGCCTCTCACACGTCTCCTCAAGAAGGGCACTGTCTTCAACTTCAACTCCTTGGCTCTTGCCACCTTTGATCACCTCAAATCGCTTTTTGCATCCGACATCATCCTCCGTCACTACGATCCTTCGCTCCCTTGCGTCATTGAGTCCGATGCATCCGACTATGCCATTAGCGCAATTCTCTCTCAGTCAGTCAAATCTCAGCTGCATCCTGTTGCATTCTTCTCTTGCAAGATGACCCCTGCCAAGCAGAACTACAAGATTCATGACAAGGAGCTCCTTGCCATTGTTGCCTGCATCAAACTTTGGCAACACTACCTCGAAGGAGTTCACCATCCAATCACGATCCTCACCAACCACAACGCGCTTCAGTACTTCCAGACAACCAAGGTTCTCACTCGTCGTCAAGCTTGATGGTCCGAAATGATCAACCATCTCAACTACATAATCAAGTACCGACCCGGCACTCAAAACAACAAGGCCAATGTGCTCTCTTGGTGTCCCGACTTTGCCGTGGGGGGAAAGGCTTGTGAACAACCCGGTGTAGTGCTTTTACGTCCATCCTCAATATCCGCCACCTTTTCGCCACCCTCAGAGATTGCTGACTTGATCAAGTCTCATCTTCTTCACAATCTGGCATCTCTTTGCGTCATCAACAATCTCAATCATGACGCCTCGCTTCACCCCAACTTTGCACTCCAAGACGGTTTCCTCCTTCACCGCCACAAAATCTATGTACCTGACTTTGAACCTGTCAAGGTCAAGCTCCTGCATCAAGTTCATGACTTGCCTCCATCTGGGCACTTCAGCCAAGCTAAGTCCTTTGAACTGCTTGATCAAAACTTCTTTTGGCCTGGGATGCGTGCGTTTGTCAATGACTATGTCCACTCCTGTGACAGTTGTCAGCACAACAAGCCCTCCCACCATTGGAAGCACAGCCCACTCCACTCGCTCCCAGTTCCGACAAAGCCCTGGTCCTTGCTCTCTATGGATCACATTGTTGACCTCCCTTCATCCTCTGGTTTCGACTCTGTCCTGGTCATTGTTGATCGCCTCACCAAGGAAGCCCACTTTATTCCTGCATGCAAGAGCGACACTTTGAAAACCCTTGCCTCACAGTTCAAGACTCACATCTTCCGACTTCATGGCCTACCAGGTGACATTGTATCCGACCACGGAGCGACTTTCACTTTGTCTTGGTGGACCGAGTTTCTCAAGATGCTTGATGTTTGACCCAACCTTTCGACTGCATTCCACCCTGAGTCCAATGGCCAAACTGAACGAACAAACCAGATCCTCGAGCACTACCTACACCACTTCTGCGATTACCATCAAGATGATTGGTATGACTTGCTCCCCCTAGCTGAGTTCTCTTACAACAACTCTTTCCACTCGAGCATAGGGATGACTCCTTTCTTTGCCTCTTGCGGTTACCACCCAAGGCTTGAAGTCACCCTCCAGGAGACTCCTGTTCCCGACGTTTGACAACATCTTGCTGCTCTCCGCAATGCTCAACAAGTCACCCAAGATCAGATCCGTCGTTCTCAGGAGTCTCATGCTTGCTACACCAACCTTTGTCATGCACCCACGCCTCCTCTTGTGCTTGGTCAAAAAGTCATGCTCAACCAACGCAACATTTGCACCGCTCGGCCTTCCTTGAAGCTCGACTCCAACAAGCTCGGACCCTTCGCCATAAAGCGCATCATCAACAATGTCACTTATGAGTTGGACCTTCCTTCAATGATGCGCATTCATCCTGTCTTCCATGTCTCACTCCTCAAACCCTACCACCCAAACACTCTGCCCTCTCGTCAGCAGCCTGTGCCGCCACCGCCCGACCTCATCGATGGCCAGGAAGCCTTTGTGGTCAAAAAGATCCTCGACTCTTGCGTTCACCATGGCTCTCTTCAATACTTTGTTGATTGGACTGGCTATGGGCCTCAGGATTGTGAGTGGGTTGCTGCATCCAACTTCAATGACGATGACCCTCTCGTCCTCAACTTTCATCGCTTGAAACCTTGTAAACCTGGTGCCAATCATATTCAACATCTCGCGGAGCTCAACGCTTAACCCGGGGGGTACTGTCATGAATGGGATTCCGCCCGCCAATCTCAAGTTCGGACTTCGCGTGCCTGCGGCTGTGCCCGCGCTCCCTGCACCGCTCCTCCCGCACTGCGCTGTGCCCTCTTTCCCTTTTCCTACATAGTGCTGTGCCCTCTTCCCCTTTTCCTACATGGTGCTGTGTCCTCTTTCCCTTCTTGTCCTGCTCTCTCATTCTCAACCTCCGCCACATCAAGCACTGCCTCCTCAAGCCATTACTGGTTCCACCGCCTCTGCTGAGTTAGCTTCCCTAGTTCCGTAGCTTGCTCCTCTCTCTCCTTTCTGCAACTTGAATCTTGTCAAAAGGTCACATCCTTGCACTCGTCCCTTGTCCCTCTTGAGAAGTCCCTAGAACATCTCTCAACTCGTCACTCATCCCTCGTCCTCGTCTCAAGCCCCCAAGTCCGGCTCACCTCTCCTATCTTTGCCCTTTGTGATAGAAGGACCCCAGTGAGCGTGACTGGTTGACCTGATGTGGTGACAAAAGCGACGTTGCCGACCCCAATTGCACTTAAGCCACCTGTGATGCCACCAATTCGAGTTGGTGCTGTGTGACGGTACATAGTGAAGACGGATCAATCAGCAACCATGTGGGCCATGGCCCCAGAGTCAACAATGTAGACATTGGAGCCGAAAGTGCCATGTGCAAGTAGGGAGGCAGCAAGATAGCCGACGCGGTGTTGCAAGGTTGGTATTCCGTCGGAGTCAGCCTGGTTGGTCAAGTTTGACTTGCAGTCCATGGCCCAATGTCCCTTTTGATTGCAGTGGTGGCAGGGCTTTGTAGGCGGGTGTTGAGTCCTGGACTTGCAAGCGCTAAGATGGTGAGGGCCTTTGCAGGTGGGACAAGGCTGTTGAAGACGAGGCTAGCATGGCTGATTGGTCGCCAGTTAAGTTCGTGGTGCGGAGTTGCATGTGAACGCGGTCCAAGATCAAGTCCATCGGCGGCAGTTGCCGGTGGGAGCGCTGTTTGTCCATGAAAGCGGACTTGAAGCTGTCCAAGGATGGGTGCACAATTGCAAGGACGTGAGTAACCATGACGTTGTTGAGGGTCGTCTTGGCGTCAATGATCTCTTGGACAATGGCATTCAGCTCTGACACCCAGTTGTCAAAGTCCACAACCATGCCGGGCATGGGCCGGAAGCTCCACAGCTTGGAGAGGAGTTTGAGCATGCGCGAAGCGAGACTTAAGCGCCAAGAAGATGCTAGGTGCAGTGAGGTTGGCGATGGGGATCAAGTCAAGGACCGCCAAGACTTTGGTGGAGTCGATCGAGCCAACGAGTATGTCGCGAGCGGCGTCGTTGCAAGAGGCAGGTTGTGTGGGAGTCCACGTCACGGGCGCTATGCCGTCAAGGACGTAGGAGCAAAGATGCGTCGGTAAGCAGTGTGAGAATGAGTCCACTCTCAGCTCGCCAGGACAGCCGCGGCCTGCGCGCACCCCCGCGCGCGCGTCCCCCACGGATCAGGACTTAGGCACTCGGCACTTGCCCAGCGCACCTGCGACTTTGCCAATGCCCGCTTCTGGGCTTAACCCTGAGTCGGGCGACTCTCCTGCTTAGCGTCCTTCTCATCACTTCTGCTTATCATTGTCAACATTCGACTCCTCCTAACGCAGTAGTGGTGAACGTCTCATAGCGGGCTTGGCAAGGGCAAGATCGAAGCGTTCAAGTACGTCCTGGAGGTAGCGCTCCTGAGAGAGGGTGATTGAACCATCTTCACCACGCTTGAGTTGGATGCCAAGAACGTACTCTGCATCGCCAAGTCGCTTGATGCCGTACATGTCCTCGAGCTTGGAAAGCACGTGTTCGATTTCGGCCTCGGAGGGGCCAATGAGGAGCAAGTCATCGACATAGAGCGCAATGTAGTGCCAGTCCTTGCCGTGTCGCTTTGTGTATACGCATTGATCCGGAACCATGGGTGTGTAACCGAGGGAACAAAGTGTTGCCTCAATCTCCTCGTTCCAGATGCGTCTGGCCTACTTGAGCCCGTAGATTGATCAGTCAAGCTTGAGAATCTTGCCCGGTAAGTTGATGCCTTGCAGTGGTCGCTTGTAGAGAGGCTGATCGAGCTTGCCGTGCAAGTAGGCCTTGTTGACGTCGGCTTGGTGGATCTTGTAGCCGCGCAGGACGGTGATCGCTATGAGGGCTTGAATTGACGTGAAGCAAACAACCGGCGAGAAACGCTCCTTGAAGTTGACACCGGGGTGCTGAGTGTTGCCATTTGCGACAAGACGTACTTTACGAGATTTGACGTCTCCGAACTGGTCACGTTTGGTGCGGAAGACAAAGTGGGAGCTCAAGAGTTTGGCACCCTCGGGCAGAGCGGCCAGGTTGAGGACTGTGTAGATGTTGTACTTGTTAAGGAGCGATTTGAACTTGTCGATGGCGGCGCCTTGCCATTCCTCAGTGTGTGTGGATTGCATTGCTTGGTGCCAGTGAGTCGGGTCGGCGTTGCGGGATGGGAGCATGTTGAGTGGGGTGTCAAGCGAGGTGTTGCTGGCAACGTAGGCAAGCACCTGAGAAGCATTGAGCGAGGCGTTGTCGGCAATAGACTGGAACACTCAAGATAGCAGTGCAATTGGGTCATCCGAATCATCGTTGTCAGAGAATGGGGGCCACTCAAGGAGGACGTTGGTGGTGGCAGCGTCGTGCATGGTGTCAGGTTCGGAAGCATCATTGCTAGCAATGAGATTGAGCTCGTTGGTGGAGTCATCTGATAGCGGCGATGGCGGTGCAGGAGGCGCGGCGGCAAGGCGTTCACGAGGTGACGGGCAAGGTGTGTCGATCTCTGAGTCAGAGGCAGTGTCGGACAATGCGGACGTAGTTGGCAAGGGCGCTCGCAATGGTGCGGTTGAGGACGCGGCAGATGACGATGACGATGATGTGGTTGCTGGGACCGCGGGGTGGGCAGGCACTTCGACGGGTACGGGCTGGAAGACCATGGTGTGAACAATAGTTGGCTTTGTGGGAGCGCAAATGTGTTGTTTTGCCGCAGGGAACTCGGTCTCAATAAACGTGACGTTGCGACTGATGCGGATAGACTGTGTGTCAGGGTCATACAGTCAATAGGCCTTGGCATGAAGATCATAACCCACAAAGATCAGTGGGGTCCCCTTAGGCTTGAGCTTGGTGCGTTCGTGTTGGGGCATGGTGGCCCAGGCGCGACAGCCGAATGTGCGAAGTCGGGAGAGATCCTGTGGTTTGCCATGCCAGATTGCATCGGGGATGTCGCCATTGAGTCCTGCATGCGGCGTGAGGTTCTTGCAGTCCAGATAGTACTGCGTCGCTTCTTCCCAGAGGTGAGCAGGGAGGCCGGAGTCGTGGAGCAGAGCCAAGACACCTTTGACAATTGATCGGTTGAGTCGCTTGGTGTGCCCATTCTGTTCGGGGGTGTAGGGCACCGATTTGTCGCAACGGATCCCTTGCTCGGCGCAAAACTTGTCAAAAGCTGTATACTTGCCACCGTTGTCGGAACGCAGGGTTTTGATTTTCGCTCCGGACGAGTTTTCAACTTCTGCTTTCCAGCGTTGAAAGGCAGCTAGTGCATTGCTCTTGCGGAGGAGCGGGAAAGCCCAAGCTTTGCGGGAGAAGTTGTCGATGAAGGTGATCAAGTAGCGTCGGCCGCTCACAGAGGGCTCAGGGAACATGAGAAGATCTGAGTGGACCAACCCTAGTGGAAGAGAAGCGTGAGACTCGGACAATGGGAAGGGCAACTTGTGCGCCTTGGAAGCCATGCATGCATCACATTGAAAATCATTGCAGTCATCGGCGCTATAAGTCCACTTGATCCCCTTCACCTGATTGCTGTTGGCCAACTTCCTAAGAGTAGAAAGAGAGCAGTGGCCAAGGCGACGGTGGAGGGTCAGCAGTGGGACTTTGGGAGCACGAGCAGCGACAAGAGCGGTGTGCATACATAGATGGGCATCCAGGTGGAACAAACGGTCAGCTTTTGCCATGCCGGTGCAGATGCACTTGCCCCCCCAACCAGTGAGAGCCGTCCGTCCAAGGTGAAGGAGGGCATGATGCCGTCTTTAATGAGTGCAAACATAGAGATGAGATTTGCAGGGCACCTGGGGACGAAGAAGACGTCGGACAGATGGAGACGATCACCGGTGGAAGAGATGAGCTCAATGATGCCCTTGCCTTGCAAAGAAAGTATGAGACGTTCACCACTACTGCGTTAGGAGGAGTCGAATGTTGATAATGATAAGCAGAAGTGATGAGAAGGACGCTAAGCAGGAGAGTCGCCCGACTCAGGGTTAAGCCCAGAAGCGGGCATTGGCAAAGTCGCAGGTGCGCTGGGCAAGTGCCGAGCGCCTAAGTCCTGATCCGTGGGGGATGCACGCGCGGGGGTGCGCGCAGGCCGCGGCTGTCCTGGCGAGCTGAGAGTGGACTCATTCTCACACCCCCCCCCCACGCGAATGCGAGTCAGACTGGAGCCGCGGGTGTCTAGTGCGCAGGCCAAGGGCATAGCAATGAGTCAAGAATACCTTAGGACCGAGTGCCTTTGTGAAAATGTTGGCGACCATGTTGTTTGTTCCCACGTGTGAGAGGGAAATGTCGCCCCGGTTCACCATGTCGCAAACAAAGTGCTCGCGCAAGCGTATGTGCCGAGTGCCAGAGACTCGGACAGGGTCACGGGCAACTGCGGCGGCGGCTTCGTTGTCAGTAAAGATGTGAGCGGGTGCAACAGGTTTGACATGGAGTTCCTCAAGCAGCTGACTGAGGTAAATTCCCTCCTTGCCAGCGTGCGAGAGTGCGAGGTACTCGGCATCGGTTGTAGAGTCGGCTACTCGGGTCTGGTGTTTGGATGACCATGATACAGCGGATCCGGCGATGTAGAAGACGTAGCCCATGGTGGACACCGATGTGTCGACGCAGGCCCCCCAATTAGCGTTGGAGTAGCCTGCCACACCCGTGATACGAGCCGAGCCTCGAGCGTACAGGAGTTCATTGCGATAGGTGGCCCGCAAGTAGCGTAGGACATGTTTCACTGCGATCCAATGATGACAGCCGGGGTTGTTAGCGAAGTGGGCCAGATAGGATATGGCAAAGGCAATGTCTGGGTGAGTGCCCAGTGAGATGTAGAGAAGCGAGCCAATAGCCTGTAGATACCATGACCTGATCCGTTTGGTGCCTTGACCCGGGATGGCCGTAAGTGAGAGGCCGGGAGTCATTAGGACCGTAGTGCCACATGTGGTAGTGTCGAAGTGAAACCGGGCAAGCACGTCCATGATGTACCATTCCTGGGAGAGGGCAATGGAGCCGTTGTCAAGGTGTTGAATCTGGATGCCGAGAATGTACTCGGCGGGGCCAATGCGCTTTACTCCGTAGCGTTGCTCAAGGCCTGAGATAATGCACACAATTTCGGCCAAGTCCGGACTGATGATGAGGAGGTCATCGATGTATAGCGCAATGTAGTGCGGCCGGTGGCGATCGTCAAGTCGGGAATACACGCAGTGATTGGTGCTGGTGGTGGTGTAACCGAGGTCTTGGAGAGACGTGTCGATGTGTCAATTCCAGATTCGACCAGCCTGTTTGAGCCCATAGATGGAACGGCGCAGTCGGAGTACCTTGTTACCGGGAAAATCAAAGCCGTGCAGTGCCGTCATCCAGATATTGTAATCGAGATTGCCATGAAGATATGCCTTGTCGATGTCCGCCTGGTGTACGTGTAGGCCATTGGCAGCCGCCAAAGCAAGAAGTGAGTGAATTGAGGAGAAATGTGCGACCGGTGCAAATGTTTCGGCAAAGTCAATACCATTGCGTTGGCGGTTTCCTTGCGCAACAAGCCGTGCCTTGTGACCAGTGACATCGCCGAGTGCGTTCCGTTTCGTTTTCCATACGAACTTGGATGTAACAATGGTCGCGCCTGCAGGCACCGTGGATCTGTCCTCGATGGTGAAGACCTTGAAGTCGTCGCGCATGGAGGTGAATTCATCATTGACGGCCTTGGCCCATACCTCACGCTGGTCACTGGACATTGCCTTGCGCCAGGTCTGTGGATTGCTGGTGATGGACTTGACGGGTTGAATAGCTTCCGTGTCAGAGGTGTCGTCGTCAGTGGCAATGAAAGCGCAATGATGTTGGGTGAGGAAATCGATTTCATCCGGTGATTCGTCGCGCAAGTGATGTCCAATGAGGTCGAGTTCATCGGGTGAGTCCTCGGTGGATATGGGTTTGCGGTAGGCATCATCGTCCGAGCGGTGCACGTTCAGTAAGTTGAGGCGAACTTGGGCATGTGAGCCGATCAAGTCAAGAGGATCGTCGGAGTCATCGGAGACGGTTGGCAAAACCGAGGATGACAATGAAGTGGCCAATGACAGTGCTGGCAACGGTGGCAAGGACGGCGCGGGTGACGAGGCAGGCAATGGTGACAAGGACTGCGCAGTATCAGTGGAATTAGGTAAGGATTCGCAGGTCCGAGAGGACACGTCAGCGGTGCTCAGGACGGGATCATCAGAGTGTGATGAGACGTCCATCTGCGCCGTCCTTACTAGTGGGGTCCCCGTCTTGATAGTGGTTTGAGGTTTGGTGTGGGAAGCGTCGGCATAGTGTGAGTCGATTTTGTGCGCAGCCGAGTTGCCTTGTAATCCGGGGAACTTGGTATCCAAGAATGTGGCATTTCTGCCAAGTATGAACTTGTTGGTGTTGGTGTCGTAGAAACGAAAGGCTTTGGAATCCAGGTCGTAGCCAACAAAGAGGACACGGGTCGCTTTTGGGTCGAGCTTAGAGCGAAGTTTGGGCGCAACCGTGAGCCAAGCTGTGCAGCCAAATGGGTGAAGCGCCGAGGCATTGGTGCGGCGGCCCTGCCAGATGAAGTCTGGTGTTGCCTTGTCCAGGGCGGAATGTTGACACCAATTCTTGCAGTAGACGAAGTAAGCTACGGCTTCTTCCCAAAAAGTGTTGGGTAGGTGGGCGTCTGCAAGAAGTGCAAGGACTCCTTCGACAATGGAACGGTTGACCCGTTCGGCGCGGCCGTTCTGCTGAGGTGTGTGTGGGATAGAGTACTGTCGACGTGTGCCTCGTGCCTTGCAGAACTCTGTGAATGCTCTTGAACAATATTTGCCGCTGTTGTCAGTGCGCAGTACTTTCAGTGTCATGCCCGTCTCCAGTTCGACTTCGGCAAGCCATGTCTTGAAGACGCCAAAGACTTTGCTTTTGTGTCCAATCGCGTAGGTCCAGAGTTTGCGGGAGTAGTCATCGAGGAATGTGACGAGGTAATGCTTGCCAGTCCGGGACCGCTCGGGGAAGGAAAGCACGTCGCTGTGCACAAGGCCAAGTCTCTCCTGAGAGTGCGATTCCGAATCAGGAAAGGGAAGACGATGGCCTTTGGCACTGAGGCAAGCATTGCAGACAAACTTCTCTACCTCTTCGTCGCTGTATCCGGCCCCAAAACCCTCCAGCAAGCCTGCGGTAATCATCCTTTGTATGGAGGAAGGTGCAAGATGACCAAGGCAGCGGTGAAGGGTCAGAAGGGGCACGGAGGTCTGAGAGCAAGAGAGGAGAGCAAGGTGCTGACATTGGGAATGTTCAGCGTCCAGCAAGTAGAGTCCTTCGTCGAGCCTGGTGCCTTCCGCAATAGTGTTGCCATCCTTCTCGATGTCAATGCCACCAATCTTTGTAGGTGCCGTGTGACGATAGGTCGTGAATAGTGATTTGTCCAGGACCAAGTGTGCAGTGGCACCCGAGTCAACAACAAAGGAGTTGTTGCGAAGTTTGTGATGACGTGCGAGAAGACCAGTGACAAGGAATCCGACGTGGTGTTGCGATTCGACGTTAGAGTCGGTGGGGGCGTCATTGCCTGACTTCTTGCAGTCGAAGGACCAGTGGCCCTTCTTTCTGCAGTGGCGACAGGGTCCTGGCGGCGTGTGTTGGGCCCTTGTAGGGCACTGCGCGATGCGGTGAGAAGAGCTGTGACAGGCAAGGCAGTGGTCGTGGGAGGGGCGGGAGGAGCCGCGGGAGGAGGTTGCCGATGACGATGCGAGGAGGGCCGATTGCTCGTTCGAGAGGTTCGTCGACCGAAGCTGGACTTGCATGCGGTCAGTGAGTGCGTCTCGTTCGTTGTTCATCGGTGAACGTCGCTTTGAAGCTTTCAAGCGAGGGGTGAGCGATCGCGAGAACGAGCGTGGCAAGAACGTCTTTGATGGTTGTCTTCGCGTCAATGATTTCTTGCACGACCGATTTGAAGTCGGTGATCCAGGTGTCGAATTCCGCCACCGTGCCTGGCATGGGTCGGAAGCCCCAGAGTTGCGAGAAAAGTTCAAGCGTGCGAGTCGCATCATCAGGGGTGTAGTGCAACTTGAGTGTGGCGTAGATCTTGGGCGCCTTGAGTTCAGCGGTGGGGATCTTGTCGAGTACGGCCGAGACTGCGGCGGAATCAATCGAGTTTGTGATGATGTCGCAAGCAACGGCATCACGAGCGGAGCGTTGCAAAGCCGTCCAGTCGTCAGGTACGATGTCGTCGAGGACATAGGAGCGGATGTCATCTGCTAAGCACAGGCGAAGTTGGCGTGTCCAATTTGCAAACGACTTGGAGCCATCAAGGCGTGCATGCTTGGGAAAGGTGGTGCGGGTGGCCCCTGATGACGTGGTGCCCAAAGCAGCAGTGGTAAGTTTCGACAGCAACGTTGCGAGGGAGGCAAGTTGGTCCGCAGGGAGTGAGGAGTTTTCACTCGACGTAAGGGGTGATGTCGCCCCTGGTTGTCCCATGTTGGAGGTGCTGTCATTGGGTGGTGGCGTGGTCATGTGAGCTGGTAGCACGTTGGGCTTATAACCTATGAGATGTTCACCACTACTGCGTTAGGAGGAGTCGAATGTTGACAATGATAAGCAGAAGTGATGAGAAGGACGCTAAGCAGGAGAGTTGCCCGACTCAGGGTTAAGCCCAGAAGCGGGCGTTGGCAAAGTCGCAGGTGCACTGGGCAAGTGCCGAGCGCCTAAGTCCTGATCCGTGGGGGACACGCGCACGGGGGTGCGCGCAGGCCGTGGCTGTCCTGGCGAGCTGAGAGTGGACTCATTCTCACAGAAAGTGCACCCCTGACCCTGCCGATGCAAACACTTGAAGTTTTGTGAAGTTTGACAAAGGCTGACGATTCGTTGACCATGTGGTGGCTGGCGGCAGAATCAAGGAGCAGGCTCAACATGTCCGAAGTGGCTGAGAGGAAAGAGGCGGCTACGAAGGAAATGCTAGGACCCTTGTCTGGAACGTTGTCCGCGGTAAGAGCGAACCGCGCTTGTGCTGCCGGTTTGTTAGACGGCCTTGGACGATTGGATTGAGGTCGATTGTACCACTTCTTCCTCGCTTCCTCGTTGGGGCACTCGCAGATCCAGTGCACTGCACCCGTTTTGCAGGTGGGGCATGGGCCGGGTGGAGTTGCCGAGGCGCAGGGCTTGTCCGAGTTCGACATGTACGCTGAAGGGCGTTGGTCAATGATGTTGTAGGCTTCAGTTCGCATCGATTTGATCATGTCCTCAAGGCAAGGAAGTTTGTCCTTGCCCTCGTGCATTTGAAGGAACGTTGTACGCCATGCGCTAAGGCCGTTGTTGAAATTGTTGAACAGACGAGCGGCAACGAGGACTTGTTTGATATCAACTTTTCCCAAACGAATCGCAGTAGCAAGGGCGATGTTGTTGTCGACATGTTGATTGAACTCGGCGCGTGAGGTGAGGGGGATCTGGGGCATCGACCAGAAACGCTCAATGAGTTTGGCGTACGCTTGAGCGTCCCGAGGAGAGAAACAATCCTTCAACCAAATGTAGAGTTCATGTGGGGTTTCGGTTTTTGTGGATTGAACGAGGACTTGAATCAAGGAGTCAAGCGAATTGAATAGAATGCTTTGCACGTAGTCCGTCCAGGAGGCCTGGAGTGTGTGAGACCATTCAGCCGGGAAGTTCCCTGTCTGAAGGTAGCAATAGACCGGGGTAGGCACTGACATTTCGAGCGCCCTGTCCCATCTTGCAAACGTGGTGTCGTCTTTGAGTTTGTTGACCGCCTCGAACGTGACGGAGCTGGCGGCCGGAACACATGGCGGAGTAGGGTCGTCCTGGGACGATGTGCCCGACGTTGGTCAAGTGTCACTGAGACGAGCTTGTAGCAGTTGTTGTAGAATGGTCTTGAGATCATTCATGTCGGAGGATGGCGTCAACGACATGATGGCACGGGCCACACTTGGATGGCCAGAATGGGTGAACATTCGCAATGGAAGGTCATGGAAGCTTGCGTGTCCTTGGCTGGTAGGTCAGTTGAGGCTCATAACCTATAAGGAACAGCGCAGTGAGCAAATGGAGATGCCAAGTAGAAAAGGATTGGGAACGTTAGGGAAAGAGAGAGAGCCGCGCTAGTTGCGGCCCTTGGGAGGTCTAGCACGGTCTAAGTCCAAAGGTCAGAGGTCCGAGCGCACCTAAGTTCCCATCCGCCAATCTCCGCATGCCTGAGTTGATAGTGTCCCTACAAGTGTAATGTACATGATGACATCAAGGACGTAGGAGCGAAGATGGGTCGGTAAGCAGAGCCGCAATTGTCGCACCCAGTTTGCGAACAATTTTTGATCCGTCGAGGCGAGCATGCTTGGGGAAAGTCGTTTTTGCAACCGTTGTTGAGTGTAAGGCACCGCTCCGCTTACGCCTCACGACGACCTCGAGCCAACCTCAGCAGCCTCAAGCTTTACTTGCGTGCAGCACCATGGGTGCCTCTTGACCTTAGTCCTTTCAGTAGTCTTTCTTTGCCTGCAAATTACACCGTTTGATCCTTTCTGTTTGGACTCGGAATCAGTGAGGCTCGAGAGCGATCTTGTGCCTTTCATTGAGGTGACGGGGGCGACATTGTGTGTGGGTTCGGGCGCGGCAGCAGAGGCCGCGGGGCCAGAGGGTGCGGCGGTGAGTTTGGTGAACAGTGCCCTCAGCGATGCGAGTTGGACAGCGGAAAATGGTGTGTCCGCACTCGACTCAGGAGATGAAGGTATTAGACTAAAGACTCTCCCAAGCGCACAATCAGAGAAAGGTTGCTTGTGGTTTGTCGGATGATGGAGAAAGTGTAAGTGACATTGCAACTAACCTAAAGACTCTCCCAAGTGCACAATCAGAGAAAGGTTGATTGTGGTTTGTCGGATGACGGAGAAAGTGTAAGTAAGGAGCAAGAGAGAAAAGGAACGCTCTCAGGGTTTAGAAGGCGCGCGAAGGCGGGCACGCTGGGCAAAAGGCGCACAGGAGTGGGCACGGACCATGTATAGGCCAAAGGTCAAGCGGATGAATAGAAGAGAGGTTGCGAAAGCGCATGGAGGAAGAGAGGAACAGAGGACAAGTTACTAAGGAGTCGAGAGTGGATATCTGAAATCTAACAGTAGTGTACCCTCACAGTTATCAACCAAGGAGCGTAAGAGATGCTGCTGCGAGCGGGCGGCCGCAATGTTGAGTGAACGTAATGCGGTCCGAGCAGCGGCGGGAGAGGGAGACAGCGGGGAGGGAGGCGCGGAGCGTAAACAACCCAGGGGCTCACAACGGCAACGGAGCGACAAACAGTGATTCGAGGGTAACGCTGAATCAGGACTACCTTGCAATCAAAGAGAGAGCAGCAGATGAAGCTGGAGTCGATAGAACGACCACAAGAAGCGATGAGGCGGATATACAATGTTAAAAGATGATGATGAACCCAGAGGGAGCAAGCGCACGCACCGTCAGAGTAGCTCAAAACTAAACAAGGAGGTCCGAGCTCAATCCTCACAGCCAACTGTGCCATGTCCAACCACACCTTCCTCTGCCAATCCCCAAGTTCAACTAGACCTCCAACCATAAACACAGACTTGATCCAAAATAGTGATGATCCAGTAGGGCGAAATAGCAAATGCGAGAGGTGTTGAACCAATGAAGAAGGAAGTCGTTTGAACCAAAGAAAGAGCGCATACAGTCGCTCATGTCAGTAGTCGGAGGCGCCCAGATCCTTACATTGTGGGTCCCTTGCCTAAGAGTCCGGGGTTTGACATGCTCCTCACCATCGCTGATCGCTTGTCTGGTTACACGTGCTTGCTTCCTAGCAGGGCCGCCGATACCGCAAAGGACGTCGCCGAACGCTTTCATGAGGGATGGCACCGCTTCTTCGGACCGCCGACTCGCTTAGTCTCAGATCGGAACAAATTATTCACATCACATTTCTGGCGGGCGTACCACAATCTGATGGGAACTTGGCTATCCATGTCCACCTCCTTTCATCCAGAAACCGATGGTCGCAGCAAGCGGACGAACAAGACGGCCATTCAAGCGCTGCAAGCCATTGTCAACCGTCAGCAGAACAATTGGGTCCGACACCTGGCCAACATCGAGTTCACAATCAATGCAAGTGTCAACGCCTCCACAAACAAGTCGCCATTTGAAGTGGTGCTAGGTCGTTTGCCGGGCCTGCTACCGACGTCTCTCAACCACCCGGACCTGCCCAACGTACCTGCAGCGAGCGACTTGATTGCCAAGCGGAAGGCTGTGTTGGTGAAGGTTCGAGATGCTTTAGCTGCCGCCAAAGTACGACAAGCGGAGCAAGTCAATCGACATCGCCGTCCAGAGCTGGAGATTGCAGTGGGGGACTTGGTCATGGTAAACACCCGTGATTGTCGCCTTCGTTTCAAGACTGGATATTGCAAGTCGGCAAAGCTCTTTGATCGATTTGAAGGACCGTACAAGGTCATTGCCACAAATGCCGCTACCTCGAACTACACACTGCAGCTTAATGAGGACAATCAATCACACCCTACGTTTCATGTGAGCAAGCTGCGCCGCTATCGAGCCAATGATCCTGTCAGTTTTCCGAATCAAGAACCCGCAAGACCAAAGCCAGTCCTAGTTGATGGTCAGGAAGAGTGGGTTGTGCAAAAAATTCTGGAAGAGAACACGAGGAGCAAGTAGCGTTATGGTGTTTGGTGGGAAGATTATCCGCAGCACGAGGCCACCATGGAGCAAGGCGAGAATTTGGTTGGGACGGAGGCGCTCGGGCGCTGGGAGTTGAAGAAGAGAACGGAGGGGAGGGTTTAGTTCAGGAGGAGGAGAGTGCAAGGCCGGGCCTCTGCCCGTAAGGCCTTTGCGCATTAGGAGGTTATGGAAGCCCATGGAATTTGGGACCTAGAACAAATAGCTCGCCCGTGCCTGGAACCTCTTGGCTTCCGCCAGGTGACAGACCCGAGGTTCTAGTACTACCATTTGATCCTGTCTATCGTTCCTGGAGCACGGCTGCACGCAGTGCTTCCAGCGATCTGGCTTTGGATAAAGGGAAAATGGATGTGCCGCCAGCCCTGAGACAGGCAAGGAAGCCCACAACACTTTGGTGAATGCCCCAAAACGCAGATTTGCATAGGAAAAAGATCACAGCAATGAGTGGGGCTTTGGGACAAGTGGGAGCAGCAGCAGCCATTGAAAACCTTTGTGGTGGAAACGAATTGCGGCAATTATGCATGCGACATCGCACACATTTTGGTACGCGTACTTAGAACTCAAGACCAAGACAGTGAGTGCTCTTTCTCAAAGTGCCACAGGGCGAGAGGAGCAGCCCAGAATGATCGCATCTGGAGGTGATGGCTCAGCTGGCTGCATGCGACCGCCGGGCTGAGTCTCCTTTACTATTCCGGGCCGGTTCTGACACCGACATTCCAACTCTTCCATTCTGCCTACTCTGAACGCAAGGACCATTTCAGCAAATCGATCTTGCTTCAAATCCCCCTCTCTCTTCGAAAGCGCTCAGACCGGCTGAATGCAGTCTGGCAAAGGTTTCTCGGCTCATTTTCGTGGCCTTCTGCCAGAAACAGCTTTCAGTACTGGGATAGAGAAAGTGGTCTCGAGTTGCCGTCGCAGCTTTGTCAGAGCGTGCTCTCCTGAGTGGTTAAGCTGTAGAGGAAAACACGACAGCCGCAACACTTTTGTTGAACAACACCTGGCGCTTTGTGCTGGGATTGCTCATCACGCGCTTCAGAAGAGGATGATTGGCAGGGCTTGGACTCTGGAGTTTGATTCCCGAGTCGGCGCTCCGGCGCTCCGACCTCTTTCGAAAAAGTTACGCAAGTGTATGAGACTCGGAGCTTATTAGAGCACTTGTTGGAGAATAGGTAGCGCCAGAGCTTTAATTTCTACCCTTAGGGTGCGCCTGGCACGGGTTCTTCTATAGTTGTAATGCCGCGCACGTGCGCGCGCGATTTTTTGGGGGGGGGGGGGGGGGGGGGGACAGAGGGACTAATTGAAATCGCGTTTCCAGAGATGTAGTCCACGGGATCCCTATCCCTATCCCTATCCATATCCCTACTATACCTTATATAATTTTCCCTGGACGAATGTACCTCTTAAATCTGGGATTTTGACCCCCTAAATGTCCAAATCTTGATTCGCATGTAGGAGATGAAATGTGGATTTGGTCCTGCCGCACCCACCCGACTCTTGACCGCGAGGTGCTAATTGTCATGTACGACGAGATAGGGGCTTTTGCAAGGTTCGGTTTTGCACGCCCACCGATGTAGCCTTGGTCAGGCGACCGATCAGGTTCGTTGCAACGCAGTACGAAAGTCCAGGTTCTTATGTACGTTGCAGACCCCAAGCGCGTGGGTTCTGATGTACGATGTAGCAGCAGCGCAGCGCCGAATCGCGACCCCCCGCCAGCGCGCGCGCCTGTTTTTGACATCACGCTTCTCGAGACGCGCCGCCCTTCCCTCCTTCTCTCTCCCTCTCTCCCTCACCTCATCTCTAACCCTAATCACGGCTCACCTCGCCGTGCCATGATCGACCTCCAACACCATGGCACGCCCTACTCGACGCCAAGGCGTTCCAACCGCGGCCAGGGGCAATGGCCCGCTCCGTGAACCCCCACCCGACCCACCATCGCCGCAGCCTCCCGCCCCCACCCCTCCCGACGAGATGTGGGGCATTGCACATTGGTCGTGTGAGGCGAACTAAAATTGCTCATTTGCGACCGGCTGCCTCCAGGGGCAAGGTTCATCTGCCCAAGTCGCCCCAGCCTCCAGACGACTACCGGGTGTAGCTTGGGTACTCGATCGCGGTGAGCTTCGCACCGAGCTTGGCAAACATGGGTGGAAATGGCCATAGACCATGCTGGCGGCTGAACGAGAGTACTCATTGTGAGATTGCATCGCTCCGCTCTCTTCGTTGCCTTCTCGCAGCTTCGACATGGTAGTCCCTCGACGCGCGGAGCTACGACCATGGCCTCGCCTTCACTTCGCTCGGCGGCAAACTCGAGCCGCAACAAGCCAGCGAACAAAGATTGTCCTCCTTTGCGAATGTGTGGACTAGATGCAATTATCAGACCGACTGCCTCTTGCTGAGGCGCGATCGGGGCATCGCCTTTGCTCGAACCTGCAGGCTTCTCGACTCAGCGCATCGAACGTTGACCGGACTATCGGCCTCGGGTGCGAATAATTGAACCGGGAGGCCTTGCAGCGACACGGAGCGAACTTGCGGCGAAACACCCATTCGACTGAGCCATCGAGGACCGGGGCCAGAATAGAGACGGCAAATAGGTCGTGCAGTACGATGAGTCGAGCGGAGGTGCACCGACCTGATCGAGGAGAGGCTGCGAGGCTGCGAGGCTCCGAAGGGTCGTCCATCCAGCTCGGCGATCTTTACACCCGACCAAGGAATACAAAGCTCAGCATTTTACAAGTGTTGACGGCACGGATTACGCCGCAAGGCCCCTTCGTCGTCCGAGCATATCCACCCGGTCGACAAGCGCGCGAAGATCTTTCAAGACGTGCTCAAGACCCAGAGGGCGTCTTTCTCAGATCGTGTCATTGTCGCGATGTCGGTATTGGACCCGAACATGGCAACGGAATGTATCTGCTATTCATCTCCCCTCCAAGGACTGTGTGCACAAGGGACAATCCTGACCAGCTGCCACGCCAGCGATAGAGTCTCTTCGCCTGAAATCCGAGTCGAGACTCAGGTAATTTGCTCGAGACTGTCGGGCCTTGTGCTGCACGGGGTCGAGTTTTCCGCTCATTCCGATTCCAAGACGGTGATGCACGATGTGTTAGCACAATCGCTCGCTCTCATAGGCATGGTCTCTCGACATGCCTGTAATTTTGCACAGCCACTCAAGAAATCGACAGGCACATAGGAGCTCAAGATCTTGCGACCCTACCTAGCCTCAAGGGTCCGTCGCAACGACGTGGGCTAGGATGCGGCGATGTGATGCAGGCACCACCCCTTCGGTGGATTCTTTTGACAGCAAAATGTCTCTACTGTGTGACTTCTGGCCCGAGTCGGTGTCTGTGCATGCACAGTGGACCTTTCCTCTGCCTGTTGTCCGTACGTGTGTTGTTTCTGCATTGCCTCTCTACCTGCAATCGTGATCTTCATGGATTCGAATTTCTTCTTCCTTGCTCTCTGCTAGGTACTACTGCGAGCTTCGAGGACTTTGGAAATGCCTCTATTCCGGTCAACGAGATCCACGGCACAAGCTCCCGTTCATTTAACGGGCGCCCACTTGTAGTGGCTAACTTTAAATTAGTCAGCTGGCAGGCGCTGCCATCATCTGCTCTAGGTGTTGGGCCCATGTCCACCGTCTCCGTCTCTGCCTCGGTCAAATTTACCACGAGGTTTAACCAGGTGCCAGGGTCGAACAGAGACTCAAAGGAGTCTCCGAGACGACCAACTCTCCAGCTTTCTCCTGTCACTACCCTCCTCCGACTCGCTCCTCGTCCCATACAGTATACGCATCAACTGCACCTGCACTCGTCGATCAAGAGCATGGTTCTGTAGGCTGCAACTTGAAGCTCGCTCAGTCTCAGATCGCTGCCACTGCCGCTGCTGCGTCGACCTGAACTCGCGTCGACACTCGCTCCTTCCTCAGCTGCGTGCTCGTCTCCATCGCCCTCAAGTCAGAGTCCTTGGCTGAAGAAGTCAAGTCCAAGTTGGTCAGTGCCCGTCCTCTCTTCCGGCGCAGTGAAATACCTTCAACTTGAGCCTGGCTTTGAGGTCCGAGAGGCGAAGGCAGCCTACAGGCTGCAGGTTCCATTCTTGTCAAACAGCGTGCAGCCTCCCTCAGGATGATCTCAGGAGGCTATGGCGAGGCCGGCGCCGCTTGCAACTGACCTGCGGACGGCGGAGGCAGGCGGAGGCGGCGGAGGCAGCGGGGGTAGCCGGCGCTAACTAATGAAGTCGACGCGTCATCGCGGCCAGCTAGCTCGGCATGTATCTACTTCCTTCCTACTACCTCACCCACAGTCACTCACATTTATCACACTCGGCCCCATTTGCTCACACTCAAACAAGCCAAAGTAAGATGGCTGCGATGCTTCGCCCCTCGGTCTCTCGACTCCTGCAGCACACCTTGACCCACACTGCACCGGTGACGAGCCGTCAGGCCGCCCGGTCCACCTCGTACTCGGCTCGCTTCTTCGCCACCACCTCCCGTCGAGCGAAGGTCCCTTCTTCGCCACACCATGTGGCGGCTTCGCCGTTCGCAGCTCTCCGCCAGCGATTCGCGTCGTCCCTCTCGCGTGGAGTCGCCACTGGACCTTACGTCGCCCCCGGCCAAGGCTCGACCGGGGTTGACTGGACCAGGATCGGCACGACCGCCGGACTCGCTCTCGTAGGCACGGTTGCGATCAACTACTTCCTCAACCGTGACACAAGGGACTCGCTCTCGCCTTTCGAAAAGTCGTACCTCAACGATTCGTTCAAGTGGACTGGTGGAGGCCTCCTCATCACTGCTTCAGTGGCTAAATTGCTCCATTCGAACGGATTCGCTGTTAGGATGATGTCTGCAAACCCCTGGCTCGTCATGGGCGTGGGAGTAGCAGCGGGTATCGGATCAATGATGGGTGTTTTTTACACCAAGCCAGACTCGCCTTTGGTAAGCGCTTGCTCCAGACCTTGTCCTCATTCCGCAGGGCCTGATGTGCTTCTTGACCGTTCGCAGCACTACGCTAGCTTCGCGCTCTTCAGCGCCGTTCAAGGTGCGACGCTCGCGCCCATGTTCTTCCTCAACCCTGCCATTCTCTCCCGAGCCGGTCTGTATACTTTGGGTGCCGTGTCCGGCCTCACTTGGGTGGGAGCGACGGCGAAGTCAGACACCTTCTTGTACATCGGTGGCCCTCTCCTCGCTGGTCTCGGTGTCCTCGTTGTGTCGTCCTTGGCTCCTATGTTGCTCCCAAGGATGAGCATGAGGGCCATGTCAGCACTGGAACACGTGACCGCCTACGGTGGAGTGGTTTTGTTCTCGATGTTCATCCTCTACGACACGCAAAAGATTCTGGCGCATGCGCAGTTGGCCCAACGGGGCGCTATCCCGAGGGATCCCGTCAGGGAGAGCGTTTCTCTCATCCTCGACGTAATCAATTTGTTTGTTCGAATCGTCCAAGTCTTGATGTTGCAGCAGCGCAGGAAGTAATACCTACTGCCACTCGCACATGCAAGAATGAGCGAAGCGACTGGTGGCTTGCAATGATGCCCTTTCTGGACCTAGGCACTTCTTTCCCGTTTACCGGCAATGTGTAAAATTTTTAAATAAAAACAAAAGCGGCAAACCAAACACTGGCTATTCGTCTAGCAATTTCAAGCTACAGCAAAAGACCTCGGATCCACAAACTCAGAGTGCTTGAGGAGAGCTAAAATGTTTGGCTTTTCTCGTGCTGGATCTTGTTGAACCCTGTCGACCCTGTCACCTGGTAGCAACGGCTCCGCCCCTCACTCGTCAGCGACCTTAACCAAAAGCTTTCCGCTGGACTTGCGACCCACTGTTCAATACATCAGTGGATTCGTCAGCATATAGTGCTTTTTCTAGCAGCTACGGAGCAAGCATCGATTAGCAGAGAATAGTTCGTACTTATGTCGATCTGGGCTTGTCTGATCCCTTCCGTCGAAAGAGGGAACTCCTGATAGACTGATAGTCGCAGCTTTCCCGACTCAAGTAGGCCGAATAGCTCTCTCGAGTAGCTTTGAAATTCTTGCTTGGTGTGCACGTATTGGTTCAACACAGGGCGAAGAACTGGAGGAAGGTGAGCCAAGCTGTCAGCGTTGTGCTTGAATCGCGAACCGCAGCGAGTATGCGAGGTCGACAATGTAGATAGATACCTTTGTGGTTCTTGGGGCCAAGTTTGAGCACAGAGAAGGGAGGAACAGCTCCAGACGCATTTCCGCAGGATACCTAGGCAGAAGCTCATCCACACTTGCTCGTCAGGCGCGAGGTGCGATCGAGCACCAAGCTTCCATTCGGCAAATGCCCGGCTTACAATCGTGCCCTTCCTCCTGACGAGATCGAAGTCTATTTCGAACGTGTCCTTGCCGACGCCATCAAACACAGCGTGAACGCCACGGTCAATACCTTCGCCTCCCGTAATCTTGTAGACTTCTTCAACAACATCGACTTGTCCGCTGTAAAGGATAACATGATCGGCACCGAAATCACGAGCAATCCTGGCCTTCTCCTCCGTGGAGGTAGTGCTGCGGCGACACGAGTCGAGCACGAGAAAACAATCTATCGTCAATGACGGTCAAGACGACCAGAAGAAGAAGAGGAATACTGTTTACCCGATCCTAGTCAACAGCAGCGCGCGTTATTGACGACGTCGAGAATTAGTGTACAATCTGGAGAAGCCCTAAGTCATGCTCGACCCTGCTAAGGACTTACACATGTGCACCGGCATATTTCGCCCTGTTTTGGTGTTTGAGATGGAGTTGGTATAAGTATCCGTGATAGCTGGACCACACTCCGTTGACCACCTGGCTCCTTACAATTGAACAAGCAGTCCTCCCAAACCCCCTGCAGCGGCCTGAACGAGAATGTATTCCCCTTTCTGCACCGGGTGCGCCTCGCGAACGAAAGTCAAGGCTGGGCAATAGACAAATGTTTCAGCTAAACTCTTCGAAGACGAGTCCGTGATCCGCACTTGCAAAAGCTTACCCGTCAGGCCTTGCAACAAACCGGTAGCTGCTTGCTTCGTCGACATGGACTCGGGGATCTTAACCGTCTTGTCGGCGAGCGACACAGCGTATTCGGCGAACGACCCGCCGGCAGTATAGGCCTACGAAGCGAACGAAAAAATCAAAAAAGGCCCGTAGGGTTCGTTGGCCGGTCGGACAGGAAGATACGCCCAGGTTCTGTAGAGGGTGTACCGTACCGCTACTTTATCGCCGACTTTGAAGTCGTGACTCGCTTCAGTGACACCCTCTCCGAGGGCGACTACAACACCGGCTGATTCGTTGCCAAGGACGTATGGCATGGGAAGTTTGTATAGCCCTCCACGCTGATCTGATGTGGAAGCAGACGACCTTAGACGTGAGCTATCTTGGCGACTCGTGCACCGCCGTCTTCAGTCCTCACAGTCCTCCCTGACACCAGGAAGCCGTGGCCCAAGTAGCGGGCCGCTGGACAATCGACGATCGTTTCCTGATGCCTGATCGCGTAGCCTTGCTTGACGTTGACCACTCACAGGTATCGATAAAGTTGACACTGAGGCGGAAGAGAGATGAAGACTCATCGACGATTTCAGTTTGTCGGTCTCGGTCGCGCGGACAAGCTATTCGTCGGCCAACCCCCACACGCTGCCGGGAATGAACCAAGGACTTACCCGGCCCATTGCACCTTATACAGTACTTGGCCTTTACCTGGCTGAGGCACATCGACTTCTCTGACTTGAATCACGTCAAGCTCGCCTTGCTCTTGGATCTGGCATGCGTTCATCGTGGACGGGATCGGCATCGTGCTTGCTAAGCGTCGCGTTGCTGCGAGGCAAAATGGAACGGATAAAAAGGGGATCGTAGGAAAGCCCAAGCGAGGGGTGTGGGATATGTGCGACGAACAAACAACGTGGGTGCACCAAAGCGGGGCATATGCTGAGTTGTGTGGTGAAGTAGAGCCTAGATGCACCCGCGAGTTGGTCGGCTGCTGAGGTAATTTGACGCGGTCTCTGGCAATTCCTGGCTATCCAATCCTAATCTGGTCTCGGTAATTTACGTCAGCCCTGGCCCGCCTGGACCGACGCGCAGCTGCCTACCAGGCGACTACTTAATAAGACGCAGTAGGTAGTAGGTCATATTTTTATTGGTCATAGGCTGTAGTCGGCAGATAACGGTACTCTATAGGTAGAAGCCAGCACCTACCTAGTGCAAGCACGGTTTCTTCATGAGCCTCAATAACGTGGCGCGGCTGCGGCATGAACAGAGCCACGGCATTGCGGGAGTTGGAATATGGTGGCCGCTGGCACGGCCGCCATTTCATCGAGGTGGATCGATAGAAGCAATATGGTGGACTTGGTCAGACTGGGGATGAACCCAGGTCTACTCCATTCATTAGAGTTGCTTTGACCGCTAAGCTAGCCAACCGAGGTGGAGAGACTGAGTCCGAAGCTGGCGGGGTCGGTCCCGCGACATGTCTGCCCGGGCCGCACCTGCATCGCTGCATGCCTGAGTGGGGACTCCGCTCAAATGCGGGGTGCTAATGCGAGGTGGATACCAGCTTGCATTCTATACTATTAGCAGCCAACACGCTGAGGGACCCAGAAAGTAATGCGTTGCTCGCGGCCTGGCGTCGGAGAAACGCCACGATCCGTGCTGAACGAAAAGGCGAATTGTTGTTTTGAACTACGAGGTGGGTCGTTGAGAAAAGTAGAAACGTCGACCTTGAGTCGATGGAAGTGACAAGTTAATGCGAGTGCGTGCCAACACGAAATCAAGACCATGGGAAGGAGGGAGGAAAGAAAAGGCAAAGCAAAACAAAAAGGGAGCTCGAGTCAGATGGCCCTCAACTTGGACGCTCGCAATGGCGAGACAATCCTGATGTATAACGAAGAGCAAGCAGTGTTGGAACGATTGTCGGGAGAATGCGACCATGCCGGTCACGACATGTTGCTCTGCAAAGTCGTATTGGCCCGATACTCAGCATCCGGCCCCAGCACCTAAAGCACAAGTTCGGGCATGTAAAGCGACACTCTACTCGCTCGGACTTACGAAAGTGAAGCCGCTTTGTGGAGCAGCGAGGTCGGATTGGAACGCGAAGGCGCCTTGGGAATCAACCTGGGCAGCTTGTATGCCAGTTTCGTCGCCTTCGTCCTCCGGATAGTACGTATCCATGAGATGGAAGCACTTCTTGTAGATCTCGAGGTTCTCGTGGTGCTGGAGGTTGTGGATAGCCAGCATGCCGCCGGCCTCCTCGACGAAGACAGCGTACTGGTTGATGCCGTTATGCTGCGCCTTGTCGGCCTCGCCGACTTTGAGAATGTTCTCGAGGCCGTCGAGGGCGACTTGAATGATTTTGTTGTCATTGCTGGTCAGAAGGTCGCACAAAGGTTTGATGCACCCCTGGCTGACGAGGTAACGGATCTGGCTTGGCTCTTGGAGACCACCGGACGTCGCATTCGACATTGCCCAGCAAGCTTCTTTCTTCGTCTTGAAGTCGGCATGCTGAAGGATGTTGATCAGAGGTGGTATAATATTGGCGTCGATCACAGCTTGGATTTGAGCAGGGGAGCCGGCTGTTACGTTCGACACGGTCCAGCATGCCTCTTTTCGGATCCCTTCCTTGGGTGAAGACAGCAAAGACAGCAAAGCTGGAAGTGCGCCGGACGCGAGCACGACTTGGGTCTGCAAGTCATCGCCTGTCACGATGTTGCCAACCGATCGCAGGGCCGGCGTCTGCACCGCGGTGGAGTGGTGCATCAGCAAATCCACGAGCCGACGAACAACACCTGATTCGATAACCGCCTGTATCTTGTCGCTTGACCCGTCCGAGAGGTACGAGATAGCCCAGCACGCATCGATGAGCACCTCGTCGTCGAGGGAGTAAATGAGCTTGGTCAGGATCGACAGCGCTGGAGAGATGAGCTCCCATTGCGGTTGAGGGTTTTTGCCGCGGCAGAAATTGGACAGGGTCCACGTGGCGTTGCGCAACATGCTCATCTTGTGAGGCTCGTTCAGCAGCGCCAACAGCGGGCGCAACGCCCCTTGCTCGAGCACGTAGTCGCGGCACTTTGGCGAGTCTCCGGCAATATTTCCCAAGGCCCAAACTGCTTGTTCGCGCACATCGAGAATGTTCGACGACAGCAATTCGATGAAGACTGGCACAGCGCCCGACTCGATCACAACCTGGGTATGTTCGGATGTACCGGAGGCAATGTTCTGAAGCCTCGAGCGAAGCACAGTCGAGGTAAGATTCGTGGTGAGTGACTGTCCAGAGGTTCAGCTGACCCTGAAGCGCGGCGACTCACGGTCAAGGCCCAAGCGGCTTCGAACTGCCGTGAAAGACGATGGGATAGACATAGTAATCAGTCCCACGCAACTTAAAGGCACTTCACGCGAGTAAGTGTCAGCGCAGCTGACCTGAATCATCGAATGCTCATTGCGCAGGAACTCGACGAAGCGAGCCACGACGCCACATTCAATAACCTTCTCGATCGGCGGGTTTCGCTCCTTGGACAAGAGCTTGCGGAACCTCGTTGTCGCGTCAAGCTGCTGGTCGGGTTGGTCGGAAAAGACACCTCGAATCATGTCGGGCATGTCGCTGAACTGTATACATCGGACGCGGGGGGTGAGGCACAGTCAATCGAGAAGCAAAGCACAGGCTTGGGCTAGGAATGATACAGTCCTCGCTCTGCGCCGTCCGCCCAGAGCAGAGTACGGGTGTGAATTGACTAACCGAAGAGTCGTTCCCACCCTCATCGTCGGAGTCTGCAGCTGAGGCCGAACTGGGTGCGACGACGAGGTTGCGCCTCTTGGCAACCGACTCCTCTCGCTTCTGTTTGCGGATCTCAACCTGCGCTTCCTCTCGGCGCCTTCGCAGCTCTGCAGATGCGAACAGCGGACGAATGCGCGCGATATCAGTACGGGACATGACTGACATTGCTGATGAAAGCGGCAGAAGGCGTGGCCACTTTTCGAGCTATGCTCAGCCGATGCGAGGGAGGGCAGCGCCGCGGCTGGTCTGGTAAGACCCTGCTCACGCAAAAGTAGACATACCGTCGGCACCAAAGATACCCTTGTTCTTGTATGCGTTACGGCGTGAGTTGCTGCAAGGCCGAGGCGTCCATATGTCCACGGGTCCGTGAGTCGATGGGGCACAGGGCAAAGCGTCAGCGTCAGCGCCATCTCGTAGCGAAAGCAAAGGAAAATGCATCAACAAGGGTTGCACAAGACGGATGATTGTTAAGCCACAAGTGGTCCACTGCCGTCACTTGACCCGATGCGAGCATATCCTCGAAGCAACTCACGTGGCTTGACGATCCATCGCTCGTAGCTGCTGTGGTCGTTGCGTGCAGCGCTGGGCAGTAGTCAGACGAGGCGCGAGAGCGCGGGCTTACTACCTAGACTAGGGTACTTGATTGCGAGATACGCGCGAGGACTCGCCAGCCACGGCCACAAGCTGCCGGGCACGCGTTGCCTGTGAATTCCAATTGGGTCACGATTCTGGACTAAGCAATGTAAGGTTCGGCAGCCACTCAGTAGGTCCAAGCTCAACTTCGGACCGACTTGCCTGACCTCCCTTCCACTTACCTGCCTTTGACTGACAACCATTGTGCATCCCTTTGTCACCCTTCCTATTTGTTCTCTATTGTCCTGGTTTCTCACAAAGAACCTCATTGTCTACATGTCTCCCTTTCTTATCTCCAGATCTCCTTAAATAACGATCCATAACTCTCTTCTCTCTTCTTCTTTTTCCTTATCCTTCTCTGGACCCTCACTCTTGACTCTTGACAATCGACTGGTTTTGGGACTGTCTATTCGTCAAGCACCTTCGAGAGAACAACCGAGGAACTCGCCTTTACTTACGCTTTCCGCTGAGTAATCTGGGCTCCTTACAAGCAACTTTGCATGAGGTAAACCTGACCACTTGGACGTGTTACCGATGAATCTCTCTAAAAACCCGCACGGGATCGCTGCTCGTTGTAACTTGGCAACTTGTCGCCCGGTACGGAAAACAAAAACAAAAGAATACTACCGTACAGTTCCGGCCGGATGAGGTCGCCGTTTTTTTGGGACCAATAATCAACAAAAACACAACAACAACAACAACAACAACAACAACAACAACAACAACAACAACAACAACCACCACCACCACCACCACCACCACCACCACCACCACCACCACCACCACCACCACCACCACCACCAACAACAACAACAACAACAACAACAAAAAAAAAAAGGAGGTGAAACTCGAATTTGATGAGACAAATAACATGCTAAGGTTTTTATCTGGGGACGAGACAGACATGGGGTGCTGATGGCGACCACGAATTGGACCTGTCGTTCGAGACTCACCAGTACCGAGACGCGCTACTTGCTTCAAGATACCGGTAGGTATCGAAGAGAACGAGCCGGAAGTATGGTCAAAAATAGGGGGCGATGTGCATTTTCCGTGGGCTAACGGGCCAATGGACGAAGGCAGCGGCGAGTTGGACCACGAGGACGAGGTTTATGTCAATACCTTGGGCGGTGGTGTCGAAGCTCTGACAGCCGATGATGTAGCTGGACTACAAGATGCAACAATGGCTGCTAGACGAAGTAAGTATCATGTAAGTGCGGAGGAGGAGCAAGATGCCCGTCTCGAGTGGGCAGACTCGAACGGTTCACACTTACCGAGGGGTTTGGCTGGAGTTACAGCAGTCGTGAGTAGCGGTACGGTTCTCCGAAAAACTGTGTGCACTGTATTTTATTAGATCTCCACCTTGCGCGCTAGAAACAAATCAATTTTTAATGTGTTAGGAATCTAAAATTAGCTAAGAGGTTTTTTCCCTGAGAGGCGGGACAACGAATTAATTAGGAGCGAAAAAAGGACCTGGGACATGAGACATGAAACCATCCGGCCGGAACTGTATACTGTACGGTTAGGTGCGGGCAAAAAAAAAGGCCAAGCGCGTCGAGTCTCGAGTTCGACGTTCGACCGCTTCCGCCAGGCCTGGACGGGCCATACACACACGACAAACCGCGTGGCCTGACGTCACCGTTCTGGGAGGGGTGGCGCTGGTTACGGTTTCGGATTTTAGTAATTGTGTTGGTGCTAGTTTTAGTAACTGCTACTGTGCGCCCCGTCCTCAAGCCTTGGGGCGGCTAGGAGCCAAAAGTTTCGCCGAGGTTCGCGGGCGCTCCATGGACCCGCCAGCCGGAGCAGGTCATGCGCATGGCGGGGCTGTTGTGGCTGGCTTGCGCTTCTACCTTCTGCCCCTCCCTTCTCTCCGCGCCCCGCTCCCTACAGAGCGCTCACAACACTCGCAATCCTACAACTTGCAGCTACTGTATCCGTCGGAGTACTTCACTATACTCTCTCGGCAGCTCTGCTCGGGTCGTCTTTCAGTAGAGATCGCTCTGTCGGGTCGGTGTTTCGGTCACTGGAGGGAGTGATGGTCTTGGTTTCCCGTCTACGATGATAGAGCCTTTGGGAGTCAACTCACGGTACGTACGTGTCCGTGACTGCTTTCAGGAGTATTGTGTTCTGGGCTTTACATTACAGTGCTGATCTGATTCGTTTGTACTTCGGAATTTGGTGCAGTGGTCCCTGTTGGATAGCTGACATCCGCCTTGTTCCATTATACCGACCCAGTAAGTGATCGATCTGAGTGTATCAGGCATTGCTTGGAGCTGATGATCGAAGTTGTAGAAGTTGCATCCGGATCACAGACCATGGTTGCTGGGGTGTTCTCTGCCATCGATTCGCCGATCTTCGTCTAGATTCTATCGGCTTCCGCAAGCCACGCACAGACCCTTACGGCGTGTCATCCTTATTTCCACCTTCCCGTTGAATTAGGAGACAGGGCTCACTCACAGGTTTAGTGTTGCCCTCGCTTCGACTCCCGTCTGCTGACCGGAAACGCAGGTAAGCACGAGGATTTCCGCTTCGAGTTCAAGTTGAGCGCGGTATTGACTGGGTTCGCTCCGTATATGTGTTGTGGCTGTGCACAGCGCTCTCATTTACCCTGTGGGTTGGCTTACTGCAACTGTTGACTCCGTATCGCGCACAAGGTAGGGAAGCGGGGGTAAGCCGCTCCGCCGTGCTATGAGTCGAGCACTGTCATCGGCCATGACGAGTCACATGCGTACCAGCTACGTTGGCTCCCACTGCGGAACCGAGATCCAAGAACCTACATCTTAGCGACGCATGATGAGGTCGCGGTCATTCTGCGCGAAGACGGAACCGAATACCGACCTTCAAAAAGGGAAATCATCGTTCGATTACGTACCCCGCCGGACGACTACAGCCCCAGCGTTCAATACATCCATGATGATCACCCTGCACTCATGTCGCTTACCTTCAGCCAAAGTTCTTCCGCGACGAACGCAGTTCGACGGGTGCGCGACGCAGACGACGTGTTGCAGCACGCAACGGACAATGGCAACGCAAACAACAACCCACGAACCGGACTGACGGCAGGAGCCAATGTATCTAGTACGCATGTGACTCGTCATGGCCGATGACAGTGCTCGACTTCGAGCACGGCCACTTAGCTCTTACTGAGTCGTCCGACTGTTCTGCCATCCTCCACTTCTTCGAAGAAAGCTGGGCTTCTTTTTTTTGCAGCTATTGACACGGTGTGGCGTCTGCTGGCGCGCTGTTGAAGTAGTGTTACCGCAGTGTATGGACTTCCGACGTCGAAGTTCACGGCTTACAGGACTCCTGTATGATTTATAGGGCCCAATTTTTCTTGGCGCCGGTGCTTCCGTAGCCGGCGCCGAACTTATCAGTTTCCGCCCCGTACAGTCAATGTAATTCACGATCTTTTTCAAGCGTAAAGCGCAATACATCCGATCACTTAATGCAAAGTACAGAGCTCAGAAGTACAGATGAGCTGTAAATGACGATTCGCGCGCACAGCACTTAGTAAAGTAAAGACAAATCTAAGCGGGCGTGCGGCCGGTCGCCGGTCGGTCAGCCGAGGTTCAAGCTTACAAAAATTCAAGCCTCATATGTATGTATGACCTCACCGTCTCCTGGCCGAGATTGGCCGAATCAGGAGAGAGAGAGATCATCATCCTTTCAAGCTCATTTCGCGCCGTAGTCCACCAGATCAAATCCATAGACAGGAATTTTCTAAGGAATCAGGGAAGTGGGGCGCCAAGCGTGCAATCGTGTTGGTCAATTTTGGCCCGGCCGAAAAGGGTTTCAGTGCGTGCGTCTCTGCGTTGATGGGCGCGGCGTTACCGATCCGGTGCCGTCTGGCCGATCGGAATCTTACCCCACTCCACCCCACCCCACCGCGCCTACTTGATCGACTGCATCGCCATAGCAATGGAATTCCTCTCGGACGTTGGGGGTGGCGAGGACCGTCACCGCCCCTCCTTCTTTGAGCTTGCTGCCCAAGGTGAACCCGCCGGAACTGCCCTGGCTCTCCAGCCCGCTGCACCTGACCGGCTGACGCTAGACCCAATCGCTCCGAACTTGTTGCAACGCAGAACAACTGCGTGACCTACTCGCACCGGTCGTTCGCTATATCCTCTCGGTACGCTCGCTGGCTGTGGTTCCTCCGAGTGCGTGGAACCGCGCATACTCAGCGTCGAGCATGAGTTGCTGACCATGGCCGTCGCTCTGCCTCACAGGTCTGTGCGCAGCGCAACCCTCGATACCTGCTGCGGATTGTCAACCGACACGACGAGTTCTTTGCCGTCGTCATGTTTTTCGTGGAGCGCCACTACCTCAAGGCATGGGGTAGGTGTTGCACTCGAGGGCCACTTGCCGGCTGCGACTACAGCGGACCGACCCCGGTTGCTCACAAACCTTCCTGTCTTTCTATGCCGTCTTCCAAGGTGCTTCGTTCGCGGAGAATTTCTATGGCCTCAAGCGAAGACGAGTCCTTGGCACCGGCTCGGACAAGACCAAAGCCGCGGTTGAACTGACTGGTCGGAGTGAGAAGCTTGGCAAGAACGAGATTCGCACTTCTCTCGTCTTCCTCGTGAGTTTCTCGCACGTCGACCGCCCGCCCGCGAGGGGGGAGGGCTGGGGTATTGTTCCCTCGTTCCTACATTTGTACATTCTACTCATACGCAAAAATGGACGCACACGGAAACGACTAGATTCTAGTGCCATACTTTCGTAGCAAAGCGCAAGATCTATACGAGCGACTGGGTGGCGGCGTTGACTCGGACCTATTTAGCGACACACCTGCCGGCCAGCGATCGCAGTTGCGTACACCACCGCATGTAAGCCTGCGTGCTCAAGAGTACGCCAAGGGAATGAGTCGCCGCGGATGACCCATCTGATCATCCTGTGCACATTGAATTGCCTACTGCCATGCAGAGCTATCTCGACGCCGCCTATGGAATGTTCAGACGCGGATACCCGTACGCGAATGCAGCGTACGAACTGTATCTCCTTTCGTACAACGTTCGATACCTTTTCAACAAGAGCCCTTATTGGCGCCCGTGGCTCTCCTGGATGTCGGTCGAGGTTCGGCGGATGTCAGCCGACGATTACGTGAGCCCCCTCTGTGATGCCCAAAGCGGACCCGCTCGTTTCATAGATTGACAGAGTATCTGCTTCGACCATGGTATAGCGAGCGGCTCACGAAACGACATCGACTCTTTTATCATCACCCATCCGCCGACACCATACTACCGGCTTGCTACCGTCCTATGCCACCATCTTCCGCCGCAGCCTGTCACTGGTTCCACTGTTGTCGTTCGAAGCGCTCAAGTTCCTGCTGCCAACTTCAATCTTCTTTTTCCGATTTCTGGAATGGTGGTATTCCTCCGACGGTGGCTATGGAAGATTACGCAGGAAAGGTGGGGCGGGTGTAGAAGGAAAAGCCCTGCGAGCACCACCGCCGGCGCCGTCATCGAAGAACCACGCAGTGGAGAAGGGCCTGTGCTGCGTCCATGACGGACCGATGGTCAATCCAACCGCATTGCCAACTGGGTGGCTTGGGTGCTACAAATGCTTGCATGGATGGGTGGAACACAAAGGGGTTTGCCCAGTCACTGGGAGTTTGGTCGCACTCAGAGAATTGAGGAAAATTCTAGGTTGAGGCAACCGCGAGCAGAATCTGTCTGCACTTTGAGCCGGCAAGACGTACACGCTGGGTCACCGGCTCGATGCACGTCGCCGTCCTCTCCCTCCGCATTATTGGGTCTGTGTCAAAGTCAACGGATGGTCCGACGTCGTGTCCGCTTGCTGTACATGGTCACAGGGCAGCGCTGGCGGAGGAGGGTTGATACGATTATCTATGCCCAGAAGTGCGCATAGTGCTTCTGTCTGAGGATTTGTGTACCAAGTCGCTGCGATATCGATGCAATGAACGCATCAGTTTGCGCATGGATAGTGTGGAAACAACAGAGCCGACGCACGAAGTGGACTGTCCCACCCTGGCTCTCCAAAACCGGGAGCGGTCCTGGAGAACTGCTGCACATGAGCGATCTCGACTTGACCTCCATTTGGAGCGCTCTTGGTGATCCAGGCGTACGCCTGAGCTACGAGCTCGTTAAGTTGTGCGGGCGGTGGTAAAGGGGTCGCTCGTCGGTCCGTAGAAAAGAACGGCGCAAACGCCTTTATAATCGACAACCAGTGCGGGTCAAAATATAGCTTTGGCTGCTTGTGGTCGGCATTCAATTCATTTGCCGTCTCAGATTTAATGGTGGGCACATGCGCGGACGCTTTCGGATCTGTCAATGCCATGGGAGATGTATGATGTTTGGAAATATCGATGACCTAGCATTACGAGTGGCCGGAAAGCAGATCAGTTCAAGTAACCAACCAGAGCGGCCTCTGCTGAGACACTCGAAAACCTACTTGTAGAAATCCCGAGCGTGTTCCTGGTTTGCTCAAGGCGAGAAATCTTGTCGTGGCAGCCGAAGGGCACGCCGGCTGTCCTGCCCTCGGGGGCTCTGATGACCGCGCGACGTCGACATCCTTGCCTGAATCCAACACCTTGCCGCCATCCTCGTTTTCCAATGGACAGCTAAGCGGATGAGCCACATCCTCATCGTCAACTTGGTGTTTCTGGCGCTCCGTTCCCGCGCTATCATCGTCTACCATGGCAATTTCATCTGGATTGCGGACTGATCGACTTCGCTTATTCAGTTGTTCGGGGGAAAGCAGCGCCGAGGAGGTAAGCTCACCCTCAGCACCCCTACCTTTGCTGCCATGGTTTGCACAATCAGAATCATCCTCATCCTCATCTTTGTCTATTTCTATCTCGTCCGGGTTGGAATGAGACGTCGTCCGCTGAGCTTGCGCGATCGAGGTCGAAATCGAGGTCTGAGGCTGCCGAGGCGACCCTCTCACGTGGTCGACCAACGCTGCAAACTTGACGTGCAAATGGGCAGAGAACCAGTATGACGGGCGAAGCCGACTCAGAAGGTGCTGCAAGGGTGGAGAACCGAGTGTATTGGACGCGATCTGCACGTGTGTGTGTGCGTGTTGTTGAGAGCCGAACGAACTAGGGCCGAAGTACGGCATAGAAGCGAACCAAC
Source organism: Microbotryum intermedium (assembly GCA_022702645.1). Classification (NCBI taxonomy): domain Eukaryota; kingdom Fungi; phylum Basidiomycota; class Microbotryomycetes; order Microbotryales; family Microbotryaceae; genus Microbotryum; species Microbotryum intermedium. Next base: position 824,156 of record JAHWDX010000015.1, on the reverse strand, counting down.
TCACCTCGTCTTTGAAATATGGTTTTTGCCGGATCAGTGAGTTCTTGTTGCCAAATTGTTCGATGCCCAAAGGCCAGTCGTGTGATAGGAAAATGTCCACGCGCGGCCCTTGGGTTTCGAGCTGCTCAAGACCTCATCAATCGTTAGTACTGAGCCGGGTTCAGTCCAACATTCTGGCTGGGACGAGTCAAAGACGGAGCTAGCGGTCGACGGACCTGTGTCAACCGAGCAACTTCGTACTCTCTAATATGGTAGACCGACCGAATGGTGCTGTCGTCGAACGGAACCATCTCATAGTGCCCTGCAGCGGCGATAAGCGATGCAGGTTCAGTGAGCGACTGCCCGCCGCGAAAAATGTGCTGACTCGAGTGCTTCTAGCCAAGATTCTGCGACTCACCCTTCCTGAAATCGGGACCCTTCCAGATCCCACTCGCGCCAGCTATCCTGAGCCAACCATCGACCAAGACACAACCGGCAAATCCGAGAAAGTAGATGTCCGGTGCGAGCCAGCCTCCATGAAAACTTTGGACGGTCAGTGAGATTCCACCTTCTGATGTTTGGCCAGTCAAGCTATGACCCTGCACGCGACTCACCATTCCCACATGTATCCAGAGCTTTCGTGATTACCTCCGATGACGATCGTTAAACAGGGCGCTCGCTTTTGTTCCGAGTAGTATTGTGCGAAGTCACCGAGCGATCGGTATTTGGGGGGGCATGCCATCGCGTGCAAATCCGATGGGCAGCGCATAGCCTATTCAAGTGGAGCGATGGCTATTCAGTCGAAGCTGCATTTGTTCACGACAATTCGAGGTGATATACAGATCGCCTTGGGGCCCCACCCGCGATGAAGCGTGCACCACGTGCTCCATCTCGCTACGGACAGCACCAGCGATCACGAGCCTCAGAGCCCGCCGAGAGGCATCGCAACGGCGTACACACCCATCCGACAGTGTACTCCCGAAACTGACCTGGAAATCTCCGCAGCACAGCAGCAGTTCTATTCCTGGTTCGCCTTTGACTCGCGCTTCAGCGTTGCATCGCTCGACCGAGGCGTAGATGTCGTCCAGAGAGCCATGAGAACATCCTACGATAGCGATCCGCATGACACTGAAAGCACAACTACAGATGTTTTGAAGAGCAAGGTGTCGATGAGCGTGCCGAGCTCGGAGGGGATTCGACCCGGTTTGAAAGAAGGCAGGGGAAGTACACGTCGCCAGAGAAACGGCCTGCCGCATTGAGCGTACTGAAAGCCGGGCGGTTGCCAGAGGCGACCCATGGGCGCGCCGAGCGAGGAGGAGAAAGCGCGAGCAAGTGCTGGAGTCTCTTTGCTTCTGCACCAATAATTCTCGCTCGCAGCCAATCGACTGCTCGCTCGCTGATGGACCCCGAAGTTTTTGCTTTTTATTGGCGACAATTTCTGCTTGTGAACTGTTTTTCGACTACACACTTTTAATACCGACGTCGTACCGCTTCCAGTCGTGTCGATCCCGCGCTGCTTACCGCGCCCATCGAGTGGTGGGCCGCCCATCGTCCTACCTACTCGCGCACAGTCATGCAGCCTGGCAAGTCGTACCGCCGGGTCATCTGGTTCTGTCGAACACTTCTGCACCTTGATGGTAGTATTGCCTCTTCTCCACCCGTCCAAAGTCCCTACATTCACAGCTCTTCGGCCGTTGTAGTCATTCAGCCGCCATGCGACGTCACGACCTCGCCCCTCCGAGTAATGCTCCCATGATGCCCTATCGATCCAGATGGCCATTCACCTTCCTCAGTGAGGATCCATTTCATGTTGTTCGTCGCTGCTCGATGTTCGGCTGCAGCTCCGCCCACACCATGGCGGCAGCAATTTCCATTCGACACTCTTGACTCTCGTTGACTTTACGGAGCCGCATCACGGTCACTAATCGCCTGCTCGTTGCGCTCGGACCTCTCTGTATCCGTATTTCTTTGTGTCGCTTGCGCCCCTTTTCAAATCGTTTCATTCAATCATCATCCGTTCCTCATTCTTGCGTCTTCATGCTCCCTGAGGGCTCGAGGCGGCGTCTTACAGCCCTCGAATTCGTTCGTGGCTCATTGAGATCCTGCGCCTGCAGACTTTTCTGTCTGGGGTCGACCACCAGAACAATTTCTGGCTGCTCCTTGGCTGTGATTCGTCACTACTAGATTGTAGTCTTACTCGCTATTTCGCTTGGCCCCTACCCACCCCGGTCTCTTCGCTGAGCCGGTCGATGATCTCTCTACGCCCCCCTCCCCCTCCCCCCGCCCTTTCTTGCTTTGCTACCGGGCCCTTGGCCTTTCAAATGGTTCCTTTTCCCGGATTATCCAGTTGCTGTGCGACCACTGCATGGCTCGTAATGGCTACTCCATCCCAGCGGCCCGCACTTCTCGGTCCTCGTCTTTGGGCTGTGGCGTCCTTTCTCGATGACCGCCGGTGCCTCCCTGTCTTCCCGTGTTCGCTTGTGTCCGCCTGTGTTCGCCTTTTCGCCTGTGTTCGCCTGTGTTCGCCTGTGTTCGCTTTGTCTCTGGTTACGCCTGTGTTCGCCTTGTCTCGGGTTACGCCTGTGTGCGCCTGTTTACGCCTGTGTTCGCCTTGTCTCTGGTTACACCTGTTTTCGCCTGGTTACGCCTGGTTACGCCGGTGTTCGCTTTGTCTGTGGTAACACTTGGTCTGTGGTTACACCTAGTAATTACGCCTGGTCTGCGGTTACGCCTCTGTTCGCCTTGATTCTGCCTGGGCGCACCGAGTCATCGTTGTCTCCTTCAAAGCGGTCATCCTCAAAGTGGTTGCCTTCCTCTTAAGTGGACGTTTTAAAGCGATCGCACTCCCTTCAAGTCCTCGTCTTCTCTCAGCCGCTTTCTCCTCTGGGTCGCCCTCGGAGAACCACTTGGTTTCATCCTGGTTGGGTGGTCCTGGTTTTCCCAACTCGTCTCGATGAACTCTCATATCTTGGTTGGCTTGATTCCCGGACCTGTTGTAACCCGTGCGCTTCCCTCTCAAAAATCTGGCTCTAAACGCTACGCCTGCGTCAATGAAGTATGCGCAACAATTGCGAAGTGACTTTCATCTCACTTCCCTCCCTTCGTTCGCGACTATGCGTTTTCGTTTCTTCGTTCATTCTCTTCGTTTTTTTCATTCTCTTCGTTCTCCACGGGCTCCCGGCGCTCACCCTGGAGCTCGCCCTTCCTTGCCCGACGCCATGTGCTCCTTTCTCACTTTCACGACCATAACGATTATAACGACCACGACGATTATAACGACCACGACGATTATAACGACCACGACGATTATAACGACCACGACGATTATAACGACCACGACGATTATAACGACCACGACGATTATAACGACCATGACGATTATAACGACCACGACGATTATAACGACCACGACGATTATAACGACTACGGCGTGTTCGACGTCTCTTGCTTTACGACTTCCACGAATTCCAACCATTTTTTCGTCGGAAATTGATGATTCTTGCTCCCCTTTTTTGATTCCGCTTGACAACGTGAAACGGTGACCGCTGATATTCATCACCTTTGACGCCCGGGTCACCCTGTGGTGTGAACACACTCTGATGACTTAATGACCAGGACGAGCGCGACGACTCCTTGCCTGCGGTCTCAAGAAATTCGACAACTGGATGACATCTTCGAGGTCGCGATTTTGCTGGTGTTTCATCACCAAGCTGGCTGCCTGCATCCTCGCATCGCCTCACGCGCTCGTCCAAGCTTTTCTCTGTGGTGTCACGCACATGTGATACATCATCGAACGAGCCCCCCTTCGATCGTGAAGTTTCCGTGTCAACCTCGTCGCGACGGCTATCCTTGGCTGCATCCCGTCTCGCTTGCTCAGGACAACCCCTGTTCATTCCGACGCAATGATCGGCCTCCGGTCACACGCCTCACTCTTTGCCTCTCGAATTCTCGTGTCTTGATGATTATGGAGATCTGCATGCGTGCTAATGCTGCCTTGGCTGGTCGCTGTGGACACCCTCGTGCTCAATCACCTCGCGCGTGCCGTTTTCGCTGAGGTCCCTTGCCCAAAGCTATCCTTTGGTCGGTACTGTTTTCGTCTCTCCTTTTCCGATGCGCTAACAAGGTAATTTTCTCACTTTGATCCGGCTCGTAAAATTTCCGTTAGCAAAGGCGTTGCCATGCGTCGCCTCTCGCGTTCCAGGATTTTCGTTCTCATGAAGATCCACGAGTGTCATGGTGCTTGCTCGGGGTCATTCGTCCACAACCGAATCTGACCACGGCTTCGACTGCCGTCCTCACGTTTGCTCGATTTATTGCACCCACCTATTTCGTCGTCATGTCCCCCTTCCCAACACCAATTGTGCTCGTACCCAATGCTCTCGCTTGCTCCGCCGTCGCTGAGCCCGAGGCCGAAACTGTTTTTTCCCTTCTACCGTCTCTTGTCTCTTCGTCGCGACCAGTGGTTTCGGCCCGATTCGTCATTCGATCCTGTCGTCAGGCATCCAGTTCGCTTGCGTTCACGGTCAATCTCGACTTCCCTTCCGTGTATTCGTTGACCGTCGGTTACCCTTCTCACAGCCGCAGTAAATTCACCTGTTCGATTCGGTACCTAACAGAGGCGACTCCCACGTCCGCAGGTGCTCTATATCCAAGGTTGTTTGTCTCGGAGGTCATATCGAACTCGGAAATCGAATCGCAAGCTTTGCCAGACTTCGGTTTCCAGCTGTCTTCTTTCGCTCTGCTCCATTGGGGTTGCTGTACCCAAAATGCGTTGTTGCTGAAGCCAGAGGGCCGTCCAGGCTTTCTTTTTTGACCTGGTGACCTCGATTTGCTCCTCTCCTCAAGCATCTTCACTCGCCTCAGATTGACCCACCTTTGCCAAGAAGAACCTCGACCCGACTGATTTGTATGCCTCTCGTCATACCTCGAGACATCTCGCCTGACAAGTTTCAGGGTTAATCGGTTCGCGATAACACTTTTCTCGAATGGTGCAATGGCCGGGTGTCCCTTTCCACTCGCACTATGGTCGCTTGCGGCTCAATCCTCGTCTGCGTGACTTTCGACCGCCAGTCTTGGAGTTTTTGAAGTCACTAGTGTGGCGTCACTAATCTTCGTCCTGCTATCAAACACGCTCCTTCTTTCCGCGCGTGGCGATCCAAGTTTGTCATCCGGGTTTGTGATGGCATTTGTCAGCGCCGCTGCGGCTTTCTCCTGCGTAGTTCACCAATACCTCACAAGTCACCAACCGTTCTTGCCTGTCTAGGTATCTCTCTAAGCCGATTTGCTTTCTGACCAGACCAAGTCTTGGCACCCGATAAGCTGGCACAGTCCAGCTGGGTGTCGGCATCACGCGCGATCATTTCGCGGCCTCTCTATGTCGTTCGGGACTTGCTCGTTCCCGTTTCTTGTCGACAGTCCCGCCTGGATTCCGATGATCATTTGGGCTCAGCGATGGTGCTCAATTTTCGATTCACAGCTGCCTGCGCACTGTGTTCCCTCTTGTCTAATGAGTTTGCCCCAAGTCTTTGTTTCCCTTGTGATAATTGACGCTCTCCTTGAGGCTGCACTCCTGTTCTTGCGAAGGTGACGTTCAATATGACGAACTAAACTTCCACCGAATCGGATCAAGTTTCATCTCTTCAGCTTTCTTTCGAGGAGGCGATCTGACCCCATCACGGTTTGACGATTTAATCTCGGCAGATGGCTCGTACCATCCCTTTCGACATTCAGACTTGTTCACCTCGTTCACCTCTTCCACCGCGATCTGATGACTTCGCTCATTCACCTACAGTCTCGTGCGAGCCGCTGCCCGTCTCTTTCAGGGTGCCCGAATTCTCGTGTCTTCTCGACCCGTCCGCCTTCGTTTATGGCCTTCGTTCATGTTCGACCGCCCGTGGATGGGCCATAGCCCCTGTCTCCTGCTGACTAGGAATCCGAGAATTGGTTCCGGGGCATCCAATCATCGCCTCCTGTTGTGGGTTCTCAGCTGGCCCAAACAGGCGTCCCGCTTTGTCCTTCTCTCCGTCGCATCCTGCTCATGGCTCCCGATGCCATCTCAACCCATGTTCGTTCTCGTCTACCCATCGTCAGTGCCGCTGGCGCCGTGCTCACTCGCTGCGGAGTGTCGACCGTCTCTCGTCCTATGCTACTATTCGATTCGGCTTAGGCTCTTCCTCTTTACTAAAGAGCCCTCGCATCTTCTCCCCCACAACACTCCGAGGCACTTGCCCTGTTTCACTGTGACCTCTCTTCACTTCACCTTTGGGAGTTCCACGCTCTCGTGGCTAGTTCGCTCAATGCCTCAGCTATGGTTCGCATCACAGATTGACGTGATACCTGAAGATCTCAGCGACAGGGTTGTACGTCTTCGCTGATCAGTATCTCGCTACTCGCCTACGATCACGTCCCGTGTACTTTAAGATGGTTCTGAATCATCGTTGATAGGACGTTTGAGTTTATTTCTCGTTCCTGTCACCTCGGTTGGATTTCGGGCGCCCGGTAAGTTTCTCTACTTGCTTCAAGTTTCTTAATTCCACTTCAAGGCGCACATGCTGAACTCAATTCGGGCTACCCGGCGTCGTGTCACCGACGCCTCCAAACGGCGTCACGCTTTTTTCTTCCCTCCTATTGTCCCGGAAGGCCATCAGAAAATCTTCTCCTTCCCCGAGCAACGCTGGCACTCGTGGTGGAAGGCTTTGCGCAAGATTCGCAGGGTTCACTCGCACGTCGAAGACACTGCTCACCTCCTCTCCCTGGGCTCTCCCCACCCAGGCGCACAACTTTGGTCAGCAACCCACAGCGAGCTCAACAACCGGTCCGCTTCCTGTGTGATGTGCCTTTCCGATGCCCTCGAGTCTCTCCCCCACCTGGCCATCGGCTGCCCGACCGCGCGCCGCCTCTGGGCCGCCGTCTCTTCCTCCCTCCACCCCGTCTTTGGCGACTTCGTGTGTCCTCTCGCCTCTTGCTCGGAGCGTCGAATTGTGGAACTTCGCATCCTCTTCTTCCATTCGACCTGGAAGCTCTCTCGTCGCCGTCGATTCTCCTCGCAACCTCTGGAGCCGATCACTGAGACGGAGTTCGAGGAGCTTCGGGGTCTATCCAGGGGTGCACGGGTCGCCTCGCTTCTCTGTAACGTTTCCAAAGGGGGTTTTAGTGGGTATGGTGGACTCTGGCTAAAGGATCGATGAGTGTCCACACTACTGGCCTAGCCAGTGTGCTTAATGCATTTCCTCCGACTTTTCCGAAGATTTTCTAGGTACTAATATAAATGTGCTGTAATTGAAATCTATCAAATAAAAATATAAAAAGTGTTTGGGCTGGGGGCCGAGCTCCTCCTTCAAACCCTTGCTTCCGTGTGGGAAGAGTCGATACATCAACCCTACATGGCCAACGCCACACGTGACTCGGCAGATGTATCGACTTTGGCCAAGCCGCGCTAGAGCGGTATCACTGGATGCAGAAAATCACATGCAAAAATTATGGCAGTAATCTCGATTCGTCACATGCACTACATCTAATAAGCGAGCGTGAACGGCAGGCTAACACTAACTCAAGCTGACCACTGGCACGGAGCAGGGAACGGCCAGAAAGTCTGGGGACTCTTTAACTCAAAGATCTGTCACCCCCTTTTTGTTTCATGGCAAGCCAGAGAGAGATCAAACTCGTTATGGAAGAACCAGGCTAGATCCTCACATCAATAATTACAGACTGTTCTGCCAAACAGAAACAACAGAAGAAGAAAAGCAAAAGAAAGAAGACAAGAGAAAAAGAACAAGAAGCGCCCTTTTTGTTCTCTGCATCGAAGTCACCGAGGTCAGCCCGCAGCGGTTAATATAGGATCACCTTCATCGTCAACCCAAACGAGATGGGCGGCCAGCAGAAACCTGTCGTCTTCCTGCCCCAGACGAGCCATGGCGACGGTCACCAAGCCGAGTAAACTTCGAACCCGAAGGGCGTAATGGCTATCGCACGAAACTCGGATGAGATCTGGCCAGTCCAACTGCGGAGCTGACACGGGAATCGATCGGAAGGTGCATTTTGCGTTGAGCTGGCCGACATCTGTTCGGCCACCCAAACTTTTCAAAATCGACCAAAGTGCACGCACTCGCATCTCCGTCCAGGCAATTGTGGGTAGCAGGTCATGTCGCAGTCCGCGCTTGGTGTTCTTCGTGGTCGAGCGCGTCACGGGATCAACCAGGACTCTGGTCGAATCTGGAGGAAGCCCAGAATGATGCGCCGCCCATTCTGATACCGATGTATGTGGGATAGGCAGAGAATTTGCTACTGGAACAAGCCATGCGCCACGGCGGCCCAGACCCAGTCTGCTCATGGCCTCACCGGTTGGCAGGGTGCCGCCTCGCCGAGTTTCATCGTGCACCTTTGACGATTCGAGGGCGCTGTGCCTCGTGAGTGCAACACCACCGTCGACGAAAGAATGTGCAATTCTGCTTGCATGGGTCCTCGCCGCCTCCTCCTGATTCGGCCACAAACGCTCGACGGTGAAGTACGGCTGTGGCACCAAAATTTAAATTAGCCATATGAGGTCTAGCCACATGAAGTCGCCCACATATGTGCTCGAGGCGCTAACACAGGCTGACAGACTCACAGGCGTGACACATCGGCGCAGTAAGCCCTGTATCAAGTGGCGACGATATGTAATCGGGGCCAAGAGCGGAGATGCAATTTCGACCGATGACGATTCTGTGTCCGCTGAGAGAATTCGGCCGGTCTGCACGTTCGGACCCGGGGCGTCGCCGCGAGATACTAGTACGAGATAACCAAGCTGGGGCAGGTAAGCGAGCGCAAAACCTCTGGCTTGTGGTCAAATTGAGAGAAACCCACTGGTTTGGGGCTTGGGATACGGCAGTACTTGCTTCGCCGGACGGAGCAAGGCATGGGACAAGGTGATTCGCGCTCGATCGGGAGCGCTTGGTCGTACTTGATCCGCCTGAGTCCAAAGCCATACGGAAGTTGTGCATGCGGTTGACCTAATATCTTTCATGGTTGCGAAGTAGCATTCAGAGTAGAGGTTCGGCTGAGTGCGAGATTGTGCCAGAGGCGAGCCTGTCGAGTTGGGTGCCTCGTCTGGTCCCGCGAGCTACACCGCTTATAGTGCTGACGATCGAGGACGGAAAGTCCCGCAGGTTCTGAGTCGTCGGCTGATGATGCGTTCCATGCAGCTGTGCGGAGCTGTGTGAAGAGTGGGGCAGACGATGGAGGGCGGGTCCCAACTGAGAAATCACCGGAAGCACACACTTGATGCTGATTCGAACCTAGCTAGAGGTTGGCAGGACCAGGGAAAGCTCAGCCCACTGCAATGTGCGTCCGGAAAATCGGGGTTTTTCGGCCAATTTGCGCCCTCGAAGTTGCTCCGAAAACGGTCGATTTGCACCCAAATTGGGACGCACATAGGATTTGTCAGCAATGAAAAAAAGAGGAATTTGCGAAGCACTCTGAAAATCGTTCTATTCTTGCTGGAAACCCGAAAAATCGCCGCGAAAGCATTAACGTCGAACGCGCTTCGACATGAGGCTGCTGGGAGCCGGTGGTACGAGTTGCCTTCTGCCTGGCTCGCCGGGCTCGGCGACAGGGGACATTGCCGCAAGACTGCTGGCCTGTGATCTCGAGCACGTCCCGGCCAAGGTCAAGAAATCCACCTGGTGTTGGCCGGGGAGCATTATCGGCACCAGGTCTTGCGTTGGCGACGTTCAGGCGGTGGAATTGCGGCGGCGGCGTGTCCCCAGTGTTTTGACCGGAGGTCAGGGGTCTAAGCACGGTAAATGTCTTTGAGCAAGACTAGCAGGGATCTGTGAATTAAGACTTCAAACTCATTACAGAGATACTGTCAGGCTAATGTGAAACAGGGCGAAATTTCGCTGTGTGCGCAATACACCAGTTCGGGTGCGCTCGGGCTGCTCGGAGTGCTCAGCGGCCCCGGCGGATCGGCGCCGAGCTAGACGCTCGAACCCTCAGTTTTGCTCCCATTTGTGACGCACATCGCTTTTCTTGCCCTCCGAAATTGGCACTTTGCACCCAGCTTAGGACGCGGTTCGTGGAAAACGGAGGTCGATTTGCGCCTTTTCGCGGACGCACATGTGGCTGAGCTTTCCCGGGTCCCAGGTTGGCTGGCGTTACACGCGCGCACCACCGCGCATCCGAGTCCAGGGCTTCGCTCTAGGTAAAATGTGCACGGACCTCCTATATCCATCTTTCATCTATCTATAGGGGCATAGATGATAGATAGATAGATGAGCTCGATTGGTAACTAGGCAGATATCTAAACGATCTATCAGCGAACAGAAGCTGTGGAGACAGGATGTAAATGATTAGACGTGTGCATGTGTATCCGCTTTTGGGGGGCGGACCGAGGGCCCGCGAAGCCGACAAGTTGGCCTTCCCGAAGCCACTCGGAGAGCTTGGCCGCGGTCAGCTCCGAGTCCAGAGGCCGCTCTGCGGCCGGGTCCGGTCTCGGAAGCAATCGAAACATCCAGAGCGTGTATACAAGATAAGTGTCATACATCACCGTTGAAACGACATTGTGACAGACCTGAAGGCCGGTAACTCGCGAGTGGCGATCGTCGGAGCTTGAGGACTCGGAGGTGGAGACTTCAGACAGCAGTGAGGACCTCCTGGCTTAGCACCAGGTGTTTTCGCAACAAATGAACCACTCTGGCCTTTACTTATTCGTGATTTTTCAAACCTACCTTCGACTCATCCACGAAAAGAACATACCCTTTTTCGCAGTCTCTCTCGCTCTTTCTTGGTCTGTCATCTTATGGCTATCTTCTTCTTCTTCTTCTTCCGGCGGCAGTCGAAACTGGTGGTGCAGGCCTTGGCTTCGGAGGACGAGTAAGGAAAACGAAGGGGGTCTGCAATATCTAAATACGCACATCTATGCTTCCTAGTATAGATGGATACGTTCACGTAGATATTCTAGGTACTATTATAATTGTGCTGTAATTGAAATCTATCAAATAAAAAAATAAAAAAGATATTAGATATCTAGAGAGATATCTGCATGGTAGTAAACTATGCAGATATCTGCCAGATATCTACATCTTTCATCTATCTGACCTACTGTAGTTGACAGATAGATAGATAGAGGGGAAAACGGTGATTTTACAGATACATAATAGATATCTACGTCCATATCTTACCTAGAGCGAAGCCCTGCATCTGACCAGTTCTGACCAGATCTGACCGGCCTGACCACCGCGCACTTTGGTGGAGCTGGTGAGGGTGAGTGCAGTGTGAGTGCTGCCTCCGCCACAGGCCGTCCCTCCACGGATTTTTGGCTAACCCAACGCTACCCAACGCGGCCCGCAAGGCCCCGCAACGGCCTCCCAGACTGAACACCTGTTTCAACGATCGGCGCCGGCCAGCCTTCTCCCCGTGTCTGCTTTCTCCCGAACGCAGCATACCCATACCATGACATCTTCATCGGCACCCGATAATGCGAACCCGGTCGTACACGCGACGCCTTCGTCGAACCGCCGTCGATCTCAAGCCCGAGTTCGTCACCTCGTACTCGATGACGACGACGACGACTGGCTGACGATGACGCCCAATGCCGCCTTCGGTGCCACGCCCCCGCAATCGATGCACGATGTTGTTGTCCCCAGCGTAGAATCACCGCCAGGTCTCACAGAGGCCATCGATTCCGACGAGATATTCGGTGAGCCCCCCTCGTCGATGGGATCTTGTGGGCCGAGCACGTGATGATGAGAGCTTGGAGCGACTGACCGTCACCGCTCGATGCGGTCGTTGCTCGCTACAACAGATCTGATCCGATCTATCACGGATCCCGAACATCCTCTGACCCTCGAACAGCTCGCCGTCGTCTCGGCACCGCAAATTCACGTGACCGACGGCACTCACCCCCGTGTCGTCGTCGAATTCACGCCGACAATACCCCACTGTTCGATGGCTACCCTCATTGGTAAGCTCCGTCGCATGTGCCGTCACAGCTATTGATCCGTCTCCATCCCGCGGATGGTCTTTGTTGGTATGGCTCGAAGCTCACATCGCGGTGGTGTGTGGGTAGGCCTCTCATTGAGAGTCCGATTGCTGCGAAGTTTGCCCGAGCGTTTCAAGGTCGATATCAAGGTCAAGGAGGGCTCTCACCAGAGCGAAAATGCAGGCATGTGGACCCACGGATTGTATCAAACCCTACCGCAGAATTCGATTTTCCCGTGTATTGACTGCAACGCATTTGGCACTATATTCCGCAGTCAACAAGCAATTGAACGACAAGGAGCGAGTCGCCGGTGAGTCCGACGTCTGCCGAGCATTCGACCCCTTTCCCTACGTGCCATCCACTGAAGCGATTCTTGCAAACCTTTTCATGACGATTTAATTTGGCCTGACTCAGCCGCCCTTGAAAACTCGCACCTGGTCTCGGTCGTTCAGCAATGCCTATCGACTGCGGATCATCGCGGCCGAGTTCACTAGAGGTCATCTGGTCGAGGAGCGCGACCAGAGTGGTCGCTTACCTTTACAGCAGTTGCGCTCGACTCTGCATGTGCGTTGCCCGATCGACCCTGTCGGTTATGCAACCGGTATCCAAACAATAATCATCGAAATGTACCGCTAATGCATTGGTTCGTCGACATCCGAAGACATGCCATAGTGTGGTCGCCCTCGTGCGTTACCCCAAGTGTGTTCCCAACCTTTTCATTTCCGCACGCAGAGCAGGCATGGGATGTATAGTGTAATTGTACCGAGTATATTTCTCCTGTCCCCACAAACATGGTCCGCGCAGTATTCAGTCAGGCTTGCATGACCCAGACGGCCTCAACCGCTCGCTAAAGCTGGCGTAGCCGCCGACGCCTTTGCCCGCCATTGCCAATGCTTTCAGGAGATGCAATGCCTTTAGGAATTCACGTGACGCGTTCCATCATCAATCATGAAAGCCGTACCTTGTCAAGTTGACGAGCGCGCTCAACCAACCCATTGAGAGAGCTTCCATACCTCCCACTTCCAGCGCCAGTTTCTCCTAGCGGCCTTGAGCGCGGGCCACATCATTCGAGCGGTAGCCCTCCAGAGTTGCGCGTTGTACGATTGGTAGGCATGCTTGGTCGCGGCAAGGTGTTGCGCATAAAAGGGGGACAGGTCAATGTCTTGCTCGGCGCGGCCGACCTGGGGATGATGTTGGCACAGCCAGCGGTCCCTTGCGGCGAGGAAGTCGGCGTTTGTGCGCGCCCAAAAGTCTTGGTTGAAAGCGTCGAGACGGTAGAGATTGAGACGGTACTCGAGATCCTGGGCGTAAAATTTGGCCTTGAGCAATTGAAGGCGATGTTGTCGTGCTGCGAATGAAGACGACGGCGATAAAGAAGGAGACGACGATGGCGATGTCGAGGGGAACTCAGCGAGAGAGTAAGGGTGCTGGGACCTCGCTGTCGGCGGAGAGTCGTGCAGTTCCGGGAACAAGGGCGCATAGTAGACTGGACGCAGGTTCGACAGTGGGCAAGGTGCACCGACGAGGTCGCGAGTCGGTGGTTTGGCTGCCGTGGTCGCGGGGGTCGCGAGATTCCATGGTGCAGGAGGTCGGTACCGTCGCCGCACGCCGGAGGGAGCCTTGGTAGCCATGACCAGCTGGTGGGCGAGCTCCGTGGGATGCCCCGGCATACGCAATAAGTCTCCCGACAGCCGATCTCAGGGTGAAAAATGTGACACCGTTTGAAGCGCAGTCGAGGGCAAGTCCCTTGGATCCTGGTGAACGAATCGCGCCGAATGAAGGCGGACAAAGGCTAAAGCATGCTCTCAGGTTGCTTGCGCGGCTTGGCCTCTTCCCTGTCACTTCCATCGCTCCGTCGCTGCATATCGCGCAGGTGGGGCCCTCTCTCACCCCACATCAGGTGGACTCACCACACCACTTCAACCACCACTTCAAGCCACCTCACGTCGCGGCAACGCCAGACCATACCACGCCACGCTCGGCCGTCCTGAGTCTGCCGCCTCGATCCGGCGACAATGGAGCATCTTCGACCCGAGTTCGATCCCAACAAGATTGTGGTCGCTCAGTTGCGCAACATTCTTTTACGACATGACGTCAGTATATAGTAATCCCATTGCTCGTGCTGCCTCCCACCCCCTGCGCTTCCTTTTGGGTACTATCGATCGGTCGACTGAACGCCCGGCGGTGTGCCCCCATTTCGTGCCATCAGGTCCCCTGGCCTGCCAATGCCAAGAAAACTCAGTTAGTCGCGCTGTACGAGTCGCATATACGCCCACAAGCACCAGTAAGTCGAAACAACACCGGATCGCCTTGCTCGGACTCTGTCCCACTGGTCGCTCGCCAAATCCGGGGGGGGACTCGACCGCTCACGGCAAACGAGATGTTCATCTCTTTAGATGCTGTTACGCGAGTCGCTCGGCGTCAAGGCCTCGGACTACGGTATCCTCGACGGTGAATCACGAGACGGTGCTTCGCTCGCTGAGCTTGACACCGCCTCAGACGGCTCTGACCCCGATCACCGCCGAACAAGACCGAAATCGAGATCGTTAGGTCTCAAGCAGGATGCTCGTCCCCAGAAACGCGCTTTACCTGCAACCAGTGTTTCCGGACGGGTGCTCATGCCGAAACGCAAGAAGGACAGCGCAGAAGATGCAGACGAGCGAGAGCAACACCGCCTTGTCGAGGTAATGGTCGCCCTAGGGGCGCTACTCGACTCAGCACGAGGCTGAGCTGACGCGATGAACGATGGCGCTGATGCCTTGCCAAGCACATTCCGCTCACACAGTTCCCTGCTCATAAATCTGGGTCAGGGCGGCCGTCAGGTTCCACAACTGGGATTGGTGACTTGGAACTGAATGCGCAGGGCGCATCGCGGCCTACGGCTAGCGCCAGGCAGCGGACGACCCACCTGACCAACACGAGCTCGAGCCCGCGAGCGTCAACAAATACACCCCGCCGGTCTCTCAACTACGATTCAAGCGGCGAAGCAGGATTCTCGGACTACAACCCCTTTCAATCCGGGTCCGAGGACACACCAGAGCGCAAACCACGGCGCAAGGTCAGCGGTTCACCTGCCTTTCTGCCTTTCTGCCTCAGAACCCGATCTTTTCTGACATATCACAACTGCATACTGCATGCTCAGGCATCTCTGGGTCCCGGTAAATCACGCGTGGTGGATAATGACGAGACGGCACACGCCGACAGTCCACTAAGCAGCAACAATCGCCCTGCGAAGAATCTCTCACTTCCTGCGCCCACCATGTTGAATGCCCCAACCGCCGGGGGTCAGCATCAGCTGTCGAGTGGCGCAGCCGGGGGCTCGAGTGGTCGTGTCGCCCTTCCTGGACGCCGCTATGTAGCCCCTCGGCAATCAATCAGGGATACTCCTGACGAAGTCTTCGCACTCGAGAAAGAGCTAGAAGCGCTCGACCGCCTGGATCAAGATACCGAGTGTGCTCAGATCGGTGGCTCAAGCCAAGAGTCCAAAGACTACATCAACGCGTACGCTTACGATGGCTCATCCAGCTCTGCGTCTGAGCTTGAAGGACAAATCGTCGACGCTTCGAAGGACGGGGCTTCCCGGTTGGGCAACGCCACCGACTCTGTTTTGCGCCGATTCACAGCTCCACCAATGCGAACTTCGCCCCTCGCCACCGCTGGCTCACTTTCAGCTCAAATCAATGCAAAGAATAGCTCAATGAGACGTCAAATATTTACCGCTTTGCTCTCGCTGTTACTGCTCGCGTTTGCCCTGTGGTGGCGTGAGGAAAAGCTTAACATTGGTTTTTGCGACACCCAAACCACTCACAATGCACTCAGCTCCTCGCGCTCGGACTCGCTTGTACCACGCTCCTTCGCACCGCATTGGTCATCCACGTGGCTCACCAAGATCTCCCCAGACGTTTGGCGGCGGATGGACCAGATCCATCTCCGGCCCTCCTGCGTTGTGTGTCCGAGCCATGGCATTTGTGATGGCGGCCAATTTTTGGGTTGCGAACCGGACTACATCATCCGACCGCATCCTTTACGCCTCGGAGGTCTTATCCCACTTGCTCCGAGATGTGACCCCGACTCTGACAAGCTCATGCTTATTGCGGTGCGGGCGAGCCGTCTTGCCGCCCGCCTCCGCGCTCACCGTGGCAATGTGATCTGCGGCCGTTCGTCAAGGCGCGGAATGGACAAGGTCCCAGAAGTACATTTGCACGGCGTTTGCTCTGAAGACATTGCTCGCTGGGCTAAGGAAGACAACAGCTTATCCCCATCGCCGCTTGACGAGAACCATATCGAAGATCTGAACAAGTTGGCCTTGCGTGACCTCCAAGACCATGGTGAAGTGCTCGCAATGGTGGACAGGTGTGCCAGCGCCCCCTGACAACTGGCTGACGTTCTAGGCTGACCGTGGCGCGGTTCTTGACTGCTTTTTCTAAACAAGGGACAAAATTTGGTACGCGGCAACTTCCGCAGACATGCCTCTCAGGTGCAAATTGCGTCTAGCGGCTTGGCGTCAAGCTCGTGAGCATACCGGCCTGCTCACAGGTCAGTGTCTGCACCACGATATGCGTAAGCTCAGGTCACGCAGCTGATCCAAACTCGCTCTCGTCTCTCCTAGCACTGCTTGCGATGATTGCAACATGCTTGTACGCGCGGTTGGCCTGGGCTCGCCATGTCCATGAAGCCTCTCACCTTCATCGATTGGTGCACTCCGCGTTAGTTCTCTTGAGAAAGCAGGTAAGTCCCTTGCCGCGTCGACGATGTTTTCTTCCTGGTGGCGTCAAATATTCATCTTACATTGACCGCAGGCCGAGCAAAGCCGAATTGAAGGGGTCGTTACTTCTGAACCGGCGATCGCGCAGTCACACCTCCGTGATCTTATTCTGCAGGAAGAACACTCGCCAGCTAGAAGGGAGCGTCTATGGACCCAAGTTGCGCGCGTAGTTGAAGGCAACGCGAATGTTCGAGCAAAGGAGGTCGAACTTGCGGGCGAAGAGCTGCGCGCCTGGGAGTGGACTGGCAAGATCGATCGGACAGACGCTATGGAGGAGGAGATGATGGAGCGCAAGAGCCTGAAACGCATTTTGTGATTTGACTTGAATGCTCACAGCCGGGCGCGTGGGTAGATCCGAGTCGATGCGGGCCTATGTGCATTGCAACTGTCAAGTCCGGCCACCTCACAGCCTGTCCCTCAAAGTGAAATGTTCAAGCGCGTGCCTGCCCCGCTCGTCTAAAAAGACCTCCGAATCGGTCGGTACGCCGTAGAAATCGTGAGGGGCATCCGGTCGGGACGGTTCGGTGACCGAAATTTCACTGCCATTGAATGTGTGCTTAGTGCTGCTGGCGGCCCAGCCTTGACTCGCTGCTGGTCCCAGTAGTCCTCTTGCGCCCGTGCGCGGCATCTCGAACGCGTCGTCGTTGACCCAGGAGTCCACGGTGTGAACCTCAAGCCGCTGTAGCCGCTCCTTGCGTCTGAGCGTTCGATAGCGCAGTAGCGCTGTGGAAATAATGACGAGCAGAATTAAAATTCCTGCACCGACCAGTACGCCAACGAATCCAGTGTACGATCCCGCGATCTTCGGGCCTAGTGCAATGAAAGACTGGCATCAGCGATCGAGTTTCATTCCGGTGTTCAGCCAAGCTGAGCCCCTCAAGAGCTTCGTGCAAGCTCAGGTAGTTATGATGCACCCGTGTATGTCGAGGAGGGGGGAGCTGCTTCATATGTCGTTGCGGTGGCTGTGAGGAGAAGGACGGCTCGTGGGCGAGCGTGAGCTCCCGGGTAGGTTGGCGATGTGTGCCCATGTGAGCAAGGTACTGACGGTTCTGGGTCGGATCACCTGCTGCCACTCCTCCTCGGGACCAGAGGATTCGAGACATGGCGTTGAAGAGATGAGGCGTCCACGAATGAAGTGTATCGGGGACGAGTCTCGGAGAGTGGGGTTGGACGATGAGGGTTTGTGAGGGGTCGTGAGCAGCTAAGACAATGTTATGGTTGATGGGGTCTGAAACAGAGCAGGCGTTCCTGAATGAGTCCACTGTGGGCCTACCACAGGTGGGGGAGCGAGAGATATGAGGAGAGTAGAAGTGAGCAGCGAGGCTGGGACCCGTCCGCCGACAGGTCAAGAGGCGGCATCAAAGGCACAGCTAGGGACTGCATCAAAACTCTGTAGCTTTTTTTTTTTTTTTTTTTTTGGATAGATTTCAATAACAGCACATTTATCTTAGCTCACTACTATTTTCATCAACACCCTGAATACAAAATGAGATCACGGGCTAGCACGGGCTGCCATAGGCGCATAGGCTGCCAGACGCGGCAAGCTGACGCTGCAACCTCTCATCGCTCAACCTCCTCAATCCAACTCGTTTCGGTTCAAGCTCCGACTAGCTCCAGCCTATTTTCCAGAAAGCTGGCTCATTAGCCCACGCTGTCGAACGCGAGTTTGTCTCGCCACAATCATCCCCACAAGTCCCCCATCTGTCGCGTTGTGCGTAGTCCCGCCGCGCGGTCCACTCCTCGGGCTTGACGATTGACAGTCCTGTCGGCCGCTGTCACACAAGACTTCCCGAGGGCTTAGCAGGCTCTCGAAAATACGGCATCCGTTGCGACCGGTCTCTTGGACTGGGCTGAATATACCTGCGTGAGTTTGGGGCGGCGAGCCATCCGCGAGTGACGTTCGTGCATCTGCTCACGCGATACCCGCGCCGGTCTCGCAGCTTCGCACCCTAGCCATGGTCAGCACTGCCAAAACGCTCGCTTGTCTGGCCATGCTACTAGCGCCTCGGAAGACTGTGGGTTCCGTCGGAGATCAGTCGCCTTCGTACCAGCGCTGCGTCGAGACTTGCGCAAACAAGTGTCCGCGTCCGACCCCGTTCCTCTGGTCGTGCCGAGATGACTGCCAGTATCGCTGCACGCAACGCTTGACCGATCTCTCGCTTCGATCGCTCGAATCGATCGACACTCGAAAATCTGGCGCCGACTTGGAGGGCCTCCCACTCGGCGTACAGGTGCAGTACCATGGCAAATGGGCGTTTCATCGGCTTGTCGGGCCCGTGAAGATCCAAGAGCCACTGTCGGTTGTTTTCTCGCTCGGCAATCTCGTCGCCCATCACCGGGGCCTGTCGAGGCTATCCAAGCAATCTAATTTCCCTCACAACCCATCTCAAAGCCTCAGATTTGTCTACCGGATATATGCCACCTTCGGTATCAATGCCTGGATCTGGTCCTGTGTCTTCCATACCCGCGACGTACCATGGACCGAGAAAGCCGACTACTTCGCCGCGGCGGCGCTGATAATCTGCAGTCTGTGGACAGCGATGATGCGCATTGGCGGTCTGTCGTTTTCGCGTGCGGCCCCAACAAAGTGGATGGCATTGGCTTGGACCGCGGTGTGCGCCTTTGTGGTGATCGCGCACTGCTATTATTTGTCACACAAGGAACGCTTCGACTATGGCTACAACATGAGGTTCAATGTCGCCACGGCGCTCACCACGATTCTCCTCTGGGCTGCCTGGTCTTTTTACCATTGTCTCATTATCGAACCGTTCCCAGCAAAAGAACGGAGTTCGTTCCAGGTGGTGGGGCACCCAGCAACAGCAACGCAATCGAAAACTGCGCGAGCTCCACATGCACGCATGTCTTTGCTCCCATTGGTGCTGCTGCCTTTGTTAACGTCACTCGAACTTCTGGACTTTGCGCCAATAGGGGTCTTTGGGTTGCGACTATTGGATGCGCATGCTCTGTGGCATGCGAGCACCATCCCCGTTGTGAGCCTGTGGTATCGATTTTTGTTGGAAGACGTGCGATGGGTTGAGTGCAGACAGTAATGCTCTTTATAATTGCATGCAGTTTGCTTGAAATTGAAGCCCATTCCTGCATATGCCCACGCCCCCCTCCCCACAAATATGTGCCGGGACGTGTTGGCCAAGCTTAAGGCGGCGCCAGTGAGCCCGACAAGCGTGTCTGCTACAATTGCCACAAAACCGGTCACTTGCACCCCAAATGTCTCATTCTACCTCGCTTGGTCGCGTTCACATGGTGACCACTGAGAACACAAGCTCGAGGAAGGCAAACTCGTCGAGGAAATGAGCGGTCACGGTGGGGATTTCTGAACAGACGGTATGATGTTGGGACAGTTGTATCGTCGAATTTTCACCATGTCTCATTTCCCCGACGTTGTGACAGCAGCCGACTTGCCCCGAATGCCCAGAATATTTGGTCCGGTCCGAGTCGCGTCTCGTCGTTGTGCGATCCAGCTCTCGGTGCGATAGGGGCCCATCTCGACAGTGGAATCGAAGGCCAAGGAACCAAGGATCGACAAATCCGGCAAAAATTCTCCTACGTTGCTCATTGCCGTCTGGAATCATCATTACTTGCCTTCTCGACACGGGTTCCGAGATCGATTTGCTAGATTAAGGCGTCATCGAAGCGGAAGGTCTTGAGATGCTCCGCCTCATCGCGCCCACACACACACACACACACATACACATACACATATATAAAAAGAGCTACAACCAAACAACCCAAGACCAACCAACACTCCTGAAGAACATCAGTAGTGCCGATGATCCAGGCGGCACCCCCCCGCCTGGTGTACTCGTTCCATCGTCGCCGCCGGGTAGACGCATCCCTCAACAAGATGCGTCCTCCGCAAACCTCATCCGACCGGTCAAGTCCGCCTCAGTCGTCACCTCTGCAATGGCAGCCACAGCTGCTCACGAGCTGACGATGCAGCAACAGCAACAACAAGCCGACCTCATCGCTCGCTTCTACAAGGAGCTTAACATCGTCCCCGGCCCCAACGCGGGTCGAATGCTTCACGTCTACTACCACCACTCCTCGTATTTACCCAACTCGGCCCTGGCGATGAAGGACGCCTCGAGGAAGATGAAAGGCTCTGCAACCGATTACCGTGACGAAGTCCAACCCCAAACGATCCGTATCACCCTCAGTCTGGCAACTCACAAATCACTTCCCCGCGCCGACGTCGAGACGGCGCTTATCTCACATTTTGACACGGCCAAGCCCCAGGCGATGTGCCTCTTCACCATTCCCACTTCTAAAAAGCTCGGATCCGAGTTTGACCATCTCCTCTCCGATATTTCCGGTATTTCGCCTCGCGTCATCCCTGCAGACCCGACCAAAGGGCGCATCCACGCGTTGCACACGTACGACATCCACTTCCGAAACGGCGAGGCCTTCACCCGTGCCTCGACACTTCCGCCCTTCAAGTTCAGGGGCTTGCCGACGGTGATGACGCTCCCCCATTCTCCCATCGACAGGCTGGTCGAGATCAGGCTCCACTTTCAGGCTGACGGAACCGACCCTGACTACTGGCTAAACGGCATGCGCGTTGCTCTCCACAAGAGTTCCGTGGCTTACAACAAAACCTGGGGAACGAAGATCGCCACCCCGGAGATCCTACACTTCCAGCGCAATCTTGAGGTTGTGGCTGGCACTCCGGACAAGCTCGTGTTCAAGGGCGATTACTGATGTTACGTGCAACTCCCGGAGGAAGCGATGACCGACGTTGACTTCAACACCTTTTTGCCGGTCCACCTCACCACCAAGAATGGAGCAGTGGTCGCACTCAACAATGATCTTCAGGTGGGCTTCTGCGGCTACTGTCGCCGTCCAGGTCACGTTCGATCCGCGTGTCCGATCTTCCAGGCCAAGACTCAACGACAGGTTGTCGGTCTTAATCGCGCGGCCGCCTCAAACCCAAAAGCAAATGATGGGTGGGCGATGGCTACCCACGGGAAGAAGCACCGACTCGATGACAACCGCAGTCCTGCTACGGGTCCCAACGTGGTGACCCTCTCAAACGTCTTTGCTGGATTGGAAGACGAAAGTCTGGAAGAGGAGGATAAGGAGGATAAGGAGGAGGAAGCAGAGGATGAGCTTGAGCAAAGGGACGGTGATAGGGTGCGGGCCGAGAAGGAGGACAACGGCGAGGACGAGGAGGCGGCAGAAGCAATGGAAGTAGAGCAGGGGCTAGTGTCCGGTTCGAGCCCTGCACCATCAAGGGAGCCCAAGGCCACTAAATCCAACAGCAATGGATTGGGGGTGGCCCTATCGACACCGTCATCGTCGCACTCGGGCTCGTCAGATCTCACTTCTGGTTCATCGTCAACATCCCTTCTGGCCGCGACTCCGCCGACGTCGCCTCGTCCCAGGCGTGCTGCGCCTTACGAACGTCCGATGACTCGGCCCTTGAAGGGGATGGTGCTGGCGCCTTCCCCCTTGTCCTCTGGTTCAGTGTCCTTGATGGACACCAATTAAGTACTACCCAAAATGATTGTACCACCACCTCGACCTGCTGTGATCCAGCTCCATCTCCTCACTTTCAATTTAAACTCTATTGCTGACTCAGCCCTCCAGGAGCGTTTCCTAGTCTACCTCGCTTCCCTTTCTCCACCTCCTTCCATTGTATTTGTACAGGAACACGGGCTGAAGAGTCAATCACAACGGGAGCGGTTCGAGCGATGTTGGAAAGGGCGGGTGTTCTTCAGAGACCTCGTTGCTACCCTCATCCCGGAGCGCTCACGCCTGTACGACCTTCCTACCACTGTCCGAAACCGTCCCGATCCTCGGATACTTACTATCGACTACTTGTTGGATTCGCAGAAATATCAGTTCGTGAATTACTATGCCCCCGCGAGGCCGATGGAACGAATGGCCCACTTCAGCACTTTCTCGCTCAACCGGGAACCCGATACGACCATCAGGATCATCGCTGGAGACTTGAACGACTGCCCGAACCTTGCCGTCGATCGGAAGTCGGTGTCTCCTGGACCACGCCCCGCGTCCCAAGCCACCCACTGGCGTACTCTCATCGGGCGGATCCCCTACTCTGTGGTTGATACCATCCGGTACCTGCATCCCCACGCGAGACAATTCAGCCGGCCGCATCGGCAGAAGGGCGTCATCAAGTCCTGGTCGCGAATTGATCACATTCTCCTGTCGGAACAGCATGCTCATCTGCTGGTCTCGGGGACTACTTTCGTCGATGCGCCACTCTCGGACCATCGACCCGTGTCTGACGATTGCTTGCCCATCCGCTGAAAGCTCCACGGCCGTTCCTTCGCTCCCGGAAACGTCTTCCCAACTTTTTCGGGTCAACACCCGAGTCTATGCGGACGAGGCCTTTGCAGCTCGCATTCCCTTCATCATCGACGCATCGCGCAGGTCTCACCCACTTGATCCGCTTGCTGCCTTCGAGGAAGCGATGGCTCGACTCAAAATTGCCTCAAGCGACCATGCCCGCCACCTGAATCGCCAGTTCTTGACGATGAAGGCGGCACTCGAACGTCGAACCCACGAGCTGGAGGCACTCCCTGTGCTTGATGATCAAAAGCGAGCGGAATGGCAAGATTCGGTCTCCATGAACAAGCGATTGATCCTCGAACGAGCCCGTCAACTAAGGATTCGCGCACACATTCCAGAACTCAGCTCGGAGGAGCCGCTCTCGCACACTGTCCACGCCCGTCTTGCTGGACGAAGAACGACCATCAAGATTGATGCACTCCGCCTAGCGGATGAGTCGATCTCAACGGATCTTGTCAAGTGTCTTGAACATATTCAAACCCATTTCCAAAGCCACCACACGCCGGATGATCGGGACGTCGGCCAAGTCGAAGATGCTCGCTCTTACCCTTCTTGATCCTGTGCGATCCGCCTTACCGCGGTCAACCAAGCACTCCGATTCGAGGTTCATGAGGTCGATGACTCAGCGGCACTCAAAGCTACTCGAGGAGCCCTTCACTGCTGACGAATTCGTGGAGGCAATAGGCAAAACCGACAAGGGCCGAAGTCCGGGGGCAAGTGGGCTTCCGTACGAAATGTATCAATCCTCTCCGACCGTCTTTGCGGAGCTGCTAGCGTCAACTTGCAACGAGGCGTGGATGAAAGGCGCTCTGCCTGACTCGATGACATCCGGGATCGTCCGCCTGCTCAAGAAGCCAAAGCCCGACGCTGACTACACAAACCTCAAGTACTATCGTCCAATCACGCTTCGCGAGTGCTCGTACAAGCTGATGTCCAAGGTCCTCGTGGCAAGGCTGAACAAGGTGCTGCCATCCGTTCTTCCGCCCTCGCAACATGGTTTCATGCCTGGTCGAAAGGCTTCAGATGCGGGAAGTCATTTGTCCCTGCTACTTGAACAAATCCGTACTCTTGACCTTGCTGACTCGGCTCTTCTGTCGCTTGATCAAGAAAGCGCTTACGATCTGGTTGATCATGACTGGATTATCAGCGTTTTTCGAGCGATAGGAGCACCGGAACGCTTCCTAGGTCTCCTTGGCGTTATCTACGGATCAGTGTCGCTTCGCTACATCATCAATGGATACCTCACGGGCGTCGTGCACATGCTTTGTGGCCTTGGTCAGGGAGACCCGGTGAGTTGCCCTATCTGGAACGTGTGTTTTCAACCCTATCTCGACGCTCTGGTGAGGAGGAAAATTGCCCTTGATCTGTGTGCAGTTCTTCTTCCAACCCGGGCTACAATCCTCACCCATCTGGCCTTTGCGGACGATGCGATTGTGCTCGTCTCGTCGCCGGCCGCCCTCGGTCTACTGGCGGGTCTCGCCGTCGACTGGCGCTTGGCTACGAACGGGCGCTCAAACACCGCCAAGACAACCGCCCTTTCCCTCCGCCCGGGATGGGCCCAAGACGAAAGGACAAACGTGGTCGCTACCGTTCGCGGTGGTGAGGGCATGACTTGGGCTGGTTATCCTGTTTCCATCGACGGCGATCTCTCGCTCTTCTGGAGCTCGACACTCAATCGGGCGAAGGCTCGCCTTGCGGCTGCATCGGCACGACATGTTCCCCCTCGAGCTCGAGCGATGTACGCAAACTCGTATGTCACTTCGAAGGTCATTCACCTGCTCTCTTTCGACATCCCGCCTATCACGTTCGTCGACGCCTTTGAGCAAGCTCTCATCTCCTTCGTTTGGCAAAGCGAGTCATTTCGACCTGTCACGGAGAAGGCGGTTTTTCTCCGCCGCGACCTGGGAGGACTGGGTTTGCTGAGTATTGAGGACGTTGTCCGCTCGATGGCGATTCGCTTTTGGGACTGCGTCGCACATGGCTTTGAGCCAATCTGGGCCGACCTCGCACGACTCAGCTGGAGACAGACCTATCCGGATGAAACGTCTATTTGGTCGACATTAATTGCTTCGCCGCGCCGTGCACGCCATGCGAGGTGGACGAAGGTTATCAATGTCTCTCGACAGAACCTGCCCCATGTGTTCCCAGAGCTCCTCCAATCGAACGAAGTGATGGTCATACCGCCCACCTTGCCTTCACTTCACCCCCATGGGTTGTCAGACGAGGTGCGCAAGCAGCTCAAAAAATATGGGGCAATCATCGACCTTTACCGGAGACCGCAAACGACTGGGGAACCTGTGCATCCTCGACCACAACCAGACACGCCGTTGGGGAGGTTGTGGGCAGCTGTGAGCGCTCGCTCTCCCATAGCGCCTCTCCTGCCTCAGCCCGCCCCGGTCCGAACCATCATTGTCGACAGCCAATTCCCTCGACCCTACACATATTCGTTCCTTGGAACGACTCGCCCTTACACGATCAAAGCCCTTCGCCGCTTCATCAACGAGAATCGCTACCCTTCGATGGATGACGGTACCCGACTCAAATGACCGACAGATCTGACGAAGGCGCAGAAGCATCAGTTCTGGCTCTGGTTGAACAGTCAATGGGCGACAGCGGACGAAAAGGACGTACACTGGAAGTTGATCTTTGGTGCGACCCCAACTTGCGTTCTTCAATGGCATCATGGTCACGCTACTTCGGATCGATATCCACACTGTGGGCAACGAGACACCTTCATGCATTTCTTCTTCGAATGTGAACATTCACTTGAGTACTGGAGTCTGGTCTTGCAGCTACTGAGAGTTTCACTCGGTCAGGCAGACGAATTCCAGTCGGGCACAGTTGACTCTCCGCAGATCATGCTTGGTCTTCCTCGCGTGCGTGGCGGAGATCGCAACTCTCGGACCTACATCGTTGTTCGGGTCGTTCTCGCAATCGCTTTCAACAAGCTCTACCTTGCGCGCTGGCATCGGCACAAGGATCAGATTCCTCTACCGACTCCCTACTTGCTTGCTCGCGAGGTCTACTCGCATCTCAAATTCCAACTTCGACGTCTGCCAGACGGCGAGCTTCTGGAACAGTTGATGTGACCTTTCTCGCAAGTTTGTCTTCACATCGGAGTTTTCTTTCTGGACTTCTCCTCTTTTCCCCATCTCTCCCCTTCCTTTCTTCTCCTGTCCCCACAAATCTCTCTCTCTCTCTCTCTCTCTCTCTCTCTCTCTCTCTCTCTTTTTGCCTATTCTACTACTTAGGAATAGGAAGGGTAGTTGATACTTGCCTCTTGGACCCACATCGTTGGTGGTTCTGTGAAGGTGAGGGCTGCATGGAGCTAGTGGCTTTGACTTTGTAAAAGTCCAACTTCCCTTTTGAAGAAACAGTGATTTTAAGTACATAAACCGAATATGTGAAATCTAATCAGGCTAGATACAAAAAAAAAACGAGCGACTGGGGACTAGTGGTCAGTCTGATTGAACGCCGCGATTCACCCAAGTTGATCTATCGTACGCAGATCTATCCAGGGGTGTCATCGAGCTCATCTCTTCCACCGGCGATCGTATCCATCTGAAAGGTCACTACCTCAGCGAAGTAGTGTACCCTCACGACTCTCAACGAAAGAGCGTGAACGACGCAGTTGCAAGCGGACGGGCACGATGTTGAGTGACGCGAGGGGGGGGGGGGGGGCGGGAGGGGTGAGCGGCGGAGAGAGAGAAAGACAGGGGGGGAGGCGCGGAACGTGAACGACCCAAGGGCCCATGTCGGCGACGGAACGACACAAACAGTGATTCGAGGTTGATGGCGTCAAAGGGAGGAGGGGTGAATGACGAATCGGTCGGGATTACCGATGAAAACCAACTGATGAAGGTGAGGGAGGAGACAAGTCAACACTACACAAGAGGGGTGAGTGTTGTCGCTTGGGAAAAAAAGTAGCTCACGGAAGTAAGCACCGGTAAAATCCTCGCTAGCTGAGCACCCGCTTAAGACACACACAAGAGACACCCGCGCTCAGTGAGCCGGCTGGTGGGTAATACTAATCGAGGTCATCCATCAGCTCCTTATTCTGTCGCCGCAACATGTTCAGTCGCTCGTCCGGCCCGGGGTCTGCCGCCGGGGACGAGAACCCTGGTCCTTCGTCATTACCCTCTCAGTCCTCCTGTCGGGGATGGCCCGCGCGCTCTGCCAGGATGATTGCGGAGCCCTCGTCAAACCGACCAGTCCGGTTGGTCTGCCGATTATTCAGCAAGGCCGCGTCGATGAAAACGGGGTGCGGGTACTCTCGGAGCTCATTCCCGTCCGCGACGCGCTACGTGATGAGCCTCAATTGGGTGGGCGGATCATTGCTGATGCCCTGATACGAGGCAAAGGGGCCGCGAGGTCCCATTGCGGGCGAAGGAGGAGAGGAGTTGGGGAGGGGGGAAGGGAAGAAGGGGGGGGGGCGGGCTCGACATTTGGCACAACCTGTCGTACAAACTCAGGTAGGAGTTGCGGGGCGAACGAGCGGCGGGGTCGAGGATCGCCTCGCCGGGATCGGACGAGTCGGCGGCGGTGGAGTAGGAGCTGTATGAAAGGAGACAACGGGGCGGGGCCGGGGAATAGTTGAGGGAGAGAGAGAGAGATATCATCATTTCAAGACCGTGTTGCGCTAGAGCACATGTAGTCCGTCAGAAAGGAAATCTGATCAAAATAAAGCTATGGAAATGTTTGAGAAGTACCTTAAAATTGGGGTTTTTGGTTGTTGGTGCAGTGTTTGGATGCAGCGGGCTCAAGAGGAGAAAGAGATCATCATTTCAAGATTGTTTCGCACTAATGCGCAGATCACCATTATAAGCTGCATAGCTGCAAAACTCGTCCAATGGCTCATCACACTCAGTCAAATGCCCTTGGACCCATCCAAAGCGCTGTCCAAACCTAAGCTGAAGACAGGTCTCCTTGTGTCTTGTTTGGAGAACCTCACACCGAGGAAGGAAAGCAGACCCAAATATGTCACTTTCTGTCAAGCCTCCACCACATGGATGTAGAGGTCCTGAGGTCTTTCCCATCTTGCCCAAGCAAATGAACATGAAGGCTCAGTGAAAGCTCTCATACACAACAAAAGAAACAGCACTGAACTCACCAAGAACATGTCTTGACCAAGCTTGTGGGCTTGTTGAGCATGGAGCAACAACTTAAGCCCCCAGTTTTCCTGGGGCATGTGCGCACTTGTCTGCTGTAGCACTTGCAGCAATCCACCAAGCTGGTTCTCCAGCAAAGTTGCAAGCCCTGACACAACCCATCCGGTTTGCCGGCAGTCCACTGATGTGAGAAGGGCAAGATCTTGACCCTCAAGCAGTGCCTGAAGAGCCTGCTGTAGCGCAAACACACTCAGAGCTGCCGGTGCAAGGGCAATAGATGCAGCTTGCGGCAGAATTGTGTGTACAAGATTGATCGTAGAGAAAGTCTAGGGTGCAGGTGATGTTTGGGATTAGTTTTTGCGGCCTATGGAAAAACCTGCTCACTCCATCAGCAGCGTCCTTACCTTTGCAATAAGGATGGGCCAGGCTGAAAATTCTTTGATGAGTAATCTCCGTTGTCGTGAAGGGTTTTGTGCAGCAATTTGCAGGGTGCGGATGAGCGTAAGTCCCAACTGATGCGCCCAACCAAGAATTCTACGCGCGGGGCCATCCCATGATTCCTCCCTTGTGCGTAGGTCCAAGAGTTGTTGCCAGATGGGGGGATCAAGACCAACCATTGCGAACAAGAATGATGAGGCCAGCGAGAGTGGTGTCAACGAGCCCATACATGCGCCATCCGACCAAAGAATGCTCTGTTAAAAAGACAAGTTCAAGTCAGTTTCGCTGCTGCCAAGAGCAAGCAAACCTGCAACACAGATTCTACACACCTGCTGGACTGAGCGTGCATATGGCTGCCCAAGTACTTGTTGACCGCGACCCAGGTGACTCCATCCTGCAAGGTCATGCCAGGATCCCTCGCTCAAGAATCTCTGCCAAGTTTGCACCGAGCCAAGGAGGTGGGTGATTAGACATCGCAGTTGACCCCATGCTTCGTTGCTGCCGAGTTGAGCGGTGCAGTGTGGAGGGTGTGGAGTGGGGAGTGGGGCGGACTGGGAGGAGAAAATCGCAAGGAGACGTGCATGTGGTTGAAAGCTAATTGAGCGGGAGTTCATGTCCCAGTGTTGCGCTAGTGGGAGGAAGTGGGCTACGCACTCCAAGTGACGACGTGCATTGTGAGGAGATACTTGGGATGGCGTAGCTAGGGTGGCATACGCGCACATGAGGTGCTGCCAAGTACCAACAGTTGCGGGTGATCAACGCGTGTCTTTCATTGGTAGGCTAGCTGGCAAAGCTCACGATTCGAAGCTGAAGGCGGGCTGCGATAGCGTTGCAGAGTGTGGGGTCACATGAGTCCAATTGTTGCAAACCGGCCAGGGAAGCATCGAGACGGTGCACGACGTCGTCGATTGTGGTCCCAGTCTTGCCATCCCCGGTCCGCGCAAGGAAGCTGCTGCTGCCGGCTTGCGAAAGAGATTCGAAGTCCAGCCCTCCGAGACCGAGATGAACATCCTCGTGCTGCGGTCATAAGCGGGAGGGCTGTCAGAGGGGTTACAATTACGATACTCGTAAAGATGGAGGAGGTGGATGCAAGTCACTGACCTCGTAAACTTGCGCCTTACATAGCTCTTGCCATATCATCTGAGTGCACTGGACGACGGACAGCAGCATCTCGAGCAAGATGGATGGCCATATCGACGGAGAAGCTGCTGCTGTCGAGGCTAGCTCTGAAAGTGCGTTCGGCCGCAAGTATTGACACTCAAGCACCGTCGAAGCCAGTGGGAACCCGTCAAGGAACTTCATCTGCAAAGTAATCAGGGCCTATATTGAGATCTCCACCACGGGCCAGCTGGCCTTGGCCCAAGCAGCATCGAAGGACCGACAGGCAGGACTGACTTCGAGCCCCAGCAGCTCGTCTAAAACCCAGATCAATTCTCGAGGCCTGATATCTTGTGTCGGGTCAAAAGATGGCAGATTCGAGGAGACGGGGGACTGCTGGTGTAGCAGGTAGGAGTCGGTTCGGGGATCCATGATCTGAGGAGGGAAGTGCGAAGCGAGAGGGGCAGTAATCAGCGGTGATCGGACCGGTTAGAAGCATGACGAGACGTGATGGAAGAAATACTTCTATGGCACCCATCAGGTCGAGCAGGCTACTCTGGTTGGCTTTAATCATTTGACCTGGGTACAGATCGCATCGCGCAGTATCAAACAGCGTGGTGATGGTCGCCCAGTCTGGTGGTGCCGTCATACTATACGCTCGCAGTGTCTGATTCGAATCACCACATGCAATCTGAGGCCAAAGGTTGTGGGCAATGCGATGATGGTAGTTGGTGGCGCGGTCCCAGCGCAAGCGGCCAAAAGTAGGGCTATATGGCTCCTCCGCGAAGCGGAGCTTCGGGCTGGCGCCGTGCCGCTGTCTCTGTGAGGGCCCAGCGGGTCAGACGCGTTTGAACGCTCTGGTCACCCCTGGGCCGTCAGGCGCGTGAGGGCCGTCACGACTCACCAGTGTCACCACCAGTCAGGGTCCCGCACGCGATAGCGAAGCCCCAGTCCGAAAGCCTGAGCTTCCACGCCCGTACCCATGTCGGGGGGAGGGGGGAGGAGAGGGGAAACAAGAAAAGAAAAAGAGAAGAAAAAGGCAAAGGGGAAGAAAAGGAAGGGGAAACAAAGAAAGAGGGAAGAAAATGAAGGGAGAAGCGAAAGGAACGGTAGATGACAAAGGGTAGGAGTAATGAGTGTAATCAAACAAAGGCAGGAAGGAACGAATGTGAAGCGGGTTTTCAAATTGGATGGGAAGATAGTGCAGTGCGTATGCCCACCAGCGATACAGCACACAAAAGGAGAGGCAGGACGACACGAGCGAAGATTTAGAGGCGCGGAAATTAAAGGGGCGGCGTGTGCGAGCCCTCGATGTACCAGGCACGGCAAACTTTCGTTCGTATCTCCTTTAAGCGAATACAGTAACTATAGGCATGAAGATGTGCTATATACGGCCGTTGGAGACTTTCGAGAGCGTTCGAGTGCGTTCAATTGTATGTGATGGCGAGGTTTGTGCGCACCGGCAGGTAAAATCGCCGAATCGACTCTAGACTTAGAGCACGCTCTTCGACTAGTCAAGCGATTCAAGGATCTACGTGATCATTTTCAAGAAGATCCAATAATATGTTCTAATAGCTCACGGTAAGTAATCTAGTTGTGGATGTCCTGTTTAAGGCGATCTTTTCGGTAAACCCCACGAACGAGATGTGGCGAAAATGTGCCATTCGCCGCCCCACGTGGCGAGTCGGTCGAATGCATTACTGTGTGTCGTGCAGCGAGCCCAACTGGGCGCCGACATCGTTTCCGCTGCTGATACATTCCTAGATTGTCCTATTAAAACCATATCAGTGCTGCATTAGCGACCTAGAACGAGATAGTGGTCAGGGCGGAATCCGGCGTGGGAACCGAGCTTGCCAATCTACTCAGCCGGCGACATCTCGGAGTCAACGGCCGAAGCCGCCGAAACCCAGCGTTCTCGCTTCGGGGTGCTCTGGACGATAGAACCTACATCATTTGTTCTGGCCTTAAACTTCACAATACCCTGTTCGCTTAGTCGCTACCCCTTACCCGCACGCTCCTACTGGATGAAGATTCTCCGGCGCGAGTCGAACTCCGATCCCGGAGCCATCGGCGAAAATCTTGTTGCTCGGCCGCGCACATTTAACATTCCTGCCACTCATGGGCCCACTACAAGGTGAAATTCATTGAATATAATTATCTCTTTGAGGTGTTTGTCGTCCTGGAGGAGCTGCAGCGAAGCGCCTACGCCCCTTAGGAGCCGTCTCCTCATTGGGCACTCAATTGACGATCGAGCTTTCGCAAATACCGGCTGGTCTGACAAAATTGCGCATCGTGGAACCAGGCACAGAATACACATTTCTTTGATTAAGAGCAGGTTTCATGTGCATCGGATTGGATAAGCATATGTCCCGGCTTCACCCGCGTATCGGTGCCACTACACGGCTGCGCCTGTTATTTTTTTTGCATGTAGCCTGATTAGACTTCACGTATTCGGATTATCTACGCAAAATCACTGTATCTTAAAAAGGGCACTTGGATTTTAATAAAGTCAAAAGTCACTAGCTCCATGCATTCCTCACCCTCACAGAACCACCAATAATGTGGGTCCGCCTGCGCCAACTTGCGCCAACTTGCGCCAACTCCACTAGGTGCCTGCGCCAATACACATCCGCGCGCGAATCTTACGGAATCCCTAAAGCAAAACTTGCCCTACGGCTTCCCTATGGTATTTATATGGTTGTCGTAAGGCACCGCCTGTTGAGGAGCCGTAAGGATCGGATTTTTAAGGCTGCGCTACGGGATCCATCCGCCATCCGTAATGCGCTTGCCCTAGTGGTCCCATCTAGCCCTGCCGTACGGCAAACCTTTCCGGCTGCTATGAGGCGCATCCGCTACGGCGGCCGTCAGGAACGCTTACGTGAGTTCTAAGGAGACACAACAGGCTCCGTAAGCTTCACATATATGTAATCCAGGTGGATCCCCTATGGCCCCGGTGCGGTGGCCGCCCGGTTGCATTAGTTTTGCTCCCGTACGGGAGCCCTATGCGTGAACCAGAATTCGGCTTTGGTAGTCTGTGCTGTTACGGGGCATACCGCTTCACAGAGAGTACCATATATCACTTGAAATAAACCTTGTGTGACCAAGCTACTGCTGTGCCATAAGGGTCGACCGTACGACGTGAAACCCCTGTCAGCTCTGCCCACTGCCATCCGAGTCGGGAGTCGGCTCTTTCGCTCGAGCATCAGCTGATGTGCTTATTGTAGTCCCGAGAGCACCATACCTCTAGTCAGAAGCTTGCATTCATGAGAAAACTCGGTGTGATGCCCGCAAAGGTGAAGAAGGTGCTCTCGGTCGTCGCTTTGGCAAGCACTGGTGCGGCTGGCTTCGGGCTCGAGAATTTCTCAGACCTTGATGAGTCGCTGGGTGATCTACCGACCACTTGTCATACTTCATGTTATGAACAAAGAACTGATCAGGAACCAGAGTTTGTTGTCTGGTATCGTTGAGATGGTAGCATAACTCCTACCGAGCTCGTCCCACGCCTTGCAAGCCAGCCCGCCCAGCGATCGCTCAAGCGCTCAAGCGCTCACTCAAGCTCAACTTGAAGCGAGCTCCGTCGAGCTCCGTCGCGGATTTTGTCAGAGTCAAGTGGGGTCGAAGTCGTGAGCGCGCTTCGTGCTGTCTTGCCCATCACATCGCCGCCACTCACTCGGTCGCACCACCTCGATTCCGCTCGTCTCACCACTCGATCAAGTCCATAGACATCATTCTAAGTCATTCCAATCCTTTGCTAGTATCAGTTGCTTGCTTACTATCTCGTGGGCATCTCTGCTCGCCCTTGATGGTCACGTCGACCTGCGTGCACCGCACCGACCACTGACGCCCGTCCACCTCACCCTTGCACGAAGACGATGCAGCACTGATGACATAGCACAGGTCAGTCTCGAGGTCAAGATGATAACCCAGTCATGTTGGAGCAGCGACCTTGTGAGTACTGTATCCTCCTACCTCGAGGCGAACGACTGGTACGACCCACCCCACCTTATCACGCGACACTCGCACCTCCACCCCCACACGACAAGCAGCCGATCACCACGAACCACCATGCGCCACGCACTACTCAGCTCACCTCTGCCTATTTTTTTGATAGATGAGGTGGTGAGTGGATTTGTCTCTCCAACACCTGATCGATGACTCACGCATGCTTGTGACCTCACCATTTGTTGGCAGGCAGCGTCGCCTCGAGCTCACCCCCACATTCGCAGCATATTGGCTCCTCGCGCAGCCCTCGGCGCTGATCCATGGGTACTGCAGTACACCTCTCTGTGGTACGTACCAATCTTCGAACGATCTCGGCCAGTTTGATCATATTTTGCTACACTGACTCGATGAGTTGCCAGCACCCGATGATTATGTTGATCGGCTCAGCGTCGTTGGTGAGCTTCATGAGTTGGTGGGCAGCTTGGCTGACTCCGGTCGTCCTTGTTCTTTCAGCACAAGATCGACACTTGACAATCCCATGCGACAGATCATAACATTATACGTCTTTTCCTTGTTTCATCACATCTCGATTCGCGTGCAGACTAATTCACCTGCCTTAGCACCACTCGTCCTCGATCTTCGACGACTCGAATGTCTCAAGTCGCAAGGTGAGCAAGCTAGGAGTCGAGGTTGTGACCGTTTTTTGTAGTCGTTTTGTTCTGTTGCAATGATTCTTGAGAGCCTCTATCTTGGAGCGCATCGAGGCCGATATGAGACATATAGTAGTGAATGTAGCACTATCGTAGCCCTCCATGAAACATAAGGCCACCCTAGATCTACTTTAAGGCTACCCTATGGGTTCAATATGGCCTCGCTATGGGTGCCGTACGGCCAGACGCGTGCGGGAGCCGTAAGCGCGGGCCATAGGGCAACCGTAAATTTATCGGCCCTTGGCTGATGGAATTCGTACGGCGCGCGCCGTACGGGAGCCGTAGGGCTGCCATATGGGTCCACGAAGTTTCGCGCTCCCATGTGTACTACTAACCTGCGCGCGCCTGGGAGTTGGCGCAAGCGCACCCCCCAGCATGCCCAACTCAGGCCTCAGGCCTCAGGGGTCACGTTTTCGACGCCGAGCATTTATTAACAATGCACTGCTTCTGATTTTGTCAAGACAGACGCTCTAGAGGACACATGCGCTACATCAGGATCATGTCCTTGTACCGCGCCGTTGGGAACACATCAAAGTTTGTCTACACCAAGATCTAGGTCGATACATTGAATATTGAAGAAGTGGAAAATTGGGAATTTTGAAAGGTTCACTCTTGTGATTTTTAAACGTTGCAGGGTCAGTTCTTGCAAGTGACGTTTCGGGTGGGGGTTCATATTTGCAACTTGCAAACCTTTTGGGGGTCATTTCTGCCGTTTTCCCTTTTAAAAAAAAATCGCGAAGTGCGCGTGCGCGGCATTTTGCAAATAGGTGTAGTTACTATCCTTGAATCAAATTTCAAATTTCTGACTCGGCTCGACTTTCGGATTCGCTGGCCGAACCACTTCGGTTGCGTCCGTGTCGCCCCTACAATCCGTCACCGACCACAAAAGCCTGGGATCACGAAGTCAAGCTTAAGCAATTAGCTCGACGACACCACCCGACGTTCATATCTCGTAGTAGGTATTGGGACGCGTCACTTGGTTGGACTTGGGCTCGTGGTAAAGGACCAAAGGACTATACGTCGGAGCAAGAAGTGCACGTTCGCGTCTATCGATCGCACACTCCGGCTCTAGTTCTTGCTTGCCAATACGACAGCACGACAAATTCGTCAGATCGAATAGCAAGGCTCCGGTCCACTCAACGTTTCGCTTTCAAGTCGAGCACTTGACGGCGCATTCGCGAGTGTATTGGCGGCTTCTGATTCCGGCCCATGAACATTGCCGATCTGCATGCTCTGTTCGCGTCCAGAGCTATCGTCAAGGCTCGCTCCTTCTTGCGGCAAGGGCTAGGTGCAGGCGCGACCACCTCAATTATCAACGGGGCTGGAACGCTGTCGAAAAGTCCAAATGGGCCCGGTGGCTTTGGTGGCGGTGCACTGAGCACCTCAGCAATTAACGTAGAGGTGAATCGAAGAGACCATCTCGGCCGTACGGTCCTTCACCTCGCTGCGAGCGAACTTGCGGACTGGGCATTGGAATGGGTCGAGATCTTGCTCGCCGTGCCAGGGCTTCACGTCAATGCGGTGGATGCTGAAAGCGGGTGGTCCGCGCTTCATCGAGCACTCTACGCTGGCAATATTTCTGCAGCCAGGCTTATTTTCGACCGCAGTGACGTTGACCCGCGCCTCAAGGACCACGAGGGTTTGACCCCATTCGACGTGTACAACTCGACTGTTGACGGCACCAACCCCCGGCAATGGGCGCGAGATTTTGGGACCGATGCGACCAATTGCTTTCAGGGCGGTGATCTCGGCACGGGCCGCAACGAGCTTCATACCTGGGGGAACAACCGTAATTTTGTGCTCGGGTTCAGCGGTGACGGCGATCGAACCTACCCAGAGCGAGTGCCCTTGAGTCGACGAGAAGGTGGCACTGGTCTGAGTGCATTCGATCCTGTGAGAGTTCTCGACATATCAATGGCACGGCTGCACACAGGTGGGTGCTTTCTTACGTCTCGGCGCAGACGCTCCAGTGCTGTGATTTGACAATCAGTGTCGACCAAATTTCTTTGCAGCCATCGTGACGGACGAAACGCGCAACAATATTCGTCTTTGTGGCTATGGAACAGGAGGACGACTTGGACCGACATTGCATACTCAATTCCACTTCACCCCGCTGCACGACTTCCCTCATCAGGTTGCCGTGGCGGTGGTTTCGCCCGATCATTCTCTTGTCGTCACGACGTCGGGTGCGGTCTGGACGTTCGGGCTCAACCGTTTTGGCCAGCTAGGCTACGCTTTAGACGCACCTTCCTCCGGAGCCTCGTCTGGCTGCTCTGGATCCCGATCTTCTGGTGCTGCAGATGACTTGACGCAATCGGTGCCACGCCGAGTCCTGGGGGTGATCAAGAAAGAAGCAGTGATTGGTGCCGCTGTATCACGAACGCACAGCGCCGTCTTCACCAGCAACGGCGATCTCTTCACTTGGGGAACCAACAAAGGCCAGCTGGGTTACCCAGCGAGCGGAACCACGGTGCAAGTGCTGCCACGCAAAGTCACAAGCATAACCTCACCGGTTGCCATGCTCACGACGACCGAGTGTGCGACCGCTTGCCTACTCGCTGAATCAAAGGACGTCGTTGTACTGTATGCCGAGGGGTACATACGCATCGCATTTCCTCTCACCCCGTTCCCGTCAAAGATGCAACCCTATCGGCCGCCGAACGTCAGTGACAAGCCTACAATACGTAAGATCGCATCTTGCGGTACCACCTTTGCCGCTTTGTCAACATTGGGAGACGTATTTACCTGGACATTTGATGGCTTCCCGGCCTCGACTAATGCCGTCGACAGTCCTCCCAACTTCTCGCGGCTGGCACCGAAGCCGCAGCGAATTTGGTCGCTTCGACGCGCCCTTACCGCTGTCACCGACCTTGGCGTCGGTTTAGACGGGACGATTATTCTCTGCACCGTCTCTGGGCACTGCTTCGTGCGAAACAAGAAGTTTGAAGCTCAGACAGCAAAGTCCGGGAGGTCAACGCCGACGCTGGCGACCTCGAAAACTAGCAATGGCGGTTGGAAATTCACCAAGGTTCCCTTTCTGCAACGGTGCGTGCGCGTAGCCGCCAACTCAACTGGAGGATTCGCTGCTTTACGTTCGGATGTGCCGCTACGTCCTATCGACATAGAAGGCTTGACGCTCGCGGAAGATCTGCTGGGGGTTCTGCCCCACTGGCTGCGTAGCGAGGCTGGAATGTCTTTCAGCAAACACGAAAGGGCAGTTCAGGACGAAGACGACGAGGACGCCGCAACTCAAGCGACAGTGGAACGGGGCATCCAAGTAGCAAAGCGACTGATGCAAGTTCTTGCTACTTGGAGCACTGCTTGCGAAGTCCATGTGGCGGGAACCGATCTTTTCCTCATTCCAAATCAAGGCCAGAGGATCCCTGTTCATCGCGCGATGCTGGCGGTGCGATCACCCCGATTGCTCAGTCGAATTGCCGCAGCGCCGCCCGATGCAGCAGAGCTTGCAATCGACTGTTCGGTCTATTCGGCGCTTTTGTTGATACACTACCTTTACCAAGACGAAGTACCGGCGGTCTGGGATCTGCGCATTGGACACTCTCTGCAGGCTGCTTTCGGGAGCAACCTGGCGATTGGGGTTTGTCGTCAAGAGTTGCAGCAACTGGCTTCCGACCTCGAACTACCTGCATTAGCAGAAGCACTGGGCTACCAGGCCAGGATGGCACCGAGCTCGACCCTTTCTCGTGATATCATGACGCTCTTGCAATGCTCGCTCAGCGCGAGTCGCTTCGCCTCCCCATCGCTGGAGCCCGACATCGTGTTGGCCCTCGCCGATCGTGACATTGCTGCTCATTCACTCATACTTCGTGCGCGCTGTCCGTTCTTTCGGGTATTCTTCGACGAAAACGTATGGACAATGCATCGCAGGGACCAGTTCGACGGGAAAATTCGCTTCAGTTTGCAGCACATCGAGTGGAGCGTGATGGGCCTGGTGCTCGATCACATTTATGGCGACGCCGGAATGAGCCTGTTCAGATCGCTTGACCGAGCTACAGCAGACGATTACATCGACTTCACTACAAAAGTGCTTGCAGTCGCCAACGAACTGCTGCTTGATAAGCTTAAAGCTGTGTGTTCTGCTGTGCTGCGAAGCTTCAGTAAGTTTCCAATATCGACATCTCCGGCCACCAAAAGCATATCCTAGCTGAAGACTAACATCGGGCTCTGCGGAACAGTCACGCTTCGCAACGTCTGTGCGATTCTATCGGACGCAATTTTTTACGAAGCTACGGATCTTGCCCGCACGTGCATGTATTACCTAGCCTCGTCGATGGAAACCGCACTCGAAAATCGACTTTTGGATGATCTCGCCCCTGAGCTCTTGAAGGCTCTGACAGACTTTGTGCAAGAGCGGCAAGGTAATAAAATGCCTATCGCTCGCTCTGGTTACCTCGTCAACGATCTGATGGCCAAGCATGCCGCTTTTGTGGCCGACCTCGATATTGGGCGCCCTACCGGCGGTGCAAGGCGCTGGCGACCTGCCGTTGGTAACTCAAGCTCACCACGGCCGTCGCCCAATTTGCTCTCCCCGGGTCCTTCCCCCTTGATCATACCTCGATCGTCCCCGATTTTGCGGTCTCGCCAGCTTCCCTCTCCTACCGCGAGTCCTTCGATGCCGGCGCACAACCTTGAACCGGAGGACATGTTCGCAATGGACGAGGATTTCTCACTTGACAGTGTGGTCTCAGCAGCGAAATCTGCCACTGCCTCAAACCCGGACACGCCTGGTCCCCCACCCATCCGACGACGATTGGTCAACACTGTACCGGTTTTGGGAAGTGCGTCTCCGGGCAGCAGCAATTTCACTACGCTCGGCTCCCCTCCGCCTCCCCGGCTTCAGCCATGGACGAAAACCACGACTACCACTCACAAGTCAGTCGTTTTCTGCTAGTTTCGGGCACGGCTTGGGACTGATCATATACTTCGCTTGTGTTGTACAGACCCGTGGATCTCAGAAGTATCATCTCCGCCGAAGCATTGATATCGACAACTCCGCCGACGGCAGCGGGTGCTCGGCCGCTTCCCACAAGCGCGGTGCTGCCTCTACCCAATACGTCTCCGAACCCTGCACTCAGCAGCCCTTCCGGGTGGAGGCCTGTTGCTTCTACCTCTCCTTCCTCGTTATCAGAGATACAGGCACAACAGTCGCTTCGGGCGCCGCCTCGCGTCGCAGCGTCTCGACCTGTTGACTCGAGTCGAGGACCAGTTACGCGACATCTAGTCTCAGCTTTGCCCTCGTCGATATCGATGTCTCGACCTGCGCCTACGGTCCGAACGAATCCGGCGTCTGCGATAGGTGCACCCGTATACACGCCAACGCAAGCCCCTTCTGGATCAATATATACATCACGGGGCGGCTTCAGTGGCGCGGATGTTCCTTGGACAAATTACACCCTTGCCTCCCCGCAAGCGCAAAAACCTGCGCCGCCATTGCCCTCGGCCTCCTCCGATCCATTTGCTGTTTCCCCTGTATCTTCATTTGCGGCCATTCAATCGCAACAGCGCCGTGAAATCGAACAAGTACGCGAAGGACGAGCTGTACGAAGTCTGGCGGAGGTGATGGACGAAGAGCGCCAACAAGCTAGACAACACGAACTGGAGGTGAAACAAGAGCGAGACTTTGAGACCTGGTTCGAGGAGGAATCGCGTAGGTTCCAAATGCATTCCGGTGGAGGGGCTCTGCCATCGGCCCTGTCTGGACGTGGAGGTCGTGGGGGTTCTTCACGACGGTCGGAGGGAAGGAAGCCGGCTCGCGGAGGCGGCACTGCTGCTGATGGCAATGACGGTGAGGTGCGTGGCTCGAGCAGGAGCGGGAGGGGCCGAGCAGCCAAACCCATCAGAGGTTGACGGCGGCATGTACTCGAAATGGGCTCTGAAGTCTGCACCGAATAGAGCTGTTGTGCACATTACTTGTTGTAATCGACCTCATCATGGAGCTTGTGCGGTTGTCTGACATGGCTCGTTCGCCCCCTCAGCTCATCTGGTGTCTTTCAAGCTACACTCATACCCATCCGATCAACACGTAACACACAACGACATAACCGGTGCTATATGGTGGATTCTGACATTATCGAATTGTGCTTTGGTATGCAACAAGGAGAGGACTCAGAAAAATCACAGTTCGACGGTCTGAATCCTCGTCCCGGGCGCCACCTTGCCTCGGGCAACTTTTCTTTGCGAATCCAGCATTCTCTCAACGCTCTCGTCAAGCTCGCCATAGAAGCCGTACCCAGCGAAATCGCTATCTTCAAGATCGACGGATCCGGACTTGAGATGGCTCGACATCGGCTTCCCGCTCCTAGCATCGACCTCGCCCACGAAATGGTCGACAAAGACAGAGTTGGGCTTGCGGTTCGCTTCAGCGTGGAGCTGTCGCATCATGCGATAGACCTCGATAAAGTATTGTCGAAGGGAATCGAGGAAGCGCTGGGTCTGCCGATGTCTGGATGCTGCGCAGAAAGCGATCGAGTCGTCTTTGATGATGTATCCGACTGTAGAGCACAGGAGGTGCGTAAGGCTCAAGTAATCCGTACAGAAATAGTGCAAGAACGAA
This sequence comes from Microbotryum intermedium, assembly GCA_022702645.1. NCBI lineage: Eukaryota > Fungi > Basidiomycota > Microbotryomycetes > Microbotryales > Microbotryaceae > Microbotryum > Microbotryum intermedium. The sequence goes on along the minus strand of JAHWDX010000015.1, from coordinate 783,256 downwards.
GAGGCGTGCCGAAAGAGCTCACTTCCAAAGCCATCTGGAGTGACCGCCCCAAAACCGAACAGGCGTAGCGCAGGGTTGCCACAGTTCGAAGTCGACAAGATTGATGCGTTGAGCGTGGCGTACCCCGAATCCTTGAACAATTCCGCCACCGACTTCGTGATGCTGACTCCGTCACCACTAAGCGGCTCGTCAGAATCCGAATCCGAGCCCGAACCTGGCCCGGCGGCCCCATTCGCTGCATGTCCACTCTTGGCGCACTCTTCCCTGTCTTGCTGCATCCGTTGCTGGTGGAGACAATACATCGCGTAGAGCACACGGTCTTGGCCAAGACCTTTCGAACATGCTTTCGTTAATTCGGTATGGGCTTTGCAAGCCACATGAAGGGCGTTGATTTTGTCACGAGGAGACGCGTCCGAGCAGAACGTCTTGACAAAGGCAACTGACCTGAGGGTATGAAGAAAGCTCGAACGCGTGGTGAGCAATGACACAGGGCCATTGAGCTGTGTGGTGACTTCAAGCTCGCCCTGGATACTACTTACTCAGGAGTGACCGGCCTGATTGCTTCCGTGCGACCGTGTAAGAACGATTTCGTCATCGCCGGCTCGTACGTCGATTCTGTTCTTCCGTAAAGCGAGAAGTAGGCCGCTTGGTACGCCATTTGCACAAAAGCGTCGGGCGAGAACCCATGCTGGGTAATCGCGTTCTTGCCATAGACCTCGAATTCAAGCGCGACTGCCTCGTTTGAACATATAAGATCACTGAGGCGGGTTTCGGCAAAGCGAACGGCGACTTTGAGGTCGGGCGTCATGACCCATTCGAGTTTCTTAGGAGCAGTGTCGATCACTTCGGGAGCTTCATCATTCTGGCCCTGCTTTCTACCTCCGCCGGTAGCCCAGGGCGAGAATTTGGCTTTGAACAACGTAGAGGAAGCCGAGTTGATCGATTTCGCAAATCGGAGAATCAGTTCCGTGTAGACGTCAGCGACGAAGCGGAGCACCGTGTGGCCATCAACCCCGGAGTGCTCAAAGTTGATTCCGGCTGCGCCATTCTCAGCAACAATAATTTGGAGCTGCAATGTTTGAAGCGTCTCCAAGGTGAGTCAGCACCACATCATCGGAGAAACGGAAAGCCACTGAACCAACCTTGTCATAGTAACGATTGGTGCAGGTGCCGACTTGGACGCCTTTCTCGAGTTTATAGGTTCCGCCTGCAGCAATCAATGCGACGTATTGGCGGTCAGTGACATGCATGCACACAGGAGGAACTAGAGCATCGGTGATGGGAACGCACAAAGCATATTCGTGGCAATCTCACTCGCGGTCCCCGGATTCGCATCATCGAGGCAGACAACGAACAAAGCCTTGTCGAGCACGTCGAGGCACATCGAATTGCCTTGGTCGCTCATGAGTCGCTCGCGGTGACCCGCCCAGATTGCTCGGCGCTCTGTACTCAGTACCCCGAGGGCGGACTGTGCGACTTGATCGCGAGGGGTTCTCGCGGCGTCGGAAACGATGGCTGTCAAGTTGGAGAGCAGCGCACGCTCCGTGAGGCAAGGCCGGTTCTTCGAGTCAAGAACCTGGATGCACGGCAAGGGGTCAACATCAGATAAGCCCCGTTTACTTTCGGTTGGGAATCATAAGAGGGGGTCGAGCTCACGTCAAACCAGTAGAATTGACCGCGAGCCATGACGACGATATGCCTAGACTCTGGGTCGACTTGCATTTTGCACCCAGTCCTGGGAACGTTCCGAGCGCTTGTCGTTCAGGGTACCGTTCCTTGTTGCAGAACCAGATTCTTCAACTCACTTAGTAGGGATCCGTGCGGTGCCAAAAAGCTTGGCATATTGGCTCATATCCACTGGGAACCACCGTCATAGGTACGATGCGTAAGCCCGGACGGACCATGACATTAGGGCAAAGATGGGAGGCGGAATACGTACAAGGCGTTCCGCGGAATTCGTCGGGCTCAAGCTGGCCGGTCCTGAAGTCGTGGACAAACCCCAGACTGGCGAGGATCAGTGAACTCGCACGCATCAATTGGTTGCCTCGAGCGGGAGTCGGATCGTCTCTGTGAATCACATTCAAGCACATAAGAAGAAGTCTATGAGCTCGTCGGGCTTCTACAATTCGAAGTTGACCTCTCGTTCCGACACCCAACTCCCACCGACTCACTCGAGGATAAAGAAAGGATTGAGGCTGAGCACGACCGAATCCGAATGCGACAGGTAGCTCTCGGTCCAGAACTCCTCGATGAAGCTCGCGCGGGTCGAGGCGTACTCGACCAGATCCTTGTGCAGCGCAGGGCCTTCCTTGTGCAGGAAGTCGTGTACGACTTTCTTGGTACGTTCATGTTCAGCTGGGCCCTGGTGTATACGGAAAGCGGCAGGTATACCGGAGATGGGGGGGGATGGGGGAGCGGGGTGCGAATAGCAGAAAGTTTTCGGGTCAGCCCGCGAGCGCGATGCGGTAGGATGTGGGGCGCCTGCGCAGACGAGGTCACCCGGCCCGCGAGACGGCGCAGCTCAGTCGCTCTCCTGGGTGCTAGTGCACGGAGACTGACCTGCAGTCCTTCGAGAGCGCGGAGATAGCGCTTCATCGTATCTTCCAAAGGCGGGACGGGAAGGTGGGGCAGTTTGTTCTGGTGCTGCATCGTGCGACCGCCGACCGAGACGGGGCCATCCGGTGGTGGGCCCTCGAGGACGGCGTGACTGGCACTGGTTTCGGGCATCTGGGTCGAACCGGACATGATCGTCTGCCGATAAGAGTCTAGTGAGAAGGGAGATCGATCGTTGACAGGTGTCGGGATCCGGAGGTGCAAGCTCCACAGGTGCACGAATGCGGGGATGTTGGAACTGAACACAGAGCGTGGTGCCAAGGTACCGTCGGTGCCGAAGCCAACCTGTGCATCTAACTGTCCGAGTGGATTTCGTTCCCAGTGAAACTAGTAAAGCAGTCCGAGCGCTCGTCCCCGCGAGCCTGTGGTGCGCCGGTGACGTTGTGCGCGAAGAGCTCCCAGGCAGCCCGCAGCGCAGCCTACTCCGAGCTCGGATCTCAGTTCCGACTCCATCCGGATCTCGATCTGGCGATCACCCCCGCTTCCATGATTCCCATCATGCTAGCTTCGACGTGATTGACCGCATTGTTCCGAGCGTTTCAGGTGGTCCCAGAACCCATGGCCAAAAAAAAAATGCATGAACGCAGCTTTGCATTCTTGATCCCACAGACCCACGCTCAGTAGGTGCAGTGCCTAGTTGTGCCACCGATGCGACGCTGCGATGCTACACTCAAAGATTCGAAGATAGCCATATGCTGTCACGTGCATGTCGAGTTCGGCAGCATCAAGGCTCGGAACTACCTACCTAGGTGGAAGGTTCGCTTTTCGGCTCCCCAGATCGCCGCGGTTGTGACTGGCGCAGTCTGCCAAGAAAGGAACGAAGATGCAACGCAAAATGACTCTAAATTAAGCCTTGGACGTTCTATGATACCCCGTTGAATTCTATTGATCCACGCTACGTCATGAACCCTCTTCAATTCGCCGCCGCATAGTCCTCGTTGGCGACGCAGCATTCACTCAGCGCTCTCTCCAACCCATACTGCAACAAACGAGACCGCGTATTCTCATCCTGGACGTGCCATAATCCAAGAATCACCAAGCCGTTGACCGAGAGGTTGACTTCTTCTGTTGTGGAGTTGTTCAAAGCCAACACACGATCAGCAGGCTTTTCAGATCCACTCGACCGGCGCGCCAGAGCCGGCTCTCGTAAACCTACTCGTCTCCCCATCTGAGTTTTGACTCTCGAGCCTGATCAGCCTTTTGCTTCGAGGGACAAGGTGCATGAACCTCTGCGTAAGGAAAAAGTTGTAACTCGTCCGATTGCTCTTGCCGTGCGTCTCGAGGTGATCCCTGTTCGTCTTGAGCAGGCAATGGTACAAGGTGGAGAGCTGCGAGGTCGTAGGCGCGGGCGGGATCGGTATGACATAGTGGATCCAAGGGATATTCAACTTCCTAGGTTTATCCCCCGGTACTAGTGGTCTCACAATTTTTGAGGATGTCAGTTCGTTGATCAGGCGTCAATGTTGTTGAAGCAAACGTGGTGGCGAAGCTTGGGACCAGCCCTTGCTGTCGCGTCACTCACCTGATGCCATGGCCCGAGCAAGCAGTTCAGGAGCCGGCGGCGTCGAGAGCTGGAAAGGGCAGAACTGGATGTCTGTTGAGTATAAGAATGATGTGTGGGAATTCAAAGCACGACAAGACGGTTCGAACGCATCGTTCAGTATCGGGTGGCGACGCGATCAGGGTTTTCATTCCACCTCACGAAGATGTGGCTGCGAGGCACCAGCAAGAGGTCCACCGCTGAGGACGAGGCACATTACCGAGTGAGAGAATCAGCTGCTCCCCTCCGCTCTCGGCTCCCGGAGTGAAGCAACGGCAGACTCACTTGAAAAAGCAGATGATTTCCCGACCGTCGCCTGCGTATTGCCGTGTCAAGGAGTACGCCGTTTCGAGATCGCTATCGATCAAATCACTCGTCTGCGGTCGGAACGGACTCGAGTCTCCAAAGTGCGGTATGATCATGCCATGCTCTACGGACATTCTCGCAGCATTGAAACAATTTCGCAGAGCGACGTGGATCAGGGTCAGGCCGAGCTTAGGGCTGAGCTGAAGAGCTGACTGAGCAACTGGATTGATGTCGTCGACTGACCTTCCATAAGCGCGTGTAGGTTGTGCACGATCGAGTAGGTCACACCTCCGCATTCGAAATCTTGAACCTTCTCTCCCGGTCCATAAATTGGGCCTTGCAAAGGATCGCGTTTGCCGACTTTGCTCAGGTCGGGTGTTCTGCGTGTGCAAGTCAAGTCGAGGAACCCGATGAGCGAGGAGCAAGAGCATAAAAGCCAAATCGGGGGCAGCCAACGGCTAATAGCGATAGGACGCTGAGCTTGAACAATAACCAAGAACCGAGAGGACTGCAGCCTTGAGTAATGGAACGCACCGAGGGGGCACTGAGGGTTTCGAGGCGAGATCGGGGCAGATGTGCACGAGCTGGTTCGCGAACGTTGGAGGCGCGTCATCGATGCGAACGACTTCGCTCGACTCGAACAGGTTGATCTGCTTCGACGCGACCGCGGATCTGAACGAGCTCTGGATACGCCCAGGGAGACTCAGCGAGGTGACCGTCATTTGAGAGCGCACAGGTGGATCGCAGGCCGGGTACGCAGAGAGGGGACAGTGGGCTCACTGGGCTGAGCGCGCGAAGTTGGGGCAAGCCGTCGGCGAAAAAGGTCAAGTTGGGTTGACCGATCGGAGCACGGTAAGGAGACCCGCATTAATGCTAAAGCGCCTCATGGAGCTTTGCATCATGTCGTTTATAGTGAAGAGCAGGCCGGACGACGTTTTGAATAAACAAGTAGCTACGGAATCGATCTCCGGCAAATTTTATTGTCTCTCCGGCGTTGTGGGTGATGCCATGATTCGGTGCATGATGCAAGCCGCCGCTTAAGCTTGAACGAGTCGCAACATGTTCATCGCTTAACCATGTGTTGCACAAATAGTGGCCACACCAGCGGCTAATCCCCTCTGGTCCGGTCGCGGGCTCTAGCTGCCGAGATCTCGGGAAAAGAATGTTACAATACATCGTGGTTGCATCGTTTCGTTGGTGGTCCCTATCTCCAGGCGCCGACACCAACCTTACCAACGTCATTCTTTTTCTTCGCCTTCTTTCGTCTTCTTGTCACTTCCTACCATCGTCTCACGCATCAATCTCGCTCGCTGCCCGCTGCCTGCTGTCTCAGCGCCTAATGGGCGGCCTGCTTCCCCCACCGGTCCCTCGTCCTCGTCTTGCTTGCGCACGCATGATGGTCGCTCGTCCACGTGCGGCACCGATACCACGACCTTTGAGAGCGTTCGGACCGACCCGTTTGAACATGGGTGCCTGCGAAAGCATGTCGGGCACGACGTAGAAGCGGATAGAGCTCCCTCGGATGTAGACCTGGAGGGACGACGAGCAAGGCACAAAGAAAAAGTGCAAGCATGCACAGAGGGGGAGAACCAAGGGTCAGACCAAACCACCGTGCAATCCTGGAAATGCGGTGACTGACCTGATCAAGTTGTGTGACGCGACCATCGCGATGTGTAACGGTAACCTGGGTCAACGAGATCGACAACGAGTCCTCGGCTGTAGAATGACAGTCGCAAGATGCGACTAGTGGTCAGTGACGACAATCCAACATCAAAGTGCTGAACCAGTCGTCCTGTGCTTGGTCATGCCCGGCACGATCGAAGTTTGAGAGCGGTGACGGATGCGCTCATCAGATTAGGACGCGAGCTACCCGGGAACAGCGCAGACACGAGCAAGCTGTCTGCGTCGAGAGCTTTGAGAAGCGATTGCTAGCTCTTGAGATGTTGAGGTAGTACGACGCCAGCAGTGATGTGGTCGAAGTGAGAACCGGTGAGTTGCTAGTCGCAGACGCAGAGGTGGATCCAGTCTGTTCGGCAAACACGAGGGCAGCCCGGCACTGACGGCGACAAGGATAACGACGACGACGACGACGACGACGACGATGATGGTGGCCATGATGGCCATGATAGCGGCTGGAAAGAGCAAAAGTGGAATAGCAAATGACTCACCTTCAAACAGCTTGCCCCGGTACACCTGGCCCGTCTTGAGCTCGACGGTGATGACATGGCCCAATGCTTCGTGCAGCAGCTTGGTCGGGATTCCGATGTTCGCCATCTGCCACCATCTTCACCAGCTGGTCAGTCTTCGAAAACTCGTGTGCACACTTGGTCAACCAGACCAGACTGACGCTGTCTTTGAACGGAGAGGGAGGGGAGTTTTGGTAAGGACGGGATCAAGCCTGTGAACTCGGCGCGGGGGACGAGTTCAGGCGGGCTCAGGCGGGCTCAGGCGGGCTTGGGCGAGCAAAGGCGAGCAAGCACTTTTTTGTGAAATCGCCGTTTTTCCACAGTAAATAAAGTAACTATACAGCTTGCCTCATGAGCATTATATGCTCGATTCGAGGTCCAGCGCCATGTAGGGGTCGTCTCTTTTTGTAGACTAGCTGGAATTTAAAACTCTCATTCTCATCCTATAGCAACATCCTCGGCCACGCGTATTCCAGAAAGCAGATCCCTCAAGCTCGCCATCTGAAGCGCTAAGTAATGGCAATTGATTGCAGGGCAATCGTGCGTCTGCGAAGTCGAGCTTGGGGGACCTGCTTTGTGGAACACGCGTGACCGAGGATGTAGGATGAGAATAAGAATTTGAATTCCAGCAAGTCTACAAAAAGAGACCATCTGCTTTCCCTATAATATTCGGTTTTCTTGCCGGGTCGTGGCACTCCTACCTAAAGCCGGCGGCACTCGCAAAAATTTGGAGCTCCTGCCATGATTGCAGGCGTGAGCACCTGCCAGGTTGTTGACGTGCGTTGGCTGTCCAGCCGACAGAAGTTCGAGGTGGCTCAAAGCTTTGCATAGCACAAATTAGGTGCTGCGAATATTGAAATACGCAATGCGGGTCAAGCGCCGAGTCTGTCATTAAAGGGGTCCTGCAGTGAATGAGCGGCAGAGCAAATTTCAGTGCCTTCACTGAAATTCCTCAAGGCACTGAAATTCCTCCGAATCTGACCACGAAATTTACCCCAAAAGCTCGCACTTTTGTACACTGAAAAGTAGTGCACCTTGACTCAAAAATCATCTCCACTGCTTCCAAGCCTCTTTCGCTTCTCTGGCAGTGAACTCGGTTCAAGCGCCTCCGTTTAGTTGAGCTGCCAGGGTCGACCACACCAGCCGGACTGCACTCACTCGTTCGAACCCTCCCCTACTCACCCACAACTTGCGCCCATCGAAAGGTATCGTTGAGCCCAGACACAGTCGCAACTCGTGATGGTCACTTCGAACAGCATCGCCGCTGCCGCACTGTGCGTCGTGGCATGCCTGTGCATGGCTCCGACCACCGACGCGGCGCTTCGTGCCGAACGCGATCAAGAAGCGCGTCGAAGCGCGCGGCCGTCGTCGGGTCCGAATGCGAGCCCCTACCAACGCCAAATCAGCCTCGATCGATCAGAGCTGGTCAGAGCGGGCTATGTCGCTGACCCTGCATTCGCACACACGTCTTCGCACCGGCGGAAACGACGTGGCGGCCGAGCGGCACCCCTTTCGGCAAACGGCCACGGCGCTCCGTGTCGAGCTCGCTCAGACGCGTTGAGAGGGAGCTCGAGCCGGCCCAAGCGAGTGGCCAGGGCCGCGGCGGCGTCCGACGCAGAGGAGATAGCACCGACCCTGCTCAGACCTTTCGATTACGCCAACGAGAAGATCAGGGGTGTCAGTTTGGGAGGTTGGCTCGTCACAGAGCCCTTCATCAAACCTTCACTCTACGTAGAGCCGAATCGAGCGGATTGGCGTAAGTTGGCTTGGCGCACCAGAGTCGGCGCTTTCGGTTGACGGTATCGGTTCGCGGCCAGAGCGCGCAACGGAGAATCAAAGACGTTTTGACTGTTGGCTTCACGCATCTCCCCTGTAGGTATCCAAGACGAATGGACCTTTTGCCAGTATCAAGATCGTGAAATCGCGGCCTCAGGTGAGGACTCCGAGGCGTCAACTACCGATCGCTGCGAATGTCTACACGGTCCAAGACTGAGCAATTTTCTTTCAACATCCCATCTCAGCGTTAAGGGATCATTGGGATTCGTGGATAACGGAACTCGATATCGAGGAGATTGCTGAAGCCGGTAAGTGACTTTTTTGATAGATTTGACGTCGATTGCTGTGAACGTTCGCGCTCTGAGACCCACAATTGCTAAAGCCTTCTTCTTTATTTTTCGACGCATTTAGGTCTAAACCACATCCGCATACCGGTGGGGTACTGGGCGGTCGACATCAACACAGCAGCCGGAGAACCTTACATTCCTGGCTCGCTCTATTATCTCGACTCGGCCATCAAATGGGCCAAAAAGGCAGGGCTGAGGGTACTTGTTGACTTGTGCGTGTTCTTTCGTGTATCGAAATGCCCAATCTCAGTCCACTCACCTACTTCCACCGTGCTTGATCAGGCATGGCGTGCCGGGGTCTCAGAACGCTCTTGACAACTCGTAAGACTTTGTACTGGGCAGTTTCTAGTATCTATGCGGTTGTCTGATTTTGCCTCGAATCCCTTCACAGTGGTCGACGTGGAAGCATCAACTGGAACAAGAATGCAACCAATCTAGTCAGGACACGAAATGTACTCACCGTGCTCGCAGACGAATTTTCCAAGCCAGAGTACCAGTGAGTTATCATTGCACTGCGTCACTGGTATCTCGGCAACTGACATGAACAATTTGACTGCCTCACAGCAATGTCGTCACAGCGATTCGTGCGTTCTGTCATAGGTCAGACTTGTGCTGTCATTTTATGTGTGCTGACAGTCTTGCCCGCCAGAGCCCGTCAACGAACCATGGGGTCATGAGCCTGACGTGCTCGCGGCTGCCGAAGACTATTACTACGACGGGTTTCAGCTCGCAAAGTCAGTTTTGCTAGCTCTGATATACGCGCCCCACTAACCAAACTGACCCTCGGTTTTGACGAACGCTGCGCAATCCGCAGACTCGACGGCACCGACCCGTCTCGTTCGTTGCTCTACGTGATCCACGATGCTTTCAAGGGGGTGACGCATTGGAAAGGTAAGCGTAGGCCCCCCGATCCCGTTAAGCGATGCATAGTTGACGTGATACATCCGCACGCTCAAGACTTCATGCGCAATACAACCTACGAGGGCAAAGTAATGATCGACACGCACATATATTCGATTTTTGACGAGCAAGAGATCCGCTTCTCGGAGACTCAGAGGATCGAACACTATTGCGAGTACGGGCAGTACCTCTCACAAGTCACGGCGGGCGGGTTGCGGCCTGTCGTAGGGGAGTGGTCAACGGCGCCGACGGATTGCAACCAGGCGTTCCCCGGAGCGAATTACTCGAGGCCGGAGCAGCAGATCGGTTGGCCGTCGCGCTTCGATGGCTCGTGAGTACTTGTCGTTGTTGCACACGTCTTCACTAAGCCCTCGAAGGAGAGAGAACCGCGTAGCATCATCTTCTGACATGCCGGTGTTCGAGACAGGTGGCCAGGGTCTAGAGCGGTGGGCAGGTGTCGGGAGAAGACGGGGCAAGGCGAAAAATACGCGATCGAGTACCGCGAGCAGTTGGGGCGGCTGTGGGAGGTTCAAGTCTCAACCTATGAGCAAGGGTCAGGCTGGATTATGTGGACATGGAAGGTGAGGGTCTAAAGGCATAGATCCGACCATCTGCAATCGCCAAACACGCATGTGCTGACGATGTCCAACAATCGCCATCTACAGACGGAGACCGCCGCCGACTTTTCGTACCAGGCCGGTCTCGATCACGGGTGGATCCCCAAGGACGTGATGCAACGCACGTGGCAGGATCTGTGCAAGGTCTCGCCGCCTCAGCGGCTTCAGCTCGGCATCATCGAGGACAATGGGGAAGCCGACGAACTGCCAACGGATTTCTTGGAAGTGGAGGAGAAGGGTCCGTCGCCCATCGAGCTGAAAGAGGACGAAACGACGGACGAGCCCGTTGCGGTCTACATCCCGAACTCGCACGGGCGCCTTGATGCTTTGTATGACACGGCCTCGACGGTCTTGTTGCTCTTTGCCGATGCGATCGACGTTGTGTTTTTGTATATTGAGTTCTAGAGCTAGGATGCTGCGCCTGTGGCTTAGGGCTACACTACATGAGCTTTCAATCAGAATTGGGCGACGGTGCAATTCTCGAGGGATGCCGACAAGGTGTCATACTATTGTTGCCTGGCTATCTCGCCATCTACAGCCACTCGCTTATTTGCCCGTGTTCTACGCAAAATCTTTCAAGATAAAGACCTGACTATCAATCCTCATTTCGGCGACGATCAAGGCCTCCATCAACTTCTCCAACTCGTCCAACAGCTGCTTGTCCCTCGAGTCCATGAGCTTGGGGTCTTCCCGAACGTCGGTCCTCTCCGACTTCTCCAGGACTTTGCTCGAGCGTTCCATCAACTGCGTCTTTTGGACTTGTAGGTTCGCCAGGGCCTTGTATTGGTGGTCGAGGAGCGTTCGAACGACTTTAGGGTAGTCGACGTACCAGAGGTAGAACGTGCGGGCAGGGGCTCGGTCCGCGGATCGGGGCACTTCTTGTGACTCGATGAAGGACATGGCTCGAAGACGCGCGATCGTTTCTCGAGCTTCCTTGACGGTCAAAAAGGCCAGTCGTGCCAGCTGTGAATCGAGGCCACCCCCAAAAGCCGGGTCAGCATATCAACCCACGTATTGCGAGGCCTTGGCAACTTTTTCGCAGGGCTCACATGCTTCTCATCCAATTTTCCTTTGGCATCCAAGATCCTCCAACACTTGATGGCTTTTTTGTCCAACTTGTCCTCGACCATCGCTTCGACCAAAGCCCGCTTCAAGCGATCCCCAAGATCCTTGTACCTCACGCTCCACTTCGCGCCTGGCCCTTCCCCACCCGACTGCCTCAAAAATCCACTCGCGGCGTTGACGCCTAGGTCATCGACTTTGGCAAGAATGTGCAAGATCTCGACCATCAGATCCGCATCTTCTTTGTCATACAGGCTTCCCCACTTTGGGTCGAGACACGGATCGTCGTTGAAGGCGTGGCGTAGGGTAACGCGTTCGGATTTGGGCAAAGCCGACCATGCCTTCAGCAGCTCGTTGCAGTTGATCGGGCCTATTGTTGTTACAAAAAATTATAAAGGCTTAGAACGGGATATGAGATCAAGGCGAACTGGAGCGAAAAGTAGGAACTGACGAGATTCTTGATCCTCCATCGAATAAAGCGAGGCATCAGCGACGTCGAGCACGAGGCGAAAGACGCGCCCAATGTGCGGGTTGTAGATCTCTGATGCGAATCGCTCCATCATCTTACAAAAGCAAGGTAGGATATCGTGCGATTGGTGAATGTTCAAGATCAGTACGCAGCAGAAGTACCGTAGGTCGACACAGGGACTGACCTCGCTCCTCCAGACCGTATGCAGCCTCTCCGCATTGACTCGAAAAGTGGCACCATTCTGAGGGATCAATGGGGCACGCTTCAGTGCGGAGCAAGTGCGGTGCATGCACATGACGGAGACAAAGCTCACGGGTAGATCCTTCATCCCTTCGACCGACTCAATGTCGTCCAAGTCGTTCTCGTGGTACGGTTTTGTTTTCTTCCTGACTCGGTACGAATCTTCCAACTCTTCCACGGTCTGTGCGCGAGTGTGAATGATCATGTTCAGCCGACCCTAGTCCACGGTCCTGTTCCTTGGCTTAAAGAACTGACCATGTTCTTTGATCGAGCTTTTTGTTCTTCGAGATGGGTATCCTTGCGCGCTTGGATCTTCTCCTTGACCTCTTTGGCCTCCTTTGCTGACAAGATCGCTGGAAGCCGCCGTATAGTGGAAGTGCGTTGTCAATGGCGAGGCCCAATACCCCCATCGATCGGCTTGACTTACACTTCATGCCCTGACGTGCTTCCGTGTCCCACTTGATCTCCAACGATCGTGGCATCTCCTGGGATTCGGGCGTGATGAGAGCGAGATAGCCGTCATGGAAGGCTCGTTTGCACAGAACTTGGGCTCGTGCTTCAGCTGAAACGAGGGTGCAGAAGGCGTGTTAGCCGAGGGAAGGACGCCCCATGGTCGTACTCGACTGACCCCTCGCATCGGATAGGGGCCCCAACCCCCTGGCTTTCCCCTTGCCCTTGAGCTTGCTCAACGACGAAGAAGGGTCGACGGCACCGTTCGACGACGCCGAGGCTTCGGCGGCGAGTTCGTGCTTGATGACGAGCATGCGGTGCTGGAGAAGTATCTCTTGCTTGGCGAAGGCGACGAGGTCGTGGGTGCCCATCATGCCATTCTTCCAGATCTCTTGAACGATCTTGGTCAGGACCGAGTCGAGCGAGGGCGAAAGGGACAAGGACTGCGCTTTACGATTCGCCAAGTCGATATAGAGGCCGCCGCGCAGTCTTTGCTCGAGGTTGGCTTGGTTTATCTCGAACGCCTCGACGCGCTTTTCCGAGTCGATCTCGGAGTGGTACAGCAGCGTGTGCAGCGACAGCACGAGCAAGGCCTGGTGGATCAACGCCGACGGCAGCGACGACAGTCGGGTCAGGTGCGCGAACGTCAACGATCCCCTCGCGAGCAGGATCGAGGCGATTTCCTGGGCCAAGGGCAATAAAAGCCGTCAGTCAGAACGCGGAGTCCAATAGCTGCTCTTCGTAGAGGGGATGGGGCGCTGCGCAGACAGGCAAGTCGCGCTCGGAGGATGACACTTGGTGATGATTGATGATGACGGCTCGCGCCAGGTGGAGTATGCTGAGTATGCTGTGGGGCAGTGGGACAATAGAACTCACACCAACGACCGAACCAAAGTGCTGGTTCACGATGTCGGTGAGCAGCCTGATGCGATCCTGACCCATGATGTTGGATGCAGCTTGCTGGTGGTCCGAGTGTGTGGTCCAGAGCAGTGCTTGCCCTCCTTTGTGGTGGTGGTCTTTCGCAACCGATCGCCGGCTTGATTGAATATTGAACGTTGAACGTTGAGCAACGAGCGCGCATTTGGTCCATCAGATCGTGAGCGTATGAGCGCATGAGCCTAATATGATCAGCGCCAGGATTACTAACTACTCACAATTACCTAATCCCGAAGCCTTGAAACTCAATTAGCTCATTTGCAACTTGGGCGGCGCGCCTCTATTCCCGCTTCGCAGGCGGATCCGAATCATTGCTTCGCGTCGTGGCTCATCTTCGGACCACATACATCGCACACCACACCATCCGCGATGCCTCGCAAAGGATCCAAGAGAAGAAAGACACGAACCCACGTCAGTACAATTGCACTCGCTTGTGGGTGGGGGAGTGCACGCACCTCATCTCTACCACTGAGTGTGGGATCGGTGCAGGTGCTCACTTGCTTCGCAGTCACTCCTCACCCACGCTCCGGAATCGGATCCGATCCCACCGACGACTCACGGCCATGGACTCGCACTAGCGCACTTTGCTCATCGAGATGCCCTTTCATCCTCCATTCTCATTCACATTCACATTCACATGCTCACAGGTCAAACCAGGCACATCAGCCGCGGGCTCGGACGGTTATGGCCCCAAGATCCCAAAGTCGTTCGTCGTAAAGTCAGGCATCGTCGGCAACTCGGTCGCGGCGCTCACCCACGACCTGCGCAAGGTACTCGAACCCAACACCGCTTCACGACTGAGGGTCAGTTTCTGTCATCGGTGTGCCAGGCTTCGTCCATCGTTCTAACTCTTGCCGACTCTTGGCGTCTCTTGCCGCGCTTGACATCCCCTACTAGGAACGTAAATCCAACCGACTGAGGGACTACGTCTCTATGTCCGGACCGCTTGGCGTGACCCACTTGCTCGTCTTCTCGCAACCTTCCTCGTCCACGACCTTACTCCCTTCGACTTCGGCGGCATTCACGTCCAAGAAGGACGCCGCCGCGGAGAACGACCGCATCGAGCAGAGCCTTGTCCAAGGCACCACCACCCTCAACTTGAGGCTGATCCGACTGCCGCGTGGACCGACGCTCAGCTTCAAGGTCCTGAGGTATTCGTTGGCGAGTGACATTCTCAGGATGGCCAGGAGACCCCGAGCGATCGGGCGAGAATTTGCTCAAGCTCCATTGGTGCGTGCAGTTCTCACAACTCGTGGGCTCTCTTCTTGCACTCGGGCAAACGCTGAAACCCCTGTCTCCTCACCCCCCAGCTCATCCTCAGTGGATTTGGTGGTCCGGACAAGCAGCTCCAACTCATGACGACCGTATTCCAGAACCTGTTCCCACCCATCCACGTTCAATCCGTGAGCTCACACCATCATTAATACCCCATAGCGAAGCCTCAATGTGCTGATCCGAGCCCTCTCCGTTCAGATGCCCCTCTCCTCTGCGCGCCGCGTCGTCTTGCTCTCGTACAACGCAACGACGCGCACGATCGACTTCCGCCACTACGTCATCTCGGTCCGACCGATTGGCATCTCGAAACCAATCCGTCGCATCATCGCCGGATCCTCTTTGAACAAGATCACGTCTTCCTCAAACAAACGACCGCTCGGGCTCTCCGATTCGGAAGACGAGGAACAGCAATCCGACGCGGACGACGGTCAAGAGAAGACGGGGTCGGCCGTAGGCAAAGGCAAAGGTGTTTTGGACCTTTCCAGAGCACAGGACATCGCCGACTACATCCTTCGCCACGATGGCATGGGCTTCGTCGGCACCTCCGATTCCGAGATGTCAGACCAATCCGAGCTCGGGTCCCAATCGGGTGGGGAAAATTCCGAAGAGGATGAGAAGAAGGGCAAAGTGAGATTACCTGGGGAATACGTCGGGAGGGGGAACCGGGGCAAAGGGGTGAGGGGGGAGAAGAGGGCGGTGAGGTTAGTTGAATTGGGCCCGAGGATGGAATTGGGTCTGTTCAAGATCGAGGAGGGCGTAGGTGAGGGCGAAGTCATATTCCATGAGATGGGTCAGTCTGCTCTTTTGTCTTCTAGCGTGCTCTGCTGCTGCTGTCTACGGATCAATGAGGGCTGATTCGTTTTCTTTGACCCGCTCCGCAGTTCACAAGTCCGTGACCGAAGTCGCGGAATTGGCTAAAGTCCACGCTGCACGTCGTAA
This sequence comes from Microbotryum intermedium, assembly GCA_022702645.1. Taxonomy (NCBI): domain Eukaryota; kingdom Fungi; phylum Basidiomycota; class Microbotryomycetes; order Microbotryales; family Microbotryaceae; genus Microbotryum; species Microbotryum intermedium. The sequence goes on along the minus strand of JAHWDX010000015.1, from coordinate 767,600 downwards.
GCTCGCTGCCGAACGCCGAGCACAACAACAAGCCAACGTGGAAGCCAAAAAAGCCGCCAAGAAGGCTGAGAAGGAGAGCAAGAACGGGGTTGTCAAGTTCAGCGAAGACACTAAAGAAGGTGAAGACGGCGAAGGGGACGACGACGACGACGACGATGAGCATGCGATCGATTCGGACATCGAATTCGATTACGAGAAGGAGCACGGTCTACCTGAGCCTAGTGATGAGGAGTTGTTGGGCTCTGATACGGACGATGGCAACGATGAGGAAGAAGGGGACGAGGAAGCTCTTGATTCGGATGCCGAAGATTCGTTCTCGGACCAAGAAGAATCCTTCGTCGATCCGAATGGACAAGACTCTAAATTCGATGAGGACGAAGAGGATAACGAGGATGAAGAAGGGGAGGCAGACGACGATGACTCGGACACGGACCCGGTACCCATCTCCCATGTCGATTTCATCGACCACCCACCACCTCTGGCCAAACTGACGAAACGGTCCAACGCCCCTTCGTCGAGCGCGACCTCGTTCAAGCAGAAAGGGTTCAAGAAAGTTGATCGGGGACCGGCAGCGGCCGCTGTGGGTATTGCCAAGCCTCGAGGACCGACCAAGAAGGAACTGAAGCGAACTGCCGAGTTGAACAAGAAGAATGGCGGGACGGCCAAGAGGGCGAGGTACGAGGATGATCGCGGTGCAGAAGATGAGGGACCAAGATTTGGAGCAGGCCGAGGCCGAGGTGGACGAAGAGGTGGAGGTGGAAGAGGACGAGGTGAGAGTAGGGGACGGGGTGGAAGAGGAGGAGGGAGGGGTGCCTCTAGAGGATCTTCATGGGGACGGTAGAAGTTCTCAACTTGAGGCGCTTGCAATCCCAGATCGACTTTAATGTAAATTGCCTCAGAGGAAGAGGAGCTATCTGTGCTGCATCATTATATCCCGTGTATCTTTCAGCAATTCGAGTCACGAGCTTCAGGTTCGCCCTGCCAGCTTTTCTTAGTGCCGCATCGATGATCTAGGTCATCCTAATGACTGCTTCGTCCGGGCCTTTGCGTCCCATGCACTGAAGCTCGATTGGTGCATCCTGATACATTACCGGATCATCTGCAAGAAGACAGAGTGAGGACAAGTTCCTCGGCTTGCGGAGTACAGAGGGGGGGGGGCGAGGGGGGACCGGCGGATTTCACACACACAAGACTCATAGATCCGTTTCTCTTTAGCCGATCGATGGCTTGAACGACTTGCGTGACGGGGAACACGCCCATGGGATAGTCGTGCGAATTTTCCAGACCGATTTACATTATATGCCAAGGAACAGCGCTGATCAGCAGGCTTCAAGTTGACCCTTACGTAAACGTCGAACCCGAATTCATGCGGCGACACCGTGCACCTTTACCGTGCACCTTTGGATCGTGGCACCAGACCGGACCAATAATGGCATCAAATGGTCTCCCGGTATCCGTGATACCACTCGTTGCTTCCCACGAAGTCAACTGTCCCTTGACGTACACCTTCCGGACGTACACCTTCCGCCGAACACATGGCTCCGATCCCCGTGGACATTTCCTTCCCGTCGCCGCAATACATGCGCCAGGAGATCCTCGGTTCGCCCGACTCGACACAAGCGAACTCAAGATTCTTCTCTTCATCGGAAGCGCACAAATAGAGGAGGGTTTTTCGGCCTTCGAGAGCGTCGTTGAAGGACCAGTCGACGAGGTGTGATCGGCGGCTTCGAGCACTTTCTTAGTCTTATCGAGCGCTCGCGAGTGAGGTGCCTGCACGGCGAGAGTAATCATCGTCCCTCCAGAGCCCAGGGCAGAGCTTATTCCGGTCTGCATAACCTTTCAATTGATAAAAACCTTCTTGCCAGGGTCGACAAGCGACATAAGGAGCCAGGCGCCAAGGCTCGGCTTATCGGCGTTGAGGAAAAGTCTGCCAGTGAGGCCGGCGATCGAACTCGGCGTGGGTCCAACGACGGAAGGAGTCGCTTCGAATTGGTGGCGCCTTGGTAAAGCATCCGTTTGTAGGACGGTTTGGACCTATATCCCCGTTGTAGCCCGCGGGTATGCTATTCGTGTTCTCGGTGTGAATGAGGCAGCGAGCGAGGCATGTACGGGGTGTGTTTCAATGCGCCTACCGAATGAAGCCACCCGGGCCGATGTCGGTGCCAACTCCGAGTGGAGTCCCGTGAATACTGATTAGAGCTCCTACTAGTGTTCCATCCCATGCAGTGGACTGAAACGCGTATAGTATCGCACTCGCCTTCGCCACCCGACCACGCGTGAGATCGCCATTATGAGGATTCACGATTCTTCCATATGTGTTGTTGACAGTTTCGCCAGCCATCAACGGTTGGGGCATATTCGTTCTGCAGCACAAGACTGCTGCCGCTTTCAAAAGGCTGGTGGTGAACGGGCCTACAGTGGACGTTCACTGCAGTCACGAAGGACGGGCTGGCAATAGAATTTTCACACATAACTTTGTGACTACTCACATGCCGACCAAACCGCATTATTCTGGCTGATGTTGCCGATTCCTCCGACATTTTACATCGTGAGCTCAACCTCTTCGACGTCGATCTGGTCTTTGAGGCTGATGCCCATGCAAGGGTCCCACAGGCTCGCCGGTTTTCAGTTTAGGGATTTGGGCCAGTTCTCAAGCTCGGACGATGGCTCGGTCGAAGAGGGTTCCCGTCAAGCAATTCGTCTGTGCGAACGAGGTATTCCGAAACCCTCTTCAGATATCAGTAACAGGCTCTGGCCAGTGCGTGAGGGCGCTCTTGTAGTCTTGCTTCAAAACCAGAGAAAGCCGATGTCGAAGTCACGGGCGGGTGCTCCTTACATCCGCTTCACGTTGATGGCAACTCGTAGTGCCAAAGCGCTTCAGTTAGGATGACGCAGCTTCATCGTCGCCACGACACCATACCATCCCCACTTCTCACCGGTCCTCTCTCTTACGCCAGGTCAGGCGCCGATCGACCGTCCAATTCACTCTTCGTAAAATTGTCAGGTCGTTCAGTCTTGTGATAAACTTCGGCTACGGCAAGAAGAAGACGCCCCTCTTTTTTAAATCACACGCAACATTCCGTACAACCCTACGCTCCCCTCCTTGAACCAATTCAGCCGTGCACGGCCCTCCCTCGCTCGTCCCAGACTCGACTCCCGACAATCTGCGTCCCTTTCGCCCCTTTGCCACCCAAATACAACCTCCTCAACGCATCCTCGCTAGCCCTGTACTCGCTCATCTTGATGCTGCTCCCAAAGCCTTCGCCCAACTTGGTCGTGCCGGAATAAACGCCGCTGACGAAGGTCGCATGGTTGGACAATCGACCCGACTCTTTCAACAGGCGATGCGTTGCACGGTCTCCCGAAGCTTTCGAGACGAGGTGGGACGAGAGGACGGAGGTCGGGTTGGTAAACCTTAAGAGGGGAACGATCTGCGAGGAGGCGATGGGGGAGGGAAATTTGGAGCTGGTAGAAGGGATAAGCGAGGCGAGGAAGTGCGCATGCGCGAATTTGCGGGCAGCGTTGAACCCCTGCATCATGGAAGAAACGGCGGGTCAGCATTATGCGCAGGCGAAGTTCACGCCGACTTGATGTCACTGACATGAGTCTGATAAATTGCGCCCACAACGGCCCTAGCAACGCTGGCCAATGCATCCTCAAACAAGACGACATCCTTGACGGGCGAGACCTGCGTTCGGTTCCATCGTACCAACCCAATACCGGCAGCACCATCACCACCAACAGACTCCCGCTTCGCCGCCGGCCCAACCCCGCCGATGAGATGGCCATAAGCCCGATCCTTCCTCGATAGCTTCGCTACGTCCGGTCGCCCGACCCATCGTTGATCCAACCGCGTTGGTGCGACCCCCCACGACGTCGCAACGGCGGCGAGTGATTTGGGGCCAACAAACATCGTCAAGGCGGCTTTCGTGACACGTGTCGGCAGGTTGGGAAACTGCTCTATCAACGCCTCGGCCGTGAAGGAGCCGAGAAGCGCATTGCCGAGCGAGGCCAGCGGTTCGTTGTGTGCTCGCAACACGGTCACGCTCGCCCGAGCCGAAACCGAAATGGGGCTGTCGTGGAAGTGAGTATGCCGACGCTCCGCTGCGCTCGACTTGGGTAACGCGTTGACACCCATCCAAAAGGATTCGTGGATGAGGCATTGCTCGAGCAGCGAGAGGTCCGCGGCGAGAGAGAACTGTGCCGCATCCTTGCCCGCGCCCACTACGGACGAAGCGAGTCGCCCGGCAAAAGCCGAAAGCGACGAGAGTGCTGGTGGGGTCGTGTAGGTGAAGAGCAAGGAGAGCGACTGGTCGGTGAGCGGCGAAGGGGTGTAAGAGTCGAGCTCGGTGGTTTCGGATGGGGTCGGAGTCGGGCTCGGGGTGGGGGTTGTAGGATCGAAAGCGGTTTGGGTATTACTAGGTTCAACGTCCAATCCAGAGGCGGAAGAGGGTAATTTTCGGTTGCTGTTGCTTGTTCTTCGCACCTCGCGTGGCACATGGGATCGTGGTGAGATGTAGGCCCTCGAGGATGCATGCGAGGTCGAAGCAGCAGTTGCAGCCGCGGCCGCTGAGGTGCTCGCCGACGAGAAAGAACGGGCTGCAGTGACAGTGCAACCAAAAGGAAATGTGAGCTCTGAGCATTTGATAGTACGGTGCAACGCTGAGTGTACCAGGGGGGGCTAATCGGGCGAACGGGTCGAGGGTGTCGCGAGGGAGCATTTTCCTGTGCGAGAGTCGTCGTCGGTCGGGTCACGCGAGTTGCGGAGCCTGGACGGATACCGCAGCCCCCATGGACCGAGGTGCGGCCCATCCCAGACTATTTGGAGATTGAGTGGACCCTGGATCCAGGTGGTGCAGCGAGTGGCCGGTGACGATGGCCGAGATGGTGCTCGTTGGTGGCCAGGAAAGGTGGCAGACGATGCGGCGGCAGTTTCGAGTGAGTCATCGTCACACAAGGCGCCATGTCGGACAGCGCATCGGTCGGCGAGTCGCTACAACTTCGTACCCCGCCCATTCAAATTGCAGCCAAAATTCAAGGCCACTCACTGTTGGGCGGCTGCGGGGGTAGCCCTTGCAATCGAGGCTCAGCGATTTTGTTGCCCGGGCGGCGGCCCAGCTCGATCGACGACGCTGAGGCTGAGGATGCTACATCGCAGTGACGGGAGGTGCATGTCGTGACCTGGGTCGCAGTCATCGTAGCTATGGTTGACCACGTCCGAACAGAGTGCAACGCCGATCGTGACATGGCTCGAATCACCCACGCTTTTGAGCAAATAGCAGCAGTGCAGCGAGCGTCGACAGCAAGCAAGATCGCGAGTCTGCGAGGTGCGAAGGCCCGCCAATTCCCTCGTTACCCATTCGCCCCGCCGAGTTAGAGACGTGTTGCTAAGTGGGCAATCGTTAGAAATCGGAGCGCGCGCCGCTCTGGCAAGCGGACGGACTCGCTCCACTCAGAGTCGAGGCCGGGAGTCAAACTCGGCAATCACTGCCCAAATTTGCAGCATATATCTATTCTACAGCACCGAGAAAAAATAGATACGCCTGACAGGAGCGGAGTAAACAACTAGCCGTTGCATCACTCGAAGTCCCGCAAAATTGATCAGGCTGAGAGACTCGATGCGCAGACACGGGCCCAAAACAGCCCTTCAAGCTCCTGTCGAGGTAGTAGAGCACCGTGTTGATCCACCGCTTGTACGGGAGCCGGCCAATCTCAAAGCGCTGTCCATCGGCATACGACACCGAGCCTTGAAGAAGCTCAGACCCTGTGAGCGAGAGACGGTCGACTCCCGAGTCAGTCGACGGTACCATCCCAGCTCGCCCCACCCCAAAGGTCGTTCACGCAATGAGACCATCCCCTCCGCCAGATGACCCCGCTCGTTCGCACCCACCGCCTGCGCACGCATCCCACAGCAACGCAAGTCCTGGAAGAACCCGCATTGGAAGATGGCCAACTTGCTCGGATCCGAACGGGTTAGCCTCTGGAGCATTGGCAGCAGGACCTGGTGGACGCGCTGTTCGACCGCGTTTGGGAGCTGATCGTGCGGCGCTCGGTAAGTCTCGGACTCCGTCATGAGGCGGTAGTGGAACAGAAGCACGAAGTGGGTGGAACGAAGTCAGCGAGCACCTCCAATTGTGGCGCCCGTCCGTGCCATGCTCGGTGGCCCCGGAGACGCGGGACCATAGCGATTCAAGGTTGTTGCGATCGTGCAAGTCCCTACTCAAGACGATTGTTTGTTGCGTGCGAATGAGAGCAAGGGTGACTCGGAGTCGACTTCGAGCAGGGTCGAGTACTAGGCGGGCGGTGAAGCAGCGATATCGGCCTCGGAAGGGTACACGGATGTGTTGTAGATGTCGGGAACAGACTCGAAGTTGCTCGCATAGGTGTTGTCAGACGTATAAGGCATCCATCTGACCGAGACAGATGAGGGACATCAGGAGGTCAGGGATTAGTGAACGCTGAGCGAAGCTCTCGAGTCGACCGAAACTCGGGGGGAGGACACCTTCTATCCGTCTTGCTTTTCCAACATACCGGATGTCTGCCGCAGTTCCCTCACTCTGATTCCTGTAGATGTATCCTTGTGGGTCGTACAGGTTCGGACCGCAACGTTGCTGACCGCGTCCCCTCTCCACTCGCTCAAGCCGCGGAGACCCGAACCGAAGATCTCGCGCACGTTGCAGTCACGACAACGAACAGCACTGGCAGCGGCCCTGTTCGAGATCGCCATGATTGTCGAAAGCCATGGAGCTTTGTGGGAACTGCTCGATGGCTGTGGGAATGAGGAAGCGTATCCTGCGAGTCCCTCGTTCCATCGTGCAAGTCATCAAAGGCCAGCGCATCGCCGAGAAAGAGCTCCGACTCGTTTTAAGTTGTAAGACATAAATTCCAGCTAGTCTTGACTAAAGACAGAATCGTCGCTGAAAGAGCTGTCCGACCCCGAGGCCCCTGAAAACGGTATAGGGGCGGGCGTGACGCGGCCCGGATGCTGGCTCTCAACCATAACCGGAGGTATGGTATCGCGAATGTTTACAGGGCGCCAATGGCAGGGTGGACGTTGACTCCAGTTTGGCTGTAAAACTGAGCTGGTTCAATGAAGTCACGTCGGAGATCTCGAGCCAGTGGCCAAGAATGTTATAAGATGATCATGCGGCGCATGGCCGGACGGGCCAGGGTTCGCGCTCCGACGACCAACCCATATCTTACGATAGCTGCTCATCAAACACTTGTATACCTACCTAGATAGTTTTGTTTTGATCAGATTTCATTTCTTGACGGACTCCTTGTGCTTTGGCGCGAAAACTGTTCATCTTTGATGAGTATCTCATGAGAGTCCGAGTCCGAGTCTCGTCGGGACGATCCCGCTCCCGACCAGTGAGGGTAGACTATTGTAGGGTTGGAATCATGAGCTGATAGGTAAAAGGAGCGACGAGAATATGGAGAGACCGACGAAAAGCGTGAACCGCAACGTGACGGAAGCAGGGCAGGTGTTGGAGCAGTGGGCAGGGGCCCCGGGGCCCCGGGGAGCCACTCAAAAAGTAACTTGGGACTCACTGCAGTAGCGGCGGTTTTGTTAATACATGTGCATTATTTGCAATTCGAGATCCAGCGCCCAATAACAGTCAGCTCTTTTTGTAGACTAGCTGGGATTCAAATTCTCGTTCCCATTCTCCTTCATCTTCCGTGGGCCACGAAGCAAAGCACGCGTCGCGTCGCGCACCCGGCCGGAAGCTGCAGTCTCCGCTGGCGGCCGGCACGGCGACGTAAAAGAGGTCGACCAATGAACGTTTTTTCCCCCAGCTTGTCTCTTGAGCCCCCTGGGTGAAGATCGTATGCATGGGCAGTCTCGAGTAATCGAGGGTGCAGTACAATGTTCTGGTCCGGCGATAACTCACTGGTGCGACTCCGAGTCACTGCAGAGTCGCTGGGGATCATTAATCATTAGTGAGCGGCCGAGAAGCGCTCAAACACCCAAGCTCTCAAGCTAGTCACTTTACAACAGCAAGCCTGAAACGGAACAGCGAGGGCGCATTTCCCGACTCGACGCGGCAGCGGCTTTCGCGAAGGCGAGGTCCCAACTCGTTCCGTTGAACGACTTGACCTAAGCTGCAGGGGTACAACGCTTCCCACCTCCGAGCGGCGATCTCTGAGGACTGGATTTAGGGCAAGGGGAAGGTGCGGAGTGAGGGTCAGGGAGGCTTGGCATCGTTACCACCACCACCACCAACAATAATATGTCGCAGGCCATGGTCGTTGCAGCGCCGTCGTCTTCAACGCAGCCGACACCTCGTCGACAGCGAGACGATCTCATTGCCCGAGAGACGATGCAACCACAACTGCAACCGACTGCCTCGACTTCAAATGTAGAAGCCGGAACTGGTCCCGTCGACACCACTAGTGATTTGATCGCAGGATGGCTAGGTGGAGCAGGTCAGTCGTCGCTTTGCCCGTGCTCGCCTGAACCTGGTCGAATCGAGTTCGTCGTAGTGCTGATCCGTAAATGCTGGTTCGTATATCCAATCGTTCAGCTGGTATTCTCGTGTCAAACCCGTAAGCATTTTCACCTCCCCTCCTGGTCCATTCGGCTCCAATCGGCAGCTCGCTTGAGCCCCCAGCCGAGCTGGAGGGTTTGGCGGCTCGAGGTCACCAACTCGAAGCCCGGAAGCCCAAGACCGTCGCCCCTTACTAACGTAATCCTTCTTCAACTATAGTCTCGAAGTGCTCAAGGTGCGCCTGCAGACAGCGCGAGTGCCATCGAATCGAGTCGGGCGATCGAGTCCGCCTCCGACAGCATCGGCTTCTTCTGCCATGCCGTCGGCCACAGCGACGTTCACACCCGCTGCATCGACCACGGCAGCATCATCTTTATCTTCGTCGTCATCAACGACAAGACCTGGACTGACGTCCTTGTGGAAGTCTGAAGGCGCCCGCTTCCTTTTTGCTGGTGCAGCCGGGCCGATCTTGGGGCTCGCCTTCATCGACTCGGCATTCTTCGGCCTCTATGGCCAATTCATGTCAGTCGACTTGCATGTACGGGGCGGAAGAGTTAAGAGGCAAACGATCGATACTGAAGCTTGAATTTCACTTTGCGTTTGGCTTCTCATAGGAGTCGATTCGATCAAGATCGGCAGGATCCGACATCGCTAACCAAAGTCTTTGTCGCTGGAGCCACGGCGGGAGGATTGTGTGCTTTGCTCGAGACGCCGGTGCGTCGCCGTTTGATTCAATTCTCTCATAGGTAACGTGACTTTGAATGCTGATCCGCGAACACTGCTCTTCCCGTGACAGATCGAAGTCGTCAAGTGCCGTGCCCAAGTCGAATCGGGGGCAGGCGCCAAACTCGGCTCGTTCAAGATTGCTTCGATGATCGCACGCCACGAAGGACTTCGAGGGTTCTATATCGGTGGTCTTATGACAGCCATTCATGACGGCATAAGTAGTGGTATCTTCTTTTGCGGATGTGAGTGAACCGCTGCGCGATGGCTGTGACAGTCGAGACGCAACGATAATTGAGCGAGAACGACCCGTATCGCAGATTTCATGTTCCGCCGCATGTTGAGAGGCGAATCGCCATACTTTACTCCGCCTATCCCACCGCGGATACCAGCTTCAACGGCAATTCCAGATAGCCCATTCTCTTCCGCATCCGCACCGTCATCCGCAGCAGCAGCACCTACGACAACAGCCGACGGGCACCTGAGCTGTCCTGAGATAGGGAGGATTTTGCTCGCCGGTGGATTCGCAGGGGCCTTGAGTGCAGTCGTTCCCTACCCGTAAGTTGCCTCGATGCTGCTCCGTGCAAAAACATTAGGGGCTAAACGTGCTATCTTGCTCCTATCCACAGGTTCGACATCATCAAGACGCGCTTGCAAACCTCCAACTTCGAAGCACTCTCTGGATCACCAACAATCACAGCCCCTTTGGCCCCATCTTCCAGACCCATGCCGACGCCTGCGGCTCCTCCCCAATCTTTGTCGATCCGCTCCGTCGCCCGAGGCATTCATGCCGACGGCGTCGCATCCTACCGCTACCGCTACACGACGACCGTCCTCCACTCTTTGATCACGCACTACCTCTACCCGAACCCCAAACATGCCCCTTCAACCTCCTTCTCCTCTACTTCATCTTTTATCTCGAATCAGACGTCCTCGTCGAAGACGAACATGATCGATGGTCGACCTGGTCCCGATCCGAGAGCCGCCAAATTGACGTTGAGATTACTAGGGTTCAAAGGTTTCTTGACGGGAATCAAGCCTACGCTTGTGAGTAGCTTTGTAGGGAGCGCAGTGACGATCACGGGCTTCGAAGTCGCGCTTCATTGGTTGACGGGTGGGCAGGGGGGAGGTGGAGGTGGGATAGGTTAGATGACGCGCGATTCGTTTTGTGATCACTCTCATTACTGGCATCGCAACTCTTGGGCAAGTTCTGCATATAATGACATCTGTACTGGAATCGAGAGTTCAGAGGAGGGTAGTCAATCAGCTTGTCGGGGGTCTCACAAAATCGCCGTGCTTAAAAGACGAAGGCCGCCCCTGAGAAGAGATCGCGAGTCCTCCCTTCCCCGCTCGCACTCAGGCTCGGGAAAGATCAGGTGGGAAGAACGCCATGACGAAAAAGCCATGGGGTTTCGGCATCGACTGAGTTTCCCTTGGCCTCTCTTTTTTGTTGAGCTCATTGGAGTGAGTGAGTGAGTAAACCTCCGAGTCCTTCAAACAAGTAGGTGGAGCCCTGGTGTGGCCACGACCCACCAGGACCCACGAATCCGGGTGCAATTATGCTGTCTTGGGAATATCGATTGGGGTTCACCTGTCATGATCAATATCACAAACAGGCAACTTTCGAGGAGTTCTTGCCCTTTACCTCCCGGTGTGGCTGTCAACCCGACAGAAAGTGAGGTTTTCCCGCCGTGTTTGGCCCAGAAACGGTCACAGCCACTTGCCGAGGCACTCACAGACATCTAGTTACGTGCCTCGGTGCCTACCAGTATATACCAGTACACTGATGTGAGGGAGATACAGGCTTATATTGCTGTGTGCGACATTGCTTGGCAAGGATTGGAACCGGAGGTTTCGGCTCCGGAGCCCGCCCCCACTCGGAACCTCCCCTCGGCACGAGCAGCCTGCATACTCATGATCGCGAATCGAAGCCGCGAGACTCTCTCCTTTATTCTTTCCCAAACAAGCCGACACCCGGGCTTGGATATCGCCAAGTTGTCCTTGAATCTGCTTGGAAGGAGCTTGAGCTGCACCTCTTTCGAGGGCGTCTGTGTATTCTCCGAGCACATCCACAGCCTGAGGCGCCCGACTGCAGTGAGCAAATATGTTTATCGCCACAGCTCTTTGTCGAATCGGACATCTGGAAAAAATCAGCACTTGGCAGGCCGCAAGTTCTGCCACCCGAGAAGCCCTGGAGTCCAAAAGTCGTACAAAGCTGCCATGGGCAGGTCCACCGTATTGCCGTGCCGGAAGGATCCCTCGCCGCCTCGACGATCGCCGTGGATCTCTCATCGCTTTCGGCCCAGCCGCACCGAGCTCCAAGAGCGTCGCACTTCATAAGCTTCATAATTCACTGCCCTCTTTTCATTATGGCAGGAGTGGCTCCGCCTCCTTCTTGTACATCGTAAAACCTTAAATCCGATGGCTCCCCCTATGTGAGTGTAGGCATAACCCAAATAATGTTTCCGCCGTCTTTCTTTCTCTCCTGAGTTTACATCCTCACTCAGCCGAAAACCCCTTTGCCCACTGCCGCCTTCCTCTCACCAAGCGCACTTTTCACCGTTTCGTCTGGCTCGGCGACTGCTCGGCTACGCTTCAACTTGTCACCGCCGTACCTGCGGTCAACATTCCACGTGATACGATCTGCGCTGGCGATCAATACTTGGATCGGGCCTGTAAGTGCCATCCTCCAGATAAGAAGCGCCTCTCCGAGAGCCGCTGGCTAGTCTCGACAGGCCTGCGGGTTCAGCCAAAATTTGTAAATCCTGTGCCATCAAATTCCCGAACAGTGCGACGTGCACTCACGACAAGGCGGTCACTTGGTACGTCCATTCACACTACCATCTCCCCTTCCATGTAAATTTAGACGTACTGATTTGATCACAACCATGATCGCCTCCTCCAGCTCGTTCAGAAGAATCTCGAACGGCCAATGCGTGGCTCGCACCTCTTGCTCGGGTGCGAAATACGTTTCGCGGATCGATGGTATGCCCTCCTGCTCTTTGCTACTTCTCGCCATGCTCAGTGTACCAGAGATTTGATTCGCCCAAGCCTCGTGCTCTAGGAAACACGTGCATCCCATGCCCTGATACCAACGCAGGTCTCTGCGATCACCGGTGCCTCGCTCGCTTGCAACAAGGGTGTCCCGACCAATGGCTTGTGCTTGGCCGTGCCTTGCACTGGAGCGACCTATTCCGCATCTAGCGGTAAGCATTTACTTATTGTCATATAGGCCCATCTACACTTTTCTGACCTCGCTTGTCGATCAGGCCGTTCGTGCACGCGCTGCCCCGACAAGCTGGCTAAAACTTGCACCGCCGAGGGTTCGGTGACATGCACCTATGGCCTCCCGGACAACACCGGAAAGTGTGCACCTGTGACCTGTTTTGGGGCCACTTACCTCGCTTCAGATGGTAAGTAGCAGGTCTTCGAACGTCACATGCTCGTGTGGAGAGGTCACCCTGCCGAGCACTGTTTGCGCCGCTGTGCTTTGCCCCGCAATACAGCCAACACCAATGACGGTAAGTCATCGTCACGCGTGCTTCACAGCCTCCTATCTCGGGTCCCGGGCAAGCTCACACCTCCCGCCTCGGCCTCTTCTTAAATTCTCAGGCAAGGCATGTTGCGGCGATGTCAATACCGCAACTTGCACTTCGCCCACTGCGCCCGTGACGTGCAAGCCCACGTTCGGCATCAACATCACTGCGGATCATTGCGTCGCTCTGAGGTCGCTTGCCAAGTTCACCAGTGAGTGACCGCCCATGGTACCAACAGAGCCCAGCGAACACGTCGTAGGTCCTAAAGGTCTTCCCTCATTTCCCTTCCCCCCTCGAAGCCCAAATTTTGATCGGCGTCGTCCCTAACTCGGTCGGCTTCAAAGTCACGGCTGCGCAATGGGGCGCGACGCCGGTCGAGTCGTACGAAACGTGCGCCTATTACGCCAAGACGTCAGGTGTCAGCGTTGTCACCTGGTGGGCGTCCTCGACGTCGAGCTTCTGGATCCAGAATTCGGGTGCGAACGGCTTCAAGATCGGCTCCGGAAGTATTTGGTCCTTCAACCAGCTCAGGACGTGCTCGGCAGCAAAGGCAACCTACCCAGGCAACTTATTCACGATCGGGGACGTCTACACGTGCGCCGAGTCGACCGTCTTCTTGTGATCATGTTCTTTTCGAGAGGACACGCGAGGGCACTCACGGAGCTCATCAGCCAATGAGTCATCCTCTACTTGTAGCGTATTCTGACTTTTCTGGACTTTCTCGTCTCTGGTCGTCCGAATGCCTAATTTGCCAATACCAATTTGCCTATGCTAGGCCTTCAATTGGTTCGTTCATTGCTTGTTGGATTGCATCAAAAACTACTTGCATCAGTCACTCAACCCGTCCACGATCTAACGCGTCCCAGTCTTGATGATACCAGCCCTGACCAGCTTCTCGACCTTGAGCCTGACATCCTCATTCCTCTTCATGTGCGCCTGCAGACTGGCCGGATCGTTCTGCGCCTGCTGCAGGATCATCTGGAACGCCGGGTCCGACATGATGCTCTGGATCTCCGGGTCGCGCATCGCTCGGGCGTAGGTCTGCTCGTCCGTCTCGCCCGCTCGGGATTGTGCATCGGCGATGGTGACTTTGCGGAACTGAGATGCGATCTCGGCTGCATGCTTTCGATCGACGTCCTTCGCGTCAGCCTAGGTAGGGATAAGGAAAGGGAGAGGTTGATTGTCAGCTTCTCCGACCTAGATCCCAGCAAATGAGTTCCTAAATGTAGCTCCTGCTCACCTGCTCGATTGCGGCCAAGGCTTTGCTGTACTCCTTCATGGCGAACAGAACGTGGGATTTGCGGATGTATCCCTTGACTGCGTGATTGATGAAAAAGCAGCGAGGGTCAGCGATGCGCGGTTCACACTGGGTGGACACTGAAGGCCCAGGCCATAAATCGACTCACCAAAGTCAGGCTGCACCTCGATAGCCTTGTCGGCATCCTTCAGGGCTTCGGGCAAGGCCAACAGTTTGGTCAAGGCAGCGGCGCGGTTCGTGTACCCTCGGGCGTCGGACGGGTTGCGCTTGATTGATTCCGCGTAGTGAGCTACCGAGCCAGCAAAGTCGCCCGACTGAGGACCAGAATAATACCGTACGTCAGGACCTTGTTGGACAATGATCAGATGAAGCGAGGCAAAGGCCCACCTTGAATGCAGTGTTGCCGAGTTCTCGCGCGGCGTCGGCCTTTTCGGGGTCGATGTAAGCCAGTCGCTCTCGTTCGGCCTTGGTCTTTTCGGCCTGTAGAATCCAGAACGAGACCAAGAGTAGAGTAAGTAGCTAGCTGGTCACCAATGCTCGTAGCTAGTTGCGGTCGGGGCCAGGTACGCACGTCTTTAAGCTTGGCGAGAATGTCAGGGGTGCGGTGCTCGGTCAAGGACTTGTTGAAGAACTTGATGGCGTTGTCAAAATCGTCCTTCTTGAGGTAGGCAGTTCCGATTCGACCGAAAGCTCTGCGGTGGTGAAGGATAGGGTTAATTGATGTTTAGGCCAGCTTCTCACGATAATAGCGAAGTGGGGGGAAGACGTTGATGAGGACTGACTTTGCGATGAGCTTGTAGTCGGCCCGCATGTCCCTGCCTTCGTCGACGGCCTTTTCGCACGTCTGGATGCACTTGTCATAGTCGGCTTGTTCAAAGTAGACGGCTGTGGTGTGAAGCTCGTGTCAGTTCGCTCGTCCTGGCTCGGAGGTGAAAATTGGTCAAGAAAAGAGAGAGCAGAGAGCAACTGTGGGTTGCGAACACTGACCGGCAAGGTTGTTGAGATAGGTGATGTCCTTGTGGGTGTTCCATGCCTGGTCGTACAACTCGACCGCCTTGTTGAAGTCGCGGGCCTTGTAGGCTTCGTTGCCCTTGAGCTTGAGAGCATCCGCAGCGGCCTGGTCGGACATGGTCGAGGAATGGGGGAGAGATCTGACTCGGAGTGAAGGGGTGGTGGTGTTGCGGAGGTGTTCTGTGCGCTTTTCAATTAATCTGCTCAGCCATCTGGTTCGGAGACTGACCTGACGCGAGCAGTTGCCATGCCAACTCGGTCTCACCCGGTCCGTGCGACCTCAGGGAGAGACCGAGCATCCCCCCTCTGCTGCTGCCTGCAGGGACGCAGTAGCTCGGACATGATTCGGACAAGATGACTGACCAGTTAGTGCTTGGGATGAGCTCGTGTGATGAGCTTGAGTGCGATGCTACGAGTGCTTGTTGGGTGTGGTGAAAGCCCGACAGTGGAGGTGGATGACAAGAGCGACGACGACCAGACCGCTTGGAGTGCAGCTCGGTGGAGCTTCCATAGGCTTCCACTTACTTCGGGCGCGCGCATGACTAATCGCCGTGCAGTCCAGTTTCACGCCCTGCGAGAATGCAGGCAGGTCGAGTGTGTTTTATATTTTTCATGACGAAACTGTAAGCGATTTTTTTCCCTCTAGTCAAATTTGTCTCCTAGAAAATCAACAAGCATGAGCCTGCACCGTGATCTTGCACCCGTACCCCATCGGCGTCACGCGATGACCCAGCTTGCGCCCGTAGAGAGAGAGCGGCCGAGTCGGCTGTTGAGCTGACTCGAGAGCATGTCGATCGACCGCGTTCCTTTTGTGCCTACTCACTTTCGTTAGAGCGTACCTGCATTCCCACACACCCTTACACTTTTCACTTACGTCTTCATCTGCAATCAATCAATCAGTACGTACCGTTCTTCTCAACTTCCTCGCGCTGAGAGCGGACGCTCTGACGACATGGCGTGTCTATCGTCATCCCCGAACGGCGCCACTGACCCTGATCCTGGCATCCACGCAATCCCCCAGTAGTGGCTGGATCCATCACCGACTGGGATTCAAAGGTAAGATCCGCATGCGACTTCGTCAACTCTTGATGTCCGCACCCACTCGGATGCCATACCAGTGCACTGACGCATGCATGCTCGCCCCTGCTCCTTCTTACCCCGCAGACCGTCATCGGTTCCAAGGCGAGGGCACCGACCGTCACCAAGGATGGTGCCGCACTCAACGCCGCTCGAAGGTCCGGTGCTGCGATCGACACGGACAAGAAGAGTGAGTCGAGACTGCTGCGTCGCTGCACAAGCTCCTTATGGCGCCCACATTCAGGGGAGCGATGACGGGGGGCTCTTCCCCTTAGCCCCGCTGGCTCTGCCCGGACCTATGCGTCGTCGTCTTCTTTTGGTGGCAAGGGCTGACAATAGCATCCTCTATCTTGTCAACAGGTGCCGGTAACAAGATCCCCGGTGTAGACCACGCCAAGATCGCTAAACTGGACCGAGAGGTGGGTATCCCCTTCTCCCTCAACTGATCGGAATCAGAACCCGTCCACCACAAATAGCACTAACCCCATCTTCCCGGAAAAACCTTTCTCTGCACAACACAGAACGAAGTCGCGCCACCACCGACGGTCTCTCTTGAACTCGGCAAAGTGCTCCAACAGGCGCGACAGAACTTCAAGGACGCGGACGGGAATCCGAAACCCATGTCCCAGGGCGACCTCGCCAAAGCAATCAATCAGAAGCAAACCGTCATCCAGGAGTACGAGAATATGCGCGCCAAGCCTGACCCGGCCTTGTTGGGCAAGATGGAGAGGGTCCTCAAGGTGAAGCTGAGGGGGTCCGGCATCGGCCAGCCGTTGGGAGGACCCAAGAAGAAGTAAAACGGGGGATAACGCTCGATGTAGACGCTACGAGAGAAATGGATGATGTGGACGGACAGAGGGCGATAGTCGACCGAGAATACAAAGCAGAACTGCAATTTAATCCCATCCAGCATGATCGTAAGAAGAGACGAGAGAGGGCAGTTTTGAAATACTCAATGCGCGCAGGAAGAAAATGGTAGGAGGCTCAAGTTTGCAAAACGAGCCCGACATCCCCGAGACAAGGGGAAAAAAAATCTACGCCTAAGCCGGATCACTACAGCGCGACGCTCCTATTCCTCTAAAGATCAATCTTATCATCGACCGTTCGCGTCAATCCCAAAAAGCGATGCGCCTTCTCTGACATGCGTGCCCCAACATATCCCACCTCAGACCCAACATTCGCCCATCATCACCCAAAGCCGGAGCCGTGGCAATCACCTCCATGTTGAGGATAGAAAGTTGCGGCAAGACACCCCGCATGACCCAGTCGGTGATTCCATCCTCGCAAGCGAAGAAATTATCCTCATCGTAGAAGTGGAGCTTGAGCTCGAGCTTGCGCACCATGGTCGTCGACGAGACGGTCCCGAGCATGTTTTCGAAAGCGCCCTCCGCATCGATGGTACAAGGGTAGTGCATGAAGACCATAGCCATTTTGATCGGATCGAGGGAAAGGTAACAGTTCTTCCAAACGCGAAGAACATCCTTGAGATCCATGATCCTTTCGTTTCGGCCCACTGCAGAAGAGTAAACGGTGGGAGATGTGCGCCGGACGCCTTTGAGCAGCTTCCCGAACCAATCTCGGGTGCCATGGCCTATTATGGACAGCGTGGGGTCAAGAAATTGCGATGCAGGAAGCGAGACTCGATCAGCGATGGCAACGAGCGTCGACACGGAGCAGTTTCCACGGATGAGCAGATGCTTGAGGCTTGGAAGAACGAGCCGGTCGGATGTGTTGTTACCGGTCTACACTCTAAAGAAGCAACGCTCGTCGATTCGAAGATCTGCCCGTGGCGTTGTGGGGGCGACGCAGGGCGTGCAAGCTTTTAGATCCTGAGGAGGGTGCTCGGTGTGCGATCAGCCGCACTAGCTCACCATCAAGGTTGCATGCGGCGGCTTGATCGATATCGAGGCCTTGGAGGGTGGTCAACTTGTCAAAAACGAGTGGTATGACGGGATTGATGCGCTGAAGGAGCGTTCCGAGTGCGCCATTTGTTGGGTCGGAGGACCGGGGGCTGAAGGGAGGGATCCTGAGTCATTGGATCCTAGTGTGTCTGCTTGCCAGATCTGTCTCGAGAAAGGGGTGGAACCTGATTAGGCCTGATTGGCGGACTCGTCGAAGTGGAGCTTCGGCCTGCGCACACAGCTTCCTTTGGAAAGCGTGGCGCCATCCCTTGCAGACCTGAGATGCTTGGCACAATGAGAGTTCGCAATTGAGAAATAGCCAGAACCCTTAGGACTTCTCGGCTAATCATGCGAAGTGGGCGATCCTGGCCACAATCTCAGGGGCCAGCCTCTGGGCGATCGGGCTTCCTTGTGAGGTCCTCATGGTCATGGGAGCGAGCTGGCTGTGTGATGCGTGTTCGTCCAAAAACGGTCCTTGAAACAGTTCGAGGCAGTCTACATCAGGTGAGGGTGAGATGACGCCTGGAAGGGGTGGGACGCCATACCCCGCACTTGAGCGGGAGATCTACGCAGGGACATTTTCTCTCCTCTCCTTTCCCACTCTCGCCTCCAGGCCCCTAATCAAACTCGGTCATTTTGGCGACGCTTCGGCGAGGCGCAGAGCGCGTTTCGGTCGCAGGTGAGAGGTGTGACCGATTTCATATGGCACATACAAGCGAGTCTGAATTATTCAAGTACAGGAACAGGCACAACAATACACACTAGCTCGCTCTCAGGCACCGTCGGCACCTCGTCTAAAAGCGAAGCTCTGGATCTATGATAGGAGCCTACTCCTCCTTGCCGGTCGCACTGACGAGGATCTTAACATCTACTCACATATGAAAAGAATACTCTCACATTTAGCTTGTTGTGAATTAGGATCGGTCTCGTGAGTTTTCAAGCTTACGTTGTTCCTTGTTATTGATCAACTCGTGGAAGCCCTTTTCGACGATATCATCGAGAGATGCCGTGCCCGTCACAAAGCCTGGTCAAGCAGTAAATTTCGAAAGAAGATCAGTACTGGACTCTTAGACTTGCATTCAGGTAGGCGGGGGCAATACAAGGAGAGAGTGAGAGTTACTGACCGTCCAATGAAATTTTGCCGCTCGAGAGCGATTCAATCGCGGGTTTGTGGTTCGACTCGTAACAAATCACCGCGCGCAACGTCTTCTCGCCTAAGACCAAGGCATTCATATCGATCTGGGGTTTGGTGCTCCAGATGGCGACGTTGAGGCACGTTCCTCGAGGACGGAGAGCGGCGATCGCGGCCGTCAAACTCGCTTCGACACCCGCGCACTCGAACGAGACGTCGACGCCGATATCATCGCCCCCCGTCAGCTCGCGGCATTTCGAGACAACATCGTCCTCTCGCGGCGAGATGACGTGGTGCGCGCCGGCATGGGTCGCCATCTTGCGACGAGATCCCGAGGGCTCGGAGACGATCACCTTGCTGCAAACCCTCCGAAAACGGTTCTCAGTGGGTATGACTGATATCCTACATTGTACTTTCAATCATTGTTACTCACGTGGCTCCCATTGCGATCAAAACTTTGGTGACAAAGCATCCGATCGGACCAGCGCCGCAGATCAGAGCGCTGCAACCCTCGGTCGCACCACTCATCTGAACCGCATGCATCGCCACAGCAAGAGGTTCCACCATCGCACCATATTGCAAGGAGACATTATCGGGTAGCTTGTGCAAGAACCCTTCGCCCGCGATGGTGTATTCGGCAAGTCCACCCCCATAACCCGAGAGGCCGACGAAACCGAGCGAGGAACAAGCTATGACCACGATAGGAGTTTGGTGGCGCAGTGATGCCATCAGCCCATGGACCTTTTCTCAGAGCCGGCCATGTTGACTCACCGCTCCTGAAATTGTGCTTGCAAGCGTAGCATTTGTAGCAAGAGATCGTCGGCTCTCTGTTGTAACAAGTCGCGGAGCAGGCTGACTGTCAGCCGATCGAGGAGTTCGGGTCGCACCGCTCCGTGAGTATACTCATGTTGGCTATTGAACATCTGCCATCGAGTACGGTATCGAAGTAGAAGTGAGAACTCACACAATGACACGTTCACCTTCTTTCCACTGGCCCTTGACCCCTGGTCCAACCTTGGAGATGATGCCCGAGAACTCGTGTCCCAAACAGATTGGAAGCTTTTCGCCGGTGATCTCATGGGCCTTGTCCGCGGTCGGGCACAAGATCGGACCGTCTATATTGAGTAGGATCGAGAGAGTCCAGGACATCAGATGTCATCGTCACATAACTCGAGTGTGTAGATGAATCTATTGCACAACTTGCCTGTGTATTCGTGGAGATCGGTGCCGCAACTGCGACCGGCCGCGCGCCAGTCGCCGTACGACGTCACCAGACCGTCACGAGGTGTGAAATGTGGGGCTCAACATAGTCAGATCGCTGCGGAGACATGTCCTCGATCCCACTCTGAGAGAGTGAGACACTCACATTCCACACCTGCAGGGACATCCATGGTGCCTTTCGTAACCTCTCATGAAGTACACAGAGGATCACGTGCTTGGACCACCTACCAAGCGAGCTTGATCAAGACTTGACCTTCGGCAGGGACGGGCATGGGGCTCTCCTCAACGCGAATGTCACGCATGCCATAATAGTTGACCACCTTGTTCGTAGTTTTGGTCAACATTTGGCTCAGCTTGCTAGGATTCGATTGTTTGGCGAATGGATCTGTTGTTTCGCTGCAAGACAAGGGTGGACGAAGAAGAGCGAAGCGCGGATGTCGGGCGGCTGCTCTCCACATTTTTTTCGATACCTCGTGGCCCCGCAATTCGAGCACTAGCTTGGTCGGGCCTGTTGGCACCGATTTCTCCCGCTCTAGGTGCAGATGGCGCACCAGAGCTCCTTGAGCCTTGAATATTCGTATGGGGAAGGTTGGCATTTGTTGAATGACCTCGCTGCTCTGAGATAGGGGCTCTGACATCAGGACGGAAAATTTGGCTCTCAAAGTTCCTCGTCGGGGGACCAAGGGCGGTCGTGCCCAGTGTTCCGACGACACCTGTTCACCGTTTGTACTACTTGTTCTGTAGTTGGCACCAAGAGGGGTATCTATGGACATCTATCTGAGCGTTACAAGCAGAGCTTTTCCCGAGAGTGAGAAATGGAGAATGGACGGTGATCCAATCGCTTCGTCGAGGATCAGGGGAGCTGAGTCGATCTCCGCAGCCATTGGCAGAAAACACATCCTCGGAATACAACAGTTTGCTTTGAATGATTCATATCTCGAAACTGCTTCAAACGACCAAGTCGGCCACACCCCTGCCATCGCTTTCCGGCAATTTGTCCTGCAAGCAATTCGAGGGTTGTCAGTCCGACTCTATTTCCCAAGCGAGCCACGAAGCCGCAAGATGCGTACCCTCAACATGATGCTCAGACGTTGTGATCCGCCAACCTTGCGCCCTTCGTATTCGCCCGTGCGCAAAACCTCATGGGCGTAATGAGTTCGAAGTGGCTCTCTGATGGGAGCCCGATGGAGCGAAAGAAAATCGTCAGCTCGGTGAACCTCAGGCGCTCAGCCGCCACAAGGGAAGCACTCACATTTGCACATATGCGTCCCCAGGCTTGAGCAACACGTCAAATTCATCCTTCGCCCCCTTCTGTATGAATTCCTGCCCTTCATTCGGCCCCTGCTCGGCCTTTCGGAACCTCATAATCCTTTCGCCTCCCAAGCTCAATCCTACGATGGTCGATCCGAAAGCCTCCAGGTGGTCGACATGGGGACTGATCTCGCCCTCCGAGGGCAGGTGAAGTAGATGCATGCTGAGGTGATACGGTGGGTCGACCGGGTGCTTGCCCATGTTCGAGCCAGCTTCAGAATCGTTCGTGGGACCGGACTCGGCCGCTCCTCGTGCGAGTATGGCTGGAGGAACTAACGAATAGACCTTGCCCAGAGCGTGGCCCAGTTCAGTATCATCCTTGGGCAGCATCCCGGGTCGGACCAACATCTCCCTGTACCCAATGATGACGCCATCAAAATGACCCTTTTCAAACTCGTACGCCTCATCAGGGAGGAAGCTGTCTCTGGGATGGTCGGGATGAGTCTTGAGGTAATTGCGTGCCAGCCGCCGTGCATGCGACGTCGTGCGTGAAGGGGAGGAGAGGAGCGCCAACGAGTGCTGTAGCACAAGACGTTGCTGCGAGGTCGAGATCAAGGACGGGTACACGCGCAGGCCTGGGTGGGGGGACCACGACGACGGCGTGAGGTACTGCAGCTGCCGGGACGAGTCTTGCAGCGATCTCAGAGTACGTCGCATGACTGGTGGTAAGAGGATGGCCGTTTTTGTCACCGGCACACATCCATATATGTGGTGGTAGGTAGCCTCTCGATCGCGAGCACGAATACCGGAGCAGAAGGAGCAAGCCAATTCCTCCGTCGCACGATTTCACAAGTTCGAATGCGCTCAGAGAATGCCAGCGGACAAGAACGAATGACGACACCGGGAGTTGTAAGTTTCGCAGGGCAACGGTCGCAGGTTTCGTTGCAGCCAGGCGCCAGAAGCTATGAGGATAAAAGCACACATAAGAAAAGGACAGACAGAGTAGTGATGAGTAGTGGGTATAATGAAACAACATAGATATGAAACGAAGAACGGCACCAAAAAGAAAATGTCAAATGAGTGAGAGAGGGGGGGAAGCGAGGATGTGAACATCGCGCAAGCTACATTCTAATCGAATAATAAAACGCGAGTGATAAAACAGATGGGGGATAAAAACAGAGGTTGAACAGCGTGGACCGGCGTACGAACGAGTGGACAGCATATATACGACACAGACGATGGTCAACGAGAGAAGATGGGGGGTGCCCGGTGCGAACTCAAGCAATGACGCGTGATTCTGCGCGCTATGGATCACTGCCACTGCATAGCGTCCGAAGATGCCGAGTAAGGCGTAAAGGTTGGCGAAGCCGAGGTAGAGCTGGCTGATGTTGCGCTCACACTTGCCCGTCGGGCGAGGGACGCAGAGTTGAGCGAGCCGGCGGCGGAGCCGTCCGTTCCTTGCTTTTGTGTCTTGGCCCATCTAAAAGAGTCAAAGAGGTGTATTAGGGCGCAAACAAAAGGAGAGTGAAAACATCTCGCAAACAGGAGAAACTAACCGGAGTCCACATCGGTTGCACAACGTTTTGGCGCCGGTCGGACCGGCGCGCCACTCAGGCGAGTCGAAGCGGCCGCAGTTGGCGCAGCCCCGACCGCCGTTCGTCTTGGTCGAAGCCCGAGAAGAGCCACCATCCGACGAGAGCTTCCTTCGCGAGAGCGTCATCGTCGACCCAGCTTCCGAACGAGCGCGCTGGCCAAAGACGAAACCTCGCTTCCGCGCGCTGACGATGAGATGCTCCTTCTCATCGCGCAGCTTCTTGTTAGTGATTTGCAGCTGGTGCAGCTCGAATTGCCAACTCGTTGGTCGTCGCGACTCGAGTTCGTCAAAGACGTTGTCGCTAATTGTACTTGGATGAGCAAGCGTCTTGAACGTGCTCTGGAACGGTGGTGGGCTGCTGGGAGAGGACGACGACTCCGAGTCCGACATCGGGGAGAGCATGTTCGATGACGAAGATGCAATCACGGGTCCGTAGACGGGCGAGATGCTCGAAAACGGTCCCGCATTCTTACGCTGCTCCGATCCGACCTCGTTCGTCTGAGCGAGGATGTTGCAATGGAAGTTGCTCGAAATGATGGGCTCCTCGAGCTCGTCGACGGCGCGGGGGTAGAATCGCGTCACCACATCGGTAAAGCCGGATCGCAACTGATTTCGGAACCGGTAGCGCACGGTCGAAGCGACACCATCCGCGCATTGTTGAAGCGCCTGCTGGATTGCGGGGACATGCTCGGGTGCGGCAAGATGCTGCAGCGACGTGCCCATCATTTCGTCGCCGGTGCGACCCAATATCGACTCGACGGCCGAGGTGGCCGACAGGATCGTACCTCTTGGTGAGATGCCCATCCAAAACTCGGTGTCTCCAACACCGCCAGCCTGCTTGAGATCGGTCCACGACATTCTCATTACCTCGCGCGGTCGACCGACAAAGATGACGCACTTGCGCCCCTTGCCCGGTTCGATATGAAGCTTGCCCGAAGCCTCGAGCCAGATGTAGCCCGAATGCTTCCGTCGAATGCGGTAGAGCAGCGACACGGTCGAGTTGTGGATCGTGCTCGTGTCCTTGAGTAGGCGCATGACAGGAACAACGTCACTGGGGTGACACAGCGTCGGCAAGGTCTTGCCAATGAGCTCGGAAGGTTGGTACTCGAGCACGGATGCGATCGAGGGTGAGCAGTATAGGAAAGAGCCTTTGAGCGACAGCACGTGGATGAAGTCATCGGCTTCGCTCAACAGCAGCTTGTGGAAGGATCGCTTGTCCTCTTCCGATTCGAGACCTTGCAGGCCATCGCGTTCAATGACCTCGAGCGTCTCGAGCTCCCCCTTGGACGGCGCAAGAGAGGACGTCGACGCGGCCGCCGCGGCCAACGACCCACGGCGGGCACCCGTGGCGGCGGCCGAGGCAGCGGCCACGACGTCCCCTTTGCTATCATCCTCTGTCGTCGTCCACTCGGCGTCATCTCCCTGGGTCGGCACAGCAGCGCCTTCATCTGCCGCAACAGCCCTCTCCTCAATCGAGGCCATGGAGATTGTCGTCCGATGACTCGGCATCGACATTGTACCCGTGTTGTTGTACAGCGAGTAGTTGACAACGTATGTTCCGTCCTTCATGCGATGAAGAATGGCGTTAGGCTGATCAACGAGATCGACCTGGAAGCCGACAAAGTAGGTGATCTCATCCGACTCCCACGCGATGGGGATGATGGTGACGAGGTTGATGAAGGGCTTGCCGTCCTTCTTGTAGTTGATCAACGATGACTGCGACTCTTTACCGCTTGCGATGTGCACACGCATATGCCATGCCGCGTTGCTGTCAGTGTACTTGCGAGATGCACTCTGGGCTTGCGAACCCGTCGGCGATTGCAAGAACCGACCTGTGGAGCACGAACAGCTTGATGAGCAAAGGCACCAGAGGCCTACACAAGGGCAGCCATCCACTCACAGTTCTTGCCGATAATCTCGTCATTCGGGTAACCAGTCATTTTTGTGAAAGTTTCACTCGCAAAGACGATGGGCTGATCCCATCGCTTTGCATCGACCACGAGGAAGGCGCAGCTTGTGTCCACGGCCCCGATCGAGAGTTGCGGGTTTGGTCGAGCCGCAACACGGGCAAGAACACCGAGCATGTCGAACCCGCTCGACGAATACAGTCCCGCAAAGTTGTTGCTCTCACCGGCCGGCGGTGGCACCGGTAACCCCAGTGATGCGGGCTCGTAGTTTGATCCCGGTGGAGGCGCCTGGGAAGGGGGCATCGCAACGGCCTGGGCCGACATCTTGTAGCCTGTCGGCGAGTTCGAGTTGATCGAGATGATGGACGATCCATACGGAGCATAGACTGGTCCTCCCTCGCTCGCGTGCATGGGAAGCGCGGGGGCGGCCTGAGACACTGCCGCGTTCGGTCCCGTCGCGGTCGCGCTCGCCAAGTTTGCGGTGATTGGGTGAGACGTCCCTGTCGGTGAGCCCATCCCAAATCCATGCTGCTGTTGACCTCTACCACCTTGGACGGGCGAATTGGTCGTGCTGTCCTGGAGACCACTGAGCGAAGCGGTCGAGCTCATCCCGTTCGCCGATGCGGGGGGTCCGGTTTGAGGGGCGCCCTCGTAGCCGACATTCGTCACGCCGCCCGCGCCGGGGCCGAAGGCGTTATAAATGTCCGAGGGTGCGGAGCTGCTGTACATGTTCGTGAAGGAATTGGCTGACATCAAACCGGATGATCGCATACCGAGTGTTCCCGTGGACTTGTAGTCATTGCTGTTGCCAGGACTGTGGAGGGCAGGTATTGATGGTGTGGTTTGACGATGACGTCGATAAGTGGAGGTGGTGGGTGGTTGAGCGCGCGGGCCACCGGCGGGCAAGAAGCGAGCGAGCGAGCGAAGCAAGCGAGCCACAGCGTAGGCCGATCGGGAACCCAGGATTTGACACGGCGCGGTGCGGAGCAAGGAAAAGCACGAGGAGGACAGCAGATGAACAACATCAGTCATCGTGCATTGAAGAGGTTTCCACTATGGGCAACTGAGGATCAATGCTGCACTGACTCTGTCGCTTCAGCCACGGCGACGCCGAAGCCGAATGCATCCCCGGGGCCGCCACTCGCAAAGCGGGGGAGAATGAACTGGCTGGAGAAACTGGAAGGATCCAGGGCCGAGGGGCTGAGGCCGTACGTTGACGACGAGTGGTGTTGCTGCTGCTGCTGCTGCTGCTGCTGGTGGTGTTGCTGTTGCTGCTGGTGCGGTTGCTGGTATTGTTGGTGCTGCAAGTGTTGTTGCTGGTGCTGGTGCTGTTGATGTTGTTGACTGGTGTGCTGTTCCTGCTGCTGCTGCTGCTGCTGCAATTGCATCAGGCGCAACTGCGAGTTGGTGCGTGCGACATAAGGTGGGTGTGACGCGCTGATGCCAGGGTTGTAACCTTGACTGCCGGCCGCGTCATCCTGCATCGACCAGTACGAATCAATATTGTCCATGCTGCGTTTGTCGCTTCGGTTGGAGGAACCGGGTGCGAGGTCTGTTGCGGCGAAGCGGCGGGTTGCAACTAGGGCTGGGTCGGACAGACAAGAGCGCCGGACAGGTGACGAAAGTCAAGGTGAGACGGTGCCTCCGAGAGTCGAAGCGAGTCGACGTGCGAGGAGTAGGCGACCAAATGAGGAATGGGTCGGTTGCTTGTTGTTGTTTGACCGGTTAAACGTCCACTAGTGGTCAACAAAGAGTCGTATAGGGCCGTATGTTGCAGGCGGCGGTGGGAGTGAGGAGGCAATGTCGGATGCGCCGCGGGTGGGTGTGGCAGCTTGTGGGTGCAATAGTAAGTGCGCGGGATTGGAAGGAATAGGGCGCCTATCAGCTCCAGCTGGTGCCTGTGGGTGCCGTGCCAGAAGCCAGCCCTGAGCGATCGCGCGGGCGCGGGCAGTCGGCAAGCCTGGCACAAGCGCACTTGGACGTTGGAACTCAGCTCAGCCCCCAGCGCTCAGCGCACAGTACTCAGTACTCCGTACTCGGTCTCCGTCATCGCCGAGTGGCACCCGGCAGCCGCTGGCATGATGCTGGCGCTGCTCACATGCGCCGGAGCGCTTATTAGGTCATTGAAGCGGCGCCAGCAGGGTGCCTTTTTTACGGCTACCGTGGCTATACCGGATAGCCTCGGCTCACAGCTCACTGCTTCCGACGCTGCGAGACTCCTTCTCAAGGGACGAGCACTTGCAAGCTTGCTATTTTCGAACAACCGAAGGAGGGGGTTCCTGTTCAGTTTCTTTTGCACCTTTCTTCTGCATCTTCAAGGCTTCGACTATTTTCTCGAGCTCAAGTCACGAGTCCTTAGCCGTCGCGGAGCTCGAGGCCAGTGCCGCTCGTAATTAGCTTGAAGACTCTCTGCCAGACTTAAACATCGGAAGACGTCAACATCATCCGTTGCAACCTAGACTTACCTACTTGTGCTCTCTGCCGTTACAGCCCTGAATTCCATGGTCGATGGAGAGGCACAAACTGTAGTCGAATCTTGGTAGGTAGGTAGGTAATGCCCAGCGACGACGTCATGAACCGGAACCGTTTCGTCTCCTCCGAAACTCGGCGCGCTGAAATTTGTCGGCGTTTGTAGAATACTCGTCTTATAGCACTTCGGACACCGGCGTGGGCGAACTCACAGAACTTGTTCTGATCAGGTGGGTGGGTGGGCGCAAGCCACGTGTTGCGTTGCATCGTTTAGGACCTACCTAGGAGATAAATTCTCCTAAGGAATCACATCTCAGTGCAAATGATGGTGCCCGGTCCAGCTACAGACCAGTAGGGAAGTCAGGCGACAAAACAAAATCGACGAGATACTTGGGAGTTAGGTGCCACTTATAATTAGTTACTTGTTACTAGGTAGGTACTGTGACTTGAGTACTTATCATAGTTACCACTAACTTTAAGTTGGTAGTCTCTCGCTTCGTCGGTCCCGAAGCGACGATCGCGCCTGCATCGTGTGTGGCTTCTTGCGCACTCAAATCCTTTTTTGGTTTTCACGGCTAAAGCCGATGCGCGCCGCGTGGGCCACCTCCTCCGCGAGCCTCCGAGGAAGTCAAGGTCGATCCCCGACGCCTGACGAGTTGACACCGAGCTTCCGACTTGGCCCGGACGCGTGGCATTTTCCGCTTCAAGGGCAACTTTTTTTTCGCTCCAAGATCTTAATGGTTCCCCTGGTCCTAATCTTAAGGACTTGTGGATCTGGACCGAGCAGTGGAGAGCGACTTGTGCATCTGTGGACCGGCCGCGGCACGGAAGCTTGCTGGAAGTCTTGAAGGTTATCAGCCTTTCGGGTGAAGTTATGGCACACAACTTCCTTCCACACGGAGAACTGAGGTGGTGCTGGTCGCTGTCTCGTCTGATATTTTGACAGGGATGTGGTGCAGTGGGCTACGGAGACGCGTATATGTTCCCCTCGATGCGCCCAGAACGCAGCTGATTGGGTTCTGACGGATCCCTCGACACGAGTACGACAATGGCCTCCCACCATGGCACTCCAGGGCATGCTAGTCTCGAAGGCATCTCTTAGCGGCTCGTCTTGTTGCTGCACTGAACTAGAAGCTTCGTCTTGTTGCTGTAGCGGGGCTGGGTGTCGACGACATCTGATGCTGTCTGCGCTCGACGACAGGCTCTTGATATCCGGCGACCAAGGCGTCCCAAGTCCTTGTCGTAAAAGCGCTCGACGACAACAACGGGCCCCAAGCTCCGTTTCGTGCGTTCTTTGTCGTGTTGTCCTGCCGAGCAGCGGTGTCTCTCGACGACGAAAAACGTTCTACGGTCTTGGGTGCTTCCTCGCGCGACGACATGCCTTCTAAATCTCCCCTGCTCAATGGGGCAACCCATCCCCCGTACCCAAACTCCTGAACCCAACTTGCTTGATCCTCCTCTGTTCGAGGTACTGCTTCCCGTGCACCACCGACCCACTCAAGACGATGCCCCAGAACGCCAAACGGAAGAGCATCCCAAAAAAATGCGAAAGCCCACGTGCCGACGCGTGTTGGACGACATCTTCTGTAGGCGTCGAGAGGTAAGGTGGGAGACGGGGTTTGAGGGATATGGGTTTCGGTTTGGGGTGCGAAATTTGGGAGGAGAGGTCCATGAGGTGCATGAGTTGTCGTGGAGTCAGGGACGTGAGGAGGACGAGGTGGGGGTGGGGCGCATCGGGTAATGCGGTCAAGTGAGCAGCAAGTTCTTGGTCTGTTGACACGAGTAGTGATACCGCTGTGATCAGAATGGGTCCTACAGTAACCATACATCACATACCAATCGATTGTGACTGACCGAGTCTGACCATCGTCTCCCGTCTCGCTTTCGACCCCACCGCTTGATCCCAATCGACATGAACTTTGGCGACCCTCAACTCATTCATGTACTCCTCCCCCTTGTCACCAGCACACGTCTTGACCCAAGCATCGGACCAATCCATGACATGTTGTCCCGATACGGCGCGTGCAATCCCTTTACTCGGCGCTAGTTCGTAAGAGTCGATCAAGCCCGAACCGAGCAGAGCCCCCGACGTCGAGTTGATGCGTTGGTGCGGGAAGAGGGCAAGGTCGGAATCGCGAATCTTGGGGATGGATATGACGAGTAGGGATCCACAGGGGTCGATTCCTGGGGTGAAGACGAGTGGTGATGGAAGCTGCGGTGCGAGGTGGGGTCCGAGTCGCCACGTCAAGTTCGGACTGCTTTCTGGGCATGAGAGACGAGGCTTACCTCGTCCGAGACCAATTCATCGAGCGCTGGGAAACTATTGGGCAATGCGTAAGCGAGTAGAGGTGCTACATCCTGAGCTGTGACTAAGCCCGAGGTGCTGCTGCTGCCACGTGAGCATGAGCTGAGCCATGGCACCGCCGCGACAAACACGGCCAAGCGAGTTGCCCATGCGAATCGCATGTTCCCTCTGACCACACTTGATGAGTCTAGACGAGGAGTCCCTGTCTCTGAGTCTGGTTCGGATTACGAGTTGAAGGTAGTTTCTCGCGAGTTATCTCGGAGGAAGGCGGTCCGCGCACCCAGGCACCGCGCTCGATCACAATCAACTGCCTGGTCGAAGCTGCTCGATCACTTTGAATTGCCTGCGCAGGCCAGTCGTGGCCCAGTCGTCGTTGCCCCCCACACGGCCCAGGCACTGCCCGCCTGCCTTGCTCAGCCCTCGCGTCTCGTCTCCCCCGCCCACTCCTCGCTTAGTTTGCCCCTCCATCACCTTTCTTCGACTCGGAAACCACCGCTTGGCACGACAAGAACAGTAGAACCCGTCATGACAGCACTGGTCTTCCCTCCTTCTGCGGATCTCTTCCCGAGCAACGACTTTTACCCTACTAAGACGAGCTTGTACGACGACTCGGACTCGGTCGACGTGCAGAACTATCCCTTGCAGCCACGGGGCGGAGGCCAGCTCGCCGCTCCACTGGCTGTCGACGCGGACGCCGACGAGGATGATGAGGAAGATGTGGACGACGACGATGATGAAGCAGGGGGAGCAGAGGAAGAAGACCTAGGTGATGAAGATACGGATGAGGATGAGGAGGCCGAGGACGATGATGAGGAACAACAAGGTCAGTCCGTCAGCTGTCCCGGTGGGAGTGGGGCGGGGGTACCGGTGCAGAATGGGGATTTCGGAGGTGGGGCAACGGAGACAGAAGCGCTCCCGCCGCCTTCCTTCGATGTGCCACGTGGATGCATGCGCAGCCAAGGGACTCTGGAGGGCAGTGTCGGATTGGAGGGCCTCGGCTCTCAAAGTTGCCCTTCTTTTTTGTCGAGATCGAGTTCACCACTGTATAAATCTGATGCTAATGCGCTTTGAGTCTCATTGTAGATGATGCTGCTGGGAAACAAGGCGGGGAAGACGACGACGAGAATGAGGACGACGACGGCGAGCAGGGCGATCAGGGTGAAGAGGACGAGGGGGGCGGTCAGTCCATCTCTCCGAGACTATGCACAGTGCAAATTGTAGGATACTGACCACCTATACTCAATCCGAACGTGCAGATGATGACGATGAAGAAGAGCAAGACGATGACGAAGACGACGAAGTGAGTGGATGCTCTTCGGGCCCAAGAGACGTCACGCGCGCTTCGAAAATCTTGACTGACCTCGAGTCATCGCGTGCTGTCTTCAGGACAGCGAGGAAGACGAGGCCGAAGAGGATCAGCGGGCTCGGAAACGACAAAGACGGGAACCAGCAGACGAGGACGGTGACGAAGGTGAGGATGAGGACACCGACGAGGAGCGACCCAACTTCCAAGGTCGGTCGTCATTCTTTCATTCAGCAGGCAACTCTTGATCTCTCCAAGCCGAGCTCTGTCCAATGTGAGAGAATAGGTAGGCTGACAAGGAGGGTGTTCTCTGTCATCAGGTCCGCCGCAGGAAGGCTACGACGATGAGGACGACAACGATGAAAAGGATGATCTCGAGGACGACGAAGACGAGGAGTAGTCGGGTCTTGCAAACTCGGACAGGGGCCTCCGAGTTGTTGATCGAGCGAGCTACGAGCTCGACCAATTGTGGAAAGCTAATGCTTATTTTGTCATCTTATACCCCCAATTGTTCTTATGGTGTTTGAACGAGTCCGTGTAGCGATAATCAGGCATAAGGAGTCTCAAATACGAGGTTGGAGTAGTTGTTTGCCAATGGTTCTCCAGAGCCTATAAAATGCGAATACACAAGTGCCTATGCATTTGAAACCAAATAGATACAACGACGATGCCCGGGTAGTAGTAAGAAATTCGGGATTTTGATGAATGGAAGTTATTCTAAGCTGCAAACGAGCCTTTGCGTGTTCTCTAGATTGCATAGTCATCACCTGCCGATGTTTCGTTCCTGACTGCACCGTCCATGGCCTGCAAAGGTTTACATGGAGGAGCAGCCATCAGCGTCCAGTATTCGGAGCTCGGCTAGAGAAATGTGACTGAGCAGTGGTTCTGAGCAGACTGACCGTTTTATCATTCGGGTCGTTCGGTCTCAGAGCAGTATGTTGCGTTTCGTGGTGCCTTTGATGCAAGCTCGTCTCGGGAATATGAGTGCCGCCCATCAAATCGGGATGACCTTGGTGATGAGTGTTCGGCGTCGTCGACTGCTGCTGCTGCTGCGGGTGACGCGCCTGCTCGACAAGTTCTTCCAACTCGGGTCGGCGTCCAACGACTTGAGGTGCTTGGAAAGAAGAAGGCCCCTGTCTAGCCTTTTGTACTTCACGAGCATGGATCTCGGCATCGGCCTGGACTTCGAGTCGGTCATGTTCGGCCTTGGTGCGGTGCTTCTGCGAGGCGATCTCGGCGGGGGATTTGGTCTTGGCGTGGGTGTGGTGGCCGGTGATGGCCGACATGATCCTTTGGCCCAAGGATGCATGTTGTGTCTCGTTCGATGAGGAAGAGGGCGAGCTCATAGCTGCTTTTGCGAGGATGGGTCGACGCACTTCCGAGTTCGCAGAGGAGACACGAGGCGAACTCGGAAGTGCGTCGACCCATCCTCGCAAAAGCAGCTATCAATGACGTAGTGCGTTGGAGCTGTGAAGGAGAGGCTCGAGTGCTCAGAGGGTGAGGATAGGAGGAAGCTATGATTCTCCTTGGTCGATAAAACGTACCAGTTGTGTCTTGCGATTGTCTCGATCAAGGTTGGGTAGTGAGGAGGAGGAAGAAGAGAGAGCAGAGGAGAGTGGTCGATCGAGCCAAAACGGCATCAATGCCCGAACTCACTCGCAACACGACCCGGGAAAGCTCACATGCTCACAGCCCAATGTGCGTCCGGAAAATGCGGGTTTTCGGGCTTTTGTTTCCGCCCATGAAGTTGCTCCGAAAACAGTCGATTTGCACTCAATTTGGGACGCACGTAGGAATTGTCAACAATGAAAAGAAAAGGAAATTCGCGGAATAGTAACTGAGTAACTCTAGAAATCGTCCTAGTTTTGTTGGAAACCCGAAAAATTGCCGCGAAAGCATCAACGCCGAACGCACTTCGACATCAGGCTCGGTGGTGCGAGTCGTGTCTGCCTCACTCGCCGAGCTCGGCGAAAGGGGACACTGCCGCAAATTGCTCGTCTGTGGCCTCGAGCACGCCCCGGTTGAGATCGAGAAATCCACCTGGTATTCGCCAGCGGTGAATAACAATTCACGGTAACTAATCAAGACTAGGAGGAATCTATGACTTAAAACTTAGGATTCATGAGAGAGATACTGTTCAGACTAGTGCGATTTTTTCTTCGCTGTACGCGCGATATACCGGTTCGGATGCGCTCGGGCTGGCTCGGACTGCTCAGCGACCGCGGCGGATTGACGCTCGGGCCCCACAGTTCTGCTCCCATTTGTAACGCACATCACTTTTTCTGGCCTCCAAAGCTGGCAATTTGCAACCAGTTTGGGAGGCGATTCGCGAATGTGTGGGTCGATATGCGCCTTACCGCGGAAGCACATATAATTCAGCTTTCCGGATGATCCTCCACTCGCAGCCACGTGCAGCCGCCGCGCGTCGCGCAACCGCGTTGGAGTTCAAGCCAGCCTGTTCGTAGGCGTAATCCCTGATGTTCTTTTCGGCTTTTGCTGCAAGGATTTGACGCGCCGATCGAGCTCGCGCGCTCGGACCTCCCCCCTCTTCTCCCCTGTTGAACTATAGCTGTGCTTCCCACACACGCGGCTCACAGGCGGTCACTCGCGCTGCACGTTCCCCTTGGGGTCTTCACTGCACCGTCGACGTTCTCTACCAGCCTCTGCCGCTGCGTTCACCATCTATTGGGACAGGTGCGTTCTCACTCCCAAGACTACCTCACAGTTGACGAAGGCACTGACCGAGTGTTTCATCTTGCAGGACGTTCTCAGCTAGCCGCCACTAGCTCGTCCCTGGGAAGAAGCGACGCAGTACTACCTCGACTGCAAGAACCTTACGCCGCACGCGGGTATCGATGGCAACGTCCCTGATGCGATCTGGCACGGCGAACCCCAAGACATCTCCCGACTTCGCACGTTCGGCTGTCGCGCCTGGGCCACTGTTCCTCAGCATGAACGCACCAAGCTCGAACCCAAGGGGATCCCACTAATTTTTGTGGGTTACGATCAGCATGCCAAAGCCTATCGACTGTATGATCCTGACACACAGTCCATCCGCATCAGTCGCAACGTCACGTTCATCGAGACCGAATTCCCTGCAGCCAACCGACACGTCTGCGCTCCCGCCGCACCCCCTGTCGTCCACACCACGGTGTTCCAGCCCGCTCCAGTGCCAGCGCCAGCGCCAGCTGATCCCGTCGCCTCCACGACCCCGGCGTCACCGTCGTCGCCATCTGCCACGCCCTCCACACCGTCGCTCGCGTCCTCGCCCGCGTCCTCGCCCGCGTCCTCGCCCGCTACGCTCGAATTGTCAGGCTCGCTCGACCCATCGCTCCAAGTCGTCTTCCAAAAAGACGAAACCCCTCACAAGCTCTACACACAATTGAGGGATCGCTACTCGCCACGGGACGCTCAGGCTTACGCCAAACTCATCGAGCGCTTCTGGTCGGTGCCCCAGATCCCACTCTCGTCCAAGGCCGATTTCGACAAGCACGTCAACGACCGTATCGCCCTCGCCAGGGAGATTCGTTCGGGGAACATTGACATCGATCAAGTGCTTGTCGCCGCTCAACTGTTCAACAGCACGTTCAATGACGGCCTCGGCGCTTGGCGTGAAACGTTCCCAATCCTTCCTACCTGGCATCTCCGTTGCTCACTGCGCTGCTCCTCATAGTCCCAAATCCTCGACGTGGCTCTATCCTAGAGTAACTCGGGGCAAGTGCTTTGATACACCCCAGCTCGTTGCACGGTGTACTTACACTTCAATACACTACAGAGATCTTGCCAATCCTGTACGGGCGGTCACTATGTAGTCCTCGCTGGACCGCTTAGCTGACCGCACTTGCATCTCTCAGCAGACCCCTTGCCAACCCCTTTCGCTCGAAACCGTGCCTCTGCCTGCCTCTACCGCATCTCAGAGTTTCGCTTGTTCTTGCAAAGGTATGCTGAGACGAAGGTGGAGGACCCACCTGCCATCAGTTGCAGCCAACTGACATCATCCTGAGCTTGGTCTTGCAAAGCTCCTATTGATTGATCCCACCCTCCGTCCCTTGTCACTCGCGTGAAAACCCCCTTTTTTTTTCCTTCCTTTCTCTCTTGTTCGCTTCGCTCTACTACTCGCTTTCCGTTTCACCGCTCTCGCTGGCTTCCATCTCGCTACACTCGTTGGGTCTCCCGTCTCGTCTGCCATTAGCAGACTTCACTTGGATAGTGCGTTCTCGTTGAACGCTGGACACAGACCTCTAGTTGTCCCTCATCCTGCTGCAACTTGACACACTTTACCGCTGCACGTCGCGCGAGCGGTTCAGGGAGTCGAAGCTCTTTAGAGCTGAAGGTTTGTCCATCGAAAATTGGTGCGGCCCCAGACTGGGAAATTGCTGTCGCTCTCAACATTAGTAATTGCGCGAAAGTGGCCGGCTCCTCCGCTCAGCGGCGTTCTCCCGCACGGTTTCTCGATTTCGCAAGCCTATAGAGGCGCACCTGCACCGTTTCAGAGCTACAATTACAGCCTACAGATTATCAAAGAAGCCTCAGTCACAGTCACCGGTCATCAGTATCAGTAGTCATCAGTGTCATTCCAAGGTCTACAGTTCAACGGATTTCAGTTTCATCAACTTGCACATGTCCGGTCCGATGCCCGGACTGGCGCGTATTCGTCGCATGGAGGCTCCATCGTGCGTTGCAACTCTCCATCAGTTGGTTTGACACCGGGTGCACGCATGTCTCAACTGGGTGAGCCGGTACACGTTGTCTATCATGGTCCAAATGACATGGCGATGCCGGTCTCAGTCCCCAATGCTTTGGTCGTCAAGTGCAGGCACGACAGTTAGTACTATCCAGCATCAACATGCTGGTGGACCAGCTGCAGACGCTTTGCCAG
The DNA here is from genome assembly GCA_022702645.1 of Microbotryum intermedium. Lineage (NCBI taxonomy): Eukaryota > Fungi > Basidiomycota > Microbotryomycetes > Microbotryales > Microbotryaceae > Microbotryum > Microbotryum intermedium. The sequence continues at coordinate 731,544 of JAHWDX010000015.1, read as the reverse complement.
GTTCAACAGATCAACGGATATCCTCTAGGTGGAAGCTCAAAACTCATGTGATGATGGCAACAGTAGCTACGAGGCACTACAAGCAGAGCTACAGCGACTCGTCTCCGGTCGGTTATCGGGTCACGTGACCCCGACGATCCATCTGCATTTTTCATTTTTTATTTTTATTTTATTTTATTTTAATAGATTTCAATAACAGCACTATTATATTAGTACCTAGAAATCTTCGGAAAAATCGGAGGGAATGCTTTAAGCAAACTGGCTAGGCCAGTAGTGTGGGACTCATCGACGCTTCACCCAGAGTCGACCATACCCACTAACACCCCCTTTAGAGATGTTATAAAGAAACGAGGCGACCTTTGCACCCCTCAATAGAATCCCGAAGCTCCCCGAACTCCGTGTCGGTGATCGGCTCCAGAAGTTGAGAAGAGAATCGACGGCGGCGAGAGACCTTCCAGATCGAATGAAAGAAGAGAACACGGAGCTCGACAAGTCGACGCTCCGAGCGAGAGACGAGAGGACACACGAAGTCGGCGAAGATGGGGTGTGGGGACGGAGAGAGTGCGGCCCAGAGGCGGCGAGCGAACGGGCAGCCGACGGCCAGATGAGGGAGAGACTCGGGTGCTTCCGAAAGGCACATCACACAGGAAGCGGAGCGATTGTTGAGCTGGCTGTGTGTTGCTGACGAAAGTTGCACGCCCGGGTGGAGGGAGCCAAGGGAGAGGAGATGGGAGGTGTCTTCGGCATCCGAGTGAACCCTGCGGATCTTGCGCAAAGCCTTCCACCACGAGTGCAAAACTGATGCCAGGTAGTCAGCAAATAGTGCAAGCGGAAAAACAGTTGCGATTGAATGGAGATTGCTGTTACTTTTCACATTCTAGCGTGAACAGAATGATGGCGGCCACCCCGGTCATTATAGAGCCGCTCTACTGACTGACCTTGGCCGGCTCGTATCTCAATCAGATTTACCTCATTGTATTCCTAGGTCCAGGTTTAGCTGATGTCTCGATCTTCTTGTCAGCAGTTGAGGTTCAGGGATCCGTCGCCGCCCAGCGGTGCGTTAATGGCCCAAGCATACTCGACAATTGCGCACTAATCCGAGATTCGCCCAAAACCCCACTTGGCGCCTTGAGCGCATGAGTGCATGAGCTCTCGCGAGCAACTCGTGCGCGAATTCGTCACTCGTCACTAAAAAGTACTCGCGTCACTCGTCAGCCCGGGTGTCCGTGCGACAAGCAACATGTTGCTACGGTCGATCGGACGACCCATGTCCGCGTCGTCGTCACTGCTTATGCACCCAGGCCATCGTCGGCACGTCCTGGCGATTGCATCGACTGGCCGCTATCCTCGCCGACCGTTCTCGTCATCGTCATCGTCGTCGAATGCGACATCGGCTTTGGCATCGTTGACCCCAGGGGAGGAATCGGTCAGCATCACGCCGAGCTCATCGACACCCAAACCCCTCGTCGAGACTCGTGATCCTGAAAAGGACCCCCTGCGCAAGACGTCCTACCTCTACTTCAACACCGTCTTCCCCATTCGACTCGCTGCATGGGACTTGGTCAGTTTGCCCTGCATTCAGGCTCGGGTGGTAGCTAGTTGAAATGCTGACTATCATCGAACGGACCTCCCCACAGCGAGAAGTTTATGCCCGATTGGAAGAAAGCAAGCTGCTGCAAGAGGTGCGATCGATCGTACCCGAGGATCCCTTGTACAATCTCAAGGTCGAACAGGTCACCCCGAGGGCCAAGGACGGTGGCGCCTTTGTCCGCTTCTCGTGGTCCGTCCCGACTCGACCCTTCTTGGAAAATGGCCCCGTCGCATTGGCCGAAGCCGCAAAGGAAGGCGACAGGAAGGTCGTCGAGGCTTTGTACGAGATCGAGTCGGAAGCAGTTTGAGTTTTGGCCCCGAGAATCGCCTCCTTTCTCCGACGACTGGCTCAAAAGATTCGACCGAAGCTGACCATTTAGGCACATGCGCGTCCTACAGAAAACGGTACTGAAAACACGCGAACTGAGGCCTTGGTGGGAATTCTCGTCCCGGTGGTTCTCTTGGGCGCAACCGCAAGCCTTCTTGGTCAAGGGCAAGCCCTGGATGGAGGACATGAATCGCTTCCCCAATTCGACGATCCGTGTGGAGTTCGAAGGTCCCGAGATCCCGCAGGAAGAACTATACGAAGTCTTCCGACCTTATGGCAGGATTATCGATATCATCCCACAACCGCCCTCGAGCAAAGACACGCCCCGTTTCGCCAACATCACCTTTAGCTCGATTCGCTCCGCCGCCTCGGCGAGGAATTGTCTCCATTCGGCCGTCGTGCCGAGTTCGTTGCCGGTCCCAAACCCACCCCCACCAACGGTCTTGAGGATCTTGTACGCCGAACGACAAAAGGCGCACTACATCAAGGACTTTGCAACGACACATCCGAGGATCGCCATTCCTTTGATCGTCGCACTCTTGGGAGCCGTCTCGCTGCAGGTCTTTGACCCGATTCGAGAGTTCTTCGTCTCGGCACATGTTGAAGGGACATTCGATTCGGACAAATGGACGCTCGTGAGGTGGCTCAAGAGGGAGACACTGGGAAGGTTGGGATTGACCAAGTACCGAACCTTGGATGGTGCTGAAAAGACGGGTATCGAGAGGGAACGAGAAGCGGCGAAGGAGCAGCTCGTAACTTGGTTGAGAGACGTACCAGGTGCGTGCCTGCAGACTATTCCGTGGATGTTGGAATATCATACTGACTGCGGTCATGCTCTACAACAGAAACCTTCACTGTGGTCACGGGGCCGAAAGGCTCGGGCAAGACGATGCTCGTTGATGACGTCGCTCGAAACTCAAAGTAGGCTCTGGGTCTGTACGGTCGCACGTATCGGTTTTTTTCACTGACTTCGCCCTCATCTTCACAGACATGTTCTCGTCATCGATTGCAACCAACTGTGTCGCAATGGTCGTTCGGACCAGAAACTGATCCAGGAACTAGCATCGAGCGTCGGCTACCGCCCCCTATTTACGTTGGGAGCAAGTGTCAATAACTTGATCGATCTGGCGTCCATGTCGCTCATCGGACAAAAAGCGGGTTTCTCCGCTAGCTTGAACGAGCAATTGAAAGCGGTACGTTTCCATCTCTCTTTCGTTCGATCGACGAGTTGCGGACATCGAACTCACTAGACCATCTCGATTGACAGATCCTCGAAGTGACGGCCTCGGCATTGAACAAGATCGCGACGACGGCGACGCTCAAAGCTTCGACGGCAGCCAGGAACGCCGAAGCCAAGCGTCTGCTCGAAACGTCCCGCGAATCGATCGTTGCCCAGTTGGAAACGCAGGGGATCCGAGATGGTCGAGTCGATGCTGTGGCTGGCAATGGGGCGATGTCCGAATGGGGAGGCGGGATTGAGAAGCCAGAAGCGCAAGGCTATGTCACCATCGTGGGCCCCAACAGTGCGAACATGGTCAAGGCGTTGGCGTGTGAGAAGGACGCCGTTGGAGAAGGTGATACGGTAGCGGCCTTGCCGATCGTCGTGCTCAAGGGGTAAGTCGAAATGCATTTCGATCGATAAGAACGGGGGTCATCGCCGAGCTGACGAGGCAATTGGTGGTCCTGTCTTGCAGTTTCGCGGCCAAGGGTGAATCGAAACAAGAGGTTCTATGGGACGTCCTCGCCGACTGGGCCGCTTTGCTCGTCGAGAACAAGGTCGCCCACGTCGTCTTCACCTCGGACTCGGTCACAGCTTCGAAACCTCTGTCGCGAGCACTACCAAATAAACCCTTCAACGTCATCGCGCTCAACGATGCCTCCCCCGAAGCGGCGATCCAATTCGTCGAAGCTAAACTCGACGAAGTCGAAAAGATGCTCCCTATTGACGCGCACGAACACGTATGGAGATTGGGGGGACGGCAGACGGATCTGGAGTTGTTGGTGTCCAAGATCCATGCTGGGGCTGAACCCAAGGAGGCGGTGCAGGATATCGTCTCGAGAAACGCGACCGAGATTAGGAAGACGTTCTTTGGGGACGATGAAAGCGAGGCGAAAGGGTTGAAATGGACGAGGGAACAGGCTTGGAAGATCTTGACCGGGTTGACCCAGCAGGAAGAGGTGAGTGATTGCCTCGGGTAGGCTGGGTATCTTCCTCTCGTGCTCACATCTCGATCTTTGTTTTGCCACCAAACAGCTCAAATACGCCGATGTGCTCGTCAACGCCCCCTTCAAATCCGACGAGGCGGCTTTACGCTCTCTCGAAAACTCGGAATTCATCATCATATCCCATCGCGACGGACGCCCCTCGACGATCCGCCCCGGAAAACCCGTCTACCGTTCGGCGTTCTCCCTGCTCCTTTCGGACTCGGTCTTCCGTTCATCGATTGAGTTCCAGATCAACGCCTCGGCAATCACTTCCACGACGAATGAGCTCAATGCCGCGTCCAAGGGTTTGATCGAGTTGAGTCAATTGTTTGGCGACGCGAGTGGGAAATTTGTCTTTGGTGGGGGAAGCGTCGTGCCTAGGGAAATTGAAGTGAGGGTTGCCGGGTTGTTGGCTAAGATGAGGGAATGCGAGGACAAACTAGAGGCGTTGGATCGCGAGAAGAAGGATTTGTTGAAGGTGTTGAAGGAGGCTTCGTAGGGTGGGGGAGAAGCTTGATTGGATCGGGTTCATGTTTATGTTTGTGAGGGTGTGTATGTATTTTCGCTTCGTTGATGAATTGTAGGAGGCTTGCGGGAGACGATGTACACTGTAGCGCTCTTCTGGAATGGTCGCACTCTTCTCTTCGCTCTCCGGACACACAAGAAAGCGAGAAATCTAATAGTATAGTGTAACCCACGCATTCAATAATGATCACAGCCCATGGTCGATCACCTCGGTTCCCCGGCGAACCCTTGGGCCGTACTCTTCCTCAACTCTTTCGAAATCTCGGCATCGTCACTGAAATAGGACAAGAACAACTCGCGACTCAAGAGACGGTCGTCGAAATTGCCGAGGCGTTCTTCCTCGCCCGATTTGGCTTCCTGTTAAAAAGGTACGGAACCCAGTCCCAATCAGCTCATCAGATCCATCCCTCCTCCTCCTCTCCCAGGCAATCAACAACTACCGACCTTGATCCTAAACTCGATCTCCCTCCTATCGGAACTGTACAACAACCTCAACTGGGCCCCCTTCTCCAACTTGCGACTCGGGAACAAGCCCTTCAACCTCGTCAAACTCTCGAGCGCTTCACCACCCTCGGTTTCGGACCAGGTCGAGGTGACGCGAGCGAGTTTCATGCGTGCGATCAAGGCGCGGCTGAAACCGTCTCGGAGGTGGGCGAGGGTCGTTGTTCGAAGTGGGGCTGAAGAAGGAGGTCAAACGTGATGAGGGAGAAATCAGCCTTGCTCGAGTGTCACAGAGAGCTAAAAAAAGGGGGGGGGGAGAGAACGCTCGACTTGCAAATAACGACTGCGCAGTCGGCCTGATCCAACAAGCCGGCCATCAACTTTTCCCCTGACGTGTTCGTTCCCGTCCCTTTTTGATCATCGCCAAAAGGTGGGAGGAGGTCGGAAGGAGAATAGTTCTGTGGATACGGGCGACACAAGCGTAGAGTGGGAGGAATGAGGTCCCAATTCGGAGTAGGATTGAGCTGATATGAGACCTACCTTCCACCCGCCAGGGATCTGCGCGAGTCGTTGGAGTACCTTGTCGTCGACATAGAAAGCTGAGGGAGTAGAGATGATTTGCCCCTTTTTGTGAGTCCTGCTCGATATCTCGCTGGAAAACGTTGCCAAAACTGACCAGCGGTGTAAACCTGGACATTGAGGAAGCTGACGGTGCGTACACCAGTTCCCACCAACTTTAATCGCGTGCCCGAGTTGTGGGACGATTCGATGTAGCGTGGGAAGACGGTCGAGGTGGTGGGGTCTTTGTAGGAGCCTGATCTCGACGACGGGGTGGGGCCGGCTACGACTGTTGGGGGCCCCGCAAGAAAGCGAAAGGGACGGGTCGCCGGTGGATTGGATGAGTGCAAGATCGACACGAGTGCAGTCCACCTCGTCGCGATTGACTCTGGCTCAGTACTTACCACCGGACTCGAGCTCAGCACTGTGCATTGCCAGCGGTGAGCTCCTGCGACCCTGCACGACCGCATAGGCCGCGACGACGACGAGTAGAGCCAACGCCGCAGGACCCGTGGCTCCTGATGGCTCGGCAGAGGATGTGCTTGTGGGCCTTCTTGTCGGAGCAGTGCAGTTGCAGCGTATGCTTCCCAACCTGCTTGATCCTTCTCCGGCGAGGGTGGGGCGAGGTTGCAGTCTCGGCGCAGGGCCCGATCGGATCGTTGTACCCGTGTTGGAGCGCAAGGCCGACAGCAAGGGTCGCCAACGGGGCATTGACATGGTCGGTCGTCGGTCGTTGGTCGTGGGATGCGCGCGACTGCAGTGGTGAGGTGGGAAGGCGAGTGGGGTCGGTGCCGAGTGGGTGCGGGAAAGGACGTGCGACCGGGCATGCGACCGGGCATGCTCATTACTTGTTAGCAATCAACGATCCGGAGCAAACGGGAGCTAATGCGGTTTGTTGACCGTCGATTCGCCCCCGATTGATCGCGCCGCTCTCGTCCCGCTGACGCCGAGTCGAACGCGTGTTGTACCTCGTCCCTTGCACACCGCCAGATCATGGCGTCCATCTCGTTCTGCGGTGAATGGTCAGTCCTCCTCCTCCTCCACGGCCTAGGGAGGCGATCGTCCGTGTCCCATCGACTAACAAACCGTGTTCCTCCCCATCCGCTCTCCATCCGACTCGGCAGCAACAACCTCTTGTACCCCAAGGTGCCCCAATCGACGTCCATCCCGCCCCTCGACGTACCTGTTGGGCTGAATCACATGCCATGTCTTTTTTGCAGGAGGACAAGCTCTCGCACGTGTTGATGTACGCCTGTCGCAACTGCCACTACAAGGAGGAGACCACCAACCCTTGCGTCTACAAGCATGACCTGCTCGTCGTATCAAAGTGAGACCCATCTCACCGCTCCGGAGGCCTACGTGCGGAGACTGCATCCGGTGCCAGCCGATTGACCACCCCATTTTTGGTAACGCGTTGTCCCTTGTCGATAGGGAAACGGCGGGGGTGACCCAGGACTTGCAGACCGATCCGACCTTGGTCAGTTTTCGTAACTGCGCAGTGGCTGGCATGGGTAGAAGAGCCATCTGACCATCACCTGGGCTCTTTTCCAATGACTTCAGCCCAGATCAAATATCGAATGTCCGAGATGGTACATACACTCCCTCTTGGACATCGACGAGTGGCCAAGGGTCTAACGAGAGAGCGTTCAAGGACGAGGAGCTGATTCTCATCGTTGCGTCCCTCTTCATTCACGCCATGGCATGGTCGCATCCCAACAGTCAACACAAAGAGTCGGTTCAGATTCAGCTCTCGAGACTACGTCCCCTCCAAGCCTATCGTTCATCTCGCACCTCCCCCCACACACAGAGCCGTCTTCTTCCAAGGTCAAGCCAAACGAACGGATACCAAGATGACGCTCTTCTTTGTCTGCACAAAGTGAGCATCACCCTTCTTCCCTGGAGCTTGGGCTCGACGTGGTGCGTATAGTCGACATACCCGAATCGGGGACTGACGGACGGAAAACCGCTTCCTCCACTATTCGTCCCCTTTTTTTTTCCCTCTCGCACTCGCAGTTGCCACAAAACGTTCCAAGACCCCATCTTGAACCGACGATAGGATCCCTTTAGCACCCTTCACAAAAAAAGAACCTTGACTGGCGCGTTGGGTGTGTTTCGCTTTCTCTCGTCACCACACGCCGGTCCTTTCTCCCTCCCTCTGTCTTGTTGTAATATTCACGTTTCGTCCTTCCACGTCTGAGCAAGCTGCGTCTTCTTAAAAGACGGGAACGGAGCCTTGCGCCACTGAGATCAACTCTACTTCGATATAAGCCGCCGCAACAGTTTTTCGTTTCCGACATCTCAGCTCTGCATCGGTTCTCTCTCGGGCTCTCTCTCTCTCTCGGGCTTTCGGCGATATCGCGCGCAGTCGCGCAGTTGGCCTAGCCCCTGGCGCCCTGGCGCCTAGCTCGTGGGAGGAGAAAACGACGACAATTGAACAGAAAAGGTTAGGTAAAAAGAAAGGAAAGCAAAAACGATGGTCAAAAAAAAAGGAAAAAGGAAAAGCAGAAAGAAGAAAGAAGAAAAAAGAAAACGCAGTGCGAAAGCGAAGAACAAAGAAAAAGAAAGTAAAAAACCCTCACGACCTTACTCGTGACATCCTTCCCCCATCCCACCGTATGATGATATAACCGTCTTCCCCATCTTGTTCTAAACGGTTCGATCTCCTCGTCCGAATCGAAACGACCTTTCGTTGAAAAACCCAACACCCTCCCTCCGAATCTCGTTTAGCAACATCCCCCAGCGGCGGGTTGGTTGACCGCCGACCCGGCCGTGACTTTGAGGGCGGCTTTACCCGGTCCCGAATTGACCGGGGTCGTGGCCATGCTGTTAGAGAGTAAGCGTTGCATCGTGTAAGTTCCCAAGTCGAAACCTTCACATCTTTTGGAGACCGGTTCCCTCAACGACTGACCGATCCTTGATCTGCTTTGCCATGGTCAAGAAGGCCTGTTCGACGTTGGTCGCGTTCTTGGCCGAGGTCTCCAACATGGACACGCCGATCGAGTCGGCGAATTCCTTGGCGGTCGAATACTCGACGACCTTCTTGGTCGTCAGATCACTTTTGTTGCCGACCAAGAGCTTGTTGACGCCTTCGCAAGCATAGCGGTCGATTTCTTGCAGCCATTGCTTGACGTTGCTGAAGGTGTCGTTGTCGGTCACGTCGTACACGACGATGATGCCGTGCGCGCCGCGGTAGTAGGACGACGTGATGGTGCGGAAACGTTCCTGTCCTGCTGTATCCCACTGTGTGTGTGTGTGTGTTCCATCCAACGCGCAAAGTAAATTGAGGTGTTGGTCAGCAGGATGTGTGAATGGGGTTCTTGCAAGGCGGTGTGCTTCGTGTCTGCGGTCCGTGCCTGCCATCTCCCCCAAGCTAGAGAGATCTTGCCTCGACCAAGAATGTGTTCTTTCGCTCTTTCATCCAAAACCCCCTTCCAATTGTGTCATGTCGGACCTTATGCCTCCCCTCCCACCCACCACGCATCCACGAGAAGAGTCGAGTCTGGCGCGGCGAGATGGCCGAGGCTGTGGTAGGGGAGGTCTGTGGACGAGAGCGCGTCGATCGGAATCGCTTTCCTCGGCGATGTGACGCCGCGACCTCTCCGCAGCGCATCTCAACGTCGAACGCCACATGGGATCACTCTTGAACACCCTTTGGATAGTACCGTGACGAGCACGATCCTCCTGGTGTGCACATGAGTTTGCGCCCTCATCGAACGCGCACCAAAGCCCCCCCCCCACGACGACGAGGGCGTGGCGTCTCCTCCACCTGCCTCATTGCTCCCATTCCTCCTCTCCGGAACAAGCCTACAACCTGCTACCCAGAACAGTTTTGTCCAATCAACTCACAATCTGCAGTTTGACCGTCTTGCCCTCAAGTTCGATCGTGCGGATCTTGAAGTCGACGCCGATGGTCGAGATGTACGACTCGGTGTACGTGTCGTCGGCGAAACGCAACAAGAGGCACGACTTGCCCACACCGGAATCACCGATCAGGAGCAGTTCTGTGGGGGGAAGCATGTTGGAGTGGGTAGGGTGGGTGGGTGTTGTAGGTGCGATGAGACGAGCGACAACGAGTCGAGTTGAAGGTAGGAATCGAGGTCGAGCGAGAGGCAACGGCGTCAGCAAGTGGTTTCCCATGGGTAGCTCAAAGGTAGGAGATACTGACTGAAGAGGTAATCATAATCAGGGTTCTGCATCGTAAGAGGAGGGGACAGTCGATGAGGAGATGAGAGAGAGAGAGGCGCAGACGGAGACGGAGACGAAGACGGAGCGAGAGGGGGGACCCGGCGTGTGGCTGATTACGAGAGGCCACAGTCACCACTGCCGAACAGCACCGCCAAGGCCCGCCTGCTGCTCGTCTCTCGTCACAGAGCGCGCGCGCGTTCACGAGGCAAAGTCGGATTAGAAACGCGCCGATTCGCGGGAAGTCTCTCATTAGTACGTCTGCGGGTTTGCTGAGATAGGGGTGGTCTGGCACTGTTCAGGAGCCGCTTTTGGTCTCGCGAGTAGATGCATATTCGAAAGATGGTCGGTTCATCAAACAACCCCGTTCACACCCCAGTACGCAGTAGGTCGAGTCGCCAAGGCCGAGGCCGAGGCATGACGAAAGCGCACGGACGCATTCGAAACATAAAGCTCAAAAGAGTCAACTCGCTCTCTCGCTCGCAAGACGTTTCGTTTCTATTCTCCGCACACCCATTCGATGTACGATTGCATGAACAGGCCCTCTTATTCTCGGCACACCCATACCTCCATACCTCCTCAGAAAGATCCAACACTAGGAGACCTTCTTGGGAAAGGGCAAGAACAAAGAACAAAAGAGATTTTTGGGGGAGTTTTACCATGACCAACGAAAAACCAAAGAGCCAACATGATGCGTTTACTCGTCGTCGTTGCCACGGCTCGCGAGCCAAGCGTCCTTCTTCTCCTGGATGCGCTCGCGGCGTTGTTGCAAAGTCAGCTTCTTGGGGTGCGTCTTCTTCGACGCCTCCTTCCACTTGGCCAAGTCGGCTTTGTCCGTGATCTTGGCCTCGGGCGACTCGCGGATCTTCTCGTGCGCGGACTTGTAGATGTCCTCAATGTCGTCCGATCCAATGTCGTCTGGGGGGATGGAGCGGGTCGGGCGTTGGTTCAGTGAGCAAAGATTCCCATTAGATCGGGTCGATGGCGTCGACTCACCAGCAAGGTACGACGAAAAGTGCTTTCGGAATCGCTCCTCATCTTCCTCCTCGAGCGTCTCCATGAACTCGGAAACTGTAGGGTTTCATCAAGAGGGGGATCAGTCTCGGGAAAAGCGGGAGGAATCACTCGGACCCAAGCTACTCACCGTGACCACCGTAGATGTAGCGTTGGAGCGTCTCGGCGTCCAACTCCTTGGCCTCAAAGTCCCACCCGGGGAATCGCTGCGCCGAGTGAGGCAAGAAGATACCACCATCGGAGGCACCCTTGAGCGCACCAAAGACACGGGCACCGGTCGAGGTGCGCTTCAAACCGACGTCGAGGAAGCACTTGAAGGGGCGCGGTCCGTCCTCGTTGGCCTCGGTGAATTGCAACTCTCCCGTGGGCTCGGTCTCACCCTCGTACTTGTCGGCCAAACCGAGCTTGGTCAACGCTCGTCGGGCGACGAGGAGCCCCGTGGCGTAGGCGGCGGCCCAGTTGGTAAGACCATGTTCGATGCCGTAGCGGGGGAGCTCGTGGGAGTAAGCGGCGGTAAGGACGACGTCGCCCTGGAGCTTGGCCGAAACGATCTGGCAGATGATGTCCTTGTTGGTAATGCGCACGACGAGGCGGTACTTGGGCGAGTTGTACTTGTTCTTGGCCTGGGCGACGAGGCGCTTGCGGGCGTAGTAGTCCGTCTTGCCCTCTCGGCGACGGCGGTACTTGACCTGGTACCGCGAGAAGTAGGCGTCGTTCTTGACCGTCTTGACGAAAGGCATTTTTCTGAGAGGATTGGGTCAAGCGTGTGGTCAGTGACTGGATTCCGGCGACAGTGATGGGGTGTCGTGTGGGTGCAACTGCGACTGCGACTGCGACTGCGAGTTCCGCGCAGGCGTAGGCGTAGGCGTGAGCGTGAGGCGCGTGGGCGGGTGGTGCGGGTGCGGCCGTCTCCCAGCAGTGTGTGCAGGGTGCGAATGGCCTGGGTGAGGGTGCGAATGCAGACCGTCATGTCGTGTGCACCCCTTCTGCATCTTCATGACCCATGCAATCCCCAATCCAATCTCAATGGTCCATCTGACACCCATCACAACCCTTCCGAGTGCCTGTGTTCCCCCCCATCGCCCGTCGTGGAAGCACATTCGCAAACTTTTGCTGGGCGGCGTGAGACGACGGGGGTTTACACCCAGGCCCAGCCGAGGGCCCACCGATGCGTGCATCGCTCTCCCCCCCCCCGTGGCTCCGCACTCCCGCTTTCGTCCCGGGTGATGGCGAGGGTCATGGTGGGGGTCGTCATCGAGGAGACGGCGGCCGATATCGTAGGAAAACTTTGTGGTGGTCCAAGCAGTCCCAGGTATGCGATCTTCAACTTACAGGGTTGGCGAGCGGGGTGGGTGAGGCGAGCAAAAGGGCTGAGAGAAGCGGAGGCGCGGCCCAAGGATGCGAAACAGCGCCAGCCTGCACGCGCGAGGGAAATTCGGCACTACACCCTGAATGCAACGCAAGGAAGTCGAACTAGAGGGAATTGGAGGCGTGTTTCTGCGCTGTCGAAATGGGCCACGCCCACGCCCCACATCCGATCACTCTCGCACCACCGGCCGCCACGGCTCGACACTTTTCGTCCGACGCCTAGGGACCAGGTTGCCATCACCTTTCACAGCGAACTTTTACACCAAAAATGGGGCTCATCGATCCGGCCACAGCGTGAGTTGCGTCGCGTGTCACCACTGGCTGGCCCCCCCACACCTTCCGCCAGCCATCACCTCACGAACCGTACTGCAACTGACCGAGCCAGATTGACTTCCATGCGCGCTTATCCCACAGATCGGCGCTCAACAAGATCATCCAACCCACCGATCGCATCAGGGCATGTACGACCGTCAATCAAGCCGCTCGAGACTCCAAGGAGGAGGTCAACCCGAGTGGGAAACGCTCGAGGAGGTACCTCGCCGTGATTGTCAATTCGAGGAGCGAAGTCGATCAGGCTCTGTGCGTTGGCGACAAGAGACACACTCTTGATCGATCTCCATCGGGTTATCGAAACTGAATCGAGTGTTGCTGTCGAGCGCACAGACTGGTCCTCTTTCATAGACCGGCGACACCATCCATCACCGCGCTCGTTCCGCTCTACTCGGACTTTCAGCTCTCGATATCCCAAACCAACGTTTCCTTCTCCACGACCGCACCGAACTCGAAACTTCCACCCCATCCCGACTCGCTCCGAGCACGCTTCATCATCACCTTGTCCTCCCCGAGCTCCGACACGCCGATCGTCCTACTCGAAGATGAAATCTCTTACCTCTCCGAGATCATTGCCGAGATCAAACGCCTCCATGCAGTGGCGATCCAACATTCCTTCAGCTACAAGTCCAACACTTCCCACGAGTGGGTCGACAACTACGTCCTCACCCCTGCGACCTCGAGCATGCCTTCGTTGGACAGTCAGACCCTGGCCAAGTTTGATTCGTTGGCTTCGGCCTATTCGAAACGTGGGAGGCAGGCGAGTCTGATCCCCGTGACTGGGGCGGCAACGTGGGGCAATGATGACAAGTCCGAGCGGGTCAGGGAAGAATTGGTCCGGGAACAGAGGGCTCGGTGGGTCGTTGAGCAGTTGAAGGAGAGGGAGGACGAATTTACCGCAAAGGAAAAGATCAAGTACGTCATAGCTGGGGTCGAAACGGCCCGGCCGTGAGGAAAGCAAATTGACCCTTCGAGATCTGAAACGCAGGATTTTTTGCTCGACCTACAACATCAACGACAAAATGCCGAAACCGGACGAGGACCTGTCGCCCTGGTTAGGGGATGTCGCCAATGCTGAGCTGTTGGTGATTGGGTTTCAAGAGTTTGATCTATCGACCGAGGCGCTGTGGAGGTACACGTCGACGAAGGAGGATGCGTGGAGGACAGAGTTAATGAAGGGATTGGGCGAGCAGGCCAAGGATTATGTCAAGGTGAGGTTTCAGTGAACCTTTCCAACTCGCAAACTGACATGTTCCACCTTGGACCTTGTAGATCTGTTCCCGCCAACTCGTTGGCGTCCTCTTGATCATCCTCGCTCGAAAAAACTGCTCGCGATACGTCAGCCAGATCTCCGCCAGCCACTTGGCGACAGGGATCATGGGTCTCGTAGCAAACAAGGGCGCCGTCTCGATTCGCTTCAAGTACAAAGACACCTGGTTGACGTTCGTCAATTCGCACCTCGCCGCATTCGCCGGTCAAGTCCTCGCGAGGAACCAGATGGTCAAGGATACCGAAAAGTTCCTGGTGTTCACTGAGGGGACGACCGTCAGAGGATTGCCCGTCGATCCTTGGACGCCGAATTTGAGACCCGAGGTGGAAAAGACAAGTGCGGCGACGACGATGGTGTTTGATTCGCATCATTTGATATGGATGGGCGATCTGAATGTGAATTCGATGGTGTCCGGAGTTTCTCGATGTTGAACTAACTTTTGTCTCACGGTGGGATTGCGCAGTACCGAATCGACCTCCCACGAGCCGATGTGCTCCGAATGACCGAAGCCAAAGAATGGGACATGCTCCTACGATTCGACCAACTCAAGATCCAACAAAAGCACAAGCTCGCTTTTGCTGACTTTGTCGAAGCGCCCATCACTTTCCCCCCGACGTTCAAATTCGACGTAGGGACTTCAACGTATGATACGAGTGAGAAGCAACGGACACCCTCATGGACGGATCGGATACTTTGGTTGTCGATCAAGGATGAGGGGGTGAAGTGTTTGGAGTACAAGAGCTGTCCCGAGGTCCTGATGAGTGATCATAAACCTGTGACGGCCTTGTTGGAGGTTGAGGTGTCGACGGTCGTCAAGGAGAAGAGGATGAGGGTGCAGCATGAAGTCATGACTGAGCGTGAGTTGGCCGCAAGCGGATGCCTCGGAGTCAAGCTCAACAGTGTGCTGACGCTCCGACTGTGACAGTGGATCAATACGACAATGATGCTTTGCCCGATGTCAAGCTCATCCCGGGCCCATCAATTCAGTTCGATCGAGCGATCCGGTATCTTATCCCGCAAACGCAGACGGTCGAGATCGAGAACGTCGGCTCCGTCGTCGCGCAGTGGTTCTTTACTCTCAAGCCAGGCGCAACGACGATCGCACCCCCATGGCTGTCGATCTCGCCTAGTTCGGGGCTGCTGCTGCCCGGTGAACGAGCAACGGTCTCGTTCACCATCCGAGTCGACAACCTCACTGCCTCCGCACTCAATTTCGGCGCTCGGGACGAGCTCAACGATCTTTTGATCCTTTCGATCGAGAAAAAGGACCTCTTCCTCTCCGTCGCGGCGAGGGAGTACTTCCCCACCTGCTTCGGCTGTCCATTGGAACGCCTCGCTCGCTTCAGCGAAGGGATTCGAACCTACTCGACCGCTCAACTCAAAGCCATCGCCGCGCATGATGGTGCGCCCTTCGCCGAAGATCGAGCCAAAATCCCTCGCCCTGCTGGAAGGATGTTGGATTTCCTCGCCGAGTACGCTATGAACGTCGACGAGATCTTCTTGGTCCCTGGGGATCCCGAACTGGTGAGGAAGATTCGGGAGTCGTTGGACGAAGGCGATGGGTTCCCTTTGGACAAGTTGTTCCCCATGTTGGAGACCGTTGTTTCCGGCCCGGCGTCGATGATGGATGGGGGAATGATTCCGGAGATCCATGCGGTTGGGTCCGGGGTGGGGAACGGGTTGGCTTTGCAAGAGATTGAGGAAGGGGACGAAGCGGCTTCGGAAAAGACCTCGACGCCGAGGTTCAACACATCGCCTTTCTCAAATTCGCCGGCGTTGGACCCTGGGACGCCTAGGACGTCAGCCCTTTCGCAAGAGATTGGCCCTGATGAGATCGTTGGTAAGGGGTCAGTGTCGTCGGAGGACGGCGAGGAAGACGACGAGATCAACGAACCGGTCGAGGCCGATATGGAAGCCGATATCGGAGCCCTATCACTTTCCCCTTCGGTCCCCTCTCGATTCCCAACTCGGAAGAAACCAAGCACCACAACCACAGCACCTCCCGTCGTCCACGCCAAGATCAAAGACAATCCACGTCGAGCCAGCGTCGCTCCCTTATCCCAAACGCTTCGAGCCAAAGCGTCGGATTTGGGCGTCCTGTCGATGGGGGATTGTTTCCTGCGGTGGTGCGAGGCGTTGCCGGACCCTATTGTACCTTTTGGGTTGTACGAGGATGCGGTCAAGGTGGAGAAGAGGGAGGATGCGTACGCGCTCGTCGAAAGGATGCCGATGATTGTGAGTACAAAGGATCTGTTCGTGACGATTGCGGGTCTTGAGGCTGATGGTATCTTGTCACTCGATACGCAAAAAGCACTCGAGTACGTTGTTGTACATCATTGCGTTCTTGAGGGTGTTGGTGCAGCAATCGACGGAGGAATCAGAGAGGGACGCGAGGTTGGATCGATTAGGTACGTTCGAAACTCAACCACAACCACGAAGTGAACTGAAACTGAAGTCCTCGCCTCGTTTCCCAACAGCCGTGGTCTTCTCGACCGTACTCTTACGACCCGATCCAACAGCCGCGAGTTCACCAGGTCTTTCGACGATCCCGCTCGAAGCGATCCCGAGGAGGAGGAAACAGTTCGTTTTGTCGTTGTTGCAGGGCGAAGGGTTCGAATCGTTGATGGGGACCAAGAAGGCCGGGTTCGATGATGTCAGACTGTAGGGATCGGATCGTTAGGATTTCTCTTAAACTGGGTGGAAGTGGTTGGTGTGAGGACGTGATCTGTTATTTCGCGCACCTCCTCACCCCGAAATGCCTGAATTACTGCTGAGTAGTATTCTGCAATACCACTTGAAAGCCAGGTTGGTTCCTATTTGCTACCTGTTAGAACTGTTTCAACGCTCCTTTTCCTGCGGTGAGTCGTCGAGTCTCGCGCGACTGCGTCCGACTTTGACTACAGGGCGGACCTGGTTGGCGCACGTTTTAATCGCCCCGACACCTCGGCCATGCACGTCGTAGCAAGCCACGAAAAAGGTCCTACAACACTGGTCATAGCCTCTACCCCTCGGTGCTTACTTTCGACCGTACGCCCATCACCTGGCTCGGGCGGCCTGTTATGATCTTCCTCCACACTTCTGCCTGGATTTCAAAATGTTCTTCGACTGAGTCCTGCTCCTCGCCTTCACTCTAGCTTGCTCGTGATGACCCTGCCGGTCGGAAATGTGGAAGAAAATGCAAGACTGGTCCGTTGGCGCCTGGGACAGGACTGTGCATTTGTTTCTTCACGACAATGGGTTGACCGGACTTTCTCGTGATGCCTGACCGCCGGGCGTACGAGACCAATTTTGAAGAAAACTTTTGGCTCCTAGCCGCTTGAAGCGCTAGGGACCGGGCCAAGAGCTGTTACTAAACTCGGGAAGTACTAGTTTCGAAATCTCTCCAGTGCAGCAGAGCGGTCAGGTCAGCGCACGTGGTTTGTCTCCTTATGTTGTTGTTTTTCAAGTTGTCAATTTTGATTGGTTTGGAGCCCCAAATGAGATCGTCGGATGCAGAGTTCCCGAGGACTTTGTGCCCGAACCGCAGCTGGCTCGGTCTACGTGGCTGCAGTGGTGCATTACCTGCGTCCCAGTGGCCCACGTCAGTTTTTGTTCTTTTTTTAATTGATAGATTTCAATTACAGCACAATTGTAATAGTACCTAGAAATCTTCGGAAAAGTCGGAGTAAGCTCGAGCCCTCCACTCTGTGGAGGGCTTGTAAAGTTAGCCGCGCGCTTGGCAGGGTTGCCTCGCGACTTTTTCGCCTTGAAAAGTGACCCGTTGCTGTAACATGGCATGTAATGATGATCACTTCAATGTGACTCAAATTTGTTCGAGTTCACTATATTCTATCACGTAATTTCGAAGGGCCAGTTACTAGATCAGCTAATGATTTGGCTACAGCAGGAAGAAAGTCCCAAAATCTGCGTTTTGGCCCAGGCGCTCGCCGTCGTTGTCGGGCGTTGGCTCGTCAATTGAAGAGACGATGAGCGCCCCTCGCGATTCCCGTTTGACATTTGGCTGAACAAGACGCGCCCGCTCGGACCACTTTCACACAAAAACGCATACTTTGCGCCGCTGCAGCTTCAGCCACAGCTCATGAAACTTCTTCCCAGTCGGCATACAGCGTTCTTTAAACTAGGTTAAAAATATTATCCCTCAGTTTGACTGAATGTACCTCTTGCCACGGTCCACCCACCAGAGCACCCCAAAATGGCCCTGAAATCTGGGAAAGGGAGGGCTTGGTTGAGCTTACCACGTCAGGCCGTGACTGACTGAGGCCGCCGCACTCGTCAACTCACGGCTCAGCTCAGCTCTTGTCAGCTCGTCACGTCAAGGTTACGTTCGCCGGTGGGCCTCGGACGCACGACATCGACTTACTCCCGGGACAGGTAGAAGATGGTTACGCCCAAGGATGGAGGACGAGCTACAGCTGCCCCTACAACAGCGGGCTCAGGGGCAGCCGCAGGGGCAGGGGCTGGGGCAGCTCCGGCGGTGAGTTACTGGAGCTTGATCGGTGCGACTGCGGCAAGGCTCATCTCTTTTGAGCGCATACTCTCTACAGTGGCGCCAGTTCAACTTCTTCTCCCAAACGGCGATCAGGGACTACCATGCGCCCTCGCTCGGGGCACCGGAGATGCTGAGGCAGCCCGCGTTCATTTCGACCATCAACGCTGGCCCCTCGTCATCGTCGTCACCAGCAGGACCGTCCTCGGCCTCTGGGTTGAACCATGACGCCCAAGATGAGGAAGAAGATCTGGTCCTCGTAGCCGATCTGGAT
Organism: Microbotryum intermedium; assembly: GCA_022702645.1. NCBI lineage: Eukaryota > Fungi > Basidiomycota > Microbotryomycetes > Microbotryales > Microbotryaceae > Microbotryum > Microbotryum intermedium. The sequence continues at coordinate 712,973 of JAHWDX010000015.1, read as the reverse complement.
GGGAACGTGCACGTCTTGTCGCCCGACTACGAGGTCGTGAGGACGTGGTCCGCGTATGGACCGGGAGGGAGATGCACCATCATTCAGACCGTCAGGAACTGGAAAGGCGTCGTTATCACCATTGGGGTGAGCATGCAATGCAGAAACAGCTCGTGTGCTTCCGCGCGTGCTAACGCAAGGGTTCATACCCGCTCCTTTCGTAGGACGACTCGGCATCCCCCTTCCCCCTCCTCAAGATTTGGTACCTCTCGAGAACACGTTCCTCGTTCCCCGAATCAGTGCCGACCCTCCTCCGCTCGGCCCGCATCAACCCTTCTTCCCGGCCTCACCCCGTCTCTGCGCTTTCCGTCTCCCCGGGCATGGTCTACATCATCCTCGGTTTAGCCGATGGGACCGTCGTCGCGTTCAAGCATGTTGATCAACTCGTCGAAGCCTCGCTCGCTTCCGTCGCTGCGGCAGCCGCATCGAATGGTGGCAACGCCGCCAATGCTGCAGCCGTATTGGGTCTGGGCAAATTGAGGACCTTGCATTCGGGCAAAGAGCCCATCACCGGGTTGGGCTGCACGCGCACGTATTCGAGTCCCACCCCGTCGAGTTCGGGCAAAAAATCGATCCCTTCCTCAACGACGCTGTTCATTCTCACAACGGAGCAGATCCTATCGTACCCGCTCTCGGCACCTTCTTCACGAACTTCGTCGACAACAGCGACAACGTTGGATGGGATGGGTGCGAATGTCGGTTGTTCGGCCGTGATTCGCACGCAGGCGGGGGAGAAGATCGTGATTGCGAGGGAAGAGGCGATCTATGTCTATGGTCCGGAGGGGAGGGAAAATTGTTTTGCTTACGAGGGTGAGTCGGTTCGGGTTTGTGAAGGAAACGCATTGAGAGTCGCAGGAATTTGATTTTACCGTATCTCAACCACTTGCAGGACCCAAATCGTCGATCCGAGTTCTCTCATCCGCCATCTCGGCGGTCCCGACCGGCTCAACCCGATCGACCTACCTCGCGATCGTATCACCTCCTCTTGTCGCCTCAAGCGCATCGGCATCCGCCACCATCCGAAACTATGCCCGAATGTCAGCTGCGAATGCGGCTGCTTCATCCTCGTCATCACCGACGAATGGCTCGTCCTCGACCGATGTGGCCAAAGTAACCATGTTCGATCCGGAGAACAAGTTCGTCGCTTACTCAGGGACGTTTGAAGAAGGGGTCAGAGACGTTTGGGAGGCGTATGGCGCTGTGTGGGTGTGGACCGAAGGAGGAAAGGTTCGTGAAAACCGCCTGTGCTAGGCTTGTCCGTTTTCGGACCATATGCTGACTCTGCGTTTCACCAATGGACAGCTGTTCCGCCTTTCTGAACAACCCCTCCAATCGAGCCTCGCGACTATGTATGGTAAGAATCTGTACACGCTCGCCATCTCGTTGGCCCAGTCGAGGAAAGTCGGCGCTTCCGAGGTCGCAGAGATTTATCGCAGGTTCGTCCCTCTTTCTTCGGTGTTCTATCGGTTTGCCTCTTATTGAAGCTGAGCCAAATCGTCTCGGGTCACAGATATGGCGATCACCTTTACAGCAAGAGTGACTTTGAGGGGGCGATGAATTGTTATCTCAAGACGGTCGGATCGGTGCAAGCGAGCTATGTGATCCGCAAGGTATTTTCACTTCAATGACAACAACTGGGACTACGCTGACGATCGATCTCCTTCCGTACAGTTCCTCGACGCACAAAGACTGTCGCATCTGACGTCGTATCTGCAAGAATTGCATGCGCGAGGACTTGCGAATTCGGACCACACGACATTGCTCCTCAATTGCTACACCAAGCTCGCCGATGACACAGCCCTTTCTTCCTTCCTCCACTCTTCCTCGGATTCGTCCAAGTCCACCAAACCTTCATCCATGGACCCATCAGCTTCCACGTCCACAGCGAATGAGCCGCCCTTTGACCTCGAAACCGCGATCCGAGTCTGTCGTCAAGCCGGCTACTTCACTCACGCCTCCTGGCTAGCCTCGCGCTACCAAGCCCATCAACACTACCTCCGCATTCAAATCGAAGACGTCGAGAACATCGTCGATGCGCTTAGCTATGTGCGGCGGTTGGACCCTGAGATCGCGCGGGATAGTTTGGTCAAGTACGGCAAGAGCTTGTTGGGCAAGGAACCGCGCAAAACGACTGAAATCCTGATTGATCTGTGTTGTGGGACTTTGAAGAATGGTGGTAGGGGAAGTGGTGGAGAGGAGCCTAAGAATGGACTGGCTGGAAAGGAGGAGAAGGAGAGTGGGGGGAAGAGCTATCTGAGTTATCTTGCGTATGGGACGTCGGCTGAACCAGGTCCTCCTCCTCCCGCCACGGCGACGACCTCAAAATCGAATGGATCGCGGATACGAGAAGGTTCTTCGGCTGCTCCTACTGGCACGTCATCGACCTCACGCCCCGATAACGCCGCATCGACGTCCATCGATCCCTCCTCCACCCCCCACGCGATGGAATCCACCGCAGCCCTCCCCGCCCCTCGTCAATTCTTCGCCCACTTCGTCGACCACACGACTGAGTTCATTCGATTCCTCGAGACCGTCGCAGAACGACGATACGGACGCAAGTTGACCGGCTCTTCTCAACCGTCTTCGTTGGATCCGTTGCCCGAGCCTCAAAGTCTCGGAGCGAAGGAGATGATGGCCGATGATTCGAGGGACGAACAAGCGATTTGGAACACGTTGCTCGAGCTGTACCTTTCGTCATCATCGACATCAACCTCAACACCATCGGAGGCAGGAGGAGAAACGAAGGCCAAAGTCTCGCAAGACGAATTGAAGTTGCAAGCAAAGGCGTTGCAGTTGCTCAATTCGAGAGGACAGATCCCTTACGATGAGACTCAGGCTTTGCTCGTCTGTTCGACGAGAGCCTTTGAACAGGGACTGATCCTGATTTATGAGCATTTGGGGTTGTACGAGGATATTGTGCGCTGTAAGTTGTGTGTGATCGTGAGTTGAGAGGGAGGAAAGCTGCTGACGCTGCGACAATTCCTCCCCATGTACAGACTGGATCGAAGCCTCGAGCACCAACGCCGCCCCGAGTTCCAGAGTCATCACGGCCCTACGACGCTACGCCTCCTCCCAATCGACCCGACCCCGTTCACCCTTGTACAAAATGGTCCTTCGCCACCTCACCTCGTCCCCCTCGCTCCTATCTCGGCATACGCAAGACGTGCTCGATCTCTTGGACGAGATCGACCGGGATGCCATCCTGCCTCCGATCAGCGTCGTGCAATTGTTGAGTAGGGGCGGGGACGGCGGGGCCAGTATCGGGTTGGTCAAGACGTATCTGAAGAAGAGGTTGGCCAAGGAACAGCAGGAGGTGGATGCCGTGAGTCTCGGATGACCGATCTTGCTGGGCCTAGCCTAGCAAAGACAAATATATCTAATCGCTTTCTCTCCTTCTTTTCCCTCCGAATTCCCCAGGACCAAGCCTTGATCAAGTCGTACCGCGTCGAATCGAACCGCAAGCGCAAGGAGATTCAAGAACTCTCGGACCCGAAGACGCCGCGCATCTTCCAAGTCACGCGGTGTTCGGCCTGTGGTGGCCAATTGGATCTCCCGGCCGTGCATTTCATGTGCCGTCATTCGTACCATCAGAGGTGAGTACTTACTCGTCTTCAGCATTCGATTTGACGGCTGGTCGTTCCAACTGACCCACCTCATCAAAAAATATAAAAAACTCATAGATGCCTGGGCGAGTCCGAATCCTCCTGCCCTTCGTGCGCGCAACAACACGGCATGATCCGCGAACTCCGTCGCGCGAACGAAGCCTTCGCGTCCCAACACGATATCTTCCTCGCCGAGGTCGAGGAGGCGGAAGGGGATCAAGGGTTCAGGTTGATCGCGAATGCGTTCAGTAAAGGGTTGATGGGACTGAGTTTGGAGGAAGGGGTGGCGGGGAGGTGAAAAGGGGGAAGAGGGTGATGTGCTGGATGTGTGTATATCTTTTTGGTAAGAGACAGGCGGAACCGAGATATTTTTGATGCATCGTTTTCAACGTGTTCCTTCGTCAGATCGCTCGAATTGTCCTCGCACCCTTGCTCAGGGATGAAACCGAAAATACTTCACTCGCGAGATCACCGTCGGAAGAAGGACGGACGACGCACGTCAAAGGGAATACTACAATCCAAAAGCCCGACCAAAACACAAAACAAAGAGAACTACACAATGGAGCAGGGAATCTAACTACCTTCCCCTCGGATCCAAAATCCCTTCCTTCCGGTCGAAACCGATTACTCCTCTCTTACAACCCCAATACCGAATCAAAACCATCCTTCTTGGGCAGAGGAGCGGCATGAGAAATACCCTTCCGTGATGTCGAGCGTTGGGCCGGGGGGAGGTATTGGTCGAGGACCGAGTCGAAGTCTGTAATTCGGTCCGAGTTCAAAAGAGCGTAAGAAAAGAAAGTCAGCCTACCATTCCCCAACGGAAATTGGTCCACTTCAGAAAGGGGAACTTACCAGGTGCTTTGACTCGAGGGGTGTCATGGACGATTGATTCGGGTGCGATGGTGGTCGAGTCGAGTTGCAGTCCTACGGCGATGAGCCTTCGGAGCGTCGGGGCGTCCATCTCCTTCTTTGGTGGCGCAGCCGGTATCGTGGTCTAGGAAGGTAAGATGGATTATCAGACATCTCCACCTTACGACTATCCCTTCCCCCCCAAAAAAAAAATTGTCCAACTCACCGCCTTGGCCTCATCGACCTTCTTTCCCTTGCCCTTCTCGGACCCGAGCGGATGATCAATCTTGCCCAAATACGCCAACACGTCGCCCTTGCTCAGCATACCCTTGAAGCCCGTCGCCTTGATGACGGATGCATCCTCAATACCGGCCAGGGCCAATTGCCTCGCTACACTCGGTAAGAGTGGTCGAGAATGTTTGGGCACGACATGGTGAGGTTGAGGAGAAGGGGAGGGGGAGGACGGGGTCGACGTCGCTTTGACTGAAGGTGCGGAGGGGGCGGATTTGGGGGTCGGTTCTGACTGAGGGAGCGTTTCTTGCGGTGTTGGTGGAGAAGGAGAAGAGGACGAGGAGGAAGGGGCTTTGAGGTTGGAGATGTCGTCGCCCTCTTCAGCGAGCAGCGCAATCAAGGACCCGACTTGGACACCCGAGGTACCAGCTTGGACCTAGTAGTAATGAAAGGGACCGTCGTATTTTGGTTTAGCCTCGAACGAACATCGCGCACAGTACACGTCCCAACCCCTCCGCCTCCGATTCCGATTCCCAGTTCATTCCCGGGCCGAAGAGCCGTTGGGGGGAAAGGGCCGACACAGACAGCCCATCCCATGCTCCTCCCTCGCCGACGGTCAGTAGCACTGACCAATATCTTGCCCATGATGCCATCGTCCTGGGCCTCACAATCGATCGTGGCCTTGTCGGTCGAGAGTTCCAACAGGACATCGCCCGCACTGAAACTGTCGCCTTCCTTGACTTTCCACTCGGTCACTCCTCCTTCGGTCATGGTCGGTGACATGGCCGGCATCAGCAGTTCGGTGACCGCACGCGAGGGGAGCGTGGTATGGACTGTGGCAGCCGGTGAAGGGGGTTCGTTAGTTTCTCGTTGGGGCGTTGGAAGCAGAAGGGCCAAGTCCGAGGTTCCCCGCCGCCGCCCCGAGCTGTGGGTGGGTGGGGGGGCAAGACCAGGCGACGACCGAGCGATCGATCGAAGACACGTACAGGATCGAGCAGCGACGGCAGTCTGGACGAGCTTGCGGCTCGCGACACGCATCGTCATCGTCATCGAGGTCAACATGGTGGACGGGTCTGGGCTTGAGCGGTGCGAGTGATGAGTGACGGAGGGAAAGCTGTTTCGCAGTCGTCGATTCGGCAGCTTCGGCCGCTAATCGCCGCGCAATTCGACTTTGATCGCTTTCGACGGGGGCCAGCTCACGTGGGAAGAAGGGGGTCCGTGCCCAACTCTAGCTGGTCCGTCACCTCATCAGGTCATCACTACCACTTTCTTGCCGAAACTCTCTCTTCTTGCATTCCCCATAATCCACCCTTCGGATCCAGAGAAAAGAAAAGACCATACACCAAGAAGTTAAAGATGGAAAAAAACGAAAGGAGAGCCAGCGAGAAGCGGAAAAAAGAAAAAAGAAAAAAATAGGGACAGGAAAAAAGTTGGAAAGAGGGAAGAACTGGAGTTTGAGATGGGAACAAAGGCACATGCATCGACGAAGAGACGGTAATCGACCAGAGCACGATATTTATCCCGACGGAGGATTGAACGGGCCGAGCGAATGATCATGAGCGAGCGGTGAGTGAGCGGAAGGCAGGGAGGAGAGAAGCCAAGGCGTGGGTAAGGTGTATTTTATTAAGTGAAAAGACACAATGGAAAGAGTAACGTATGAACACGGGAGCGAGCCAAGAAGAAGGACTCGGCGATCCTGATTGCGAAAGAGCGAGAGTGAGAGAGGCAGCGAGGTAGTAGTGAAACAGTCGGCAGTAGGAACCAAGACGACGCGTCGACCGACAGGCTACGAGTCGAGATATGCCGTACCCTGTACAAAAATTCCAAGGTCATGTCAGCTCCCCGACTTGATGCGCATTTGCCTCACCACACAAGCAGCTTGCAAACCCACCTCCCAGGAGTCCTCGGTAATCGACTTCCACCCAGCAAAGATAAAGACAACGGCCACGAGTTCAAGGAACGACGCCACGAACGATCCATCGACCTTGGCTTTTGTGCCCGTGCAAATCTTGTGGCTCAGCGCAAAATAAGCTCCTTGCGAAAGAATAAAGGCGCCGGCAGCGATCGTGAACAAGACTGCACATCGGAAGCAGCCATAAGTCAGCACCTTCCCGCTTTCCCCAATTCAAGCACACCCTCAACTCACAAAGAGGCTTCTTCTCCTTGAGCACTCGAACGACAACGCCGAATTGAACCAAGAAGTAGAACCCCGCCGCAACTGCAGGCCAGATGATGGTGAGGACGAACAGCCAAATCGAGTGCAAGTCTTGCGGCGGGTCCGATCGGAAGAAGTTGGTGACGGTGAAACCCGTGTCGAGCGCGATGTAGGCCGATCCAACCGAGAGCACAACGGTACCAATCAGCATGGGGATAATCGAGAGTAAAGTGCCGTCCTCGACGATTTGCAGCGAAAGGAAGGCGAGCCAGGCGAGGACCCAGAAGAGGCCGACGAGCAAGCCGAGATGGACGCCCGAGATCCAGGTAAGAGCCGTCGAGCCGACCTTGAGCAACGCGCCCGTATCGGCCAACTGTGCGCCCTGCACGAGGCAGAACATCAAAAGGAACACCTGCATCTCCTTGCGAGCGACCGCGGCCGTTCTTTTGCCCGCAGCGAGGCAGAGCGCGATCCCGACGATGACCGAGAGACCGCAGACAGCGATGTTGGCGACGTTTCCGACCGATCCGGCTTGTCCTCCGACGGCGTGCATGCGAGGGATGTAGCACGATGGCCTCACTCCGACACCGAGCGTCTTTAATGTCGATTGGATCGCCGCGGCATCGGTCGGTAATCCGAGGAGTTCCGCCGCGGGTGCTTCGAGGCCCTTGGGGTCTATTGAAGCCGGCAAACGGTTCGAGAAGCGAAGGCGTGGTCAGTGCACTTGCATCACCATTGGCAGCCCGCATGCACTCCATCACGACAGGTCCTGAAAGCAGCCTCATCCACTGTAGCGAACCTCTCTCCCCAGCTATCCGACGCTGAGTGCGACTCAGCCAGCAACCTTATGACGATCTTCCTGATCGCCTGCGCCAGCCGTGGTGTGTGTGTGTCGGTGCATGCCTTCAATCGTTTCACGCGAGTGTCTCGACGGTGTTCGAGTCGTCGAATAAGGTCCTGGTGGCACACTTACGGACGAACAACTGTCGAAAGAACAAGTTGCAGATAGGGAGTGATGGCACATCACGACATGCCTGCAACAATAGTCAATAGAGCGCATCAGCACCGGCGACGGCGGCGACGGCGACGACAGAAGCGACGACGACGACGACGACGTCAGGCATTCCTGAGCGCCGATCCGCCGACCAGTCCCAAAGCGGGTCGCTTCACGGGATATTCGACGTAGCGATCACAGCTCGCCACGAAACCGAGCTTCCTGAGGGGAGGACCTACCCAGTCAAAGTTGCCGAACTTGAACAGGACCATGGTGTGTGCTATCGGGTCGTCGCAGGATCGTACGCACACGCAGCAGCTGGGTCGACGGGGGTTGTTGATCGAGAGGCGGAAGGGTAGGCTGAGCAAGGGGCGTGAGCTTGACTGCAGGCTGGAGGCCAAAGCGAGCGCCGAGCAGGTCGCGCGGACTGGTCAGTCGCGCGGGAGGACTACCTACTGCGGGAGGATCGAGAATGAGATTCGAGACTTTTCGAAATGGAGAGTCGAGAGCTCGCAACTCGTTGATCAAAGCGACAAGCGATCGAGAAACGCGCGAACGAAAATTGATCAAATGTAGTATTGTGGCTCGGACGGAAAACCTCGACGGCTCGTTCTCAAACCAGTTACAGCGTGAAGTCGCGGGATCGGAACAAAATATCGGTCAATTGTCAGCAGCTGACGGCTGGCGTGATCGAAGGTCGAAGGGGAGGAGATCAGGCAAAAGTGGCACGTCGACGACGTGGGTCAGTTTCAAAACAGGGTTACACCTCGACGAGAAGATGATGAGTTCGAAACTCAAAGCCACACCTAGCACGAGTTGAAAATGAGCTCCAGTCCACGCTTCCAAGTCGATACGGATCTCGGTGATCTCCTCTCCGCCGGCGGTACTGCAGCTGGATGAAGTAGTCGGTCCTGAAAGGCCGACTTCAACGGGTCGGAGAGTGTCAAAACTACGCAGTACAGGACGTCGAGATGTTGTGAAACGAGCGACGACCAGACTCACGCAATGGTGACGACGCCGTGTTACAGTGAAGCCAACGATGACAAGCTGCGAAAGCTCTGGCCACAAGAAGCTCAGTCGCTCGTAGGAAATAGGAGGAGATTCATGCCACGGGCCATGGCGCAGCAGACTACGATCACCAATTGGGCAGCCACCTCCTGACGTGGGGTATTGGGTTAGCTTCACAGCTAGAAGAAGAGCTGTGTACTACCTGGGTACCTGGCTAACCGGTAGTTATGGTACAGCACCATCTTGACATCATGCCCAAAAATTTCAAGCATTTTCAGTCTCTACCTCTTTTTCGCTTGTTACTCAAAACCTCGGCATCAACGCCGCGGCAACGACCAGAAAAGAAACACGAGCCGGCTTGGCCCTCCGCTTATCCGGTGCCAACAGCAGGCGCGCCCGGCGCCAGGCCTTGCCTTCCTCGCCTAAGAAGCCTGCGCAATTTCGTCTCGGAACACTTTTGCCCACCTTGGCTTTGGCCCGCGACGGCCGCGACTGGCGCGGGACGGGCGCTCGACCTCCCGTATTGGGGTGCAGTGCGAACCCCCCGCTGGGCGGCTTCGTCTGAGTGAGGCAGTCGACAACGAGGAAACAAGACACATCGAGTAAGGCTCCCTTCTCTGAGGCTGTCAGCGTTGACTCAGCCGCCCCTCCTCCTTCCCCAACTCGAGCCCGAAAACCCGAACCCATCGTCATCGACTTGCTTTTTCGGGGCCCAGGGGAGGCCGGAGGAAGAGGTTGGATTCGAGAAAGTGCCCCTGAAGGGCTGGAAAGAGGTCCAAGCGCGCCTCCGCCCTGGACTCTTTTTACACCACATTCCTTGCAAGGAATAAGATTACTCCTGTTACACGAAAGCCAATCTTATTGGATTATGACCCCAGCACAAATACTTCAGCTACAACATCCCATTCCCCAACGACTCTTGCCCGCCGTTCCCTCCCAGCCACCACCGAGTAGGTGGTGAACCCATCCTCCTCATTCTCGAGTAACAACGCTCTGACCCCTCCAACCCTGAGTAGACCGCCATGACCCATCGCAATGAACTTGAACTTGGCTCGAACGACTTCACTGACCACGAAAGGCCCAGAGGTCTGACTCTCGCTCGGTGAGGATAGCGTAAAATCGGGTAAGACGATCAAGGAGGACCCGAGCAATTGTACGGCCGACGATGGTCGGTACGGGCCTTGCACGGGACCCAAAGGGGCTGGGCGCGGGAGGACAATCCCTTCAAAAGCAACTTGAGCGGGGCCAGGATTCGTGGTAGCTTCAAAATCGACTTGAAGGTTCTCGACCGGTGTCCGATTGGGTAAAGAGGTCGTCGTGACGGGCCCGTAACCAGAAGGCGTCGAACCAGGAATGGTCAAAACAGCACTCGCTGGTGGTATCGATGGGTGGGGTGGAGGTGTAGATAGAACGACTGGATGGCGAACGTGTTGGAATGCGAGCTTCAACCGGCGGCGTTTCGGCGGCGCACTCGATCCAGCCTCGGGTGGTGGTGTTGGAGGGACAGATTTGACCGTGAGCTCCAACTCGACGTCGAACGGTGTTTGCAAAGGGATCGATCGAAGAGCCGGAACGACCTTGGTCGTCAAATCGAACGTGAGCGCAGTTGAATCGGGTACAAGAGGTGCCAAAGGTGGTGGAGGAGGTGGTGGTATGTTCTGCATGGGCTGAGTGGTGGGGTGGTCGGATGATGCTCGTGCTGGTTCGGGGGAGAGCCTTGGTGATCGGCGATACGGGGCCGGGCCATCGAGCTTCTTGATGGGATTACTTGTGCCCGACTTGTAGTCTGTCGATGGCAACGGTGGTGCTTGTAAAGGTGGTGGGTGCGCAAGCCCAGGCGTGCGCGATCTGTTGGCCGGTGGCGGGTTCGTGATGGGCGGTGCGAGCTGAGGCACCCTCCTGCCCAGCATCGAAGTCTGCAACCTACCCAGTTCCCCGTTCGGCGTTCTCCAAACGATGTCCAGTCGGCCAAGACCCTGACTCCCTCCCGGTTCAACGCGCTCGACCTTGTCCCCCATCTCCAGCAGATACAGGTACTGCCTTACTGCTCCCGGCCCCAGCAATGTCTCGGATCCAGCGAACACCCCCTGGTTAGCATCCTGGGCGGTCCAACCAGGCAAGGGATCGAACCGCATCCGTTCGAATGACATCGAATGTTCTCCTTGGTTCTGCACCTGTACTTCCAGGAAGAGCTTGTCGCGTTCGGTTCGGGAAAAAGCGGAAGAAGCGGTATAGGGTGAAGGCGAGTGAGCCTTGGTTCGAACAGAAAGTGGGTTTGAGACCTGTCGCCATGGGAAGCAATGCGACGTCAGTCACCTCCACCTAGATCTTAAAAATACGTGTTATACCTTACCTGAAACTTGTACACCTGCGTCGATCGCAAATTCAGCGCCAAGTCAGCTTTGAGCACATCCCGTCCGAGTATCTTGGAGCCCCACTTTCCCTTCCTTCCCTCGACCCAAGTCCGGAATAACACGCACCTTTCTGAAACTCCTCGACCTGAGCTCCTCATTGCCGGCCTCGTTCAAAACATTTACGCCGTACGAGATGGTGCACACGAGCGAATGCGGCACCAATTCCTTGATCTCGTGCGACACGATCGCTTCCATGCTCTTGCCTGGGACGAGGCCGGCGCTCGCAGCTGAAGAGGTCGAGGTCGTTGGGTCGGACGTAGGTAGCGTGACGGTCTTGAGGAGGTGCTTGGAGCCTGGCGGTGCGTTCGGCGGTGGGTTCGTATGTATCTCGACCTTCAATGTTGGGGAGATGGCAATCGATGACGTGGGGCCAGACGTTCGAGGATCCTGGGCGACTTCGTTCGAGAGCGACAACAGCGCTGAGAACGTTTCACTACAATGGCAGCGACACGTTTTAACGTCAGTTGCAAGGTCGCATTTGAGCCATAGATGGTATGGAGCAGACTGACCCCAAATAAATCGTGCCAAACGTACTCGGCAGCATCAGCGCGCCCGTGTGTGCCCCCGCTTCGACGGACGGATCATCCCTCGGCACACTCCCATCGACATTGAGCTCCTGGACGTAATCCCCAGCAAAGGAATCCTTCTCGTAGTAGAGGTGAGGCATCGTCGGGACCAACGAGGGGCGAGCTGCGCGCAGTACTTTGAGCGACAAGAGGTGCGACGAGGAAGCGCCTGCGGACGAGTGCGGAGGAGGCGGGAGGATGCTTGTTGGCGCGTATGGAACACCAGCAGCGGATGCCATCTTCCGGTATGTGCCGAGAACGGCTTCCGACGATCCGATGCAGCCGAAGTGAGACAACCGGGGCAAGACGTCAACGCGGCAGGAAGCCAGAGCCGAGTGAATGCACGCGCCTGATCGACGTCTCTCCACGAGTCAAGCGAGCACTTCCCAGAGCTTCGGCATATCCGCATCGGGCCAAGTATATTGCTTCGCACATTGAAGCACGTTTTACATAAAATTGTATGATGCTTTTTACTGAGAACCACAGCACAGAAGTTGGAAAGGGATCGCTGATAAATCCTACCTCGCTTCTACGGATTCTGACCCAGGCACTCTCCAATTTGCTCTCACGTTGAATGCTCATCTCCAATTTGCTCTCACGTTGAATGCTCATCTCCAAATTGCTCTCACGTTGAATGCTCGAACTTTTGCACATGATGAGAAGAAAAGACGGCATGCTTTTTCATGTTTATTGCTCGAGCAAGCTATCTTCTCCCTCTTCCTCCGCTTATCGTACACTTTTCGCTAAAAACAGAGGAAAACAGCCAACTGTGGAGGTCGAGGGGATGAAAAAGGAGATCAAGACGCCAATGCGCAAGAGAACCGTTCCTCGAAGCGATGATAAATGGAGCGGTTCGTGCGCTTAAGCCTCGGCTTGAGCGGCGTTGGGGCAGTCGCGTGAGACTGTGGTAGGCAAGACGAGGAATTCAGTAACTCGCTCCCGCGAAGCGGGGAATGCCTGGTCAGGTGAGACTTACTGTGGCCAGGCTGTTCCAACACCACAAGGCAGGGAAACCGTCACGAAATTCATAGTCAAATCAGCATGTGCCAGCTCTCAAACATGGGCCCAAAGCACATCAATCACGTACTTGGCCGCATCCGTAGCAGCTCCTGGCTTGGCGCTGGACGGGGTTGGGGCAGTCACGCGAGATGTGACCGGTCTGAGAGAGAAGGAACAGTACGAAGATCAGCTCACGCTCTCGATGATTCATGCAAGCCACTCGGTCATGGCAGCTCAACTCACTCCACCGCAGCCGAAGCACTTCTGTGCCGAGGCGCAATCCCTGCTCAAATGCCCGAAGCCACCGCACGAGTAGCAAGCACGGCCCTGGGCTTGTTGCTGCAGCACAAGACATCATCATACAAGCCGAGTCAGCCACGACGTCTCAGTTCGGACGGAAAGAATCTTCTTCAGTCCAGCAACTGACACCACCGAATCCTCCACCGAATCCACCTTGGCCCTGGCCAGCGGATTGCGGGCAGTTGCGCGAGATGTGGCCGGGTTGGTTGCACGAGTAGCAGACGGCCGACGAGTTGCCGCCGTAGCCGCCCTGGGCACCGCCGAACGAGGAAGCGGGCTTCTCTGGGCAGTCACGCGAAAGGTGACCCTCCTGGTTGCATTGGTAGCACGACTTGGCCTTGCGTTCGTTGGGGCAGTCGCCTGGAGCATAAAAGTTGGAAGACGTTAGTGGCGATGCCCCGCTGCGAGCTCGAATGGCATAAAGTACTACGCACGCGAAACGTGACCCTCTTGCGAGCACTTTCAAGATGTTGGTAAATTATCGCATGTGGTCAGCTTTAGGTACATCTAGACGTACACCTACATGCAGTAAAGGGCATACGTTGTAGCAAGTGGGATTGCCAGCCTGGTCGATCAAGAGAGAACAGGTGAGCTGACGAACATGGACGGTCATCCTGTAGGGAACATGAACATACCTTGGGGCAAGCAGAGGCCAAGTCTGATCACACGAGTCACCGACCGGACGACAACAACAACAGCGACAACGGGCACGCGCGCGCACACATCAGCTCGACTCCTCTTCAACCCACCACATCACGCCACGCCACACCACACTCGACCTCGGCGTCGACCCCGAGGCCCCCACTTGTGCCCCTCTTTCTTCTTTATTGGTCGTTGATTCACTTGATGCTTGAAATCTGAGCGAATGGTCTTGACGAAAATTCTTGATCGAAGAGGGACTGGGGGATTGCTCGGGGTGCTCGGTGCGCGGTCGGTCGAAGATCGGAGAAGCCTACTCACGGCCGGCTATTTGATGGTTCACAAATGCACAGTGCACAAGGGAGAAGAGAAGAAGAAAAAAGGGCGAGGCTCGTCGTCAGCCTTCCACTCGAGTACATTCCCAGAGCTTGGATTTGTTCAGGTTCAGAGCCGGTGAGGCGGAGCAAGAGCGAGATGTAACGAGGAGGGCTTATGATTGCGGCAAAGCAAACGACCATCGCCGATGGGACTCCCGAGGAAGCAGTAAGCGGTGGGCTGGAGGAGCGGTTCGACCGCCTACGCAACGCCATTCCTCGACGAAGGATCGCGCGTCGTTCGGCCCGCAGAGCTTCCGTGAAGGAGGTGGGACGAACGAGCGAAATGCGCCGCTCCGCTCGCCCCGCGCTCCTCGCACCCGAAAGAAAACGCCCACGGAGCCGCCACCAGCCGCGAAATTTCGCGAGCGAGCCAGCGCCAACGAGCTACGAAGTTCCCACCCGCGCGCGCGAGCGCACCCGCCACCACCCACGAAATGCGCACGGCACGGATGCGAAGAGGGAATCGCATCTGGACACAGCGTGCCGCTGCTGCTGCTACTGGCCCCTTCGAGCGACCAAGCCTCCTCCTGTAACTATATCCAATGAGTACACAAACGCCATCCTGTCTCGCTCAAAGAGATCATCACACAGACAGGCCACGGCGACTCATCGCCTTCGTTTCCCGCGCCGAGGCATCTCCGCCGATTCAAAGCAGTGGCACGGCTCGCTTACGTTCTCCGCAGTTGTACTGCAACGAGTTCACAGAGCGAGAGGTCAGCATCATCACTTCGAGCTAAGGCCACTGATCGAGGTACTCACGCAGCCTCGGTTCATAATGATAGGTGTGTGAAGGGAGGGGGGGTGGGTTTGAGTGGGTGGGAAAGTTGGTGTGAGGGGAGGCGCGAAGGGGCGAAGCGCGGGGCACGGGGCACGGGGCGCAGTCCAAATCAAACGAGTGGCGATCGAGCGATTACAAATCGGCCCGATTTCTCATTACCAATCCCACAACGTCGACAATCAAGACCAAACACCAATAATTTGCTATTGCGAAGGAAGCGACACTCGAAACAATGTATGCCGGGTCGTACTAAAATTGCGAAAAAATGTTTCTATCTGATCTCACACAACTCAGCCATACCTCTGCTCCAACTCACGGGCAAGGTTTCACCCGCGTTTCACTCAAGTCAGCAGTCGAAGCGGACAACTCCACACACGCACACCATCGAGACTGACCAATCCATTCCCATTCGATCTCAGTCTTTGCTGACCCATCCAACTCACAGGTTGGGACTTGGTATGCCCACCGTTGGCGACACCCTCTCGCATCGTCCGCATCCCGAGCTCGTGCCAGGCCGAGAGCATCAGCTGTTGCTCGCGTCGGTACCGAGCTTCGACTTCGGCTGTGTTACTCTTTTTAACCGTGACGAAAGGCGGACGGTCAGTGACAGTGAGTCAAGAGTCGAGCTTCAACGTATCCATACAACTGACCTTTTGCCGCTCGAGATCCCCCTTGAGCTGAGCGATTTGTGATCGTTGAGCTTGCTCGGCTTCCTCTCCCATGCCCTGGAGGGCGCCGCCCAAATGTCAGTCTTGTTCGCGACTTCCCATCTCAGGAGTTCGAAACGACTTACATTGTTCGCAGCTGCATGTCGCTCTCTCAGCAGCTTGTCCTGGTTCTTGATGAACTGTGCGGACAACAATTCGTCTCGGAATCAATGCCCTGTGCTCGAGCTTCGAAAACGTGTCGAATGCCTACTCACAGCTTTAGCCTTGAGCAGCTTCTCCTTGAGATTTTTGACATCCGCCAAGGTCTTGTCGTTCTCCTCTTGGAGCGCGAGTACGCGCGCCCGGTCCTCCTCAGACATGTTCTTATTCATCAGCGACGTCCGCAGGTGGCTAAGTGATCAGGTGGCCAAGACTGCGTGAGCATTCGAAACGTTCTGCGGCCGAGCGGGCTCGGACCTACCTCGACTCTTTCTCCTGTTCCAGCATCTGCTCTCGTTGACTGATGCCGTCACTCTGCATGGACACCTTTTCCATGAGCAAGGTGTTGACCTGCCCGGCCCGGGAATGCACCCGGTGTCAGTCTGACGAGTCAGGCCCTTTCAGCTTGGTGCCAGGCAGAACTCACTTGGCTCATCTGCATCCTGATTTTATCCTCTGCATCGCGCAAGGAAGTCTTAAGTCGTTCGACTTCGGCCGTCAGCGCTTCCTTTTCGGTCGCCACCGAGGCTCGCAACGATCGTAAGATTTCGAGTTGGTCCCTATTGACGAGTGTCACTGCGGAATGAGATCGCTCACGACGGTCAGCAGCGTCAAATTTGAGGGGTGCGAGAGGGGAAACCCCGCGACGTACAGTCGGACTTGGCTATTGTGTGCTCGTCCTTCAGGGTGGCGTACTTGACGTCAAGCTGGGCGTGCTCGTGTCGTAATCGCTCGAGCTCCTCGACAGTTTCGTTCAGTCGCATCCGCAGCGCGATGGCGGCTTCAGGCCTAGGTGTAAAGCAAAATGGTTCAGATAATGCGCCATCAAGCGACATTGGAGGGCCTCAAATTAAACCACTCACCCGTCCCCAAGTCTGGATCTGCCCGATGTGATCTCCTCCAACTTGGCCTCGACGCCCAACTTCTCGCGGTGCCCCCTGAGGTAATCGGTCTCGTACTTGGCCTTTGTCCGGTTCGCATCCTCGAGCAAGTTCTCGAGCACGACGACACGAGACTGCTCGGCCGAGTTGGTCATGGCCTCGTTGAGTTGCCGCTTCAACTTGCGGACTTGAAGTTTGAGGTCAGTCATCGTGGTGCCTCGGAACGCATCATCCAATTCGCCTCCAACCTCGAACGAATCTTCTTCTTCTTCTTCGGCGACGACACCCCCGTGAGGTGCCTTGCGAGGTGTCGGCCCCGCTTCCAGCTCGTGCACTCGCTCCTCGTATAAGCCCAGCGCTTCCCGGTCCATGTTCTGTTCCTCCTGCGCCACCTTCAGCTTCTCCGTCGCTCGTTGGACCTCGAGTCGCAGCTTGTCGTTCTCCTTGGTCAAGGTCAACGATTTCGACTCGAGGCTGTCGATCTTGCTCTTGTACGAGTCCATCAAAGGCTTGAAAGCCGCGAGCTTCGAGTGCTCTTCCTCAAGCGTGCCATACCGATCCAGCAGATCAGAGTTCTGCTCTTCCAGCGTCTAAGAAAACAGATGCACGTCGGAGGGGTCAGTTCGAAGAGTATACCTCACGCGCGGATCAACCACACCGGCGAATCAACCGACCCTGAGAGACTTTTTCAAATCTGCCGAATCCTCCAGCTTCTTCTTGTACTTCTCGATCACGTTCTCCGCCTTTTTGGCCTTCTCGACCGCATGGCGATACTCGTCCATCTGGTCCTTCAACTTGGTCGCCTCCGCGGCCTTGGGTTCGAGATCGTCGACCCTCTTCTGCAACTCGTCGACGATCCTCGACTGCCTCTCGACCATTTGCTCGGCTTCGCTCAATTGGTCCTCGGTGTTTTTTAGTGCTTGTCGCATCCGATCGAGTTCGGCTTTCAAGCCCGCGTCGGCGCGTCCGGCCTTGTTCGCTTCGACGACGGCGACGGCCTCATTCGCTCTCACTTCGGCTGCAGCGATGGCCGAGAGTGCCTCTTCATGATCCTCTTGCAACGTGCGATGAGCCCTCAACAGTTGCTCATACACTATCTGCAAGGCGTCCTTGTCACTGAGCAATCTCGAACGATCTTGATGCAGCGCATAAAACTCGCTGTCCCCATCGTCGTGGTCTCCGTCGACGGTGGCGTCCCTCTCGTTCAACATCTCCGAACTCGGCAGCGCAGGGCTCTTGGTCTTGATCCTGCTCATGACCTGCTCGATCGAGACCATGAGTTCGCGCTGGACCCATTCGTCGAGCGACTGAATCTTCTCGACGTAATATTGACGCTTCTCGGAACAGACGGCCAAGGCGAGGACGAGGCCGGCGAGACGGCAAATTTCGACATCATTTGTGGGATCGGACTTGGCGATGACCTGTAGATTCGGAGTAGGGAGGGAGACCGTGGGCGAGCGCAAGACATCCCTGTAGCACCGAAGAGGGTTGGTCCTTCAGCAATTTGCTCTTCCTCCTCACAGAGGCCCAATGGTCAAGGTGGGGGGAGTCGTCGAGCGTGTGGACTGACTCGTAGTAGCGGATCAAGAGCTTGTAGAGCCTCTTGAGGTTGTTGAAGCGCAAGACCCAGTTCTCAGACAGTGTCTTTTGTTTCGTAGTCGTAGCGAGTGGTCGAAAGTAGGCCGGATCACTGGAGGAAGATGGAGAGCGGGAGACGGTGGTCAGTCTCAGCTCGGATCTCGTGCAAGCCCAGCAAGGGTGTATAGGAGCGTCGGATGGGGGCGGGGAGGGTTGTGCTGAGATGTGCATACACCTCCATGCGATATACATCTTCCGCGTCTGAATTAACCGGCGTCTTGTCTGCCTCACATGTACCATCCCCTCCCCCGCTGACCGCATTCGGTCAGATCCAACCGACGAACTTGACCAAACAATCGCATCTACCTCGTCATGCATCGGCGACCCTCCCCACCTTCCCCACTCCCAGCTCATGTCACAACCACGAATGGAATCCCAACAAACCGACAACTCACACTTCACCCACGATCTCCCCCAAGATGACCCCATCGTTCAAGTCGTTCAGGCTCCTCACCATGCGTCGTCCTCCCGAGTCGACATCATCGCTAGCGCCGCCAAGACTCGGCAAGGTCGAGGCGAGCGAGTTGATCCAGATCACGATCGACGGTCCGAGCTGCGGTGATGGGGCCTGTAGGAACGACATCGCGGCGACGACGGGCACGTGTGTGGCACTAGCAGCGTGGCACTGGCAGCGATCTCGTCGACTGAAAGCAAGCTGGGGGGTTTGTGCAGAGGGGGAGCGAGACGGAGAAGAGCGAAGAAGCACGTGAGCACGCCGCCAGCAGAGAGCAGAGGGGCGATCGAAAGAGGGAAAGAGATCGAGTGTGGTTACAGAACAAGTACAGATTAGGTAAAATTGATCCTACACTCCGACCACAACCCGACATGTATAAAACAAGTTGGACCCGGGGGTGGATCACATATCAATTGATATGATAAATGACGGGCAGACGAGTGAATGCATTCCGTCCCAATCAGAGTCTTCCTTCTCACTCCGCATCGTCCGACGCCGACGAATCGCCAGCCACGAGCTTGGCGAGCTGACCAGAGATATCAACAAAATGATCCAATTCTTCCTCGGAAAACACGCGCCTCGCATCCTTGGTGTACCCCGCCAAGACCCAACCGATGCCCTGACGTTCCGCGACGGGCAAAAGGATCCCCGACGCGAAGCCCGGTCCTTGATACTCTTCGTTCGGACCGAGCGTCGCGATCGCTGGGTTGCGATACAGCAGTCCTCCTTCGGCAGCTCGGAGCGCTTTAAGGTGCAGCGCCGAGTCGAATGAAGGCGTCGTGGCCGGCAGATTGTGCGCCGAGAGAAGCGTCAAGGCGTGCGGTCCATCCTCCGAAAGGTCCGACATTGAGACGAGGTACACCAGCGAGAGCGCCAGACGCTCGCCGAGCGACTTGGTGGCCGAGTCAAGCAGCTTCTGGTGAGGCGTTCGAGGCTGCGGACGCGTCTTGGCCGAGGGGAACGTCTGACGGGTGAAAGTCGGGGATTCATTTCGAGAAGCAGGGGACTCGCGACTAGAGGTAGGGTTGAGCACGGGCGACGAAGCCGATCGACGAATGTCGCGAGCTGGGATCTCGGGCTTGACCCTCGGTTTGATTTTCTGACTGCGGCTCTTGTGGAGATGACCCGCGACCTCTTCCTCCGGCGTTGGAGGCAGAGCCTGGGGTGCATAGCCCGACAACGACCCGGCCGTGTATATTACCGGGTCGTTTGGTCGGCATTTGAGCACGGGCTTGATCGAGGAGGGCGTTGCTGGCGAAGGCGCGATCTTGCTGGGACTGGAGTTCGGGAACGTTGAGGCGACCGGTGTCTTGGATTCGTTCCAGTCGATGTACCCTGACGAAGGCAAACGCTCGTCAAACGCGACTTGCTTGACCTGATCGTGCGACAAGTCGGCCAACGATGAGGACAGGGATGCTGCCGAAGAACGTAGCTCGGAGAACCACGCCGCGATCTCGACCGAGACGTCACTCGCGAGGGCGCGCAGCTGTGCGCGCTCCGATTGTGTGAACTCTGTTCGAGGTCGATCGTCGAGAAGACAAAGGGTTCCAATCGGAAGCCGTCCGCCTGCTTCTTCTTCGAGCTCGGCATTCGCAGGTGGGTATATGGGCATCCCAGCGTAGAGCCGAGCGTTGACCGAAACCGACAAGACATTGTTTCGGAACCTGACGATGTTAGTGAGGTAGTGATGGAGTTTCTTAAGTGTCCTGAGAGAAGCAAACTTGAGCCGTGAACAGATGCATGACAACTCACCTCCAATCGCGCTGCGTGTCGAGGACGACGAGACCTCGCTCGCCATTGAGGACGGTGTGGGCACAGAAAGTCACTTCGCGGGGGAGCGACTCGACGCCCTTGGGCATTCCCGTGGCAGCCAAGAATCGTTGCTTGTCTTCGAGCAGGACTGTGACGAGTACGATCCTGACGCCGAATGTATTCTTCGCCCGTCCCAAAATGGATACCAGCGATGGGTGGTTCGCAAAAGAGAGGGATGATGACAGCCCGGGTCCCTCGTTGAACGCCGAGAAGTTGAGCAAAGCCGGCGATTTCGAACTCGCAGCCGAAACGGACGATTGCGCAGTCGAGGCACTCGATGCACGGCGGTCAAACAAGGACGAGTCTCGATCCGTCCCTTGGGTGAATTGCGAAGAAGACGAGCTGGCTATCGGTGTCATCAGGCTGGACGCTGGTCGGGCACTCGTTGCCTCGGTGGGACCGAAAAGTTCCAGGCGCGCAATCATCTTTTGTCGCACCGATTCGAGAGGCGGATTAGGAGCTGAGAGCTTGCCATCCTCGGCAGGGCTGCGGCTCGAGCTCGAACTTGCATGCAAGCTCGGAAACGTATTGCTATGCGTCGAGGGCGGGGGAGGCGGTGGGTTCTCCACGTCCATGCCACCCTGCTCAAACGAAAAATGACCAAGCCGAGGTCAGTGATAAATACCTCCTCGCAGAGAGGGGTGATGAAGACCCTTGGGTCCTTCAAAACATCCCCGTGCGGCGACTTACGTTCGCATATTGCTTGATCCAGTCATCCCAGCCCTTGGGAAGTTCGACAAGCGAAGTGGCACTGGTAAGACGACCTGATCGATTTGGGTTCGGTCGCGACAGTTGTAGCGTCACCGGCTTGGGCTCTGGTCGCGAGAGGGATGAGGTCGAGTTTTGCCGCCGAGGCCCGCGCCCGAACACGGTCGAAAAGCTCTTCTTGCCCCACGAGAGGCCCTTGCCGGAACCGATAGAAGGGTAACCAGAGTTGCTGGTGCTATCAAGTTCATAGCTACGTTGTGGCGAGATGGTGACACTGCTGCTTCCGTTCTGAAGGATCGAGAAAGAGGAAGACGATCTCAAACCGCTCGCCGAATAAGACGTGGAACGAGACGAGCCCAAGGTCGACGCTGCGCGTCGAGCTGGCGGTGGAGACGTCGAGAGAAGCCACTGAGCTGCAGCGGGGATCGACGAGCTTTGGTCGATGCGGGCCGATCTTGGAAGCGAGCTAGGCGGCTGGGTCCGTGTTGGGAACGCGTTTGAGGTCACGAACGCCTGCAGCGACTCCTCGCGGCCGAAATCGTGCTGGCTAAGGTAGTCGTCGGCTTCGCGCTCGATCGACAAGCCCGGTGGAGGCGAGTAGGTCGCATTGCGGTACAGGCTGTTCCCTGTCGAGGTCGACGCTTGAGAGTGAATACTCGTCGCATCCGAGACTGAACCTGCCCGCGAATGGTTCGAGTTGCTGCCGACGCCACCGCCAATGTGATGCGGCGCCAAGCTCAAGTTGCGGACGTCCGATGTCGACGCGGTTGACGAGACCTCTCGGAGAGGCGAGCCCTTGCCAGTCGCCGACTTCAACGTGGTGTGGCCGTTGCCGTGGCTGTGCCCGATCAAAACCGCGACGGGAGGTAGTGGCTTGCCTGGGAAGATGTGCGACGAAGGGTTGTAGATCATGGTCGTCATCGCGGGCTTGGGTTTACGCGACCGCCCGCTCGAAGCCGTCGACGACGAAGACGACGTAGTCGAGTTGGATGAGCGGCTTGGGGGTGCCAGGGCCTGGGTCGACTGCAGCTGGGGCTGCAGGTGCCGGTCGGGCTGTGCCTGGAGCTGCTGGGGTCCGGATCTCGCAGCGACAAAGGCACGCGTCGACACCGAGTGACTCCGCGCGAGCTGCGATGTGTAGGATGCTGAGGAAGAGTGGTGGTACGGGGTCGAATCAAGGTGATGGGGCATCGCAGCCTGCCAATGGCTGGATCGAAACGACGCAGATTTGAGGACGAGAATGGGCTGATGAGGAGCTGTGCGAGACGGTGACGACTCGAGGGAGCTCCAGCGATGAAGCCTGACCGCGGTCTCGGGATCATAGGCGAGAGCAGAAGGGTTGGCTCGGCAGTAGCACGGGATCGACGGCGCAGGTTCGAGCATTGAGCAAGCTCGCGGCGCGACAGACTTTCATGTTCCCACGGCTCTGCCAGCGGCTTTGGAAGGACGACTCGAATCCCAAGCACTCTATACGCACTAGCCTCATCATTCACAATCTCCATTGTTTGACGGCATTGTCACATGCAACGGGGTGCCAAGCTGGTGGCCGCCGGTTCTGGGTCACTTCTTTATTCGTGAAAAAAGTTAAATTTCACTGCTCAGCACGTACCTTTCTGCTACCTACTATCGGTTTATATTGCCTCGGTAAGTGAAGGCAGCACATACAGAGGGCTGCGGACAGATTGTTCGTGGATAGATCGGAAAAGCACAGTGCCAGCAATCATGTGGAATTTTTCACTTTCGGCCAGGCGGGTTTTACGACAGAGCTAGAGCCGCCACTGCTGAACATGATGGTCCGGTAGAGCTGGGCGAGGGAAGTGATACATCGCAATAGGTAGGAGCATGAAAATTGGATGCCTTCCAATGCTCCATCTCCAGTCGAAAACACTGAGTGCCTGGCCGGTACGGCCACCTACCCACATTTTAGCCAGTCATGCCGTACGTCGATGTCGGCACACTAGCATCAGTTCCTCGCGACAGGCACGAAACAGGCTCGTTCGACTTGACTGGAGTCGAGCTACTGAGACGTAAAGCCTTCGGAAGCTAGCCTGAGGCAGCTAGGTACCTTGTCTTGTGTACCTGTGTTATATCCCTTGCGTGCAGCTAGGTAAGTACCCTTTGTCGACAAGTAAACAACGAGCGAGGTGAAGCACAGGGACGCGATGTACTCAACTTACTCAACTCGAGAGTCCCCGGGCCCAAGTTCGTCTCCGCACCAGGAGGCCGTTCCGATCGAATCACATCGACAGTGCGCCTGGGCTCCAATTTTCCACACACGATTGCCAGAGCTTCACCCACAGAGCAAACCTGCGCCACCACCTTCACCTGCTTTTTACAAGGCTCTACTCGTCGCGTGTCGAATCAGCGTCTTTAAATGTGAAGACTTTCAGGTGGGCGTGCCAGGAGTGATCTGCACTCTCATCTTGGTACCCCATTGCATCTCGCGATCGCGCACAGAAGACATGGGATGGAAAAGTGAATACAACGAGTTACTGATTGAGAAGAAGGAACGAAAACACCGGGTACAGCCCCAGCCGATAAATATACTAATGCGTGTAAAAAGTACAGCCCCTTCCGAGAGGGCATCTTGAACGAAATGACACGAGGTCGAGCTCCTGTGATGCTTTCACAACCCAAAAGCGATCTGCGACCCACTCGTGCGACCAAGCTTGGTGACGTACGTCTCGAGGTGCTCTGAGAACTTGACAAAGTAGGTCAAATCCTTTTGCTCAAAGTTGCGGGTCGCGTCCTTGCTGTAACCGGACAAGACGTAGCCAGTTCGACGGACTTCGAGCACGGGGATGAGGATGCCTCCGCTGTACCCCGGTCCGGTGTCCTCGGGCGAGTAGCGAGGGTTCGAGTACAGCAGACCACCTTCAGGGGCACGCAGAGCCTTAAGATGCAATGCCGGGTCGAACGCAGGTGGGGGCGAAGGCATCCCGTATGCGGAGAGGACGCATAGCGCAGAATGTGATTTCGTGCCGCAGTTGAGCGCCGCCACGTCAAGTGAGACGAGGTAGACGAGATCCAGCGCTAACGCTTTCGCAAGCATACGAGTCGCTTGATCAAAGACCTTTTGCAGGTCCTTGGGGACGGCTGTGACTGGATCCTCGCTTGTCACCGCAAGTGAGAGCGAGTTCAAGCCGGACGGACGGCGAGCGACGGGGCGGTCCGAGGCGAACGACGAGATGCTCGAGGATGAGTCGGATCCTTTGCGAGCGTGAGCGTGAGTGTATACGTGGTTACGCGACTCCTTGAGCGAATCAGGAGGGGTAAGCGGCAACCCAACCTGCGGCGACGGTTGGAAGAATGCAGTCGGTCGGGGTCGATGCTCGGCACGAGGAGGTCGGGCGACGAGGCGCCCAGGAGGAGCAAGCTGTACTGCTTCGGAAGGGGTCGGAATCTCGAAGTGCGTTTGCTCGACGGGCATCGACAGTTCAGCCAGTGCATCCTCGAACGCGATCTCGGAGTCAGACTCGGGCGTGACTTGGGCCTCCCTCTCGACCTCTCGTACGACTACTGGTTCCACCCGGGTCTTCTCGGAAACCGGTTCCGAAGCAGGCTCGACAACAGCTTCGGCCTCGGCCGGGGCAGGCAACGTCGCGTTCGATCGCGCAAACGAGCTCTCGAGTCGATTGAGCTTCGAGCCCATTCGCTCATTGACCCAAGACTCGATGTGCGTGGATGCCTCGGCCGCAAGTTTCTGCAACTCGGCGCGTTCACCTTCGCTGAAGGAGGCGCGAGGTCGATCGTCGACAGCGCAAAGCGTGCCGATCGCGACGCTCGGTGCATCCGGGTCGCCGAATGTGGGAGCAAGAAGAGGCACACCCGCGTAGAAACGGGCTCCCATGGCTGCAGTGGGGAGCGAGTTTGCGAACCTGAACGTCGATGGAATTGTAGGGTCAGCTTCGGCCGAGATCAATGAAATCAGTTCCCTCTTTCTCGAACTCACCTCCAGTCATTGAGCGAGTCGAGAACGACCATACCGCGCTCCTCGTTGAGGATCGCATGAGAGCAGAACGTAACAGCGCGTGGGAGAGCGCCACCTTGTTCAACGGCTTCAGGCAGACCACCCGTAGCCAGGAAGAGCTGCTGCTCTTCATCCAGGACCGTGATCATGCCGATGCGAACGTCAAACAGCTTTTGGCACTTCTGGACGATGTCGCGGAACGCGGGGTAGTTCTGGAGCGAAGTGACAGCAGCAGCGGAATCGTTGTCGACGTCCGTGCGCGTGAAGCTCGTCGCAGCTGACGTGACGGACGTGTTGCTGTAGGAGTGTCGACGGAGCAGTGAGTCGGGGCCCGCCGAAACGGGGCGAGAGTCGGTAGAGGAAGTGGAGGTCGAAGACGGCATTGAAGTGGCGAGGGTAGTCGTTGATGCGTTCGCCTGCTTGTTCTTCGTACCGAACAAATCAAGTTTGTCGACGACGGCTTGACGCTCAGACTCGTTGTGCGGTTTAGGGGCTAGATAAGCCTTGGCCTCGAACGGCGCCGGATCGGCGGCATCCGCGGCATCGCGCAACGGCGGCATCGGAGGGTCTTCGATATCAATCTCGTACTGTCGAGTTGGCACAAGTATCGAGAAGATGGTGTCAGGATACATATATTCAGGAATTTAAGTCTCGCAGGCGTGAACGTGTGCCAGCTTACATTGGCGTACGCCTTGGAGTATTCCTCCCACGTCTTGGGCAGTTCGTTCGCGGGCGTTTTGCTAGAAAGCTTGCGTCGGATGGTCTTAACGAACTTTCGAGACGCCATGACGACGTGCTCGGCGATAGCGAGTTTCTTCCTCTGTTGCAAAGAGATCTTCCCCTCTGCGTACGTCGGTATGGTGGGGGATGCCCCGAGCGAGGGTTCCGAGATGTCTCGAATGGCGACAAGAGGGTTCTTTGCGGGCGAGTCTTGCAACACAAACGACGAGAACATGCGACGGATGGACTTGAAGTCGCGCCCACCGTTCTTCTTCGAGCCGGACCGGTCCAGCTTTCGGCGATTTCCTTGCATGGTCCAGTGGGGCGTAGGGGTAGGGGTCGACATCAGCGACGACGGAGTACGCGAAGCCACAGTGCTTAAGGGAGAGACAGCAACGGGCATGTTGATGGGGGCTGAAAGGGAAGTGGATGAAGAGGAGGCAATAGGGGAAACGAGGTACGGGGTCTTGAGGTTCCGACGATCGGCCCTTCGAGCGTTGGGTTCGACGAAGGCGGAGCGCCCAGCGGAGCCGTCAGGGGCTGGGCTGTGCTGCGAGCCGGGCTTGGAGATGCGAGACTGATCGAACGGAGAGGTCGTGGCGTAAAAGACACTCGAGATCAAACTCATTCGACCGCGAATGGGAAACAAGAGCAGGAGAGCACAGTAGACAAGAATGAAGAAGAAGAGGCAAAGCTGCATGGCATAGCACATCAAGCGAGCCGGTGAGACTGCATTTTTTTCCGCCCTGGCAAACGAAAGTGATGAGGTGAGACGGTTCGGGGTCGCGCGGGGTAACCGCTGCCACTGGTTCAATCAAAGATTGACTTCGCCGGATGTCGATCCCGAAGCTGCAGACTTTTTGTCGATCTCTACCTAGATTGTTTTTAATGTACCTACCTGTGCTTCGTCACGGTCATCCGGCGACCTCGACCCCAAAGTATAGTGTAGCGATACGCTGAAGTGAAGCCCCAACTGAACTTATTATTCTCGAATTCACATGCTACAGAATGTTGCACCCTGGAGACTCGCAGACACCGTGGTAGCAGAAGCGGGTGCAACGAAGTCATGGCCTGCCAAAGCGGTGCCCCCAAAAGCTGCTGCCGGAGTTTCCTTTACAGAAGACCGGCTTCAAGGGATCCGGACTCCGGCCAATGACGCGAGACCGAAAGCTTCGAAAGCGCGTCGCGACGCGTTTTTTTCGCGTTGGACATTGCGCGCGCGCGATGGAACGCGTGCAGTAAATTGTGTTTCACCCGCTTAGCGTCGCTGGAGCGGCCCGTGACGACCTAATCCACGAGCCTGACGCGCGACTTGGGGAGCTCGAAACCAATTTGCGATCGGGAAAGCTGGTACCGAAGGAGAATCATGGCACTAGGGATGCGAGTCGTCTTGTCGGAACAAAAAAGCGCTGTCGGTAGGTTGGAAACTAGGCACCTTCACTACCTGATGTACTGACGACTGCGCCGGCGCTGCCGTCTGCAGGCTTGAGATCTTGAGATGAGAAAATGAACACCACGTGACAGGAACAGGTCTTCGCCCGCCGTGCCCAGACCCGACTGGTGGCACTGCTACCTACTACGGCTACGCTTGGCAACCCCGCAGGTGTAATACCAGGTACACACAACCCCTAGGTCCCAGCATCGTCCAGACCCAAAATTGTCCCTCCAAATTGTCCCTCCCCCTTTGTTTAGATCACTTTTCCGATCCCCCCTGGGCCAATTGGTAGTAGCAGACTCTCTCGCTGACGCCGCATTGTCGATGTCAGCTTTGCCAACTTCAAATGGATGTGCTTAGACCGAAACTTTGACGTGTCTACTGGGTGGTGTTGGTAGAAGCCGCCTGCGTACCCTTTGACGCATGATCTCTCTCAAGATGATGGAGGAGTCGGGGGAGACTCTCTCAAAAACACGTCGACGACCTCTGCTTTTCAGTGGCTGGAAGTGCTGGGGAAAGGCGCAGCACTGCCGTGTCCTGCCTTCTCGACAGGCTCTATCCATCTTCCACATCCACCTTCCGTCACTCGAGCCGTCTCAGTGACATGGCAGGTGGTTTGAAGTATATTCGGAGTTATATGGTTTCAGGGCAAGAGGATAGGACACCATACCACGAGGGAAGCAAGATCCTTCAGACAGCTTGCGAGCCTGTTCTGAATATCAAGTACCCCCACGCGTCGAGCATGTACTTTACAACTTGGCGATTTCGGCCTCACACAACTTGTGCAACTCGTCGGCTAGAGCAGGATCGTTGGATTGGGGTGTCGGGCGTCCGACTCGTCCCCAGGGTTGGTAGTACTTGCCGTTGATCTCTTCCGGTGTGAGGATTGTTCCGGCTTTAAGTTGCGTGAGCGCGCCCATCGTCATTGGGTACGACATCCACCGCACGATGCGGGCCACGACACCCGGGAGATGTCGTTGGAGCTCGGAGTTGATCATGCCGGGATGCAAAGAGCAAGCGACGATCTCTCCAGCGTACTCTCGCCCCAAGTAATTAGCATGCGCGATGTTGCCTGCTTTCGACTGGCCATAGAGTGCACTGAGCGAAGAAAGGATCAAGGCTTTTGCAGTCAGGGTCTGCTCGAGTACTCCAACGAACTGAATATGCTCGCAAGTATGTACTCACCTCCTGGCGCCATATTCGCCCCACTTCTTGATGAACGCATCTCGCTTCTCGCCGCCGATGAAGGTGTCGACCTCCCACACCTTGTTGGGGGCGCTGGTAGGAGCATACTCGTGTGCGAGCGAGGAAGTGCTGATAACACGACTCGGTGTTCCCGAGGCCGCTTTTGACGCCTTCAAAGCAGGGATCTGAAGGAACGAGGATTAGCGTCGGGCTCGTCGTGAGTGGGGCAGTGCGCATTAGCCTATACTCACAAGCAGTTTTGTGAAGTAGTACGGCCCGAGCACATTGGTACCCCATTCTGTGGTGAAGACGTAAGAGATCGTAAGCGACGAGAATGACTCTTGCAGAACCAGATAGACCGGTCTAATGGCTTACGGAGGTCGTAGCCACTTTCGGTGAGTTGGTTTGTCGGGGGTGTCATGACACCACTAGACAGCCAAGTCGGCAAGGGACTCAGTCGGGGATAATGCACAAACCATCAGAAGCGGTAATGTGTTCCCCGCACTCACGCATTGTTGAACAGCACGTCGAGCTTCGTCTCCTTGCTCAAGAACTCTTCGGCGCTCGATTTAATCGACGCCAAATCGCCGAGGTTGAGTTTGAGGAAGTGAGCCTCTTTGCCCGTCTCTTCCTTGAGATGGGCGATGGCCTTCTCGGCCTTGTCTTGGGATCGAGCGGCGAGGTAGACCTTGGCGTTCTTCTTGAGCAAGACCTTGACGGTCTCGTAGCCGATGCCCGCGTTGCCTCCGGTGACGATGATGACCTGCCAGCGGGGTGGGCAAGGTGTGTGATGTCACAACAAGGCGAGTAGGCAGCACGACCATGGGATCGATTATCAGCTCAAAGTATAGGAGGTATACGTAGGAGGGAGACGAGGGACAAGGGTCCTCAGGCTAGCTCACCTTGCCCGAGAGGTCAGGCACGTCCTCGCCGGAGAAGAGGGCAGCAGGGGGGAAGAAGGTCGTCGACAGAGACGAGGTCGGCGCAATGTTTTCCAATATGGTGGACAACATGGTCAAAAGCTGTATGTGGGTGGGTGTAGGTATGAGTAGCGGTAGCGGTGGATAAGAGAAGAAGAGTACACGTGCATGAAGCGTAGCCGCCAGGACTGTCATCGAGCTGCCTGAGCGCCTACGAGCGCCGCGTCTCTCAAATTGAGCATTCGAAATTACGTGGCCACACGGCACACAATCAAGTGGAGGTACGATGACACGCAGACAAATTCGAGCTCGAGCAGCTCGGAATTCTCGGAGATGTACAAACCCCGTCATCACGCAGGCCTTGGGTTTGATGCTAAATTTAAAGTTAAGAATGCGAAAATACCTAGTAACGCATGCGACGTTCTATGCTATGAATATAAGATCATTATTTATCTGCCGCCGGCAACTGCTGCTCGCACCAAGCGGCGAGATCGTCCTGGACCTTTTCATCATGGAATACAGGTGAGAGGTCGACAAGTCGTGCGACGGGGACAAAGTACTGCGAGCCAAGCGGAGGCATTGAACAGGATCAGTTTAGAGCATCTCCGAGCCAGTTGCTGCACAAGGAGTCGGCGGCCGTTCGTATGATTGAGTCGGGACTCACTTTGTTTTGTACATCCTCTGCCGCAGCGATCGTTCCAGCCCACAGCCCCGTCATGGCACCCATCTCGACCGAACGCAAGATCAAGTTGGCAATCGTTCTCAAGACAACATTAGCATCTCGGTGTATATCGGATCTGATAGCCCCTGGATGGACAGCGACACAGTCGATTTCGTTCGGGTACTGTCGGCCTAGCCAGAAGCAGTGCACAATGTTGCCCGCTTTAGCTTGCCCGTAGAGTTTACTGTATGAAAATGAATCTAGCTGAGCTTTAAATGTAAGCGTGCGAGTAGACGGCGTGTGCACTCACGATCGAGCATCGAAGCCACTTCCCCACTTCTCCAGCAGCGCTTCCCTCCGCTTGCCTCTCTGCAAACTGTCGGCTTCCCAAAGCCCATTCTGGCTATCCTTTACCGACCACCCTGTTGCTGCCTCGGATGCGACCCAGACTATCCGAGATGGCTTCCCCCGTGCAGCAGCCGAAGCACGGAGTGATGGGATCTGATGAAAGGCAGGCGTGAGCGAGTTGTGCTCGCAGTCAGCCCGCAAGGCGAATCAAGTGACTCACGAGATACTTGACAACGTGGTAGTGACCCAGAACATTAGTTCCTGTGATCAACAAAAGCGCAATGAGACTGTCAGCTGAATGTTTCGAGACCGGGCACGGCCCTTGTCCTCGGCCACGAACCAAAAGCTGCGAGGCAGAAAGAACAGAGAGTTGAGCAAGACGGTGGGGAGGAAATCGATTCACTTCGGATCTGGCTCACTGAGATCGTATCCATCTTTGGTCAATTGATCGACGGGAGGCATCGCCACTCCGCTGTCCGTACGACGAAGAAACTGATGAGTGAACCCGATCTCGGCAATGGGCCTCGCCGATGGAGCTCCACCGTCCCGACTCGCTGACCGCGAACTCACGCATTAACGTAGAGCAGATCAAGCCGTTCCTCTAGGCTTGAGAATTGTTCTGCACTCTTCTTCAACGAGCCCAAGTCGCACAAATCCATCCTGATCCAGATCGCCTTGCCTTGGCCATTCGTCTGCTCCTCGAGCACTCGGATTGCGTTCATCACTCGTTCCTCACTCCTCGCGGCGATGTACACCTTGGCGTTCTTGAGCATCAGTCGCTTGACCGTCTCGAGGCCGATGCCTGCATTCCCTCCCGTCACCATTACAATCTGTCATCGAGATCAAGTCGTAAGCATGGAGACGTCAGTTGCTACATCGTGGCACACCGTGCACGGCGGTTAGTAGTGGTCACTCGAACCACATCGCTAGAGGATCGATCATGCGCGCGCTCCCTCGCTCGGTTCAGCCGCGAAAGTCGTAGCCGTTCTATGACCGTCTCGGAGGTGGCTGTATGCGGACACTCACCCGGCCCGTCATGTCGGGCATGTCCCGTTCGGCATCGTATTTGGAGGGTGGTGGAAGCCATGATCGACTGATGCCACTATTTGGCGCGATCTTGGCTACGATCGAGCCCATGCTTGTGAGTCGAGTTGATGAGAGAGAGAGCGAGACCGAGCAGGCTAGACGGTCGGGAGTCCAACAAGCTTGGAAGTCAACCACTCGGACCACTTTTTGACGAAAGATCGCCGCCGCCTCCCCCCGCCCCCCATTTCATTTGGCGCATGACGACGATTCGGGGATGCCCACCGCGCCGCTGGGTCTTCTGAGTCGTCTCTTTTATTTAGACTAGTTGAAATTTCAAGTCTCATTCTCATTCCCCTTGGGATCCTTCCCGCATTAATCGACTCCGATCGGCCACTTGTGCCGACGAATCAGATCGTTGGGAAAAGACTTGACCAGATCTGAAAATTCAAGCTCCAATGACAGTACTTGACGGCAAGATAGGAACCTACCCAATTAGGAATCCGTAGACCAACACAATGGCAAAATGAGCCGACTTTGATCGATCGTCACAAAACTTGACACTACTTGCGAGGGTATCTTCATGTATTTTCGCACAGAGCAGGGACCGACGAGCGCTGAGGCGTCGTCGTCCCGACTGCATCTTGTCGGAGGTGCGCCCGCTCAATGCGACAGCTTTTCTTTCTCGTGCGTGTGTTCCTCATCTTGAGCCTTCTTCTCCTTGATCCCAAAGTTCTGCGTGGGGTAGAGGTGGATCAGGTCCGAGAAAACCTCAATAGCGAAACGAGAAAAAATTTCACCTCATCGGTTTCCGTCTGCAGTGCCAACGACTTTATGAATAGCGAGGCAATCAAGCCAACGCCACCCTATAAGCGATCAGGTGCTGGGTCAGCAAGGAGCATCACACACCTCAAGTGCGACGTACGAAAGCGATCATAATCTGCCAGATTCGTTGAATCGAATGCGCGAACGCAACGCGGACGGTGCTCCTCAGAGGTTCGGATCTGCTCATCCACGAGTGCAGATTAGCAAAGACCTCGGCGAAGATCAGTACGGATGTAGGGGTTCGCGCACAGGTTCGCGATGGTCGGGATCGCAGCGTACGCGCCACTGACGCCTCCCGGAATCGAGGCGAGCCATTCTTGAGGGGCTTTTTGCTTGAGCTCGTTCGTCAAGATGACCGATCCGACCGTGACGCCAAGCAGGTTGCCGAAACTCCTGACGAAGACAAGGAAGCCCAAGGCAGGTCCTGCAAGCACCGGTGAGAGCGGTGCCAGCACCGGGAAGACCGTAGCGGCGTCTAGAGGTGGCAAAGCGAGGTAGAGATCAAAAATCATCTCGACCCCAGCTCATCTTTCGAGGCCCGAGACCGAGACGGGAACTCACAGAGGAGACCCATTCCAATCGAGTAGGGAATCGGAAGGGGGACCCAAGCCTTTTTTGGCGACCCCGCGGTGACGAGCGAGAGGACCCCAGGACCGACGGTCATCAGGACCCAAGCGATGATGTTCTGCGTCTTGTAGTGCTGCAAGATGCCGATCGAAGCTCCCGCGACCATGGCGAAGGGAGCGACGACAAAAGCGACCGAGAAGAAGTCGACTGCGGATTTGATTGGCCCAGCTCCCTTGACGGCTTGGAAGTAGGTGGGCCAGTAGTAGAAGAGCTGGGATGAGAAGATAGGGGACAGCAGCGTCAGCTCAAACTTAAGGTATATTTCAATTGCCAGAGAGTCTCTCGACGACTCACAGCAAGACCCGAGATTCCGTGAACAAAGGTTGTGAAGAAACCGATGATGGTCGTCCGGTTGTTCATCACGCTGAAAGGTACCGTAGGGTGCGTGGCGTAGCGAGCTTCGTAGACACCCCAAGCGATCGTACCAAAAATGCCAATAATGAGCGGAGCGAGAACATGCCCAGACGACCACGGGTACGGTGCGTCGCCCCACACGAGTCCAATGATCAAGAGGGTAATCGAGACGATGAAGATGAAGTTGCCCAAAAAGTCGATTCGTGCCAACTTCTCCTGACGAGTGCCAGGGGGCTTCTTGAGCTTCATGCAGAGCATCACGACAATGGCAATGAATAACGAAAGGGGTAAGTTGATGTAGAACAAGGATGGCCAATACGCTTGGGCAAGGGCGCCTCCGATGATGGGCCCAGTCGCGGATGCGAGCGACCAAACCGCGCCGAACAAGCCTTGGTAGGTGCCTCGCTCCGACAAGGGCACGAGATCGGCAAGCACGATCTCCGTCAAGGTCAGAATCGACCCAGCACCAACACCTTGGAGAGCTCGACCGGCAAGCATCAAGTCGATGTTCTTTGCCGCACCGCACATCGCACTGCCGACGAAGAAGAACGCGAGCGCAGCAAGCAGAATTTCGCGACGGCCAAAAATGGCTGAGAGACCTCCGGCCAGGGGAATGAATGCGCAGCTCGTGACACTGCGAAAATATTGATTGGGTTCTCGCTATATATTAGTTACACCTTCAATAAGAAGATCCGCGAGTAAGCGAGCTAGCCAGCCACAGCTCAAGCACTCACGAATAGGCGTTGGCGATCCAGGCGAATTCTCGGCTGTCGAGGGCTTCGGCGATTGTGGGCAGAGCCGTGCTGATGGCTGATAGGACGAATGCACAGCAGGTGTGCGCATGTGTGTCAGTTGTATTGCGTCGAAACCGGGCTGATCGACCTGCAATGCAGCACAAAGGCATGCCATTTATGCTGGGTCACTTTTCACGTGCGCGCGGCCGTATCATGCAGGCACACGGCCCCGAACAGTGGTGATCGCTCCGAGCCTCCGACACGACTTTTAACGGCTGGTGATGCTCCTCTCCGACATCGCTCAACTCACCAGTAACATCAAGTGCGGCCAAAAAGGTCGCCAACATCAACGATACGATGATGAGCCAGAACCTGATGCCCTTCTCCGCAACCGTGCCCGGCGTGATGGGCTCGATCGTCGCGCTCGCAGTCGATGACGATGTCTGCAATGGCTCATGCCGCTCGTGGCCATCGCGGCTCGAATGCTCTGCGACGACAGCGTCGGTGGCCTTGTGTGCAGTAGCACTTGGAGCATTACCATCAACGGTGGTGCTTCCACTCGAAACAGATGCTTGTTCTGTTCTCATGATTCGTGGAATGGGTGTCAAGGCAAGAGAGATGTGGGGTGGAGTGCAAACGGACGGCGGAGGATCGACTCGGAGCTCGCGATTGCAAAGCAGCTCCTTGCTCCTTCACCGCGGGTATCTCGTAGCTTGCGAAGAAATTTCCCACTCCGTTCCGACAACGTGTTCCTAGAGCAACGTCGACGGCGACTAGAGTTTGGAAATTGGGAAGCAGGTTCTTGCAATATCTGCTTGCCTCATGACCTAGTCAATTGCATTGCGAATCATAACGTCTAGGTACTTTTCCAAATGGCAGGTGGGGTGAATCGGAACAAGCTGTGGTCGCGAGCTCTCCTGAGCGGGCAGTCGGCGACTTGACCTGGCCCATTTTGCGCTGGGAACCTGCTCGAAGGCACATTTCGGCGCAAGCATGGCAAGGAGTTCGCACCAGGTCGATGTACCTCTTTGGCGACGTCGATCCACGTGACTGATCATCATGGGTCCTTTTCAGGCGCGATGTTCATGACTCGGAAACTTTCTTGGTGATCCAGGACGGCTCCAGTCCACTCATGAACCTCGACGAATTAGCTTGGCTGCGTTGTCGACCCTCGGCATTCTTCTCACGAGCTTCGATAGCGGCCACAAATTTTCGACGTGGCCGTGACGACGTCTGGGTGGTGGAAGTCGTCGGGTGATGGTGCGAAGGTTTCGAAGAGGTGTGAGCGTCGTGCGGGGTACCACCTTCGGAGACAAGGCTACGTGAGCTCTTGCGGAGATCGATCGAAACGAGCGTCGAGGTCCTGGCAAGTCGATTCAGGTGGTCGGCTTGATACTGGAAGAACCATCGAGAAGAGATCGAGTGATGTCAACATCGAGCTCAGCAGAGGCGTTCTAGTCTGATGGTAGGAATGGACCTCGATATTGTCGCGATAGATCTCGGCGTCCATCCATCGCTCGGACTGTTCTTGACTTCCTTCGACGAGTGTACGAGATGAATCAAACTCCGAACTGCATTAATCTCAACGCCAAAGAACGCGACGATCAGCTATTGCGAGGCAAGGGATGTAGGGCGGGTGCCCTGCGCGAACGGACCGAGCTCGAAAGACGACGAGGTTGGTGCGATGGTGATCCGGCATCCTGAGAGCGACGCGTAGTAATGAGCGGTACAAAGCAAGTGAGGTCGCTCGGGATGACATGCTCGGCATTGCGACTCGGCTCCCACTCTTCAAGGCACTGCGAGAGCTTAATTGAGCAGCACAGCTGTGGTTAGCTCAGGGGAGGTCGCAAGTCATGAGTAGCATATCTTGACAATCACTTGCCCGTCTTTTGAAACCACAAGCTCCACTCAATGGTCACCGGTCACCTTGCATGGCCTCATGGGCCGCGATGATCGACACGGGATGAGTGCGAAGGGGCGCCGGAGGAGAAATCAGGAGGAGAGAGGCTCTTGGCTCATGGTGGCGGGCTTAAGTCCAGAGAGTTCGAAATTGATTGGCTACTTCAGTAGAAGACTTGGGGGTCTTTCGAATGCATCAACTCAAGAGTAAAGTGTGAAATATTTTTCGTGATTTTGGAAAGGTGAAAAGTTGATGTACCGAGTCATGCTTCGCGGTCCAGAGTTGCCGGAGGAGGCCCCAAAATTCGACTTAGGTGACTTAAGCTCCAAGGCGCGGGGCCGACCTAATTGGTTTTGAGATGACTAAAGGCAGCATTGAAGAAGGTAATCGACATTGGTATCTACCGCCATCACGTGTTGTCGGCGTCGACGTCCTCCTGCTTCATCCACCACATTCACGGCCGAGCGATCTTCTGTTCGTGCGCGTGGGACCAAGCAACACTTGCATGTCACCAATGTACTATGGCCCTGCGTAACACGAAAGGAGGAAACTCGTCTGGACATTGAGCGACCGATCGCAGGAGCGCAGGACGACCGTCAAAGGATGTAGCACGTGGACTGGGATCTTTTCAGGCTGCCAAGCCCAGGACTGCAACGTCGACAAGATGTGAGTGGGTTCGCGAGTGTAAGCCTGCTAGGAGCATCATCTTCGAGGCTGATCCGTTCTTGCATCCTCGACAAAATCATCACACGCATCACCAGGAAATCCTTTTAACGTGCCTCGTACCACCCCCAAAGTTAATGATCGAGATTGACAATCTCTACAATGCGGTGCGTCTTGTGTCGATACACGTTGACTAGATTTGACATCTATGCTGACCAAAGCACGCTCCTTTGGGTCTTAGACAAACCTGCTTCCTCGAACACCATCAACGAAATCGCTACGGCCGACCGTGAATCTGTTCTCAGATCCATTTTGAGTCTTCAAACGCAGAACTCAGCATTTCAACACTCGCTACGACGGTGAACCTGTTGCTACCGACGCCGAAACGAAGACATCAGCAAGCTCCTTTCAATACAACTCGCCGACGGACGATGGGTGTGCAGGCGCCGATGTCCGATTCGAAACCCTCCAGGTCCGACCACTCAAAGCTCCAAATTTTGGCCAGGTGACCAACTCAAACGTACATTCAAAGCCAGGTTCCGCTGGTGTGTGCTATTACTCGAAGAAGCAAGTCTCCAAATTCTGCAGCGCAGTGCAGAAAGCGTCGAGCTACCGAACACGCGAGCCGAGCGTGCTTGCGTCATTTGTAGACCAGTGGCCCAAATCAATCCTTGCTACACTCCACACGTGTGAAACCGAGTTCTTATTCAGGGTTGAGCTGGATTCAGTGGGCGCAGCCTGTGTCCGCAACTTCTATCCAGTGAACGCTCATGCTCAGAGATTGGACGGGGAGGCATGAAATGCATTGCTTTGTACCTCATCCACGCTTTGGTGCGCAAGCTTTTTAAAATTTTAACAACATTTATACAGTCTGTAACAAAATCAAAAACTGAAAGTGCAAGAATGCTTGTCATAAAGGGAACCGTCAGGGGATGTGTGCTCGCGCAAAGCGTGGCTGTGGCTTGGCTGCGCAGAAGGTGCAGTACGGTCACGTGCACCCACCAGCG
Organism: Microbotryum intermedium; assembly: GCA_022702645.1. Lineage (NCBI taxonomy): Eukaryota > Fungi > Basidiomycota > Microbotryomycetes > Microbotryales > Microbotryaceae > Microbotryum > Microbotryum intermedium. The sequence continues at coordinate 675,291 of JAHWDX010000015.1, read as the reverse complement.
GTTCAGCCCAGCACCCACTGGGCCAAATTTCTAAGTGCTACAGTGCACATATCGCGTCAAAGAGACCACCGTTGGGATCGATAATCAAGTCTCTTTCCAAAGATGGTCTACTTGAGTCGATACATGGCATATTGGGCGACAAATTCCCCTTTCAAGGTTTTTCGGGGGTCTACTTAACCTCTTTTCGAACAATTCAAGATGTACCAGGAGTCGCACGGAGCCCACATTTCGAGGGGAGGGGAGCATTGGAAATTTGGAAAGGTATGCGAATCATATACCGAAAAGGAACACTCTCTATACCTCTTTCTTTTCCATCAACTTGATGTTTTTTTAAGAGCGACCCGCCGACATAGTCCAGGAGCCGAGTGACAGGCGGGAGTCCGGCGCTTGGACCCCCTGACGCTGGAGTGGACCCAAACGTGGTCGCTACCGTTCGCGGTGGTGAGGGCATGACTTGGGCTGGTTATCCTGTTTCCATCGACGGCGATCTCTCGCTCTTCTGGAGCTCGACACTCAATCGGGCGAAGGCTCGCCTTGCGGCTGCATCGGCACGACATGTTCCCCCTCGAGCTCGAGCGATGTACGCAAACTCGTATGTCACTTCGAAGGTCATTCACCTGCTCTCTTTCGACATCCCGCCTATCACGTTCGTCGACGCCTTTGAGCAAGCTCTCATCTCCTTCGTTTGGCAAAGCGAGTCATTTCGACCTGTCACGGAGAAGGCGGTTTTTCTCCGCCGCGACCTGGGAGGACTGGGTTTGCTGAGTATTGAGGACGTTGTCCGCTCGATGGCGATTCGCTTTTGGGACTGCGTCGCACATGGCTTTGAGCCAATCTGGGCCGACCTCGCACGACTCAGCTGGAAACAGACCTATCCGGATGAAACGTCTATTTGGTCGACATTGATTGCTTCGCCGCGCCGTGCACGCCATGCGAGGTGGACGAAGGTTATCAATGTCGCTCGACAGAACCTGCCCCATGTGTTCCCAGAGCTCCTCCAGTCGAACGAAGTGATGGTCATACCGCCCACCTTGCCTTCACTTCACCCCCATGGGTTGTCAGACGAGGTGCGCAAGCAGCTCAAAAAATATGGGGCAATCATCGACCTTTACCGGAGACCGCAAACGACTGGGGAACCTGTGCATCCTCGACCACAACCAGACACGCCGTTGGGGAGGTTGTGGGCAGCTGTGAGCGCTCGCTCTCCCATAGCGCCTCTCCTGCCTCAGCCCGGCCTGGCCCGGTCCGAACCATCATTGTCGACAGCCAATTCCCTCGACCCTGCACATATTCGTTCCTTGGAACGACTCGCCCTTACACAATCAAAGCCCTTCGACGCTTCATCAACGAGAATCGCTACCCTTCGATGGATGACGGTACCCGACTCAAATGGCCGACAGATCTGACGAAGGCGCAGAAGCATCAGTTCTGGCTCTGGTTGAACAGTCAATGGGCGACAGCGGACGAAAAGGACGTACACTGGAAGTTGATCTTTGGTGCGACCCCAACTTGCGTTCTTCAATGGCATCATGGTCACGCTACTTCGGATCGATGTCCACACTGTGGGCAACGAGACACCTTCATGCATTTCTTCTTCGAATGTGAACATTCACTTGAGTACTGGAGTCTGGTCTTGCAGCTACTGAGAGTTCACTCGGTCAGGCAGACGAATTCCAGTCGGGCACAGTTGACTCTCCGCAGATCATGCTTGGTCTTCCTCGCGTGCGTGGCGGAGATCGCAACTCTCGGACCTACATCGTTGTTCGGGTCGTTCTCGCAATCGCTTTCAACAAGCTCTACCTTGCGCGCTGGCATCGGCACAAGGATCAGATTCCTCTACCGACTCCCTACTTGCTTGCTCGCGAGGTCTACTCGCATCTCAAATTCCGACTTCGACGTCTGCCAGACGGCGAGCTTCTGGAACAGTTGATGTGACCTTTCTCGCAAGTTTGTCTTCACATCGGAGTTTTCTTTCTGGACTTCTCCTCTTTTCCCCATCTCTCCCCTTCCTTTCTTCTCCTGTCCCCACAAATCTCTCTCTCTCTCTCTCTCTCTCTCTTTTTGCCTATTCTACTACTTAGGAATAGGAAGGGTAGTTGATACTTGCCTCTTGGACCCACATCGTCGGTGGTTCTGTGAAGGTGAGGGCTGCATGGAGCTAGTGGCTTTGACTTTGTAAAAGTCCAACTTCCCTTTTCAAGAAACAGTGATTTTGCGTAGATAAACCGAATATGTGAAATCTAATCAGGCTAGATACAAAAAAAACCTAGTGGGCCTCCAAGTTCCGAGCCCGAGCGAGGTGCAACGAGGCAGGGCCATAGAGTAGCTGCAGAGGCAAAAAAAAAACGTCCAATTGGTCCTCCCGAAACATCGCCTCTGTCCGGGATCTTAACAGATATGTTTCGCCCCGAGAACGTGTGCGGTGCGCCTTTCACGTGCACCAACCAATCCGTGCACTCGCATTGGCGCCGATCAATCGACCCTCGGAGATCGCTCCCGGCGTCGGGGCTCTGGGTGGAGTCATCGAGGCCCGTCGGGGATGCCTGCGCCCGTCACGCGTCACAGATCTGCAGTAGTTGCAGAACCTGGCAGAGCCTTCCCGGAATCTTGAAGCGATTTCCTCTCTTTCCTCTCATTCTTTCCCTTCAACTTAACCTCCGTTCAGTCATCACAACTATGTCATTCGAAAGGAAATCCAACGGCGAGGCCCAGCAGAGTAACGACTACTCCGCCGTCATGCGCCATTGCGGCCACAAGGGTTAGTACTCCCAGTCGTCATTCATCGCATTGGAGCGACATGGACCCGCCAGCCACAGCGCTCCTCTGTGGTACACTCCTAGCTCATCCACGGTGCATTCTGACTTTTGATACCCAGGCTACCAGATGTTCGCCGTTATAGCACCGCCGCTCTTCCTGCTCATGTCTGTCCGGAAACGAACGTTCTCACCCCGGGTCTACCTCCGCAACGTCGGATTGACAACCTTCGTCGGTGGAACGGCGTTCGGTTTGGCCGCTGGAGCTGGTCGAATGAGTGGCCTCGACGCGGACCAGATCAATGATCGAGCGGTCAGGATCCTCAGCAACAGATTGCAGACGCGCGTCGACGACTATGGCATCATTGGTGGGGTCTTGGGAGCGGTGAGTGTTCCCCTCCTTCGTAGGCTCGAGTCGCGTGGTGCTGATGTGCTGATGGTTTGCATTCTCTCTGTTGCTTCATCATCATCCCAACATCGTTCTGGCCCGATCCTACATGCTCAAAACCCCCTGGGCGACATCAACCCACAGCTCGGCACAACAACCATCTTCCTGAAGCGAGCCCCTATGATCTGGACCGTATCCGGTGGTGCCGCACTCGGTGTCGCAGGAGGGATCCTCTTCCACCTGGTCAAGTTGCTGCAAGAAGGGGAGGAGGTCAAGCCCGAAGCCATGCTCGCAGAGGCCAAGGAGGCTGTCACCAAAGGCGCCGAGAACTGAGCAGTGTGGATGAGTTGTAGTGGGGTTCCAGGATAGTTCAAAGGGAATATCATATATCATAATACCATCTCAAAAGAAACATAAACACGCAGTAAACAACCCTATCCGAGTCTTGTTTGAACTCCGAGTCTCTCTCGGATCGAGGTTGGTCATAAAGTGGCTGAAACGTAAGCCGGACGTAGAGGAATTAAGATTGCAATGTTATGATGCATGAATAAGGAAAGATGGTATGTAATGAAACAAGCGAACGTATGTATCGCCACGTACCCTCGAAGCGAGATGACCCTCAAGCTCCTCTCAAACCTCGGACTGAACTTCGCGGATGGGCGAAGCTGCCCTCGACGCCGAGCGGGATCCTGCCTTCGACGCATTCCTCGACTTGCGTTCCAACCCGGCCGTATCGGCAAAGTTGAGGTCGTGGCCATGGCCACCGAGGATCTTGGAGATGGGGTTGCGTGACCTCGAGCCCTCACGCGATGCCGAAGGCGATTTCGATTCGGCGCGTGCGGACTCGCGACCCTTCCTCTCGAGGCCTTGCTCGTTGGCAAAGTTGAGCTCGTGGCCGTGCGAACCGAAAACCTTGGACAGGCGCGAAGGGGAAGCGGCATGCGAGGCCGAACGGGATCCAGGACGAGAGGCCGACCGGGAAGCATCACGCGACTTGCGCTCGAGGCCGTGTTCGCCCGCAAAGTTGAAGTCATGGCCGTGGGAGCCGAAGACAGACTTGACGGCATCGGTCAAACGTTGTCGCGAGGACGAGCGGGATTTGGCGTTGGATCCAAGATCGGCGGTCGCCTTGCCCGAATTGTGAGCTGGGTTGATGGGGACAGCGGAGGACTCGATTGGGGCCGAAGAGTCAACGCCATTGGTAAGGCCAGGGACTGTGAACGTGTTCAAAAGGGTATTCCAGGAGGATACACAAGGATACACGGGTCCCAAGTCAGCAAGGAGAAGTCGGGCATGGCTTTGGTCGACATTCGCACGGAGAAGGAGGTCAAAGCTCACCTTGAGTCTGAGGAGCTTCGGGGTTGGAGGTGACAGTAGACATGGTAGATGAAGTTGTTGGTGTGGCAGTTGATGTTGCGGTGATGGGAAGTAGTTCGATTCGTGAGACGGAGAAAAGTCTGAACGGGCGATGTGAAGAGGGAAAGGGGAAAGATCTTTCGCAGACGATGGAAGGCGGGTGGGTGGCAGTCCACTTTGGTTGCGAACGCCTCTCCGGTGCTCGGGCGAGCTTCCGCATTCACTCGAAGGCGATTTCGGCACAGCCCGGCTTGTTACTGGACCGCGGGATGCCGACGGATGGCGATCGATTCGCTTGGAATTGAATTTTCTCCCTCTGTTTTTCTTTTCCTCTGCGTGCCCCCTTTCGTTTTCTTGCTTGACTCGTGCCACCCTTTTCAGTGGTAATGCGTGAGGAACGACCATTCTCCATTACCGAAACAGTTGCGACGTACCTCGCTAGGAAACTAGCGCTTTCGAGGTTGCCCACCCCTATCGCTGCTGAACACGCACCGGGCACCGGCGCATAGCCGCGCGCGCGCCAACTGAGAGGCCTTTTCGCCCTCATTCTTTGACTCAGCGAACGACCGTGACCGTCATGCGACGCATCAAACGGAGAGAGTAAATGCACTGCATCGCATTTCGCGAGGAGGCTACGTCATGGCTCGTAGCTGTTGACTCAATGCAATGTGGCTACGGCCAAGCTCGAAATTGGGGTCGACCAGACCAGAATTTGCAGCACCGCCAGTAGCCCGAGGTCTCTCGCCGGCCAAGCGTCAGGCGCAAAAGCACTCGTGGCAGGACAGTGTAATCGAGAAACAAAATAATTTGAACTTCAGGCATACGGATCAGGCAATCACTATCACTAAGAGAAGAAATGAAGAATCGGGTCACAAAAGGATATAGGATAAGACAAAGGAAGCACTGTTGAAGGGCGGATCCCGCTTATTGCGCGGCACTGTTGCTCTCCTCGCTCTTTCCTTGAGTCGGATGGTCGGACTTTTGAAGAAGGCCATGCACGGCCTCACGGACGCGACTCCTGCTGCGACTGCTATGTCGCTTCTCGCGATCCGCCTGGCCGGCCTCGGTGCTCGCCTTGGCCGCCTGGATCTCGCTGAGGATCACCTGGTGCAACTCGGCGGCGCGTTCCTCCTCCGTCTGGTGCGTCGAAGCTCGGTGGAAGAAAGGATCTTGAGCGATCGCCTTGACCATTTGACGAATGTGCGAGACCGAGCGGGACTTGGATCCGCGCTCGTCTCGGAGCGAATGACGGGTCGCTCGGTCGACTTGGCCGGCCTCGGTCGAAGCCTGCGCGGTGTGGATCTGACCCAACGTCGCAGAGAGCTGTTGCGACCTCTGGTAGTCGGGGTCACCCGACTGCGAGCGAGAGCTGCGCTTCCAGAAAGGGTCACGCGACTTGGATCGGGAGCGTTCACCCGAAGGGGTGTGGACGGGGGAAGCGTCGTTGTACGTGGCAGGCACGACGGCATCGCCAGTAGGGTAGCTGTTTTTGTTACACGAGAGAAAGTAGTGGAAGCGGTCAGCTAGTCTGGATAGCTTTGGATCGACGGGCAGATGGCATGATTCGTGTTTTGGGGGGTGGCCAATGAGACGAAAACCCAACAGATCCAATGCAGTAATGTGCGACTTACGCAGTATGGTGATCCACGGTAGCTGCGAGTAGCACCATGTGTCAGGTTTGAGATGTGTCAGCTCCCATATTTACAAGCCGCCCCCGCCACATTTTGCGGAAGCCGGATGGGCCGAAGGAACCTGAACATCGTCTCTCGTGCCCACCGTCAAGTGATGATAGAGGAGCTTTGTACTTACTTCCTACGGGGTGGACAGCAACGGTTTCCACAAAGGTGGGGGGGAGTGTGTGAGGCATCTTGGTCTGAGAGGCGTGTCGGTTTGAGCTGCTGCGAGTTAAGAGACGTCACCACATGGTCAACAGGGGCCGTCCCTTATCTTGAACGCCGCCGAGTCGAGGCGGCCCGTTCATCCCGACCGCGGGAGAGTCACGGACGATCCCGAATGTAGGCTCAGGATCTGAACAGGGTATTCACGAGCAAATTGGCTGTAGAGGTGTGCTTTGGGGATCGGGTTGAGGGTCGAGGTTGTGGTGGGCAGGAGAGAAACGAATGGAAACCTCGTGCTTCCTTGCCCGACGATGCCGCAGATTCCGCCAGATTCCGGGCGTAAGCCGTCGGAACGAAAGTGGGCCTAAAAATAGTCGCATCGCCACTCGGCGATTTCATAAGTACCTACCTGTTCTTGCGAAGCTTGGCATTCAGCCTTGAAAGTGAAGAAATTGCACAAGCCCACTGACTTTGTTCACGGGACCAAGCTGAGGTGGACGAGGAAAAGTTAGCAGGTACGTGAGCTGAGCATGCGCTTAAGATGTGGAATCATGTGCCATGCGCTCGAAAATCAGCCTCCCTTAACAATTTCCAAGACCTTTGGATTCGGATCCGGTCCCGGCTCCGCGTCACAGAGCGAAAGCTTTTCCTACTTCGACTGACTGTTGTTTCCCAGGTCCTCACCAGCTGTTCCAGGTAAGCCGGTATCTAAGAAGTTAACATTTCCGGTCAAGCGCACGCATACACGCATCAAACTCCGCGGAATTCTAGGAAATCAGAGCGTGAAAAACACTTCACAACCAGAGATCGACAGGTAAGAGAAGGTTTTGTGCAATAAAGTTGGTCCACTGTTCTTGTCCGCCCGACTCGAGAACATATCGCATGCTTCCATAGTAGGCTTTGCAGACGGTAGTGGTATTTTCACGCATACCGCGGCCAGCGTCACGTGACCTTGTTGCCGTGGCGCATTGCCCGCCCGAGAACTCAATTGAAAAGTTATCTTCGTGGTTCTCAGCACCACTTTCGACATCATCGGCACAGCTGGTGGGTGTAATTATGGGCGCAGTCCTCCCAAAGCTATAACACCAAGCCTTGCCTTTTTGGGGACGAACTGGCACGCGGCCAGGCTATGCGACGATCTCGATCCTCCGAACACTACTTAATACTGTCCCGGGCAGATCCGGGAACTTTCACCCTGCAGCTGGCAGCTGAGTTCGGTGCCTAGACGGAAACGGATCTGAGGCGTCCACCGGTGTAGTCTTTGGCCACCCCGCAGCGGTGTATCGCCACATTTAACCACCCAACCACTTTGCCGTGGTGTTTAACCCCGACCTATGATTACGACAACACTGGGATGAATCAAGGGTATCAGCGTGTAGCACGGTGTGAATGTGGTAACCCTGTGTCTGGGTCAGGTGGCGATCGTATCATGATGGCTCTGTAATCACGACCCAAGGTTGATGAAGACAGGGGTGCAGTGGGGAGAGGTTCTCGGGTCGGACGCGGAGTGGCGATATGCGACGATAGCAAGCCATTGCAACAGCCCAGCAAACAAAATGTCTTTTTGTACAGCCCGACGGCACCCAGTTTAGCTGGACGGGCACTATAGGTGCGTCGCATCGCGGACTGATGCAATCGAGCTGACCTCATTCGTCATGAAGCCGACGAAGGCGGTGGTAGGGCAGATGTTGAAAGTGACTTTGATGGTGATGGCAACTGAGAGCTGTCGAAGGTACGCTCAGTGTCGTGATCAACCGATCGGCACCTAACTTTCTGGTCTGCTGCTCAAAATCTTCTACCGATACCAAAGATCCGTCATCTCGAGCTTGGATGTATTGGTTTGAGCTGTGCCTACTTCGGTGTACCTTGTCTTGGCTGATTAGGAGGCAAATGTTCAGTGGTTCCTCCTATTCGGTGAGCATACGTTCTCATGTCTTATTGGCCAATGGCAGCAATCCTACTCCACCCATCCAACGATCCGGAGTTTTGATGACGACTTTAGTTGCCTGTGCTAGACTTTTCGTCTTTCCCGGCTTTGCATCTGGCCCAACGCGGAGACGGTCCGTCTGGGCCGAGTTCTTTCTAAGCTGGCTCACATGGCTTACGTGGTCGTTAACAGTTCATCGCCCTGACCCGCTTTGACACATCCACGGTGCTTGCCATGGTGTGGTGCAGCGCCCCCTATCTGCTCGATTCCAGCACGCGGTGGCAACCCGGGTCTTCGGAACTGACACTTGGCATTGTTATATCCTCTCAAAACGGTCAAGTTTCACAACAGCAGTCCTTCGTGGACGTCTCGATTTGGGGGCGTATTCCCAGTGCATTGGGGCCGTCGATCGGGTCCCTGCCAGGCGGTCGGGTCGGCTGAAGACGAGTGCCCATCGAGTCTTTGCTTGTAGTGCGCTGTACGTACTGCTGCTACCATATCATGCATCTTTGAAGCTCTATGACTTGCTGCGACAAAGATAGAATGTGTTGTATTGCATTACAAGCGCTATATGCAGGAACCCTCAAAGAGGCGCGAGAGATTGATCGCGATCGACAATGTTCGAATCCGCAGTGGATTTTCCAAGGACGGTGACCCCACAAGTGTTCGGTACCATGGAACCGATAGCCGATCGCTTCACCTCGGGCATACCCAAAAACGCACAGCCGAAGAAGGCGCATCGCGCGCCTCAAAAGTGTCGCTCCTTAGCTGGTTTCACGATGGGTTTTGAGTTCATACCGTAGTCTGGAGCTCCCAGTCCTGAGGCCGTTCAAGGAGATAACATGTGACATGGGCCTACATGACATTTATGATTAAGCCCCCCCCCCAGCACGGAATGTTACCTTATTGCTTCCGAATTAAATGAATGTGGAGCACTGGCACTGGCAAATTGGGTTTTCCCAATGTTGATGCCAAACGGTAGGTAGCCAGGCTGTCGCGCGAGTCGCCATGGCGCCGTGCACCTTGCCTCTGCCCAAGCCATCACCTTCGCCTCTCTTCTGGTCCTTCAACTCGTGTGTGTGCACCACATTGGCTGCTGTTGTACAACAGGTGCCTGTATCCTTCAGTGAGTGCCATAGGCGCACCCCAACTCGTACGCGTTTTGGGGGGTACACAGTCGCTTGCTCGCTCAGCTCAGCTCAACTGAGCTGGCATGTTGTCGAAGAACGCACCCACTGATTGAATTCATTATGCTTCTCCCTAGGCTTCACATCTTTGCGACATCCTGGGAGCTCAGCCACCGTTCCAGACCTCGATGCGCTCCTTGTTCGGTCCCACCCCACCCCCTCAACGGTCGGCCAAGCTTCTGCAGTTTCCACGAGGGCTGTGGTGAGCGGCGCGCGCCGTCACTGCCCTCGCCCCTGCCCCGTCGTCGCAAAGCACCAACCTCCCGCCCCAGCACGAGTTCCCGAGGTCTGTTAGAGCGCGTGCAAGGTAAGATGATCAAGCGTTACACGCCTAAAGATGAGGGGCAGAGACACCGCACGTTGAAGGAAGGCCATGCCCTTGCGGAGATGGAGTATTGCGACAACAACAATATCCACCCGTGCGATCTGCAACGCGTTACTCAGCCCAAGCTGGTCAAACGCAGCGCGCCGAGCACGTGGAACACCTTTCGACGAAGCAAATATCTCAAGCGACTAGCAGAGGACGAAAGTGTTGATTGTCAGTCCGTGATACTCCTCATGCCGTGTTGAGCGATTTAATCTCGACCATCTCTGCTGCTCTCCGGTCCCAGCCGGCCTGATGGAAAGGCAGACCTTTGCGGCCAAGCATTGGAAGCGCATCAATGAGACAGAAGAGACGCGACTCCAGTGTGAGGAGACCCTTTCACTCGAGCAAGGACCGGCAGACATCGATGCGGACAATGCGGACAACGCTGGAGTCACCATTGCTTTCAAGCGACCATCTAGTGTGGCTGCAACCGACAAGGCTGCCGCACAAGCGTGTAAAGAGTATGCCTCACAACTCCAAGAAGTGGTGAGTTGAGCCCATCCTGCCAAACCTGTGCATGTCTGTTAAACACATCCACTCATCTCCCTTCTTGTTCCTGCGTTTCTGTACACCGTCAGAGCGAGTACTATTCCTCGCAGTTCCAACTCGAGACATACATTATGGTTTCTTCTAGCCGTGTGGAGCGCCGTGACGATCGCTTCATAGTCTCTTCTGGTGGGGGAAAAGCATTCGCTCAACGCATGGGGTGGGAGGGTAAAGATGAGATGTTCAAGATCCTTAAGCCTTTCACCTAGTGCGTAACTGGTCGTGCTGCACTAGAGGAGGAAGTGAGCAACCAGAATCATTTAGGTGCGCTTCGGACTTTCCCCCTTGATGTCGCGCGCTCGTGGACCTTGCCCTTCGCTCTGTTCGTTCTTGCTGACACGTGTCTGGCTCTGATTCTCCCGTAGTCCGGGAAGCCGACGTTAATGACAAGCGATACCAAATTTCAGAACTCATTAATTGGTACACTCGATTGGTGAGGGAATTATTTAGTAAGTACTGATTGCCCGCTCCCACTCCGGACCTTTTCCTTTCGATCTTGGCCTAATCCAAGTCCGTATCCTCTCTCTGGCCAGCCGATGCATTACGAAGGCGATGCGCACGAGACGGCATCGCCGTGCCAGAAAAACCGCGATTTTGGTACAACAGGGCGAAACTTTTTTCTCAACACAAGATGACTGTCCATGTCAGCGGGGGATTACGCCTTGATGACTTCCGCAGTTCAACTGGCACGCCCAAGATGAATTTAGACGACCTTCGAAGGATTATCCCTCTTTTACGCAACAAGAAATTGGAGTTCAGGTTGAGTGGTGGAAGTATTGCTCCCAATCCTACCGATCCTACCGATCCTGCCGATCCCGCCGATCCAGCCAATCCAGCCGATCCAGACCTGTGATCGGGATGGGCATAATGGGTTTGCATAATGCCCTGAGGATAAGCTGGCTTCGCTGTATTTAGTGAGGCGTGTCACTCCTTAATGCCAATTGTAATGCAGCTACATTGTTCACTAAACAGAAGGGATGCCACCTTTCATTCACTATACCACCATGAAGCATCCTCAAGGCGCTTCGAGGTGGCCTTAGCTTCAGTTGATCTCTAGGAGGCCCATGTACTCAAGAACGCGCTGTTGGTGAGGTGAAAGTCGCACGTGCACTCTTGGATATAGATTATCTTTTCATATTGTGCCCATCGGTTAGTCTAAAGTGGTCACCGCATTAATGGCAATAATCATTGTGTATGTGTGTAGTATAATCTATACTCGCCCTGCCGACGGCTGATGCACTGACGACCAATCGACTTGGCCAGCTGCAGGCTCGACAAATTCAGGACAGGTGGGAATTGAGAGATGAGCAGACCCTCACGCCTGGAGGTGTGGTCATCCGAGAGGTCAATGTGCCCGCCAAGCCTATGAAGTAGCAATTTAATGTAGAACTTGTTCGTGTTCCCCCTATACGATGTGCCTTGAGACGCGCTTTGCAAAGGAGCCCCGTAATCATCAAACTGTTGAAAGCATCCGAGCCACCCACCCATCAAATCTAATCACGAATGCTTGATTTAAAGCTCTCAATGACCGGAGAGCACAACTCGCAACTGTGGTACCTCGTCTTGCCATACGTTCCAAAAGCCCCTACCCATGAGAGCAGTGTGCACGACGGGAAGCGACAATCTAGCGCCAAATCGCGACATAGCACTCAAGAAGAATGTGGGGGGCATGCTCCGGTCGACGGTACGGTTGGTCCGATGGATGCATCAAGCACTGCAACTCCAATCATTCGATTTGTACAGCTGAGCTGCTAACTTATCTACTCACGTAAAGGAGCAAGGCCTGTGCCTGTTCGTATTGCATCCGGTGCTGCACGGAAAACGCAATAGTGTGTGGCATTGCGATCGCGGCACAGTGGCACCATGAAGCAATTGCAGCTGCAGTGGAACACAGCAAACGGGTCCAGAATGCCAATGCCGAATACTAACAACCCCATAATGAGTCCCACAGAGTTGGACTCAAACGAACTAAAGCAAGATCCTTATATTTGCAGTGCAGATCGTATTGTTCCCATGATAAGCAGATGGACTGTTTGACAGTGCAGTGAGCGCTCACTTTGTGGCAGCCACGCTTGCACACTCGCTCATCCAATTCTCACTCTCGGACAGCATTATCAAGGGCAAGATCCGCTTGTCTGTAATGGATGAAGATCCCGCAATGACAATGAATCAATTTTCGACAATGACTTGTTGTCATTTCGATGTAATATCGTAATGCCGGCTGTCAGCTGTAGTAGCACCCGACTAAGCATCACATTAGTCCGTAGCTGAATATTTTGAGCGCAGTGCAATCCATGAATGCATGAAGAGATCTTCACTTGAAGGTGGATAGGTGATATTCAGGTTTCTAAGACCAAAATGTAACTTTCCAGCTTGAGATCAGAAATATCGCTACTTGAGCCAGGGTACCCGCTCAATCGGGCTGCTACTAGTAGTAAGTAGTACGCTTGTACGCGCAAGCGGGCCAATTCCCCGGTTATCAGGTAGCGAAACTGGTCGCGGTTCAATCCTTTATTTGCATGTATATACTGAATGTATAGCAACAGATCTTGGGGTCAATTTCGAGTGGAGGATTATAACCATGTTCGTTGACGATCTTGAAACGAACGCCAGCTCCCGGCGTCAGTGCATATTCTTCCCTTCGTGGAAATAAGAGCAGAGCAGGTGGCAGTTTCAGCCAGAGACGCGACTGCAATGTTTGAAGTGGTAAGTGAGCATGTCGGTTCCAAATTTCTTGGAGAGGTCATCCAAGTCTATCTGAATAGTGTCATGACCGGGTTCGCTCTGTCCCGGCTTTTCGTTGTTATGTTTCAAGACTCGCACCCCCAGAGCGCCGGAAAACCAGTTCTGACTCGGCACTTTCTCATTCGGCCCCGCAGGGTATGAAGAGGAAAAAGAACGACACTGTCCCAAACTTCTTGCACAGGTCATCCGAGTCTATCTGAATAGTGACATGACCGAGTTCGCTCTGTCCCGGCTTTTCGTTGTTATGTTTCAAGACTCGCACCCCCAGAGCGCCGGAAAACCAGTTCTGACTCGGCACTTTCTCATTCGGCCCCGCAGGATTAGGGTTAACCCGACAAGGCGCCGACAACGAAGGCCCGAACGCGGCACTTTCTCACTTGGGCCCCTATAGAAACTGAAATATTGATCTCATGCATGCGCAGAGCGCTCGAGGAGTATGAGTATATTTCTTGGGAAGTAGCCCTGGAGATTTAATCCGTTTGAAGCACTTGGTGTTTTTGACCTCCAAAAAACGAGCAGAAGTCTAGTGGTACCCCTTGCCGGATTGAGCGATTCTGACGATCGAAGAAGGATTTTCGTACACGCGCAAAAAACCTTCCCATTCAGAATTATACAGGTTATTGAGTCGAATTGCACGTGGGAAGATGGTGAGAAGAGGTGTCCAAGATGGCAACAAGTATTTGGGTTTGGAAGGTGGGCTGGCCATTGGCAAATCAGTTTCGCTCTGGTGGGGTACCGCTAGGCCGAGGACATGAAATAAGCATTACAACACACTCATGGTACTAGACAGTTCTAACATGCATCAGAATATTCATCCGAGACTGGATCTTCATCATCATGGGTAATGTTTACTCCTTCAAATTCGAACTCAGGCACTCGGTCAATTGACCGAATCAGTGATTCAAGTGACTTGTCCAACTCCGCCTGATCCATTATATCGAGTTGTGCGTTGATCAACCGAGCGGCCGGGTCTGTCACCCCTACATAATGTGTCTGAGCTGTTAAATTCTCTGTTGTACGGTGTTCAGCTGTGGCGACTTTTCGCACGCCGAGCTTGACTCGAGGCAACCGTTTGTTCGCGTGTTCCTTGAAAGACCCGCCGAGGCAACCGAGGATTTCGGGTACACGTTCGTTGTCCTCAGCAGTATTATACCACACATAATCGAAATAGTCGTTGCGCGACCATTTTGTAATTCGCCTGTGGAAGTCTTGCGTCCTGCGGATAATGCTCATGACACATGCGGCTTGCGTGGTTTCGTCATTCGATTCTGTGAATGCCCGCACCGCTGAGAGATCTTCTAAGGAGGCTGCAAGCATTCAATATTCAACCTTAGTTTCGCGTTCATAGCCTGGTGCATGCGAAAGATCAGTACTCGCCATGCTGGGATATCCACCTTTCTTTGACTGTCCGGAGGTTCTTGACTGCGTCCTCAAGCCAAGCGAGAGCTTGTCGAACCTCGGCGCCGAGGCGCTGCAGCTCCTCTTGCGCACGGCTCTTAGACTGCAGGGCATGAATTCCCTCCTTCACCAGCGGATCGATCGCCCATTCAGCCGAATAGTGAGTGAAGAATCCATCCTGCCAGAACGCGTCCGTTTCGTGCTTTGACATAATCGATTGGAACCCACCGGCGAGCTGAAGGCCATCCAGCACGGACTGAAAGGAAGGACTGGCCTCGGTGCGGAAGTTCTCGACTGCGGCATTATACATCTTCATAGCCTTCTCGACCTGGTATTGACCTTTGGAACCCATTGCTTTGATCTTGGCGACATTCCTTTGCCCGAGTGTTGTCCCCCCTTTGCCGCGACGCATGGAATTGAGTTTGACTTGGCTCATTTGAAAGGCAATCACCTCGGATCGAAGATGACGCAGAGCGATCGAACAGGAGCACATGTGTCTGAAATCTGAGAGAAATACAATATCAGCCTGAGATGTAGAAGCGACGACACAGATATGAGGCAGCCTTACCCAAGACCGAGGCCCGCTCATTGCCTGCGGTTCCGGCATCAAATCTTGCCAATATGGCTCGACGCTTCGCTTCATGGCTCGCTTTGACTGCGGGATCGCCAGTTTCGCCTACTTCGAACCTGTTTCAAATGCACGAATACCCTCGCGTCAATAACTGAGGAGACCTACAGCCATGAGTAAACACATGTGCAAGAGTACGCGCAATTGTACGCACAATGCAAGGTCCTGCTCATGTAGCTCGATGAGGATAGCATACATTTTCATTCGCAGCGTCTGATTCTCGCGATCTTGTTCTGCGGTCGTCTTCGCCGCTTGCGCAGTGCGCTGATCCTCCCATTGAAGAAGCAACGCCGACTCCGTCCATCGTGGGTCACTTTCTTTGACGCGATCGAGACATGCTTGGGCTTGTTCCAGCTTCGTCTCGGCGCGAGTGTGCTTTCGGTGCATCCAATAACCTAAACGAAACAACGCCAAAGTTCTGAGTTTTAGGCTCCACCGATACATCATGAAATGGCTGCGCTCACCGAGATTATCCATGCTGGAGCGATTGAGCTCTATTGATCGACGTGCCACATTGTCCAAGCGATGCGAGCGGGTCGAGGGACGATTGATCGGAATAAGGGAGCGAAGAGAGCTCCAAAGACGTTCGCATCCTTCGCCGTCGGTGCAGCCGAAGTTGGAAATAAGCTGAGGATTGAACTCGACTTGACAGGACCATTGATGCGCAAAGGCGTGGAAGACACTCGTGGCAAATTCGAGACGCGGAGCCAATTCAGGCAATAGTTCTCGCTGTAAACATGCAAAAAAGCAATGTCCTTAGTCTACTCGATCTCATTTGTGGAGTCGATGGCTGTGCTCACCTTCTGGATGTGATGCTTGAGGTTACAGGCAATGTCATATAAGACCCCAATTTTTGCTTCGGGCCCCACTCGTTCTGAGACATGCTTGATCAGAGCCAGTGCATAGTATAATCTGCAATATCGAGCCATCGCCAACGGTAAAGTCAGCTCAGCAAATGAGCGGTGCACCCAGCTCATCTCGTCAAATCTTGTACAGTTAAATGTACTTTTCCCCGCTTTTCTCAAGGTTGACCATTTTGAGAACAACGTCATGGCGACACACGCACGCCACAAGACCCGTATCGCTTTTGCCGGCCCAGAACTTCTCAGCGCCGTCGTCAGCAGCTTTCCATGATTCTGTACATGCCTGCAGGTGAAGACAATGGAGCGTCAGGGTAATCCGTTAGCCCTGTCTCGGGCTCGAATAGGCACTACCTTCTTTGAGGGAGTCTTCGTTTTTTTCAACCGCCTCTTTCATCTCAGATATTTCTGCCGCGCTGATAAACAAGTCCGGTGTGGTCGCTTGCGGGTCATGCTTGGCCGCCTGGTTGCGCCATTGCTGGAAGTTTCCATCGATCGCAATCAGATGATCAAGCTTGGGTGCCTGGTTGGGCTGGTTGAGAATTGTTGGTCCGAAGCAAGCAGGGCATTTGTAGGCGTATGAATCCTTGATGTTGAGAAGGCGATCGTTGAATTCGGCCTCGTGCGCCGCCAGTGCTCGAAACTCGTCGAGTGCTCGTTGCCATTGTTTCCTAGGCTCGCGATCCTGGGAACAGAAAGCGCATAGTGCAGAGGTGAGCGCAAGTCCATTTACGCATCGGAATCATGATCTGCGCTTGAGTGGACTTTCGACTTACAAATTGATGAGGTGACAGCGCTCCTGAATCTCCCCACCCGCATCTTTCGTAATAATCATCCATCCCTTGGGCCATCCCTTCAACTGATGAAGGGTCAACCGCCCAGCAAGATTCGACAAGCTGTAGGACCTGGAATGTGAAAGCAGAATATAGATTCGAGGCAGTTGCGCCCATAAGGCCTATCTGGGCTAGTCGTTCGGCGTATGTGACGCAGGGGTTGCCAGTGTTGGATAGAGGACAGAAAGTTACGTCGAGGGGAAAGCCTTTGGCAAGTGGAGACACAGGTTGCTTGAGTTATTCCTGTTTCATAACAGACAAAAACTTGGACGTACTTACGACTGGTGGCGCCATGCACAAGAATGCAACGGGTGATGGTGCCCTCGCACTCGCATGGCCGCAGGGGCACCTTGTCGGCGACAGTGAATAGAGTGATGCCCTTCTCGACCCTCGACCTCGATGATGCGCGGGTTGAGACGCGAGTTGCTGTCGATCATAAACGACAGGTATTGCACGAAGAGTCGAGGTCTTTCGAACTTGCGCAGTCGTGCCTCACGCGTAAGGAAAGCGGAGTACGTCGTTTCCAACCTTTCCCGAGTCTGAGTGGGGGTAATGACGGGGGCAAGCTCACTCCTGAGCTGGTCCTCTTTCATCTGCTCGACGTTTTGCGACTCGTAAGTCTCAAGAGGGCAGGGCTCGATGATAGGAGGAGGCGTGTCTTGACGGAAGCCGTGATCAAATCCACCGTGATCTTCGTACATGGCCCCCCCATCGGAGTCGGCGCCATCTCCGTCGCCGTCATCTTCGTCGCCGCCGAAGCCGTCGCCAGACGCGTTAGCAGCGAATGCGGTCGCGGATGCCAGATCGGCAAAGGGGCGGACCAGGGGAGGAGGCTTCTGTTTCGACTTCGACTTTGATGCTGCTGATGCTGCTGCTGCTTTGAGCCTGGGTGGGTTGGCCGCGATCTCGACTCGGCCAAAGGGACCGTACACTTTGATCTTCACAGAGGCTGGCGCACGGGACGCGCTGGGGTGATCTTCCATGTCTTGCGGCCTCAATGTGGGCAATTTGAACCGCCCAGCGGGGGCGCGACGGCCCATCATGTCGGTAATGTAGAGTGTAGAAGAATGGGCGCTGGGCCACGATGTTACGGGAGCGCAACAGACACCTGCAGCACCGCACGCGACCGACCACACTCGGGACGACTTCAACGAGTTTCAGGGATTGAGGACGTGGCGCGTGGCATCCAGGATGGTTCTGCTGGGACACGTGACCACGAAGGCGTGGCCTGCAGGAGCCGCTGAAAAAACTGGTATGTTCAGAATGGCAGCACTTGACAGCATTAGTTGTGTTTTTGATGCTTGGATATTCCGCTACAATCTCTACCAACTTGTAGGTAGTGCAACACGCACTGCTGTCCCCATTGACTACTCCAGGAATGGGAGCTCCAGACTACGGTGCTGAACCCAAAACCCATCGTGAAACCCGCTAAGGAGCGACACTTTTGAGGCGCGCGATGCGCCTTCTTCGGCTGTGCGTTTTTGGGTATGCCTGAGGTGGATCGCTTGTGCCAAGTGAGCCGGCCCCGCTTCGCTTGTGTTTCGACCGCGGAGGTGACGGCACCCAACAAACGGCGCCGAGAGACGAGACAGACAGACACCGGATCGACTCGTTCGCTACCTGCGCCTAGCTACGGTACAGCGGTACACGGTACACGGCAGCATAATGAAGGGGACGAGAGCCGAGCAAGAGATGAGGGAGGCGCCCTTGGTCGCTGAGGATCCATCCGAGTACGGCCCCGACTCATCGTTCGAGGGCGGTTCGTCGTCGTCTCGCAGCCGGCGCGCGCAGCTGCAGTACTACGCAGAGCTGCTCGACCCGGTCCGATCCCAGGCGATCGACACATGGAAGCAGCTCTCCAGAAGCACACAGGTCAGCTCGTCGTGACACCCGATGTCTCCTTCTGCCACACGCGTTACGGCCAGGCTGGCTGACAATGCACCACGTCGATTCGGCCTGTCTCGCAGATCGCGCTCGCAGGGACCTCGACACTGCTCCTACTCACGCTCTTCTACCAAGCTTTCGGCTCTCATCCAGGACCGTATGCGCCGCGGCGTTATCATGCTTTCAACGATTCATGTCAGATGTGCAGTCCGACCGACGACCTGTGCAAAAAGTGGGGCAGCCGCGTCCTGATGAGGGGCAGGGGCTACCAAGGCTCAGGTGAGCAGATGGCTCCCTTCCTCGACAAGGTTCGCCGCGGTCACGACATACGCATCGGCATCATCGGCGGCAGCATATCCGCATGCGTCGACGCCGAACCCGAAAAGTGTTACCACGAGGTGCTGAGCAAGCAGCTGCAGACGGACTGGGGGGTCAAGGTAGAAGTATGTCCGAACAAAATCTGCGCATCCCAAAGCGCTCGACGTGCAGTGGCTCGACAGAAAAATGGAGAACAGTCTATTGACCCGTGACATGCGTCCCATCCTCGTAGATCGTCAACGGCGGTGTATCGGCCGTGGGCAGCGATTTCTTTGCCTCGTGTTGGCACATGAGCTTCTCCCAGCCCATCGATCTCTTTATCCTCGAGTTGGCCGTCAATGACGAAGCCCGAGGCAAGGAGAACAACGACTTTGATGTGCTCGTGCGCACACTCTTGAGCTACAAATGGCAACCATCGCTCTTGGTCCTGAGCATGTACTCGCCACTGCACGCCTACACGAATGGCGCACCGAGCATCGAGAATATCGCCGAATACTACGATCTTCCCGTCATCTCGTAAGTGACGATCAACCCAATTCGGAGTCCCTGCGCTTGGTCAACTAATGCATTCCTCGCCCGCTTTGTCGGTACGTTCAGTCATCGGAATGTCGTTGTGCAGCAACGGCATCTTCACACTCGGATCGACGAAATCCGGCCGTGGTTCTCACCAGGCGGCGATTTCGATCATCCGTCTTGGCCAGGAGGGCATCATCCAGGCGTACTGGGCCACGAACTCACCAGTGATTTGATCGTGTCGTACTTGCGCGAGCAATCGTGCCTGCCTCCCCTCGCCATACCTGGCTCCACAAACCTCTCCCTCCCAGCTTCGCTGCCAGGACAGATTTCACCCGTGAGTCTCCGAACCCGGACCGCAGCAGCACGAGCTATGGTCTACCCCAAGCGGCAACTAATGATCTCATCTACAAATTTTGCAGTGGTCGACATACCAGCGAGCGGACGAACCCCCTGCCGAACCGACGACCGAGCTTACATGCTACACCGCCGCGCCAGGGCCGACTCAGTTCCCCATCGCCGAAAACCACGGTTTCAAACTGAGCCACTGGAAATCGAAAGAGTATCTTGTCGGATACAAGCCCGGCGATCGGATAGTGTTCAACCTTAAAGTGACGCAAGGGGTCGCCAGCATCATGTACTGGCGCAGTTGGGCCCTCAACTTTGGACGCGCACGCTTCTGGCTCGACGGCGAGAAGGATCGTGCGGGCGTCATTTGGGGAGATTGGGGGATTCCAATCAATTCGCCTGTGTAAGCAAACTGGTGCCGAATCGAATGTATCGCAAACCGGCTCTGTACTGATGGCTCGTTGCGAGTGGTTGTGCAGGCGACACGACGTGCGCACCGATCGAAACGGCGATCGGCAAATGTTCGTCGAGATTGACGAGGAAACCGGAACGGGCAAACACGAATTCCGGATTTCGGCCATCATTGGATAGAAGACACCTCGTTAAATATCCTCGCGGATTATCGACTTTCGGACCCGCTCGATACTTCACTACAAAAAAGATCGACCCACGCGCAGCCACATTACTTAATTTCTTGCATTTCTGCACCCTTGCTTTCTGGACTCCGTTCGCAGTCACGCACAAGCACATCACAGCACCTCTTGAATTCAGTTGTTTCGTATATCAGCTGTATTTTGTCACTATTTTGCATACCTGCACCCTCTTTTCATATGTCTCGAGCAGATTGATTCACTTTCGTTCATTGTAAAACGATTGGATTTGGTTCGCTCCGAAGCTCCTCGTGAACTTTCTTGTCTCAGATCGACAAATGGGCTTGCACAACCTTGGCGCCTGACCACCAGGTATATGCGATGATCATGAATGTATTAATTGGTCATGGATGTGTCGTAGCGCAGATGAGAAGTAGCAAGTCGTTGAAAAAAAGGAAACTCGCGTCGCGTATCAAAATATTGAGTGAGCCGAAAGCAGGGAGGAATACAGTAGGATTTATGGCCCCACCGAAGAGAACTGAGCTGTCGAGGTATCATTAATAACCAGGCTACATTTTTCCGGCAAGAACACCATCTATCATGGCGTTGATGGCATCCTTGCGGGGGCCCAGCTGGGCTAGCGGGTACAAAGCTTGCAACCCTTCTCGCGCGGTACGCTTGGTGACCTTCATCAGATCTTGGGAGGCGAGATATGCTCTGCGACTCGGAGGATGGCACGTCTGTGTCAGTCTCCAGTGATGCGGACGTCTGGCATACTCGTGCACTTACTTGAGTGTTGCCACAAGCTCCTCGTCGGAAGGACTCGTCGATTGGCTGATCTGCGGTGCATGGAAGGCCGCCATGCTGTACATGCTCGTCGAGGCAGGGAAGTTGCTGAAACTGAACGCCGACATGTCGGACTGTCGTCGCGGCAGGCTCGACATGGGCTGAGGTGGCGAATCGAAGCCCATGCCCTGAGGAGGGCCCCTCGACATCTGAGAAGGCAGCGTCGGGAAAGCCGACCCGAATGACGGTACCGACATGTGATGCCCTTGGTAAAACGACATGGGTGAAGGACTACTCATGAACGCGCCGGGGGAAGCCTCCATCCCGAGAGTGTTGCCGGCGGTTCCAAAGACCTGGGATGACGATCTCGAGGGCAAGCCAACAACGGAGCCAGATTCTGCTGGTCTTCCGCCCCCGAACTGGCTGAACGCTGCCTTGGACCCGCGGCGAGACTGCACCGTATCACGATAGTAGTCGGTGCCTCCTGCATACGAGCCGGCTCGAGTTGCGGGTAGGCCACCGAGCTTGGTCGCCATGGAGAACCCGGCGATGGACTGCGTGTAGTGCGACTTGGTATCCTCGTCGTAGTGCTGCTCCTCTTCCATTCGAGCTTCATACTCGGAGAAGCGCGCCATAGGGATGCTCGATTCGTCGAAAGCTTCCTCCTCGGCTTGCAATACCTTCTTTGATTTGCCTTCGCCGACGACCACACGCGTGTTTCCCCAGGTAAAGCTGCGAAGCAGATATCGACATCAGCATCGATGGTAGTCGCAGCGCGTTGTACGATTCTTGACTCACTCGTCAAACCTCCAGAAACTGTAGATTGGCAGGATGAACGAGTAGATCGGGTAGGCGAGCTGCGCATTTAGAAAGGGAGGAACCGTCGGCCTCGACGTGCGGGACCTCGCTAACAACGTGTACACTCACGATGTAGATTACGAGCCAGCCAATGAACTGCCATTGGCGTTTGAATAGGAAGATGACCGCCTGAAGACCGTATGTCTGTGTGCGTGTCCCAGTACGTCAGCCAGGCCCACAATGGAGCCATTGTCCAAGGCAATCCACTTACTGCACCAAGCATTGCCAAAGCGATCACAGGAATCTGCGTGCGGCCAAGGGAGACCTCGACAATGAGATAGACCAAGTAGACGAATGTCGCGGGAAGGATGAGCGTGCCAATGAGATCGATCATGACGAAGAAGCGCATGCCGAAGCAACAGAAACCGCACATGTTGGGGAGGTAGATGAGTTCGACGAGGTTGTGCACCGTCGAGTTGATCCAACGACGACGTTGGGACAAGAGGATGGTCCAAGAATGGGGTGCGACCGTCATGGCTTGCGCTTCGCCCAAGAACTTGGTCTTGAACATCGGAAAGTGCTTGAGGATGAGCGTGGTAAGGTAACGATCTTCACCAAGAGCGAGCAAGTTCTTCTTGTGCAGCGTGTCGAGCGTGCCTTCAGAGTACTCGTCGATGATGAGCGAGCTGACGAGCAAGGGCTTGCCTTTGTCGGCTGAACGGAGACGGTACATGGTGAAACAACCGGGCAAGCACGTCACGGAGCCGAACATGCTCTCGAACGCCTTCGCCAAATGATGCGAGATATAGTATTCGTAGACTGAATGAGGACGAAATGAGCGGGGCAAGCGTCAGGCTGCTGCTAGGCATGAGGTTCATCCTATGGTAACTAACCTTGAATCATCGTCCACCACGAGTCTTGCTCGTTCTCGAGTTTCGTCTCACCGCAGATACCGATAATCTTCGAGTCGTCCGCAGCGGCCGAAACGAGTCGATTGAGCGAATCGGCGGCGACGTTGGTATCGGCGTCGATGACGAGCAAGTACTGTAGATGTGAGAGCGCAGTCAGTATCACCGATCAGAGTAAAGAGGAGGCTTGAGCTCTTACTTCGTATAGCTGAGGGTCAACACCGATGACGTTCTTGATCTGGTGATACATCTCAAGTTCTAGAGGATACATCTCGCTGTCAAAGTGTACGCGATTGAGGAAACGCATCGACAGGATCTGCGAATCTCGCTTTCCTCGATTACCGGGACGCGATCGTTCTGCGGGTCGACCCACTTTGGCGATGACGATGTAAGGAACGACGTGGCCGTCAATTTCGTACAGACCGGACCACACCTTGCCGTAGTTCAGCTGCTTTGATCCTTCGGCAATTGACTTGAACATGAGAGGTTCGGGATCGACATTTTGGTCGACACCTAGGATATCGAGAACGATGCGGGGAGTCGGTCGGTCATTCCCGGATCCAATGATCATGCCGTCGCAGATGATCATAAGCAGCTTGCGCTTGTCGTCGTAGGTCAGCGTCGCAAGCGAGTCAATCGTCTTGCGCAGCGACTCTTCACCCTCGGTATAACAAGGAACTTGACAAATAACGAACTTGTCGCGCAATTCGGGCATGCGCTTCGAGCCAAACTGGAGCGCAGCGATGAACTTGGCGAGGATCGTGGCCATGAGGAGAATCGAAAAGGCGAGCAGCATGTTCGGCTGTACTTGACACCGTGGCGTCAGCCGGAAATCGGTTTCACCGGTGTAGAAGAGCGAACGCATGCATTCCATGTTGACGGCGAGCGTGTCATCGGCCAGGTTTAACTCTTTGATCGCACTTGTGATGTCGCTACCAGCTTGAGCTTGCCACAAATCCGTCAGGTCCTTGTTGAGGAATTGATACGTGTTGTCGTTGAGTGTCGTGATGGTGTAAAAGTAGTCCGTCAAGTCGTACACGCTCGAGTTGACGACAGCGACGTAGCGGGTCTCCGAGTTGACTTGCTGACTGATCTGCTTCTTGGACCAAACAAGCGGACCCTTTTTGTACTTGTTCATCTTGGGTATGAACGTCTCGCTGTACCAGTTGACGTTGTAGAGGGCCGAAGACGTGACTGACTGTTGCGTTCCCGTGTAGTGGATAGCTGTCGGCAGATCGGCGGTGAAGTTCGCGTATTGAAGGACGAGAGAAGTCGAGCTGACAAGCGAGGGGCAAGCGAGTGTGAGAGGGATAGGAAAGTAGTTGGTCAAGTCCTGGCCGCCCAGTTCGAGCATGTCCGACGACGTGACGGGCGAAGACGGGATGTCCGAGTGTCTTTTGGGAGTACAAGCTTATCGCATCAGCAATGTTGTGAAAACAACCCCTTCGCTTTCGATCGCCTACTCACTGGGTTCGATAGAACGTAGTCAAATCGTAAACTACGCCGCGCACGCCAACCCAGTAATCGGTCGGGCCCGCGTGATAACCTAGCTCCTTTTCATTCCAAGCCTTGTTCATGTTGGGGCACAAGAGGTTGCCGAAAATGACGATGTAGAAGATGACGATACCGCAGAAGAAGCCGATGAGCAAACACAATGCCACCTGAGGGTAGGACCCGTAATTAGCTTCCTTGCGGTGGCATGACGTTTTGAGCAACCCGCGCACTCACCTTCTCCCGCCACGCCATCCTGACATCGGGTCGTTTCATCCTACCAAGGTACTTCAGACTGATATCGGGAATCCACCAAGTAAGAAGTGTGACGATAAAGACCCATGCTCGTCGCGCACGACTCGACGGCACCTCTTCGACCGTCGCGCCTTCCTGCTCCTCGCCGTTCTGATCGAGCGCGCCCTCCTTGTGCGGCTGCCCTTGGCCGGCTCCGACACCGAACCCCTTTCCGTAACCTCCCCCAAATCCCGCACGGGGTGAGCCGTCTTTCTCGCCCCAGACATCGGACTGGATCGACGTCGGATGGACATAAGGCATCGGCGGCATCGAGTCATGATAGCCGAAAGCATGTCTTCGCGGTGGCGTTCCTGGGCCGGGATCCGGAGAGTCAGGGGTCGCACCGACGTTGAGACGCCGTTGGTGCTGCTGCACGAGATCGTCAACACTGTCACGCGCAGCATTGTCGTAGGTCGAAGCGAAAGGTTGGTTGGGTGGAGATGGTTCCCAATCATCGTCTTCGGCACCGGCTGGGATGCGGGAGGTCGATCGATTCAGCACCGGTAATTTGCTACCGCGTCGCCGTTCTGGCGAAGTGATCACCGGTTGACCAGAAGCGATCGCAGCACGGTGATCCAGTGGTTCACGACCTCGAAGATGGTCTTCAACTGCGCGAAACGCCTTGTACGACAGCCACACCCGCGCATGACCAAGAGCGTAGTCGACACCTTCAAACAGCTCGAAGTTGTTCATGAAGACCCGAATAGCCTCCTTTGCACTGGCGACACGGTGGCGATCGGCGAAAGCATCGTAGTCAATATCCTGGACGAAATCGATCCTCTTGCGAGCGATCAATTCGGGCAAGAGCAATTGCGTGACCTGAGAGCGCAGCTGCTGAGGGTCGAAACGACTCGGTAGGCACGTGTCGTTCGGACGGAGGCAGGTGACGGACCAGACGTGGGTGCGCTCGATCAGAGTCAGCAACTGCGACAAAGTGGCGTTGATTTGCGAGCTGATGGGACGGATCTCGAGAGGGTCCAACAGCGGTGCCAGCACGTCGCTTGGCTCGGACGCGAATGCCGGCGATGGTCGGATAGGAGACGGCTGCCGCATCGGAGCCGACGATACCTGTGCGGCAACGATGATGTTCTCATCGAGAGGGTGGAACTCCGCAGCGAGGGCGGGACCAGAAAGGAGCTTGCCAATGAACCCATCACTACTCGTGCGCAGGATCGACACGAACTCGGGGTCCAGGAGGTCGAGATCCCGTTCCGCAAAGCCCGTCGCACTGTAGGTAACGATGCCTCCAAAATGCGCGATCCCAAAGGCCGACTTGGCGCTGGGTCCACTTGGACTCGCCACGAACGCCGTGTGGGTGCCAAAGTGTGACTTCATTCCCTTAAGCAGCTCCTCGTCCGCTTCCTCAGCCGAAGCGCCTTTTCGAATGCTGTTGCAGACTTTGGCGAGTCCGCCCAACAATCCTCCCGGTTTCTTGTCGGCTTTTCCTCCGATTCGACCGCCTCGCAGGAGCTCGATCCGTGCCGAAGCGTCCGGTGGTACGACATCCGCGACTCGGACTCCGTCTTCCTGTGCTCGGGCAGCGATTCCAGCATCGCCATCGAACTCGTACTCGCACAGCCAGAACCGAGTCAGCTCCGCAGCATAGTTGATGATGAACTCCTCATAGCCATTCATGGCGCGGATCAACATCCCTGTACCCGGTCGATTCTGCGACTTCGATGCATGACCCGGTTGATCTAGTTGCACGATTGAGGAACCGCCCTGCTCTTGTAACGCGACGATCGCCTCGTCGCCAGGGAACATCTTGTGATTCGCCGTCTCGACGATGAAGGCGAACAGGATCGAGTACAACGCGGACATAAGCGAGTCGCGTTGCTCGTCCGCCCCTTCTGCTCGAAGGATGACAGCGACCATCTCCTTCCTCACCCATCGGACTCGATTCGTCAAGGCCCGCTCCAAATCTTCCGAGGTGATGCCCAGGAGCTCCGCAGCATGATCGAGCACGTCCCTGTTGGTGACCCATGCCGACTCCGACGACCCCCGTGATTGCCCCTCGACTGGTTCAGCAAATTCGAGGTTGCTCAGGGTGAGGATGGCAGCGACGAGGCGGAAGATGGCCGAGATGTGCCGAGGCTTGAATCCGAGCGCCTTGAACGCCAATCGCAGATCTTCGCAAGCGATCGAGTCGTCCGAGTTGGGTGTGGTCGGAGGTAGCCGCGATGTGCCCGAAGAACCTAGCAGCTTGTAGTCCATCGGATTCGACAAGAGAGCCAGCTCCTGTCGTTCTTCAGCGGTCGCACCGGCCAGCATCTGGTAAAAGATGTTGAAGGTGCGCTCATCTCGGTCTAGGCCCCTGACTCGGCGTTTGTCCAGACCCCACGTCACGAGCTTGGCACCTGCAATGCGACCCATGCGGTTGAAATGCATCTCGAAGAATGTCGCATGTCGAGAAGAGGAAGGGTTGAGGGACGTCTTGGCCGAGCCGAACGAGTTGAGCAGGCACGACACCGCCTCGATCTGTTCGACGATCCGGGTTTCCTTCTTGCTTCCAGACGATGCTAGTCGAAGTATCTGCGACGTGAACAGGTTTGATTGAGATGTAGCTCCAGATCCAGTCAATCCGCTGTTTGGATTTCGGCCCAGGCATTCACAAGGGTCAGCTACAACTTCAAGTCAGGGCAGGAGCAAAAACTTCGCCAAGGGTAGCGCCGCACCTAAAGACGACGCTTTGAGTGATCCCAGTCCGTCTCATCATGAGGTACGTTCGACATGCCAGTTCGTAAGCATGAGGTTGGATATTCTCGCCTCCCTTCCCCTCCCGAACGAGGTAGCACCTCGATTCGTATTCGGCTTTGCTCGCCTCGCTGACATCACCGAGCACGCGAAGAGGGTTGATGACGACGAGGTTCGTATCACCGACAAAAGTGGCGGTCAATTCGGACTTGTAGCTTTGGATCAGTTTGGACGAGACGGTTTCGGACGAAAGGATCATCATCGCGCCGACCGAGCTTTTGGCCGCCGTTCCTCCCGAGGACTTGGAGCCATTAAGGAGAAAGACCAAGTTGCGAGTCGCATCGCCCGAAACGATTGACGAAGGCGCCATGGGCAAGA
Source organism: Microbotryum intermedium (assembly GCA_022702645.1). Lineage (NCBI taxonomy): Eukaryota > Fungi > Basidiomycota > Microbotryomycetes > Microbotryales > Microbotryaceae > Microbotryum > Microbotryum intermedium. The sequence goes on along the minus strand of JAHWDX010000015.1, from coordinate 647,463 downwards.
AGGATGAAAGAGGTTCGAAAAGATTATTTACGTGTCGTCCGAACGAGTCCGCTGCGAGCGTAGGTTGCTATCGTCCGACCAAATTTGCGTTCGTCGTTATTTCGGGGTGCGCCGCGCAGCGAGTCGTTGAGCCTCGAATTCCGATCCTCGATAAAGCGGGGGGGGGGGGTTAAGTGGTGTCGCACGGAAAGGCAGATGTACCTAAGAGGTGGAGAGTCATGCAAGCAGTCACATGTCGGGTCAGAGGAAGCTCCGGGTTCGATGGCTCGTGCGTAGGGTGGTGCTTACGACTCGAAGCGGAACCCGAAAGCGAATTTGTGTCTGAGCGTCGACGGTCAACGTGACGATGCGAAAGGGACGGGCGCGGGCGGGCGACGGGCGACGATGTGTGCGATGGTGATGAACGGACTCGAACAACCCAGAGCGAGAACGAGCTACGGACGACCAACCGGAGCCCTGGAGAAGGGAGGAAGGTTGAAGGAGGAAAGACGCTTTCGATACACCCCTTCACCACAAAAGGGGTAGGGCTAGGTTCGAAAAGTGGCGTTCGTCCAGTGACTGAGCGAGTCGACCATGAACGAGAACCGACTGCGATCGTGGACGTACGACGTCCTCGCTGAGAAAGGCTTGGTTTTGGACGCGCGTGGGCCGCTGCCGTTGCCGAGCGACCAGCGGAGGCCGAAGCGGCCGCTCGGTGACCGGACACAAGGGGTTTCTACAACTCTTATAGATCGGTCACACTCAGACCACTACTACAGTAGAGACACGCTGCATTCATCTGATATCCGCTCGATCAACTGTCCCCTCCCCTTCCCGGCTTGCTGTCATGTTTCTACCTCGGGACGCGCGGCGAACTTTGCCTTCCTTTTTCACTCGCTACTGTAAATTGCTCGAGTGAGACATCCGACGCACTGGCCCGTTAAGCAAGCAAAACATGAAGAGGCGAAAATCCCGGCCATTCGCTAGGCTGTCCTGTCCCCAGCTTTCTGTAATATGTGCTATTGAGCCTCTATCTAATCGACGAAGGAGGCGCTGCACCGGGGGACCTATGGTGACAGTGTCGGTCACACATCTGCACCGCCAATGAGAAAGCTCTCCACGGACGTTCGACTTCGCTTGCAGAAATGGGGTAACTACAAAAGCAGAGCATGCACAAATAGTCTACATGGGGAGCTATATGTCTGTTCATTCATCATATAAGGGGCTCTGTTGTGCTACCCGTGAACAGAGCTTCACGACGTCTGCGGCCGACTTCAACAACCCAACAGGGGCTTCTGAAAAACCCCTCGACGCAGCTCGCCCGTACCCGAGTCCAGCCACATGCTCCCCCTGCCCACCTCCTCCCCTCATACCCTGGGTCCAACTATCGTCGAATACCTCGGAGGAAACATCATACTCTCCCTACTCTTGAACCTAGGCGGAGCCTCGATGACCGCCTGATAATCCCTCGACGATTTTGGCGCTTCGGGTAAAGGATACGGAAGATCAGCCAAAGCCGGTGGATAAGGTGTCGATCCTCCTAACAAAGGAGGCGGCGGCGAATAGATGGGATCGTATTCGAGGAGCAGGTGTTGTTGGCGTTGTTGTTCGACCTGGCACCATTTTAGGGCTTGGACAAGTTGGTGACAGACGAATTCGGCTTCGATGAGCGAGCGGCGCACTTGAGGGATGTCTGACGCTCTGTGCCGGTGTTTGGTTGACTTTAGTACGGTTACCAAGATGATGCGCGGGGAGTAATCAACCAAGCACCCACTTCCCAGCCCAGCAATAGCTCAACCCTATCGATCGAGCAAAGTCAAGCTCGCGCTCCCTGAGGATCAACTTGTGCAGTCGGCGCTTCCACTTGTTGCAGAGCTCTGTTCATCAAAGGAGAAGACGATCAGTCAATTTTTCTCCCGCAGAGAAACGAGGTCCAATATTGAGGATCCGTCCACTGACTTTCAAGCTGCTTCTGCGAGAAGCTTCGATGAACGCACACCCCCATATGCGCACCACATTCAAGGCACCGTAGATCCGACGGCTCGGAAGACCGCCAGGGGAGCTTGGACAAGAGAGCCGCGATGAGCCGAGACGGACTGGCGTTGAGTCGAGTCATAATGTGTATGTGGTTTTATTCACGAGGGACAGGCAAGGGAAAGAGTCGTGTTGGAAGGACGAAGGAGGAGAGGACGCGTCGAGACGAACGGGGGCGGTGACAAGGCCTGACTCAGGGGCTAGCAATTCTCGGCCGACGATCTTTTGTCATCTGAATTACTTAGCGTGACGGAGCTTCGCGTTGACACACGAGCCTCCCAAGTCGCTTCCTCTAACATGGCTGTCTCAAAAAACGGAGGCAATAATGTAAGACATCTATGTATTCAATCACGCAGCCCGCATTGGAGCGGCTCCTGGGGCTTCAGTCCTTGCCGCGGTGTTCCCAACACCTTCTCACTCGAGAGCAGATATTCTTGTTCAAAGCGTAGCATACATAGCACATAGGAGCATTAGAGTGACTACAGTTTTGCAAGGTCCTCGCGCACTGCAAGAACGATCCTTGACCGAGTCAGCTCAAAGAAGATGGGCCACGTTGTCGATTGACATACTTTGGACCGGCCCCTTAGAACGGGTTGAGCTTCTTTGCCAGCGCTCGTGCATAGGGGATGTACGACTGCGATGGAAGAACAGGCGTTAGCTTTGTATTCGAGTTGGAAGGGGCCGTGTCGACCTCTACAGTGCTCACCAAAGTATACCCTAAGGCGGAGAACAGTGGCACAGCGTCAGCGATCTTGCCCGAGAGCAGGGTGGATGCGCAGGAGGGCAACTCACAGATATAAGCCAAGAATGTACAGATCGCAAAGACGACGACGAGAATGCTGTTAAAGAGAAGGGGCGAGATCAGCTCTTCGGTCCTTGACTCGACATACGACGGCCGACGTACTCGATCTTGATGGCGAACGCAAAGACGAGCTGATGAGAAGAGAACGAAGGTGAGCCTGCCTGCTACAGATGACACAGATATTTTCGCAAGCATGCGTACTGTCAAGGCGATGAAGAGCAGGAAGAGTCCTAGAGGAGGCGAAGATTACGAGTTAGCTTGCCCGAGCGAGCAAAATTGTCCGTTTCGACAATGCGGTCTTACCGGCGGCCCATATCCTGACCGGGTCCATCATCATCTTGAATTGTTTTTGGAACTACGCCGAGAATAAGGCAGAAACTTGTCAGACAAGGACACAACCCACGTAGAGTGGACATGTCGAACTTACGCCGACCAAGAAGCCGGTTCCGACCAGCGAGATGATGACACCGAGTACATAGAAAGCTGTGCGAACGCATGTATAGGTCAGGTCGAGTTTGTCTATTCATTCGCGTTCTGGTGGATGCAGGACTCACTGGCGAATAGAGATACTTGCCCCTATGCGCCCGTCGAAGGATCCATGCCAAGCCCAGGCGATCAGTAAGGGGCCGCTACGAGTACTATGGCCGTGGAGGACGTACAAGGGTGAAGAGGATGGATCCAACAACAGCCAGAGCGCAACCAGCAACCAAACAGAAACCTGTTCGGACGCATAGCACCGTGCATCAGCGATCCCATGTCGGCCTTCCGGCCTCCCTGGGCTCTGCGAGTGACGTGTAGCACACGCGCCGCGACGCGACAGCAAGGACAGCAGGAGCCTTGGCGGAACTGACCGAAGCCATACAGGCGCTGTGTCCGGGTCAGGTCGAGGAACTTGAAGGCCGAATCATCGGTCTGCACGATCTGTGAGGTCGCTTGTCCTGCTTCGGAGCCCGACAACTGTGGTTGTAGCAGCACGCACCATCATTCCGATTCGCCGCATGTCCGAGCCATGAGCAGCCGGGAGGGGCAGGTCGCAGCGAGGCGAGGCGCAGTGCGTAGCAGTGCAGAGTACGAGAAGAAGCATGAGCATCAGGGTCTAGAAAATAAGGGGATCGTAATCATAACGAGAGCAAAGGGACCGACCGTATTCCATGCACCTTGAATACTTGCCAATGCCATGTTGCGCACACTACTGCCAACTGGGTGGTCCAGCTGCACTGATCGCCGGAGTTTTGTTACTGGATGGAGCGTGGACTCTATCCGCAAAACTAGACGCAAGACTCGGGACGTCTGCGCTGACTTCTTGGGCAGTCGGCGAGCGCCTGCGCCGATCCTGAATTCGGAGTCGGTGTTGATTGCTGAACCTGAACGTTGCTGAGCGCTGAGCGCTGAACTCCCGGAGGCTAGAGAGCCTTGAGCTTGAGCGCTTGAGCGGCTCACTGCTCAGAGCGCTGAGTCTGCTCGATGCAGCTCACCCTCGGCTCGACAAAGAAGGCCGGCCGGCCTCCTTCGCGAGCGACACGCGACGGCGGCGCGTCCACGACTCGACGCGCTCGACCGACCTTTCGCTCTCTGGCGGCTAGTTGGCGGCTCTGCGGCGCTCTGGGCTTCTCGGAGGCTCTGGCTTGTGACTGGCTCTTGCTGCTCTGACGATCCCTCTCTCGCCTCGAAGTTCGCTGCCCCGCTGGCCGACACGGTTGCTGAACCCAGCACCACACCCCAGAGATCCTCACTGCGCCACCTTGCACCTCACTGGACTGCTTGGCTACGATCTCCAGGTGACCACTCGTGCCAACGGGTCGTGGTGACGGTCGTGTGGTTCCCGAAATAGGCCGCTTTAAGGACGACGAGGTCAGGCTCGGATTTGCTGAGCGCGACCAAAGCACCGCGCCGACCACACACGACGACACTGGCAGCAACTGAGCAGCAACTGAGCAGCAGCAGCCGCCATGACCACGCCGCCACACACTCCGACCTGGTCCAACTCCAACACACGCCAGGCCAGACTCACACCACATTCGACACCATCCTACCCACCGAGTCAGGCCTCAACCACCGCCTCGCCGAACCAGAACCACATGGTCGTACAGCTCGACCACGCCCGGACCTCGTCGGGCCCCGGCGCTGGCACTGGCACTGGCACCGGCACAGCCCCAGCCAGCGTGGGCATGGGCACCTCCTCGTCCGCGACATCGACTCCGCAATCGCGATATGCAGAGTTCGAGGCCTATGCATCCCACGATGACAGTGCGTCACCCATGCTCAGGCCGATCTCGCCGTCCTGGCTAGGCACACGGTCGCCTTCGCCGCCGCCGACACTTCCCATCGCCTCTGTCCCGTCGCGCCTGCCTTCGGGCTCGCACAATACCACGCGACGGTCGTCCATCTCGGACCCCAAATGGACCGCATCCAACTCGGCTTCGGCCTTGTCCCCGTGGATACTCAAGCGCAAGAGCTGGGTCGTGCTGCTGCCGCTCGCCATCGTTTCGTTCACGTATGCCATCTCGGCCCGACGCGGTGGGTACGCCGCCTCGAGCCCGGCCACCGGGCGCAGGATCTCAACCTGGCGGCCTTCCTTCGATCGGTGGAGGCTCAGTGGCGAAAATGGCGCGTCGTCCCAGAGTTGGGGTGCCAACACAGACGAGGACCTAGGTGTCGAACCGCAACGGCTGCGGCATCACTGGTGGAAGCCACGCGAAATTTTCGACGACCACGGCAACCTGTGGCCGAAGCAGGGCAAAAATGGGTCCAAGGTGCGGACAGAAAAGGGCAACGTGTTTGTGTATCGCAACGATTTGTGAGTTACGGACGCTGGTGAGGTCCATTTGGTGAGAAGCATGCTGACCTCTATGGCGACAAATCCTCCCCAGTGGAGGGACGTGGGACGCGAGAACCGACAGTCTCCGAGCACGGTGTCAAGCCGACACACCGCCGCTGTCGACAAAGTGGGACTACTCCAAGCAGACAATATCAGGCGTCAACTTTGGAGGGTGAGTAGAGCATCGATGTGCTACTTCCGCGGAATAGTCGACGCGACGATACTGATGCCACTCCACTCCCCTCCCCTCTCTCTCTGCAGATGGTTGACACCGGAACCATTCATCACACCTCACCTCTACGAGCCGTATCTCGCCTTTGAGCAAGAAGCCGTTGACGAATACACCTTATCCGTTCATCTCGGCGACAAGCTCGAAGCGACCCTGACCCATCATTACGAGACGTTCATCACCGAAAAGGATTTCGCCGAGGTCGCAGGGGCGGGTTTGAACTGGGTCCGCATCCCGCTGAGCTACTGGGCGATCGAGACGCAGGAGGGTGAACCGTTCTTGGCTCATGTCTCGTGGACATGTGAGTGCACGGGTCTAGGGCGAAACTCGGCCGCGTTACATGCGCGGTTGCTGATCATGTCCACTCCCACAGATTTCCTGAAAGCGATCGAATGGGCTCGCAAGTACGGCTTGAGGATCAACCTGGATTTGCACACCGTCCCTGGGTCCTCAAAGTGGGTCTCATTTTCATGCAACCATGATTTTTTTTGCTGATTTCGTGCCACTCTAATTTCTTGCAGCGGCTGGAACCACTCTGGCAAGTCGGGGACCGTCAACTTGATGAATGGGGTGATGGGCATCGCCAACGCCGAGCGCACGCTCAACATCGTGCGAGCGTTGGCCAGGTTTATCAGTTTACCGGTCAATCGAAATGTGCGTTGACGTCTATCTGGTTGAGCACCGCTTCGCCGCCAGAACATGGAGGCTGATCATGTCCGATTCTACACAGATCATCCCGATGTTCAGTGTGCTCAACGAGCCTTACCTCAACGTCATCGGTCATGCTGCGTTGCGACCTTTGTGGGTATAGTTCTGAAGTGTATACGGATGAACGTGTCGAGCTAACCGAATGGTCTGCACGGCCCACAGTTACCTGAAACTCTACGATAGCGTTCGCGCCGAGTCTGGCTTTGGTAATGGAAACGGACCGGTCATCGTGTACCATGACGGCTTCAAAGGGACCGCAGTCTGGCATGGCTTCATGAAGGGCTCGGATCGCGTCGCCCTCGACTCTCACCGTTACCTCTGTTTCCGGACACCCAACACGGATCCTCTTCCCGTCCAATCGATCAAGCCCTGCGTCAACTGGATGCGTCACTTCAACCGCACCATGCGCTCCTTTGGCATCTCGATGGTCGCGGAATGGTCGATCGCGACCAACGACTGTGGCCGCTTCGTCAATGGAGTCCACGTCGGCACCCGGTTCGAAGGCACGTACGGCGATCCCAACATCCCGGCCGCTGCTGAACCTGGCGCGTGCGAGTTCTGGGAGGACTCGACTCGCTGGGACGCGCAGATGAAGCTCGACTTGCAGGACATTGCGTTGGCACATATGGATGCATTCCAGAATTGGTTCTATTGGACGTGAGTCCGAGCTATCGACGTTGGCTACGAGGTCGGGGATTTGAGAGAGTTGCTGACCTATCCAATGAATTGATCAGATGGAAGACGGGTCCTTCGTTGTTGCATCCCGATCGACCGGCAAACCCAATGTGGTCTTATCGCCACGGACTCCTGAACGGCTACATCCCCAAAGATCCTCGCAGCTTCCCAGGCTTCTGTCGACGCCAATTCGAGCGCTTCAACCGCACCCAAGAGAAGACGTTTCATTTTTCAGGCCAGCTCCTGAGTTGGCAAGCCGGTTTAGGCAAGAACCCCGGGAGCGAGATGGAACGAGGAGGCTACGAATGGCCCCCTGAGAAGATTGGTTTGGGCACGTTCGAAGGACAACTTTTAGACGTCAAGGATTTGCCTCGGTGGTCCAAGACGGGGAAAAACAGTCCTCTACCTTGGCCCAAGAAATTGTACCGACCTCGACCCAAGGGCAATGACGAGGTGGAAAAGGCCGAAGAGCCTTGGTACGAACCCATCGAGGGGTGCGCTTACCCCGATGCGTACTCCGGAGTGGGCGACCATGTTGCTATCCCCGATGGGACCAAATGCGGTGCTTCTGCTTTCTAAACTCTTCAACTCAAGATCTCGCGTTGTCGCGCCACCCAAACCAGACCGAATTTAAAGTAAACCTGCAGCAAGGCGCAAGCAAAAGCGATGTCAACCACCGTAGTAAAGACGTCCACACACCTTCTCACCAGCGCATTCGTCCTTCGTGTACAGTAGCCTGTATTATGTACCAGCTTTGTATCATCGGCTTTCCCCCCTCCCGTACTTTCTCACTGTCCTAGAGTATCTTTGATCGACTCTCCTTTCGCTGTTCGCATTTTGCAATATCTAATCCCGATGACTGAAGCCTTGACAAGTTACATGATGATAATTACTACTTTATGAATGAGAATACTCCGTGACCAGACGCTACAGGGGGGATGGGGTGGGGGGATAATGTGCTGCTTCAACGCTCGGAGCTTCGCCATGCGCTGGCTGATCACTGGGAAGATGAATAAGCCCTGTACGCCGCCTCGAGCAAAAGCACAAACGACTGCGCTTCGGGACTCGTGTTCGTCGTCTGCTCCCACGACAGAGGATTGACACACCCTTGCAACCATCCAGAAGAGGTGCTGATCTTGGGGATCACCTTGTCGCGCAAGGCCGTTGCGGTGGTGAGTTGCGCGGATGTGCCATGGCCTAGTTGGGCGAGTCGGAAGGGGACACTGGCGAGGAGGGCGGAGGAGGCCGAGTCGGAAAACGTGTTCGAGTCATTAAAGTAGTCCGGGATCATGCCGTTGCTCTGCAAGTTACAAGTTTAGTGCAGTCCGTCAGCTCTATGGATCACGGCAGGTCCTCTGCCTTCTTCGGAGACGGATGGGAAGCTCACATCCAGACGAGCGAATGCAGCATTGATGATCTCCGAGATCCAAGTGACGAGGTCGGCAATTTGCGAGGAATAGGCACTTGGGGTGGGGGAATGCATCATCGAAGCGAGGACGCGTGTCATGCCTGCCGCAGCCCAGCCGTTGCCTAGATTCGTCGGAGGAGCCAGACAGGGGTTAGATGCGGGGGAGTGAGGGACGCTCTCCCTAAGTCGGGTCCACGCAATAGCGGCATTCTGAACTCACCTGTCGCCCATAGACCCGAGTCTTGCCAACTTCCCAAAGTGATGTGCATCCACAGACCCGTCCGACGGTCTTGTAGATATCGACGGTAGATCTTGATCTGGGCGTGGGCTTCGAGCAAGAGCGTCGCGTTGTTCGTTTCCAGTCCACGACCGGCCAAGAAGGGTGGTACCATGTCTGACAAGTATGTCACACCTCGTCAGCCGAGGGTATCAAACACCGGAATGTGTCCACTCGAGAACCTGAGCGCCTAAAACTCACAAATGAAATCCGACCAAAGTTGTACGGGCTCGGTGCTCGGGCGATGGCTCATAGCTCCGTCGCTCGTTCTAGGCACCGTCCCGAGGTAGCTCACCTCTTGCTGAATGATATTCTCGTAACTGGTATTGGTCGCCGCACTCGAAACCGTCTTGGAAGCGATGATCCAAGCCCACCCGAGCGAAGCAGGATCTCCCGCCGCTCCTCCGGAAACGTAGGCGAACTGATTTGTTGTCGAAGGTCTTTGGCTGGCCCAGGAGGCGATGATGCTATTCGATGCGCTCGGGATCAAGCTGTATCGGAAGCTTGTCGCATCCAGTTGGCTCGAGATGCTTGGGTTGAGCACGGTGAGCTGCGGGTAGTAGAGCTCGAGCAAAGCTTCTGTGAAGGTCCCCGAGGCCCAACTGTAGGTCACATGCAGACAGATCAATGGTCGCATTCAAGGTGAGAAAGTAACAGATCAGTTCTCCACTCTTTCACGAATAAACGACTCGTGGTCGAGTAGTTGCCACGCCTGGCGCTCGGGGCTCCGACGTGGGGACAGGGGGTGCACTCACGTATCAGTCGAGGCTTGTGCTGCCTGCCCCTTGACTTTGTTGACCAAATATGTCGACATGGCAGGCTCTGCGCGCTTGGGCAGGACCGCTGCATTTACCAATGTCGTGCAGTAACCGAGGTTTATGCATAGTAGCCCTATCGCGCCGACGACGACATAAGAGATTACGTGTGACCGCCGACCCCTCCGAGTCGTCGGCGACCGAGAAGCCTTGCCCGAGATCGTGCCGGGTGCATGCGCTTCGAATGTCATGATTTTCACCGAGTGACTCCAATGGCGAGGGGGAGCAGTTGCGATACACGGACGAGATGGACGCAGGATGAAGACAAGATGGGCGGCTGACGAGTGTGACAATCTATATCGCGTCACATGGGTTTCACCTCGGATGTGATGCATGTGATGCGAAGAGCGTCCTGGGCCTGGCCGACCCGGGGGCCGGGAGGAACCCATTCCCGATCTCTCCACACGCAGCGACCAGTTGGATGTGCTCGGGATTCCGAGTTGGAAAAGGAAAGACACGGATGTCTTACCACTCGAATTGATGGCTAGACTGCGTAAACGTGTTCTGTGCCCTGAGAGAGAGCTAGCTCTTTCGCTTGGCAGAAAGGTGTTATCGCCAGTCGACGGTGAATAGGTAGTAGGTACCTTAGGTACCTCGGTTGAAGTTAGCGGGAAAAGCTTGTTCGAACGTTCGAATGGTGCGGACGATCTCGCTCACGCGAGCGAGTCGACCTACCAGCTAATAAGAAGGCCGGTTGGATTCGTGCCCCCTGTAGAGAATTGCAAACCGATGCCCAGAACCACCAACCCGACTTAGGTCAAGTTCTTCCTTCAAATGAGTACGAAAACGATATCCGTGAACTCCTGACCTGATGCTTGTTAGCGGCGACTCCGCAGCGCTATTTTTGGACTGGGTTGCGAACTATAGGTCCGCGACTCGGAAAGGCTCCCTCTAGGCACCGTGAGGGGTGCACCTTCGCGGGGACGTCGTGCCTCTAGGAATATTCACAGCGAGGGCCCGTGTTTCGCGCGTTACGCGATACATACGGCTGTTGTACCTACGGGTAAGACATTTTGTAGAATTTCCCATGTACAGGCGCAGATCACACCCCTCGCAGTTGATGCCCCTAGCGCTAGGGGTTGAATTGACAACGAATCGAATATCCTGAACGCCCGAAACTTGAGTGCCATGCTCGTTCACAACCTCGATCACCTGAATAATCAGTTCTGGGTCCTAGAGCAACAACATAAAGAATCTTCACTCGGTCCTCGCCGTATCCACCTAGCTTGCCTTGCGCACGTCGTGGTCTAGCTTCGAAGGGCCGATGGCAGCCTGCTAAGACGAGGCGTGTAAGGGATGCGCCTCTGATGTGCATCAAATACAATCTGTCCGTCTTGACCGCTACGCTAAAAGCAAGTCGTAACTAGAACTCGACAGTTCCACTTACTCGGGGGCCACTTATAGATTTGTCCTGTAAAGCACTCCCTCACACGGTTTGAGAGCTGCAGGGGGGAATGGCCTGCTTTGGAGTTTGCTGCGCTCGTAAACTCTAGCTTGACCTTGCGCGCTTTACCCCCAGCTCCTGGCTCGCAGTTATCGACACATCGTCTAGGCAAGCAAATGAGCGGATACATGTCGTTCTCTGCAGACAGATCTCCCGAGCTCCTCTTCGCCGGTACCAACTCGTTCTGGACAGCGAGCGGAAGATTCGACCGACTCTCCACCCTTTCATCATCAACTTTGTATTACTTTAGCTCAGAGGTGCAATTGTAGAGCACAAAGGGGAAAAAAAACGGAGCCAAAGTGCAGAAAGACAAAGAAAAAGGAAAAGAACGATAACCAGAGCAAGGAGACACAGGTAGGAAGCCAAAAAAAAATCTAGGAAAACAAGCGCCACGAGAAGTGGTCATCCGTGCATCTCGAAGCGGGCGAAGCAGAGAAAAATGTATACTAAAGTCATCGACATGCAAAGCCTGTCATTTCCACAACATGTGTCACTGAGGAGAGAACCATCTCGCGCACTTTGGCACATATGCTTCTGATCGCTAATCCGTTGTCGTCCCGTGCTGCACACCATTCACCTCATCGCTGACGGTCGACGCCGGGGTGTACTCGAGTTTTGGGCTCCCACTGACGGTCGTGGTCGCCTTGTTGACCGGCGACAGCGGCACTTCTAGCGGTGGACTCGGCGGCTTGACGATACCCTCATCGACCTGCTCGTCGTCGTTCATCGTTACAGCTTCCTTCCCGAGTGACGGGAGGAGCGCGCCATTGGGATCCGACTTGGTTGTCGACTCATCCAGCAATGTCGTCGAAGGGGCCGAAGTCACCATCGGGATCGAGGCCCTCGGTGTCGTGTCTCGGATATTCCGCATGTTGATCTGGTTATCCGACTCCATGCTTGCCGAGACGGGAGGCATCCCTGCGCCGCCCGGTTGAGAGATGGTGCGCTTGAGCGGGACGAACGCGCTCGGCGGATCCGAAGGGAACTGTGTGACCGGATGCGGCGCCAATGAGGCGACGTGGGTCGGCCGAAGTTGTGTTGTGGCCTCGATTGTAGGCGCATTCGAGGCAGCGGCGAGACTAGACGAGGGAGGCACCGCGGCAGTTGAGGCCGACGGTGGTAATGAGATGCTATAGACGCCAGGTCCACTCGGGGGAACGTGCTCGGGTAATGTCTTGCGCGGCCGAGGGACCGAAGGAGCCGCAAATGATGTCGACGATAGAGGGTTCATCGTCGTAGCGGAGGTGAGGTAGTGGATTTCTTGCAAGCATCTGCGAAGCAAAAGGTGAAGCGCTGGTGAGATTCGCAGTTGGGACACGCAACCATCAGGACCGGCCTCCTCCGCGATCTACTCACTGTTTCAAATAGTCTCGACTCCGTGCTTTTCCACGAGGATCTCGTGCTGCGGCTCCCAGACCCGTCGTCCCCCAGTTGCCCGTGCCGGCCGCGCCAGCTGGTGCGACGCCGTTCGTGCCCGCGTTCGCGGCTCGCGGGGCAGCTGCAGTGGTGGTGGCACCTGAAGCCGATGCTGTAACAGCGTTTGCAGGGCCCGCAGATGATGTCGAAGAAGCCATCGGAGCGGATTCGGGCGTCGAGCCCTCCTTCGCGCCAGCGGATGGCTCCCCCTTGTCTTTCGGAGCGGAGGCAGGATTGAGGTTCGACAGTTGATGTGCGGCTTTCGCTGCTGAGAGTCCTCCTGGTACGGATCCCGGAACAGGGGAGGCGGTTCCCGATGCATTCGATGGGGTCGACGCCCCAGGGGCGGCATTCGTCGAAGAGAGGAACTTGGATCTGGATGACCGATATCGACGCTCCTTAGATCAGCCCTTGCTCTGCTCGACGCGAAACCGAGTCATCCTTCACGTTAGCGCAGGCCAGCCAAACAGACCCACCTTTCCCCTCTCAGTGCGTTCTCCAACATCTTGCACCTCCGCGCCAAATCACGCAGGGCGCCCTCGTTGCCTCGCTTCTCGCCTTCGAGCAAAGCGATGCGCGCCCTCATCTCTGCGCGTTCGATTTCCCACTCGTTTCGATCCTTGGCGTAGCGTCGGTGCTCGCTCTGGAGGAAGTGGAGCGTCGAGGCGAGCGTCATGGGAGGGGGCTGCATCGGCGCGGGCGCGGGTGGTGGTTGCTGCTGCTGCTGCTGTTGCGGGGGCTGCTGAGGTTGGAGCTGAGGCGGATCATCATGTTGCTGCTGTTGCTGTTGCTGGAGATGCTGCTGCTGTTGGGTCCCGTAACTGCCCCGGAATGTATGTGTCTGCTCGTTCTGGGACGAGAAGGACGAAGGCGGGTTCCACGGCAGCATCTTGACGACGCCCGTTCTCGGGTGTGAATGCACGCCGCTCACAAGAGGGCGATGCCTGGGGAAGTTTCTAGGTCGGAGACTGTTGTTGGAATCAGAGCCGAACCGTGCGTGGTCAGCACTCAATCTCGACTTGGCTTGTGATCTGGACGTGTAGGCGTGGATGCGACGTGGTGGGTCCGCGCTCAACGCTCCCAATTCAACGATGATGCGTGTGACAAGCGCAGGCTATGACGTCCGTATGCTACACGTGTGTTGGACGCCATCTTCGATCTCTGTTCCGACTAGCTTGTCTGCTCGATCCCAGCCGGCAGTCGAGCGTGTGTGACGCAGCGTGTGTGACGCAGCGTGTGTGACGCGTGAGGATGTTCGCCGCACGCGATGGCGCTGACCTCGCACGACCAGCAGCCTACCCGGTATAGGACGACCCACCACCCCGAGTACTTCGAGACCAACGCCGTGTCGTGCAGCAGCACTCACCAGTTGCGGAGGGTCGAACAGGATCCACAGTTCCTCACACGCGCAGACAGATGCAATTGAGACGACCTGAGACGAGCCTATCGGATCCGCTCGCTGACTGAAGGGCAGACAGGCCGGCTGGGTAGGTCGTGCCGAGTTGTAATATGAGCAGCTCTATAAAGGTACCGTGGCTCGTGTGCTCGGTCGAGATGCGGGCGGGGGGCGGCAACTGATCAAAAGGCAGGTCAATCCGGTCCACTGTTGACGCGCTCTGTGTGTGCGTGTGTGTGTGTGTGTGTGTGTGTGTATACGCCACGCCGCCTGCCAGCCTCCGCTCCGCTTGGACGGCCAAAGTCTTTGATTGCAAGCTTATGAATAGGCGCGGGCAGGCGCGGGCTGTTCACTGAGTACTGATCTGCAGGTGCAGCAACCCGTCACCTAAGCCTTGCCCAATCGATTTTTCCGGATAACAATGTGAATTCAAGTCTACAGACTACACAGCTCTTGCCACGTCGCCTTCTACGATGTTAGCCAGCCATTCCGTCCCACCCAGTCCGGGTTGATGGCAATCAAGCAGAGTTTGTGTCTCTCATCCCGGCCCACCCGCAACACCAGTTCAAGCACGAACTATGAGCTTGGATGACAGATAGATTAGAGAGCCAGAGAAGACAGATGTGTAGTAGCATGAAAGATACCCCGAGAAGATGGATTGATGACGTAGAAAAAGTCCTTAAAACGGGTCAAGAAAGGTTCTAAAAGAGAGAGAGAAAGAGCGAGCGGGAGAGAGGAAGCCCCTGTAGCACACTGCTTTCACTGCTTGACGATCCCGGGGGGGAGCTGGGCCATGCGGACCCTCTCCTCCTCGACGATCTCGAGGTGCTGCTGCGTCTGCGAGCACGGCAAGCAGAAGCACGACATCATGCAATCGCCGCAGCCGCTGCCTTCGATCCCGGCGCGTTCTCGCAAATCGCCGCGGAGCATCAGGTCGAGGATGCAGCCGAGGCCGATGCACTGCATCATATAGAAGGCGCAGCAGTTGCCTCCGACGTAGCCTGGTGGGGCGAGGAGATAGTAACAACATGTTGGTGAGTGATTCGTCCGACTTGAGAGAACAAACATCCTCGAGGGCTTGAGACGAAGCTCGAAAGACTCGTCGTCGAACATTCGATCTAGAAGGTGGTCCAAGCACGGCTCCGGCAGTGCCCACAGTCTGCTAAAACAACTCACCATCGTCGGTCGTGACTTGGTTCGCCTTGAGGGCCGAGTATTTGGTCTTGTTGGTGCCGAAAGTCATGCAAGGTCTGTGTTACGATGGGATCCAAGAATCGCGGCGAGGCGGCGACGTAGGTTGTTTTACACAGAAGAGCGCGCCGCGAGTGGGCAGGGACATTTCAGGTTCCGGAAACGACCAGGTCAGTCTTGGCAGCGTCACGAGTCAACATGATTCACGACCAAGAGCAAAGCCAAAGAGGGGGGACCACAAGATGGCGGGATGAGTAAAGGACTTGTTGGACTCACACACACCACGCGGCAATGCAGAAGCCAGGGCTCTTGCTCATCGTGCCACAGCAGGTCGTGTTGAACTTTCGCTTGCCCTGTTGATCGCGCGCGAGGCCCAGAGGGTTCAAGGGGTCGACCGACATGCCGGCCATGCCCATCGGCTGGTTGACGACATACTGCTGGCCCTCGCCTTGGTATTGCTGAGCGCTGGGGTTGTATGTGGGTTGCTTCTCGGAGCTCATCTTGGTCGCGTTGGGTGGTGGGGGAAGAGGGTGGGGTCGGTAAGCGCTGAGCTTGGGACGAGGCGGAGGGAGGCTTTTGAGGAGCTTTCGATGGGAGGCTGTGTCACGTGAAGGGCATCGCTCAAGTCAGATACGCGAGACATCCTAGCCAGCATCTTGAGGGGGAGCTGTACACTGACCTCAATGGCACAAGACACAAGGTCGTTCGAAAGTGAATGGTATGGACGGAAGGAGAGCCAGCAAGTCGAGCAAGAGGAAGGAGAAAAGGCTTCAACAACACTGCTTTTGACCTTTGTGGAAAGTTGTTTGTGCCGGCGCGTTTTGGTCGAGCGAGCGGATTGGTCCGAACTCTCGAGGTCGGATCGGGCAAGTCAGTTATGCCTGAGCTAGACGAGGGCTCGTAATCTCTCGACGAGACACGATTTGCCTATGGGGCGGGGTTACGGGCAATGGGCATGCAAAGTCCCTATAAAAAACTTTTTTTCGTCGCCTGTGTAACAGGTGCCATTGTACCGGTATCAGCACATAAGAAAGCAGTTTATCTGAAGCACCTCCTATCTAGATCGCAGCGCAATGAGACAGCGCAGGGAAAAGCTGAAATGATCGATTAGGGTGCGCGAATTTTGTCCAAACTCGGCAAAGGAGAAAATTCAAACGCGTATCTATCCACGGTGAACTGGGACGTCGTGCCGGATTTTGTGCACTACTGGCTCAGTTGTGTTCAGAGCCGGCTTCAGAACCTCAGAGTCAGGCCAGACTCGAGAAACACGACTCACGAGTCGGCACGAGTCGGCACGAGCGGTCGAGCGTCGATACGGTAGGTCGTAAAAGCTTGCACTGCTTCATGGGCTATGGCAGAGTCAAGCCCACTTGCGATCGACAGTCGAGGCCGGCTGGGCTGTTCATTTACGACGCAGGCACCGATACAAACCGAGCGCCAATTTAGGGCACGTTTTCGACACTGACAGTTTTCTTTTTGTCTTGACAAGCTGTTGACACCGGATAGGCTCGAGCAGGAGGTGCTAGGCAGATCAGTGACCTCCTTCAGGACCTTCACAGGAGACTGATCTATCCAGGCTTCCTAGAGTTTGGGAAGGTGAAGGTACCTAGGTAGGTAGGTGCGGTACCTGGACAATGCCCATTGAGTGACCCCCACTGCCAGGCTATGCCAGACTCCAGAGTCGACTCCGATGGTGCCCCACGGCCCACCTTGTAGGATCGCTCGATCAGGGCTCGGAGGAGCGGCACCGCTACAGCGGTGGCCGGCCGCGGGTGCGCTCGTGGAGTGCGCGAAAGGGATCTACGACCACCGACAACACCGTATCACAGATCAGTCATGCAGTGTTTTCGATGATTCTTTAGGATACCTAGGTATCGGGAACGTCTGAAGCGAGTTTCGGCTTGTTCAGATTACACGCCAAGGGAAATCAGGGGCTCAAAATGAAAGTTCCCTACTTGCGCAAGCGAATATGATTCGCACAGGGGAATATGGTGGCCACGTGCGTTCGGACCGGCCGGTCAGGGATTCCACAGGCACACAGTGCCGGTACCGATCATGGGGACGGGTTGTGGGTAACTAGTAGGTATTAATTCCGTGTATTACAACTTGAACCCATTCTTTCACCCGTAGATACCTACCGACCTTGGTTTCTAGCCATGATTACGAGTATGCTAGATCGAGGATGACTTGACGACAGAAACGCGCGCCGAAGAGTCAAAGTCTGCACTGCCTCCATAATCGACGCGTTGGCTTGGCTATGCTAGGTATATTCCCATCCTCAACTACACCTCTTGAATCATGATGCCAGAACTTCGGTAACGTTCGACTGAAAGGAATTTAAACAAGTGCGCATACATCAGTACAAGCTCGAGGCGACTCGAACGCGAAGTCTGATCTTTTCCTTCGGAAAAAACTCACCGACTCAGTCTCAGCGTCCTCCCTCATCTTCTCGACCGAAGCAGCGAAAGCCTTCTGTTCCTCGGTCTGTGCACCCCTCATCGTCATCTGTCGTTGCCTCCTCCCACCGTCCTGCAACGCCGCCGCGGCCCGAACGGTGAAGATGGCTTTCCGGAACGTCTTGGCCGGGTCGAACTGACGTCGCAGAGTCGGCAACAGGTTGTGGGTCTGCTGCTGATCCGCTGCTGGGGCGGGTGTCGCATCCGAGATTTGAAGCCACGGATGGGCCAAAGCGTCGGCAGCGGTGATCCTTTTGGCTTGATCGATCGTCAAGCACTTGCCAATGAAGTCGCGGGCTGCGAGAGAAGATCGGAGTGGCGCAGATTTAGCGACCAGCCTTCAACTCAACAGAGACAATCTGGGCCTGACTCACCTGTCTGGCTGACACCCTCCCAATACTCGGTAGGTTCGAAAGCGTAGTCGGCGGCGCAGATGGCCTGAATCTCGTCGACTTGGCTGTCCCGATCGAAAGGTGTGTAGCCGCCTGTATGACAAGATCAAGATCGACAAGCTTCAGCCCCACTCTCTAGTGAGAGGCGATCCGTGGTACTGACACAGCAAGAAATAGGTAATGACCTGTAGGGAATCATTGCCCGGCTGTTAGTCGGATGTCTGACACTGGACGAGCGCGGTGACGTGATGCTTACACCGACAGCCCATAAGTCGACTGGCTTGCCGTGGCCTTGCTTCTTGAAGATCTCGGGCGCCATGTATCCTGAAAGATGTGGGCAAGTGGATTAGCTTTAGCCCCCGGATTTCCTTTGTGAGACGGCGAGTCCCACCTGGTGTACCACAGGTCGTCGTCAAAGCGCTGAAAGTACCCTCATCGACAATCTTGGACAACCCAAAGTCGGCGATGAGCAGATCCGAATCGTCATCCTTGGTTCGGAACAGCAAGTTCTCGGGTTTGAGATCTATCACCGCACGCAAGGTATGCAACTATCAGCGCGACGTCTCTCAAAGGGTGGGACACTGCGTGCGGCCCACCTCGATGCACAATACCATGGCCGTGCAAGTAGGCGACGGCCGAGACGACGGTCTGGACGAGTTTGGCCGCGTCGTGTTCGTGGAAGTATTGCTTGGCGCAGATACGGTCAAACAGCTCGCCACCCTGGCAAAGATCGGTTACGAGATAGACTGGTGCAGTGAAGAAGACCGTTTCGATGAGATCGTGCCGTTCAAACTGGGGCGGAGATACTGACGACGGGGGAACTGACGATTGTTTTGCGTTTCAAAGTAGTCTGTGCGAGGTAGTTCACGTCAGAGTGAGTTTGACGAATTCATTCACCTGAGTTCGAGCAAGAGCAATCGTACCCCACAGTGTGACGATGTTCTTGTGACCCTGAGAGATGGTCTTGAGGACCGCGATTTCGTTTCGGATCTGCATTCGCCAAAAGGCTCGACAAGGTCAGTTCTAGCACGGAATGGTACCGGATGCAACGATCAAAGACATTCGACTTGCCATGTGTTCCCTCCCCTCCATCAACCTCTTGTTGATGACCTGATGCGGCCGGTGTCAAGTCGCTCGGGTCAGCGACGAGATTCACCCCCACCGCACCTAAATGAGATACCTCTTCCCAAGAGCGGCCGATCGACAGCAAGCGAAGCGTTGAAGGATGGGCGTACTTTGCACGCATAGTACTGTCCGGTCTTGATGTGTACGGCTTCCTTGACTACGGCGTAGGTCCCCTGACCCAGAGTCTATGGAGGCGGTGAGTCGATGCCCGGGGGGTCAGATGTACGCCCAACAGATGGGGTAAGGCCAGGTGCGGAGGGTGGAGGGCACATCAGGGAAGAAAGGGTCAATGCCAGGTGAGCTAGCGTCGACCACACGGGGAGCACAGCCCAAGCTGGAGGAGGAACTTACGCGACCCGTCTTGTACTGCGATGCATGGGGAATAAGCGACGGCCGGTCAGCATTCAGCATTTACAGCATTCAGTGCAACCGAGCGGCACGTCCAGTGTCGAGTGGTGCAGGCGGCGGCAGAGCGCTGCCAGCACGAGGTTGTGACTACTGACCTGACAAGGAACGGTTGCCATGATAATGGCGACGTGTAGACGATATGTGTGAAGCTGCAGACGGCTGTCCGGTGACCGTATCCTGCAGGGTCAGACGAGGTGATCGATCTTCGAGTGGTTGTTCCAGGCGTGCAGGTCAACGCCAAGCGCCTCCAAGCGCCCGCCGCCTCGCTGGACCTAATGAGGCAATGACGACAGTTCGAAGTCGGGGGTGGGTTACGATTACGAAAGCGATTACGAGTGCGCGTCCGCTGTGATTGATCGACGGGCTCGGGGGTAATGCGCAATTCTGCTCGGTTTGGAGTGCTCATTTGACGCGGCACGTGCTCGCCGTGCTGCGCCAGTTACTGCTTGGGAATACTGTTTCAGGCGACTTTACACTTTGCGCCTTTGTCGCGAGCTTGGCCTCGACCTCGACCCGTCGGCCGTAGACACCGCGGAACCCTACTCGTCAACCTCCTGCAGCCGCCCACCTATACATCCCTGACCGACTAGGCGAGCACGTACCTCCCACCGACCCTTGATGCGAGGCGTGATTCCGTTCGTCGTGCTCATCTGGGCTTCGCTCAGTCGGGCATTGACGATCGATCCTTTCTCCGCGGTCGACGTGAAGAAGGATAAGCTCGAGCTCGAACTCGCCTTGCACGACACTCGCCACAGACCAACGTTCCCAAACAGGATTCTGTTGATCAGGCATGGCGAGAAGCCGGACCACAACAAGGAAGGGCTCAGTGAAAAGGGCCGACGTCGAGCTCAGTGCCTGCGAAAGGTACGTTCGTTCGTTCGGAGCCAGCCAGCTCTGGAGAGCAGCTGCCGAGTCGTGCATCAGCCTCACACGACGTAAAACGTGTCCTCGACGCGCCTCGAGCGTCCACCACACCAGTCACAGTCTCCACTGGCACCATGACCAGTCCATCCCAAGCGATGAATCCACCATACTGATCAAATCGCCTCCCCGGTTTTTTGAAATCTCGGCGCACAATTGACGAACGTGCCATGCATGCCCCGGCTCTCCGGTTGGTCAACATGTCGCCGTGATCGCGAACTCGCTCACCATTCCCACTCGGCAACTCCCCCGAACCGAAACAGGTCTTTGGCAGGCGCTCGTCGTACAATATTGGTCTCATCATTGCTCAGTCGTACAATCCATACACGGGCACTCGCAAGCGGCCTTACGATACCGTCCTACCCGTGGCCAAGGATCTCCGCTTGCCCGTCATCACCGATTGGTACGTCCAACCACCTCATAACTCTGATTCCGTATGCTCCTTCGTCCGCTGTGGCGCTGACGTTGAGAGTCCGATGCCCCCAAACAGTCAACGAGATGACCCGGATTGCGTCGTCAATATTGTTCGACAATTCGCCAAGCACAGCAGGCAGGATGTTCTCATTTGCTGGGTCGGTCATGCTTTTGATCTCCTGCTGGACCAGCGATCAGTTGAATCTGATGTCGTGCACCCCAATTACAGAAACACTCTTTCTTGCGCGATCTTGCTGAAGCTTTTGGATCTCAAGCCCGCCTCGAATACCCCGACAATCGGTTGGTCTCCTCTTTCCCAGCTATCCCCGATGCCAGCGGTGCATATGTTGACACCTCTGCCATGCTGCGATCGCTCGCCATATGAACAGATTCGACATCATGTGGATCGTCAAGCACCGCAAGATCGTCTCGAAAAGATCGGAAAAGTGCTGTGGCCTCGACGTGACCCACCGCAACGACCCCGATCTCGCCATTGAGGACGAGCACCTGAGGAACGACACAGGGAGAGATATGGACGAGGGAACCAACGACGAAGACGACTTTGAATCCATGCGATCGTCCTTGCTGTCGATGGTGGATCACGACGAGGCCCAGCAAATTCCATTCGACGACATCGACGAAGCGACCTATCCGGCTTTCGAAGCATAGCTCCCACATGTCCCGGCTCAGGAGCTTTCCGACTCGACTTTTTCATCCGCACCGCAGTCCAAAGTATAGCATCGATCGTTTTCCCCGACCTCGCATCATTTCTCGCGCATCGCTCTTTCCGGCCCGTCGTTCTTCGAATCGCTTGGTACCTTTCGTTCCAATTGTGCCCATATTTTCAGATTTTGTTTGCGCATAAGTTCCAGGCAGTGGCCGCTCGCCACACCAGTGGCAGCCCCGCATTTCATAGTGATCAGTAGCGATTCCCAGGAAGCTATCCTAGTACCTGCATTGCAGATTATCGTCAGTGGTCTTGTATCTTCTTATACTGATGGCTACCTCTAGCTGAAAGGTGGCACTGCGCAGTGCGAGCGAAAGAGCGAGGCCATCTGATCACGTGGGTACGAGAGTGCGGGACCGCGGGTGGAGACTCGCTCGGGGCGCCTGCAACCGGAGCGATGACGTCGGTCGAAGGTTGAGCGAGGCAACTCGTCGGAGTTTGGGTACTTCCTCCCTTACTTCTCCCCATCCACCCGTGCTTCCTACGCTCGATTCCCCGAGACCGAGGTCAAACCACAAGCCACATCACCCCCCCCCAATCCACCCTCCTCCAAAAGACATGCCTTCCCTCACTCACGCCGTCGGCGATTTCTTCAACTCGATCTTCTCCTTCTTCAAAGGCATCATCAACTCCATACTCGCCTTGGTGCAACACCTCCTCCACTTGATCGTCTCGATCGTCGAGCAGGTCGCTGGACTGGCCAAGGATGTTGTGTCCTTCTTGATGCGTGAGTTCTTCTTCTTCCTGCCACTGCTCTCTCTCCCTCTGGAGGAAAGGGATGGCGATAGGGGAAAGCGGAGCGATGACGTACATCCGAAGACTGCGCTTTACACTTCTGATGTACTTGGCACCAACAATTCGTACAATCCCAATCCTTCTCTTCCATCAGACAACGCCGTCATCATCGGAGTCCTCTTCGGTAAGTTGGGCCAGTGGCCCGATCACAGAGTCAGGTCCATTCGACGTGAGCTCATCATTGTCACGTTGCCTCTCGTCACAGCCGCATTCGTCGCGTACTCGCTCTTCGCCGGCAACAAAGCTGGAACCGCCGCCCCCAACAAGAAGCGAGTTTGATATCACGGTCCGGAAGGCTGTGGCAACTGGGAGAAACGGCAAGGTAGAACTTGGCGAGACTTTTGTGAACCGACTTGCCATTTTGCCACTCTCGATACATCTACTTGTACATTGAACTTATCCCGAATGTCGTGAAATAAGATGCGTGTAATTCTTGTGGATGTGGGTATGGATTGCTTTACAGATTCCGCTACTTGCGCTACTCGGACACGTCCCTCTTCTTTGCATTCCTCCCTCCGACACCCATGTACCCTGTACTCAACCTGGGAGCCTTAACCGGGCCCGTCGAAGTCGTTGCTTTGGCAGCCCTGACAATGCTTTGCTCATGCACCGTGATGGGATCAATTTCGATCGTCCCCAAGCTCGGACCAGGACCAGCAGTACCCGAATTCGTACCGACGTCGCCGTGCAATCTTCCCAGACCGATGACGCCCGTATAAGCGCCCAACGTCTCGTTCCATGAGAACACGGGTTTCAATTGGTCGGCTTGATTGGGTTTGCTCCACGACAGGAGTTGGGTCAGGACGTCGTAGGCGTATTTGTTGGCGTAAGGGGTCATCGTTCGTGGATCGCGGTATTTGGCCGGTAGGCCTGTGATGGGGCAAACTTTGGGGCGACGATCTGGGCCGACAACGCGTGAAGACATCAGCTCGAGGAAAAGAGGGGAGAAAAAAAGGTTCTCATGAAGCAAACAACTGACTAGATTCGAGCGTAACCGATTTGGCCGTGTCCCAATCGCAGTGATCGCCAAACAGGGCTTCCATCTCGTCCCCAGCCGTCGCTCCAATGAACTCGTCAAAGATGAGGTAGTTTCGAGCATGGAAGGGAGCGGACGCGATGGGGTTCGGATTCTCTGTGGTTGTCGAAGTCAATGCTGCCTCGCGAGCTGCCGAAGGAGTCGAGACGCCTCCGTTCGCTCCCGTCACGGTCGGCACGGCCGGTGGATCGAGCGCTTCGTGCTTTGCCTCCGATGACGCCTCGGGCCCGTCCTTTTCCTCTGTTGCGGGAGGAGCGTCTGCCTTCGTGTCGCCGATATCTGCGGGCTTGGCCCCTTTACCCGGCGAGAGTATCTGCCGGGTCTTGTCCATTGTCGTCCCCTCTTTCTCCGCCGCCTCTTGCGCGGCCTTCAACCCGTCCTGTTCCCCAGGCTTCCATCCCGCTTTCCCAGCCTCACCCAGGACCTCAATCAACCTCCTCCTCCCGCTTTCTCCGGATCGTGCAGTCGTTGCCCCTCCATCGATCGCTCGTCCTCTACCCTTCCGCTTCCCCGGTGAATTGGGCGTGGGCGGTTCGGGCCCACCCTCGCGTCGACTCAGCTCGATCAGCTTGGGCCCGATAATCTCGTAGCGTTGTCCAATCACACGTTCGGCTGCCCGTCGGTCTTCTTCAGCGGCGTAGAAGGCGAGGAGGGAGGCTCGGTTGACCTCTTCGGTTTCGAGCGCTTCGGCGATCAGGTCGGCTTGGGTCAGGTTGTGTTGGGTCTTTTTGGACGGCTTGGGCAGGGTGGCCTGCGGAATCGTAGTACAGATCATAGATGAGTATAGTTCAAACATGACTGAGGATTTGACCAGCCCAGACGGACCCTTCTTTGCTCGGATTCCTTCAATCTCCCCTCGACGCTCTCCTTGAAAGCGACGGCCGATCGCCTCGAGCTCTCGCGTTGAGGGATGAGGAAAGCCGGGTCGATTCCATCGGGCCAGCCCCGCCGGCGTTTTTTCCTGTTCGAGAGGTCAGGCGTCGAAGCTCCTTCCCCAGGAGTCGATGTTCCATCCCCATCCCCATCGAGCGTCGAAGCCGAGGTCGAAGCGACGGCGGAGGCCTTTTGTTGGTATTTGGTCTGTCGAGCAAATGCGGGCGCAAAGGGCGTGTAGGCTTTTTTGGCCTTCTTCTTGTTGCCCTTTGCTGCAGCCTGAGTGATGGAATGAGAATGATCAGCGACCATCCAGCCGTGGCGAGGACTGCAGGCGGTCATACTTTGGCCTCGCGTTGCAGTTGCCGTTCGCCCGCTTCTTCGTCGTCTTCTTGGTTTGCATCCGAGTCGGTCGAGCCGAAATCCGAGTCAAACACATCCTCTTCATCTGTACCCCAAGATCACCCACCATCAGTGCTCTGTGATGACTGCACCTCGCATCGGAGACAGCTTCGAGGAAGGTGACGGACCGTTTGCCTCGAACTCGATGTCGTTCTCCTCCTCCTTGAACATCTCTTCGACCTCAGCCTGTGCCTCATCCTCCAGCAGAGCAGCCATCCGATTACCGGCATTCGCACGCCGTTCTCGCGTCGCTAGCAAAGGTATGATCGGTTCGCCGTCGCTCGAATCTGAATCGTCCTCATCATCGTCGTCGTTATCATCCGATCCGTCTCCTGCCCCAGATTCGGCGACAGCATCATCGACTTGCATCTTGTCACCGCCCTGTTCTTCTGCCTCTGGTATCGGTTGTGGTGGCGGTGATGACGAGGCGGCCTTCTTGCCCTTGGAGACGCGACGACGAGGTGCCATATCGCTCGTGAACCGTCTAGCTGAGAGCGGAGCTGGAGCAGAGCGACGACGACTGTGCGAATTCGCCTTGTCGCGTCAACAGTCAGTGCAGGCGGAAGTCGGGCCTCCGGTCAGGCACAACTCAGTTAGGCAGTCCGGCTCTTCCTCTCCGAACAGGACATGATCCATGAACGGGACGAAAGACCTGACACCATCCATCTACAAAAATAAGATCGAATCACCGTCTTTCCTACAATGTTTCGAAAATGACCCTAGCCCTGCATCGAGCCGTTAGAATCGCGGAGCGTTCAACAGCCTGTGGTACCCACCCAGTAAAATGAATCCCTGAGATCTCATGGAGGAATTTTCTACGGAATTTGTTAGGAACGGGTGCGCATACACAGTGGCAGGTAGGTACCTAGGTACTAAGCAGTAGTAGAATGTAGACGTGGTTGCCGACCACTGCCAAATCCGCCGGTAGGCTCCTCGGGTGCTCCCACAAAGCTTGGTCGTGGCCTCCGCTGCTGCACTGGGGCCACCGGGAGTGGCTGCTGCCGGAGCCGGGCCTCCTGAGGTGCATACCCCAGACCGCTTCAACTCTCCACACACACAAAAAAAACCGCTCGCACCGAGCTCAAAAGACGTAGATCGCTTTACGAGACGGTAGCGCAAGCGTCAAATGTGATGGAAATGAACGTTTGGGCAGTCTGGGTCGGAAGATGGCCTATAGGATGCTACGCGATCAGCTTCAAGTTGGTGCGTCCAACGGTGATGCTCCTGAAGAAGGGTTGGGAGTCGTGCAAAAGTAGATCGCTGAAAATACTGTAGGGCAAGAACGAACGAGGAGTACATTGTGCAACTAGCCGAGCGTCATCAGATCACTAGTACTTACCCCGAGCGCAATATTGAATTGAGCGTGGTACTCTCACCGCTGAAGCCGAACAGACATGCTTGCCCTCCTCCCGTCCAGACATCCGTCCGCCGTACATACCTCCGCACGCCCCTCGCCGCCTTTCACCTGCCTTAGCGAACCCTTGCCACCATGTCGGCCCCCATCGAGAACCCTTTCCCCATCCCTCCTCCTGCGAGCTTTGACGTGTCGCGTCAGCCGCATGGCATCGTGAGTTCCGTGAACGTGATGTGGTTCGGCCAACCCGGGAACGTCCAGCGCGGGTTCCTCGGCGTGCAACCCCAGTGTCCACCCGACCCCCACCTCGCCCCCCAGTCGGGACTGCACTCCTCTCTGCCTTCCATCATCTCCCTCCATTATACATCGGACTGATTGTTGTACGACTTGATTCCCATCGATAGCCCGTTCCCGGATCGGCCAAGCCTGGCGCGACGCCGATCTACATCAACGCGCAGTTCCCCCATTTGCCGAGCCCGGCCAGCGACTCGAGGTTCCCTCGAACCGCCAAGGAGTGCTTCGACATTGGCCTCGCGAGCGGACCCAACGAACCTTGCTTGGGTCGACGTCCCTGGGAGAACGGCGACTGGGCCAAATACTACGTCTGGGAGACCTACGCCCGCGTCGACCAGCGCCGAACCGAGGTCGGTAGTGGCTTGGTCGCCCTCCAACGCCAAGGCAAATTCGGCGATGGCGTATCCGCCAAGGGCTACTCGGTCGGCATCTGGTCGCCCAACCGTCCTGGTATGTAGCCGAGCTTAGTTTGTCTCTCTCCTCTTTCTTTCCCTCTGGCTCTCGGGTCATGATCGAGCGCGGGTCGGGACGCGTACAGGTCAACTGACTCGAATGACCCTCCTTCGAATCGATGCTCCACATGTGAAACCGGACGCTCACTGGCCGCTAAATTCAATTCGGGGTCCGCGCTCGGCTCAGAGTGGCAATGGGCTTCACAGGCGTGCTCGGCCTATTCGCTCGTCTCGGTCAGTCTGTACGAGACGCTCGGTCCTTCCGTAGTCGAGTACTGCATCAACCATGCCGAAGTGCGCGTGGTCGTAGCGGCTTCGGATCACATCCCGGCCTTGCTCCAACTCGGCACCAACGCATGCCCCGGCCTCAAGGCCATCATCAGCATGGACACTTGGTCCGATATCACGCCTTCGCGCCCAGGTGCATCGAGCAAGGTCGCTCTCAAGGCATGGGGTGAACAGCTCGGCATCACCGTGCTCGACATTGAGGAGTTGCAAGCACTCGGACGCGCCAACCTCGTTCCCTTCAACCCTCCCGCTCCCGAGGACATGGCCTCAATTTGCTACACTTCCGGTCAGTTCGCGCTCCGCCTTTGGAAAGCTATTAAGGTTGCGCTCGATCATGGGTTCCGTCTTGCTGACCTTCGCTCGTTCTCTCGTTCCATCGCAGGCACGACCGGTAACCCCAAGGGTGCCATTTTGTTGCACTCGTCGCTCGCCTCGGCCGCAGTCGCCAACTTGCACGGATCGAGGTTCCGCGCCAGTGGCACCTTCATTTCCTACTTGCCCCTATCTCACATCTACGAACGATTCTGCGAGGACGTCGCGCTTGCCGCGGGCTCGTCGATCGGCTACCACTGCGGCGACAACCTCCGTCTCCTTGAAGATCTCGCCGTTCTCAAACCCACGTTCCTCGTATCGGTTCCTCGTGTGCTCAACAGGGTTTACCAGGCGATCAAGGCCTCGACCGTCGATGCGCCTGGGTTCAAGGGTAAGATGTGTCGCAAGGCCTTCGCCGATAAGCTCTACAACCTCAAGCACCACGGCACGTACGAGCACGGTGAGTTCGGATTGCTTTGCTCTGTCTTGATCCCGCGCCATTCTGAGCCCGTCTTCCTCGCAATCCTCCAGCTTTCTGGGATCGCATCATCTTCAAAAAGGTTAAGATGGCCCTTGGTGGCTCGGTCGAAGTGATTGGTACCGGTTCAGCACCCATCAACTCGGATGTGCTTTCGTTCCTCAAGGTGGCTCTCTGCTGCGAAGTGTCCGAAGGGTACGGCCAAACCGAGAACTGCGGAACGGCGGTCAAGTGCCTCGATGGTGACAACGCCCCCGACGGCACCGTCGGTCCCCCTCAACCAGGAGTCGAGGTCAAGTTGATCGACGTCCCCGACATGGCCTACTACAGCACGGACCGACCTTTCCCGCGCGGCGAGATCCTGACCCGTGGTCAAATGGTCATCCCGGGCTACCTCAAGGACGAAGCCAAGTCCAAGGAGGCCGTCGATTCGGAAGGGTGGTTGCACAGCGGTGACATTGGCTTGATCGACGAACTCGGTCGCATCAAGATCATCGACCGCATCAAGAACTTGGTCAAGTTGTCGCAGGGCGAATACGTCGCCGTCGAAAAAGTCGAGAACGTGTACATGTTGTGCCCGCTCGTGTTGCAGATCTACGTCCATGCCGATTCGCTTCAGGATCATGTCGTCGGTCTCGTCATCCCCGATCCGGAACCTTTCGCCGCTCTCGCGACCAAGGTCACGGGTGAGAAGGTGCTCGCGACCGATGGCGTGGCCATGGAGAAGGCGTCCAAGGATGCTCGAGTTCTTAAAGCCGTTGCGGCCTTGTTGGAACCTTATGCCAAGCAGGCCCGCTTGCTCAAGTACGAGGCGGTCGGCGAAGATATTGCTATATCTTTGACCCCTTTTAGTCAGTCCCCTCCCCCCATTCGTGTACTTCCACCCTGACACCGTGAAGAAGCAATACTGACCAGTGCGATTTTCATTTGCGGCGCTTTTCAACAGCTATGGAAACCGATACTATGACCCCGACGTTCAAGACCAAGCGCCCTCAAGTATACAAGTTGCACAAGGAGGTCTTGGACTCTCTTTACGGTCGACGAGCGACCAAAGTCGCCAAGCTCTAAGCTTAAACATGATGTGTGATCTTCCCATGACTTCGACACTGTAGCGAGGTCTAGGGTTTTCTGAGAGAGTGTACGATCCAAAGCGTCCAATAATAACCGCTTGTCTCGTGTCTGAACTTCACTGTGAATTGATTGCAATGCATAATGTTTGGTTTTCTTCATGACGGGGCGTAACACCACCTCCTCGTCCTAGCTGCGCCTAATGTTTGGCGTTCGGCATCTCTGCTATTTTAGGCGCTCTTCGCGAGCTCCTCCTCGACCGTCTCCTCCGCAACCACCAGCAACGAGCTCTTCTCATCCTCATCCTCAATCAAAGCCACCGCGTAGACGGTCTCGATCCTTTCCCTTCGCTCTCGGAGTTCCTCAATCGTCCATGCCGACGCCGCGGACGAGATGGCGGCTTTGATCCCTTCGAACGCACCGACGTAGAACGCCGCTTCAGCGTGCAGAGGCAGAACGTCCCAAAGCAACGTCGCCGTTTGAGGCGCCACGAGCAGGAATGCCACCAGCGCGAGTCGCAGCGGAGCAGTCGAAGGGAGGATCGAAACGAAGGGGATCGTCAAAAGCGAGAGGAACAAGGAGTGAACGATGTGCCGCGGCATCGACAAGGGCTCGAGATAGTGACGAAGGGATGGGATCGGGATCGTAGGGGTTTCGAGCATCTGCAATGGCGTCAGGGTATCGCTCAAAAGGGCCGAGGGCACGCTCCTTTCGAATGTTCGTGCCTTGATGAACTGCTGCGCGCCAAGTCGCTCGACGGCGTAGCCGAGGAAGGCACATACAAAGGTCGAGAGACCGATGGAGAGCAGGATGTTGATGATGAGTTCGGGATGACGCTCGAGGCGCATCAACGCGGTCGAGGTGGGGCGAGACTCGACCGAGTGCGGGAGCAGGATCGGAAGAAGTGAAAAGGCGGTTATGAGCGAGACTAGGTCGATTAAAAAGAGGGTGGAGACCGTCTCGGTGCTGGGATGGCGGAGATTCGAGCTTCTGTCAGTTCAGTTTGTTGGTCTTTTTGTGAGAATTCAGTTCTTGTGTCACTCACGACAGGAGGAAGTAGGCTCGCTCAAAGACGAGGAGGCCGATTCTCGAGACGGAGCCAATGATCGCTCCAAAGAGTGCTGTAGAGGGACCGCCACAAAGTATGAGCCTTCAAAAGTTTGTCCCAACCCATTCAACCACTGCGACTCATGAACTCACCCCCATCCCTCTTGGCCAAGCCATCCACCCTGGACCAAAGATAGCCACCGAGCGCGAGATCGTAAGCGCGAACGAGCAAGATGTAGCCCCATCTGACATCATCGCGTTCGACAGGTGCGAGATTGTTGGCGAGATAATCCCCAAAGACGCTGTGGGCGCATGGAAGTCCGGTACAGCGTGAAGCTTGTTAGTCAGTTTCAATTCTTGTCGCTGTTCGACCTAAGGTCTGCAGAGCTCGGCGCGCTTTGGCACTCACAGAGGGTGGAAACACGCCATCCTGACCACAGTAGCAAGTGTGAAGGCAGCAAAATACCACGCCATGAATCTCCTACGCGAGCCTTGGACCCCAGCCACGACCTCAAGCACGGTCGGTGGGCCCGTAGGCGTCGATTCCGATGACGACGACGACGGTGCGACGTCATCGGAAGCCTCCGCCGCGGCTCCCGGAGTCAACGTCGACTTTGAAGCGAGAGTCGGGGCCACCGCTTTCGTAGGCGAGGACATGACGGAGGAGGAAGAGTCCGGGTAGATATCGGATAGAGAGGACATCTTTTGGGTGGGAGGAGTCGAGATAAGGCGTTGGCTGAGAGGAGCCAAAGAAGGAGAGAGGAGGTCAAAGCTTGTTAGCTTACTGCGCGAAACAAGACCGGTCGATGCGCTCGGGCCGCTTCTTCGATCTTGCCGAGTCTGACGTCTGACAGCGAGGCAGGGAAGCAGCGCTGAGACGGTGCACACGTGGAAAGCATTGATGACTCGTATTATGCTATGTGTATGCTATGCAAAAGTGATGTAACGAGGGAGGGGGAACGAACGAAGTTGTACGACGCAAAACAGGTGATACGAAAAGGAGCAACGATGAAAGAAGAAAAAGCGAGACGAGAAGGGTCGCACGCCACGCCCAAGTTGACGACGGTCTAGTGAATGATTAGCTAGCTAGAGGAATAACAGACAGAGAGACAAGCATGCGAATGCTTTGGCAGCAAGGAAAAGAGTAGAGCAAGGCCGTCGGAACGACGCAAAGATAAAAAGAGGATGCGTGTGTCAATGGATGTCTCCACGCCGCGTTCACGTGAGTCAAGCGCGTTGCCACGGCCAGCCCTTGTTCGCACCCTTGGGGCTCGCGGGAGGGGATGGAGGCGGAGCGACATCGAACGCACTCTCAAACGAGGTGTAGGTGTGCAGAGGTGGTCGCTTGAGCAGCACCTTGGACCCATTGTCCGAGGTCGTCAGCGGCGAGCCAGCATCGGACTCGTGACGTGAACACTTCTCCTCCCCTGTCCTGGACTGAGCATTCCTGCTCGAACCGGACACCGACGACGACCTGCTCATTTGACCGGACGCGACCACTCGGCCTCCGTCCCCAAAGGTGTCGAGGCCCGACAAGGGGAACAAACCCAGGTTTCCGCAAAATGTGGCCTGGTGGGGTGGTGACGACACGGGGATCGCCGAAGCACAACGGCGCAGTTCGTCAATAGCTCGCATACCCTCCGAGTCGCTGGCAGGTGGTGGAGCGGTATGGTTACGCGTCGTCGATAGTCGTCCGGAAGGGTGCAGAGGAACGAGACCAGCATATGTCGGCGAGCGGGGAGACGGTGGCGAGGCACCGGCCATGACGGCAAAGGCCGGATCGGTCGGTGGCACATCGGGGATCGAAAGAGGGGCCGTGCAGTCGTAGACGAAGAAGTCGCTGCCAAAGTCGTGGTCGTGTTCTCGATCCCGGTCGCCGTGTTCACTGCTCGCTACGCTGCGTCCACACTGCAGATCGGCGAGCACCTCGACCGCGACAAGATTGGTCGACAGTTCGACTTGACCCTCGGCCAGGACCGAGCTCGTAAGGGGCATTGGCGTCGAGGGCCCATGCGACAACGTGGCACCCCTTGGGGCGGGGCAAGATGACGATGAGGCCGAGCGTTGAGGTTCGTGCACGATCGAGTGCGAGAACTGCGGTGAAATCGAGCGAGAGCTAACAGGAGACCCGTACGACGACAGTGACGGCGAGGGCGACGGCGACGGGGGTGCAATCGAAGACTCGGAGCCACTCTTCGTAACCCTCGGACTTCTCGGGCGCGACCGAGGGCGTTGGATGGAACCACACGATCGCGACGCTGGCTGTCGCTTTGGACCCTTATGATTAGCGGCTGTACGCTCCGGCGCGGACCCGTCGAGAGCGGGTGCCGCTCGGGGCAACATGGAGGCTTTGATTGTCGAAGCCGAGCTCGGAGAAGAGAGCGAGAGAGTGCGAGACCCGTTCGTGTCGGGACTCTTGCCATCGAAGCTCACGTCAAACCTGCTGCCGGCGATTGATTTGGGTGGAGGAATGGCGATGGGTTTTCGGTTCAACTGGGGCTGCCTAGCGAGCGCGCTGTCGCTACTTTCATGCTCGAGAGCGGGTGCCCCTCCTCGTCGTTTCCTACGCTGAACGGATCCGTCCGAGGTGAGGGCTTGCTGGACGCAAACGTCGGTGCTCGCGGTCGGAGTTCCCCCACCGAGACTGGACCGACGTCGCCGAGTCATGGGGCTCGTCGGTCCGGCAAGCTGCGGGGTCGATGGCATGGGTGTCGTGGATATGATATCGAAAGTTTATGATGTCGATAGAGACGGTCCTGTGGTGAATGCAGAAGAATTCGATCTCATTACCTGCCTATCACTCTGTCCAGCGACGAGTCGGATCTCGGATCGACGCTCGGATTGTTCGTCGTCGATGAGGGGTCGAGTCGAGGTGCGATCGCCCCAATGCGAAGCCGAGCCCGTTCGAGGGATCTAGCGAGAGCTACCAGCGACCGTAGGTTCAGTCAAAGACGATACCTAACTGACAGATTAGGTTGACATGATCAGTTGGGATCGCTCAAGACCGAGCACCTCCAACAATGGCGTGGTCAGAGGAGGATCGACTAACCTTCACACGTCCGGTTGCTGCAAGCCCTCCACGAGTGCCAAGCTGAGCGACTCGTGTCGGTGTGTACGGCGATCAAGTCACTCCAAAACGCGACCTACGGACCGGAGAACGTGTAGTATGGTTTGGAGACACCTCCCGTCGAATTTACAAGCACGCACAGACGGAGTCAGCGCCCACAAGCTCGCGAGGAGAGTGGTGTCAAGTGGGTCCAGAGCCACAGCCACAGCCACGCTCACGCTCGACGTGGCTCGCCCACCCAGAGGCGCCCAAGTTGCAGCCATGCAGCCGGCAGCCCTGAACGCCCCAGCGCTGATCTCTACAAACCCCCCTCATAGCTTGTAACGAACTGCTCCGACTTCCGAGTTCACCTAAAAAATGGCCGGAAATACCAACGAGAAACCTCTCAGTCGGCACTACTAGTAAATGCATAGTATCTTGCGGCGCATCCATAGGAGTTTTCTTTCTTTTCGTTTTCGGAAAATAGAAAACCCTCAGACGCGAGCTGTCGTCGCGCCACGTGTGAAAAGCCCGGATTCAACGAACCAAACCCCTTCGATTTCGCTGGAGAAAGGGAACAAAGGCACGGTGGCTAAAGCCCTTACCTAGGTACCTACAATTTTTCACCTTGTTTAGGCTCTTTGTGGGTGTGCCACTGTAATCTAGTTTCTACACTTACGACTCACAAAGGGCCTCGTCGCAGGCTCGTTCAGGAACGCCGGTTCCTAATTAAAGGGGCTAGGAACAGGTGGGTTGCGCGGGCCAGTGCCCGAGCACGTGAAAGCGACTCAACTATCTACCTTCCTACCTACCGACCGACCTACCTACGAGGTGACTGGGTACTCAACGATGATGCAAGTCCATGCCAACTTCTAGGCGTTTCGAGTTACATCGTCATGAAGCGGTTCGCGCCTACTACACTCACCCCGTTGTGCCCCACGCTCCGATCTAGCGGCCGCGAGCTCGGCTTTGAGCTTTCCTCTCAATGCTTTTGAAAGCTGTCATCGTTCGGGGTATCTCTCTCTCTTTTTCAATACCCTTCAGATATCGACATCTATTGTGAAGGATATGGTGACTGGCTCGTAGACGGCGTTTTGAGGAGCTCAAGGAGAAACGAGCTTTGGGTATAAGAAGTTCCTCTCCAAAGAAAGAAGCGGTCTCGGACGAGAGATGTGGGATCGTCAACATCAAAATTCCAACATTCAATAATAAGCGTAGTGCTGGTGCTAAATATATAAATACACAGAGAACATGCACAGATGACGAGATACCTAGAAGACCCCAAGAATAAGAAGACAAGAAAGGCGCGGGCCTCTAGCTCCGCCCGAAAGCTCAGCCAGTTCAGACGGTGTGCTTCTCCGAAGACGACTCGAATCGCTCGTCCGAGCCCTGATCTTCGTCCTGGTGGATGTAAGCGGGCGTGTCCTTGCTGGAGACCTCGTGCTCGCGTTGCAGCTCGGACATGACCTTTTGGTTCGCGGTCCAGGGGCTGAGCTGCCACAGCCGATCCATCACCTCGAGGGGGACGTGCTTGGTGTAGAATTCAACATCCAACGTGCTTATGGAAAGACACCCGGGGAAGCTTCTTGAATGCCACCCACACGATCAAAATTCGAGACAAGAATGTGCTTGGAGATACCGTAGTTGATCCAGAAGCCGACGAGACCACCGATTTGCCATCCGCACTCGTACATGCCGACGAGTTGACCACGGATCGCAGGTGGAGCAATCTCGGAGATGTATAAGGGCGTCAAGTTGGATGCGGCACCGATACCGAAACCAGCGACGATGCGACCAGCGTAGATGGGACCAAGGCCGCGTGCGGCATCGGCGGCGAGCATGACACCGGCACCCAGGCAGAAGACGAGAGCCGAGAGCAGCAATCCCTATTTTCGCCCGAGGAGAACACCTGTTGATCAAGGAGCCATAAGTTGCGATCGTCAGTTCACAGGATTTTTCGTAACTGGCGCGTCTGAGCCAGAGCGAAAACTTCTACTGACCAGCGGGGTAACCGAACAAGGCACCGAAGAAGCAACCACCTTGATATGTCGAGACAACTGAAGTGTACGATGAGGCAGGTACCTAGTTAGCAACGCAGACCGAAGGCGCAATAAAGTTGTGATCACCCAGTCCGACTCACTGTTGGCCGAGATGGTAGCAAAGCGGGCCGCCGAGGTGGTGCCTCCTTGCGTGGGGGCCAAGAGTCCGAATTCCCTCTTGAAAGCCACGGTGGCGATCGATGTACCGATGAAAGCCGAGTCATAACCGATCATCTGTTGCGAACGACAGGGGACCAGAGGGTCAGCAAAGTGGCACGTCTTGGGCTATGGCTATAGAGACCGCGGTCCGACAAGTCAAGTCGACTTTGGATCTAGACCTTGCTCGCCGAAAAAAAACGGCGGTTGTGCCGCGAACAGCTTGTTACAAAAGACTCACGATGGCAGCAGTGGCGGCGACAATGGCACATGTGTAGACGCGTCAGTTGTAGACGGCGCCAGGCGTAGGCCTGTCCTCGATCTTGCGGAGACCAACCATGGTTGCTGCTGACGAAGGAGGTGAGGTCGAGAGCCAAATAGGAAAGACGAAGATCGTCGCGAAAAGGGTTGGGAGTAGCCGAGGGTGCCGAAGCTCGAAGAGGGCGAAGACAGAAGGCGACGGTGTAGGAAAAGGACCTGTGAACCTGGTGTGATGGAGAAGAGAGAGAAAGTGTGGGGAGAAGTGAGGAGAAGGAAGCAAAGAGTGTGGAGGGAGAAAAGGTGGGGCAGGCTAAAACGTAGGTGTCGCGCGAGGTGCCCAGTGGGCCTGGATCCATCGAAAGGCGCGTCGAGCGCGGCCGGCCTGTCGGGAAATGGCAAAGGAAGAATGTTCAACGCATGCTGCTCGACACTTTCATCCGGGGCGTCTGGGCCCCCACGTTATTCTGAACCACAATAAAAGGTGTCCCATCTTGGTCCAGGTGCGGGACCGATTCAGAGCGCGTCTAAGAATAACACAGAAGGTCAACTGTTGGACGACACGATTCGCAATCCGACGCGACTCAGGGGTCAGGGGTCCGGAACCCAATCGGTCGACAAGAAGCGCCGATCCATTGCGGAACGCCACCGAAGGTGATCAAGCGAGTTCTTTGGGAACGAGAAAAACTGCAGCTGAAGGATTTGACCAGACTCAAGAAGTGTGCTGCAGATCGAGTCCTCGACTTTGAAATGAGCCTAGCCGCTGCATACGTATCGCACACGAGCACAGAGCAGGAGGATGGTGATGGGCTGATGGCGCATGATGGCGGCGGCGCAGCTCGGGCTCGGAAGACTCTCCGAGGCGAGCCCACATGACACGCGAGCCTGCTCTCAACGTTTTGCCGCGCGCCCGTCGCTTTGGAGCGCTTGAGCGCAGGGTGGTCGGTCACGAGGGGCTCTCCTCGCTTCTCCGCACCACACACCCCAAGACGAGCGGGACGAACAACGACCAATATTCCTACATCACTTACGTTGTGCATCGAAGTAATATCCCCCCCTGCCACGCACGAGCACGACCACGAATCAAGCCCCTACCGCCTACGATGAGTCCTACTCTGGGCATCGCCTCGCTCTCGCTGGGCTCGTTCGAGCACCACACATTGCCGAGTAAGATCGCAGCCGCCGCGCAAGCGGGCTTCCAACACATCGAACTGTTTGACAATGACTGGGCCACGTTCCGGGACTCGTGGTCCGAAGTTCAGGGCCTGCCCAAGTCGACACGCGATGGCGACTCGACGAGTCGATTCGCGGCCGCGGCACTGGCCGACCTCGTGCAATCGTATGGCCTTCGTATCAGCTGCTGGCAACCGTTGCGTAACTTTGAGGGTTTCGTCGACGCCGAGGATCGGCGCAAGTCGAGGGAGTTCGCGCGAGGGATCTTGGAGATCTTGCCCATTCTTGGCACACGGTTACTGCTCTGCTGCACGACCTCGACCCCGGCACCTGCGACGACAGGCGCGCTCGACAAGTGCGCCGAAGATCTTGCCTGGCTGGCCGACGAAGCCGCCAAATGCGACCTGCCCGTTCGAGTCATGTACGAGGGTCTTTCGTTCGCCGCACATCGAAGGAGTTGGAAAAGCGCATGGGAAGTCGTCGAGAAGGCCAACCGACCCAACTTGGGCCTCTGCCTCGACTCATTCAACACCCTTGCACTTGAATGGGCCGACCCTTACTCCTCGACAGGTCGTCTCTCCGTCGACGTCGATGAGAAGCTCCAGGCGAATATGCGCGAATTGGTCGACCGTGTCCCGGGCCACAAAATCTTCTTCTACCAAGTCGCCGATGGTCGCTTCATGTCCCCCCCAATGACACCCCCCACGGACCCTTCAATCCCACCGATCCGACCTTGGTCCCGAGGGAACCGTCTCTTCCCGCTCGAGAACGAGCTCGGCGCCTACCTTCCCGTCTCGACCTTTTCGGATGCCGTCGTTCAAACCGGTTATGATGGACCTTGGTCGCTCGAAGTCTTCAACGATTCGCTTTCAAACGATGATCCCAACGTTCCTATCGAGCATGCGACGAGAGCGATGACGGGCTTGTCCAAGGTTATTGCGGCGGCTTACGCTCGGGACTCGACTTCTGATCGTGAGTGGCCTACGATCTTGCGCATTTGATTTTGATCCGGATTCCTGAACTAATCCCACAACGGATTCTTTGCCGTCCCTTCCAGGTGTCAACCACAAGCTATGAAGCTCATGACTTTCAAGGACCTCAATCTCTTCAGCTGGCCTCCCTTTTCTTCTTTCCTTCAACGCAGTACCTTCTCTTGGGGATGTTTTTATTTATTTATTTCTGTTTTTGTCATTTTCGTTACCGCAGTTCTTAGATAGCAAAATCCAGCATCAGATGCATTTTCGTCTTTTCCACCTCTATCACTTGGTTGTAACAGCAGACACTCTCTCTTCACGTGACCTGATTTTCGAATTTCATACCCGAGCGGCCGGCTCTTCATGCGCAGCAGATTCCTCGTCCGAAACATCTCTCCAGAATCCGTCCTGAATGTGAGGCTCCACAACCAGGCCATTTGCAAAGAAAGGTCCAAATCCCAAGCAGGAAACCCAAAGTAGAACCGGACCCAGCCCCAAAGCCATTCACCTCCTCCCCTTGAACTTCTTCTTGCCTCCCATACTCGGCATCCCCGCCTCCCGCTCATCATCATCCCTATCCCTCTCATCCCCCTTCCCCCCTCGATCCCTCTTCTTCCCTCTCTTCCTCCCATCCCCACTCGCTCCATTCTCCTTCAATTCCCTCGCTGCTTCTCGAGAGGCTTCGCCAACTCGTTCGGCGAGCAGCATCACTTGTTCTTTGCCGCCGCCTCCTAAAGGGAATTCGTCCATCTTTTTCCCCAGAACGCCTGGAGGGGAATGAATGCACATGCTCAGTTCCTACACCTCGAAGCAGGGGACCCGCATGGATGACGAAGAAAGAACTCTACCTTCGATCCTTTGGAACAGTTCGACATCGTACTGGGTGACCAACGAGATGGACTTGCCCGACCTGCCGGCCCTAGCCGTCCTACCAACTCGATGGATATAATCCTTGGAATGCGTCGGCAAATCGAAATTGATCACACAATCGACGGCAGGGATATCCAAGCCACGGGAAGCGACATCCGTAGCGACGAGGATCGACCTCGACCCGGACTTGAACTTGTTCAACGCCCCCAACCGAGCGGATTGCGAGAGTTGGCCGTGCAAAGGTACGGCGGGGAAGGAGAGGAGACGCAGAATGATGGAGAGACGTTGGGCGTCGAGCACGGTGCGGACGAAGATGATGATCGTGTTGCCTGAGAGGGTATGTGCGAGATGGACGAGGTGGAGGTCTTTGTGCTTCATCGGGACGAGCAAGTAGTACTGGAGTAGGGTCGAGACGGTTTGGTATCTATCCATGGAGGAATGGATTGTCAATATACTCGGTGCACCACTCAAAGGCTATCCAAACCCCTCACTTTGATGAGACCTCCAACTTGACGGGGTCGCGCAATGAAGCGCGTTGCAACTTCGCGACTTTGGTCGTCATCGTCGCCGAGAAGAGGTACGTGTGGCGTTTCTCCCTCGGGATCAATTTGAGGATCTTGTCAATGACGGGGCCAAAATCCAAATCCAACAATCGATCGGCTTCGTCCATGACCTGTGAGAGAGCTCATCCGTCAATATATGTGTGAGGACCAGCTTTTCTTCCCGTAAGTCAAGGCCAAACAAAAAAACGCACGAGGTATCTCAACGTTCTCAGCGAGAAGCCTTTGGTGTTCTCGAGATGGTCCTGCAATCTGCCGGGGGTGGCGACGATGATGTGGGGTTTCTTGGCCAGGGCGACCTGTTGCGACATGGTGTCGATGCCACCGACGATGGTGGCGACGCGCACGCCGATGCCGGATCCGAGCGCGAGGAATTGTTCGGCGATTTGGTACGCCAGTTCCCTAAGCCAGATGTGCAGTGCACGAACACGGGATTCATATTTCAACAGGGCACGGTCCTCGTCTTTTTCTTCTTCCACGCTTTGCTCACCTGGTTGGGGCCAACACACAAGCAAACAACCCCTGAGGCTCATCCCACAAGGCCTGCAAAATGGGCAAAGCGAAAGCGGCCGTCTTTCCCGATCCGGTCTGGGCCAGACCAATGATGTCCTTGCCCTGAAGAGCGTAGGGGATGCATTCACGTTGGATCTCGGTTGGAGCGGTAAAGTTGAGGGAGGCGCAGGCGGCACATAAGGGCTCGATGATGCCGAGCTCCGCAAAGGACGGCTTCCGAGTTGACGACGATGAGTTTCCCGCGCTCGTGAGTTGGCCCTCCGCGGTGGCTTTGGTGCTGGCTGATTGAGCAGAGGCCGAGTTTTTGGGGGTCGTAGCTTTGGTAACTACTTGAGGCGATGATTCACGCGACGAAGATGAAGCCGAGCCTGAGGCTGAGCCCGAGTCGCATTCAGAATCGGACATGGTCACTGAGTTGAGACTGAGTTGAGACTGAGTTGAGACTGAGTTGAGACTGAGCGGAGACTGAGCGGAGACTGAGCGGAGACTGAGCGGAGACTGAGCGGAGACTGGGGCTTCGCAGCAGCCGACGACGATGGACGATGCTGGCAATTGGTGGACGACTGGCGTGGCGAAGCGAGACGAGGCGGGTGGCTGGTCACACGTGAGTACAAGAGGTAAGCACTGCTTGCACGTAGGGCCCTCGGCAACGATGCTTTGGGAAGAGTGCTGCTACACGAGAGAGTCGCCGTGTGAGCCGTGTGAGCCTTATGAGGTCCGAGACCGAGCAGCCAGCGCGAGGCGGTCTGTCGACCACCGCAAGCCGGGAGGTCCGAGCTCAATTCGAGCCTCGAGTTGATGCTGCCAAGTCACGCTCAACGGCAACGTCGCTTCCTCGCTCTCTCACTCGCACTCGCAGTGGCACCCTCGGACCTGTTGGACCTGGAGTAGGAGATCACCATGTCATCATCCATCTCGTTCAAGATCCAGGCACCTCCTCGTCCATCCTCCTCTTCAACGGCGCCCTCATCCCACCTGGCCTCGACTTCCCGTTCGAGTCAGCGAGCTCCTCGACGCCAGCAACAGCACCACCACCATGACGACGATGATGATGCCGACGACGACGACGACGAGAGTGATGCTTTCACGCAGCGTGCTTCAAATCGCAAGGGCAAGGATGAACTTGTCACCGCCTTCGACCGCAATGGAGCCACACAGTCCGTACCCTCCCATCTCTGCCCCCACGGACCCAAGCTGACCACCTCCCTACACCCTGATGTCTCTCCAGAAAGAACGCTCGACCGAGCACCTCGTCACCTCTCGTCATCGCCGCTTTGCCCAACAAGGACTGGCGCGAGGCCGCCGAACTAATTAAGAAGAGGAAGAACAAAGCGAGGTACATCCCCGACGCCGTGGGTGGGATGAGGCTCAACTCGGATGCCGTAGCGCCTTCATCCTCGACCGATGTAGCAATGGCCGTAGATGCCGATCAGATCAACTCGACCCCGGTCGTCGCCGGTTTGTCGAGAGTCACACCCAAGACGACGATGATGACGATGACGACGACGGTTGAGCGAGAGCCTTCCCCCGAACGACCCATCACCGTCACTGAAGCACCTCAAACGGAAGAACAACGAGCACTGAATGAATTGATCTCGTCCGCCTCCGGACTGGCGAACGGCGATTCGAAACCTTCCGTCGAAGTCATTTACTCGGCAGCGGATGCGAGGAACGCCCCGATCGACGAATCGGACGCGTTCAAGAGGGACGTCGAAACGAGGCCCGATCAAGTCAGTTCCCCTCACACGACCGAATTCATCATGCGAGATTCTCAACCACTGACGAATCTTGCTTCCTCCCATTCAGTCCACGTTGGAAGACTACGCGCGTGTCCCCGTCGGCGAATTCGGCGCGGCCATGCTCCGAGGCATGGGATGGAAACCCGGACAGGCGGCCAGTCGATCTGGTCGGTCAGGACCCGTCGAAGCGTTCGTCCCTAAACCGCGTCCTGCTATGTTGGGCATTGGTGCGAGACCCATTGCAGAGGTTTTAGGGCCTTCGGACGGGAAGGGTGGGAAAAACGGGGCTAAGGCGGGGGGGAGTAACAAGAGAGAGGATATGAGGTTCGTACCGCTTGCCAAGAAGGTTAGGGTTGAGGAGGAGGGGAGTACGACTGCGACGAGGAGTTTGATGAATGGGAATGGGAATACGAGTGGAAGTGGCTCGTCGAGGGAGGTTGGGAGGGAGTCGGGTTCGTTGAGGTGGGATGACAGGGACAGGGATCGGTACGACGGGTCCTCTTCGTCGTCGAGGAGGGATCGATATAGGGATGATGAGAGGGGATCGACGAGGCACAAAGAGAGGGAAAGAGGATCATCATCGCGGTACGACGAGCGAGCTTCTTCATCGAGGTACGAATCGTCAAGAGGTGGGGAGAGGGAGTCGAGTCATAGGGACAGGAATAGGGAGAGGGAACGAGGGCATTCGGAGAGCAGTGGTCGACGACGGGATCGGAGTTCGAGTCCGAGGAGGGAGTCGGAGAGCGATAATAGGGATGGGAGGAGGGATAGGGATAGGGATGAAGGAAGGGATGGGTATGGAGATCGTAGATGAGCTGCCTGAAAACGATCACGAGGCTGGACATGCGAAAGGCGGCGAAGCATCGAGAAGAAAAGCGTCAAAGTGATGAAGAAGTCGAACACTTGGACAAAATTACAGACACCACCCCTACTTCTAAGCTCTATCAAGTGTGACGCATACAACCCGCTTTTCGAAACCCAGAAAAAGTCCCAACCTCATGAGTTCTAGTTAATGCGCCGCTGCAATCCCGGGCGTCCATCCTGGTAACTCCTCCTCGTCCCACCCGGGCGCTCGATGGGTCGGCATCATGTGACTATGTCGTTCGATGTAATCTGCCAGAACGGAGGCGTCGTACATCGGTGGAGCACTGTAGAATGAGAGATCGGAAGCGGTTGATTAGCCATTACCAAAGGGATGAAATTGGCAAAGTCTGCTTCGAGCCGAGGCGAAAACGTGACTCACCTGAACAACCCCCTCCCCAACCCTTGCAAAGTGCCTCTCACAGCCCTCAACCTCAACCTCAACCTCTCCCTCATCTGCTCCAACCTTCCCACGTTCAGTCCCTCCTCCCCACCCGATTCAAGTCGTGTTCCGACCCCTTCCTCCGCTTCTTGCCCCTCCCCCACAGTGACCAAACCCGACATCGTGCCTTCACTGACACTTCTCCTGAACCCAATTCTAAGCCCATTCAAAAGCTGTTCAACTTGGACCTCACTCCCTCCCCCACCGTGAACATCACTACTTGCACTTGCACTTGCACTTGCACATTCCCTCGCTGCAGCAAGGTATTCCCCACCCCCACCGTGACCCCCAAGAGGAACGGCATACATCCTCCTCAAAATCGATTTGGGTCGCTTCAACGCCAAAGACCATGCTTCCTGACTAGGTGACGAAGAGGAACAAGACAAAGCGTCGATGGAGTTCATTTGGGATACGTCGGATTGGGATGAAGCGCAGGTACGAGTGAAGGAATAGTCAAGCAGGGAGGTCGGGTAGTTCTTGAGCGTGTAGGCGATGATGGTGAAGGCTTCGTAGTGCATCTTGAGTAAGTGGCTCGAATCGCTGGAGAAGGGGAGAGATCGACATCAGGGATCTCTGTTCTTTTTAATTCTGAAAAGAGTGTACTGTGCAAGGTTGGATCGCGATAGAGTGGGGGCTTACATCGCGCGGAGGTACAGCGTTAGGAGGTGCAGTTTGCGCGCCGCCGTGGAAGGGTTGCCACCGCAGTTGATCCATTTACTGCGACGTACACGTGTGACAGGGTCAGTTGCTTCGTATACCGATGAGAATCGTCCCATCCCAGAACAGGTTGCTCCTGAACCCCCATCCCAAGCGACAGGCTCCAGCGACATCCCACGTTCTCCTAGTATTATCTCGACAGCAAACGCCGAAGGGGTGGCGGCGGCGGCGGCCGCGATCGCTGTCATCCTCCACCCTCGCGGCTCTCGTCTCCGAGGCTCGAGCACCCGAACGGAACGTAGGTTACTCACGCATAACAATACGCCGCCAACACGGCCTCGACCTGACTCGACGAGATCGACGCAGCTTGGGTCAAGAGTTTGCCGCATACGGGTTGTAAAAGACCGCCCATTGGTTGTGGTTCGACGTGGGTTTGGGGAAGGGGTGAGACGTCTGCGACGCGGGGAGGAACCGAACCCTTGTGTTGGGGAGAGCGCGCTTGGGAATACGCGATCGAACGAGCGAGCGAGCGAAGCTTTTGTTCCGGGAAACGGTTCCAACGTCACGACGCGTCGAGAGTGGTGATGTGCCCCAAGGGAGAAGAGTCGGAAGATTTTCCGGACGATAAGGACTCCTCGTCTTGCACAAGATGGAAAGAAGCAGAGGAGATAGTAGTCACAAGACGCGCAACGGTGCGGAGTGCTGGACGGCCGCCAGCGCGGGGGATAAGCCCTGAGGCCAGTTCGACAAATTCGAGACTTCCGA
This sequence comes from Microbotryum intermedium, assembly GCA_022702645.1. Classification (NCBI taxonomy): domain Eukaryota; kingdom Fungi; phylum Basidiomycota; class Microbotryomycetes; order Microbotryales; family Microbotryaceae; genus Microbotryum; species Microbotryum intermedium. Next base: position 603,376 of record JAHWDX010000015.1, on the reverse strand, counting down.
TCGACTGATTCGACTCGCAGACGGAGGGCCAGAGCGCCTGGCTCCGAAGAATTTCAATCCTCGCCTCTCGAACACGTAGGCTAATAAGGGCCCGGGGCCTTAGATGGAGAAGCACTTTGGGCGTTACAAGTTGTGCGCCGGCTAGGTACCAAACAAATCCTGTCGAGTCGTTGTCTAGGTTCACTCAAATGCACTATCTCGGGAAATGGTTTAGACACCTGAATAGTCAGAATCTTCCGTCGGGCCCTCTCTCCCTCGCGACCACGCGCAAAAGGCTCGGACAGGCGGCGACGACGGCATCTCAGGCGCCAAATGTTCCTCCAGGGCGCAAGCGGTCTGCTCAGGGTTTGACGAGGGTGATCTGTGATGCTGATTAAACCTTTTCTGACGCCCAGAGATCCAAAGGGCGAGTCGTCTTCTCTGATGAAAAAGTGCGACCGGCTTCAAGGTCGACGCCAACTAAATCGAAGTCAGGCGTGGTTATGGGGGGGTTGGCGAGACGTGTTGGATGGATTTTGCTGTGAGAAAGGACGAGCAGGTCTCAGTCTGGAGGTGTTCCCGTTGGAGATACAACAGAAGGATCCAGAACGAGTGACATGGTTCGTGTACATGATGTGCATCTTCCAGTACATGTGTGGCAGTCTCATTCACGCCTTCACCGAAGCCCTCGGGCCTTGTGGGGGGTGAACCAGTTCCTGTCAAATCGTTTGTGGGCGTGCGACGAGTTCAAAGGGGTCTTCTGGTCGAGTTCGAGCAAGGGATCAACATTTTTGAGGTCTAGACTTGCTCGAGGAGGTCTCGAAGAATACCTACCTGGCCGGACTTGTCGTGTGACACGGCGGATGAAGCTGGAGGCAGCACTGAACTTTTGGGGACCGCCTTGGGAGCATCCTTTGCCGCCGAGCTATCGACCGCCTCAGGGTTCTTGGGTCTTTCAGCGGGTAGAGGTGGCGAGGCATGGAGCACGTCTTGTATCCTTGGGGGGTACGAGGGGAGGAAGAAGCCCCGTAGCCGTGGTGGGGGCATCGATCGTCTACGGGGAGGCCGGGGAGCCAGGTAGACTCGAGGTTGGCGCGGGAGAATAGAATTACGACGGAATATATATGTTTCTTGAGATCAAAGGGTCTGCATCGATGACGTTTGCAGGTCTCAGGGGTGTTGAGACAGAGAAAGTAATACGGGTGCATAGTGAATCCACGACTCTCGCGTGTGACTTGGGCCACAGAAAATCCGATCGCGGGCCCGCTATTTTTCCTCAGCCCTGCCCCGCTAGCCTGCTGCCGTGCTGCTACCGTGCTGCAGCCACTTCTGCTTCACTCCACTCGCCCTCGCCCTCGCCCTCGCCCTCGCCCTCGCCCTCGCCCTCGCACCCGACCACGATCTCGACTCCGACCCCCTCACCCCGGGCTCTCCCCCGTTCACCGACTGCGGATCATGGGCTCCTCGAGGGTCGAGTACTCACACGACGACGACGGTACCCCGGCTCGGTCGCAGTCGCATGTCGGTGCGGTCAGGACCACGACGACTGCCTCCCGTCGCCAACGAGCGACGGCTGGCCACACCTCCGCGTCCACCTCTACCTCGGCCGCTGCTGCCGCGCTGACCGTCGCACCTTCCCCCATTACGACCCGCTCAGGTCGTGCATTGGGTTCGGTTGGGGGCAAGTCCGGGCCAGGCTACTCCCCCTATGCATACCCTGCGCGCAAGAACACGGCTGCTGCGCCTGCCCCTCACCCTCACGATGACCACGACGATGACGGCGACTTTGATTCCTCGTTCGACTCGCCGACCCAACTCAGGCGACACCAGCACCGTTCCTCTTCATCGTCCACCGTCGTAGCCCCACCCCAGGCACAGCCACAGAGACGAGGAGGTCTCTTTTCGGGCATCAAGAGCATCCCAGGTCGAGCGCTCGGCTACATCTTCCATCGCAGCAACTCGACCTCGATCCTCTCGAGCTCAGCCTCGCTGCAGGGCGTCAGGCGCGCCGTAGAAAAGGAACAACGATCGTCGCAATCACCCAAGAACACGATCGCATCCAGAACCAGGTCCGGCGCTCAGGCTCAACGGTCGATTGCCAGCGGGACTGCAGCAGGAGCACGAGGCATGTCGAGGAGCAAAACGACCGCCAACCTCAACCAACTCAGCCGACCTTTGCCGTCATCGTCCTCGCTCTCGGCCCTGTCGACCCTTGCTGCTGCTGCTAGTACCCCACCCGTTGCGTCGTCCTCGACCCACACTTCAAATGGCTTGCCGAGATCGTCGCATTCGACCCTGACGATGCCCCCGTCGAACCTGAACGGCGGCACGCCCTCGTTCCTCGCGTCGACGTCCTACTCGCGTCAAGGCTCACCCGCACCGTCCTCGAACGCGGGCGCAGGCTACTCACGTCGTAGCCCTTCCCCGACGCGCAACCAACTTGCGGGCACCATGTCGGCGTTCAACTTCAACTCGCACCCTACTCACACCGACGCCGCGTCCGAGATGCGCGCCGGCTCCCGCGCAGGCAGTTCGAGCGCAGCGAAGCCACCGACCTCGAACCCATTCGGGCTTCAATCGCAATCCCCTTTTGTAGCCAAGCGACGCGCACCTTCGACCGCTCGCAGTGCATCGGTCTCGTCGATCGCAGGGGTGAGCACGAACGGCGCCGGCGTAAGTGCGGCCGGTCATTCGTTGTTCCCTTACGCTTCGCCCAAACCCCGGGGAGCGTCCCCGAGCGCGCTGTCGACCAGTCGGTCCGTTTCTTCGTCGTTGAATCACAAAAAGCCCTACGTCGCTCTGAACGCGCTCAACTCGCCTCGAGCGAGGGTCGGATCACCGCTGAACCCTCACTTCCCGACGGCGTCGGTCGGAGGTTCGGCGTCGGTCTTTGGTGGGACGAGTGTCGATGCCGGCTTCGAGAGGGCTAGGAAGAAGCAGATGGTTTGGGATCCGGAGAAGGGGTTGGTTTCGAGGGAGGCGATGGAGAGGGAGCGAGAAGCGTGAGTGCTTTCGAGAGGCATTGATAGGCTATCTAGGGCAGCGCCTTACTGATGTTGTTCAACCTTTTCTCCCTGCAGTGCCCAGGCGCCGCCGCCGAAGAATGAAGCTGAACGGATTTTGGAAGTGCTGGAGGGGATGGGTCGTACACCTTTGGGTGACGCGCAGCGTGCCACGTTCAAGGTGAGCACAGCAGCAGTCCCTCAATCTCGCTCACTTGTCATTCCGAGCTGACGGAGCTGTCTTCCTTCAGCCGATCAACGTACCGGTACCGAAAGCCTCGACATCGAGCTTGCTCAGTCGTAGTGCCTCGACTCCGCTCCTTGCAACCGCCTCGCCGTACGGTCGTCGTGCCCCCCTTGCCACGGCCACTGGCGGATCCAGCCGCGGCGTCGGCTTGGAGGCGCAACTGCGAGCTCGAGAAGATCGTCGACGAGCCCAGATCGAACGAGAGCGGGAGGAACGAGAGCAGGAACGACTTGAGGACGAGGAGAGGGAACGACAACGCGTCGAGAGGCGTCGTCGGTGTCGGGACGAGGAGGAGAGGTTGAAGCGCGAGGAAGAGGATGAGATGTTGCTGGAGTCGATCGAGGATGAGGAGGTGGCTCCTGTGGTGAGACGCAAGACGCGTTCGATGGCGGCGGCGGCGGCAAAGGACCTGAAACCGATGACGTCGACACCAGCAAAATCGAGGGCTGGGGCGGGTAAAGGGAAAGCAGCGGCTGCGTCCGTGACGACGACGACGACACTGGCTAGAGCGACGAGACGGTCGACAAGAAATGCTGCTTCCGAGGAGTCGACACAGGCAGATGATGTGCCCATGTCGCCACCACCCGCTGCTTCGAGACGACGCACCGTTAAATCGCCCTCGCCCGTTCGGGAAGCGAGTCCTCCCCCACCTCCGGAACCGACAGCGACGGAGTCCGTTACGGTCTCGTCGTACAAACCCATTACTGAAGCCGAGCGTGCCGCCAATGCTACTTCCTCTCTTCGACCAAGTCGTTCCCACTCGTCTCGGATCCATACCTCCTCGTCCAAGGTTTTCTCGGCGAGGGAAGAAGATCTGCCTCCGGTCGACGAGAACGAGCTGGGCAAGATCAAGTTGCCCGAGATGAAGTTTCCCGCCAACTTCTCCTTTGGACCTACTGGAGAAGCCGCTTCCTCGTCAGCGTTGTCGGGAACGGCGAAGGCGGCTCCGGCATCTGCACCGGCTGCTGCTTCGACGAACAGCCTCTTTGGTCGTCTTGGACCTGTGTCGTCGGAACCAGCATCGACCAGACCTATCACTGCTCCGGCACCTTTCTCGTTCGCCCCGCCTACGGCAGCGAAGAGCGATACCACGGCTGCTGCCGCTCCTCCAGCACCCAAGACGTCCATAGCCTCGGGTTTCTTCACAAAACCTCCCACTCTCCCGACTTCATCAAGCGACACTTCAATGACTTGCTCGGCCAAACCACCCAATTTCTTCGGCGACGTTTCTGCTGCCCCAGCGACCAAGAGGAAGGAAGTTGAAGCACCGCCTTTGCCGACCCTTCCTTCGGCATCGGATTTCTTCGGCGTTAACAAGCCTGCTGAGAGCAAGAAGGCTCCTGCGCCTGTCTCTTCGACTTCAGCGGTGGCGAACCCTTTCGCGGCGTTTGGGAAACCGGTCGCCGAAATCGTCGGGGAAAGTAGTGTGGAGAAAGCCAAAGCTGCTCCGTCGATGTTCGGGAATGCTTCTTCGACGACCGCATTGGCGAATCCGCCTAGCGCATCGACTGGCTTGTTTGGTGCTGCACCCAAGGAGGGTGGAGAGGTGAGTGAGCAATTCGGAACGATCGTTAAAAGGTTATTGCGTTGATTTGATTCATTTTCATCGAGTAGGAGAAGGAAACACCCTCGACCAAGCCATTTTTCTCGTTTGGCGCTCCCGCACCCTCGACAGCGAGCTCGACTTCGACTACAGCCCCCGCGGCAACGACTCCGCTCCCTTCGTTCTCGTTCGGCGCCCCTGCTGCAACTGCTACGTCCTCCACGATCGACAAAAAGGCCGAGGACAAGCCTCAGGCAGCACCGGCGGCCTTCAGCTTTGGTGCACCAGCTGCTTCGTCCGCGACCCCGGCCCCCCCTGCTTCGACAGCACCCGCACCCTCCTTCAGCTTTGGTCAACCGCCCGCGGCCGAGAAGAAAACCGAATCAGCCTCGACTGAAAAGCCTGCCGCTTCGACTGCTCCGACACCTTTCTCTGGCTTTGGACCGGCCCCATCGATGCCTCCGGCCGTCGTTATGCCCAGCATTGATGATGGTGACGAAGACAGCGGAATGGAGGACGAGACAGGCGCGACAGACTCGAGCGCCGCACCGGCCTCTAAACCGGCACCTTTCACATTTGGCCAACCCGCGGCTGGGTCATCGTCGGCATCGCCTTTCAACAACGCTCCGGCCTTTGGCGCCAGTGCCCCGACTTCGGCCGCACCTTTCTCTTTCAGTGCTCCAGCTCCGACAGCGACTCAACAGCCGACGAGTATCTCGTTCGGCAACACTTCGAACTCGGCTAGCGGCTCTTCGCTGTTTGGTGCGGGTGCTGCCGCGTCTACTCCCTTTGGCGGCTTTTCGCCATCACCTTCGCCTGGACCTCCATCGGCGGGACCTGTGAATACGGGTTTCTCGTTCGGAACCACTTCGTCGGCACCGCCTTCAGCACCCACTCCGTCAGCTGCGCCGGCAGCTTTCACGTTTGGTGCACCGTCGGGCTCTACCACTGCCTCCGGTGGCCTCTTTAGTAACGCGAGCGCATCGCCAACCGGCAACGGCAACATGTTCGGCACGGGGGGAACAGCGATGTCGCATACGCTTTCTGCGCCTGGGTTCGGTGCTTCGGCCGCTCCCGCCGCGACGTCCCCCTTTGGAGCTCCTTCCTCAATGCCTTCGTTCACGTTCGGTGCGTCGAGTAACCCGGGCACGCCAACGACGAGCACTTCTTTCAACTTTGGTGCACCGGCGTCATCGACGACCATGAACAGCAATGGTGGGTTCAGTGGGTTCGGAGCTGCGCCGAGTCCGTCGAGCTCGAACGGGATGACCAGCGGCTTTGGAGCGCCGTCGAACCCCGCTGGTGCTGGTGGGTTCTCGTTCGGAGCTGGCTCGGGTCCTGCTGGTGCTTCGAGTGCACCTCTCAGTCCTGCTGGTGGTGCGGGCTCAGGCGCGGCATTGTTCAGTATCGGAAGCGGTGGGGACGAGAGTCCCAACAAGAGGAAGATTGCACCGTTGAGGAGGAGGAGGGGTTGAGCATGTAGGCCTACTATATGAGGTGTTGAATCTTGAATAGATTTTCGATCCCTTCTACTTCTCTCTTTCGTGTTTCCGCTTCTGGTTCACATACATAGGGAACGATTGAACGACTACCACCAGTCATGATATTATACGACGACACACAATGCGGGCGTGCGGACGCTGTGAGGCAACGGAAATGGTGTGACGCGTCGAAAGAGGTGGGACGCGCCTCGAGGAGCGAGAGGCAGCCGACCGACCGCGGGCTCTTCCTTGTGGCTTCCTCACCTGTCGTTCTCGTTCGATTCGGCACGTCCCATAGCCGCGTACGAGAAACCGACTCTGCTCGGTAAGTGCAGCATACCGTGTCGATGTCGATGCGATGCGCCTCGGTCCTCGAATTGTTGGGAACGGGCCGGTGGATTAGGACGCGCCGCCAGCCAGCACCGCTTATTGCACACCTCGGACCACTACCACAAGTGGACGTGTCTACTGGGCGTAGTGTACTAGTGCAACGCTCTTGTCGCGTCCCTGGCCCTCCGCGTTTGTGGACTCGTTCTGGAAGGGGACGCGCTTGCTGACTCGAGGCCGACATGTCAATCCGCGCAGACCACGGAACACGCGTACCACAGCTCACATACGCTGTGCGACACAGACGCATTCGGGGCGTTCATCAATAACAAGCGTGCTCACAGCGAAGCCTGATTCACCACCACCAGTCAGTTATCGTGACGAGTTCAGTCGGTGACTTGGGGAGCTCTCGCACCTGACCCCGATCCTCCCACCCTGTCCTGCTCGTCAACTACAGTGTCGGACGTCGTCATCTCCTCCTCGACGTTCCATCGTCGAGCACTCCGCATCTTCAGTCTATGGGATGTACGTCCACCTCTTCCTACCGGCCGACCGTCATCCCTCTTGGGCTTCGGCTCCTCATGCCGAAGCGAGCGCGCTGATCCTCCTCTGCGGCTCTGCTCTGCCCGTTACAGAAAAAGGAAGATGACTCGGCCCCTTTGCCCGAGGTCGAACATCTTCTCGTCGTCGCCGGTAACTCGGACGAAGAGAACCCGTACCGCAAAGGTTCGGCACTGCAGGTAAGTCGACCGATCTCTGAGCCGGCTCCACGCACCTAAATCGAGAGATGATCTGACGCGTCAAATTGGACATAACCCCAGACCTGTTTGCTCGGTTACGAGTTCCCTTCGACGCTGATGATGCTCTCCAACAAAGATGGCGTCAGGAAGGTCGTCTTTGTCGTGTCGACCTCAAAGGGTAAGCTTCAGCTCGTCGCAAATGAGCTTCTACGGCGCTTACATTCGAAATCTCGTCGACAATTTTGCGTCCCCGATCTACAGCCAAACTGCTTCAGCCTCTTCTGACCGCCCCGTCGGACGAGAAGGTCGAGGTCCAGATTCTGACTCGGTCCAAGGACGATGCCGAGAACAAGAAGCTGTTCGAGCAAGTCATCGATGCGATTGGCGACGGCGTGAGTGTAAAGCCCTGCATAGACCCAAGCGAGGAAACGAAGCTGACTTGTGCCGTGTTATTCGTGTAGAACACGGTTGGTACGCTCCCAAAGGACAAAATGGCCGGCAAATTTGTCAATGAATGGCAGGGTGTCTTCACGGGCTCGGGCAAGGACATCAAGGAGATCGATGTTGGGCCCGGGGTCTCGACTCTGTTGGCTGTCAAGGACGAGGAGGAATTGGTGGGTCCCAAGCCTCGACCATCATCGCAGTGTGCATTTTGCTGACCAGCGGATATCACATCTGAACTGCAGCGCAATGAGATGCACGCCGCCAAAATGACGAACCACCTCATGTCGCACTTTAGCGACGCCATGTCGTCGGCGATCGACCAAGGCAAGCGGATCACCCACGAGCAGCTGGGCGAGCAGATCGAGCAAAAGCTCGAGGACACCAAGTTCTGGCGTTCTCTCAAGCTCGGCGATGGTTTCGAGACCGGCTTTGGCGATTGGTGCTACTCGCCCATCATCCAATCAGGAGGCAACTACGACCTCAAGAGTTCGGCCCAGACGGACGATCAAAAGCTCAAGCCGGGTGTGATCCTGTGCTCGCTCGGTATCCGCTACAAGTCGTACTGCAGCAACGTCGGTCGCACGTTCATGATCGACCCCGACTCGGCGCAGGAGAAGAACTACCTCTTCCTGGTTGAACTACAAAAGTTCGTCATCGGGGAACTCAAAGAAGGTGCCGTGGCCAAGGACGTCTACGCCGCAACGGTCGAAAAGATCCGTACCGACCGAGAGGACCTGTTGCCGCATTTCGTCAAGACGTGCGGTTTCGGTATGGGATTGGAGTTCCGCGATGCGGCTTATGCGCTCGGTTCCAAATGTGCTCGGACGCTCAAGGAGGACATGATCTTTTCGCTCTCGCTGGGGTTCCACAACATCCCGCAGGCCAAGGGCGACAAGACGTACGCCATCTCGCTCGTTGATACCGTTCAGGTCGGCAAGTCCGGTGCCAAAATCCTCTCGGAAGGCATGAAAGGCAAGGACGATGTCATGTTCTTCATGGACGACGACGAAGAGGACAAGAAAAAGGCTGCGCAAGGTGGACGCGGCGCGCCTCGCAAGGTCGCGCCGAGCGTCATGGTCAAGTCCAAGTTGAGGAACGAGAACCGTGACGTCGATGCGGATGTGCTCAAGCGAAGGGAAGAGCATCAGCGCGAGCTGGCGGCCCGTCGTCAGGAAGCTGGGTTGGAGCGCTTCTCCGAGGGCGATGGTGGGCGCGGGCGCGGCGAGAAGCAATGGAAGAGTTTCACGAGTTATCAGAAGGAATCGCAGCTTCCGGAGGCGGTCACATCGCAAAAGATCACGGTCGATGTGCGACGCTCGACCATCATCTTGCCCATCAACGGGTACGCCGTGCCGTTCCACATCAACACGCTTAAGAGCATCGTCAAGCAGGACGAGGGCGACTACACCGTCTTGCGTTTCATGTTCGTCACGCCGGGTGCAATCACGGGCAAGAAGGAGGATACTCCCTTCGAGGACCCTTCGGCGACGTTCATCCGCGGTATCACGTACCGCTCGGTCGACGGATTCCGATACGCCGAGGTGCACAAGGACATCACGGAACTGAAGAAGGCCGCGACGAAGCGCGAGGCCGAGCGCAAGGAACTCGCCGACGTCGTCGAGCAGGACCGCCTGATCGAGCTCAAGAGCAAGCGACCGATCAGGATGACGGACGTGCAGGTCCGACCCGTGTTCGATGGGAAACGGCAGATGGGAGATGTCGAGATCCACTCGAATGGTATCCGCTACCAGTCGTCGCTTAAATCGGAGCAGAAGATTGGTGAGCATGCTCTCCAGGTTTGGGCTGAACGAAACTGCCCCACTAACCTTGTGTTTCTTTCCGTCGACGCCCACAGATATCTTGTTCAGCAACATGAAGCACTTGCTCTTCCAGCCGTGCGACCACGAGCTGATCGTCATCTTGCACATCCACCTCAAGACGCCGATCCTGATCGGCAAGAAGAAGGCGAGCGATGTGCAGTTTTTCCGCGAGGTGTCGGATCAGTCGTTCGACGAGACGGGCAACAAGAAACGACGCAAGAACTACCACGATGAGGACGAACTCGAGGCCGAGCAGGAGGAGCGAAGGCGTCGGTCGGACCTCAACAAGTACTTCAAGGCCTTCTCGGACAAGATCGCCGAGGCCTCGGACGGGCGCGTCGAGGTCGATATCCCCTTCCGCGAGCTCGGCTTCCAGGGTGTGCCGTTCCGGTCCAATGTGCTCATGCAGCCGACAACCGAGACGCTCGTCTTCTTGACCGAGCCCCCGTTCCTCGTCTTGACCTTGAGCGAGATCGAAGTCGCGCATCTCGAGCGCGTGCAATACGGTCTCAAGAACTTTGACATGGTCTTTGTCTTTGCCGACTTCAAGCGACCGCCGATTCACATCAACACGGTGCCGTCGGCGCAGTTGGACAACGTCAAGGAATGGCTCGACTCGGTCGACATTCCCTTTACTGAAGGCCCCGTAAACCTCAACTGGGCCGCGATTATGAAGACGGTCAACGAGGACCCGTACGAGTTCTTCAAGGAAGGCGGCTGGGGCTTCTTGTCAGCCCAGGGCGACGACGACGAGGACTCGGACGAGAGCGAGGAGGAGTCCGAGTTCTCGGCTGGGTCGGACGTGTTCGACAGTGAGAGCTCGGAGTCAGGCTCCGACTTTGATGACGATGATGCTTCGGACGATGACGACGAGAGTGCTGAGGATGTCAGCGCCGATGATTGGAGTGACGCGGTCCGTCTCTGCGACCTTTTGTCGGGGAGCTGCTTTCCAGACACTGATGCTTTTTTTCTTTCTACATCTTTGAATCGCTGCAGGAGGAAAAGTTGGAACGCAAGGAGCAGGAACGAAAGCGGAACGGAAAGGCGCGACCGGCCTCGGACAGTGGATCGGACCGACCCAAAAAGTCCAAGAGCAAGAGCGGCAAGCGCTAAGCCCCTCACCGGCCTCACCTTTAGACTGAACGACGGTTTTGGGGCTCGCGGGGTTTAAAAACGAGAGGCGATGGTGGAAGTGCTCTACCCAAGTCGCAGATCCAAAGTAGCTTCTTCTGACAGGTATTACTATGTATGCCATGAAATGCTCTTTACAAGGGAGATCGATTAGCGTGCCTGGGTCTTGAGGAGTTCCCGCTCGGTCCGCGTTGGCCGGCGTTGGCCGGCGTGGGCCTCTTGGCGGGTCGGTCGTAGCCGAGCAGTTGGGCGCCGACGCTAATTTGGTTACTGTCCTGTCCCGTTCCGGTGAAGTCTTGATTCACTCAGCCTTGCCGACGAGCCACATTCTTCTGTGCGAGTTCACCCAGAGCAAGCTGCTTGGGTGCTGCTGCGATCGTCATGTACGTCATCGCCTTCTCCTCGCGTACTTTTCCTTTCCGGGACAGTCGCCGACGAGACGAGTCAAGTGCAAACGGGCGTATCTCGAGCTGAGCTGAGAGCTGAGCTGAGAGCTGAGCTGACAAGGCGAAGGCACGTGGGCAACAATGCAGGGCATCGGCCAAGGAGCTATTGGGTCATCTGTCGGCCCTGTTTGACTCTGCAGCAGCTCAAGCCTCGACCTCCAACTCGACTGCGGCAACAGCAGCCACGGCGACCGTCTCGAGCTCGACCTCGACCTCGACCTCGACCTCGACGTCACCAACCTCGTCTCCCTTCCCGACACTGCGCATCCCCGCCTCACTCGAGGCGAGCATCCAAGAGCACATCAACACCTTTGCTTCGACCTTTCCCGACTCTGCCCACGAGGCCAAAGAGCGTGAACGGACCAGATGGCGCGAAGGACTGCTCGAACTGTGGGCGAGCGCCGAACCTCGAGCTGGGACCGAGATCGAACCTCAGGCCGTCGCTCGCGTCTCGGCATTCCTCATCCTACTGTGTCAACTCAGTGCCGATGGGAACGACTATGACGACTCGTCCGCGATCGTCACGCGCCATGATATCGCCAAAGTTTGGTGGAATGCCGTACTGAGGAGGGTCATCCTCGGCTCGGGCAAGGATCCGCAGCGCAGCGACGACAGGCCATCGGCACCGGAGCGTTCGAGGCGCAGAAAGTCGGGTAAATCTGAAAAGGGAAAGGATACGGCTACTCCATCAAGCACACTCGTACCCGCACAACCATCAAGCACGAGCAAGATCGCCTCCGATCCGCTCATCAAGCCGCTGACCGTTTCGAGAGAAGCGCTCGAGGCCTCGACGAGGATGGTCGTGTGGGGCATGTCGCCGACGCAGGAGGAGTCCGACCATGAGGGGCAGTACGTGCCTCCGTTCTTTGCGACCGTCAGAGAAGAGTACGAGCAGAAGGCCCTCGCCAGTCTCAAGGGCTTTGACGAAGGGTACGGTGTGCGCAACCTTCAGGAGTGCCTGATTAACTGGGGCGAGAAGTTCTACGTCGTAAGTGGGGGGCATATTTCATTCGATCTTGGCTAAGGGTGTTGTCGACGTCGACTCATCTCGATGACATGTTGTACAGAGATTGTTTGATCAAATGGCACCCTTCGTCACCGTATCTCGGTCTCCGCAACTTCCCACCCTGTCCTTGTTGGTCGCTTTCCTCTCGCGTCACCCCGACAAGGCCAAAGGGATCCATGAGACGCCGCTGTTGGGAGCCCTCGTCACCCTGTGCTTGACTTCCCGTGACTCGGCATCCGTCATCCTTGGGGTCAAATGCCTCGTCATCTCCTTAGTCCAGCTCACCGTCTTGATCGGTGACCACCTACCCAACCTGTTTGCCATCTACGCTCGCCTCGTCTGCTGGGAACGACCGGACGACCTGCTCGAGGATTCACCTTCGGAAGATACGGACGATTCACCAATCGTCTCGGTTGAGACGCCGGATCCGATGCTCCTGTTCAGTTGCCTGTACGGCATCTTCCCTTGCAACTTTACCGCCTTCCTGCGCGATGCGACGGGGTACCTGCGGAGCAAGAATTGGAGTGGGCCGCTCGAAGCGTACAGTCTCTTTGATACGGCTAGTGTTCGAGCTTTCAGCAAGGCGAGTTGAGGTTCGAGCTCGCACAAATTCCATGCCTCATCCACGAAGGGCTGACTATACTTCTTCCTCCTCTTCGTGCTCAGCCTCTCGTTGCCCGACACACGCTCCATCCGGCTTTGCTCTCCTCGGATGCTGCATCGGAGCTCACGGACGTGGCTCGGTTCGGTGATGCCGATGCTGCCGGTGTGATGGCCTTGTGCGATCAAACAGTCGTGCACGAAGGGCCCGAATTCGTGCCCGAAGCCTCGACCACACCTCGACCGTCTCGCGGTCGGCGGGCAGCCTCAGGACGCGCCTCGGCAGAATCTCGTCCGGGCAGCTTACGACCCTCCCAAATTCGCAAATCCTCCGCCTCGGGCTCTCGATCTCGCTCGCCGATACCTCATTTGCCACTGGCGACACATTTCTCCAATTTTCAAGCGCGTCAGACCAATGGTTCGACCTTGTTGAAATCCGTTCCAACAAATCGCTCAGGGTCGCTTCCCCGGACACCAATCACCGATCTGGCAGATCATTCTCACCCAGCGTGGTCCGGTTTGATCACGTCGTCGAGTGAATCGTCGGTTCACCCTTCTACCGCGTCTTCACGCGCGTCTTCGATCAACGGCTCTCCGTCGACGATCCATGGTACGCTCAGTGCGCCTGCGCCGGCGGACTACCTCGATTCTCATTCTCGTTCTCGCATCCGTGGGCTCCACCTTCCCGGCTCGCAAGTCCGCAAACTCGAGAACGAAATTGCGCTCCTGCAAGGCGAGGTCGAATTCCAATGCTACCTCAAGCAGATCCACCTCCAGTACATGGGGACGTTGCATCGCCAGAAAGTGCTCGAAAGTGGGGCCGAGGCCGAACGCCAAGCTTTGAACCGTACGATCCGGACGTTGAAGGCGCAATTGAAGCAAACCAAGTCGTCGCTCGATCAATTGAGGAACGAGTCCAGCACGATCAAGGTTAATTGGGTCTCGCATATCGATGATCTGAGGGAGAAGCTCAAGACGGTGAGGGAGAATAAGAACAAGGCCGATCAGGAGGGCAAGACGTTGAAGGCTCAGTTGGAGGTCGTTAAGGAGCGAGAGGCCAAGTTGCAGAAAGAGTTGGATACTACTGGTGCAGAGTTAGTACTACGGCTTACATCATTGGTGACAGGAAGCACTGATGCCGAGAGTCTCTGCGTGGTTCATACAGATTCCTTGACCTTCGCAACCAGGTCGCGATGGACTCGGAGAAGCTCGGTCGCCTCGAAGAATACGAGAAGCGTATCGCTGCTCTAACCAAAGCTGTGGCCATCAGGTCGGTTCTGCAAAGCAGTTTTCACATCTCCTATGATTGTAACACTGACTCCTCACGTCTACACTTGCACTCGCACTTGCAGTGACGCCGATCTGGTCAAGTTCAAGGAGCAGAAACGACAAATGGATCTGCTCGCCGCCGAGGCTCAAAAAGCCGAAATGCTGCGCGAATCGATCGAAGCTGAAGCCGCAACGCTGCGCCAACAACTCCGGTGAGTCCTTTTCAATCTCGCCTCTCATCACGCTTGCACTAACTCGTCATCGGCCATTTCTTCAGTGCCAAGGGCGATGAGCTTGCCATGCTCCGCCAGGCCAACCACGTCACCTCCAGCCCGGCCGTTGCGACGACCACCATCACCAAAGACGACCATGCCAAGTTGCAAGAAGAGCTAGCGCGTTTGCGGACCAAGAATCAAGAATTGGTCGTCCAAGTCATGGAGCTGCAACAAGAGCCCGCGAGTCATGGTTCGGCCCAGGGGCACTCTGAGGAGGCGTAATGCCAATGCAGATGGTGCTCTGGATCGGGTGAAAGTCTTCTGTACGAGCCATTTTGATTATGCATCGACTATCTGTGTTGTCCTTGCAATCGAATGGATGTTTTAGTTCAACGTCCGACGGGCCGGCACAGGCACCATGCACCCCTGAGTTGCATGCTGTAAGGTTCGGCAGCCACTCAGTAGGTCCAAGCTCAACTTCGGACCGACTTGCCTGACCTCCCTTCCACTTACCTGCCTTTGACTGACAACCATTGTGCATCCCTTTGTCACCCTTCCTATTTGTTCTCTATTGTCCTGGTTTCTCACAAAGAACCTCATTGTCTACATGTCTCCCCTTCTTATCTCCAGATCTCCTTAAATAACGATCCATAACTCTCTTCTCTCTTCTTCTTTTTCCTTATCCTTCTCTGGACCCTCACTCTTGACTCTTGACAATCGACTGGTTTTGGGACTGTCTATTCGTCAAGCACCTTCGAGAGAACAACCGAGGAACTCGCCTTTACTTACGCTTTCCGCTGAGTAATCTGGGCTCCTTACATCTTTTTTTTGACATCCAAACTGACAAACCTTTGGATTGCCAAATCTCGTATTCGAAGCATCACCTTGTGTGTTTGCTTTTCCGTGCCAACACGTTTAGTGTCAGCCGTTCCAGTGCATACATTCCTGTATTGCCTTCCTCAGAGCCTGCAATCTTCGGATTCAGATTCTGTAAATTTTAGGAGAGGGACAGACCCACCCTCCCTATCCCTTTATTTGTGACGAGCTTAGCTACCTCGTGCACCCGAGAACTTGAAGCGCTGGTCGCCAGAAAGTCCTGAAGATTGCAATCGAGATGAGTCCCGAGGACAACGAAAATTTACGCGCAAGGGGCTACGAGACGCCCGATACCGACGACAAAGGCAAAGTACCTCCCGTCGAAGTTGCTGAAAAAGATCAGCAAGTCGTAGTAGAACAAGACCGCCTGTCTGAACTACTCACGAAAGACCAAATCCTTGCGAAAGAAAAAGAACGCATGGCAAGGGTCGCTGAGATCTTGGCAAAGCATGACGCCGCCAAGAACGCTATGAGCCTGAAAGCTGGTCCTAGCAAGGAGCGAGAGCGCGACGACCAGGTCGCCCGACTCGAGATGAGGATGCAGAACCTGCTGCAAGTCCTCATGCAGAAACATCCAGAGACGTACAACACGCTAATCAGCGACGATACGAAAGAGAGTGATGAGGACAGCTCACCTCTCCAAACTCCAACGAGGGTGACAAAGCCCATTGTTGAAACGACGACCGCTCCCGGTGTCCATGCAGGGATCTCAAACCTCGCTGGACCGATTCCAACCGATTCGGCCTGGCGACGCGGAATTTACAATACCCGCGAAACTCAAGGTGAACAAACGCACCTAGACACGATCCTTGCAAACCGGGCCGAACAACCTGGCCCGGATGAACCCGATGACGACGGATCCGATGACGGATCCGAACGATCGAGTGCGAATGACAAACGCGGACCGGCGATGAGGCCTCCGCGAGCGCTCTTCGATAATGCGATGGCTCAAATCCGCAAAGTATCATCGGGCCGGAAGCTCCCCAATGTACCTACTCCTGCAAAGTATTCAGGCACTAGCGATCAGCCAGAGCACTTACGCGCCTGGAAGTATGCCGCTCAAGCTTACCTTCTGGGAAACGCTTTGAACCCCGATTCGTGCCTCGCGTTCACGCACATCTTGAACCTCACGGAGAAACGTGCGAATGATTTCATGGCCAAGCGCATTGTGCCTGAAGTCATGCGCGAATTCGATGTGAAAGCGGGAGGAACCAACCCCTCTCCTATCACGTTCGACGAACTCATCGAAACCTTTGAGAAAAAGTTCGTCGATCCTGAGTACAAGCGTCGTGCGATCAGCGAACTCGAAAGTCTCAGACAACGAGACAATCGAGGAAACTACGTACGAGTTCGAGACATTGCTGATAAGATTGAAGACTTGTGTGAAAGCACGAACGAACAAAGCGAATGGCAGATGAAACGATACTTCATCGATGCGGTCGATTACAAAATTGCAGCGGCGATCAATCGCGTCATGACCTGGGAACGCGACAGCGTCCTGCTCGACCACCTCGTCACCGTCGCCGCTCGCGAGGAACAATCCTTGTTGGCGGAACGAGGTGCGCGCATGGCATTCCAGCAAGGAAAGAAGTTCAGCAATTACACTGCTTTGATTGCGAAACCAGGAAAATACGCTGCGAATAATGAACAGTCTATTCGCCCGTATCAGCAACAGTGGCGCGCCTCCGACAAGGGGGACCACTCACCTCGAGACTACCAAAAACAGGGGCACAGCAATGAGCAACGTCCCCGCGACTCGAGTACCCCGGCCAACGGCAGCACCCGAAATCCTACCCGAGACATGAGCAAGATCACTTGCCACAACTGCAAAAAGACTGGCCATTACGCTCGTAACTGCAGAAACCGCGTCGAATCCAAGTTGATGGCGATGAACAACAACGACGCCGAGATCAAAGTCATGTCGTCCAGCAATTACGTAGGCGACGACGTGCAACCAGCCAATGAAGCCCCAATTGCGCCATTCACAAAGTACGTCAGTGTGCCTGTGAAACTTGAGGACCAATCAGGCTTTAACGCAACCATTGACACAGGCGCTTCGCACACGTTCATCCATCCTTCGCTGCCTAAACGCTTGAAGGTGAAGATGGTACGATACCCGACCCCCCGCAACTTGAAGCTCGGAACGAAAGGCTCGAGGTCCAAAATTGTCGGTTTTTGCTATCTAAACTGGACCATTGCCGACCTCACAACACGTCAGCGGTTCGAGATTGCGAACATCGATGATGACGTACTTGTAGGAAGAGATTTCCTCCGCAAACATGACGCCGTAGTGGAATTGAACCCGGACAAAATTATCATCCGAAATGTGATGGGCCGAAACATCCGCCATAGTAAGGCGGAAGCAGTCGTGCCTGAACATCTCCAACCTCTCGAGGCGATGCCTTTGAACTCGGAAACTGAGATGAGAGAAATTGGACGTGAGAAATTTGACCCCGAATACGTCCCAACTCAAGCCGAGATCGACGAATTCCAAGCGTACCTTTTTGAAGAATACGACGACGTCTTCGTCGACGATAAGGCACCACTCTCATTGCCGCCGTTGCGCGAAGTCCAACACACGATTCCATACATCAACCCGGAACGCGCAGACAAGAAACAGCGCATTTCGTACCGATTCCCAGATGAATGCATGTCGGCTTTCAACCGCTGTTACAAGAAGCATGTCGAAGCAGGCATTTGGGTGCCGTGCGCTGCTGAGCGAGCGGACCCGATGATTCCCAGCTTGAAGAAAGACGGCGAATTTCGCCCGCTTGTCGACCTGCGCAAACGGAATCTGAACACCATACAACAAGATATGCCGATGCAAGATGCAGATCGCATGATCAACGAAGTAGCGAACGCCCAGTTTGCCTCCACATTCGATTTGAAAGGGGCGTTCCAACAGATTCGCATCAACCCTGATGACGAAAGCAAGACCCCCTTTATGACGCCCTACGGCGCCTGCTACACGCGGGTGGCCCAACAAGGCGATCGAAACTCGACAGTCTCCCTAGCGCGGCTGATCGAGCACGTTTTCCGCAACCAGCTCGGACGTACCATGTACGCTTACGCGGACGATACCAAGATTGTCTCACCTTCCTGGGGACAACACATTCGTGACACGATCGAAATTGCCGAGACTGCACGAAAGCACGACCTTCGCTTTTCGAAAGAAAAGTCCTTGATTGCACCAGTAGCAAGGGATACTCTGGGAAGAAAAATCCGCAAAGGTGTGATCAGCATTGAGTCGGACAAGCGTAATGCGATCCTTGCATTGCCGGTGCCAACTAACAAGAAGGAACTGCAAAGTTTCCTAGGAATGGTTGAATACAACGCCCGTTTCATTCCCATGCTGGTTGATGACACGGCACCGTTGGCAACCTTGACGGGAAATGTGCCTTGGCGATGGGGAGGAGCTTGTAATGCTGCTTTCGAAGCAATCAAGCAGAAACTTGCTCGGGAAGTCGAGCTAACAACGATCAACGCGCAAGACTTAGCGCCGTACAGTAGCTCGCCTGCCCACCTCACGCAGCCACCACAGCAAGACAACGTACCAAAGAATACTGTGGATAGAAAGTACCTTTTCCTACAAACAGATGCATCCGTCGAAGGTGTAGGATCAGCGCTCCTCATTGGAGAAAACTGGTGGAACGCCAAACCAGTGGGTTTCCACTCACGGAAATTTAGCCCCGCTGAATTCAACTACACCACACCCGATCAAGAACTACAGGCGTTCTACGAAGCGTTTCGACATTTCGAACCCCGACTCCTGGGGCGTAAAGTCATTGTCCTCACGGACAACTCAACGCTGGCATCCCTTCTCACAAAGAACGCCAATCTGTTGACAAGGAAACAAGTCAGAATCGTTGTTGAACTGGCCCGTTTCAATTTTGAGATTAAGTTCATCAGGGGCACTTACAATGTCCTGGCAGATTACTTATCCCGTTTCCCTGCAGAGAACGGCACAGCACCCGTCTTCGAAACGAACGACGACGAGTTTGGCGATGTACTGGTCGAGTCTCGCCAGATGACGATGCGACCCCAAAGGACTCGCCAGCAGACTGACCGCTATGCACCACCGCAGGCCGAGAAGAAATCAAGGCAGAACGGTGGAGAGCAGAAGCGGACACATCCGACCGAGCGCAAAGCCGCGCCACCGAAAGCCAATGCAGCCAGGAACAGGTTCGACAAGATCGCTCGCATGCGAAAGGACGATGCTTGGGCCGTGCCCGACTCACAGGACGCCACGCTGGACATTGAGCATCAATCGCGCCTGCTAGAGAGCATCGCCCGCTCATATGTCTTAGATCCATTCTTCAAAAAGATCATCACATCACGCGAACAATTCCGCAATTTTGTGATGGAAGACGACTTATTGTATCTCAACGACAAAGGAAGAATGCGACTTTGTGTCCCCTTCGGACATGTACAAAAGCGTAGCATGCGAGAACTTGTCCTCCAGCATGGGCACACGGTGCTAGGCCATGCAGGGGCATACCGCCTTGTCGGATGGCTCCAAGACAAGTTCTACTGGCCTGGAATGGCAGTTGAGGCAAAGAAATTTGGAATGACTTGTCCGTCATGCCAAGCGTGCAAACCTCCGCACAATACTCCAATGGGTTTACTACACTCACTCCCAGTCCCTGACACCCCGTATGAGAATATTCATCTGGATTTTCAGGGTCCGTTTCCCTCAGCTCGTGACGTCAATGGCGCCAGAGTAGACTACCTTCTCAATGCAATTGATCGCCTGACCGGCGAAGTCATAATGATCCCGTGCAACCAGACCGCACTAACTGCAGAAAAGACAGCAAAGTTGTTCATTGCCTTTGTCTACCCGCGATGGGGGATTCCGCAGGAAATCACGATGGACAACGATAAAGTTTTCCGCGCAGCATTCTGGCAAAACATGTGGCAACTCCTAGGAACTACAGTATCCTTCTCCACATCGTACCACCCCCAAACGAATGGAAAAATCGAACGAGTCCATCGTGACATGAACGCAGCAATGCGACAGCTTGTCACTGAAGAACAAACAAATTGGCCACAAGTGGTACCTTTTGTGGAATTCGCGATCAATTCGGGCCGAAGCTCGGCTTCGGGATTCTCGCCTTTTGAGCTCTCTCGGTTCCGAACGCCACAAGCCATGCCTTCCAACCTCAGATACAAAGGAAACACGAAGAACTTGGCATCCTTCGTTCAGGAGACAAACCTCAGGGTACAACAAGCCCGTGATGTAATTGCCAGAACAAAGGTGTACCAAACAATCACAGCAAACAAAAAGCGACGAGCTGACAACGAGCCCCAAGGCACTGCCGGTGACAAAGATGTGTCACCCATTGGCAAATACTTCTGGGTCTCCACAAAGAACTTGATAACTGCTCCCTTCAGAGCCAGAAAATGGTGCCCTTTGTTCATGGGGCCCTATAAATGCCTGACCTACAACTCGAACTCTTCGACTTACGTTCTTGACATTCCAACTCGTCTGCTCTCCCGACGCATCTCACCGCGCTTCCACGCCTCCCAGCTCCAACAACACCGTGAGTCTGATGAAGCTCTATGGCCCATGCGCATTGTTAACACAGTGCCTATTTTTCCCATCGACAGCCTTGAGATGTCCATCACCAAAGTCATTTCGCACATCACCGTGGTTACCGACCCGCAGGCGCCGATCCACAAGTTCCTCGTCGAGGACAGCGCCACGAAGTCCAAGTGGTTCATCGAAGAAACACATGATGACTTCAACGAAGACTTGCCGGCCGTCCAAACGTACCTCAGGAAGCGCCACGTCAACAAAGTTCGCGAACTGCCCATCGTAAGTGAACTACCTGCCTTTATTGCGAAGAAATTAAGGCACGAACTCAAAGTCATGCGCGCCGAATACCCCACAGGTCAAGGCACGCAGCGCCTTCCAACGGAAGGCTCACAAGGTGCGCCGCGCATTCCGCGAGCAAGTCGCCATGAAGGCCACCAGAGAGAAACTGCAACAACTGGCCGAACTGGCAGACTACAAAGCTTCCATTCTCCGCACGACCGGGGAATTAATCGACTTTACCGGTTTGGCCAACCAGACCGGACTCGGCACTCTCCTCCACAAAGGCAAGCGAGAGACTCGCCTGATTGGCGGTCATCACGTCGTCAAGCAGTTTAAGTCCGTCTGGTCAGATGATCAATCTGAAAGCGGAGCGACCGACAATTTCGAGCGCATGGCGATCGACCAATCCGTTCCCCGCATGTAGGTGCAGTACCACTTGCACAGTGGGGGAGGATGTAAGGTTCGGCAGCCACTCAGTAGGTCCAAGCTCAACTTCGGACCGACTTGCCTGACCTCCCTTCCACTTACCTGCCTTTGACTGACAACCATTGTGCATCCCTTTGTCACCCTTCCTATTTGTTCTCTATTGTCCTAGTTTCTCACAAAGAACCTCATTGTCTACATGTCTCCCTTTCTTATCTCCAGATCTCCTTAAATAACGATCCATAACTCTCTTCTCTCTTCTTCTTTTTCCTCATCCTTCTCTGGACCCTCACTCTTGACTCTTGACAATCGACTGGTTTTGGGACTGTCTATTCGTCAAGCACCTTCGAGAGAACAACCGAGGAACTCGCCTTTACTTACGCTTTCCGCTGAGTAATCTGGGCTCCTTACACATGCATGAGGGCGAGTCAAGTATGACGTAAGCAAAGGATGGACTGTTTGCCACACGGGCATGAGTCATCAGTAGCGAATGTTCCATGTGCCTGCCTACTCCTAACAAATGTTCTGGATCAGCTGACCAACAGTACTCGCAACCCTTTGACAAATTCGAGACCTTGAGGGAGGACACAGGACGTCGTTGTTCCGAGTGCCCGCCCAGCCGCGCCTCGGCGTCGGTCATCTGAAAGCCGGTCCTTGGCTGCCAGCCGGACCGGGCCGCTTGTCAGCCGCCTCTGGACGTTCGCCTTTCCTTCCCGTTCCACACCCATCTCTGTCTGCGCTACTTTACTCTCCCGTTTAGTCTGCCACTCGACACTTCCTCATACTCACACGCCATCGCACCCCAGTCTTCTACCCCTGACCCGTCATCTCAACCATGTCTTCCGCTCTCGAACGCGTTGCCGCTCTCGCGTCGCACTTGGTGCCCTCTTCACGTGGCAAGAAGGCCATCCTCGCCAAGAAGGACGACGACGTTGTCATCGTCTCGGCGGTGCGCACCCCCTTGATCCGTGCCAAAAAGGGTCCTTTCAAGGTTAGTAGTACTTGGCTAGTTTCAGCGGTGGCTTTCCGCAGTGGTGATGACCGATCGCTGACCAAGAGAATCACATGGCTCCCTCCGGCGACCTCGCCCCCTCCCCACTCCTCTCCGCTCTCGCTCATAGGACACGACGCCCGAAGACCTCTTGGCCGCCGTACTCAAGGCCGCCGTTGACCGTGCTGGCGTCGACATCAACCTGGTCGAGGATGTCCAGGTCGGCAACGTGCTCCCCCCCGGTGGTGGTGCAACCGTCGCTCGCATGGCCCAACTCGCAGGTCAGTCGTAGTCACAATCGTAATCGCGCATTAGAGCCTCGTTCGAAACTTGGGGGCGGACGCGCACGTCGATCACTCTCGATCGAGCCCAGTCGCGAGTCTCTGGCCGTGGGACCGGGGCTAACGGTCGTAAAACACCGGGCTAGCCAGCTCTTCTCATGCCCTCCTGTCTTGGACATTCAGCCTGTTGGAATGGCTCGTACTGACCCGCCTTATCCTCCTTGCACTCCCTGTCGTGCCCTGGGTCTGGTCCGTGTACAGTCGGCTTCCCCGAGACCTCGTCCATCTGCACTCTTAACCGACAGTGCTCGTCCGGCCTCCAAGCCATCAACAACATCGCCCTTCAAATCGCCGCCGGCCAGATCGATGTCGGTATCGGCGCCGGTGTCGAGTCCATGACCATGGGCTATGGTGAGTGATGCTTTAGTGCTCTTGGCACAGGCGGGGCGGAACCAAATGAACGAGCTGACGATCGCCAAACTTTTTATAGGCGCTGGTGTCATGCCCGAGAAGTTCTCGGAAAAGATCATGGAGCACGAGGCCGCCGCCGACTGCCTCGTCCCCATGGGTATCACTTCGGAGAACGTCGCGGCCAAGTACAACATTTCCCGTCAAGCCCAGGACGAGTTCGCCGCCAAGTCGTTCCAGAAGGCTGCCGCCGCCCAAAAGGCCGGCAAGTTCGAATCCGAGATCGTGCCCGTCACCGTCCAAGTCACGGACCCCAAGACTGGCGAGGAGACGACCGTCACCGTCACCAAGGACGACGGTATCCGAGATGGCGTCACTGCCGAGTCGCTCGGCAAGCTCAAGCCCGTCTTCTCCAAGACCGGCTCGACCCACGCCGGTAACGCCTCGCAGGTCTCGGACGGTGCCGCCGCCGTCTTGCTCACCCGCCGCTCGTTCGCCAAGAAGCACAACTTGCCCGTTCTTGGCAAGTTTGTCTGCGCCGCTGTTGTCGGTGTCGAGCCCAAGCTCATGGTGAGTCTCAGAGACGGTAGACGACGTTATTCTTGAGTTCTCATTTGCTGACTCGCGCTCGGGGGTTTTTTTTTCTCGTGTGAATTCAGGGTATCGGCCCCGCTTTTGCCATCCCCAAGGCCCTCGAGAAGGCCGGCTTGACGATCGAGGAGGTCGACTTGTGGGAGATCAACGAAGCGTTCGCATCGCAAGCCGTCATGTCGATCGAGCACCTCAAGATCCCGTACGAGAAGGTCAACCCGGTCGGTGGTGCGATCGCGTTCGGTCACCCCCTCGGAGCGACCGGTGCCCGTCAATACGCCACGGCCCTTGCTGAGGCCAAGCGATCTGGCGCCAAGGTCATCGTCTCGAGTATGTGCATCGGCAGTGGAATGGGTATGGCCAGCGTGTTCGTCAACGAGCAATAGAACTCGGGCAATTGAACGAACGAAAGCAGTGAAGAGGAAAAAAAGAAAGGCCATCGCATATTTGTTCAGAGGCTCTTGACCTAGTCCTATGTGTGTGATTCATATATGTAATAGCATTCCAATCATTCTTTGTGTTGAACTGTCGGCCATTGCAACGAGAGGATCGACAGAAATTTTGGTATCTGATATCCGATGGCTGAGCCCAGCTATCTATAATGGTGCGCCGAGGCAGTCGACATTACCGCAGATAGCTTATGTAAACATACGCAGCCTGCATCCAGTTAACTGGTGGGCTCCGAGTTCAGCAAGTGCCGACACGGGACGTAGGTAGTTGTTTGGGTAAGGCAGCACCGCATGCTTGATGAATCTACTGCGCTTATGATTTGTGCCGCCGGCGATATGACCAAATTGGCCCGAGGAAGAACGTTCAACGCTGGGCGGCGCTGGGCCCCGCAGCTTCGGGCTCAGTTCTCGACGGGGTCCCCGCGATGTCCTCTCTGCTTCTCCTCAACCTCCACCAGCCGAACGCATTTCCTCGAGAGTGAGTGCAGAGCTCTTCCGGAGCCTCTTTTAAAACCTCGGCTGATCTGAACCCCACCGCAGTGCCTATCGATCAACACCATCTCTCCGCGCCGGCCAAGACGTATCTCTTCGGTACGCCGCTCAAGCGAACCTATGCGCCGTTCCTACACAACACCATCACCAGGCTCGCGGGAGCATCTTCAAGATCGTACATCAAGTACGAGTCGAGCGACATGGAGGCGTTTATGAAGTTGACCCATGAGAAGGACTTTGGTGGGAGCGCCGTAACGAGTTGAGTTGAGCTTTCGTCGGGGCCGCCCGCGGCCCGCCGCCCCCACACGTCATGTGCCGCGGCTTCGGAACTTATGCCTCGTATGATCTTGCGTGTCTTGACAGTGCCCAACAAGGTCGCAATATGCGAACGACTCGATGAATTGACCGAGGATGGAAAGGCAATGCAAGTCAGCGAAAGAGCGCGAAAGTCGAGTACACGCCGGCTAACCCTCGCTCTCTGGTCTCGGGGAACTCACAGCGGAGCGTGCAACACGATCATCGTTCGAGACCGGGATAGGAAACGCATACCCATTGGCCACAACACCGAGTGAGTCAAGCAGTCATCTTTGAGCCGTGCCTGAACCAGAAGCTCATCCACACCGTGCTCGGAATCCCAACTTCACCGGCGTACCTCAGTCACTCCTTCGAGCCGACCCATCGCACGTCTCATCCGGCAAGACCCGACCAGGCTTGATCTTTGGTGCCGGTGGAGCCAGTCGAGCGTCGATCTATGCCCTCGTCAAGAAGCTCAACTGCTCCCCCATTTACATCGCCAACCGCATCGACAGCGAGGTCGAGGCCCTGATTGAGGACTACCGGACAGGAGACTTTAGGCCCGAGTTGATCCACGTCAAGACGGTTGAGCAGGTCCAAGAGCTTGAGGCGCCAGGTCAGTCGAGGCCAGGTCGACAGGGAGCGCGTGAGGGATCGTCGGTAGATCTACTTAGGCTGTCTTCTTTGATCCGCAACAGTGTACATCGTTAGAGCTGTCCCAGCCTTCCCGCCAAAGTCCGAAGGCGAACTAAACGCTCGGGCCATCATTAAGGCGTTTTTGTGAGTTCGGAAATCGAAGGTCTTGACTGAAACCCGTCGGCATCGCACACGGCGTTTCGGCGTTACGTTTAGTTCCTTTTTTCTGACCGAGGTTTCCTTGGTATGAAATTGGGGTGGATGTTTAACAGCGACAAGCCAACCAAGGGAACCATCCTCGAGGCGTGCTACTTCCCGCACCCATGGACCGAATTGTGCCAAATCGCGACCGATGCGGGGTGGAAGGTCGTCACGGGGGAACAGATGATGGCATGGCAAGCGATCGAGCAACAAATATTCTGGATGGAGTGCAGCGATCATGATTTAAACGTCAACGAAGTGATCGAGTTGCTCGGCAAGCAATTGAAAGATGACGGGGAGACTGGCAACGAGCCGCCGGAAGCGTGAGCGGACGCGGGCATGCGCAGCAGGATCGGAGACGATGAGAAGGCCCCCCTGAAACCAAGATGTCGTGGGATGGTGGCGGCACTAGCGGCCAAGGTCGGCGGGACAGTTTGTTTCATGCAGTGTGCTAGGTATTTACTTTATCCGGACTTGGCGTATGAAATGTGTGACACCTCACTGAATAGCGCTCGAGTTGGCCGTCGGCCTTTTTCGGGGGCCAGCATCCATGAATCATGGGTCGAATCAAGTTTGCGATGTGCGATCCGACCGCCGAGTCGCGGCGACCTCACGAACTCAAATTGTCATGGCAGTGTCACACCGCAGACTTTGAGGCTCAAGCTCAGTCACGACTCGTGAGACACCGGAAACCCTATTCTTGCTGATCGTTGTGTAGAACGGAAAGGCCAGCATATCGATTGAACCGGAGCAGCCCGGGCAGGTCACCGCGTGTCTCCATGCAAGTCCGCCGCGGGGCCTCTACGCAACACACGCCTTCTGAGATTCGATGCGCGAGGGCACTGGGCAATGATCGCAAAAGCGCCTCCTCTCCGCCTCAGCTGCTCGACCCGCTTCACTCGCTTTCTCCGGCCTCACAGCTCTCTTGACCTGTGTTGCGTTAGACTACAAGCTTGTCTGCCCAGGATGTTCAGCAAGCTTCGAGTGCGATTCCAGCGCGCCCCACCACCGACAACGGCCGATGAAGCCGATGCTGATCCGAGCCAGAAAGACAGCGGCGAAGGCAACGTGGACGAGAAAAAGCTCGAGCCCTCGCCTCCCAAGAGGCCCGTCTTCACCGCCAAAGGGGGAAACGCCGATGTCAGTGAGCTCGAACCGGAGAATCTCCTGCCCAATGGCAAAGAGGTATGTTTATCTAGCAGCTAGAAGATGTTCATATGCCGAGTTCGGGTGCACCCCTGCGGCGCGCTGACCCCTCTTTCGACGCCGCCCCCCCTAACTTTTACACGTTTAGCGCGCGCTCGAGACGACAGAGGACATTGCGTACAGGTCGGTGTGTGGTCTCTCTTTATAGAGTGATTTGAATTCTGAGGTTCTCGGATCTTCGATGGTTCTATGGCAGGTGCATCTCGCTCGAGGACGACCCGACCATGCTGGTCATGACGCTGCGGATGTGGGTTATCGGCCTCGGCTTGACGTGCTTCGCGGCGACTCTATCGCAGATCTTCTACTTCCGTCCTCAGGCAAGCTCTTCCCCCGAAAGCATTTTCCCGACATGCCGAGGCTGAACTTGCTTCCCTCGTGGCTCCCACAGACTGTATTCGTCAGCCAGCTCTTCGGTGAGCCTCTTGGAGCTTGTAATACCTCGACCCTTCGCTCACGCCGCCTTCCATTGATCGCAGTTCAAATCATCTCCTATATCTTGGGAAAGCTGTGGTATCGTGTGCTCCCAAAGGCCAACAAAGGCAGATTCTGGGCGTTCGTGAACCCTTGTGACTTCAACGTCAAAGAACATGTTGCGATTGGTAGGTCTGTGCGGACATGGCCAGCTGACCACACGCAAAAATGAGTCTACTCACGCGTTTAGCCCGAGTGCATAGGCATCATGAGTTCGACTTCACTACACAGTGCCGGCTCTGTGGGCGTGTTCGCCGTGGAGGTGCTTTATTATGGGCTCAGCCTCAACAACGGCATCGCCATCTTCAGTCTCATCGCATCGCAATGCTTCGGCTACTCGCTCGCGGGTCTTTCCCGAGGCCTCTGCGTCTACCCCTGCTACGCGCTCTACCCGACGATCCTCCCTTCCGTCTCCCTTTATGACGCACTCGGACGTGATCAGGACGGCGCCGTGGCCAAGAAAAGATGGCGCTTCTTCTGGTGCATCGCCATCGGGATCTTTTGCTGGGAATGGGTCCCGGAATACGTCGCACCCAGCTTGATCGGGATTTCCGTCTTTTGGTGCGCAGCATGCCAGTGCCCTCCCCTCCCTCCCCGAGGTCCAAGGGCTGACCTGATGTATTGTTTGCATTACACAGCTTGGCACATCAACACTCGCCTTGGGTCACGAGGATCTTCGGCGGTGCTTCACCCAATGAAGGGATGGGTATGTTCTCCATCTCGCTCGATTGGAAGTAGGTACCGCTTCTTTGTTATCGACTCATCACCGAGGAGCCTAGGCTGACACCCCAAGTACACATGACTGCGCACTCCAGTTACGTCGGATCCTCAGGTGGAGTTTTGGGAGCTCTATTCTCGCCCTTGTCGACGCTGGTCAGCTTGTATATTGGGTTCACGACGTGCATAATCGTCTCACTCGCCTGCTACGCCAAGAACGTTTGGCATGCGCAGAATTTCCCTTTCCTCGCCCAAGACCTGTTCTACCTCAATGGCACTCAGTACGACCAGACCTTGATCTTGGACTCCAACTTCCAGCTCAACAAGACGGCACTCGACATTCAACGATTGCCGTGGTACGCCACGACCACCGCCATCTATTATTTAGGCTGCAACCTCGCAATCGGCTGTTCAATCACACACATATTCCTCTGGTTCAGACCCCAAATCCAAAGGGCGTGGAGCGAGTGTGAGTACATACTCGGAGCCCTGTCAAATACTCTTCGATATCTCTTAGCTCACTCAACCTGTGCACTGCAGACAAGACCCGGGCAAATTACGATCCTCACTACGAGAAGATGTGCGTAAGCCGATCGTGTGCCTGTCTGTTTCACGAGGAAGCTGATCGTCGTGATGATGCATTTGCACCAGGCTCGTTTATCCGGAGGTTCCTGTGAGCTCTTGTTCTCTCACTGTGGGAAGAATTTCCGCGAGGACTCACCTGTGGCGTTCGCGAACGCAGCTCTTGTGGTACCTCGCGATCATGACGGGTTCTCTTTCCATGGCGATCGCCACAACTTATGTCAGTGGATGAGGTTCGAGGACGGTTGAGCAAGGGTCTCGGTTTTTAGCGCGGCTGACACTGCTCCCGTCATCACCTCCCCCGCAGTCGGCACATTCGCAACTGCCTTGGTGGGCTCTCCTCGTGACGTTGTTGACAGCGGTGATCATGTATCCCATCAAAGCGTTGATGTATGGCATCGTGGGCTTCAAAGTTGGTGAGGCGTTCTTTCGAGGCGTGATCCACGCTCGTGCTAATTGCGATCGGAACTACTAGACACGACCCAACTGAGTCAAATGCTGGGAGGTGAGCGGCCTGAGATAGTACGAGTAAATGTCTTTGGCCGTGCTCATTCCTCTTTGACCCCGAACAGCTGCGTTGGTACCAGGCAACAGTCGGGCCAATCTTTACTTCGCGTGCGCTCAAAAACCTCGTCAAGGAGTGTTGGATGGGGTCTGAGTCCCAATATCTGTCCTCCACAGTTTGTACGGCGACAACACCACCACTCAGGCGATTGGGCTCTCACAAGATCTGAAGGTGGGTAGGGAAGGATGTACACGAAGCTCGATCTCGAAGCTCAGACGCCAACTATACTATTTTGTCAACAGCTGGGTCAATACACCAAGATTCCGCCTCGCCACACTCTCATCTGCCAACTCGTCGGAACGATCCTTGGCGGTATCCTCCAAATTATCGTCATGAGCACCATCATCAGCAACCAGCGCGACATACTTCTCTCCGTTCAGGGAACGTCCGCCTGGTCTGGGCAACAAGTTCAGGGTGTGAATAGCGCTGCAATCACATGTAAGCGTTTCCCGCCAAGGCCCCCATCGGGGGAGAGAGTGCGAAGCTGACCAGTCAGATTGCGCCTATGTGTCGCAGGGGGGGCTTTAAGTGAGTTTAACTTATTAAAGTCGGCAGAATCGCATCTAGCTGGGGGGAAGTATCCTGAACGCTTGCTCGAAATTTCTGGCCGAAGGCAAGGAGATGTATTCTAGTGATCGGCCATACTTCTTGATTCCTATGTCGTGAGTCCGATACGAATGTTTGGTCGGTGCGCAGCACATACCAGTGACATGTTGAGCCACTTACGCTTCCGCTCTATCACCAGAATCATCATCGGACTCTTCGTGCCGATCCCCTTCTATATCCTCCACAAGCTCTTCCCTCGTCTGCGCTTTGACATGTTCGTCACCCCCGTTGTGAGTACCAAGTGACCTGCTTGTCGTTACGACCCCTCTGTGAGTGCTCATCCTCTTGTCGGACCTCGTGACTCCGCAGTGGGCTTGGTGCCTCGGAAACTTGTCTGTCGGAATCAACAGTTCGGTTTTCACCACATTCTGTCTCGCCATGTTTTCGCAATACTACCTGTAAGCAGCGCTGTCGGCATGCCTTCCGCAAAACGAAGCTCATGACTGCTGCCTTCTGGGGCTCGACAAACAGCCGCAAGTACAAGCCCACTTGGTTCCGGAAGTACAACTATCTTTTGAGTGCTGCACTCGATGGTACGTCAACGGTGACGTCTCAGGTTGCACTTTAGCCAACCGCGACTGACGAATTTGTCCTCACCTCTCCGAAAACAGGTGGAACCCGTGAGCTCTCGCGAAAAGCAGTCCGCAACCTCGTTCAATTTGTGTACTCATGCATACCCCGACTTCTAAATGAGCAGAGTTGATGGTATTCGTGGGTGAGTGCTCTCACGTTAGAGAGGAGGAGCGATCCTTGCTCTGAGATCGCCCAAGATGGTGGACTCACCTCCTATCTTTCCTCGCAGCCACTTTTGCGGTCCAGGGAGGTGCCGGTTCGGCTGTCAGCATGCCCTTCTGGGCCCTCAACCCCGATCAATCCAAAGTTAATGCTGACTGTAAGTATTTGCAAGCTTGCTCACTCCGTCGATCGATTTACTACCGTTCATTCACTGAGATGAATATCTCACCTGTTGCAGATTGCATGAAGCTCACTTGATCGTGCCCCCGTACGCCAAGCCCGAGCCAATTTTTTGTGCATTGAGATCGCAATGCTCCCCTTTCGCGCCGGAAGTAGGAGCAAATGAGCTATACTTCAGGGCCGACTTCGCCCTCCCTCAGTTCTACGTCTTCGTCCTCTCCGATCCGAAACCACTTGCCAATAATCGGCTCTAGTGTCCCACCCGATTCTCTCTACTCAAGCGTTTCTCCTAGTCAATTACCCATGTGCAATATCAATTGAAGATGCTGCAGACAGGCTAAGTTCTCCCGTGCGAGCCGGAATTCCTAGGTAAAACTGCTGCGACTGTTTCGGAGTTCACGATCATCGCCGGCCGGATGAACATTCTGCGCCGGACCACGGCACCGCTGCGGCTCGGCTCGGCTCGGCTCGGCTCGGCTTCGTGTGACCCCTTCTGCCAGCAGCCTCGTAGCCTCTCCAGGATCCGCTATTTGATCCCCACACCAGCAAGGAATCTCCACCTGCCCACCTACTCAAGCAGAACAAGCCATGAGTAGCCACACCAAACGAACCGAGTTCTATCTGTTCGGCCACCAAATCTCGCACAGCGCCTCGCCCGCGTTCCACAACGAGATCTTCTCGGCATTGGACCTGTCGCAGCATCGCTACCAGTTGCACGACACCAAGCATCCTCAGAACGAGCCCAACTCGCGCATGCTCGAGGTCGATGCAGGGTGGCATGGAGTCCAAGGTGTGGAGTCAATGATTCAGCAAGGGTGAGTAGGCCGGTCTCATCTCAGATCAAATGCGGACCTTCCCCAAACCGACGTGTTTGCTCACACGGAGTGACGATTTTTCCTTTGCAGCTTCGAACAAAGCCGCGCATGGCTGCTCTCAAGTGCTGCCTCTCCTTTCCAAGGCCAGCGCAAAGGGCTTGGAAACGTAGTCGAAGATCGAGCTGCTGCTCTTGTTCGTGGGATGGAGGACATCAAGCCTGTTGGATGTGACTCACAGTCGACCTCACCGACCTCACCGACCTCGGCCAAACTCGCACCACAGAAAGGGGCTCGATTCGGCCAAGCGCGTTTGTAATTCGGTGATCGGTCTTGGCAGCGATGTTTGGAGTGGATTGTATTTCTTGGTATCGTCTTTCTATTTTGTAGATCAGCGTATGCATTTTTGATGACATTGAGCAAGAAAGACAGTGTGAAACCTTTTTCTTTCTCGGCATGCCGCTGGGTGCCTGCCTCACGCTTGCCGCTGCACTGCCGCGGCCGGTTTCGGAGAGGCCGAAAGCGTTCAAGTTGCTGGAAGACTGCGGGCTTGACTCGCGCTCAACGAAACGAAGCGAAACGAGTGGCTGAACAAACGGTGGAAGACACCCGAGCACAAAACATCGACCCCACCGTTGACGGTGTCGCCCTATCACTCTTTTGCCTCTCGAGACGTCAATTCGCTTCGCAGCTTCCCCACTCGGACACGGCGTCTGTAGCGCCAGCGATTAGTCGCCCAACAGCTGGCAAGACTACGACGTCCCGACATCATGTCGACCTCCGACGACATCGATCTGGACGAGGTTCATCGGTTCGCGTCGCACCTGGCCATTCTCGCCGGGGTGTACCTGGGTGACCAGGCTCTACAGCGCGCGTCGAGACAGAGTGGTGCCCACTACGACCTCGAGCTGACCATCAAGGAGAACGCCGCCGACTTGGTCACCAAGGCCGACAAGCATGCCGAGGAGATGATCAGCACCGCCATCCTGCAGAAGTATCCGCAGCACAAGTCAGTGTTCCTTTCGTCCGCCCCTACCCAGCTCCTGTCCCTGTTCGATCGCTGGGGTCGGCAGCCTTGGACAGGGTCTACGTCGCTACCGGCGCCGTTGACATCTTTTGGGAAGGAGGTCGGTCATTACCCATTGTACAATCTTGGGGACCGAATCTCTGCGGAAACCTGACTCCCCTTCCATTGACAGGCTGCTGGGAATGGGACGTCTGCGCCGGAACCATCATCGTCAACGAAGCAGGAGGACGAGTCGTCCCTAGCCAATGCCCTCCAGGGCTCGAAGAGCAAGGT
Organism: Microbotryum intermedium; assembly: GCA_022702645.1. NCBI lineage: Eukaryota > Fungi > Basidiomycota > Microbotryomycetes > Microbotryales > Microbotryaceae > Microbotryum > Microbotryum intermedium. The sequence continues at coordinate 570,495 of JAHWDX010000015.1, read as the reverse complement.
GACATCCCCGAAGCTGATCTGGGATCAAGGCTCTACCTCGCAATCCGACCGTGCGCCTCGACCACGGAAGAGACGGCGACGCAGGCGCAGGATCGCTTGATTCGGGAGGTGTGGCGGCGATGCGAAAAGCTCGACTACGTGAGACCGCAGTGAGGCAGATCGGATCTTGGTACTTTATAGATCTCCTTGCCCACCAAAACAACTGCAACCAATCTTGATGATCGCAGATTTGTTGGGCTCGCGCGTCCGAGAAAGGCTCGAGAGATGAGCTTTTTCTGGACGAGCAGTCTTTTTGAGTCTCGAGGTATCGGTATATACGGTACGGGTTCTTCTCGTTATCGCTTAATTTCACCTCTTTAACAACTACGATGTCCTCTCTCACCCGCATCCCTACAGCTTGCCGAGTACCCATCTTCCATCTCGGTTTTCACCTCTTGACGAACGGAATGCCCAACCCACTCAACAATGCCGTTGCCTGCTCCTGCGCTCCCCTCCCCCGGGCTGATGTGATGAGCGAGATGTTCATCCCGTACGTCCTCGGGTATTGATCGAGGTTGAGTTCGACCTGGGGCCACAGCGACATCGTCTCTGGCGGCAACCCGAAGCTGACGACCCCACTCGTCGCGGCGGGGCTTTGTCGAGGTGCCGAACGCGGTGGTAAAGGAACCCCATTGAACGTCTTCCATCTCGGCAAAACGAACTCGACCAATGTTTCGAGGAAGTCGTACATGGGTTGCCCCTTGACTTGGACCTTGACGCCTGTCGGCATCCCTGCGCGGATCTTGAAGCTCGCCGATTTCTTGGTCGACTTGGTGATGACCAGACCTTGGCCCGATCCGGGGCCATAAGGACCAGGGTGGATCGATTGCGGGACCTCGCCCGTGATGGCGGAAAGGAACTGTTGCAAAGCCAAGAGCGTCGACTTGTTGCTCAAGGCCTCGCGCGCCATCGACGAGAGCACGATCGCCTCGAGCTTGGGCACCGTCGTCGCGCTCGTGTAGGACGGGTTCGGGACCAAGTATCGGTTCCCTTTGGGTCTTGGGGGCGCTCGGTTCTTGGCGTACGGGTTCTCAGGCGACCATACGGGCGAGCGCGAGGTCGGGTTGGGCTGCGTCGCAGCTTGGGCGTGGGTCCGGTGGTGGTAGAGCATGTACAGCAGATCGTGCGAGAGCGTGTTGGAGTAGTGGTCCTGCAGACGTGATCGGGATGTCGGTCCAGGCTGTACCACGAGCAAGTGTGACAGGTCCTGTGCTTCTTCGGCGACGGGAGCATTCGCGGCTGCAGCTTTACTGGCTTTTGACGAGGCCGACCTGCGATGTTCGTGTTGGGAGTGAAGAGGCTGGCTCGAGGTCGAGCATAGTGCACTCATAACCAAGACTGGTCGTGTGCTAGCTCGAAGTAGCGGTGTCAGCGCGCGTTGCATCGTGCTCTGCGTCGTTCGCGGTCGGCGCCGTGGATGCGAAGGCCAAGCCTCAGCGAGCTCGAGCTCGAGCAGTTGAGGCAGAGGTCAGGAGGTTTCGACTCGTGCGCGTTCAAACGCCCTCCGCTCTCAGCGTGCGCTTGGAATGACGACGATCTCTCTCCGTCTTTATCTTCTACTTAGGCGCGCTCGGCGCGACATAGGTTCCGCACTCGACCAACCAACGCCTCGTTGGAAAGAATACAATCCAGTGGGTACACTGCAAAGTAAAAAAAATGACAACACCAGTACAAAGTTCTGAAATGACGTCCGCCCGAGCCCTACGCGCGCTGAAAATGTGCACAAGCCTTACCGACACTGACTATCAACCTCGATCACTACCACTATCGTCCCCCTCATCCTCTTCCCTCCCTTCTCTCCCATTCTCCAAAATGACTCCTTTGGCCTGCGCAGTCGCCTTGACGGTAAACAACCAATGTTCAGTCCATCCGGCACCAGCACAAGAGCCCCCATGCTTGTGGCGACCACCGCTGCTTCCATGCGCCTCGTCACCTTGCAAGACCATCTCGGGTAATGTCAACCTGGCGATCGGCGATGGGTCCGATCGCATTCTTGCCAAGGCGCAGTGAATCGCCAGGGGCGTAAACGCCGGTGCGCCATGAACGAGCAGATGCTCGAGGTTCGTCGAGGGCAGCAGAAGGATCGCCGGAGAGATGAGCGAGCCCGAGACGTGAATGACTCGTAGCCGAGGCAAGCTCGGAAGAGAAGCATCGAGTGGGAAGTTCGTATCATCTGCAATAGCAATGTGTGCGTCACCAACGATAAAGGGCATCCGTTAAGATCTGCAACTTACCCTCGTCCTTGGCTCCGAACCAACTTCCTCCGACTTTGAGCTCGACGAGGTTCGGGCAACGTTTCAGCACGTGTGTCAGACCTCGCTTCGACAACAACGACGAGCACCACAGCGTGAGCTTCTTGAGCGTCGTCGCATTCCCAAGGAGATGCAACAAGTCCGTGTTGGTGATGTTGACCTCGATCAAGACGACTTCAGTTAGTCGCAATTGATGAGGCGCCGTAGGAGGGTACGTCGAGGAGTCGGATGAGATGCCGCACAGTCGAAGCGTCGTCAAGGACCGCAACGAGCCCAGCGGTTTCAGCAACTGGCTGACGCTCCACATGCTCGTCGACTTGCGCGGGCGCCATCCGACGTCCATCCCTTCGGCTCGACCGGCCCCCGGCGCACCTTCCCGACTGGGGTCGAGGTCCTTGACGAGGGTGTGGAGCAATTTGAGGTCGACCAGCGCCGAACAGAGAGACTGGGTCCACGCGGTGGCCTCGGCGGGAAGACAAATCGTCAACGACAATAGTGTACGGCACGAACCAATAATACCACACAGAGAGTGCATCGAATGAAAGAGAAACCATCCTGGTTTAGCGAGAACGAGGATCAATGAATCGCCGGCGGTGAACGCGATGGTCTGGGCCGGTACTCACCAACCCATTGAGAACTCGTCTTGGCCATCATACCGACATCGGCTTCGATTGTTTTCACGGCCTTGTTGACATCGTTACCGTGAAGGGTACGATGCATCGCATGCGCATGTACACGCGTGTCGATCCGTAGATCTCGGTACATGTGCAGGCGCACGTGAGGAAGCAGGCCCTTGCATACGAGTGCACAGCGGTACAGCGACGACAGGTCAGGCTCTGTCTTGGGCGATAGATGTGCCAAAATGAGCGCCAGCAGCTCGGAAGAGAGTTGTGTCAACCGGTCGGGAGGCGAGTAAGGTGAGGAATCTACCTCGGGCCTGCCGTACGAATCATGGAGCTCGGACACTTGCGGTGAGGTCGATCGAGCAGATTTGGGCGAGATGGGGGCCTTCCTCTTGAGTCGTCGTGCAACAAGAGCTTCGGTGCGAGATACTGCTACCGGTTCTGCACCGTCAGAAGATGATCCACCAATGTCCGGGCCTCCTAATTTGAGTCGGCGGGCCGAGCTCGCGGTCGAAGCGTGGGCCGAAGCGACAACGAATGTGGAAGCTGTCGAGCTTGATCCGGCGTTGGCGCTACGGTGAGAGACTGATCGTCTTGCTACCTTCTTTGTATCTTCACCCACCCCGTTACCACTCGATGTGCTCGCGACTGCGGCCGCAGCTGCGGTTGATCGACGTGTCGATCGCGAGCTCGTCATGATTGCTCACGCGCTCAGGGCCCCCAATGGCACCCCGAATACCGCCGACCCGGGCTCAAGTTTGAGGCAAACCCTCCGATCGACCAGCTCAAGTCGTGACAGTCGATGGGATGGAGACAACCTCGATCTATAGGAGTGCATGACACCAATATCAGCACGCGCTGGGTCTGCACAGACAGCGCCGGGCATCGTAAGTGCATGGCGACGTCCATACCCGAAGTCGTTCCTCAAGTCCAAGTGAGGCGCCACCTCGCTCGGCTGACCGTCCGTCGCGCCGGGTCGGCCACCGACGCCCGCGTTCGACAAGGCGAGAGGTGCTGTGGCACACGCACCTTTGAGCTTGCTGATCGACGCAGAGTCGGGGAAGGCCTGCACTTCGCTTCGACTGTCTCAGGGCGTTGGCCGAGGGAGGTGGATGAAGGGGAGTGAGAGGCACTTCGGCCGCACTGGCAACACTGGCTCTTTGGGTGCGCGACTGAGAATGATCGGCGCTTGTTCAAACGTTCATCGTTTCATCCTCCACGCTCACATGAATACGTGTCGAGCTGTCGACGCCGATCAGTGTTTTTCGTGACCGGCAATGGTCATCGGGTGTAACGGAGATTGGTGACGAGCACAATATGCTGCATTTCCAAAAAAAAGTTGGCTAGAACAAAAAAAAAAAGGCGAATGGAAAACAAGGCATGCGTGTAATACAAAAGCGAGGCAAGTAATAAAAGTGGAGCAACCTCGTGGAAACCAGCCGGCTTGCGGTCCCGGCGGCAAGCAAGCCGGCGCCGCGGATCAACTGCGATCAAACCCCTGGAATTTGCGCAATGCATCGGTCATCCTGACAGGCTTACCGAAAACCCGCCCTAATCGTCGCCCCTATAGACCCAGCTCTTTTTCCTCTCCCAAGGCCCGCCTATTGTCCTACTACTTGCGTTCGTCCAGCTCGCACCCTCGTCGAACGTCACGACCGGTGATCGCATCGGGAGTTCCAATTCACGCCTTCGGTCGGCTTTCTCTTCCGATCGACTCATGCACCAGAGCACGAGCATGCCTATGAGAACGAGGGTGAAGAGTCCAACGCAGACGTAAACAATGATTTTCTGTTTGGTGAATGGCGCAGCACCGAAATAAACAGAAAATGACGACGGGGGTGGTTTCCGAGAATTCCAGGAGGAAATTTCAGCTTGTGCAAGGCAACGCAAAACCCATCATCAGGTCGGGCGAAGAACAGACTTACAGTGGTTTCTGGAAGAGCCATAAATTTGTCTATAGGACCGAAATAAGTCGGGTGGTTTGTAGCGCTCGAGGCGACCGCAGCTGCGGTCGCGGCGGCTTCCGACGCTAAGGACTTCGCCTCCGAAACGACTTTCGAGACTGGAGGGGGTCTCAAGCCTGCTGCATCAGTACTTGCTCGTTCTTCAAATGAGCTAGCTACAATGAATCACCGATGGTCACAAAAGCGGAAGGAGCTGTACCCTTTGCGCTGACTACAGTGGTCATCGTGTTCTCGTACCCGGAGCGGTAGCCGCTGGCCGCTGGCGACGGAGGGGTGGCTTGACGAGGGGCCGGAGGCCCGCTCACGCGAGCGAAAGGCGACGAGTGAGTCGAGTTGGCGGGGGGCTTGAGCAAGTCCGACCGTCTTGCTGAACTTCGGAATCGGAACTTGAAAGGAGACGAGACGCTTTGCAGGTTCAAACGAGTGTGTAGAGGGTACCCAAGGAGAGGCCAAAGACGAGATAGACAGTTAAAGGAGAAGTCCGAAGGGGAAGAAGCGAAGTGTAATGGGAATAGAACCAAACTAGACTCGAAAGTTCGCCGAAGGGGGCTCGGCGCAGTGCTCGGCTATGAGAAGGCCCAGAGTCCTCATGAGCGACTTCTCGCCCCAATTCAATTCATTTTGGGTTCGCGGGCAAAAAGATCATTCCAGTTTCTTTGATCTCCACGAGGGAAGGGTTAATTAGTTAAACAAAATTCGCGTCACGGCCTGGGGGCGCTCGTCTGAGCGTCGGCAAGACCATTCTCTCGAGGAGGCTGGAGGTGCGCCTCGGCCGGAAAGGGAAGGTGGAAGAAGTTTGATTGTGCTCGCGAGCGTGCACGGGCACTCATAGATGCTGTGAGAGTCCCTCCCTGTGGTTTCTCGCTGTTGGCGCAAGCAGAGGCGTCGGACGAATCATCAAATGATAGGGGTCTGAAACTGATCGTTGCCGCCCGCGGGCGTCGAGGCCGTTGACTCCAGCGCTCGACCTAGCTCCCTGTACCACGCCGAGTCTAGTGCGAAAGCACCGCGAACTCAACCCTCTTGTAGAGAGACTAATCATCTGATATTTCTAGCCGTAACCATAATTCGTTGGTCTAGAGGCTGAACGTGCACGGGGTGGTCGTGCACCCTAGCTCTCCCGTAATGATCTTCAATTTGGAGCCTCCACTTGCTCAACTTCATCCAACTCGCTCAAATCGGTCTCATCGTCACCGCCGTTGAACATCTGAATAAGACGAAAAGAAAAATTGGGAGTTGCATCAGATGCTGAGGTACTCATAGCGTCACTGATCGCCGCCGCGGCGCGACTTACAACCCCCGACACCAGAACTCGCCGCCTGGAAGGAGAATAAAGCAATGGCCATCGCGTCAGGACCGGCACGCAGCCACAAGCTTGGCACTCTCTTCGCCTCACAATAACACCGAAATTCTGGTCTAGCTTGGAGACGCCTTGCATTCGCCTTCGCCCGGTACTCTTTCAGCAACGCCTTGTATTGGCCTCTCGTCTGGTGCGGTGCTTGCTTGAACTCGGGGGACGATTCTGAGTGGTAGCTGTGAACGAAACCTCGGATCCATCAGTAGGTGTAGCGGTGACTCGAGCGCAAAGATCCCAACTAACGAAATCCTTATCTCTTCCCCCGGTTGGATGTCCCGACTGGCGAAGAGAACGAGCAAAGGTCGTTCGACGCGCCCCTCGTCGACGTAGACCGGCCGAGAGATGGCATTGAACTCCGAGCACGAGTGGTTACAAAACCGGGTCCAGTTCCCTCGTAAGAAGGCATCAACACAGTATCCGAGCTCCTTGTTCATTACTCGTTGTTTGTATTTATCGGCGAATGCAGCGAGGTCGCGACCGTATTTCTGGGCCTTCTTCGTGCCATTGCCCGACAGCGGCTTTCGTCCCTGAGTCCGGTACAAGTGGTCCTTGCCGGCTTCTTCGGGTATGTGGAAGTGATCCAAATCGTAAATATAGTTGCGACAAAGCTTATCATAGACCTCGACACGTTCGGGAGTGTCCGAAGTCGGGATTTGCTCGCCGGCGTAGATCGCCAGAGGTTCTCTGCGGCGTATGACGCGACCGCGATAGACAGACCCACCATCCGGCATGAAAGGCATCGACGACTGGGGGTCGATGTCGTGGGTGGGTGGGTTGCGGACCCCCCAGCCTTTCATGGGGCCCGTCCAGTAGATGTCGACGTCGACCGATCGTTTCTTTCCAACGACGTGGTTCACGCACGTTTTGTCGCACCCGCAACCGGCATTGCACTCCCAGATCGGGTCACTGCAGCCAAACACTTCGTCGTTCAGCGTCCCATCCGACTCCCAAGCAAACGAGTTATGACCCGAGCGTTCGTTCTCGGCGCCGATGGTTCGGCTCGCTTCACGTTGACGTTTCCGACAGGCGCATCGTTCCAAGTTGGCTGCATCGCCGCAGTTGCCTTCACAGTCGCATGCGGAGGGTGCTTCAGGGGCCGAGCCTTGCGGAAGGATGACGCGATTCGTATAGACGAATTCGAACGGTGGCGAATGAGGCTTGCCACCATCGACGGGTGGGATCACTCGAATTCGACAAGGCGCACTCAGTTCGTAGCTGTTGACGTCCGCGATCAACGATTCGAACAAGAGCGTATGGCTGCTCGTGTCGTACCGTGGGTTGTTGTCTGCCTTCTCGCCGGTTTGCATCTCGAAAGCTCGGGCATTCAGCACAACCTGGATCAGGGTCGCTCTTACGTCCGAGTTCTTCTCGTCTTCGAGTTCGGGACCCAATATTTGTCGACCTTTCGCCGGTCGCGCTGACTCCATCAACACGAACTGCGAGAGGTCACCAGAACGGCCTCAGTCACGAGCGTCTTGTCATTCTGACCATCGTTTCCCCCCGCATCTTGACTGACCTTTTTACACCTCTCCTGTAAAGAATCCATCTCCTCGTTGACTTGCGCCACCTCAATATTCACTTCACGCACCAGCTGATCCACATCGTCGACTTGCGCCAACACTTCCTGGTCAACCCTCATATCTACCTCGAGCAGGCCATTCGGTAATGTCTGTAAAGGCGCTTTGATGATCCTCTTCGACGTGCGCCGCTCCCTCGTCCCCAACTTGAGTTCGTTTTCCCTGGCGCCCAACCGACGCTTCTTCACGATCATCAGATTCAGGGCCGAGCAGTTCTCAATTGAGGTGGGATCCAACGCAATGTCACCATCGTTTGTATTGTTGTCTTGAATCATCCGTGCCTCGATGTCATGATGTTCCCTCTCTCGTTGTCGTCGTAATCGTTGCGCTTCAGATCTTCTCGATATGTACGGTTGCGTTGACGTGGATGCGCGGCGTATCGGGGGTGCAGGGAGCGAATCACGAGAGACTGTCCCGTTAACTTGAGGGTCGGGAGCGGTTCGCTCTCGCTCAAGTCGTTCCCCTGGTCGGTATCTTTGCTGGATGACGTTAGGAGATTCGGGTCGAGTCGTCGGCTTCGATTGGGGTTGATGGGCTTCAGCTTCGCGTTCCGGGGTCAATCCTGAGGTCGGATTCTGGTCTGCCGAAGGCTTTACCGGTGGGGTTGAAGATGAATGGTGAAGCTGAGAATTCGAGTCTTTAGGCGTCCCCTTCTTGGTCCGCTTGGTATGCGTTTGTTTTGGTGTAGGAGCGAGCGTGTCCGAATGGCGGAAAGGCGGTATTGTCGCATTCGGCGCGTCAAGTGTGCTCGCCGAATGATCCACGGTAAGCTTAAAGAGGCCTGAACGATCAGGGCTAGTCTGGTGGGACGCAGGACTGTAGTCGGGTGTCCTTCCATGTATCGCAACGAATTCTCCCTCATCGTCAGCCTCCATCTCCCTGTCGTACTCCGGATCTGTCCATTCCGAGGCTCTGCCTTTGCCTTTGTCGAGGTTCAAGGATGAGTCCGCCGCAAGAGACGGTGAGATTGTTGCAGCCGGTGTAGGAAGAGCGGCGGCGACATCTTCGTTTCCACGGAACTTTGGTGAGGGGGGTCCAAAAGGTAGAGGAAGCCCGTCCTGGCTCGAATCTGTCTCGGAGTCCAATCCTAGGTCGTTCGATCGACGACTCTCGACTTGTTGTGGCGGAGACGAGGAATTCCGAGTAGGCGATCTCGTCGAAGACGGACGCATAGAGTCGTTTTTTGGAGGTGATAGAGTTGGATGCCTTGTTGGACCGGTCGGGAGAGATTTCAGCGTTTTCGGAGGGGATTGAGGAAGGCGAGAGAATCGATCGTCGGGAGGATTCGATCGACGAGGTATGGCTTTGACCCATCCGTCGTGGCCACTATTCAACAAGTTTGAAGACAAGTTGACTCGAATAGTGCTTATTCGTGTGGGATCCGGTCGACTTTTCCAGGACGACGAGGAAGAAGGTCTCGACTTGGGGATGAAGAGGCGTGACGTGGAAACTGTCGGGTGGGGGTAGTGTGGTTGATTAGGGGCAACGGACGAATGCCGGGCCATTGACGGTGGTATTTTAGGCAGCGGCGACAACTGCTCGATTTGGACCCGGGAAGTACTTGCGATGTTGCTCCCTTGGTTTGAAGGCGCCTGCCGAAGTAAGAGCCGGTGAGGTGGGGCTCCGTGGGTGAGTGGGTTCGGACAGAATTTTGGGCCCGGGTCGCGTACTTACCTCGAGGATCTCGTGACGAGGAAGCGACGGAGACAAGGGCGGAAGCGCCGATGAAGTGATCGGCAACAATTTTTGAGTTCCCTGAGGTGCAGGTAGATCGTCGCCACTCGATTCGTTGCGCAGCGAGGGTGGGATTACGACAGCACGCGCGCGCTTCGGCGACGACCTCGAGAAGACGATGATTTCAAGATCACTGCCACTCGAGGGGCTACTGTCATCATCGTCGTCGTCATCATCGGAGGATATGACAAGATATCCCGCTGGTCTGGCCTCGGCTTGCTTCTGCAACGACTTTCTCTGCAAGGTCGTTGCCGTCGGCGTTGGGGCGGTCGGGGCCGTCGACATGAGATGGTCTTGAGGGTCCCCACCGCGACCGGCTGTCGGGGTCGCCGTGTTGGAGGCGGGTGCACGAGGTGATACCGCGCGCTCAGATCTTTCCGCAAGTGTGAGGCGCTTGAACGCAGTAGGGCTATGGTGTGGGCAGTGAGGTAGGATCGTCACATCGCCCTCGCTGTCGGTGCCGGTGTCGAATTTGTGCCCGAAGCAGCCGCTGCTGCCGGTGGTGGAGGTGTCGTCGTCAGTGATGGCGAGCACCTCGAGCGCGTGGTAGGATCCCGACGCAGTTGCTGCAGGTCGACAGTCGATGATCTCGAGGTCAGATCCGGAACCAGATCCAGATTCCGAGCCCGTGTCGGACGAGATGTCCATCCGCTCGACGCTCGCCATGACACTCGGATGCCTTGGCTTGCGCCTCTAAAGCACCATCAGTTGGGTGGGTGGGACGAGGCGCAATTGGACGATGAGTTCGTGATGAGAACAGCTGAGAGCTCGGATATGGAGATCCCAGAGGTAGGAGAAGTGAGTATCGGAGAACGGAGATTGGCGCCAGACATTGATCGAACAGAGAGAAAGGAGAGGGCGCATGCGACGGCAGAAGCACTTGGCCGCCGTGGTCAGTCGCACCGGTCCGTGCACGGTCCGACTCGACATTCCGAAGCGGTCCGTGCCGCTGAGACTGTGCTCGCAAGGTCGCACCCCAGGACCGCAAACCCCTTTCAACTTGATTGAACAGGATTTCAGGGGAAGCTTTGACAGGAGTCAGTGTTGGTCAACATGGTTTCATGCTTGCGCATCACACTTGCGCGCGCGCCTTCGTGGTGGGGTTACTGGGGTACTCAGACTCGGCTGTCGAAACTCGAAAACCTCCCCGCGAACAGATCGTCCTTCGGAAACTCGGCCATAATCCCAAATCGACCCCCAGTTGACTGTTCTTCGGTCTGTATTTATTTTGGTGCGATTCAAGAGCACACCAAACATCCCGAGACAGGCGCGTGACTCTTGCCGCTTGAACTCAAAGCCGATCGCACTGCCAAGCTCCTCAGGAGACCGGAGGGAGTAATAAGTGGGCGCGCCTCGATCACCCGCGCTGCAGTCGAATGTGGCGCCCTTGGTTTGTGTCGCACCACGGCGTCGATGCTCCTTGTCACGTAGGTAGTGGCGGACGGGTACACCTGACCGTACACCGACCTCGATCAATGACGAGCATCGCTTGGTCTACCACGACTAGCTGAAGACGCCCGCTCGTCGTCACTTGTCATCATCCTCGTTATCACCGCGCCCCGTTCGGACTCGTCCTCGGCTACTGGGTTGACGAGTCACGACGCCGCGCCGTACCTCCACAGCCGGACAACGTCGCACCAGCCTCGAACGGGCACCTTCAGTCTACGTCCCTCCCAAGCACCCTCTGCACCATGTCGCCATGGGCGTACCTCGGATCGTACCTCCCCTCCATCTCGTTGCCGTCGCTCCCGTTCCCATCGTTGCCGACAAAGCTGCAGCATCGATTGCTCGCGTTTCTGCTCCGGCGCTCGATAGGCAAGTTCGTCAAGGGCCAGTTCGACGACGAGTCGATCGAGGCCGACCTAGGCAATGGTCTAGTCAAGTTACAGGCGCTCGAACTCGACTCTGAGGTACGTGTTGTGTCTCGGCCGCCCTCAGCGTCATTGCTCTCCGAAGTCACGGGACAAAGCCCGTGGTCGTCGGTCCGCTCGAACTCTTGCGATCTCGTACCACCACTGACTGTCATATGCGATCGTCCTACAGGCGATAGAGCCCCTACTGTTGGGGCTGCCTTTGTCGTTCGTCGGTGGGACCACGGGCCAAGTTGTCGCTCAGGTCTCGCTCCCGTTGTCCCTGTCGTCGCGCCGAGCGCTGTCGTTGCAAGTGGACGACTTGCACATCACTCTCAAGGTTCAGCCGCCTCAATCGAGCTTGGATGGCGAATCTGTTACAGACGGGGGTGATGTGCTGTCCGCGTCGCACGAAACGCTCGATGCCAGTTGCACGTCTCGGGCTGGGGCTCGGGCTCGGGCCTCCCAAGCTCACCGCCGCCCCGCATCGCCACTCAATCACCATGAAGAGGAGGACCACGATGAGAACGACCTCGGCGCCGACGCCTCGTTAGCAGAAAGCATCTTGTCGCTGGCCGTCGCGTCCGAATTTATCAAGCATCAACTCGATGAGGATGAGGATGCTACACTGCGGCAATCGTTGCACCTCTCGGTCCATTCGGAACAAGATCTCGACCTTCCAGGCGCCTTTGCGAGCACGGCTCAAGGCTCAACCAAGGCCAGTCGGACTTCCATGAACGAGGAACAGTCTCAAGAGGTCACGATGCTGGCCGGCTTGATCGATCGCATTTTGTCAAGATTGCAGGTCAAGGTCAGAAACGTGAAGATTACGGTGCTCTGGGAAGACGACGAGGACGAGCATCAACTCGTCTTTAGCGTTGAAGAAACCGTCTACGAGGACACAGAGCGAGAACAAGGCCCTAGCAACGTAGGCCCGGTCGAAGAAGTTTTGAATCAGCACCGATTGTCAATCTTGAAGCCCGAACTCAGGTTCAAGACGACAGTAAATTCCGCAAGATCTGGAACGCCACGACCGGATCAGCAGCCTGACGACGACGACTCATCGTCGACCGAATTAGAAGAGTCGGAAGACGAAGAGCTGACGCCCGAACATGACATGATGATGTCTCAATCGATTGCGGATTTGCGGACGTCATTCATGTCGGCGCAGAGTAGTATCTCAGCGGGCGAATCGGTCTATGCCAGTGCGAAGGGATCCATGTTTGCGAGAAGGTCGTCGCCCGACGAGTCAAGTGTCGGAGATAACCTGTTGAAGGAAGACGAAAGCGACAGCAATCCGTTCCTCGAGACCAAAGCAGAGCCCAATGAACCCGACTTGGACGACCATCTTTTGATATTTTTCGGATCTGAACCCATCGTAGTATCTCTGACGTCCACTGCTGCTCCGAGATCACTACCACCACCACCACCACCAGCACAGCTCGAGAACATGGCCCCGCGATCGAACAAAGCAGATCCGCCCAAGCTCGACGTTCATTCGACCGTCTCTGGTCCAATCACTGTACTCGTCCTTCCAGACCAGATTCGATGTCTCCTCCAACTTGTGAAAGTTGTGACTTCACACCTTCCGTCGTCCGCTCCAGTGTCATCTGATGCCTCTTCGAAGCATACCCACGTGGCCTCTCCAAACCTGACAGTTGCGATCGGCGTCAAGCTCTTCCAGCTCATCGTGGTCCACTCGCCTTTATCAACGACACCTTCAGCATGCCAACTCGATTCCTTTTGGACTCATCCCATGACGTTCATCCTCCCCTGCGACCACCTTCGATTACGTCTTGAAGGGATAGGAGCCTTTGTAGAACGACACCCTACAAACCCACCTCGCACTATCTTTCCCCTCCGTTCGTTTTCCGTCGTCGAGTCGCTCAGTGCTACGACGAGCGAGGGCCAGGGCAGGAGAACCAGCGAGCCGATCCTCGTGTCGGTCCCAGATTTAGGAAGGCAGTACAGTGTCGAGAACGCATTCCCTAGCTTCGACTTGCTCGATTGGAAGAGGAACAAAACGGCGGAAGGGAGAGGGTGGAAAACTCGTCTCAAGCCGAGAGTTGGCCTCAAAGCGATGAAGGCGGAAGATCCCGCACCCGCTGCGACGTTGACACTGCAGGACGGCCACAGTAAGTCCCGCCGTACATCATGCTGTGACGGTTGCTGATTTATTGCCTTTGTTCGCCAGAATCAATACGAATGTTACCCATCCACGTGTTCCTCGACTTGAGCTTCATCGAGCGATTACAAACCTTCCTCTCAATCTTTGGGATGCCCGACAGGCGCGTGCAGCATGGTTCTCAAACTCCTCGGCCCTCAATGCCAGTCGGTCTCGATCTCCCACACCGTAGAAACGCAACATTCACAGACGCCCCTCAGCCTGCGACGTCTACTTCGGGCTTAGAGGCTAATGTCCCTCTGCTGAGGCTCTCGATTCGCTGCCCACCACCCAAGAATGGCTTGGGTCGAGCTCGGTCTTGGGACGATCCGGTACGGTCCGGTATTGTTGTGCTAGATTTGCACAATCTCGCTGCATCGCTACTCCCGTGTTCGCAGCATGAGCTTGTTGATACGACGACAATCTGCGTGACGCGTGCCCTGGCCTTCTTTGCTCGTCCCCCAAGCAATGACGATGCGGCGTCTACGGCCAGAGCCTTACTATCATTCACACATCTTGCCCACCACCCTGCGGAGGAGCAGCCACGGTTACCGTTAATCAAGATTCGACAGCTCCCTGTTGAGGCTGCAGGTCTAGGCGACTTGTCACCTCAATCGCCAACTTCTGCGGACGCGAGCACAACGACTGTCATTGAATGCTCGCTTCCTCTCCTGCGTGCCTCGCTGGACAAAACGACCATGGATGGTCTGCAGCTCTTCGCGGATGACCTGGCGCAATGGAGCTCCCGCCTCGCAGATGGACGATTCGACGACAGCTCGACCGACTTCTCAACGCGCTCAGAACGCAATCCAAAGATGATCAGCAGTCGATACTTCGGCGCAAAGAGTTTCTCGAGGAGCCGTGCGCGACTCGACAGCGAGAGCGAGGAGAGCAGCAGTGACGTTGGGGTGAGCGCCATGACCGTCAAAGTCGAAATAACGGACGTTGTTGTGGACGTTTGGGTGGACCAGCTAGCCCGACCGGCCGGCTCTAGCCGCGAATGGAAGCCGGCCCAGAGACAGCTCCGAGCTCTCGCTGCCGACCTCGACCTCGATCTTCGTGTCCTCCGCAACAATCAAAACGACTTGCGCGCGATTGTCACGCTCGGGAATGTGACGGTCGAAGCACCTTCAGATATCTCGACGTATCAACAAATATTCGCCCGCACTGTAGCTCCCCGACCCACAGCTCCGACCCAGGACCCCGTGCTCCGGATTGAGATCACGAGCTCGGTAGAAAAATCCACGAGCCTCAAAGAGTCAAAAGTGCAGCTCACGTTGAGCAACTTCACCTACTTCTTCACCGCTGAGCTCGACTGGACGCGCGAACTGTCGGCTTTTGCGAAAGCACCGGCGGGTGCTTTCGAGACGGTCGTGCCGAATGAGTTGACCCGGATCAGACTAAATATCAATAATGGCTCGATCCATGTCACACCGCCGACGGTCGTCGAGTCGCATCTCGTAATTTCGATCGGCCAAGCGCGGATAGCGACGAATCTCATGCCCGACATGCCTAGGACTCTGATTATCGTCGAACCAAGGGAATTGCGACTTCTGGCCGTCAAAGGCTCAGGAGATCTTCTGCCACCCGATGACACGGCCCGCGAGCTTGGCTATAGGTTTTGGAAGACGCGAGGTTTTGCCGAGTTGGCATACCTCGAACGCTCGTCGATCCAAGTCCGACAAGGCAACGGCCTCGTTTTGCCCGACTTTGAGCTCGGTGTCGCCGACTCGGTGGTGAAACTATCGATTTGCGCAGACTCGATGTCGTGCGTTAGTGATGTCGTCGAAGATATTCTCCAAAGCCCTTTTTTCCGGCACCCACCGACCCGATCACCCATCGCGCCACCTCAAATACCGATTCAGCGTGTGCACTTAGGCCAGTCATCTGTAGATGTGCTCGCGAGCGTAGATCCTGGCGCGTTCGAGCACGCACAACTCTTGGTCGACTTTCCAGAAATCCTTGCCGATGACGTGCCCACCAACCTAGCCTATCTTGCCGATGCGCTTCAACAAGCTCCGAATTCGCGGACGAAAAAATCGCGGGAGCCAGTCCCGGGACGCAGAGCGTCTCCCGATCGTCCTGGGACAATCATTTCGAACATCGACGGCGAGACGATTCGCATGCTTGATCCGAAAGGTCTTCGTATCCTTCATGAATATTTGGCTGTACCTCGAGAGGAAGAAGAAGATCGCATCGGAGGGTGAGTCGTCGCAGACCTGGAACACATTCCGTTTTAAGCTGATTGCTCATGCCTTATCCCACATCTTTCATAGCGGTCCACCAAGCGTCACTCGTTGTCGCGTTACAAATTGCGATATTTATATCATGCTTCACGAAGGTTATGACTGGCATTCGACCCGCAAAGCCATCCAGGACGAACGTAAGGCCATCCGTCGGCGACTCGAACGTATACGACAGCTGCTCGCAAGTGGTCAAACTGCCGACGCGAGTGCAGAACAGCAGGCCTCAATTCTCGTATTTGGCTCGGTTCACCTTGGACTTTCTCCTGGCGCATTCGAGCTACCTCCCAAAGAGCTGCTCGATGCCATCAACGAGGAGCTCAACGAGACGTCGTCGGACATTGGCGAAGAGGCGAGCACGGCATCAGTCAGCAGTTGGCAAACGATGCCCAGTGGCCCAGCTACGCTCAACGCTGTCCCTGCTCATCGGGCTGCAACGACAGCTGTGGGCAAGTCTCGCAAAAGACTGACACGATCGACGTCGAATGCGATCGAGATCAACTTGACGGCGCTGTCAGCACGTTTCGATGCTTTTGGGCCGACGGAAAGCTGGGCCTCCCGTATTCGTATCGACGTCAACGCCTTCGAGCTTCTTGACAACGTCAAGACTTCGACTTGGCACAAATTCCTTACCGAACTGCGACCCGTTGATGGTGGAGTACCTAGGGCATCAGGAACGTCGATGGCTCGAGTCGAGCTCAACAAGATGCGCCCTATGGGTCGTTCGGTCGGGGCTAGTGAAGAACTTGCCCTGAAGGTGAGCCTCTCTCATATTCTTGGTATCAAGCATTCGAAAGACTGAACCTCTATGACCTTCAGATCAAAGTCTCTCCTCTCCGACTCTATGTCGATCAAGACGCTCTCGACTTTCTCAAAGCCTTCGGCGCGTTCCAAGCGCCCAACCAAGCATCGAAAGCTAGTACGGCCGAGAGAGCTCCCAGCGCGAACGTGGCAGAGCCATTCTTCCAACGGGTTGAAGTCCTTCCCATCAAGATCAAGCTCGATTACAAAGCCAAACGCGTCGACTATCATGCGCTTCGTCGTGGCAAAACAGTCGAATTGATGAACTTCTTCAACTTTGACGCTTCCGAGATCACCTTGCGCCATCTGGTCGTGACGGGCATCGCCGGCTCGACACGCCTGTCGGACCTTGTCCAAGACATTTGGACCCAGGATGTCAAGGCGAACCAGCTCGCTGACGTCATCTCAGGAATTGGACCCGTTCGCTCGGTCGTCAACGTCGGTTCCGGGGTTGCAAATCTCGTCCTCCTCCCCGTTGAGCAGTTCCGCAAAGATGGTCGCGTTGTCCGTGGATTACATAAGGGTGCCACCGCGTTCGCCCGTCAGACGACGATGGAGGCGCTCAGCGTTGGGGCCCGACTTGCGACAGGCACCCAGGTCATTCTGGAGCAGGCGGAAACGTTCATCGGCGGCGGCGGTCGAAGCTCGTTCCTTTCGACAAACCGACCGAGCATGCCGATACGTGCGAGCCACGATGGTCTCGGTCGAAACGGTCCTCCTGTTGCGGGAACGTCCGATGAGAATTTCTTTGCAGCTGAGGATAACGATCCGATTCACATGCTCACTGACGAAGAGCGCCAAGAGCTCATTAGTCGTTACGCTGCGCAGCCCAGCGATGTGCGAGAAGGGATCGAGTCGGCCTATCGCAGCATGGGCGGGCAACTACGTTCAGCCGCGCAGACGATCCTCGCCGTTCCGATGGAGGTGTACGAGCAGTCGGGTGATGATGGTCCTGTTCGAGCTGTCGTACGCGCCGTTCCTGTCGCTGTGCTCAAGCCGATGATTGGTGCCTCGGAAGCCATCTCGAAAGCGTTGCTCGGCCTTCGGAATACCTTTGATCCCGACTCGGCGCAGATCGAAGCAAGTGACAAGTACAAGCAATCTTCCCATTGATATCAGTACTCGCCTCCAGCATACCCCACGGCTTTTCCTGTTGTTTACCTTCCTCCCACGCATTCGCTCGGTGCGTATTTACAATCTGTAAATCTACTTGCATTGCATTGCAATTGTGTTCAGCACCATCTTCACTGTACTTTAGCGCTCAACTTACAAGCATGTAAAAGTTGACCTAGTCATGTACCGTCATCCTCATTTTCATCATCGTCGTCTTCGTCATCGTCATTCCGCCAGTCAATGATCTCCCCGTACATGTTCCTTTCCTCTCCTCGGATGAAGGCTTCGAAATGCCGCTTCAACATCGTCGCCCAGGACATGTCGTCCTGGGCTTGCCGTGAGAGCGGCGCCCTTTCAATTTTCGGGTCGAGATCGGGATAGTTCCGTATAGTATCGAAAGGTTGCCACCAGAAATTGTGATAGTGGTACGAGAAAGCGCCCTTGAAGAAAGAGCCGAAAGCCGCCGGCCCACCCCGACCTTTTCGTGGCCACTGGAAGAATTCCTCAAATCTGAAAGCCGCTCAGTGCATTTCGTCAGCACTCGGCTTTAAAGTGAAGCGAAGCTTCGCTGCCATCAAACCTACTTTTTGAAATAGGGTTGGGCGGGTCGATCCCGCTGAAAATTCTCGCTGTGAGGTGGGCCAAGGCGCACAAAATGTGAGTTCCGGTTAAGGGCGACGTCGGGAGAAAGCACTCACGTGTTGAGCCAAGCAGGGTCAAAGAGAGCATCTGGCAACATTTTGAGCAGGTTCTGGGTCTTGGCATCTTGCGTATAGTGTGCGACGCTCATGGGATGAAAATCAAACCCGTTCTCGACGCTCGTTCGGACGATGAAGTGGCTCAGTGCGGTCTTTCTATCCATCTTGAGTACGGCGGTGTTGTACAGATTGAGCCTCGACCACCGGTATGCGAACGATCCTCGCCACGAGAAGAGAGGCTCCCAGTCTCGCAAGAAGATGGTGTCGGCGTCAACGTACATGCCGCCGTATTGGTGCAGGAGCAGGAAGCGGGCCATGTCCGACATGACGACCGAAAGGCGATCGTAGTGCGAGCTGTCGGTCGACCCAACCCGTCGAAACTCCTCGTTCGGTTTCTTGACCGTGTCCTGTTCCATTGCAAGGTTTCGGTCAGTTTCGAACGTGGAAAGAGCGACGTGACTTCTCATTCACCTGAAACTTGTAACCGTGGGAGTTGAACAGACTCATCTCACGCCACCCCTTGAACTCTTCGGCATTGTCCAGTTGCTGCGTCGTATTCCAGAGCTTGAAATGTACCACGTCGCGCCATCGCGGGTTAAGCCATGGGCGGCTCCATTCGTTGGCTTGAAGGTCGCGTTGGATCTGCTCGGCTGCATCTTCTGGCGGCAAGAGCGTAGCCGCCGAGACAGGGTTGATCCAAATCCAGAGTTGTGGTCGGCAGTGGGTCTTGGACCGGTGTTCACCCAATGCAATGTTCAATCCAAGGTTCTGGGTGTATAAAAATGATATGATGGCCATGTATGGTTTATCGGTAAATGGACCAGTCCAGTACATGTGTAGTAGCCGCGGGTATTCAGGATTGCAGGCGATGTCGGCATTCGGAAAGGTCGCGTGAGGTTGCCGAAGAGGAGAAGAGGTCATTGGCAGGGATGCGAGCGCCAAGCGTTCCCGAATTTGAAGATTTCTTTCAAACTGCACGTTGCTGTCAAGGCTAATCACCTTGCTCATCGATGCCCTGTGCCCCTCCGCTTCGGCCAGGACTTGCTCGGTAAGCATTGAGTTGCTCTCCTCAGTAATAAAATACCTGCGCCGAGCTCTGATGTCGACGGATTCGCCTCGCAGGAACGTCAAGCAGTCTCGTACGTAGCCCCTTGGGAATTCGCAATGCTCCATGACCTGATCGATGTCGAGTGCTGCGTCACTCGCCGGGCGCGTAAGGTAGGTCTTGCCGTGCATTTGCACCTGCGGTTCCGGGATGAGGTAAAATCGTGCAGGCCCTGTGGGAACGATTTTGACCGTAGCTCCAGCATCTCCGTCTGCCAAGAGATTGTTAGAAACGAAAGCTGGTCGTGCCGGATTGTGTACCTCGGTGACGATCTTGCGTTGATGAGAGTGAGTGCCGAAAGTGATGTCGGCTGGATGTGCCGAGGGATAATGCCCACTCGCAATCTCCCATCTCCAGATTCGCTCGATTTCGCCGGGCGTAAAGACGGTCTTGAAGACTTTTTTGGACCCTAAGGCGAGTCGCACGGTCAAGACGAGAAGAATGAAAGGCCCGGCAAAGACGATCCACGAGGCGAGGACGACGAGCAGGGTGCGGGTGAAGCGCATCTCGATGATATCGTTGGGAACACTGTCCCTGTACCTGTCCTCGGCATCGGGGTGCGTACTGAGCAGTCGTGACTGGGGCAATGCGGGGCCTGCACCGGGCAGTAGCAGTCGCAAGACGGGAAGCACGAGCGCTCGCCGCCGGTCGAGTTCGATGCGAACAAACGTGATACGTGATACACCCAACGGTCTCTTCCTGTGTATCTTCGACTCGTAGAACGCCATCGCAAATGACTGTGAGCATAAGGTGGTGCTGGTTCAGCATCTGTTGACCCAAACCGAGGCGGTACGGAGGCGGTGCGACGCATCGCGACACAGTCGCCAAAGACAGGAGCTCACGGGCGATCGCCTACGCCAGTCGCTGCAGCCATGAAGCACAGTCAGTAAGCGGCAACTCATGAGCACGCACTGCCATCATTGGACGAACCTGGACTTGTTGCCACGAGCCAGCATGGTGCTTCTCCTTCTGCTGCGCTACCTCGTTGACCCCCCACTTGAGTCCCCCGCAACTAGCTCGCGGCCAAGCTCAGGTCGAGTGACACACACGGCCACAGACGCTGGAAGTTGTCACAGGTCCACAGACGACGAGATTTCGGAATACGCAAAGCGCCAAGACCACGAATACGATACTGTCCCGAGCGTACGCCTCAAGGATCGCGCGAAGCAAGCACGTGAATTGACCACAGGCGCGCGCACGGACCCACACCAGTCGAACCTCGACTTTCCCGAAATGGCTACCGGCCTACCGCGCATCGACGACCTTTCGACGAATGCGTGCGTACTCCTCTCAAAGCCTGCAGCAGAGCGCCTCGGTTCCTCGGTTCGGACCGGGATTTCAATTAGGGCTACCCAACAACTAGCACTCTGGCACGACTTCGTCTACTCACCTTTTGTGACGTGTCTGGGACTCCGCGATGCAACACGCCTGCCACTTCTCATCGGCAGCTCGACTACCGAGGCCATCGTCTCCGTGGACTCCGAGTCCAGTGGATGAGCCAAAAGTCGCTGCCGATGACTGTGCCATCCCCGGGAGTCCTCGCCTGCGAGCCGTCGTCCCCACTGTAGGGCTGCTGGTACTGCTCATAGCGATGCTCGTACCGGTCACCACCGCAGACCCCATACTGCTGACAGCGGGCGAGCCAATAGACTATTACAGCTACGAACACATCGTACGTAACGCTCACGGTGGCCTGGTCCTCATCGAGCTTCAAACTTCAAACTTCGGACTGACCGGCGCCGAGTCTTCCTCCGCCCAAACCTTATCCCGAATCGCTGGTGTCGTCAAACAGTTCGCGTTCGGTGACTCCTATACGGCGAGTGGGTACAACCCAGCCAACGGGATCAACAACATTACCTACTTTGGAAACACGTCCTCGAATGGCTTGAACTGGTTCCAGTACCTCGCGCTCTCGAATCCGAACGTCAATGCGAGTCGGCAACTGTTTGATTTTGCTCAGTTTGGGGCCACGACCTCGAATGCGATTGTCCCCTCCTCGGCGCCCGACCTGGTGGACCAAGTAATCGAGTTTCACAAGTTCTTTGTGCCTCCACCACCTCAGGCGCCTTGGCTTAGTAAAGACACTCTGTTTAGTGAGTTGCTGCCTACTTCGGGAGCACTGTGATCTGTGTCTCCTCTTGCTGAGAAGTGTTTTCTCTCATCGCCGACGGCACAGCAATCTGGATCAGCATCAACGATGTGGGATTTGGGTGAGACTCCTTACCGAAAGCTTCGATCCTCGTAATCAGGAGTTTGACTTGCTCCTCGGAGAACGCAGGTTCATCCAAAATATCTCGTATGCGGACGCTCAGCCTCGGATCAACAAGACGTGGGTCGATGTCATCAACACCCTCTACTCCTACGGGGCCCGCAACTTTCTCGTGCTTGGCGTACCTCCAACGGAAAGAACACCTTTGGTTCAATCCTACAACGCGACCAACATCACTACTTTCGGCGAAAACGTCAACAAGTACAATGCCATGCTCACGTCGTTCATTCCTTGGATCCCGCTGAGCTACCCCGGCACCAGAGCGATGCTCTTCGACACGCAACCATTCCTCAACGCTCTCCTGGATGATCCCTATCGGTACGGTTTCGTCGACGCGACCGATGTATGCCCGGCTTACGAATACGTCTCGGGCGACCCCTTCGTCAACTCGCCTTTATGTCCTTGGCCTTTCACCGAGATGACCTGGGCCTCCTCATACCACCCGACATGGCCTGTACATCGCCTGCTTGCTCAGGTCATCCTCAACGCTTTGCAAACGGCGCAATCCGGAGGAGTGATCGATTCGGGAGAGACCGTTCTGATGAATGGTTCGACAGCGTCCATCGAACCGACTTACATCCCGATCGCCGTTCCCACCGTCACCTCCTCAAGATCGGTCGCGAATCCGACGGTCGCCTTCACCACGGCCGTCGTAGCTGGATCAACAGGTGTAATCGCCGGGCGACCGCCGGGAAAAACTTCATCGGCGTCTTACACGCTCCGATTTAATGTTCTTCGAGCGCCGATGGGTCCAGTCCTACTGCTCGCGTCGTGCGCCGCAGCCGTGCTCATGCTTGGTAGTATGCCATCGCGATGAGACCCAGCGCCATCGATCTGCCGCCAACCAGAATCACTAGAATGTGCAAACAAAACTGAGACTGTACGGTATCTTCTTTCATCATTCACGACCTTCTGTGGCCGAAGACTGCGCCTTTGGTGCCATCGTTCAACTCAACTAGCACTACTACTGGCGCCCACCGGTGAATTGACTGCCGCCTTCGCTCTGTTTGCCACCTTCTTGGGCGATTCGCAGGTACTCGTAAACACTGGAGAAGTCCATGTTGGCAAAGTCATCGTGCTTGGACAATGTGTTGTACTAGGCATCGACGAGGGCAAGGAGGGAAGTCAGATTGACTCTGTCCCACTCGAAGCATGTGCGATGCACCTGACCTGACGTACAAGAGTTGCTGTGAGACCACCAACGGGCAACGGTGTCCCCGTCGTTTTCGATGCCGCAATGGCGAGGTTCAGATCTAGTGGAGAAGAGGCGCAGGCCATCCTCTGTCAGCAGAAATCCCGAAACACACTCAGGCATCAACACGGCATGGTATGCACGAACCCTTAGCCATCAACTTGGACAAGAACCTAGAACGAGAGGATCCTGAGGTCAGCTCCAAGCGCTGGATACGACGGAGCGGCCCGAGAGCTTCGAGAGCTTCGAGAGACTGACCCTCCCTGGTATCCCCTATCGGCTGGCGGCTTCAGTTTGGGCAGCGCCCCCGGTGCGGGGTTGTTGATCTCGGAAGCCCAACATTTCCCAGTCTGGGGATCGCTCATCAAGCATACACAAATCAGACGTGTCCTAGTAACAAACCAGTGCCCCTCTGAACAACTCACGGAGGTGTTGAGGATAGACGCGAGCAAATCCGGCGCGAGACCCAGCGATTGACCGAGCAACATTGCTTCAGCCGTGCCCGCCATCGAGATACCTGGTGCACACGATTTGTAATAGTTCAGCAAGACCCAAGGAGGATTTGCGGCTGTCTTGCCGTCCCTCACTAACCCAACAGCAAATTGTTGCAGATCTTGGCGGCCAAACCGTTGCCACTGTCTCCGCAGTAGATTGACCTCGCACCCATCAACGCCAAGAATTTTTGAGCTCGTTCGTAAGCCTCTTTCGGGCCTCCGACCATGAACGACAACGTTCCAGCTTGAGCGCCGACGACGCCTGGAGTGCAGAGAAGCAGCCCACAAAGGATCGGCATCAGCCATCGCTGCCAGTGCAAATCCGGCTCTTCGATGGCAAGCGCTGAGCCTGCGGAAACCCAGATGCCCTCTCGTGCCACCTACCTCCCGAGACGGGTGCATCGATCATGGCTGCTCCCAGCGTGCCCATCTTCTCAGCCACCTCTTTGGCAACGCCTTGTTCAAGCGTCGTACAATCGACGAACAAGGTCTCGGCTTTCCGTTCGCTGCCCTCGAGGCCCTCGACGCCTTCGTACAGTCCGTTCTCGCCGAGATAGACCTCTTGGACCTGGGGGGACGAAGGCAACATGGTCACGACTGTGGCCGCCAACTTGGCGACGCCGGCCGGCGATGAGGCAGGGATGATGTCGCGACCGGCGTAGGCTCGGACGTGTTCGTTGAGGAAGGCGTCGACGGCTGGGGTGTGGGCATCGTAGACAACGAAAGCTGGTTTTTGCTTTTCGGGTGCATAGACGCCTTCCTTGTCGGCGAAAGTTTTGTTGAGCAAGTTCGCGGCCATGCCTCGGCCCTGTACTCAAGAAACGGCGTGTCGGATATTGTCGAACAACCGATTGAAAGTGGGGTGAAGTAAGCATCTCGGCGTGTCAGCACGCCAAGCAAGGCTGAATCAAAAAAATACATTTCGGATGGTGGGGCCACTGACCATGGCGCCTAGACCAATGAAGCCGATCGTATTGGATCGGCTCAGTTGGAACAATCTTCGCGTGGCCAACATGGTGTACTTGATATCGTGGGGACGGGTGAGTGACGGTGCCGCTTCAACGCTTCAAGTGGGGGAGCGCGCCAAGGCTAGCGACTTTGGCTGGTAGATGTAGGTATCCAAGGCGGGGTCGGTAGACTCGTTTTGTCTGCTTGTGTGGGATGCCGATTCGAGAGGCGGGTTGCGATGGCACTGAAGATGGAGGATGAACGGCAACTGGCAAGGTAATGCGAGACGTGAGGAAGAGAAGACGAGGGCAAAAGGCCGGCCAAATAGTGTGCACAGGTCGTCAGCGGCAGCAAAAGGCAATGTGGACGCTGAGTTTCGTCTATCTGGCGTATGTTCCAATAGCTTTCTGATGACTAGGTAGGCGTAAGAGCGACGAGCGATCCAGTCCACGGCGTGCCAAAGTGCCAACCCCTCGCAATTCGCCGAGTCCGTGAAATCCGAATTGGCCTGCTGGGCGAGTCCGCTGGTTCCGACGGAACGAGATGCGGGTGAGGTCGGCTCGACGGTGCGGCACCCGTGCCGGATTTCGGCTTTTTGAAGGACCAAAGCCCGTGGTCTGGCAAAGTAGAGATTGGAAAGAAAGCTCACCCCCAATTGAAGAGCGGACGCGAGAGCGGCGATGCGTATTATGAACTGAGATGAAGCGTCGGAGCGAAACGCGGGGAACAGCTGCCAGCAGCGAGAGCGCAGCGCTCAGCGCTCAGGCTCAGGCTGGACCAGGCTGGCTCAGGCGAGAGAGGGATTTATAAGAGCATGTCCGGCTGGTCTCTTACGGGACTTCTCTTACGGGGTTCCTCAGCCAAATCGGAGGAGGCACTTTTACCAGTTCAGATCTCTCTAACGGGCGGAAATAGGCGGCAAGAGAGATTGCAGTGGGCGGGCTGTCCGGCAAATTTTGGTAGGAGATCTGTCACGGATGGTAAGAGACGATTCCTTAAAAATGCTTTGGAACTTTTAAGGAATGTTAAGAGACATCCTGGGGTGGGAGGAGAGCACAAGATCACATGCTTCTGTGTCCATGGCGAGTTTTCTCGGCCAATCTCGGTCAAATTGGTCGGTTGCGTTGCGTCACGTCCCTTTTCCTTCGTTACATCGGTCACGAGAATTTCAATAACTTTATTACATAGTAAGTTTGATTTCATAATTCTCTGAGAAATGTCCGAAATATCGCATCTCCCGTCATTCACGATGTACGAGGTTTCAACGTCCCCTGAACCCTTTTGGAGCACGTGATTATGTAATGCCAGTGATCGAAGTGCCTTTCGACCCGTAAGAGATGCTTGTCCGCAATGTCCGGCAACTGGTAAAAGTCGGTAAGAGTGGGCACGCCCACCTTTACCCGTAACAGAGATTCCCGTAAGAGTTTTTAACCAGCCGAACACGCTCTTATAGAGAGGAAGAGCGCGGCGAGACCAACGTTTAGCCGAGCCAAGCACGTCTCTGCACGGAGAGCAGCCTTTTTAGCGAGGAAGCATGCGCCAATTCCACCGACTTCCTCGCAGTTTCGACCTCCGCGACCGCAGACATCCCGGAAACATAATGAGCAATCGATGCCTGTACAGACTAGGACGTACGTAGTAGCGGGCACGAACGAGACTACCTATGCTGAATTGCGAGGCTAGAGCAATACAAACAGAAAGAAAAGTAACCAGAGAAGAGACGAAGGAGGACGAAGAAGCAAAAAGAAAAAAAAAGAAAGAAATGCTGGAATGGAATGCGTAGGCGATAATGGTAAAAGGACATGCGACAGATGATCGATCGAGACGATACGGATCGAAATTCAGTGACCCAACAGTTATTTGCTCCATACATATGATCGATCCAAGGTCGAGAGGCAATGTGGTTTGAGCGACGCGATGGGTTGTCACAGCTCCCATCTCGAGTTTCTCAATCATCCTTGACAAGCTAGCTCAGGAAGGACGACGAGCTCAGAACGCCGGAAAGAGGTAGCCGTCTGAGATTGGTGAAAAATTATCAAGTTTAGCAGTTGAATCTTGTGACCTCGTCAACAGCGGGGTCACGTGTACTCACAGGGATCGTCACCACGCGGTAGTAGTTCAGGAATCGTGTTGAACTTGCGAGCTTGCGCCGCTCGTTTCACCGCGGGAAGGGTCTCGATCGAACTCGGAGGGTACCGTTCAAAGTTGGACGTATCGCTTGGCCCACTGGCGTGCGGGATGATCGGAGCCTGTGGTGATGGTGGGTAATGCATGAGGTAAGTGCTGCGATCATTCCTGTGCCGTGCTATCGTTCATGGGACCCATAGAATGCAGGCAAAAGCTTTGCGCTTACCCGAATTTGCTTCGTCTCGACGGCGTCCCAGTCAACGCCTTCGAACCACGGATGCCTCTTGACATCGCTCGCGCCGTCAACCAGGTTGCCCAACCGTTTTGACAAGTCCGGCGTCAGAAGGTGCTTGATCAGGTCTCGTGCGTTGCGATCGATGTGAGCCGGAAACGAGAACTTGTTCTGCAAGATGCGTTCGTACGTCTCGAGTGGGTTGTCGGCGAAGAAAGGAGGATAGCCGGTGAGCAACTCAAAGATCAGAACGCCCAGCGCCCACCAATCCGCCGCTTGGCCGTGGCCGGTCGCCATGATCTGAAGACGAGCCTCTGTGGTCAACCTCCTGGCGCTACGCCGCCTGGACCAGCTGCTATGTCGGAACACTCACTATCTCCGGGGCCAGATACTCAGGAGTACCACAGAGTGTATACGTGCGGTCTCGTACATGCTTTGCAAACCCAAAATCGGTGATCTTCAAGTAGCCCTGTGCGCGGAGAAAGAGCGAGCGTGAGCACTGGTGCGTGTGGGCCATATTGACGGCTATCGAAGCCCTCTTACCGTTGAGTCGATCAACAAATTCTCGGGTTTGAGATCGCGATAGATGATGTCCTTCTTGTGCAGATATTCGAGTGCCAAGATGAGATTGGCGGCGTAGAATCGTGCCACATCGGCCGAAAAGCGACCCGCGCGCCGAAGATGCGAGAAGAGCTCGCCACCTTGCACGTATTCGAGGAGAAGGTACAGGTTCTGTTCATCCTGAAAGGTGCAGAACCTATACGGTGCATTGTGTGATTCTTGATCGTCAGTGGATGGCGTGCGCGTGATAAAATGGAAGAGTTGCATCCTTCCAACTTGAACTCACAAATTGACAATGAAAGGGTGCGACACCTGGGCCAGGGTCGCACGTTCAGAA
The DNA here is from genome assembly GCA_022702645.1 of Microbotryum intermedium. Classification (NCBI taxonomy): domain Eukaryota; kingdom Fungi; phylum Basidiomycota; class Microbotryomycetes; order Microbotryales; family Microbotryaceae; genus Microbotryum; species Microbotryum intermedium. The sequence goes on along the minus strand of JAHWDX010000015.1, from coordinate 542,815 downwards.
TTGAGATGCTCAATTTGACGCAATCGGACAACCGTGACCTTCTCAAGCACCTTCATCGCAAAATAATGCGGCTGGGTCTGGGCAGGTCGACATGGCGCTGGTCTCAATTGAGCGAGGATGACACGCCCAAAAGTCCCCGTTCCTGCCAGGTCATGTCGGGGTGAGCACAGCCCATCCACATATAGCACCAATGCGTGCACACGTTTCGTCGCTCACCAAGGGTATCCAGCATGTCAAAGTCGCCCAGATCCAATCCGATCTCTTCTCCTTTCCTCGACGGCGTAGCCTCGACCGTCGGCACAGGCGTGGGTAGCAAGACTGTGCGGTTCTTAGCCGACGTCAGTAGACTTGGCTCGACAGGCATCGCGCCAGGCATGGGTCCCCAGAGAGACGCCGGCGATTGACTGTTGGTCGAGGGAGGTCGCGGGCTGCTTTGTGCCGATAAAGTCGAGGCGGCTCTACCCGCGGACGACGGGTTCATGTAGATGCGGTTGCTGCCGGAGGACGTCTGCTTGTGCATCGTTGTGGCACCTCCAGGTAGATTCTGGAAGAATGCTCCAGGCATGCCAAGCCCGGCCATCATCTGTGGCGTTGATGGGTAGGCGACGATAGGTGAATGGCCTCCATGATTTGACGAACTGGAGCCGTGGAAGCCGTCTTGAGAGGACGAAGCCGACATGGTCCCAGTGGACAGGGCGGGCGTGTAATTCATTGACGACGTCATCGACAAGGCAGAAGGTGAGGGAAGCGCGGATAAATGATGGGAACGCGGCGATAGCACATGCTGTGAATACACAATATGTTGAGAGCGCGTAACGCAAGATCGTTAGCTCGTGAACTCATGATGGCGGTTCTGCACGCGCTTCGGAAGCGCTCGGCGGCGTTGGATTGTAATCGATCCAAAAATCAATCCAGGCGGGTCATAAAAAATTCTCCCTTGTTGTTTGATGACTTACCTGTTGCGGTTTTTGATGGGACAGGTGATGGAACGTCGAGGCCGCGACCGACGGCAAAGCTTGGCCAATGAGCGTCGGGCTCGGAATTAAAGGGGGTGACCCGATCTGAAAGCCCGTCGGCTGCGGCGACAGTTGGTGCTGGTGCTGAGGTTGATGCTGAGGCTGGAGTGGGAAATAGAGATGATTTGTCGAGTTGGTGGGCGAAAAGCCGAGTCCGGTCGTCGTCGCTGTTGTCAGATCCTCAGCGTCGGGGCCAGGGCCGGGGCCGCTGCCGAGCTCGAGCATCCCAAGTGGCGCGCTGACGCCCAAAGCGACCTGATGCGAAGCCGCGTTCGGTTTCGCATGCGAGCTGAACGTAGTGCTGCTGTTGAGCTCGACGTCGATGTTGACGCTGCCATGGTCCTGCACGGCGAATGAGGCCGATGACAAGGATGGCAAGGCTGCCAGACTGGAGTCGATCGTACTGTTGCTAGTGAAAGAGTCACACGAGGACGTCGACGACGACGCTGCTGCTGCCACCACGAGCTCTGCGCCTGGAGGCTGCTGCACAACATAGGACGAGCGCCGGGTCGGAGACTTGGACTTACGCGCCGCGAGCTCGATCGACTCGCCTCGGACCCGCTTGCCACTGGTCGTGTGAGGCCGAGTCGTCGTAGTCTGCATCATCGTGTAGTGACTCGACGACTCGGTCGGCGCAACGGCGGCATGGGTTGGTGTCGGTTCCATGCGCAACAGAGATGTACGAGGCGCGTGCGTCGCGATGGCGCACTACCAGTGACCACCCTCTCACACCCGGAGTCACGGACAGACCGCCGGCTGCTTCGCGCCAATGGGCGAAAGGGGCCCGCTTGGACCGTACGTCGTGCCGCTCTGGCCGGGCTCTTCGAAAGAGTGGGGTATCCGATCGCGCGGTTGACCGGTCGGTGATCGGTCGGGCGATCGATCGGTCACGTGGAGTCGGGACGTATGCTTGCTGGAACGATGCGAAGGAAGAGACGACAAGGCAAAGTGCCAGGGCAGCCGGTGGTGCCTCGGGCGAGTGAGGTAAGGTAGAGAAGGGTACTTAGTACTTGAATTCAGGCTCAAGTTTCAACAGCATCCGCGTTTAGATAGCTTTAGGTTCACGCGCCACTACTGAGCACAACTGTCCAACGAACATCCGTGACAGACGTTACAAAGGTACCTGTTTAGCCTTACTGGCTGAAAGATAAAAAAGTGGCGGCCTCGCCTGGATAAAGACCTAACCCGCGGGACCGTCGAGGAAGGGACGGCGGCTGGACCGTGCGGTCTGGACTCTGGGCCGTTGGCGATCCGTGAACGCGATTGCGATCTGAGACAGAACGAGTAAGACATCCACGACAATCCCCACTGTTCGCAACCATTGACACCGGCCAATATCTAGTCTCAGCTTGAGCTATTCCGGCGCGACTTGACTCCAAGAGGAATTGACGATTCTGCGATGTGCAGGTCGAATCCTCGATTTCACGTTCAAGGACAATCGAACTCGCCCCTGTCAATCTATGGCGTCAAGCGCGCGGCGCGCTAGCGACTTCACGGCGTACTATACGCACCAGGCGTTCCCACTGGCGCAGCGCACCGGACGCGGCGCTCTCATTCGGACCCGGACCGAACAGCAAGAGTGCTTGAAGTCGCCTACTTGAACAAACGTTACCCCCCTGATTAACTGCCCTTTCTCGCTGACGACGGCTCTCACCTACAATTGCATCCGAGCCGACGACCCATCGCCCGCGCTCGTCCGTAAGTCTGGCACGGGTAGTCGCCGGTCACACCGACGTCCAGCTGCGCATTGAGTGAGCTCCAAAAACTGTATCTAGCCCGGATGGGTTTTTGGTATCACTATTCGCAAGAGAACCTTTCGAAGGAAAACGTACTTCCATGAACTCCGTGCCTGGCATGCAGTGGCACCCTGCAAATAGTCTGCGATGCAGTGGCGTGGTAACGTGGTACCTCGACTCAGAGTCCTCAGTGCTGACCAAAAGATTTGAGTCGTGCTAGGCTAGCTGTGGTAAGCTGACGGTAGTAGAGTCACATTGAAGTTTTCTCGTGGATTCTCGCCCACTGTTGGTCCTCGGATGCCGGCGCTCGAGCGAGAGAAGCGTCGTTAGGAAGGCTTTAAGCGGGCGTTCAGGCGCAGGAGGATTGACGCATTGAGGCTGACGTTCCTCACGTTGTCGCCGCTTTCTTTCCCAAACATGATATTACATGCATGCGCAACTACATCGCATGACAGGAATACCATCGCATACATCCTCTTTATCATGATATTAGGAGCGTTCGCCTATCGGAAAGTTTGTGCGTCTTAGAACGCTCTGGCACGAGTCACTGCTGCGCGCTGCACTGAAAGGCACACGAGATCGCTCTCGAGCCTCACTGGTGACCTAAGCTGACAGGTGCAAGTTATATGGATTACAACTAGCTTCTGGTGTCAGCCCGATGAGGAGGGAACTGAAGAAGCTAGGTGCGCGCGATCTCTATTTCTAATGCCTGTGGCCCGTAGTAAGGCGCGCGCCTTACACTCTTCCCCTCCTGAAACAAAACCCCTCTTCCAAAACCAAAACTACTCCTCATTCCGACGCTCCCACCGGTCCAACGCCTCCGTATCGTCCAGTGCCTCAGCAGGCTCCCAAGAATCGCTATCCGATGGCCATGAAACCCACGAGACCAAGTATTGCCTCTTGCCAGCACGGGTCCTCTCATCGACAATGTCCTCAATGACGTATTCGGGCTCACCACCTACATCCACGGGGCCAGGCCGTGCAGGTTCGCGGTTGGGGAACAATGTCGCGTCGTTCTCGCGGTAGGTCTTCAGCTTGCCAGTGTGGAAGAACGGAACAGCGGTGTCGTCCCCGTTGAGCTGTAGAGTGTAGGATGAGATCTCCGGCTGGGCCTTGACAATGCGATAGGGGCCGTCAAAACGGTCCATGAGCTTGGCTGCGCGACGCTGGCGGGTGTGAAGTCGCTTCCGGCGGTCACTTGAGTCGAGGAGGACAAGATCCCCAACAGCCCAGGAGGGCTCGTCCTGGCGTCTCTTGTTGGATTGCGCCGCTTGACGAACCTTGGACATGGCAAGCTGGTCCCGGGCGTCCTCACAGGCTTGGAAGCGGAGAGAAAGCAACTCCTCAACCGACGGCAATTCCTCGTCGTCGGCGGCACGGGCAAGCGGGGCGAGGGAGGGCGTGTAGCCAAGCACAAGCTCAAAGGGGGTCTTCTCGGTAGCGACGTTGAGAGACGAGTTGATGGCATACTCACAGACAGCAAGGCACTCCATCCAATTGGATTGCTCCTTGTTGACGAGCGCTCGAAGGATCTGGAAAGCCGTCTTATTCGTCTTCTCGCTGCGGCCGTCCGTCTCGGGGTGAAATTCCGATGACAGCTGGAGCTTGACGTTGAGGCGCTTGTGCAAGGCGGCCCAGAACTTGCTCGTGAACAGCTTGTCACGATCCGAGACAATGCTTTGAGGGAGGCCGAAAAGGCGGTGCCACCCCTCATGGAAACGCGCGGCGACATCCGCTGCGGTGTCAGCTTCGCGTGCGGGGAGCAGGCGGACGTACCCCGACAGTCGGTCGGTGATCGTCAAGACGCGGTCAAAACCTTTGTTGGTGGGCAGGGGTCCAACAAAGTCGATGGCGATGTCGGCCATGGGGCGAGACGGGACAGGTAGCGCGTGAAGCTTGCCGGCGATGCGAGTGGTTCGAGCCTTGGTTCGTTGACACGAATCACACTGTTGTACGTAGTGCTTGACGTCACGAGACATGTATGGCCAGAAGTATGCCTGTTGAACAGTCCGGTACGTTTTCATATCACCTAGGTGCCCCTGCGCATCATGAGCATCGTGGAGGATGGACTCACGGAGCGGGGCTAGTGATGGAATGATAAGCCGGCCCCGTAAATACAGCAATGCATCAATGATCTTGAACTCCGACGTGACCGAGCCGATGTTGGCCATGGCTTGTTTGCAGAATGGGTCGGTCTCATACGCGTCGAGGATCTGCTGCTTGACGACGTCGGAGAGCTTGATGTGGGAAATGGAGGCGACCAGGGCGGGCAGCGGCTCGGGGAACGAGTACCTGCTCATTGCGTCGGCTACAATGTTGTCCTCACCGGGGAGATACCGGAGGTCGTAGTCAAATTCAGCCAAGGTGTCGAGCCAACGGGCCTGGCGGCGTGAGAGGACGGTGCGCTGCGTTTGGAAGTGCTCGAGGGTGGAGTGATCGGTGAGGATGTGGAAATGGCCACCAAGAAGGTCAATGCGCCATTCCTTGAGAGCCTCAACGATGGCAAGGAGTTCCTGCTCGTGTGTGGGGTAGTTGCGTTCAGCCGGGATGTATTGACGTGACCAGTAGGCAACGGGGCGCGCAGTCTTCCAATCATGACCCTGGAGAAAGACACCCCCGATACCCTGTGCACTTGCGTCGGTCATCACCCAAAAGGGCGCTGCGTCGGTGGAGTGATCCGGAGGCTGAAGGCAGTCCAGAGAGGTGACAATGGATTTAATGGCCTCAAAGTGGCCAATCTCGTTGGGTGTCCAAAGCTTGGTGATGGAGGTCAGGCCTTGGCGTGTCAGGGGGGTCAGTGCAGCGGTGTGCTCAGCAAGGCCGGGGATGAACTTGCGAAGGTACTGCACCAAGCCGAGGAAACCCCTGAGTTCCTTGACCGTGTCGGGGAGGTCCCAGTCGTGGATGCGCTGGACCTTCCTGGGATCCGCGTGAACGCCGGCGCGGTTGATGACGTGGCCAAGGAACGAGCATTCCGCGGTGGCAAGGTTGGTCTTTGTTGGCGAGCAGTAGAGTTCGGCGCGGCGCAGCGCCTCCAGGACTTGGCGTACACGAACTTCATGCTCCTCCAATGTGTCAGCGAAGATGGTGATGTCGTCAAGGTAGACGAAGCAAATGGTGCCAAGCAAGCCTTGTAACGCCTCATTGACGCGTCGTTGGTGGGTGGCGGGGGCGTTGCAGAGCCCCATGGGCATGACAGTCCACTCGTACAAACCCCAGGGGGTGGACACAGCCGTCTTGGGGATATCCTCCTCCGCCATCTTGGTCTGAAAGAAGGAGTTGGTCATGTCGATCTTGGCCCAGAACTGCGCTTTGGAGCACGTTGAAAGGATGTCATCAGGCAGGGGCAGAGGGGTGCGGTCCTTGACAGTGTGTCCGTTGAGCTCGCGGTAGTCGTTCACCCAGCGCGGTTTGATGGTGGGGTCCACGTCCGAGCCTTTCTTGGGGATGATGAACGAGGGCGACGAATACGACGAGCGAGAGGGGCGGAGGCGACCACTAGCAAGATGCTCCTGCAACAGCAGGTACCATGATTCACGATACTTCTTCGGAAGTGGGTATCCCCGAAGGTTGACGACGGTTGACGGGCTGTCAAGCTCAATGCGGTGTCGCACCGGGGACTGGTACGAGTGTACAGGCGGGATATCCTCGGGAAACAGGTCGGCAAACTCTTCGCGGAGGCGGTGGTCAAGCGCGGCAAGGCGGAGTTGTTCGTCGTCGTCAACAACGGGAGCAATCACGGCGACCGGCACGGGCGCGCGCGGCTGAGACGAAAGGGCAAGCAGGTCGACGGCCTGGTCAGGGACGGCTTTGCACGTGAGGTGTGGCTGGGGGAAGAGACCAAGCTCCATCTTGTGCCGATAGATGAAGTTGCCTCCCAAGATAATCTCAAGGTCCTTTCCGAGTGGAGCCACCTCGGCGTACGTTGGTCCCGCGGCCCAACGACCGTTGGCCAACTCGAGCGGAACGCGGACAAAGTGCGTGCAGGTGAAGACAGTGGGAACTTGGTTCTGCATTGCAAGGGTGTACTTCGAGTGCTGTTCCAGGGCCCGTTTTTTCAAACCCAATCGCTGAACGAGCTCCTCACTGAGAAACGATTGAGGCGATCCCGAATCGACTAGTGCGGAGGCAAGGAGGGTAACATGAGCACCAAGGAGAGAAACGGGTAGGGGAGGGAAGGGATGCGGGGCGTACGAGGGATCGTTGTCATCCTCCGAGTCACTGCTGAGTCCGACGAACGCGGTCGAATCGCCCGTTTCTTGGAAGGTCCGAATGGCCGCCACCATACGAGGGCCGGGGCGAGGAGCAGGAGCGGTCGACGTGGGGTTCGACGGATTGGCGGGCGCTCCCATGGGAGACGAGTATCGAGGGCAGTTGCGAGAGATGTGATCGGCATTGATAGCGCGGCAGCGGTAGCACCCGCTGTTCTGGTCCAGGTACGCGCGCTCCTCGGCGGTGAGTTGGGGAACGGGGCGAGGGCCGCCTGCCGTTGGCGCAGCGCCGGTAGTTCCTGTCGCAACTTGGGGTGCAGCCGACGGCGCAGCGGGTCGCGCATGCGTGGGACGTTGTTGGAGCGCATTGACTTGCAAGGCGATGGCTTGGCGGCGTTGCGCGATCACGCTCCACTCCTCGCGCCCGATCCTCTCGAAGACTTGGTAATCGAACTCAAGCGGCTGCTCTGTGGGCGCGTCGCTGGAAACTCCAGCGTTCTCATGATTGGTCGTGGACGGAGCGGGGACGTTGAGGGCGAGCCTCTCGAGCGAAAGATCCGACCATCCAGCCAGCGCCGAGACGACATGCGTGCGAAGGATTCGGCACAGCTCGGGGTCGGTGCCGAGAAGTACGAGCTTGGCGATTTCTTGGTCAGAGACAACTTGGAACCCGATCTCCATCTGCAGGACACGCATCTGGTCTGAGAAATCCTGAAAGGCGTTGATGGCGTGACCGGGGGCTTGGCGCAGGCGATGGAGCGCCTCGAGCTGCGTCCAGACGAAATCGGCTAGCACGGCGCGACGAATGAGCTCCGACTTGAACTGCCCGTACGGCTTGGCGAGGTGTCTGCTCAATCCTTGGGTGAACCAGGTCTTGAGCGCGAGGACTTGCAATCCCATGCCGGCCCCCTCAATCTTGTCGAAGTCACTCGTGATGGGTACACGAGCAATGCGGCCGTTGTAGAAGTCCAAACGCATGAAGTATTCACGAAGTGCCTCCATCGAGGTGCTGTGAAGCTGGGGTGGGTCGTTCGGCTTGTAGGCGGGGCTGGGGGCAGTGGGGTTTGACATGGCGGGCGTGCGGTGTGCGTCCTCTTGCGAAGACGGCGAGGCGGGCGTGGGCGTGCGGGGCTGTGCGGGCGTGGGCGTGCGGGGCTGTGCGGGCGTGGACGTGCGGGGCTGTGCGGGGGGTGTGCGTGGTGATGTTCGTGTTACAGGATCGTCTTGCCTCAATCGATCTGGGCTAGTTGGTTGGTTCGATGGGTCGACTACGGCCGGGCCTGAGGAACGTAGGCCGTATCGTCGGGGTACCAATGAACTCGACGTTGTCAAAAAAAAAGTGAAAGGCACACGAGATCGCTCTCGAGCCTCACTGGTGACCTAAGCTGACAGGTGCAAGTTATATGGATTACAACTAGCTTCTGGTGTCAGCCCGATGAGGAGGGAACTGAAGAAGCTAGGTGCGCGCGATCTCTATTTCTAATGCCTGTGGCCCGTAGTAAGGCGCGCGCCTTACATGCACCTGGCGCCAACGCTGGCTCTGCGCTCCCGGAACTGGGACACCCGGATCATTTTGCATGATTTCGCATTCAATGTAGTAAAGCAGTGTTCGATAGCAATGGATTTTGAGTAGGAGCGATTTTACACACGTACAATGGGAAACTGGCAGGCTATCCCATGACGATTCCACAGTCTCTTTCGCAGCCAGTCCTCCTCTGGGCACGGCTCTTCAGGGTTCTTCTTCAATGCAGTAAGGTTTCTGGTCACCTGTTTTAGTATTACCAAAAAAAATGTATCCCAACGACTTCAATGTAGGGGATGAGGTGAACGTGGAGCACGAATGTTGCATTTATCACTTCAGCTGGTCGCACGGCATTCTCCGACCACCAGGAGGCTGAACTGACCATAGGGATGCGAGTTGAGCGAACGTGTTTTGACTGTCGTTGAAAAGATCGTGTAGGCAGGACTTGAAGTGTCACAATCAGTAAGGAGCCTGGTTATATTACTCCCAGGCCGCAAAGTCGATCACAAGCAACTTTTGACACCGACGGAGAAGAAGAGTCCGCGGAACTCACAGCACAGATCGGCGTTGGCGAAATCCTCTCGGCCTGAGGTTCTTGAAGTGAAGCGGAAGTCTTTCTTTACAGCCGTTCACTGCCGCATTCACAGCCGTCTTTCCCCGTCCTGTCATCAAAATGACTGCTAGCTCCAAACGCCGATCTTACTGTGAGTTCGTGTGTAAATCTATGTTGGCCTGGCACCCGAGGGTGTTGCAGAGCTCTAGAGCACAAAGCAGCTTGATGGCCAGCGAACGGACGAAATTTTCCGAGTCCGCTCAGAAACAAGAGTATCTGATCATTGGCTTCTGTTGACGAGGAACCAAACATTGAGGTCGATGAGCGGCAAGACACGAGCTCAAAGGGAACTTGTTGGGGGGTCCGACCGAGTCCATGCAGCCTGTGCGGCACTCGCTGCCGACGTTCAAGTTGTCCACGAACGCATCCGTGGTTGCGTCCAGCAATCTGCTTGGTTCAGTTTCTTTCGGTCTTCTTGACCTATCTCAGGATGGGATCGACTAAAGCCGGTGATGACAACACGATCAGGAAATGGGCACAGTCATGGTGCATCTTGTCCAACATGTGCGAACCGGTAACGAAGTAGGACACGATACGTTGGTCCGGGAGCGTACTGCTTCGCGATCAAGTCGGCGTAGCGTAGAAAGAAGCTGCTATTCCGCTCGACCGTATTGATCCGATCTTGCGGCGTTTTTTTCTGCAACGAAAGGAGCGTCGAGAGGCCGACGAAATGAGTTTAGCGGTCCCACAGAGGGAATCATAGCCGTGTGCAGCAACTCCCCGTCCGTCACCAGTTCGGACCCGGGTCGCAGTCGATAACACGGTCGGCACACTGAGAAATGAACATTACTCGGTAACGAACGGCAGCACATTGACTTTGGGTCGAGAGAGGAAGTGGACATGCATGCGTATGTCATGGCCGGATCGAACCCATGCTCTCGCAAGGCCGATTTGATCTCTGGGTACGCGAAAGAGTCATCGTGGCGACGGTTCGCCATGAGTTTCGGACTGTGGGGCCGCGGTTTGCCATGGGCTTCGGAAATAAAAAAGAGGTCAGAGGGAGCAAAGACGTCGTCCGTTGAGTCAAAATTCAGAATCACGAGGGTAGGACAGCAGTCCCCTGCGACTCGGAAGAGGACTGAGCCTTCAGTGACTCACTTGTTGCCAACTTGGCACGTTCGAAGTTCGTGCCTGCGAAGATCCGCAGGCATGCTTTTTTTTCTTTACGCGGTGAAGACCGTGGGCCTTGATATTCTAGAAGATTGTCGCTGTTTGATATCGCGAGGTGAGGATGGATGGGGCTACGCGACTTGGGCATATGCGGCTGAGCCCAGTCGATGTTGACCCGATGTTGACCGCGTCTTGACCGCGTCGAAGACAAGCTCGACGGGAGGTCGGCCCAGGTGTTAGCAGAGCGCGTACAGTCAAGACGGCGTAGGTCAGAGAAGAGAATGTACGGAGTATTCTGTGCGCAATCGACTCAAGACAATCTTAGTATCAGGTTCTGTGGCCACGAAAATTGAGAGGTCGTGTTGCAGCAGGGAAGACGATGACTTACCGATCTGAGCTTCCACTGGAGACGCAGACGTGCGGTGTCAAGAATCGGTTGAATCTCTCCTCATCACCTCCCAGACCACTTCAAAACCGACCTTGCATCGGCATCCTTTGTACCATACTCTTTCTCTTTCTATTGCGTCTCAGTCTTGGTATAGCTTCTCTAGTTGGCCTCTTACTTCCCGGGGCTGGCTTGGCTCGTGGTTGACTAGTTGGTGTTTGGTGGATGCGCCTCGCGGGCCATAGTTCCACCGCCATCAGGAGCTAAGCATGACAACGTGAAAAGCGTTGAGAAGTGCACATCGATGGCGATGTTGCTGTAATTATTATTTCTTGCAAGTGACAGCTTTTCCGCACGGCGTTCCCAGGTCAGACACTACTACAACTGACCCGAGACTTACCTCAGAAAAGGTTTTGAGCGCGCGCATTTGGGCGGGGGGGGCGGAAGTGCCGGCTGGGAGGCTCGCAGCTCTTCGATCTGCCCGGCAGACTCGGTGTTTTGGACACAAGCTCCTTTTAGGCCGACGGTCGGGCCCGCCCAAGCGACTCGATTCAGGAGATCACGTTGAAGACTAGTTTGAGAAATTGTGATCCGACTTAGGTACTCCTGAGAGGCAGTGCAGCTGTACCTCACCCGACGACCGAGACCAGGCGCAAGCGATCTGGTCGTCGGCTAGGCAACGCTGCAAGGTAATGGCAATGGCATGATTGTTCAAGGGCAAGCTTTTACGATCTAGGCGTTATCTCCTGGTATGGTTGAGGATGTTTCCACTTGAGGATGTTTTCATCGTTCGATGGCTCGTCAGGCCGTCAGGCCTTACTATGCAGGTGTATTGTTCGAGGAGGTAGCAGGCAGGCCCTCTCGATCTGATGAAACCGGGTTGTTGTTACACTCTACACGCAGGGCCCACTCTACATTCGAAGATGAAGTACCTTCATCCGAGCTGGTCCACGAACGCATCGATGTCGCTTGTGTCTAAGTTGCGTTGCCGTTCGTCTCGAAGCCCCCTGTGAGATCCAGACCAAGATCAATTAGCCGATGTCCCACCAGTGCACTAGGACACGGCGAAACCCTCCGCCCTCACCTCGCATCAACTCGTAGATCTTCTGTCTCAAATTCGATGACGCGCTGAGGCGTCTTGGCGTCTATGACCTGATAAAAAGATCCGATCCGATTGAACTCGAGATTCAGTTGGTCGCCGGCGTCACCGGCGGTCGTCTGGGCACAGCTCAACGAAAGGACCCACGAAATGGTTGTCGCAATGCGGACAGTATTCATCGGATTCTTCGAACCTAGTCATATCCTTTCTAAACGCTTTCTTGCACTTCTTGCACAGGAACGCCATCTCGGTTGTCTTAGTCAAGGGGTGGTCCTCCTTCTCGGCATGGCATTCGGCGCACTGCAACGTTCGAGCAAGTTACATTTCGGCGTCAGTCACTATGAACGATCATTACCAGGCGTGCAAGTACGATCAAGCTCTCCTCGACTGACATCGAACCATTGTCGACAACACGGGGATCGGATCGCGGCTTGGACGTTGAGGATATGCTTGCCTAAGGAGTTCACACCACAGCACGTGAGCCACCGAAACCTGAAGGAGCACATTGGTGAGCTCACATGAAGGTGAGGCTTCTACGCACACATTGTGAAGGGTGGAGGTGTCTTCAAGGTGTGACAAGGCGGAGTCGCAAATGGATCCGGAGATAGCCACGCGCTGCGACGCGACAAAGCGTAAGTGCACTCGGTTGAGGGAATCGTGTGTCCGGACAAAGAGAGACCGTAGATGCTTGATGTATCTTGACGGTCTGTGTCTTTGGACGGAACGATTCGACTGAGCAAGGGCAGGGACCAATGTGTCGAGTGGCCTCGTTCGCACCGGGTACGCGTCGACGTGAGGAGTTTTGGAAGCTATCACGTGGGTTGAGGGCGGTTGCGAAAGTCACCGACCTTGTCGTGTGATAGTTCGTCGTTGGACTGCTATCAACACTAGATGGATGGTGCCGAGTCGATGCGCAAAGGCTAAGGCAAGCACTCGTGAGTTTAAGTCAAGAGCCCAAAACATTTTTGGGCGGCGTGCCAGACAAGGTCCGAGCTCAAGCTCGGGCGTGATGACGATCGATTACTATGAGAATCGAACGGGTCTTTACCAGTAGTTTCAAGCCATGATACGATCTGACTTTGATAGTCGATCATCGAGAACTCGAGAGTTGAGACGTTCTGGAGGACAGGAAGGCCCAGTACCTAGTAGATACCTTCTACTTGCCTACCGTTCCCCGCCGGGACGGGCGAGTCCTGTTCGCATTCCACAATCTGTCGATTTGGTCATGAATCAGCAGTGGGCAGAGGAACTCGGTCACTCGCAGACTTCAAAAATCAGGATTCAGGACCATGTTGTCGGCTGGGAGCAGCTCATCCCTCATTCTAATTGCCCAACAAGGATTTTTCGCGGATCGTAGTGCCTAATACGGCCGTGTCTATCCGCGATCCTATCTTTGGTCGCAACCTAATACGACACCACGCGTCGCCCGCGCCTGCGGTGCTTTTCGATTTCAGCGCTCTGGCGCTCAGCGCGCGGCAGCTTGAAGCTCGAAGCTTGAAGCCTCCGCTATTCGCGGCCCTCCCGAAAATAGCACCCTGTCCGAACTTGACTGCGCGTTTGCTCCTGTTCATGCTTGACGCGAAATTCGAACCCCCTTCGCGCCGTTCCTCTTCAACCGAACTCGCTGCTCGTGCACACTCCTGCAACCCTATCGGGTACTTGACAGATGTTCCTTGATCTTGACATTCCTAATCGCATATGGGCAGCCATTATCGCAGGGGCATCCGCAACTCGTAACACCAAGGTTCGCGGGCTGTGGATAGCCAGCTCAGCATCGATGACCGTGGCCGTCAGCGGCGTTCAAGCTTTGGCCGACATGCTTCCAAGTGGCGGCGCGGTCATCATCGCCCACTGGTCGGCGCTGGGGAAACTGCAGCAGGTGTTGACCACTCAGCGCTACTTTGGTTATGTCGCCGGATTGCTACTGGTGTTCGAAGTCGCATTGTTGGGCCTTATCATTCGATTTATTCCATGTACGTGCGATGCCCACTGTGCCTGCTGTCGACGAGCGAGCCTGTTGCAGGTGGCGAGGTCGCCTTTCGGGCGTCGTTCGACCATCCGCGTGACAAAGCCCGTTTCGTACGGTTGGCTGGCAATGTGCCCCTGAACGGTTTAGTTCCACGTTGAGAGACATTTCTGACCGATCAGCACTTGCGACTTGCGATCTGCTTCATGCTGCACCTCACAGACACCGAGATCGACTTCTCAACCTACATGCAACAATCGAGCTTGTTTATCGCGGGCGAGCGACAGTATTCCCTCATCAAAGGGGATACCGGTCCACTAGTGTCAGTCGTGCGCGCTGCGGACATTCGCGTCGGCCGCTTTCGTCCGGGTTCGAAGTGGGACTAATGAATACCTGCACAATGCTCACCTTAGATACCCGGCAGGATTTCTGTACATCTACTCTGGGATACACCATATCACACGCGGAGGGCTCGACACCCGGACTGCTCAGTATCTGTTTGCGCAGCTGTATCTCGTGACGCTCGGCTTCGTGTTTGAGATTCTCCGACGCTGCGGCACGGTACGCTTATGTGATGAAGAGGGAGGAGATAAAGCGAAACGACGTAGCTGAGCCTCTATACTCACTCTTCAACCGCTTCATGCTCTGTCCCGTGTACACAGATCCCGCCGTACGCGTTGATGCTGCTGTGCCTTTCAAAACGGTTGCACTCAATTTACGCCCTCCGACTCTTCAATGAGGCGCCTGCCATGGTACTGTTCTACGCCGCCGTTCTAGCGTGGACAAGGCCCAACAGAGGCCGCAAGAGCTGGATCACAGGCACTCTACTGTTCTCGTGAGCTAGCTTTCGCACTCGGCAGCCAGCCTCCTACGATTGTCGGCTGATATATGCTTCGCCGCGTTGTCGTCAGCCTCGCGCTCTCGATCAAGATGAACTTTTTGCTCTATCTTCCGGGTCTCCTATACCTATTCTACACTTCCCTCGGCATCACACAGACGCTCGTGCAGCTCCTCGCCATCGGCTCGATCCAAATGTTGCTTGCAGTGCCGTTCCTGAGCTCGCGAGCGCTCGCGATCGATTACTTCAAGACCTCGTTCAACTTCAGTCGCGAATTCCTATGGGAGTGGACCGTCAACTGGCGCTGGGTAGGACAGCCTGTATTCCAAGGTCGCGGCTTCAGCAAGCTATTGCTGGCATCGCATGCTGCTCTTCTAATCGTGTGTGGTTTGACCTGGAGCTGGAAGGAAGGGGGGCCCGTGAGGCTCCTGAGGCAAGGGTTTAAACGACCGAATGAAGCGCCTCTCTCATCTACGCCAACACCCGAACGTGAGTGCCTGAAGATAATTCAGTATTGAACCAATATTGAACAGGTCCCAACATTGGCGCTGACAAGGAGGCCTCACCTGCCATGTTCGATATTCAGGCGTTTGCACGATCCTCTTCCTCTCGAATCTCGTCGGGATCGTGTTTGCACGATCCTTGCATTACCAGTTCTACGCTTGGTATGCCCACCATATCGTCTTTCTACTGTGGCAGACCAACTTCGACTTGCTCCAACGGTGCGTCCCCTCACCTTCCCTGCTGAAATCGCCTCATCTACCATTGCTCATCAGCTCACGAAGTGCCTCCGTTCTTCCCGTGCAACAGAGTCGGCCTGTGGTTAGCCATCGAAGTGGGCTGGGAAACGTTTCCGTCGACGACCAAGTCGAGCCTCGCGTTGACCACTGCAAACCTTGTCCTTGTCGCCGGGGTCTTGTACAAGACGGCGCTCTCCGACTCATCGCACTCCGTCATGGTTGACGAGAAATCAAGCTGGCAGCCTTCAGCGCCATTCGACACTGATGACAAGGAATCATTGAGGGTGCGATCATGATCCTGAACGGCATTAGAGCTACTGCCTCCACGGCCCGCGAGGCGTACTGTGATTTGTTGTACGCTCGTAGTTTTTTTGTGTTTTGTAAACTCTACGCATCGGCATTTTCAGGTAGATCTACTAGTCACTAGGGTGCACGCATATTCCCTATCTTTTTTTGCTGTGATAGTTACCAATTAGGCACCTCGGTACCATCTTCGAAGTAGTCGCTTTCCACTCTAGCGGAGCTGAGAGCACACGCTAGCAGAGCTGTGAAGGCAGTAGGCACTTCACTTTTCCAGTCATCTGGAAGACAAACTGCCAGTGCCAGCCCAGCTGGTCTCAAGCAGTACCCCACGGTACTACTTACTAACCCCCCGCATATACAGCCGCCTCCGCCCCTTGCAAGCTCGCGACTCGCACGTCTCCCCCATCCTCCCCACCTGCCGTCCCACCGGGTGGAGCGACAATCCCACCGCCTGCGTGCCCAAGCTTGTCACCATGTAGGTCATCGCACACGAGGAGTAAGGGTGTGGATGATGCCGATCGCCGCTCTACACGGGAACTGACCCCACCTTGATACGGCTCGGACGAAATGTCGCACAGGGCTGATGCCTCGCAGTTGCTCTCGCTGCTTCGCGCTGGAGGCCCCCCGTCAACATCGCAGCCCGCCCAGTCGACTTCAAAACTGTCCACTGGAACTGCAACAAGCACGGCTGAACCAGATGGTGCGAGCACTGCGGCAAACCCAGCAGCCGAGCTCGAGCGACTCTTTCGCAGCGCTTTCAGCACTCCCCACCCTTCACACGCAACATCGCACGGGGCTACTGAGGTCAACGTGCCCCAGCCCCGACCCCAGATCGAACCTCAACGCCAGGACGATGGGATCAGGAGGGCAGCGAATGACGACAGAAGCAGCAATAGCACCATCCTTCGAGGACACGCCGGCGCGACGGCGGCAGCAGCAGCATCCTCGGCCGTCCCTTTACCGGGCACGACTGCCCCAGTGCCATCGTCAACTCCGCATCGGGCGAACCACGGATCCGTTTCGCTGCTCTCTTTGTTGCAGCGCATGAGCTCGCCGCCAACGTCATCAGCACCTGCGATTCCATCTCCTTCTTCTGTGGTCCCTCCCTCGCCTAGCGAACGCCCCGGAGCTATGACTGCACAGCCCAGCACGTACCCCTCTCCGCCTTCGTCGAAAACGATGACATCGACGGCGAAGGCGACGACGACAGCGGCGTCCCAGTCCGCAACCGCGGATCCAACTTCGATACTCGGCAAGTTGTGGGGAATCAACACACTACCCTCGTCAGATATCGCGCCTGAAGAGGAGGACACCAGCTCGATCTCGAGACCTACTAAAGCGCTCACCTTAGAGGAAGTGGAGCGAGCAGCACTGCAGACACAGGGATCGGACCATGCCGTCGGCAACGGGGGCACCCATCAAATGCGCAAAGCATCAGATCAGATCATCGAAGCTGAAGATAAGAAGCAAGAGAAGGCAGGTAAGTAAGAACGGGGCCTCCGTCGCAGTGTGATGTAATGTCAACGCAAAGCTCATCCGACAACTTCCGCGTACTCACAGCGACCGCTGGTTCCGGTCCGAACTTCGGAGCTCTCGTTTCTCCTTTTGAATTGCTCGCTCAAGCACATGCAACCGAACTGAGACACGAACAAGACGGGGCCGTCTATCCCAAAGCTCGTATCAACGTTGAAACGTCGGAGGCGGATGACCAACCCACGCCACGCCCGGCCTCTGCTGCACCGCCGTCGCTACCGTCTTCTTCTACGCACCCGACTAGCCGGCAGCAACAAAAAGCCTCGGACAAATCAGGGAACGACTCTTCCGAGGGTCAAGCTTCGACTGCGACCAGAGCTCCCCTCGACTTGCTCGTCAAGAAGTATCTTTCCGATACGCCGAGCCAGGCGCCAAAGTGGGCGCCACGAGGCCTTCAACTGCCTCCGAGACGCCGGTCGATCGCACCCCCGGTTGCTCAGCATCTCACCATCGATATTTCAGCACCCAATTTGGATTCGCTCGACTCGGGCGCGCAAGTCGAAACGACCCCGGTCGTGCTGTTCGACGTCCCGTCCGAATGGTCGCCGGGACGCCGCTCTGCGCTCTCCTCCCACGTCTTTGTCTGGAGTACGAGCAAAGGTCGCATCCGCATTGTTGATCGTCGCTCGGGGGCGAAGATCTTACTCAAAGGCCATAAATCGGCCATCGCGGATTTGTCGATTGCGCCTGCGCCAGATGCGGATGGCTCGCGGATGATCACCAGCATCGGTACAGATGGCCGCTTGATCGTGTACAACGTGCCCAATTCATTCTCACAAGACACCGTACCGACGCATAAGGCCCTCGAGCTGGAGGGCTCCGCTCTTGCCGAGGGAGCCAAATTCCGCTCGGCCCGATTTCATCCTCAATTCCCGTCCGTACCACGTCTCGCCCTCCTACTCGGCTCGTCGTGCGTCACCATACTGCACCTCGAAAGGGCTCGAATGCCCGAAGTTGCGATCGAGTCTGCTGTTCGAACCGCGCATTGTGGGGCGGAGGTGGTTAGTATATGCTTTTCTCCCGACGGCACCGCATTTGCTGTTCTCACCGTCGAGTCTGGTGTGACGATTCGGAAGACCAGCGCCCCGGAAAAGATCCTGTGGTCTCGACCTCCAAAATCCCCAGGGTTCGATGGCGCGAGAGCGACCGAGATAGCGTTCCTCACCACTTCGAACGGACGACCAGCTGGTCTCGTCCTGGCAGCTCGTGATGGCACCCATCTGCAGCTTGTGTCCCTCTCGCATGACGGCTATGCGGTCCATGACACAAATTCGATTGAGTTCACCCTCTCTGTGGAAGGGGCCGAAGCCAAGTCCTGTTCGAACTTTGCACATCTCTTCTACCATCAGCCCAGCACGACTCTATTCGTCTCCTCTTCTGCCAGGGGTTCGCTTTTCGCTTTCCGCATCGGTGTCGACGAGTCCGAGAGTCATCGTTCAGCGCCCGACTGCGACCTTCTTGCTCATCGAAGCGAGCTTACGGAGCCGCGAGTGGAGCACGTCGCCGAGATTGCCACTGCTGAACCTGTCGTCGAGTTTTCCGTCGACAAAGACATTTCGGGACCACCTTCCAGCGAGACGCCATCGTTGTCGACGCTCATCGCCCATCCCGGTGGCTTGCATGCCGTCACATTCGACTTCCCTGGCCTCGCAGTGGGAAAAGGAAGAGGGCATGACAGCGGAGACGAGGACGAGCTGTACGGCGAGCCTGGTCGACGTATGAGCCTGGAAGGATCGATTCGAGTCGAGTCGGAAGTCGAGGTTGTAGTTGATGTCGTCGAAACTACGGCATGCTCTCCTCATTCCCGCTTGGCGGCCAACTTGAAGCTCAAGGCCCCGATTCAAGAGGAGCCCGGCAGCGTTTCGGCAGAGGCACCTCAAGTGAGCTCCCACGACGGCCCCGATTGCAACATCTACCCATCGAAGGGGAGCCACGACGATCTTAAGGGATTGATCAGCCAACCTAGTGCACCCGCGCGTGCTCAAAAAGTAGCGAAACCCGCCCCCGGGGCCCCCGGTGTTTCCCGTGAGCTGCGCAAAGTCGAAGACCGCATCACCAAGGCGATTCAGCAGGAGATGCAAGTGCAAGCCCACCAGGCCGCCGAGGAACGAGCCAATGACCGGACCGCGGATGTGGCAAGACAAGAGACTTTGCTCAAACTCGTTTTAAGCGCATTGTCGAAAAAGTTGGATGTCACGGTCAGGGAACAGATGCGAGCACAGGTGATTCCGTCGATGAGCAAATTGGTCACCGCATCGATCAACGAACAGGTTGCTCGAGGAATTGAGGAGGGCATGAGCGAGGTCAGTAGTCCTCGAGTCCCTGAAAATCGTTTGACACCACGCTGATGCGAGTCTGTTCCGATGTCTAGACGCTGCCGAGAGAGCTGCGCAAGCTCTTGTCTCGTCCCGAGATGAGCAGCCATATCGCACAAAGCGTGTCGGCTGCGATCATCCCGTCAATCTCAGGGGCGGTCGAGCGTCAACTGCTGTCGATCGTCGCCACCGGCGTCATTCCT
Source organism: Microbotryum intermedium (assembly GCA_022702645.1). Taxonomy (NCBI): domain Eukaryota; kingdom Fungi; phylum Basidiomycota; class Microbotryomycetes; order Microbotryales; family Microbotryaceae; genus Microbotryum; species Microbotryum intermedium. The sequence goes on along the minus strand of JAHWDX010000015.1, from coordinate 523,225 downwards.
GGTTTCAATTCGTCGCTCGCATCAGCGATCGAGGGCATGATGCAGTCGGTCCACGACACCGTTCACGCGGAGATGACCGATGTGCGCAAGGAAATCGTGCAGGAGCAGTCTGGTGCAATCGTCGAGCTGGAAACCTTGGTTGGGGACCTCAAAGAGGAAGTTTCGGAGCTCAAGACCTCGTTGGTGCGAATGGAGCAGCTCGTACTCTCTCTCTGCGACAGGCTATCCGTCTCACCGGGTGCTGCAGCACCGAGTCGTCAGTCGACTGCATCGACATCGCGACAAGCCTCTTCCTCGCAAACCCAGCCCCATCCACCGCCTCAGCAGGCGACGCATGCACAAACCCAATGGCAGCCTTCCTCGTTCGGTGCATTTTCGGCATTCGCTCGCCCACAAGCGTCTGATGCTAAAGACTTTGCTGATGAAGACTACGAAGAAATGGTCAGTCGGGAGGGGCTTGTTACGCTTGGACTGCTTGGAGCTCACCTTTCCGCCCCACCCCCACTCCTTCGTACATCTTGCACAGTTCACCGACGCGTTGCAGCCGCAGCACGCTCCTGACTTCGCCGACCTACTGGGCATCATTGGATCCTCGCCCCCGGCTAGAGCCGAGCGTGTCTTTCCTCCCGCGCCGTTGCCTCCCCGAATCTCGCCCCCTGTGGTTTTGTCGCTCGCATATCAGCTCGCAGGTCGCCTATCCGGCCTATCCGGGCCTATCAACGATGAAGCTCGCAAGCATCTGCTCTGGATACGAAAGTGCCTCTCTGCGATGGACAGCAAGGTGCGTCGAATGTTTCCAATCCTTAGACAATGTTGAGCACGACGCTGACCGTGCCTCTTACCGTTTATTCTGCAAGGCCGAGGAAGTGCGCGAGTTCGTCCCCAAAGTCATCGAGACCGTCATTGTCTGCTTGCATGCGAGGGCCGATGCCATAGCCGCATCGCACGACCGACGGGGACTTGACGAGCTCCGAGCGGTGGAGAGCTTTGCTCACAGCCAGCTGAAACACTTTGTCGGCTAGGCTGGCCCGCGCCTTCAAGTTACCGAGGAAAGTCAGCCCCTCGTAGTGGCACGTCGAGTTGGCACGCTTGGCTTTTGCTTTCTCATCTGCAATCCTTTCCCATCGTTTCAGCACTGTCTTGTCTCTCATCCCGGCCACCTCATCCGTAGCCTATACTTTTCCCCATATTTTGCTCGCGTAACACAGCACTCGTCCTTGGAAGGCATACCCCTCTTGTCCGTGGAGTCAAAAGTCATATATGGAATGATTTCAAACTCCGAAGTGTTCGATTGAAACCTCTCTGCGGTAGAGTGTGGTGGATTGCAGCCAAGGTACTCCCCTCTCTGAGGAGTCATTACAGGCTTGTGCAGATATGGCACTTCAAAATCCTCGTTCGAGACTCGTCAAGCCAGAAAGAAAGCCTACGAAAGAAGCATGCGGCGATGTAGCCCCAGACTGTGCATTACTGTAAAGTAGTGTAGCCCTGCGGCGACCATCTCGACAGGCGCCAGCCTGAGCGTGCAGCAGACCCGCAAAAGTATCTACTTAACTTTAGGCATTCACCTACCTACATCGAGCTTTTGTTAGACTAAAGACTGTAATGTTGTGTAGCTGTGCCAGGTTTTGTCGGCCCTGTCAGGTCATGATGATTTGTGTCTCGAGGACTCGACATCATGTCGGCCTCCGCATGCTCCGCACGAACCAGGGTGTACTCGGCATCGAATGGGTCGAAGGGAACAGCATCAGATAAGTGTTGGGTGGCTCAAAGGAGGAGGAGGCGATCATGGACGAAGACCGAGACCAAGACGAAGACGATGAAGATGACTCGATCGAAGAACTTTGGAGGCAGATCCAGTGTAATCGACGAGCGAGCCAGCGAGTCGGCGAACCCGGTCCGGAATAGGTACCTAGTATCGTTGGCAGCACATAGCCTGAGCAATATTTTTACTTTACCCTTATGTCTATGTCCCTAGGTAATTACCACCAAAGCCCTGCAATACTCGCGTGGAATGGGATTGGGTTTTGTGACTTTGCAGATACTTTTGAAGCTCCTTGGCACGATATGCCGGACGCCGGGACGATGGGGTCCCAACAGCCACCAATCTCTAAAACCCCTCCGCGCCTCGGGACAATTTTCGACGAGGATGGCGACAGCAGGGCACAGGCAGCAAACTGCCGTGCCATCGGCGGGCTTTGAACCTTGAGCAATAAAAGGACTGTCTACACTTGCGCCTTCACAGAGTGAAGCGACGTCATAATCAGCTCATTCGAGTGCTTCGGCGTCGGGGCTTCGAACAAGTCGAAAATAGATTGATCTAAGCGGCGGCGGTTCCAATTTGGCGTTGCCGAGAGGTGCCGAAATTGAACTTCTCGGCGCGCGGGTCGCCTCCACAACTGCGCAGCCTGCAGCCCTGCAGCTGCAGGTGCGGTGCGTCGAACACCGGACGGGCGAGTTCGATTCGGTGTCGCCGTCCGCTCGTCCGTCACCGTCATTCTTCCCCGTCCGGCAGGTGCTTATGTCTTGAGCGAAGTTGCCTGAACTGGGTAGGTACGGTACCGGTAAGGTCTTCATTGCGTAAGCACGTAGAATGTGTCGGTCGAGCTTTTACGGCGGCCCCCCTCGGGGATACACTGTTTAGCTACGGTAGGTAGGTATGAGATGTCCTTGTCGGTTCAGCTAGCAAAATTGCACCATGTTGTTTCCATTGATCAAACAATAGTAACCTCCGGCTCAAGTAGGCAATATGCAGGGTAGATGATTACATATTTAGGAGCAGTTTCACGTCCTCTGCATAGTTGCCGAACTTTACGAGGAAGTTCTCATTATGAAAGATAACTCCCAATTGTTCTTCACATAGAGCCATAGTAGGAAGCACTTATGTAGATTATATAGGTACCTAATGCGTATTTCGTACGTCCAACCCGCCAACCCCCGGCTGCGCATGTAAAGACGTTGCATGATTTGCACCGATCAGGGCGCTAACGGACTTGCCGATCTGAGTGGTCGGCACACGCATTCAAGGACCTATAGCCACTGCTAGAAAACTTGGACAGAAACTCTAGACAGATCTGCTCTCCAGGAAGACAGACAAAGGTGATGCAGCCTCGAATCGATCTCTTCAGTAAGCGCCTGATTGAGTTCAGGCAAATCTGTTTATTATCTCTTTGTCAGAGCCGCAAGGTGTACTCAAACGATCTGGGACTCTGTCAAGCTGGGCACAGGTAAACTGATATAAAGAATGTGCCGAATTGTAGAGATTTGCTGCCCGTCTCCATGTACATGGAAGGGACCAATTGTTTCTGTATAGCTTCCCTGGCGCGCACCGTCGTCGTACTGCGCAACTCCTAAATCTGCTCGGTGTTCATCAGAGGCAGCGTACCAGCCCAAGAGTGCGAGCAGAAAAAGCTGGCTCAGCACGCCTGAGCAGGTCCTTGCTGATGATAGAGTCGATATACCGGTGTCTAGTGACGCACGACATTGATCAGAGTAACGGAAGCCGAACCTCCCACCCGTCGACTGGGTACCGTGCGTATCGGTAGGTGGCTGCCTATGGTCATCAGGTCAGCAGTTTTACCTCAGCGCCTTAGCGCCCACGAACGAACCCACGCGCGCGCCCGCGAGGTCCGATTAGTACGATGACATGGTTATGGCAGACCCGTTCGACGCGGGCATAAATAAGCTAAAAGAGCTTTGGGGATGTGGTGGGCACGAGTGTGAAACAATTAGGATTACCGTACCCGAGGGGCTCTCTAGCAGCTCTACTGTGGGTTTATGCACTTGAAGTGCTTTGCACCTGCCAGCTGGGGGTCGGAATGAAGCGGGTCCGATGTTGGTTCATCCTGCCGAATACGATTGGTCGGAGGTCTCTCTCCCATTCTCATTCCGAGCCTGTGAAGTGCAAAAAGGCTGAGGATGCTGTCTTTTGGGACTTTGGCCTGTTTGGGACGCGTCCGAACAGGCCCGACCGAGTGGAGGATGTTGTTTTTCGTCCGAATTTCGGTCCATTTTGGCGTGGACGCTCTGCGCTGGCGCTGGCGCAGTTGTTCGTTCAACCTGAGGGGGTCGTGAGCCATTCGTAGTCATTTCGCGCGCTGCAGCTCTGATGCGATCCTGTGCGATCGTCCGGCTCTTATCCTCCTCTCGCCTCCCTCGCACGATCATCTTCCCCTTTCCCTTCTTCCCCTCCACCTGTTCGCCCCTTCCGTGTTCGCGCAACATGGCCGACCACAACGAGCAAGCGTCCGACATCTCGGCTGAGAAAAAGACGACCGACACCACATCGCCTGCGCCCGCCGCCGTCACCCCCGTCGCTGCCACGAGCAGTGGGGCGGAGGCTACACCGACCGAGGGCAAGAAGGAGGGCCGCTTCGACAAGACTTTCGAAGAGGAACGCCAGGTCAAGCATGCCAACGTTGACATGTCCACCATCGAGCTCAAGGCCGAAGACTTGTACGACAAGGACAAGGTCGACCTCGAGCAAGTCGAGCTCGAAGACGTCTGGACTCTCCTGCAGTTAGTTCCTATCATTTCCCGTTCCGCTTCGGCTTCCCTACTCGTTCTCTCTGCTACGTAAATTTTCTCTTCGGGTTTGCCTCCGAAGCGGTTTCTGCTGGCGTTTCTCATCCACGTTGTGCTGGAGATGGTGATGGATATGATGGGACATCATTGTGTGCTATCGCTATCGTCCTTCACTGGGTTTGGCCGGGCGGCGGGCGGCGGGCGGAGATCGATCTCTCCATCTATCGGCCAGTCTCGCGGGCGTCTAGCCTCTGGCGTCTGGAGGTTGCGCTGGCGATGGCTGGCTGGCGCTGGCGGGCCGCCGCGCTCTGTCGCCGCGGCAGGCCTTTGTTTTTTCTAGGGTCCCCTCTCTTCCTCGGGCACCAGGGGGGAGGCCCAAAACCGTCCTGGCCTGGCCTAGGTGGAGGCTGGCTCGCTCTCGCAGTAGATAATGGCTTGGCCCTTGTGAGGATCCGATGACATGGCAGCAATGTCGTGTTCATGGATCTTTGACTGTGTCTTCTTCCCTGTACAACTCCCCTTCTTTCTTGAGACTGTACGCATTTCTGCACCAGTCTCTAAAGGAGGCGGACGCGACGGCGGCCACCACCCTCCCGATAGATCAGTGTTGTCTCGGTCTGCTTGGGCGGAGCTTGACTGGGACCCACACTGGCTCGTTTCATCGCGCGTTACGGGCCGGTACCTTTTTTTTTGCACCGAGTGCTTCGAGATGTTGCCGGCCTCCATTTTGTTCGACCTGACATAGCCCGACATGCATCTTCATTCGATCCTGCCCGCCATCTGATACGAGTCCGCCACGGGCGGAGGGGCGGCCAGCCAGGCGGAAATCAGTCAACGCTATTCGATTTTCTTGCTCACGGACAAATTCAAAAGCATGCCGGCGTTGCGAGCCTTACTGACGAATTCGTTCTCCTTCTTCATGTGACCCTCCCCCTTTTCCCTCCATCCGGTACTGCCTACCATTATCATCCCACTCTCCGATTTCGTCTGGATCTCTCCCCACGTGCCATTCATCGCCATCCTTTCGTTCCCGCACAACCGCCCTCTCAGATGCAAGGAAGAAGGTCTTACCGAGGAGGAGGCTACGCGCCGCCGCGAGATTTTCGGGCCCAACAAGCTCGAACACAAGGAAACCTCTGCTTTCCTCCAGTTCCTCTCGTGAGTGACCAGTCTTCTCTCGTGTGTCCGCCGCGTTCGACATCGCGCTCGATGTCTCGCCCGCGCGGGTCAAAAACCCACGACACATCCTCTCGTCCTCCTCCGCCGTTCGGCGTCGTTGAGTCCATGCAAATGCTGACCCTTGCCGCTCGATCTGCTCCCACGCAGCTTCATGTGGAACCCCCTCTCGTGGGTCATGGAAGGCGCTGCCTTGGTCGCCATCGCCCTCTCTAACGGAGGAGGCAAGCCACCAGATTGGCAAGATTTCGTCGGTATCGTCCTTTTGCTCTTCATCAACTCCGGTATTGGCTACTACGAAGAACGATCGGCTGGTAACGCTGTCAAGGCCCTCATGGAGTCGCTCGCGCCCAAGGCCAAGTGCCGCCGCAGCGGCGCTTGGAACGAAATCGACTCGGCCGACCTTGTGCCTGGTGACGTGATCGCGTTCAAGATTGGTGACATTGTTCCCGCCGACTGCCGTCTCTACGACGCCATCACCGTCTCGATCGATCAAGCCGGTCTTACTGGTGAATCGTTGCCTCAGGGCAAGAAAGTCGGAGATCAGTGCTTCTCGTCGTCCATCTGCAAGCAAGGTGAAGCTGAAGGTGTCGTTATCGCCACCGGTGCCAACACCTTCTTCGGTCGCGCAGCCTCGCTCGTCGGTGCCGACGACGACTCGACCGGTCACTTGCAAAAGATTCTCGCTCAAATCGGTCTCTTCTGCTTGTGCTCGATCGGTCTCTTCATCGTCCTCGAAATCGTCATTTTGTACCCCGTCTTCAAGTACTCGTACCGCCGTGGTCTCGACTGCATCCTCGTCCTCTTGATCGGCGGTATCCCCATCGCCATGCCCACTGTTTTGTCCGTCACGCTCGCCGTCGGTGCTCAGCAGCTCGCCAAGTATAAGGCCATCGTCACCCGTATCACCGCCATCGAGGAACTCGCTGGTGTCACGATCCTGTGCTCTGACAAGACCGGTACGCTCACGACCAACAAACTCACCATCGACATGTCGACCCTCAAAACCTACTCCGAGATGGATGCCCAGACCGTCATCCTCCACGCTGCGTACGCCTCGCGAACGGAAAACATGGACGCCATCGACACGTGCGTCACCGGTGCCATCGGCGGCGACATCTCGCTCGCGCGCAAGGGTATCAAGTTGCTCGACTTCAAGGCCTTCAACCCCACCGACAAGCGCACGGAGATCACCTATATCGAAGAAGCCACCGGCAAGATGAAGCGGGTCACCAAGGGTATGACCGGTGTCATCATCGAATTGTGCTCGCGCAACAAGACCCACGAGGTCGAGGATCAGCTCGAGAAGGACGTGGAGGAGTTCGCTGCTCGTGGTCTTCGTGCCCTCGCAGTCGCGTTCGAGAACGTTCCATCCGGCAATGTTGAGGACAAGGGTGACGGTTTCGAGCTAATCGGTCTCCTCGCCATCTTCGATCCCCCTCGTGAAGACACCAAGCAGACGATCGACGACGCCCAAGCCCTCGGTGTGCGCGTCAAGATGGTTACCGGTGATCAGCTTGCCATTGCCAAAGAAACCGGTCGTCGTCTTGGCCTCGGTGATCACATGTACCCCGCGAAGGTCCTGCAAACCGGTGGCTTCCCCGAAGGTGGCAAGCACGGTTCGCTTGACGAGATGATCTTGGATGCCGATGGATTCGCCGGTGTTTTCCCCGAACACAAGTACGAGATTGTCAAGCGGCTCCAGGCCCTCGGACACTTGTGCGCCATGACCGGTGACGGTGCCAACGATGCCCCCGCCTTGTCCCGTGCCAACGTCGGTATCGCCGTCGAAGGTGCCACCGACGCCGCTCGCGGTGCGGCCGATATCGTCTTGACCGAGCCAGGATTGTCGACCATCGTTCACGCCATCCGTCAATCCCGTGTCATCTTCCAACGTATGCGCAACTACTCGATCTACGCCTGTGCCGTCACGATCCGTATCGTTGTCGGTTTCGCCATCATGGCCTTTGCCTTCCGATTCGATTTCCCTCCCTTCATGGTTCTTATCATTGCCTTGCTCAACGATGGTACTATCATGACGCTCTCCGTCGATCGCGTCTTGCCCTCAAGCACGCCCGACTCGTGGGACTTGGCCGAAATTTTTGCTTACGCCATCGCCTACGGTCTCTACCTCGCTGTTGGCACCATTGCTTGCTACTTGGTCATCATGGATACTTCGTTCTGTGCCGACAGGCTTGGTCTTGACCAGCTCTCGGACCCCAATGACCCTAGGATCCACATGATCATCTACCTCCAAGTCGCTCAAATTTCGCAGGCTTTGATTTTCATCACTCGATCTCACGGGTGGTTCTTCCTCGAGCGTCCTTCGGTTGCTTTGTTCGGTGCATTCTGTTTGGCACAACTCATTTCATCAATCATAGCAGCATACGGCGACTGGGGCTTCACGGCCGTTCAAGGTCTGGATATTGACGCTTATGAAGACTGGGACGCTCCTGGCGCTGATCTGACGCCGAATCCTTTCACTGCACACCCGCAGGCATCTCTGGTGGCTACATTGGCTTCGTTTGGATCTGGAACATCGTCTGGGTGAGTCCTTGCGACTTGACCCCTTCTCTGCTCGTCCGCATCCACGCCCGATGGCTGACTCGTGCTCACCAACGCTCCGATCCTTGCCCCTCCGCACAGTTCTTCCCCTTGGGTAGGTCCTGGATCCTTCGCAACCGCGAACTTGGTTTCTTTTGCTGACCTGCAATCTACGCTCAACCACAGATCTCGTCAAGTTCGGCATGCGCGCCATCATCGGCCGTTACCAAGCGTCGCGCAAGGCCCGCACCGCCGTCCAGGATACTGGCGTCCCCATGACCCGCACTCAATCGCGCACCGCCTCGCTCTACTCGAACCGAACCTCGTTCTTGCGCCGCGCTCAGGCCTCGGTTGGGCTTGGTGGCAAGAAGGTCTCAATCTCGCAGAACGAGTTGTCGAGGTTCTCGTCGCGCCAAGCGGCCTCAGCCGGTGCCCAGCTCTCCCGTGCTGGCTCGCGCCCCGCATAAGCGATTCGCCTCTCACCAGCTCTTTGGACCGTGCATCGCATCCTTGTCTCGACGTAACCCCCCTCCCTTTCTGTTTAATATAGATCGTCATTCTGCTTGTGATGGTGGACCTGTTTGATCGCTCCCCCTCCCTTTTCCACCTCCGTTTATTCGTCGTCGTCGAACCTCCGCTTTTCCTTGCGAGAATGGCCCCTCGCTTGTCTTAGCACCCATCTTTTCCTCACACACACCTACCTACATAATTCAACCTTGAGCCCATATTCTCTCTGGTGCCCTCGCTTTCTCCCTCTTTTCTCTCTTTTCATTTTCTCCTGTCTCGTTCGTTCCCTATGTCAATCCAAATCTCAAACTGTGTCGAAGCACCCCCCCCCCCCTCCCCCGGGAAAGATCCAAGCGAGTTGTTCGTCGTTTCACATCTTATTCACAAGACAGCTACCTATTGAGCTGATGCGGTGATTGCGATGATCTGTAAATTGTGCTGCAACACGCCCATCTGGGCTAATCCTCGCTCGATTTCGACGTATGCCAAAATCGCCGATCTTGTGTTTCACACAACGCGACTTGGAGTGATGTGGCACGGACACAGGTTGATCTTGTACAGTCCGAAGGCGGTGAGTATCTACTACTAAAACTTGTGACACCCTCCGGTGTTGGTCTCCCACACTTTCCTCATTCGTTTGGAGCCCATGCATACCCGCAGCACATCTAGTGAGCGAAACGCCTCCGAGCCGCCACTTCCTCCTCCGGTCATGACGCTGGCAGGAGCCCACTCGCGCTGCTGGCGACGAGGCCTCGACGACTCGACTACGCACAAAGAGCAACCGACGACGAGACAAGCCATGCGGAAAGGATATCTAGCTTCTCCGGCCCTCGTGCATGTTGCTGGTGCACACGACTCATTAATGGCAGGTCGCACTGAGGTTGAGGCTCGGCCTCCTCCCCGTACTAGGCATTCGGCCCGGTGTGTCGTCCGCTGCACGGCGTTCAGCAATGTTGGGAGCACCATCTTCGCACACTTTCATCCGCCTCTAGCAATGAGCGGTCGATAATCAATGATTATCTACTCAACAGGTTTCAGTCATGGCCGAGTCTCGGTCCTCTCGCCTGTCAATTGTAAGTACTGAAGTGCTCGACCAAGGCTACATCGCCCGTCGTTCATTGGCAAATCCAAGCCTGATCTGAGTTGGCAGCTTAAATGGGTCAGCAGTCAACATGCCGGCCCGTATACTTGAGTCGCAGTGTATGACAAATGATGTATGGACAAAAATACGTCCAGTGAGCGGTGAATCGTTATCGTCTCTGTGTGAATACTGTGTCCTGAGGTGACTCGGCGAGTCCGACGCAGAAGACAAAGTGACCACATCAAAGTTTTGAGCCGGTGCAAACAGATGTGACTTGCACATTCTGCTCGGTACAAGTGGAGCGGGACGAGGACACCGATTCGTGGGTGTCATACGGATTGAATGCTCGTTGACACTTCACTCAGGATTGGCACGAGCGTCTCCTCCATGGGGGCGATGCAGTGCTTCGCCTCGGAAGATCTCATTCGGCAAGGGGCTTCACGGCCCTTCAAGGTCTGGATATTGACGCTTATGAAGACTGGAACGCTCCTGGCGCTGATCTGACGCCGAATCCTTTCACTGCACACCCGCAGGCATCTCTGGTGGCTACATTGGCTTCGTTTGGATCTGGAACATCGTCTGGGTGAGTCCTTGCGACTTGACCCCTTCTCTGCTCGTCCGCATCCACGCCCGATGGCTGACTCGTGCTCACCAACGCTCCGATCCTTGCCCCTCCGCACAGTTCTTCCCCTTGGGTAGGTCCTGGATCCTTCGCAACCGCGAACTTGGTTTCTTTTGCTGACCTGCAATCTACGCTCAACCACAGATCTCGTCAAGTTCGGCATGCGCGCCATCATCGGCCGTTACCAAGCGTCGCGCAAGGCCCGCACCGCCGTCCAGGATACTGGCGTCCCCATGACCCGCACTCAATCGCGCACCGCCTCGCTCTACTCGAACCGAACCTCGTTCTTGCGCCGCGCTCAGGCCTCGGTTGGGCTTGGTGGCAAGAAGGTCTCAATCTCGCAGAACGAGTTGTCGAGGTTCTCGTCGCGCCAAGCGGCCTCAGCCGGTGCCCAGCTCTCCCGTGCTGGCTCGCGCCCCGCATAAGCGATTCGCCTCTCACCAGCTCTTTGGACCGTGCATCGCATCCTTGTCTCGACGTAACCCCCCTCCCTTTCTGTTTAATATAGATCGTCATTCTGCTTGTGATGGTGGACCTGTTTGATCGCTCCCCCTCCCTTTTCCACCTCCGTTTATTCGTCGTCGTCGAACCTCCGCTTTTCCTTGCGAGAATGGCCCCTCGCTTGTCTTAGCACCCATCTTTTCCTCACACACACCTACCTACATAATTCAACCTTGAGCCCATATTCTCTCTGGTGCCCTCGCTTTCTCCCTCTTTTCTCTCTTTTCATTTTCTCCTGTCTCGTTCGTTCCCTATGTCAATCCAAATCTCAAACTGTGTCGAAGCACCCCCCCCCCCCCTCCCCCGGGAAAGATCCAAGCGAGTTGTTCGTCGTTTCACATCTTATTCACAAGACAGCTACCTATTGAGCTGATGCGGTGATTGCGATGATCTGTAAATTGTGCTGCAACACGCCCATCTGGGCTAATCCTCGCTCGATTTCGACGTATGCCAAAATCGCCGATCTTGTGTTTCACACAACGCGACTTGGAGTGATGTGGCACGGACACAGGTTGATCTTGTACAGTCCGAAGGCGGTGAGTATCTACTACTAAAACTTGTGACACCCTCCGGTGTTGGTCTCCCACACTTTCCTCATTCGTTTGGAGCCCATGCATACCCGCAGCACATCTAGTGAGCGAAACGCCTCCGAGCCGCCACTTCCTCCTCCGGTCATGACGCTGGCAGGAGCCCACTCGCGCTGCTGGCGACGAGGCCTCGACGACTCGACTACGCACAAAGAGCAACCGACGACGAGACAAGCCATGCGGAAAGGATATCTAGCTTCTCCGGCCCTCGTGCATGTTGCTGGTGCACACGACTCATTAATGGCAGGTCGCACTGAGGTTGAGGCTCGGCCTCCTCCCCGTACTAGGCATTCGGCCCGGTGTGTCGTCCGCTGCACGGCGTTCAGCAATGTTGGGAGCACCATCTTCGCACACTTTCATCCGCCTCTAGCAATGAGCGGTCGATAATCAATGATTATCTACTCAACAGGTTTCAGTCATGGCCGAGTCTCGGTCCTCTCGCCTGTCAATTGTAAGTACTGAAGTGCTCGACCAAGGCTACATCGCCCGTCGTTCATTGGCAAATCCAAGCCTGATCTGAGTTGGCAGCTTAAATGGGTCAGCAGTCAACATGCCGGCCCGTATACTTGAGTCGCAGTGTATGACAAATGATGTATGGACAAAAATACGTCCAGTGAGCGGTGAATCGTTATCGTCTCTGTGTGAATACTGTGTCCTGAGGTGACTCGGCGAGTCCGACGCAGAAGACAAAGTGACCACATCAAAGTTTTGAGCCGGTGCAAACAGATGTGACTTGCACATTCTGCTCGGTACAAGTGGAGCGGGACGAGGACACCGATTCGTGGGTGTCATACGGATTGAATGCTCGTTGACACTTCACTCAGGATTGGCACGAGCGTCTCCTCCATGGGGGCGATGCAGTGCTTCGCCTCGGAAGATCTCATTCGGCAAGGGGCTTCACGGCCCTTCAAGGTCTGGATATTGACGCTTATGAAGACTGGAACGCTCCTGGCGCTGATCTGACGCCGAATCCTTTCACTGCACACCCGCAGGCATCTCTGGTGGCTACATTGGCTTCGTTTGGATCTGGAACATCGTCTGGGTGAGTCCTTGCGACTTGACCCCTTCTCTGCTCGTCCGCATCCACGCCCGATGGCTGACTCGTGCTCACCAACGCTCCGATCCTTGCCCCTCCGCACAGTTCTTCCCCTTGGGTAGGTCCTGGATCCTTCGCAACCGCGAACTTGGTTTCTTTTGCTGACCTGCAATCTACGCTCAACCACAGATCTCGTCAAGTTCGGCATGCGCGCCATCATCGGCCGTTACCAAGCGTCGCGCAAGGCCCGCACCGCCGTCCAGGATACTGGCGTCCCCATGACCCGCACTCAATCGCGCACCGCCTCGCTCTACTCGAACCGAACCTCGTTCTTGCGCCGCGCTCAGGCCTCGGTTGGGCTTGGTGGCAAGAAGGTCTCAATCTCGCAGAACGAGTTGTCGAGGTTCTCGTCGCGCCAAGCGGCCTCAGCCGGTGCCCAGCTCTCCCGTGCTGGCTCGCGCCCCGCATAAGCGATTCGCCTCTCACCAGCTCTTTGGACCGTGCATCGCATCCTTGTCTCGACGTAACCCCCCTCCCTTTCTGTTTAATATAGATCGTCATTCTGCTTGTGATGGTGGACCTGTTTGATCGCTCCCCCTCCCTTTTCCACCTCCGTTTATTCGTCGTCGTCGAACCTCCGCTTTTCCTTGCGAGAATGGCCCCTCGCTTGTCTTAGCACCCATCTTTTCCTCACACACACCTACCTACATAATTCAACCTTGAGCCCATATTCTCTCTGGTGCCCTCGCTTTCTCCCTCTTTTCTCTCTTTTCATTTTCTCCTGTCTCGTTCGTTCCCTATGTCAATCCAAATCTCAAACTGTGTCGAAGCACCCCCCCCCCCCCTCCCCCGGGAAAGATCCAAGCGAGTTGTTCGTCGTTTCACATCTTATTCACAAGACAGCTACCTATTGAGCTGATGCGGTGATTGCGATGATCTGTAAATTGTGCTGCAACACGCCCATCTGGGCTAATCCTCGCTCGATTTCGACGTATGCCAAAATCGCCGATCTTGTGTTTCACACAACGCGACTTGGAGTGATGTGGCACGGACACAGGTTGATCTTGTACAGTCCGAAGGCGGTGAGTATCTACTACTAAAACTTGTGACACCCTCCGGTGTTGGTCTCCCACACTTTCCTCATTCGTTTGGAGCCCATGCATACCCGCAGCACATCTAGTGAGCGAAACGCCTCCGAGCCGCCACTTCCTCCTCCGGTCATGACGCTGGCAGGAGCCCACTCGCGCTGCTGGCGACGAGGCCTCGACGACTCGACTACGCACAAAGAGCAACCGACGACGAGACAAGCCATGCGGAAAGGATATCTAGCTTCTCCGGCCCTCGTGCATGTTGCTGGTGCACACGACTCATTAATGGCAGGTCGCACTGAGGTTGAGGCTCGGCCTCCTCCCCGTACTAGGCATTCGGCCCGGTGTGTCGTCCGCTGCACGGCGTTCAGCAATGTTGGGAGCACCATCTTCGCACACTTTCATCCGCCTCTAGCAATGAGCGGTCGATAATCAATGATTATCTACTCAACAGGTTTCAGTCATGGCCGAGTCTCGGTCCTCTCGCCTGTCAATTGTAAGTACTGAAGTGCTCGACCAAGGCTACATCGCCCGTCGTTCATTGGCAAATCCAAGCCTGATCTGAGTTGGCAGCTTAAATGGGTCAGCAGTCAACATGCCGGCCCGTATACTTGAGTCGCAGTGTATGACAAATGATGTATGGACAAAAATACGTCCAGTGAGCGGTGAATCGTTATCGTCTCTGTGTGAATACTGTGTCCTGAGGTGACTCGGCGAGTCCGACGCAGAAGACAAAGTGACCACATCAAAGTTTTGAGCCGGTGCAAACAGATGTGACTTGCACATTCTGCTCGGTACAAGTGGAGCGGGACGAGGACACCGATTCGTGGGTGTCATACGGATTGAATGCTCGTTGACACTTCACTCAGGATTGGCACGAGCGTCTCCTCCATGGGGGCGATGCAGTGCTTCGCCTCGGAAGATCTCATTCGGCAAGGGGCTTCACGGCCCTTCAAGGTCTGGATATTGACGCTTATGAAGACTGGAACGCTCCTGGCGCTGATCTGACGCCGAATCCTTTCACTGCACACCCGCAGGCATCTCTGGTGGCTACATTGGCTTCGTTTGGATCTGGAACATCGTCTGGGTGAGTCCTTGCGACTTGACCCCTTCTCTGCTCGTCCGCATCCACGCCCGATGGCTGACTCGTGCTCACCAACGCTCCGATCCTTGCCCCTCCGCACAGTTCTTCCCCTTGGGTAGGTCCTGGATCCTTCGCAACCGCGAACTTGGTTTCTTTTGCTGACACCTCAAAGAAGGCCTCCCTCCCTCCCTCTCCCTCTCTCTTCACACCGTCGTGCGGTGCAAGTATGTGTTGCACTCTTGATCCGATTTCAAATTCTCAACCGTCGGTCAAATAGAGCGCGACTTCACAGGTCCAAGGGTGGCCTTACAGGAGGATAGGTCGTGTAGATCGTGCAGATATCTGATGAGGCGAGAAGATGGATGCAAGGGTTAGAGGGCAAGCGCTGCCTAGTCTCCAATTGCAAACAACACAGCCAGATAACAACCAGAAGGGGGGCGGGCAGGGGTATCACCGAAATCTGACGACACCTAGCTGATTTTTCACGCCTTCTGATACTTGAAACAGAGTAGCGTTAAAGCCCGTCGTCCCTTGCTGTGCTTCCCGGTCATAGAAGAGGTCCGTGAGCAAATCACCGATTCGGAAGACGCTCGATTACGATTTCCGTCCTCACCGATGGGATTCCCCAGTGTGAGTCGACTGAAGAGCTTTGGTCCACGCGCTCGAGCCGACGTGACTGAATCCCAGACTCGATCCATTCCCATACCAATGGTACCTCAAGGCGTACCCGGGCGAATACACGGGCACGCCTGAGGCAGGGCGCCCCGGCGAGCTCTGGTCGATCGTATACGGGCGAACGGACGGCGCAGGGGTTCGTGAAGCTGGACACATCGCGTTCTCGATGGCGTCGTGGGTGGAGTGGCGTGGCGGCGGACGAGTTCAAGAAGGGACTGTTGGAGGGCGTCGACGATGGCTTTGGAATTGTTCTTGAGCTCTTGGACTTTGAGCTCGAACTCGTCCGCAGCCCCGCCGCTTCCATCCACGACGTCAACGAGAACGCGATGTGTCCCGCTTCACGAACCCCTGCGCCGTCCGTTCGCCCGTATACGATCGACCAGAGCTCGCCCGGCCGCTCTAGATCCGTCGTGCGAGTGTAGTCGCCCGGGTTCGCCATAAGGTATCATTGATCTAAGAGTGGATCGAGTCTGGGGTTCGGACGCGTCGGCTCGAGCGCGAGGACCAAAGCTCTTCCTTCAGTCGACTCACACTTGGGGATCCTATCGCTGCAAGATCGAAGCGCCTCGACGAACGCCTCGCGGAGACGCAGTAGCATCGAGTGGGCCATCGCCGGCGAGCTGACGAGACGAACGAGCGACTCCACGACCATGACAAATGAAATCTGATCGTGTACAGGTAGTCAAGCCGGTGATTTTCGTGTGCAGATAGCCAAGCCGGTGATGTTCGGCTGTCTCGAGCGTGCCCACCCCCGTCTCGAGGTTGGCCTGCCAGCAGCTTTGAGTTCGGGCGAGGGACATCAACGAGTCGGATCTCTCGCTCAGCTCAGGGGAGACCGTCGACGCTGGGCGCATGATCACTGACCACGTTGAGCAAAAGAGGGCGATGGGGCGCCAACATAGCATTGAGAATCCGGTTGCACCGAAGTGTAAGAGGCGAGGCGATTGTTTACCCGAGGGCACCGGGGGATTGGGGCGTTGGGGAATTAGGAAATTAGGAGAGCTCAGCGCTCAGGTCGACACGTGGGTTTAGTTCGCCAGGTGAGCGAGGCTGATGTAGCTGCCCCACTCTAAGCCGTGCTGGACCTGTGTAGAGACCAACTCACCTATCCACCTGTAATCGGAGGGAGGCTCCAAAGTCCATTTCGTAGGGCTAGCTTGTGGAGACCAGCGAATGCCTCGGACTCGGGTCGAGGGACTCGGGGGTTATCGGTCGACTTGGGCGGCAGAATTGTGCGAGTGAGACGAGCAGAGTACATCCGCTCACTGTGACCGGCAGGGCTCATGGAACGGTGATGGGGTAGGCGGTAGTGTCTGAATGACTATGTCAGCGTACTGCTTGAAGGTCGTGGAAACGTACTGCCTCTGTGCAGCGTGTAAGGTAAGAGAGTAAGCGAGCAGGGACTCGAGGGAGTGGCAGATGTTCATCATTTGGTGGGCTGCCCCTGTCCGCGCCCATCATGTGACTGAAACCAGTCGAAACCCCCAGTCCCCAAAGGATTTCCGCCGGGGCATGCAACCTCGGCCGAGATGTGCAGAGGGCTCTGGCCAATACGGCACCCAATACACTAGGGCGAGTTTTACACCATAGATCTCAGGTAAGTGGGCTAAGTAATGGAGACGGGGCTCTCTCGTATCCCAAAAGAATGATTGAACGGTGATATTTTCGCCTCTCGTCTCTCCGAAGCTTCGTCCCGACCTGCACGGTGATAATGTGGATTTTTCCTTGGGATGCCAGTTGCTGTGCCGGAGGTCGGTAAACAATACTTGCAAGTACTAAAGAACAGATTAAATGTTGCGTATCCTACCTCAAAACACCAACTGCCGGAACGTAAGACTGATCCTTCCTTCCTTGATCTTGGGCTCCTTCGGAATCTCGTGTTTCCAATACGTCTGAGTCTGACCCTGCATCACGACCAAGGACCCATGATGCAATTTCCACCTCTTGGACCTCAATAGCTCGGAATCGTCTGTTTCTGGGTCAGAGTCGTGCGGTATGACCGCCGAGATTTCACCAGACTTTGATTCGGCGGGGCTCGTGCGGCTGCCTCCTCGAGAAGAAAATGCTGGGGGAGCGTGGGTCATGATGAACGTTCGTTTTGCGCCCAACGAGACAGAGGCGATGACTCGGTTCTCCTTGTTGTCGCGATGATTCCCAATGTACACTTTACCTAAACGATCAAACAAGGTCTGTCAGTAACATGGATGTGTATAGCCCTCGGCGATTTTCGTCGCCACTATCGACCTCTTCAGAATGGCGTACCATCCTCGTACAGGTTCAGCATGCAATGGTTGAACGAGGCACCTAATTCCTGTTCGACCATCTTTTGAATTTTGGACAAGATCGGTGGGTAGTCGTACTGCATGTCGACCGTTGCCCCACTGTATTTGACGGTGAGGGCGGGGCTGGTTGCATAGGCTGGGGATGCTTTGCCCCTTCAATGTCCAAAACGGGTCATTTCCGGAGTGAAGTCGCAACCACGGACTGACCACAGATCTTCCTGGACTGCGTGATCGATTTGCCGTACATCTTGAGGGTCGGTTGATACCCTGCGGGAGTGATTGACGAAGACCGAGATCAATTTTCGTTCCTCGGCATTCAGGCATGGAACGAACTTTGCGGCACTGACAGCCCGGGATCAGTAGCAATTCGTCGTACCACTTTCTTGCTAAAGTAGGCTCGACAAAGTTGGGGACATAGTATACGTGAGCCTGAAAGAATGGGAGTTTGTAGATTGAATCGAGACGAGTGACTTGTTCCGATTCGGAAGGGTCGACGCTCGTGCGGGCGCGTTTGCAAGGTCTCGAAGTCGGAGCATCGATTTCGGCTTTTGTGGATCTTCTTGGTGGCATCGTTTCGAAACGACGAGTATCCTCGGGGAGGCCGATTTCCAGCAGCCTCGAGCCGTGCCGCTGCAGATCGAGTCGGGACGTCGCCGATATTTTGGCCACGACTCGGAGAACAGGGGCGTTCAAGACGACTTGCAAGGGCTCGGAAAGGTGAAGATTTCGAGTGATTGGAGCGTGTTTGTGAGGCCGACGGCTTTGGGAAGAGCTAGCGCGTGCTCAGTGGAGGAACGGATGCACTGACAATGGTCATGACCTGAAGCAGAACAAGTGACGTACCTACCAGATCGATCCTCACTTGGCCCAGATCGCCTGCCGCCGCGTCCAGCTGCCAGTGCCAGCCCCGCCCACGCCTCCCACGCCCGTCGGGTGAGTACGGGCGGGCTAGTAGGTAGCACTGGCACCACAGGCAGGCAGGTGACGGGTACGCAGCTCCGCAACTCGCGCCTATTATTCCGTTCCAGCGTGACCCTACAGACCGTCTCGTTCATTCACGCCCTCATCCCACAACAGCTACCCCAAATGGCCGCGTAAGTCATAGCCTGCACACGCAGCAGTTGACACCGTGCTCACAGCCTTGTACCCTGGCTGCAACGCATCGCAACCATGTCAACAGCCACCGCTTCTCCGTCGCGCCCGTCAAGCCTCAACCGAACCTGCTCGGCTTCACCCCCGCTCGTGCGTCGTTGTGCCGGCCCACCCGTGTCGAGCGGGATCTTGGATTGATGGATTCGCTACTGATGTGGTTGGTACCGCTTCTTGCCGCTTCCCTCCTCAGGCGCCGCGCGATGGGGGTTGCCGTTGGCTCTCTGGGGCGTCGGCCTTGCGGGAGCGGGTGCCCTGTTCCTGTCGCCCATCCCGCTCTTCCAACACGATGGTCAGTGTTCATATCAACCTTGGAGAAAGTGCCTTGACCCAAAGGGGCACAGAGTATCCGCTCATCCTCCGTAGTGCTGGGCTAACTCGTGCGCTTTCTCTCCTCACCTGACGATGTGGTGTTACGTGTTCCCATCCCGGTTGCGACACCTACAACCCATCATCGGAATGCCCAGTCCTTGACAAGATCCCCGTCGTACGTTTCTCTTCAAGATCGCACGCGCTTGAGGCTCACTCGGGCTGCTTCTCACGACTCGGAACGAGAGGCCCGTCCCAATCGTTGCTCATCCGTCGGTCGTGTTTCCTGTTTGTTCCGTGCAGATCTCGACCTACTTCAAGGACACGACCCCGGACTCGGACAAGCCCTTCTAGATCTCATCACGCGTTGGATGTGGATCGAGGCGTTTTCTTCTCTGCTTTTACAAAGTTCGGAGAGAGGGGAGGGAGGTGTCTTCGCTTTCGGAGAGGTGTGTTCCCCCTATGTTTTGCCACGCGCCCTAGTACTGGAATCGAGGGCAAGGATGCCTTGTATACTTTTTGTTTTGGAAATCCGCTTCCGGAAGGTCGGAGCGAGATGGGCATCGGAGAGACTTTGAAAAGGTCACCGCAGCGTGCCAAGGGCTGGGAGAGGGCTACAGTCAACAAACGGAGGAAAGTTTATACGCAGATCTCACAGGACACAACACAAGCACCAGCACTACAAAATGAGCTACAGCGAACGCGATTCGGTTGAAAACCGTGTGAATACAGAATCATAGAAAGTCCCCCGCATGGCTCGGAAGCTATGCCCGTCAGATCCTCAGATCGTCTCCTTCGATCCCAGGAGTCATCTTGACTTCCAGATGATCGATGATGCGCAACCACACCTCCTCGAAACCTGAAAGAAAAAAAGAAAAAAGAAAAAAAGAAAAAAATCAGCTCGAAACTCTCAGCACGGGTTCAAACTTTGAACGTGATTTGCTTCACGCGACCTTGAGCATCTAGAAGCGCCAAAAAAAAACTGACCTGGGAATCGATTCCCACGAATGAACGCAAAAACCTTGCGCAACCCATGTGAAGCCTTGATCTCGTTCCAGCGTTCGAGCAAGAAGGCGATTTCGACTCGCTTGATCTCGTCGAAGCGGGCCGCGAACGAGCCAAACACTTCGTATGGGATCTGCACGCGAGAGCGATGGAAACGTGACAAAGAGTTAGATGTCAGTATGAAGCTCCCGTACGGAAGGATGCCTTCGACTTACATTCTGGGCAGTAAGGGATTTGACGATGTCTGCATCAAAGCCAAAAGCTGAGCTTCAGGGACTCTTTTTCTCTGCATCACCATTCGAGGGGATCTAGGACTCACGATCATAAGCCCTCTCCTTGAGCTCGGGTAACCCGAGCTTGTCCGCCAAGCGATACATCGCTTTGGCACTACAAGGGCCCGCTCCGCCCTTGGATTTGGGCCACGGGGTGTTTGCGAGCAAGTAGGCGCGTCGGCTTGTGAAAGGGAACGGCGTGTCGGAGGCGAGAGCCGCATCCCGTGCAACATGGTATGTCGAGGCCAAAGGCGCAAATGTGATCGAGTCCGTGTAGAGGTAGTGGAGAAGTGCGCGGTACGAATGGTAGCTGTTGCAAATACATCAATTTGAATCATTAAATATCAGCACTCTTGCGCAGTCATACAGTGCCCCTCGACATGAGGTGCAAAACACTCACGCGGCATCCGTGACCACGACTTCGAACCTGGGTCTTGAATAGACGGCCCTTGATCTCGCTTTGGATACCAAGTTGTGTCTGCGGCTTGGGCGAGTCCTCTTCGTCGTCGCAGGTTTGACGGGAGACTCAGGGGCCACGGGTGCATCAACGAAGGGGAGCGCTTCGCCATCCCTCGATGCTCTCGCAGCTTGCTCCGGGGTGCGATGGCCGCCATCTTCGGCACCCTCGTCTGAGTCTGAAAGGGCTCGATGTGCATCATCGTCACCCACACCTGGTCGTTCCCCTTCATCATCCGAGACCGCTGCTGAGGACGGTCGAGAGCCATGGTCTGATCTCGGTTGATTAGGGTTCGCCATCAGGGGTCCTCCTTGCTGCCCATTCACCGACGACGACGAAGAGTTGCCTCGATCCATACCAATGGTCTGGGCAAGCAGAAGATGACCGGCCGGACCGTCGCGGTGAGAAAGCGAGGCCGACAGATCGGTCTGCGTTGCCTCCGAGGCTGCGCCATCAGACTGGGCGTCTTCATCGGACGCGTCGTCGGCCTGGCTGTCGTCAACGTTCGAGTCGTCGTCCTCGTCCCAGTCGTCGTCTTCGTCGTTGTCCGACTCGGAAAAATCGAGTTCGTCTTCGTCGTCAAGCTCCGCGAACTGGGTGGCTGCGCTGCTCGCATTCGGCCCGCCAGCGATCGGAGAGACTTGAGCCAATGACGACTCGTGGAAACCTGAGTTGAACACTGACACGACGAAGGGGTTCTGGTCAGTTTGATCACTGTGGAGCTCGAGGTCCACCTTTAGGGGTAATACAGCACTCACTCGTGTCAAAGTATTCGCACCGCCCCGCCAGAATCTTCTTTGCGGCGTAGAGCCTCTTCTCTCGCATACCGGGGCGATTGGAGGGACGTATCCGAAATACGACATCGGAATAGTCGGGGTCGTCGAACATGGCCGCATAAGCCGCGACGAGGTCCTTGGGGATCAACAGCCTCGGCAGTGGAGGTGGGGTCGGCGGCGTCGGCGAGTAGACGATTGTGCACGAGATAAGGAACGCATCGGCGAGGCGCACTTGGGGGTTGTTGTAGTACGCATCCGAACGCTTCCAAAAGTTGGCGTAGCCCCAATTGCGAGCCGAGTCGGAAAACGAGTGGTCGTTCGCTTCCATTTGCTTGAACGTCATGCGTCGATCGACGGTACGAGCCTGGGTTGAGTTTCATGGTGCCGTTCCGTCGTTCAGTCAGTCAGATTGAGCCAAACAGCAAGGGTTACAATTGACCGGGAGGAGACGTCGCCCTCACGAGACTTACCTCAAAGGTGAACTTGAAGTTGCCTTCGCGGCGCCATGGCCCCTTGACGTCCTTGGACAGTGCGCCCGAGCCGCCGGATTGACGTCCTGCGGCGGCACCACTGACGGCGAGTCCGGGCGGAGGACCCGTAGCCGTGTTGGAAGAGGACCAACCCGCCCTTTCGGCGGCTCCGCGTTCCTTTTCTGCGGCGGTCGGTTCGCAGGAGAGATCTGAAGGCGTGCGTACAATGTGGGGGGGTCAGCGATGGGATGGAACGGCGTCAAAGTGCGTTTTTTTGAACGATCGATGCTGGGCTATGACCTACACAGTGATACGTATTGCTCGATTCCCGAGTTGGGGTACAGAAAGATCTGCCACCGGTGGTTGTCGAAGAGAGCCGACTGTGCAAGGAGGGGGAAACGACGTGAGCAATCGCCGGCCGACTCTGGTGGGTGGTCAGGTCACGTCGATGAGACGAGACTCGGTGACCGACCTTGACACATTTGCTCTTGGTGTCGCCCTTGCTCGACTCGAACAGGACCTTGAGGTTGGTGACCTTCCAATCGAGTGTGACCTATCGGGTGAATTGCCATTGCAGCGGTTGAATGTGTGTGTGTGTGTGTGTGGGGAGGGAGGGAGAGATGGCAGGTCGTCGATGGAGGCTCCACATCAGGTCAGCTCTACGTTCAGGACTCACGAGACGAACACGAACACACGTGGTGCCAGACTCACGGAACGCGTCTCGACAAACTCCGAATTGGTCAAGTCGGTCGTACTCGCACTGGTATTGGCACTGGCGTTGGCGTTGGCGCTGTTGGCGCTCGTCCCGGCACTCGCACCCGCACTCGCACTCGATCGAACGGCGGCGCCAGCATCCCTCGGTTCCAACAGGCTCGCGTTCATGCCGTTCATGCCCGCGGCGGTGGCCATGTCCGAGCCCGTGGGGAGAGATGGGTTGACGGTAGTGGTGGTGTGAGCTCGGGGTATGGGCACCAGGCACGAGTGGGTCGCTTGGTGGTAGTCTCTAGGCTATAGTAGAGTCTAGATCCTCTCTGGCCGCTACGTAGTGACTGGCAGCCAAGCTCGACCGAGCTCGCGGATGCGCGTCAGCACCTCGGGCGCATACACTCACTCATCAGCTGCTGGACAGAGAGAGGTGCAACCCCGGTTGCGGTCGATGCAATCCGCGCTGGCGCCCTTCCTCCCAGTCCCACCCACATCCCCAACCCAACTTGTAGTGACCCTCTCTTCCCATCTCTCTCTCGGTAGCACCGCCTCGTCCTCTCTTTTCGACCAGACCAACATGACAAATTCAAAGCGAGCCCGCGGTGACCGTGAGTCGGTCCACTTCCTTGCCTCGTAACTTGCAATTGGCGCGGAGGCAACGTCACGTGCTCGACGCGTGACCCTCCGCTGCCCAGGCGTCTGCTCCTTGCTGGGCTGACACACTGCGTGTCACAGCTACCCCGGACAGACCTCGGCAGCGACCATGGAAACCTCTGACCAAGCACGCCGGAAGATTTCGCTTGGAATCGCTACCGCTCGAACTGCTCCAATTGGCGAGTCAGCCAAGACTGGCAGGCTGCAGCGGCTCTGGACCACCCATCGAAAGCGTGCGGCTCATCAGATTTGCTTTGGAACATCTAGATTGCGACACATCTCTCCCCATCTTCGTTGCTGTCCCTGACACTCGTTTCAAAGTCGACACGCGAATGGCTGCTCGATCCCGAATCGTTGTCGCTGTGGACTCGAGCGCGCGAGGCCGAGCACATGCCGCGGCTCGACTGCTGGGATCTCACCACATCGATCGGAGAAGTGCGACTGGCGAACTTGGCCTTTGGGCGGACTTGTAGGGTATGTTCCGACTGAGCATCTAGGTACGTCGTTACAAAGCGTGCTCACCACATATCTGGGTCCACTGTGGCAGGGATGTGGGAAGGGAAACGCTTGCAAAGTCGACTACTTTTTACGAGCCAGGGTGTGCTCTTCGTGCTTCCAATCAAAGCAAGAGCCTTTTTCTTTTGGGACAGGGTCTAGCTTTTCCATGACTCTGACGACGACATCATTTCGCACAGGTTGATTCAGGAAGGCCCCGACGAACCGGATCCCGCGTTCGCGCAATACTTCCTAGGAACGAAGCGCTACACACCTCGCAGCCGTGAGTGCAACCGTACTTGATATCACTCGAACCTGCTCAAGCTCGACATTTCAAATCATTCATGCACAGGCACGGGCAAAAAATGGAAGTCCATCCGCAGTGAGTTCCCCTCGGTCGAGCCGCCACAGCCCGAGAATGACCCCCTGTCAGCTGCTCAGCGCTCGCTGACCCGATATGGCGGACACAGCCTTCTTTTTCATGCCGGCTCTGGAAGCGACCTCGGAATGGCTTACGACCTTGTTCGAGCATGTCCTTGATGAGGCCAAGTCGCAATATCTCGAACCGGAAGAGGTCGAAGATTTGTTCGACCGACCGACCGAGCAGATTCAACGTCGCTTGGACGAACGGCAACGCTGGGTCGACGCCGTACTCAGGGTGAGTACATGGTTTCTTTCTTTTCCCTCCTGTCTCGGAGCCATCCCCGATTCGGAGGGCGTCAATGGCAGCGTCGCCCATACCAGCTACATGAAATCATCACGACGTGCAACTCAACTCGAAAAGGCTCGATACACGCTCGATCGCCATCCGAAGAAGCTGCCGTGTCTCAGAGTTCGGCAAAGTCCATCATCGAAGATCATGCGCGCGCGCGAGCTGCGCACGCGACTATTTTCGCTGTGATGTCAGCAGAAGGGGCACTACTGGTCGCCCCAGTTTGCAAGCTTCCAATGCTCGGGCCTCCCGGAGTGGGAATAGACTTTTTGTGTCAGGTGTCGCGTGACCATCTTACCCATCTGTTAAAACGTCTGCTCATCTCGGTCGCCCATCAATCGAAGAAGCTCACTTAAAAGCCTTCGGACAAAGCGCCGCGGGTGCGGGATTCGGATGACCATGGCAACCATATTGACCATTTACGATCGACAATTGCTGCGGGATTACCTGCCTACTGAATCACGATTTGATTTGGCTAACAAATCTCACTTTCTGATTGACGAACCGCTACAGGACGGGGACCGCTTGACGCAATGGTCCCTCTTACCTCATTCGACACTGACCGGAGCTCGAGCACTCACCAACGCCAGGTTGTCCGGCCTGGCTCATCAGCAACAGCAAAGACGGGTACCGACCCGAAGTCAAACGAAAATAGGCGGATCGCCGCCGTAGCGGGCTTGCCATGACAAAAGAGGGGGCGTTCATTTCTCTTCGCTCCGCGCTCTCCATTTTGGCACCTATTCAGGACTAGTACCTACTACCGTAGCTCGCGTTCAGCTCGTGGCTGTGTCGTCCTCTTTTTAGGCCTGACGGGCTCGTGCTGTGAAAAATGATCATGAACCTACCTTACTTTCACAAAAGACTATCATCAAGAAACCTTTATAATGGAACGCTGTTTTCAAAAGTCGCACCCGCGACCCAATCGTCCCTAATCTTGCACGTGAAGCTTGAGGCCCTGAGGCTTGAGGCTTGAGGGTTGATTGAGGGCCCAGGGGCGACCATCTTTTTTAATCGCCACCTCGGGTACCCCTCATTTGAAATTGGAGAAAAAAGGTCTCAGTTGCCTCAAGCTGGCCCATTTCGTCCCAAGGCACTCCTTCGGCTTGTCGAAGACAGAGCGCTAGGCCGAGTGATTCGAATCGATAGTACCAAGGTATAGGTGGGGCTTTCATTTACAACAAACGACGAATTATGACGTGGTACTACTGCGAACAAATGAATGCGATATTGGGTACTAGGTACTAGGCAGGCAGGGTGGGGGGGGGGGTATGGGCAGCTCCGCAGGAGGATGACCCCGATCGGCTAATCGCCAATGAACCTAGACTCAAAACGACGGCTGCTTTCACGAAGTCGTTGTCGACGATCTACGCTTGCTGATGACTGAACTTGCCCGAACCTCGGCTTCGCGTAGAGCCTGTAGCCATAGCGACATCTCCGAACCCGGTCGGCCACCTTTCTTCGACTTGTGTCGGGGCATTGGCGCCGCAGCGATCTCGGAGGCGACGGCAGTTCCAAAGGAGGGCGAAAAGGTGACGGATTTGCGCTTCTTCTCGAGGTAGTGGGCACGCGAGAGTGGTAGTCGTGAAGAAGAGGCGACGATGACTTTGCCGCCAGAGTAGGTCGACGAAGTGAACACGCGACTTGCGAGCTGGCGCGCTTCGAGTTCGAGAGAGACGTAGTTGAATGGCGGCCCCGACTCGACGCGACGAACTGGGGGTGGCGAAGGAGCCACTACTACGGGTGTGCATGCTCTCGACTTTTGATTCTTGAGGCCAGACGCATCTGCAACCTCTGCGTCGAAAGCCAGAGACTGGCCCGATGAAGAAGACCAACCGTTCCCACGGTCGCCGAAGCTCGATGGGTCGTAGGTCACGAGGCAAAGCTCGGGCGCGAGATTGCTCGACGACGAAGGCGGTGTTGTGGGCTCGGATGCATCCGACGAAGCGGGGGAGTCGATCGAAGACGCGCACAATGGCGGGTAGCTTGAGAGCATGGGCGAGTAGGCGTAGGCTGACGAAAACGAAGACGAACTCGAAGCGCCGGGAGAGGAGGCGCTCGCGAAGGGATCCATGTCAAACCCTTCGGCAAACGCGGACGGCTCGAGGAACGACGCCCATGATGCCTCGTGATCGAGGTATTGAGATGTCGAATAAACCATTATCTCTTGGTAGCTTGATCCGTTGAGAGTGATGCACGAAGGAGAAGCGGGAGCAAAGGGATCCTGAGCTGGGGAGCGGTTGAGGCAAAGGGAGGAAATGCGGGGGTGCGGGCGAGAGGGCTGCGAATGACGACATGGCATGGAACAAACAGATGTGAAATGTGAGCACAGATCCCTGATTGACCTGATCTGTTTCTTCTGCCCGCCCGTGCTCGTGTTTTGCAAATTGCAAACTGAGCACTGACGCGGAGTGGGCGGGGCGCCGTGGGACCGGCTAGCCCGCATCAGGCACCCCACGGCGCGCGCGTAGATCAGCTTTCAAGTTATGACGCAAGCTCACCTTCGAATAAGCTCTAAGCCCGAAGCGATTTTCACAAATCACGATGTGAGGCCGTTGCAGGGTATCGTCAGAAAGGGAGAGTCGAGGGGGGAAGATGTTCACGAGAACAGGATGGTAGGAGAGCAAGACCAAGAGGTGGCAGCTTGAAGCTGATGGAGGAGGGTACGACTAAAATAAAGGACTCAGGGCAAGGAAAAAGCTGCGACGGCAGGTCGATTGGCCAGAAGGCACGAAAGGTGGGGCCTAATCTCGGAGGCAAAGAGGGAGAGAATGGCCGAAGCCGTCTCAGCGGGGCAAAACCGTGGAGTAAAAAGCGGCCAGAAGCCCCGTCCATCTCATTTGCCGTCGATCTATTACTACCTATCGTCAACACTGAACACAGGGAGCACTTGTGTTTCCGCCGAGCAGGCCGACAACGCTTCATTACTTTTACGTCGAGCATCTCTTCACATGCAAAACAGCGTTTGGCGTTTGGAACCGGCATTCGCTCGACCCGCCGAGCCTGCCGAGTTCGGACAGCTTGAGCCCGGAGGCCGAAGGCGGTTTTCGCAGCTTGTCGGCCAGGCGAACTGCTTTATGGGTAAAAGAAATCGAAGTTCGAGGAGGTCTGAAACAAGGATCCAACAAGAAAACTTCAAGATGGCCCCTGTTGACTCAGACTAATCGAGTTGTAAGTAGGTAGGCGCGGTCCTGAGGAAAGAGTCCGAGCGGCGGGCGAGGCCCTGCTTGGGCAGGGGCGCGCCCCATGCGCGTACGCCGGGCAATTGCCAGCAAAGCCAGTTCGAGTGCTAGTAAAAGTGCTGTCGATGAGGTCGATCGCCGGGCGTGAGTCGCGACTCGCAACGGGGAGCCAGGCCCCAACTGCCCATTTCATTAGATACTAACGCCGGGGATCAGAGTTCCAGTCAGCCCGGCCGCTAGCCGGTGTCTTTTCTGCCTTTTTATTTATTTTTATTTGATAGATTTCAATTACAGCACAATTATAATAGTACCTAGAAGTCTCCGCAAAAGTCGGAGGAAATGCATTAATCACACTGGCTATGCCAGTAGTGTGGGACTCATCGACCTTTTAGCCAGAGTCGACCATACCCACTAAAACCCCCTTTGGAAACATTATAGAGAAGCGAGGCGACCCGTGCACCCCTGGATAGACCCCCGAAGCTCCTCGAGCTCCGACTCGGTGATCGGCCCCAGAGGTTGCGAGGAGAATCGACGGCGACGAGAGAGCTTCCAGATCGAATGGAAGAAGAGGATGCGGAGCTCGACAATTCGGCGCTCCGAGCGAGAGACGAGAGGACACACGAAGTCGGCGAAGATGCGGTGTGGGGACGAGAGAGTGCGGCCCAGAGGCGGCGAGCGAACGGGCAGCCGACGGCCAGATGTGTGGTCGCGACTCGCGAGCCCTCATAATGAAATCGGAAGGCTGCGTTAATGGTATTCGAAAGTCACGGGCCATGGACAATCTTCTGGTGCTACACGCATTCAGGCCCCCATGACGCAGATCTTGATTTGAATGCCTGCCCTACTTTTAGGTGCCAACCGCTGCTGGCATCAGGGGCCGCACTGACAGCAAGTGGTCCAGTAGGGCGGGTTTGCCCCGGAGAAAGGGGTTCAATTTTTTGGGGCAGCTCACGTCGCCGCAGCTTATTGCCGGGCCAAGATGTTTGCCCTTCAAGCCATACATGTCTTCCAAGTCACACCATGAAGACAGCTTCAATATGACCAAAACCAGTCGATGTAGCGAGCTCTGGCACCTAGAGTGGGGAAGTCCGTCCGGGCTCGAGGTTTCAGCCTCGCTTGCGGTGCCCCGAAAGTGGTACCAGCACATTGCTCGGGTTGAGAGGATACCTACAACAACAAAGTCGAAGCGAGTGCTACCTTCTCCCACCGTTCCTACTGCAGCTGGCTGTCAATGCTCCAGTCGTTTATCAGAGAAAAAAAAAGCTGCGCCAGTCTCAGCACTCGCTCTGTGAACTCCGGTCAATCTCGCATCAACCGAGCATCCGCACTTGCTAATGAGACTGAAAGTGGACAGACAGCTGCAAGATCATGTTACTGTCTTACTTCTTGTCAACCATGATCATGCCCAAGGGTGACGCTTCTCTTCGCTATAGGTATTTTGTGAAGACTGGCCCAGATCACGGCGGCGGCGTATTGACCCTAATTATAAGTGAAGTACCATTTCATTTACTTGCAAGCTGAGCTTTATTAGCTCAGCTCGAGGTCCAGCACCCGTTTAGGGTCGTCTCTTCTGTGTACACTAGCTGGAATTTAAAGCCTCATTTTCCGTGAACTTGACCCAAGATTGGAGTACGTGGCATTATAGGTAAGTATCGAAGGCGTCTGATTGAAGGAGTTAAGTGCAGGTTACTGGTCACCACATTTGAGCGGTAAGTGGGTAACGACCCTGTGGCTGTACAGTTGCTGTAGCAAGTAAATGAATGATGTCTCGGTCTGCGTGCGTCTCATGATCAGTTGCGGGCAAAAAAAGTTAGACAATCTCATCGAACAAAAGACCAAGCACATTTCACGATGAGAAGGATTGCACCACCTTCCTTTCTCCCGCAAGCGATTGTGAGGAATCGAGGGTGCCACATGTAAGAAAAAAAAGGGGCACTCCGGATAGCAGCCTGGGCATGCGCACGGGTCAGGAGATCAGTGAGGACCGGCGATCGCGGCTGCTGTGTCAGTCTCGGAATGAAAATGTCGGGTCGCTTCATTACAGGTCTGCATCTACATCTTTGGGAAGGAAAACCCAGTTTCTCTAACAACGTGTTCATCTAGGTATATGCTTTGTGTGCTCTTACGAGTGTCTATGCTGTGCTTTCAGTGCCGGACGATCGCTGGCGTGAGTAGATATAGGAGTGGGCGTCTCGCGCGCACTGGCGGACGAGATTGGAAATCGAGCTTCCCATCAACTCTTCTTTAGAAACTAGCTTGCCGCCAGACTCGACCCTGAACCCCATTGAACATGTTTAAACGTGTGGTGCTGAGCTCCCAATTGTAGCTTGGCCAAGCATGCCGCCGCAGGATAGCCGTCCATTTCCTCGGATGCACGCTCCTCCAGAGTGACCGCAGGACTGTCATCGGCATGCCATGTACTTCGAGTTGGGGTTACGCACCTTCGAATCTGCCGCGGCGCAGAGATCGGGACATTCGCAGTCAGGTCGTAAAAGTGAGAGAGGGCGGAAGATCCGGAGCGCCTCCAGGGCGAGATCTGAGGAAGCTCATCGGGACGAATTGATGATATCACGGGAAGTGGCGCCTTGTAGCTAAGGTTGAGGTTGTCCTGGTGAATCCCCCCGTCAGAAGACTCGAGACGCCCGGGGACGAACGATGCCGTGGTATAGTGGGAGGGAGAAGCCGAGCTCAAGGGGGACTAAGTTGTGGTTCACGCGGCGAAGATCGAGTTGGGGACCGAGACGAAGAAGAATGGAAGGAATCGAAGGAATCGAAGGAAGGGGCCTTCCGAAAAGTACGATGGACAATCGAGTCCAAGGAACCGCGCCGGAGGGTTGAAAGCACGCTTCGCCCGTGGTTGTCTGTGAATGGCGGCGCTGAATAGACTCGGCTGAGCTTCGGAGCAGGGACAACCTTGTGCTTGTGCCGAGCAGCGTCTTCGGCGGCACTTGAATCTTCGTCGCTCGTACAAAAAGATCTGATGTGGGATGGGCGGTTTCGAGTTCGAGTCGAGCGGCGAGGGTACGATCCCGGTGTTGTTCCCGGTGCAACATTGTTTCCACCACCGTCGGTTCCTACCGACCACGAGCGCGAACTCATCAATCGACGCTTGTACATCCCATCCTCTTTGCGCTTGACCGCGAACACCTCTTCGACCGTCGAGTCTCTGGTCAAAGATTGATGCTGCCAGATTCGAGACCGTGGGCCCAGCCTTTCGAATTCAGAGGTGTCCCGCGGGTCGAAAGGGGAGGGCTTGTACCGCAGAAAACCCCAGTTATTGAGTTGCTTGTCCTGCAATCGCCAAAAAGAATTGATCAACTATTCCACCGCAAGAAATGACAGGCAAATGATGAACCGGGGGTCTCATCAGGCGCAGAACCAATTTCATTAAGCGGGGAAGACAAGGGGCTTAGGGGCGGACATACAAAGGATGAGACGTTGCTTTGGGAGAAAACACGACGGCAAACATTGTTTGCAAGGGCTTGTTCGTCGGGAACAACCAAGACCCTGTGTACAAGTGGAGAGCAAGTTCGACAGAATTCACGGTAAGCTGAGGCAAGTATTATTTGCCAGTCATGTCCTCGTGCCGACGCGTCACGCTGCGCGGAGGGTCCAACAGCGCTGATCACTCCGCGGCGCCGAGGAAAAGGGGGTCCCCAAGAAATCCCCAAAACGGATAATGGTCCAAACCGCGCAGCGGATAGGTACGGGAGCGAAACCAAGGAATTGATGTGAGACCTAG
Source organism: Microbotryum intermedium (assembly GCA_022702645.1). Classification (NCBI taxonomy): domain Eukaryota; kingdom Fungi; phylum Basidiomycota; class Microbotryomycetes; order Microbotryales; family Microbotryaceae; genus Microbotryum; species Microbotryum intermedium. Next base: position 491,596 of record JAHWDX010000015.1, on the reverse strand, counting down.
GAGAAAATCAATGAAACTCACGTCCCAGTAGAGTCCCAATGAATGTATTCGCGAATGTCAAATCCATCGTCGTCGGGCTGTCGAAGCAATCTGTATCGGAGCAAAGTCCGGCAGTCCCAGAGAAGGGATTGAGCTCGAACCCCTTTGCGAATACTCGCTCGAAACGACTGCAAGTCGAGTGCTGCTCCACCATAGTCGCCGACGCGGTCAGTACGTTGGTGCTTGGGGTACTGACCTCATCATCTTGTGGAGGAATCGCTCGACACGTGCCGGTCGTGCAGATGCTTCAGTGGTCGTCGATACGCGCGAAAGAGGTTCAGCTTGTTGTTGAATGCGCATGTCGTAAGAGGGCTGAGCAGCCCCGAGGAAGGTCGAGCTTGGTGGATGCGGAAGGGATTCGAAAGCGGAACGAGAACGAGGTGCGAGCGAGCTGCCGGGTAATGAGGCTATCGCAACATTCTGAGGCATGAACGAAGGCTCCAGCACCATTTTGAAAGGCGTGATGGAAGTGCAGCTGATGATAATAAGCCTTGGAGGCCGCCGAGCCGGCGCGACGAAGGCGGGAAGAGATGGACTCAAAAAGTCCGAATAGGGCTCCACGCCAGTCTCGCACTTATTTAGCGCACTTCGCGGGACGAGTGATGTTCCATTAGGTTGGCGAGAGCTTGTGTGCTTTTTGAGGAGTGCCGAACCGAGCGTAAAGGAGCGTCGACCAGTCAGGGGCAGGTCAAATGCGGGCACTCGCGCAGATGTCCAGCTCAACGCCTGAAAAAGGCCAAGCAGGCGCGTCGACACTTAGCCGGAATCGAGGTCATGCGTGATGCGAGGAATCGATCTGTGAAAACATAGCATGGCATGAGGGCACACTGTACAAGCAAACGTGGTAAAACAACACTACAAGGATTAACAGCGGTGAGAGGGGAGAGGGGAGGGTAATAGTGTAGCGGCGTGCAGCAAAAGGGACACACAAATTTCAGGGGTGACGAAAGGAAGAAAATTTCAGCTCCAAACTCGAGCCGATCAAACCAATCCCATGATGATCGTGACCCGGAGGCTGGAATATGGCCCCGACTTCGCCACTTCGGTCTGTGATGCCTCGATAGGGGTCGCGCCGAGGTATTCCGAGGAGAGCGAGGTTGATTTCCACTAAGCACGTCAAACGTTATCCGGACAAGAGCCAAAGTCAGTAACATGTGCTAGAACTCTAGGCAGTCGTGGACAGCGGGGCTTGAATGGCTTCACTTACACCCCAAGACTGCGAGAGCGCGAAAGAATCCGGACCGGAACTGAACTTGGTCATCGACGAGCCCAACTGCGTGGGCACCCAGATGCTGAAGAACGCGCGCAATTGTTTTCGTTGGTCCGTGTAAGGCGCAAGGATGGCCGTTGAATAGCTTGCGGATCTGCCCGCATTCACATCGCTGTAGGGCGGCTCGTCAGCCAGCCGCGCCGGTGGCGTCGATGGCGTGGGGAAGTGCTCAATCGAGTTCTGCCTGTGCAGGTAGATGCCCAGTTGGTTGCCGCCTTTCCTTTGCAGTCGCTGAAGGTAGAGGTTGTAGAACGAGCCCGCGTAGAAGAAGGTGTTGGAGTACAGTCTGGCGTTGTCGCGCAACGCCGTCACCCCCCAAAACTCTGCGCTCAGTCGGAGTGGCGCGTATTCGACCCACTCGGACGAAAGATCCAACGATGAGCCGGGAAGAACGCCCCGATGCGGTCCACCGCGTGTACCGAGGCGCTGCTCTCTTGCGAGCCCGAAGAACCCGTCTGGGCCATAAGAAAGGGGAGAGTTTGGCTTGCGAGGCGGAATCGGTGAAGGTGGCCCTAGGCCGAGCGAAGGCGTCGAGTCGGGATGAGGGGCACGATCGTTGATCCTGCTCGTGTCATCGATCGGGATGCGGTAGAAAGGTTGCAAGCCTAACGCAGGAACGTTGACGTCGAGGTAGGGGTTGACGGACGTAGCGAATCCGATGTCGATCAGTCCGTCCAGGGTGACCAACTCGCCGGGTAAGGGCGGCGCCCTCCCCACGGGAGCCGGTCCGGCCACTCGGGAGGTAGACAAAAGGCCAGCCATCTCGAGCGCTTGCCCCGATCGCGGCGTATGCACGAGTGGTAGACGACTTTTGAACTGCTCGATCTGCCAATGGGCGCGCTGAATGACCTTGATAGGGGCGAAAAGGACATGTGACGTCATTGAATAGTCATTGGAGATCAGGTTGAGTTGTCGGTAGGTCTGCGCCAAATAGCCGAGAGAACGAGCTGTCAGCCATTTCGCGCACAGTTGGTCGGTTCAAAGCTACTAATAGGACCACACACTGACCATGTGATTGTAATGGATACCGTCTTGGAACAGTAGAGCGTACTCCATCTCATCGGCGGTGCTCAGATCGATGCGCGCCGATGACGCGGGTTCGTGAGATGGAGAGGAGGTACAAATAGTCTGCCTCTCGCCGGGACACTTGACGTCCGACGCCATTCCGTCGAGGTTGGCCGCCATCAGGTAGGTCTCATTCGATTCAAAAAATGAGCCCTCGGCAGTCCGCCGCAGATCGAGCAGACCAAGATTTTCGGAAATGCTATCACCCCTTTCGCCCGTGTTCGAATGTGGCGAGTTCCGATTGTGGAAGCCGCCTAGACGCGATCGAGTCGGGCGATTCAGTACATCGAGCTTCTCGCTCCTGCGCATCTCTACAACACGCTTCGCAAAGAGATACCGCTGGAACTCGCCATCCGACTCGAGCCCCTCCGGAGCGAGGTCACTTGTAAGCTTTGTCGTCGCGCTGCTGATGGTGTGAGCGATGAAGAATGCGTCACTTGAGATGACGCCTCGGACCCATCTCGCATCGATGCCACCAATCGATGACCATATGGCTAGACTTGGCGGCGCGAGCTCGGGGTGGGTGTTGAAGCATGCAGGTCGGTTTTCGTCGTAGAAGAACGGCTCGATGATTTGGCGCCGCCGCGACAGAAAATCGTCCCGATCCATGGTCATGCCAGCAGTTGCATCCATTTCGATTACCCGTGCAGCAAGCCATTCCTCCGTCGTGAGAGTCTCGGCTCCCCATTTAGCGAGCCAGCACGCACAAGCTTCGCCGATGCGTTCGCCTTCCTGGTCAACAAACATCGAGGTGTCGCTGGACCACGCGGTCTCTCCATCCTGAACCTCGTCGCTCGATATCGACGAGGCCCGAGAAGATCTCGTAGATGCATGCTCGGTCTCAGTCATGGGGGATAGCGTTGGACCGTCGAGTTTGTAAGGTGCTCCGACTGATTCGAGGCCGCGACAAGGAGCGTCGAGCTCGGGCGACAGGGACCCGCTACCGAGTCCTTTTCCCAATGCGAAGCCAAGGTACTGAGCGACGGTCCACGGTGTTATTGTTTTCTGGATCCAATGCATCGCGAGGGATTGAATTGCGGGTATCTCGAGATAAGTCGCTGTGGCCAATAGGCTGAGAAGGAAGGTCGGTGTCGCCGGCTGTGAGGTGGGGGCCATGATAGTCGACCACTCCGAATCGGTTTCTGCGGCGCAACCCGAAAGGTCCAGGAGAAAGTCACGATCGAAGCTTGTTTTGGGATTGGCGACCATCCTTCCAGTAGCGGCGAGGATCAAGCGTTCCCACGCCTCGCTCAGAGGTTTCTTGGCCGAGGTTTTCGCCCAAGGTGGCGGCACCAGCTCAGGACCCCCACCGTACAGTCGAGCAAGGACGAACTCGAACGCGGCACGACTGAGTGGTCGATCCATTTCCACCGCAATGACTTCGCTCTCCGGGCCTCGATTTGCGCCTTGTCGTTCCTCGGAAAACCCGCCCGAGAGCAAGGAAGTGAAAAAGCCGGACTGGCCCGCGAGAACGACTCGGTGCAGGCGGTAGTGGTGACCGAAAGCGACCAAATGAAGATCGGAGAGTGTGCCATTGATCAGACCATACGTGAACATGTGGTTCTGCAACGACTGCATCGATGGTGTTGGCGACGGCGAAGCCTGAGGTCGCAAAGGCGGCGGTCTCAGAAGAGGCACATAGCGTGCCGAGGCCTGCGCCGAAGAATGCGACCGACCTCTCGAGTCTCGAGATCGTGAAGGGGACGATGACCCACTTGGTGTAGCCGGGGCGTTGCGATACTTGCGACTCTTGAGCGAACTGCTACTGACCACGGGGATGCCGTGTAGGACCCTGGAGGCTGATACCGCTGAAGCTTGTGGTGGGCTGTCGAGGTAGGACAAAGAGGTGAAGGTACTGGCACCATAGGCTGTCTCATCTTGACCGCCAGCAGGAGCCGTGGCCGGTCTCGACAGCGCCGCACCTCCGTCGTACGACTGCGCAGTCAGCGTTTCGATGCGAGTGAGCGGCGTATCTGGGACGCCAGCCAAGGGTGAATTGATTGTTTGACCGATGGACGTATCCGATGCATGGTTCACTCCTCTCAACTCGGCCGTATGCCGTATCGCGGATGCCGAACGACGGTACGACGGTGAGCTCGGGGAGGATGGGGAGCCCGACTTGCAGCCCGGAGAAGAGGAGGTGGTCAACTCGACCGAACCAGAAGGCCGTTGGGCATGGATCCTGACAGGCTCCGGGTGGGCCATTGCGTCGCCACGCGAAGACGACACAGGCATGGGCTGCAAGGTGTCGAACGGTCCCAAGGGCGGGAACGGCGAGGGAGACGGCGAGGGAGACGGCGCCTGCAGCTCAGGCCGATTCGACTCGGACTTCATCATCGCCGGTTCAATGAGGTGTATTGAACCCTCGGCTCTGGCCACACTGTCCAATGCGAGGTCCTCTGATCAATTCGCTGTGCATGGTATGAATGAGCCGAGGTCAGTCCTACGTGTGGCTCCAACAGCAGGTCACCGATCACGGGTGGGGCCTCAAGCTCCCAGCTCCCGGCTCGCCTCGTCATCACGTGATGGAGACGCTTGCAGGGACGGCCAAGCTAGAACACACCCGGACCTTTGCCAACGCTTCAGATTGGTGGATGAACCAATGTCTCACACGTCTGTTGTCGGGGCTGACGTTCCTTTGCGAGTCCGCGACGAGCCTCCGAGTGCTCGCACCGGGTCCTGGGTGTCACGGCCGAGTGGGCAGTGGCGCAGGGAGGATGCGGAAGGGCTGGCTGGCCGTACGTGGTGAGGAAGGCCCACGTGATAGTCGGGGCTACAGAGTTGGAACTCGATCGTACTCGTAAGAGCCAACTGTGTGTTTGACTGGAGATGAGTGGGACGGGGTGAACACTGGCAGCCTCGTCGCTTCGCTCAGCGCTCATCCAGAGTCACCCATAGGCCCGAGCGGCGCACAAAGCGTGGCCGCGCGTGCATGCGTGTGCCTGTGATGCCGAACGAGCGCCGCCGGTGGCGCCCCCACGACGCCCCTGCTCGCTCGAGTCGTGCCAAATTGAGGACGCGTCAAGCGGGAGAGGGAGGCGCGTCCACACGCCCTTGCCTCTCAGTTCTTGCTCTCTTTGCTGCCACAACCATCCGCAGCTTCGATTCCGCACCCCGAGATTCATATCGTTCTTGACTCTTCAATCATCACGGACGAGCATCTTTGATCCACACGCGCCATGTCGAGTCAACACGACGAGATGGACGTCGACGCTTCCGGTGCCGGCGCGGTCTCAAGCCCTCTGCACTTCCCGGCGAGCTCCTCTGCAGGCCATCCAAGTTCATCACATGATCCTCTGCCCGCTCGAGTAGGAGCATTGCAGCATGGCGGCCGACAACTGGGTGAGTGACGTGCTCTTGCTCCCTGTCTGCGTGCTTTGACGCCGACTGACGCGACCTTCATTTGGTCTCGCTCACGCGTCTTGCTCCCATGCGTCCGGCGCGTCTCCAAAATCTGTCGCCCCGATAACCCTCCGAACTGTCCCACGCCGGCCTTGCCGCGCATCCAGCCGCAGGATCCTCAAGTCCAATGCAGTTCCCTACTTCGAGCGCTTCACAAGCCCAAAGTGGGCGAGGCACTGCAAGAGGTGCCTTCGCGTCGAGCGGCCTCTCGTCGGATGCCGGACGCGTCGGCGGCAATGGCCGCGACGGAAGCCCCCTCTTTTTCCCTGGGTCAGTCCCAAGCTCCTTGACCTCGACATCTCCGTGGGCTTGCTTGCTTACTGACGTTTATATCCGCTTCTCGACTCGCTTTCTCTCGGTACAGGTCTGATGTGGGCTCTCCTACGCCTCGGCGTAACCGACGAGGTGACATCCACTCGGGCCTGCCTCCGACCCCGTCGAACCGTCGTGGGGCAGGTCGTTCCCAGCCCGGTAGTGGCTTAGACATCCCCACTTCGTCCGCTGCGTCGCATCGCTCTCGTTTCGGAGCCAGGGGCGGGGATGATGGTGGGGGAGACCCCTCGTCGACCGCCAACGGCGTGGCCGATGACGGCGAGTATCAAGAAGATGCGGATGAAGCCGTCACCGTCGTGTGGGGTACTCGCGTGACGATCGTGTCGTCCATGACCTCGTTCAAGTGGTTCCTCGAGTCGTTCACCGCCGGCGACCGTCAGGAGTACGACCAGAAACGCTTCGAGCTTGCCGACGAGAGCGACCGACGGTCGATCGAATTCGCCTACACAAAAGAACAACCCGAAAAAAAGATGTACCAATACTACTTGGAACGGATGCGTGAGACGGGACAGACGAATCTCAACCTTGATGTGCTCGACCTGCTCGCATTCCGACATGCCGAGCGAGAAGGAAGGGAGCGAGCGCGATTGCCGCGACGCGATCGTGACTTTGCCGAACTCTACCGCAACCTGCAAGACTACCCGCAAGAGATCATCCCTATCCTCGATCAGGTCCTCAAGGACTGTGCGCTCGACTGGGCCTGGGACCATTTGGGCGGTGCTTCGCAGCAAGCCGAGAACACGCTCCGAGCCGAAGCCATGGAAGCTTCGGTGTTCAAGGTTCGTCCTTTCGGTGGGACGCGCAAGGTCAACATGCGCGACTTGAACCCCCAAGACATCGACAAGATCGTTTGCGTCAAAGGGCTCGTGATCCGTGCCACGCCCATCATCCCCGACATGAAGCTCGGTGAGTTCTGAGCTTCCGCCGGTCGGCACGCAAGGTTGTCAAGGTCTAACCGCTGACTCATTCTGAACCGTGCAGCTTTTTTCCGCTGCGACGCCTGCTCCCACACGGTCTCGGTCGAACTTGATCGAGGTCAGATCGCCGAACCCGACAAGTGCCCCCGCGACGTTTGCGCACTCCAAGGGTCAATGAGCTTGATTCACAATCGCTGCGAGTTCGCCGATCGTCAGATCGTGCGCTTGCAAGAGACGCCAGACGCTGTCCCTGACGGTCAGACGCCCCACACCGTCTCGTTGTGCCTCTACGACGAGCTGGTGGATATCGTCAAGCCGGGTGATCGCATCTCCCTGACGGGTATCTTCCGTTCGGTTCCGGTGCGTCTCAACCCTCGCCAACGCATCATCAAATCCTTGTTCAAGACCTATCTCGATGTCGTGCACGTCAAGAAGACGGACAAGAAACGCATGGGAGTCGACGGCTCCACGCGCTCCGCCGACGATCGCCGTGGAGTCATCGGCGTTGGCGGCGAAGACGAGGATGGGCAGAACGAGGAGGAGGAAGACGACATGGATGCCGACGGCGGTCTGCTCGAAGACCGCGAAGCCAGCGCCCAAGCCAAGCTCAAGGAACGCATGGTCGAAATCTCGCGTCGCCCCGACATCTACGAGTACCTCTCGCGCAGTCTGGCGCCTTCGATTTGGGAAATGGACGACGTCAAGAAGGGCATTCTTTTGCAGCTGTTCGGTGGCACCAACAAGAGCATCGCCAAGGGTGGCGGAGGCGGAGGACCGCGCTACAGGGGCGACATCAACGTGCTGCTCGTCGGTGATCCGGGTACATCCAAGTCGCAAATTCTACAATACGTTCACAAGATTGCTCCTCGAGGCGTTTACACCTCGGGCAAAGGCTCGTCCGCGGTCGGTCTGACGGCCTACGTGACCCGCGACCCCGATTCAAGGCAACTTGTCCTAGAGAGGTAAGTCTTGCTGACCACTCCAAGTGTTTGTAATTTCGGAGCTTTCGACTAACCCACCCTTGGGCCTCGCTTAATTTCCAATGCCAAAGTGGTGCCCTCGTCTTGTCTGATGGTGGTGTGTGCTGCATCGACGAGTTTGATAAGATGTCGGACGCGACCCGCAGCGTATTGCACGAAGTGATGGAACAACAGACGGTCTCGATCGCCAAAGCTGGCATCATCACCACACTGAACGCGCGCACCTCGATCCTCGCCGCGGCCAACCCTGTCGGGTCCAAGTACAACCTCGCGTGGCCGATCACGCGCAACATCGACCTTCCCCCAACCTTGATCTCGCGTTTCGACTTGCTGTACCTCGTGCTCGATCGAGTCAATGAGGCCAACGATCGACGCCTTGCGAGCCATCTCGTTTCCCTTTACCTCGAGGATCGACCCGCGACTGGCGGCAGCGACATCATGAAAGTCGAGGATCTGTCGGCCTACATCTCGTGGGCGCGCAATCACGTCCACCCTGTCCTGACGGAGGATGCGTCGACGGCGCTTGTCAATGCGTACGTCGCTATGCGAAATGTCGGTGGAGACGGTCGATCGAACGATCGTCGCATCACCGCTACGACGCGTCAACTCGAGTCGATGATTCGCCTCTCCGAGGCGCACGCGAGGATGCGCTACTCGTTGCATGTCGAGCTCGAGGATGTCAACGAGGCGAACCGACTGATCCGCGAAGCCCTGAAAGACTCGGCGACCGATCCTGTCACGGGTTTGATCGACCTGGACTTGCTCGCCGGGCAATCTTCGAGACAGCGCTCTCTGCAAGGCGCGCTCCGACGCGAAGTTATCGCCTTGATCAATGCCAAGCCTTCCGGAATGAGGAGAACGGACCTGAAGAAGACGTTGAACGACCAGTCGTCAATGCCGATTGACGATGGCGAGTTGACCGAGGTGATCAAGGAATTGGAGAAGGAAGGGAGCGTCAAGCTCCGTGGATCGGGTCAAGGACAGGTGATCACTCGAACGGGAGGTGGTGCAATTGACGAGTAAAGGGGCCTGCGATCGTGAAGGACTATTGATTTGTGCTACCATAGGATCGTGCATGTGTATTTGAAGCAAGACGTTCTTGGTGTAGAAGGGACTGATCTGAAAATTGGTGTAGCTTCACTGTCAGAGACATTCGGTCTTGTGTTTGTGCCCAAGGTCGTCGGGCAGAGCTCGTGTGTGACGCCGCTTTCGGCGTGATGACACGGGCAGTTTACACACCCCTCAACGGATCCGACGGTCCGTGCGGCGGCTCAAGCCTTACCGAACCTTGAAAACGGAGAATCGATAGCCTTGACCATCACATCATCATCGTTGATTAGGTAAACTGCGGTCATCACCCAAGGTCATTGTGTGCCCGTCTACTCGACGACCTACAGGCCGGACGATCATTCTTCACCGTCTGTTCGGTCGGTGGGCCGCGACCAGGATTTCACGGATGATTTGCGCGGTGGCTTTTGGCGAGCATCAAAATATTTCCCCTGGCGGAATTCTGTAGGTAGCTTAGGTATTAGTCGAGCACGAGAAAACTTTACATGCGATGATCCCTGCATTTGTGAAAAGAACCGTGAAGATATCCCGCGCCACCTTGCCCGGTAACGTAATTGTGCCCTGCTGTATGGCTCGTGGCCTTCCCTTTCTCCCTGTGACGCGCCTTTCTTTCGCACGGCCATTACTCGCTCACTCTCGATGGCAACCACTGCGTCGTACCGATAGGTTTTATCCAGGCCATCCTCAAGACAAAGTGTGGCTTTCTCCGCTTCACCATAATCCGCGCCACAAAAAAAAGTGAAACTCGGTACACGCCTCTGCAGCTCCGCAGTCCGGGTCGCGTCCGCTCCTTCTCTTCTCTCACGTAAACCCGTCCACTCATCAATCAGTCTTGGCCGGTCCCCTAAGGGCCTGACGGAATCTGCGCTCGAGGTGTACAGCCCAGAACGATCTCACTCTACGGATCGAGCTCGGAGCTCGCCAGGATGGAAGCAGTGAAAGCAACGGCCCGTTCCGCCGACGCGAGCTCGAGCACGACCCCGGCGTCCACGTCCTCGTCACCTGTACGGCGTGCCTCTTCCTCGTCGGCACGCAAGGAAGCAACGGTTGATCCAGACTCAAGCATCACGGTCTCTGGCATCAACAGTGGTCGGACCCTTCACGAGGCCACAGCGGGTCATACCTCAGCCTCCGCCTCCGCCGTCGTTGTCAACGTCGCGCCTTCGCAGCCTGGCCCCGCCAAGATCAAACTCCTACAGCGACCGGTCAAGTCGAAACAAACGGAACAAACCTCACATCTTATGGATGAATCGTCGACAGTGGACCGGTCCAGCTCACTGGAACCCTCGTCTTCTGCTCCGAGGTCACCAGCGGACGCTGCCCACGCCCGAGCTCTCGGTGAAGGGCAGTCAGCATCGAACCGGCCTACTACAACACCGTCACAGGCGACGCCATCTCAGCTCGAGGCTCAGCCGTTGTCTCCAAGTGTCAAGACCAGCTCTGGACCAACTTCGGACGATGGGTACCCAGACGGAGACGGCTCGAGCGACGGCGGCCCCGAGCGACCGAGGACTCCGTCAGCGACGTCGTCAACCTCCGAGCTCGATCCCTCCGATCCTGCGCCGTCTTTGGCGCCACCTCGTGATTTGGTGTCCCGGACACGCGAACCCACTATTACCGCCGAAGGCCCCAGTCCGTCGCCTGGTGAGGACGTCCCGGTGCTGGACCACGTCCTGCTCTCGGCCTTGCAAAACCCGCGAGACCGCATCCTCTTGCTGCGAGCAGAAGTCGAAATGGAGCGTTTCGTCTCGCACCCTTCGTAAGTGGTGGTTCCAGAAATGCGAACAGCTTCATTCCTTTGGCGGCAGCACGAAACGGACTAACGCTTGCCTTCAAACGACTGGCAGCGCAATCCGATTGCCGCTCTCGCCTCCTCACTTTCAACCCAACCTCAACTCGTACCAGCGGTTGCTCATCCACCGCCTTGCTGACATTTTCGGCATCACTCGTGAAGTCGAAGCCGCCCCGCAGCAGAATTGGGTCCCTCCGGGAGCCCCGGTTCCAGGAATTGTCGTGCTTGTCAAAGGCCCTGCGACCAAACTGTAAGCTCATTCAAGTTCGAGAGCGCTGCAGAGTGGTTCCTTAACGAACTTTCTTCCCAATAGCCCTGCTTCCAAACTGGCTTCAATTGTAGCCCCGCCGTCGACGGCATCGACCAGCTCTGCAGCTCCTGCTTTGGTCCATGCGATCGTGTCATCGAACGAGGCCTCAACATCGACTACCCGTCATTCCAGTGACTCGGAGTCGCCCGCTCGAGGAGGCTCCCCTTCGTCCTTGTCTTCGAATGCACCACCGCCGCCCACTCAGCCTCAGGTGTTCAAGATCTTGCCTCGGTCGGTGCACAAGTCCAGGTCGACGGCTTCGTCACCAGCAGCGGGAGACGACGAGTCGACTGGTCGCGGGAAAGCTCGCAGGGAACTTACGCTCGAGGAACGCGAAGCTGCATATCGGGAGGCTCGTGAGCGCATCTTTGCCCAACAGTCCGAGACCAAACCTGCGGGCTCGACATCGACGCAGCCCACCTCGATTGTCGTCGACGCCGCGCCTGGTCTGACGCGGCCGAGCTCGGCTGGATCGACATACTCTCGGGGTAGTGCCGCTGCGTCAATTGCTGGTAGCCGGGCCGAGTCGACGACCTCCAGCTACCATTCCGGCTATCACCCGGGCCCTGCCTCCGCGGCATCGATGTTTTATCCCATCCCTTCATCGTCTTCGTCTTCCTCATCTTTGCTATCTCGCTCGAGCTGGGCTCCATCGCTCAGACCATCGGCCCCAAGTTTCGATCCTAGCCTCGGATGGATTCCTCAAGGATACGAGCACGACCCATACCAGCAGCCTCCGCCTCAACACCAGCACAACTATTACGGTGGTCCCAGCGCGTCGGCTGGTCTTGCCCCACCGAATCAATTCCATCGCCAAACGCCTAGCCACCCCTCCAGTCCCTCGACAAACCCCTACGCCAACGGCGCCGTCCTCCCACCACCACCTCCACCTCTCCCTCATCCGAACCATGCGCCCCACCCTCACCCCACCTTCGCGACGGCTCCCGCATCTGAAGCCTATGGTACTGGTCCAGCAGCATCAGCTTGGGCGACACCTCGACCGTCCCATGCCCTGCCTTCGCCCTCGCTATCCACCAGCTCGGGCAGCTCTTACCAGTCGATGGGGCTGAACGCAAAAGTAGCTTCCGGAGGCTCGAACCAGCGGCTGGGCCAGGAGGGCAGTTATCTGATGCGGTTCCCAGAAGGAGGGGTTGTGCCCTACCATGGTTCCTCTCTCGAGAGTGGGAGCACAAACAGCTCCCAGGCGTCTTTGCACTCGACCAGCCAAGGCTCAGCTGCGCCCCCACCTTCTGAACCAACAAGATTGAGCACTATCTCCCGAAACGGTGAACGGTTGGCGAGTCCAGCATCCTCGCTGTCCCCTAATGCAAGGCCGCTGAGCTCTGTTGCGTCGATCGAGAGCAGCAGCAGTGGTGGTGGGAAGGCCAAGAAGACCCTTATTCGTGAAGGAACGGTCAAGGGCAAAGGCAAGGAACATGCGGGCGAAGTCGTCGACGCGCCTTCGGATGCGTTGTCCGCATCGAATCTGAAGAGTTTGCATCCGAGCCTACCCATCAAGCCAGAATGGACGTCGAACTCGAATGGCGTGCATCGTGCCTCGCCCGACGCGCCCTCACAATCCGGTTCGACACACTCGGCACCATCGGCCCAACCTCCTGCGACGATGCGAGCAAGCCCCAGTGCAGCTTACACGACGGCGCCACCGCAATTCCTCCAATCGGGATATCACACCCAGTTGTTCCGCCCTCCGTCGAGCATGGCGCCAACCCATGCCTACGCAGCCGCACCGAACGGGTATCAGCCCCTTGATTGGTACTCGACATACCCACATGCGTCTGCACCATCCCTCTCAGCCGATCCGGGCTACCCATACTACGCCGACCACGGCGGCTTCGCACCTGGCGCCGGAGGTTCCTTTTCGGTCGCTGCATCCCCTTTATCGCCTCCGAATGAAATGCGACGACCACCACCGCGTTCGACCGAGCTCTTCGACCCTAACAAGCCGCTGAACGGGTCGAGTGCTGCGGGCATGCGACCCGCTCGAGGGAGGGCCACGATCCGGGGTGGAGGTGCCGGTGGGCATGGGGTTGGAGTTCGAGCTGGACCACCAGCGGGGCTGGAACACGCTACTGAAGGACTGAGGTTGTAGGATCATTTTACCCCCATCTCCTAAGTGTAGTTGTTGTTTTCGCGAATTTTAAGCGAGTGTACATATCCGATGGGTCGATGCTTTCACCTGGGGGGTGAGAGCTGAGGCTGCGCCGGCGGTGTCGTGGCTCGGACAGTCGTGCTGGCAGGCGCCTGCCGCTCACTGTATTTAGCTTCACCGGCGGAGTGCAGGAGGAAGCTCACCTGATTCTTGCTTAGCCACTTACCACATCTGAATTTGACCAAAGAGTGTCTTCACTCTCGAAGTGACGAGCCAAGGCTTCCTCGAACGCGCAGCGCTGCTCTGCAGCAGGGGAACGTTGCCCAGGCAGAGCCGGGCACTCTCTCTCTCTCAGCTCAGGCCTTCAGGAGCGGTGCCCACCTGCAGCGGCGCAGACAGAGAGCTGCGGAGTCGAGAGCTTGGCCTTGGTCTTGGACGTCGGTTGCCCACGCGTTACCTGAACCTCGCAGCTCGGACATTCCGTCCGAATTGGTGCACCCCCCACCCCCCCGACCACTTCTTCTGTAGTGTTATACCCGTCTCCTACCTCCCACCTGGACCTCGATCACCCCAATTCACGCTACATCGCCATTGCGCTTGATCAACGCCACTCGCACCACAGGCAGGCACCTCGCCGCGTCGCCCGACTCACGCTCCACACCTCCCGAAAGCACGCTCATCAGCTCTTCAGGGATCGACCACACTTGGGACCGAAACGATTTGGGCAAGGACACGGCGTAGGTCCATACACGCTGGTCTGGTTCGCGTCTGTGCGAGGACTCCTGGGGTCCGCGTCCCCGTGTCGTACGACGCAGAGGCCAGGAGGCCGTACCGAGACACCGCCTATCTACGCACATCGGGGGTGGGTCGCGCATACACACCCACGACAGTTGCACTTCGCACTTGTTTGAATCCGGTGTCAACGCTCCCGAGCGTCTGACAGTGACCGACTCGTGAATCAGAACCGAGACGTGGGAGTGCTCAGCAACAATTCCCAACCCATACCCCGCCCCGTCCGTGGCAGCTGACAAGTCCGAGATACTCTACAGACTTTCAGCAACTGGCACCGACTAGGCAGTTGCTGCTCGACTTGATTCCCATCCATCCTCGCGCGATTCACACCCGAAATCGCTCCCAACGATTGAACGACCGATCTCCACACGATGCTGTCACCCTCCTCTGTGCTCATGCCCCTGCTTATCTTGCTCGCCATACTCTGTTGTCCGTCCCAAGCTGCCCCTTCCCCACCGTCGCCGACCGTGGATGTGCTCGCACAGCCGGACCCTCCTCCGGGCGTATTTCTGCATCGCCGCAGCTCCGGCCTCCGGAAACGATCCTCATCCGAGCGGACGAGGACATGGGCACTGATCGAGGCAGCACGGGTACGGAATCGCTATGGGAATCCTCTTGTCGTAAACGTTAAACGCGTCAAGCGGCAGGAGGCGCATACCGGCATCCATGCGAGGCTGGACACGCCAATTAGTGTCGCTGGCTACGGCACCGCCGGGTCGAGCACGAGCTCAAGCGCACGCGCAGCGCCGACCTCGACTAGTGGCAGTACTTCCAGAGGGTCCAGTTCGACCACGCCGAGACCTACAGCACCTGTTGGGCAGGTCCGGATATGGAACTACGATGCCGATTTGTAGGTCTGCGTAAGCTCATCCAAGAATTCGCCGCCGGTCTCGGGTTTCTGATCCAGGGCCTCGGAACCCCTCGCAGAGCATACTACGCATCAGTCGGCGTCGGGTCACCTCCACAATACATGAATGTCCTCTTAGACACAGGGTAAATGCTACTATAAATGTACTGCGATTTGAATGGCACTGACCTCATCGTTTCAACCCTCGTCAGATCTGCCGACTTGTGGATCACCGGCAATAATTGCACCAATGCTACCGGATGCACTTCGACCCCCTTGCTGAACGAGACATCGTCGTCTAGCTCGATCGATATGGCAACTTCTTTCAGCGTCAAGTACGGATCCGGGTCAGCAGCAGGAGACCTCTACAGAGACTATGTCGGGTTTGCGGGATATAACGTCAGTAATCAGACGTTTGCTGTCGTCGATACCATTTCGAACGACCTCTTGAGCGGCAACATGTCGGGCCTGTTGGGTGAGTCAGGTTCGCGCTGGCCAAAACTTGACAGCGTTGCTGATCTAGTATGGCGAGTGCCCTGTCTTGCAGGTCTCGGCTGGCAGCCATTGGCTGCATCGGGCGCGACGCCGTTCTGGGAGAATCTCAACAATGCCGGCGTCCTACCCTTTCCCGGCTTCGCAGTACAGCTCACCCGCTTCGTCAACATCTCCTCAGCGACTTCCGTCGAACCCGGGGGACTCTTGACCTTTGGCTACCTTAACACAACTTTATACCGCGGCGACATCCACTACACGAGCATTCCCACAGGCATGCAGAGCTATTGGGTCATCCCTATGGCAGCGGTCACCATCAATGGAACGAATGTCACCATGCCGACCGATGCTCAACCACTGGTCGCGATTGATACGGGAACGACCTTGATCGGGGGACCTCAAAGCGTCGTCAGTCAGGTGTACGCCGGTATCCCGGGGGCTTTGGCGGCGACGGGGCAATACACAGGTGAGCCGTCCCCCCGCGAATTTCTTTCAGCCCAAGAATGATCTTCCGTCCAGGTACTCACATTCTCATCTCGACGAACGCAGGTTACTACTCGTACCCTTGCGCCAGCAAGATCAATGTCAGCTTGACGTTTGGCAACAACACGTGGCCTATCGCTTCGGACGACTTCAATCTGGGACCTTTCGGCACGACCAACAACGTCTCGACATGCCTTGGCGCGTTCTTTGATCTGAGTCTGTCTTCGACGAGCAAAATCAGTTGGGTCGTAAGTTGAACTGGTACTTCCTGAGGAGCAGTGTCTCGTAGCACTGTAAGCTGACCCCGGCTTCTGCGAACGCTGGACAGATTGGCGCTGCTTTCCTCAAGAACGTCTTCTCCGTCTATCGAGCCAATCCGCCCTCGGTCGGCTTTGCGCTGCTGTCGAATGGCTCGGCCCCTGCTTCCTCCTCCAACTCGAGCTCGAATACCACTCGAGGCGACGGCAACCTGACCCAGATCCCTGCTGGAATCTACGGCCCCGTCGGCGGCACCTCGATCTCGTCCAGTGCTTCGCCGACGGCTCTACCTGCCGATCAAGGTATCACTACCGCGATTCAAGCGGGCCAGACCAGCAGTCGGGCACCCACGTCTGCAGCGACGTCGAACAAGTCGCTGAGAATAAGCAAGGAATTGTGGCTGGCGCCGTGTTTGATCGCCATCACAACGGTTGCCGGGTGGTCTGCTCTACTGTGACGTCGTCTTTGATTCGGAGGGAGCCTTGTTCTTGTTTTCTTTTTCGCATTTCTTTTTCAACCCCTGTAGCACTTCTTTGATCCCACATCTAATGTTTTTGCAGCCACTCTCGTTGAATGAACGCGTAATACCATGCAGCCTTTCCTCTTAGGTATTCGGCGCCTGCATGCGAACACTAGGTAGATGAGCCCGAGCGCGATCGCAGGCGGCGCTCGATCTCGGAAGTATTCTTCGATCGGTTATCAGATCGGATGCTTCGTCACTCCGACTTGTCCTGCCAGGTGACGCTCCTTCACCCCTCTCTGAGATAGTGCACTGCATTTCCTGTTCCCTCTGTTTTCCTGTCAGAACTCGAACATATTTGAGGAGTACCGTAGTAAAGTATGACGACCGCGCAACGCCCCGTCTTGATCGCGGCCGATGTCGAACCGTTGCTACCGCGCGGTCCAAACGGATCCGCTTCGACTTTGACCCCATCGTCGAGCGAGGTCGATGCGGAAACGATGTCGCCCCACTCCTCGCCCTCGCCCTCGCCCTCGCCCTCGGCTACGACGTACCTCAGCCACAGTCTACTCTCGGCAGGATGGGCCGGACCTCTAGCTCAGGTGGGAGAACGCTTTGACTCTCGAGCAGGGGATGAATGCGCATGCCATCGGTGGGACGTCGCGGGCGTGGACGACGACGTCGCACACCAGCTGACCGCGACCCATGTGGGGGGGAAGCAGCAGACCGCGCGGCTGACCAATCAATTTACGCGTGGATCGAAACCTCCGCAGATCGGACTATTGGTTTCGACGCTCACGACCTGGAAGGTCTTGTACGATCATCCAGCGGGTAAACAACTCCTCGCCTTGCTGCCCCTTCGTTGCGCTGGACTGCTTGCTGACTCTTCGGTGCTGAGGCCCGCTTGGGCGCGCTGGTGCATACACCCAGGCTTGTTCAGCTATCACCCGGCGTTGCAATCGTTGGCCATCTTGTTCTTTGCCGAGGGTCGGTGGAATAAAGCTCTGCATGTGCTTGTCTGTTGTGAGGATCCGACGAGCTGACCACCAACTATCTCTACCCATCTCGCTGGGCCGCTTGCCGACGTTCACACGAACGTGACCACCCGACCCACCTCGGACGTCATGTTCCACAGGCGTACTCCTTCTGCAGCCGCCGCCTTCCAACAACTCGGTCAAACGTAAAGGACTGCAGCTACATCAAGTGTTCCAATACACCGCTTTACCCCTCAGTCAGTATATTTTCGCCCCGTCGCGCCATCGAGCGTCAAAACATCTCAAAAGAGAATTCTCGATATTCTTCCCGATTGACAGTCCTCGCTGGCGCGAGTGCGATCATCTACAACAAGTCGATCCACACCGCTCAACATGCGACGACCTGGCATGCCAGATTCGGTCTCGCGACACTCGCGTTGATCTTGCTGCAAATCGTTTTCGGAGCGGTCGTCGTCTATTCGCCACTGGTGCAAGTGTTTGGTGGCGAAGGCAAGGCAAAGCGCTTGTGGAAGTATCATAGGCAAGTGAAGGCCGTTCTTCTTTTTCAACCTGGTTGGCTTTCAATTTATCCCTTTCTTTTTAATCCACAGGATGAGCGGGTACGCGACGTTGACCCTGTTGCTCTTGACCCCTCTACTGGCGCTCGAATCGACCTGGGTCCAGTCGAACAGCTCCTCTTTTGAGCGTGTTCTCATCGGATCCGGGCTAGGCTTGGCAGGACTGGGTGTCTTTTTGAGGATACAAAAGTCCAAATTGGGACTGTAGAGCAGCGTGGACGTCGCTTTTTGAGGTGCCAGTCAGAGGCAGCTGACGAACGAGCCGGTTGGGACAAGTCGCTGGACGCTTTGACAACGGGAAGATTCCTAATTCTTTTCTCTAATGATTACGACCGCATATACACCAAACGGAAAGAAAGAGCAGATCCCATCTTTTTCTTACATGCCGAGCAAAGAGTTGGTCGCTCGATTGACATCATGCTGAGAGAAGCCGTGGAGAGAAATTAGGAGAGGAGCGACGCGTCAGCATCAAAGCCTTGATTCAAGTCGGGACGAAAACAGAGGAAGGGAAGCCAGGGACTGACGTCGAACTTTTCCAGCGCATCCAAAGCTTGCTTCCTTGAGAACCCCATCCCGACAATCTGCTTAAGATCTTCCGCGTCATCGGGTTTCGCACCATCAAATGAGGCCGCGGTCGGCGCAGATGCGGCATCGCCACTTCCTGAGACGCCATCATCGAAAGTTAAGTCCGTCGCGGGGCTGTCGCTCAAAACCTTCCCAGTCGTCGTGCCAGCTTTGGGGGCATCGTCGAACGCTGAATCAAAGCTGGCAAACGAGTCTTCGAAAGCGGTGTCTGTGCCTGCGGCAGGATTCGTCGCCGAGGTCTCGGGGAAGTCCGGTTTGAAGTCGAACGCCTCTTCATCGAAATCGAAATCGGCTTGCGCAGGCGCACCCGATGGTGCAGACGTCGCAGATGTCGCCGCCACGGGGACAGCTGGTCCGAGATCACTGAATGCTTCATCGAAATCGTCGGTCCCGGTCATCGAGGTCGTGGTCCTTGGGGCAGTGGTAAAAGAATCGCCAAACGCATCGTCAAAGTCCGCGTTCGACGAGGTTGAAGGGACAGCATCCGCTGTTATCGCGCCGAAAGAAGGTGCAGTCGACGAAATGCTCGCAGCTGATCGCGAAGGGGGAGGTGGAGCTGCTCTTCGCTGCGGGGTGGCGCTCGTCGGTGTAGAAACGAGAGCAGGTGCGGCCGCTTCGAACTCGCCTTTAGGCTCTGCTGAAGTGAGGAACGCACCTGGCACCTCGGGCACAGCTGCTGCTTCAACTTGTGCGGCATCACCATGCGACGCCTCCTCGAAGGTATCGTCATCGCTTGAGACCGAATCGTTGCGGGCAGTCGAGTTGAGGGGCTCGGCGTCTACTGCTGCGGCCGCAGGCGCGGACTCCGTCTCCGCGACACCAGGATCATCGGCCTCAGCGGGGGCACCAAGCGGCTGGCTTGCCTCCTCTTCAAGTACAGCAGCTGGCACATGGACGAAGGATTCCCCACTGTCGGAGACCGAGTTCGTTTGAGCGGCGCTCGAAGTCGGAGTGACAATCGCTTCATTCTCTGCGATGGCCGATCGATGATGTGATCCCACAGCGTCCTCGATCTCGGGCTCGTCGTCACTACTGTCCGAGTCGTCCTCATCATCAAGCTCTCCAGGACCAGAAGGGGCAACGGGTGCGTCATCGTGCGTTGAGACAGCTTCGGCTGGCATACTCGAGGATCCTGCCCGATCCAGCGCAACCACAGGTGCAACGGGATCTGGGCCTGCTTCCGCTTCCACTGCTGCTTCCGCTGCGGGGCCCGAGGTAAGGGCCTCGGTCGGGAAGGAAGAATCGAACTCGTCGTCGAATGCTGGCGCCGGAGCGGTCGAGGCAACGGCAGGTGCAGACGAAGCGCTGAAGTCGTCGCCGAACCCATCTTCGAAAGTGGTATCAAAAGCCGATTTGGAAGTCGACGGGGCCAATGCGCTTGCTTCACGCTCGATCGGAACTCCGAAAGGGTCCGTCTCCGACGTTTCGGCCGGAGCGGGAAATGACGTTTCAGCAGGGAGGGATGACTTGTTTTCGGCCTCGCTTTCTTCATTCTTTCCGAACCCGAAGAGCCCTGCAGCTCTAGCAGCAACCGCACCCGCGGCTGCCACGGCCCCAGCACCAACTGCTCCTGCGACTGCGGTAGGCAAGCCAGGCGCCGATGAAAAGGCTGGTGGTTGTCGCTCTCCATTTTGAGGAGCCGGATCCGAGATGTCACCGGTGGCTTGAGGCGTGACGGATTGAGAAATGCCACCTAAGCGATCGAAGGGGTTGTTGGACCTGGCCGAGCCGACGTGGGAAACAAGGGCAGGAGGGGAGACTGGCAAAGCGACCGCAGCGGCGTGAGCGACGTTGGGTGCTACGACAGAGTGAGAATGGTCGAAAGGAGAGTCCTCTTCCGCTGCTTCGAGCCCAGCAACGCTTTCGCCGTTGGTCACGCTGCGCTCGGCGGTCTTCAGCTTGGTCTCGGCCTTCTCTTTCTCGCCCTCGGCCGCGCTCAACTGCTTTCGCGAGATGGCGACGAGTCCCTTTTGCTGACGCGCCTCTTTCTTGAGTTTGTCGAGCGTCTCCTTGAACGTCGCCGTCTCGTGGCTGACATCAGCCATCTTCTTCTTCATAGCCCGAACCTCCTCCTTGTCGCGCAAGAGCTGGCCCTCGATCTCGGAACGCTCCATGCGCAGTGCCGAGAGGTCGGATTCAGCCGCGATCAGTTCGTGCCGGGCCCTAGCAAGGACGGCTTTCTGTTCGTCGTTACGCTTGACGAGGTCGTCGACCATCTGTCGCTCTGTTTCGTGCGCAGCTCGAGCTTGCGACAACTTGACCTGCAGCTCATTGATCTGAATTGTCGTGGCCGATAGGGAAGCCTCGAGCTCGGAGCGGGATTGCGCAAGACTCGTAGCACTCTCTGCAGCAGACTTGTGCTCCGCCTCGAGCGATTTGAGCTGCGTCTGGTTTGCCGAGAGGTGCGCTTTCGTATCGGCATCGTCGTTGTCATCGAAAAAGTTGGCGGCGGTGGTCGCAGCAGCAGCAGCAACAGGGCCAGACGAGCCGGCGAGCGACGACTGTCGTAGTGGTTGTTGGCCCGACGCAAAATTGTTGGTAAAGCCCGTCGCTTGAGGGCTCAGCGTCATACCAGTGGCCTGGGGAAAGATCGTGCCTTGCAGCCCGTAAGTTGGCGTCGCCTGCCCGGTCAGTTGCGGTGACATGGCTCGAGCTTGTTGTCGACCTGTGAGCTGGGGTGAGAGGCTGCGTTGACCGGCTTGCTGTTGCTGTGGGAACGAGTTGCCCGTACCTTGCGGAACAATAGCGGGGGTGGATCGTAGCGGGGTCCCAGTCGGCATCGAGGGGCTTTCGTCATCGTCCATCAAGTCGAGCAGATCTCGTTGAGGTTGTGCTTGGGAAGCTGGGAAGCCAGTAGGTGCACGGAGGCTGGGCGGCGTCAAGCCGACGGGGAGGACGGCAGGGATCTCCTTGCCGCCGACGCGATCACGAATGAGCTTAAGCGCAACGGCAAACTCATCCTTGTTGAGGGCACCCGTCTGTCGAATGTCCGCGAGATCCCATACTCGGGCCAGGATGCCCATCGGCAGACCACTCTGCATGAAGAAGTTAACCGCCGCCTCCCCTTCGATCGCGCCTCGTCGAGCGGCGTCGATGCCGTCAAAGTACCCATCGCTCTCCAGCTTTTCCTGCGCAGTGATCTCCCAAGGAATTTGAGCTGGAGTGGCCGGGGTCGTCGGAGCAAAGTGGGAGACAGTGCGAGGAGGCGGTATGCTGCTTTGTCGCAGCGGGCTCTGAGGAAGCCGAGAGCCGAGGGCAGGTGATCCGGGAAGCGACGCGCTCGGCACAGGCAAGGAGATGGCCGACGCGTACAGGGCTGGGTTGAGGACGGCGGGAAGCGACGGCAAAGAGCCATTCATCGTGTGCTGGATCAGATGCATGCCGACCGTGAAGTCGGCCACGTCCAGAGCGCCTCGCGAGTGAGTGTCGGCCAGGTTCCTGTGGAATCGACCTCGGATCAGCCTGTGCCAGTCGAGCTTGATCCTGAATCCGCCTCTCGACATACCAGATTTGACCAAGCGTCTCGAAGGGCAATTTCGACTTGATGAAGATGTCGCGAGCTTTCTCGCCTGAAAGGTGCTCTCCGAAGAGAGCAAGTCAGTGAACCGGCACAAACCTACAAAACTCGTCATACATGGACTTGCCATCAAGTAGTCCAGCGACGGGTCCCGAGTTGTTGAACAGAGTGGCGTAGCGGAGCTTCTCATCATTCGTGACCGACGTCCCGGGGCCGCCTGCTTGATTCGGAACCTGAAGTGGGGAGAGAGCCGAGGTAGAGGGACGCGATGGTGTCGAGTGCGCCGTTGTTGCTGCGGACGCCGTTGGCTTGCTGAGGTTCGCAGGGATGGGAAAACCATCAAACTTGGGGAACGGTCCCGCTGATGTCGTACGAGGTGGGGAAGGGGCGGCGAGAACGAGGCGTCAGTCACGCCGACCTACACGTACACGAACCAGAGCAGATGCCCCAACCACTGAGAAGCAAACGCACGAGTGGCTACCCAGCTGTCATCGATCTGGGCATCGGCTCCAGCGGCTTGGGCATGGCCGATCAAGCGACAGGCGATGGCGAATCGGTCTGGGGACAGGAATCCGCTGTTCTCGGGGTCGGCGAGTTGCCAGATCTCGCCGAGCAAGGTCGGGGGCAACGACGAGTGCTGGAAGAAGGGGACGGCCTTGTCTCCGGCTGTGCGTGGGGAAGCGAATATGAGGTGAGTAGGCTCCCCTCGACTGAAGGAGCACGGGGCACACTCGGCAGCAAGCGAGCGAGTGACTGACTGAGCACGCCGAGCTGATCGGTGTCGGCTGTCGGTTTCCACCACAACGAGGCTGGATCAGCAACTGACAGCGAGGGAGGACGGAATCGCAGAACACAGGGTTGAGAGGCTTACCTTTGTTGAAGAGGTGCAACATGGCCTCCTTCTCATTAGGGGCTGGCCGGTACCCGGAGACTGTGGGGCGGGGGCCGATGAGCGTCGATCATCCGTCGTTGATCACAATCCCAGTAGCAAGCAGCCAGCAGCGGCACCGGCGGCCTCGGCGGCGGCGGCGGCGGCTGCCCCACCACCACCACGCACGATGGCGGCCAAACCAGCAAGGGAGATGACTAGGGCGAGGAAGAGTGACTTACGGGTAGGCGGTAGTGCTTCGACCGACATTGCTGATGCTGGTGCTGTGCGGTCGAGCGTGCCAAGTGGGGTACGACGACGGCAGCAGCGGGGGGAAAGCAAGCGCGTGGGCAGGGGAGGGGGAGGAGGCTTCAGCGCTTCAGCTGCGGGCTGGCTCTGGCGGGCACGACTCTCGCTGGCTCACCAGGCCCAGGCCGAGGCTCCACTCGCACGGACCATGCGTCTCGCCAAGACTCGAGCTGGGATGCAGAGATGCAACAGACAAAGAAGGACACAGAGGCGACAGAACAATAATGAGTGGATTGCATGGGTTCCGGTTGTCTATTTTCCCCCAGAGTGAGCAGCTGTTGCAGTCGACTGCTCGGAGTCAGGATTTGCAGTAGCTTTGATGGTGGCTGCGGCTTCCTCGGTCTCTTGATTCCGACAATCATCTCCGTCCCACCATGTACCATCCCCAAGTGCATCCGTGACTTGCTTGACCGCCTCGACGATTGCGCCATACTCGACCTTGTGTAGCCGTTCTTTGAGCTCGTCCAGTGCCTCGCCCTCCTTCATCTCGACCTCTTTCCACAGCACCGGCTCGCCTCGGTCCAACTCGGGGATCACACGGTGGATCATGATACCTGTCTTGGTGATCTTTTCGCCGAATGGTGATGGTCCGTCCTCCTTGTCGTGATCCCATACCGGTCCAGGCGCGTCCCCATCCTTGGTGGGCAGTCGACGCTGGTTGAAAGCTTCCCACGCATCCTCGATCACGTGGGGCCCTATGAAGCTTCCCGGCAGCGCAGGATGCAGGTTGATGATGGGAATCGGGCGTCCCCTCAGACCAGTCTGATCCGGATAAGGCGATTTGCCCAACGTCACCGTTGACCCTGCGCCGTCCCACTCGACGTCGTCCTCGTCCCAGTCGCGCCTTAACGTCTCGAGTGTCTCGGGCAACAGGATCAACATGAACCCTGCGAGTACGATCAGGTCCGGTCGAGTTGCTCGCACTCTCTCGGCCAACTCGACTTGGTACCGAGGTTTGATCGTTGATGCGAGCGTCTTTTTGAGCTCCTTCCATTCACGGTCCAGCTTGGCGCGTTCGCTGGACCCTTCTTCTGCGGCCTGCGCTCGCTGCTGCAGCGACTTGAGTTGAGATTCGATGGACGAGTACAGCTCAGGGTGGGCTTTCTGGTGGTTGTAGGGGGAGAAGGACGACGCTGGGATAGGCGGGGAGTGGGAAGCGGCTCGTTGCAGACCGTAGGCGTCCTTGGCATTGCTGAACACCGAGGTGACGCAGCACTGCCAGAGTATTGTCGGTAATGCTGTCATCAGTGCTGCCAAGTTGGAGCCTATGTGCCGAAACGCCGATATAGAACGTCAACGTGTGGTGGGGTCGAGGTGCGAAGCGCGAAGTGGAAGTCGCGAGCCAGCGCAGGACGATATATGACGTAAGAGAACGAATGTCAGACGCCCCAGTATCTCTCTCTCTTTATTCCTACTCGGTTTTCAAAGTGCGCGGAACTTACCAGAACCAGAGATGAGCACGGTAACACGCCATTTCCGGCGGCCATCCTCGAGCGCTTCACACGGCTGCGGTGCTTTGGCCGCTGCAGATGACGTCGAAGCTGCGGGAGTGTCCTTGCCCATGGGTGGTGGTTCTATTGATCGGAATTAGTTCAGATGCTTGAATGGTGAGCCGGCCAAGCGGGGGCTCTGGGTCGGGAAATGGGATCTCGCGGGTCGAGAGTCAAGAAGCAAGCGCCAGATCCACTTCAGGAGCTCCCGAGTCTCACTCAGCTGCGCCAAGTCGAATCCACTAATAAGTAACTTAAGATCCGGAACACGCCGACAAATGCCATCCCAATAGCTCGACGTGGATGATCTCGTGCTTAAATGAATGAAGGGTATCACAGTTCATAAATTAAAACACGTTTCAGCACGGACACCAAACATCCACGCGGTACAGGATCGTGCCTCGTCCTGCCGATTCGGGCGAGCCAACGCCGGATGTCCACCGTGTCGTGCACCCATCCATCCCACCCCCAGCTACACAATTCACAAATCACAATACTCGAACAAAGGTAAAGCTAGCTGCTTCAGTCCCTCACCTCCTCGGTTTTGCCGACAGGGACCGATTTTTCGAGAGCATTCGACGCCGTCGTCTCGGATGGAGGCGTGATCGCTGTCTCGACGCTCGACGAGTTGCCATCCAATCGAGCGATCTCGGCGAGCGGGCGTTCGACCATGGATTGGTTGTGATAATTGCGTAATTCGTCAGGCGCCTCGATGTCACGCCTCTTGACAACCTATTTGGGGGGAAGGGGGAGTATCGTGGTCAGTGCGCTGTGCAGGATCGCACTTGAAATTCCCACAACGACTCGAGAACATACGTAGTCATAGGCCCATTCTCCGAGCTCGGCGTCGTCAGTTCCGACAATCTCTTGGTTCTCGTCAACGCGGAACTTGCAACCGGGGATGAGGTTGATGAGGAACATGAGCGCGAAGCACATAACGAAGGTGTAGCCCCAAACAGCACATATGTAGCCGAGCTGGTAGCCGACTTGAATGTAGTTCTTCTCGATCCAACCAGAAGCCGTCGAGTACCCGTCGTTGCCCGTGTAGGCCGCTTCCGCGAAAACACCCGTGAAGACCAAGCCGACAATACCAGCAACTCCGTGGCAGGCGTAAATATCCATCGCATCGTCAAAGTTGAAGATACCCTTGAGCGTGGTCAACAGGTTGGAAATCGCGGCGGCAATGACTCCGATGAAGATCGCGGCGGCGGGACCAACGTAGCCCGCGGCCGGCGTAATGGCGACGAGACCGCAAATGGCCCCCGTGCAGTAGCCGACAACAGACCACTTTCGTTCCAGACGGTAATCGACTGTGAGGATCGAGCACAACGTACGACGGGGGTTCAGTCTTCAGCCGTAATAAACTCCATAGACGAACGGGATGTGATGTGAAAGGGGAACTAACTAAGCATCCAAGCGAGACCACCAAAGCTAGCGGCCAAGTTGGTATTGACGATCGCGAACGCGGCCTTGAAATTGGCAGCGAACGTAGAGCCTCCGTTGAAACCGAGCCAGCCGACCCAGAGGAAGATGGTGCCCTGAATCACGTAGGAGACGTTGTGGGGCTTGAAGGCCAAGAGGGGGGTGCCGAAACCGCGTCGCTTGCCGAGGAAGATGCTGTAGACGAGACCGGTGACACCAGAGCAGATCTCAATGGGTCCTCCACCGGCATAGTCGAGAACACCGAGCTTGAACGCCCACCCTTCGGGGGCCCAGATCCAGTGCGCGACGGGGCAGTAGACGACCGTGGACCAGCAGAAGAAGAAGATGCAGGCGGGCAAGACACGACCTCGTTCAGCAGCGGCCCCGATAAAGACGGCGGGAACGAGGGCTGCGAACATGTTTTGGTAGATCATGTAGACGATTTGCGGGACCTTGTTGTTGGCTTGCGGGACCGGTTGTTCGGCGACGTTGCGCAAGACGAAGAAGTGGAGATCACCCAAGAACGGACCTCCCGTCGGTGAGAAAGCGAGCGAATAACCTGGTCGGGGATGCCATTCGAAACGATCAGCTACCACACACAACTTCAAGAGGTCGCTGCGCGTAAGACTCACCCCAGAAGAACCACTGCAAAGGCGAAGCGGAGCGGAGCAGGTGCGAAAACTTTAATCAGTTGAGTCCCTCGGCCTCACACGTCTCCCACCGAGGCAAGACTGACTTGGAAAGAAACAATACCCATACAGAGCATGGTCAAAGTTAGTACCGTCAATGCATTCTTTCGTCGACATAGTCTGTTCGGATCGCGCAGATAGAGGTCGCGGTTCGAGGTTCGACAAGAGCTCGGAGATTAGCACGGGATTAGGTGGGAGGGGAACAAAGTCAAGACGCACGTACCCTGAATACAGGTAGCTGTTGGCGAGCAGTTGTGAATAGACGTGGCAAAAAGCATCAGTCACGCGCAAAGAAGAACTTTCATCAGACCTAGTAGTAGGTGCGTCGACAAGTCTGCCGCGGGCCGAGTAGCCCCGCAGACTGCATCGGGCTGTGATCGAAGGCGTCGTAGGTTGGGAACGGCAACTGACCCAACTCCGGGAATCATCAACCTGAGAGAAGGTTCGCATAACGGCGCGCGTAGGGTCAGACGAGGTGTCACAGAAGGCAACCCAAACACCTCAAAGACTTACCACACAAGCGCGGTGCACGTGAGGAGCCACGCGCTATTGTGGTGATTAGACGTGCCACCGGCAACGTTTGACAGGAATTTGAGTCAGAGAGCGGGAATCGGGACGAGAACGGAACCCGGTCGGTGGATACGTACATATCTCCTATGGTAGTTTGAAATTCAAGGCACACGCAAGGTCAGAGCATGTTCCATGATGACTGAAGAAAAAGAATGCGACTTGATTCGAGGTTTGGTGTGGCAAACGTACCAGAAGAGTAGGCCGCTACGCCATAATCCGGACTGGTAACAATCAAATCGGTGCCCGCCGCGTTGATGCCGTCTGCGATAGACGACCCGACCCAAACGGAATGCCAATCAGGTCCACAGTGGTCTCGAATCAGTGGGTGTACGCCGCGCGGACCAGCTAAGTGGCGATTCGTAACCGAGCCTGGTGTCTGACCGTGACGTACAAGGTTCTCCGACTGCCACGACCTGCGATGCTGCATCAATGAGCGCGCCATATCTGTGGTGCAACGGGCGGGAACGGGAGGCGTCCGGATCATTCGAGGACGACGACCGCCAGGCGGTACGTCGAAGGCGAGCATGAAGAGAGCAGCAGGGTGAAGTGGGGTTGCGATGGGTCAGCTGCGGGGTCAGATCTGAGGTGGACGGACGCTTGGTTGCGCAGCATGGAACGTACGTGATGTTGGCCATGCTGGTGTGGACAGCGGGTGTGGTAGGGGACGAAGCGAGTGGAAGCACAGCAAGGGGCAGCGGGGGAAGGGCGAGCGAATCGAGTCGTCTGTTCTGGGTCGGATGACTTTTGAGGAATCAACTGACTGCGACGCCGAGGAGAGTCCGACCCGCGCAAATGGAAAAAGCCAAGCCGAACTCACCCTCTGGGCTTTTTAGCTCTCGATTGAACCCGCCGATCCACCGAATAACGCCGTATGTCCAACCGACCGCGGCTTATCTGGTGCCCCGTTATGATTGGATGGGCGTATCTTGGGGCGAGAATGAAGTTTTGGGCCATGATGCTGCAAGGCAGCGGGAGCGAACTGGCTCGACGTTCAGGGGCCTCGTCTGCAGCAACGACGTGACGGTACGCTGACCGACACTCAAAAAATTGGCGAACTTTGTTGCAGCAGCAGAGTAGCGTATCCCTCAGGGTGGACCAGGGGCAGGGGTGGCCGGTCTGACGATAGCACCTGAGATAGGTGGGCTGCATACATGCAGGCGCTGTCCTTTCTCCCGTTAAGTTGGACGGTTTTGTGGTCCGACCGCAACAGGGGATGGGATCGGGATATTTTTTTTGCGATCGGCGTTAAAATCGGATGCAGATTATGGGATCGTCATCCTTTTCATTTTCCACAGGTCTTAAGAATCGGCATCTGAATCTGTCTGACTCTGCGCGGCCCCGCTTGTCTCCGCGAGTCCCCGCGCGCCTATGACAGCCCTGAGGCCTGAGGCCGTGGCCCGTGGGCTGACGCGCTGACGGCGGGTGGCATGGTGGCACGCTACTGCAGGCGTGCCTCCACGGGCCTTATCATCCAGGACCGTATCGCTGCTGCGATAGGGCAGATACTCGTCAGGAAGCTCGGATTAGACAGCTCAACGAGCGGCGTAGGTACACTCGACCAGAATCCCATCGTTCTGGAACCACGGCGGGTGCTGCAATGGGTAACATAAACGATCGTGTTTGTCACCTTGGGATCCCTGGTAACCGGCGAAGATAGTGAAGCGTCTCAATCGCATGCGGGTGGTTTCGTGAGCCAGCCTCGACGTAGGAGGCTTGCATCCCCGACAAGGTTTCATCTTGTAGGTGTTACTCGTCCAGGTAGGTACTTGGATGTAGACGTGGAAATGTACCGTACGGGATCGACAGGCTTAGTTAGGCACTGTTTCACGCTCCAATGAGGCCTGCCTTGTGAGCACGTGATATCATCATCTAGACGAGCGTCTTTGGCTCGCCAAGCTCGCCAAGTCGATCTTTCGTCGAGCAAACGCTGGAAGTACGTGATCGCGTGATCAACTATGTACCTATAGCTAGACAGGTACCTGACGATACCTTGAATCAAAGAAAACCCTGAATAGCCAGCAGAATGCGATCTTACACATCTACGATTACATCGCACCTGAAATTTGCATCGGCCATAATCTGAGGGGTTGGTCTTGCTCAGCCCCTGTATCGTCTGATCAACCCGTCCGCGCCAGCTACCCAAATCCATCCGTTGGACGCCGATACGGAAGTTGCCGCTTCACAATCCAGACCGGCGTACTCGTCGACAACTGATGCCGTTACGGTCGTGGCGTCGGAAGGGTCCTGACCCAAGGATATTCGGAAAGGGAGTCCGTCAGCGCCGGCGACGAGGAGACTTTGCGTGAACGCTGGAGACGACGCGCTGAAGCAGATTCGATGAACAATGCTATCGGAGCGTGAGAAGGTCAATAGAGGTGCTTGTGGCTCTTGCGAAGGTCTCGGGCTGGTTGAATCAAGTACAGGAAGCTGGAACAGAGCGACACGACCGTTCCGAGATCCGAACGCAAGCCGGCCTGAAGCTGAATTGAAGGCGATTGAGTGAAGGGGCGACGAGCCAGCTCGTAGTACCAGCAAGGGTGCAGACGTCGCCGTGCCGAGGGAAAACACCGTTGCAGAACCATTCGTGTGCGCCGCGATGGCGAAGAGCTCATCAAGTTCAGGGTAGTCCTCCGCAAGGGCCGTCGAACCGGTAAATTGTGATACCGTGAAAGCAGACACGGGTTGTTCGAACCTCCACGTCTTCTCCACCTTGGCATCTGCGATATTCCACATTCGGATCGAGCCGTCGAGCGACGACGAGAGAATCCTCCTGCCCTTGCCGAGAATGAAGAGATCCGAGACGGACTTTGTGTGGCCCGTTAGAGTCCTGACCTCTTTACCGCTCAGCGCCGAAAATACTCGAATGGTCATGTCGATCGCTCCGGTGAGCACCACCTCGCTGGACGGGAAGAATCGCACGACCATAAGATCGGCCACGTGACCTTTGAGCGCGATCTGCCGCGGCGCTTGTGCGGACGAATGTGAGGGCAACAGCTCGATGACTCGGACCAAGCCGTCGCTTCCGCCTACAACGTAGCGAAATCCGTCTGGGGAAATGTCGAAACAGCTGATCGGTCCGAAGTCGGCCATTCGATCGGTGCGAAGTGGGAAATGGACCAAAGTGGGGGGGATCGAAAGCTGCTCGCACGAACACTCCAGCGTGGTGGTCTGCCACACGGTAGTCAATCGAGTCGCGTCAGAAAGATGAATCAGTAGGTATGCACTCGCTCGTGCACTTAGTACGTACCTTGCCATCCACCATTCGGCACGTGACGCCGTCTCTGGCTTCCAGTTCTACAGCTCCCCCTCCGTCGGCTTCGAGCACCCTCACTTTGCCATGGACCGGGGTCTTGCCCTTGGAGTAGCATGAAATCCAACAATCCTCGGCCGAGGCGTCGCCGCGCGCAACGATGTCATGCACGACCTCGGGGAAGGTTGGCTGCACCGTGATGGACGGCAGCTCGACGTGGGTCGACGAGCTGGCTGACGACGGGCTGGCGGCCATGGGCATTGGGGGACTGCAGATACGACGAGTCGACTTGAAGTAGAATGAAAGATGAGGGTCTCGATCTAGAGAATACAGATACACGCTTGATGGTCTTTGAATCGTAGCGCTGGAGCAAAGTAGAAGTGAGCTTGACCACGCGGGTTGACCTGACTTCACTTTGGCGCCTGCCTGCGAGAAGTGGGAAGCCTAGGCTTCGGCGGTTTACAAACGCTCGAAGGTTAGCATTAGCCTCCTAACCCAAACCATTTACGCCAATCTTACAAATGCTCGCTTCAAAACCTTGGCCTGAGGATAAAATCAGCTGTTGCACCAATTCACTACAGCTCAAGCTGGCCCGGCCCCGCACACACATATACTTTGGAAATTTGGCCAACCAAACCGGAAAAAATCCTGATCCACGTTAGACCAATCGCGGTACTACTGCGTCTATGAAACTGTTAAAACTACGGGACATCAATTATGGACTGGATCATTAATGGGCAAACTTGAAGTCCAACCGGCGATTGCCTTCGTCCTTTGTGGTCTCCAAGTACGTGCGACGTTGCTCGACGGTGAGCGCTTCCCACTTCTTGGCGCGCTGTTGGTTGCGCAGGATATAGTAGACTTTGGCCAAGAAGAAGAGCACGATGTTGGCTGAGACGATTCCGAGCAGCACGCGGTTGCCGTGACGATAGTACGGCTGTGTGATTCAGTGACGAAGCAGGCGGTTATGTAAGGCTCAATCAAAGGGTCACACCTTTGCCCTCACCTTGTCCTTGCTCTGATAGATGTTGGAAGCAACGATAGATCCGGCTTGCACAAACATATTATAAAGGCTCGCCGAGACTGAGCGGGTGCGCACACTGCCCGAGTTGCGGCTGTTGAGCGACACAAGAACTGCGGGAGAAAAGAGTGGTGCCGTGATTAGCACGTGCGCGCAGTCGTACGGCCTCGATGGCCATCGAGATTCTGACTCACTGGGGTGGGCGTAGGGGAAGGCGAGAAGCAAAGACGTAATCGCATACTTGGCCCACCGGCTGAGGTTGTCGGGGATGGCGACGAGCAAGATCAAGAACAAGAGTTGCCAGAACGATCCGATCGAGGCGACGAGCAATCGAGAGTTCAACTTGCGTGCGAGCCATACCAGGCCGACGTTTTGCACGATGAAGAGCACAAGGTAAGGAATCTGAAGAAGATTGGTGTGGAATGTCGAGAACTTCCTGCGGGAGGATTGTGAACAGAGATGATGTTCGTCAGCTCACTGCTCCGATTTTCGGCAGATCGCGAGGAAGGCTCCGGGCATAGGACGTACAACGAGCGCAGCGTTAAAGTAAAGTAAGCACCCGCAGTCGCTGGTGCGATGAACGTAGTGAGACCGAGCAGATAGAGCGGCCAGAGGTCGAAGTCCATGAAGCTCTTCCAAAGGGACAGGATGCCGACTGGTCGCATCAAGGAAACAGGAAAGCGCTCAGCAGATCTCTGGCGCGCAGTAGTTGAACAAGCCGGGATGAAGGTGGACCTACTCGCTTCGCGGTTGTGCATCGACGACTTTGTAGGGTCATCTCGGATGACGCGATTGACGATAATAACTTCCTCTCGTTCTGTAAACCAGCCTTTACCTCGGAGACCACCCGCCGTCTCTGTCGGGCTGGCCGGTAGATAGAACAAAGCGAAGATACCCGCGGTGAGCGTGAACAAGGCTTCGACTGTGGCGAGTCGAAAACTGCAATCAGCCTTTCCCGTCCAGGTTGGACAAGTCCGTTAAGCCGTGCTCACTCAAGAAAAGCCACCTCCACCCTTCTAGCCCGTGCACTCCCCCCATTTGCAAAATTCCGGCAGCGAGCAGTGAGCCAACGATGATCGTCGCCGACAGGGTGACCCAGAAAAATGACAGCCTGGTTGTGAGCTCGTCGCCCTTATAAAAGTAGCTCAGGTACAGGACTGAACGACGAAGCGTCCGTAAGTTCAGTTTGAGTACTCTTATTCGTTCATTAGGTCGCTTGATATGTACACTTACCCAAATCGGGGATTACGCCGCCTTCCAGAGCTCCAATGAGCGACCGCGTGATGAAGAAAGAAGTCTTGCCCTTGAGTGCAGCCTGAGATGCTGCAACAATCGACCAACTGTTGATCGATGCACACCTCAGCTTGCGCTTCACATGTGAGGTACATATACTGTTTCGAACTTACAGGATAATCTACACTCATAAAACCAGGTTGATAGCAGAGCGTTGAGGCTCGGTGCGTCTAACTTCAGACGACTCCCAAAACTTACCTGGATCGGGACCCATCTGTGAATGGTCCAGATAGATTTTCAGGGTGAGTAGATGTTCTCAAATGCTTGAGCGCAAGGCATACTGGTCAACATACCTGTCTACGCCAATTGCCTTGGAAATAAGCTGCGAAGGAAGCTCCATAAAAAGGAACGAGCAGTAAAACTGAAGTGCATTGTGAGCGTGGTCAGTCTCTCCTGTACACTCGTCTGGGTTATGTGACAACGAGAGCTCACGATGGTCTGCCCCAAATTGTAATCATTGGTTGAAAGTTTGAGATCCCCGAGCATGTTATCGGACAAGGCATTGACGATCTGAAAAATTGTCGGACCGTGACCGTGCCGAAGAGTAAGCCCCGGAGCCCTGAAAACTCGCGAGCGGGAGAAAAACTCACATTGCCACGGTCGAGCTGCAGGCACACCATCACTAGGCAGGCCACGAGGCAGATTCTCCAGTCGGTTTTGCGAACTACAGCTTTTTCTTCTGCTTCTGTCCATTGCGCATTAGGGTCATAGCGATGCGCGCCTTCCCAGTGGCTCGGAGGCTTGTACAGGCTGCGGTCGGGCAGGCAAAGTGCATCAGCTCGCACACCCCCCGTGCACTTCTGTGTGCCTAAAACCCACGTGTGTAGCTTACTCGAGTAGACCGTCATCTGAAGAAATGACAGTGCTCGCCTTGCCGTCACGATCATCACTCTCCAAGCTGCTGAGGTCCTCGCTCTTCGAGTAAATTTTTGTTTCGGCCGAGTCGGGAACGACCGACGACCTGCTGTAGGGCTGGGTGGGCGGGGACATCTTGTGGAGGGTGCGAATGTTGGAGGGGAGAGAGCAAGGGGACCCGATAATTGAGACCGGGTCTACAGGGCGTTTGATGAGAGATGGGCTCGTGCTCGTGAACCCCACCGAGCCGTGGTCACGTCTTCGGCGCATTCCCGCAAAAGGCACTGACGTTTGGATTGGGTGATCCGTCGAGGGACTGCCCAGATGTTTCTGATATTGGTAAGCACACATTCACTCCGACTAGGTAGGTAGCTAGGTACTAAAGGCTAGGTCTTTTTGCAGGTGCAAGGAGCCCGATTACGTCTTGATGCCCGCGCTTGTACGCCCCGACACAACACGCGACCCCTAGCGCCATCACGAAAACCCGTGCCCTACGCCGCGCGGGGCTGCGCGCCGCTCTTGCGTGATCGGGATGATAAGGCGCCAATCCCGCCGTGGGGAAGCTTTGCCATGATTCGGACTTGGGGAACTTCGGACCCGAAGACCTTGGATGTTGTGCGCAAGACTCGACCGTCGTTTTGACGGACTAGCTATTTTCTAACATCTGAATCATCATCTCATGAGTCAGCTGCGCTTCCCCGCTTCCCATTACCCGAGTCGTGCGATAACCGCGGCCTACGTCTGAAGGTCACGACATCGCTGGGCTAGGGGTGCCTTTCGACTTGCGCAATTCGGGCTCCTCTAAGCTGAGCTTAGCCATCGGACTCAAAACCATCCTTTCAGTCGAATTATTCTCTTTCTCTCCTTCACCAAGCCTGGTCTCTCACCTTGTGTCGCGAACAGCTAGCCATGTCTTCGACCCAATCCAGCAGTGCCCAAACCACCCTCACTTTCTCCAACACCCCGAACAAGGGTGCACTCGGTTCGATCGGCCTCCGAGGCTCTTACGAACCTTTGGTTGCCAAATGTTTACTCGACGCTTACAAGAGCTCTGATGTCACTCCCGTCATCGGACGCGAGTACCCGGATCTTCAGCTGTGGGAGCTGTTGAAGGCCCCTAACGCCGACGAACTCATCCACGACCTCGCCATCGTCATCTCTCAACGCGGTGTCGCCTTCTTCAAGAACCAGTCCCTCACCATTCACGAGCAGAGAGAGGTCAGTTTTTTCACGAGGTGTACTTTCCACTTGTACCCGATCTGACCCATATGCTACCTCTCGCCTGCTGTGCCCGACAGCTCGGCAACAAGCTCGGTGCTCTCAGTGGGCGCCCTTCTGCTTCAGGACTCCACATCCACCCCACCGAGCGCTCTTCTGAGTTGCCTAACGACATCTCGACCATCTACTCGCAGCGCCAGGCGTACCACAAGCACAGAGCCGCGCTTGGTCGCTTGGCCTCGTGTGGTTGGCACAGCGAGTAAGTCGAGGCACGAGTTCGCGCGTAGTTGTTGGCGCGCACCTTCGCCAAGCTGTTCCCTGGCCTATTCTCTGCTTCGTCTTTTAACAGCATCACGTTCGAGCCCATCCCTTCGGACTTTGCGATCCTCAAGATCAAGACCCTCCCCGAGACGGGAGGCGACACTCTGTGGGCCTCTGCCTACGAGGCCTACGATCGCCTCAGCCCCGCTTACAAGAAGTTCGTTGATGGCTTGACGGCCGAGCACGAAGGGAATGGCTTCCATCAGGTCGCTGCCGCGTAAGTACAATCCCCATTCATTATTAACGCAATATACTGACCGCATGATTGTCTCGTGATCCACTGTCTTCCAGGCAAGGCACCAAAGTCTACTCCGAGGTCAGGGGCAACCCAGCGAACGTCGGCAACGACCTGCGCGCGATCCACCCGGTTGTCCGCACGAACCCGATCACGGGCTGGAAGGGTCTCTTCATCAACCAAGGCTTCACCAAGCGCATTGTTGAACTGACGAAGGAAGAATCGGATGAGACGCTCGCCTACCTTTTCAAGCTCTACAGCCAGAACCACGATCTCCAGGTTCGCTACCGCTGGTCCAAGAACGACGTCGCCATCTGGGCCAACGGTCCGACTGTTCACACGGGTGAGTCTGCCGCAGCGGTGAATGGTTTCCAAATAAAAAAGTTTCATACTAACGGTAAATCACTGTTTACTTCATTCTTCCTTCAGCGACGTACGACTATGACGACACGCGTGAAGGGGATCGAGTCGTCTCGCTCGGCGAAAAGCCTTACTATGATGCTCAATCCGTCAGCCGGCGCGAAGCTCTCGGTATCGAATCGTTCGTCTAATTTATGTTGCAGTTGTTGGCTTTTTCTTCTGGCATCGCCTGGGAGGTGTATTGTGTTTTGCCTCTTGCTCCTTCCACATCCTCTGAAATTGTTTTACCAAAATTGTTTGCCAAATGAATTCCCCGCACGCCTGGTTACAACTAAGAGCAAGTCCCAGTACTCGGTCATATGAAAGTGATAAGTGACTTTGACCCCAATAATTGCATTGGAACGACAGTTCCCCAAGCCCAACGAGTGACAAAACTCCGGGCTCGACCTCGACTGGTCTCACTGCAGTCACTCAAGCCAGTAATGTCGGGATCGGTTGCACAGCGCCAGTACCGCCGCGCTCGCTGCGGGGTCTACCTCCCCCCACATACAGCCGACGCCGACGCCGGCCTCGAGATGTCGGACCCACCGCCAGCGTACAGCGTCGCTGTAGAAGCTTCGCACGCTTCAGCCTCGACCGACTATACGATCGGCTCCTCAGGCTCTACAGCGTCGTCCTGGACCGAGTCGGACCTTCGCATGGTGCGGAGCTCTCGGCATTTCCACGATCAGTTCGATCGGCGTCTGCTTCTGCATGGCTGCAACGTGTCCGGGATCAACAAACTTCCTTCGAGTCCGGATGGAGCGACGCATGTACTGAACGAAGGGTGGTGGGACCATGAGAATGTCTCGTTCGTCGGCCGGCCGTTTCCTCTCGACGAAGCGTGAGTTTTGGTCGTGTGACCTGTTGCAGGAGGAGTCGAAATGCTTTTGGAGGCGATACCAGCAAGTGACATACATTGGACCGACCACAAAGACGGTGAGGGTAGGAAGCATGCAGTGTT
The DNA here is from genome assembly GCA_022702645.1 of Microbotryum intermedium. Classification (NCBI taxonomy): domain Eukaryota; kingdom Fungi; phylum Basidiomycota; class Microbotryomycetes; order Microbotryales; family Microbotryaceae; genus Microbotryum; species Microbotryum intermedium. The sequence goes on along the minus strand of JAHWDX010000015.1, from coordinate 454,420 downwards.
TTGCGAAACCGACTTTGCTGCTTCGATTCCCGCCGGCCTCCGCGCACGTGCCAGAAGCAGCCCAGCAGATTTAACCATCAAGTCTTGGCACTCTGGCCCCTTGTCGAGGTCAAACTCCGGGGCAAGGCCACCGCGGATACCAGACTCCGAAATCGGAATCAGTTAGAACATCAACTCCAATGCTTAGCAACACGCCTGACACACCTTTCCATCGCCCAGACATGATCATCTTTCACGCTTGTCGCAGTGGGGGCTGACGTTTGTCAGGTTCGTCGTCACGTGGGAAGCACTCGAGCACTCGGGACCGGGCCAGTACGACTCAGACTACATCGACTATCTCCGTTCGTTGATCTCGCTCTTTCCCAAGTACGGTATCAAATGCTACGTCGACGCGCACCAAGACGTGTGGTCCCGACACACGGGCGGATCCGGCGCTCCAACATGGACTCTGGATCTGGTTGGATTTGACATTCGGAATCTCAAAGTCACCGGCGCGGCCCATGCGCACAATCTCAATCTCGACGACGACGACCCAGCCCCACAAAACTGGCCGTCAGGCTACACCAAGCTCGCGGGAGCGACGATGGCGACCTTATTTTGGGCCGGTGATACGTTTGCACCGAAACGCCAGGTCAAGAGAGGCACGAGCGCAGCCGCTTGGGGTCAGGAGTCACCGGATGAAATGGTCGGCGTGCAAGTCTTCATGCAGAGATGCATGATCGGGGCGTTCGGGGCGTTGGCAGATGCATTGAAGGACCTTTCGGCTGTCGTTGGAGTCGAGGTCAGTTGTCGGAACGGGTTGTCATCTTGGCTTCTGCACTTGGGACCCTTGAGGACTAAGCTCTGAACGTGGCCTGCGATGAGATTAGGTCATGAACGAGCCGCATCCGGGCTACATTGGTCTTCACTCGCCCTATTCGTTCAATCTCAAAAAAGATCTCGCGATCGGTCTCTTCCCCACAGCGGTCCAGTCATGGGCACTCGGTGCTGGTCACTCGGTGCTCATCGACCACTATGGTCCTTCGTTCCCCGTTACAGATGTGACGCATCAGACGCTCGTCTCCCCACCCGAGGGGCTAACGGCGTGGAAGGAAGGCGTCGAATGCGTATGGAAAGAGCAAGGCGTCTGGGCATGGGATGAGAAGAAGAAAGAAGCGCTCGCACTGAGGATTGAGTACTTCGACCACCATCCCGAAACGGGCACCCCAACCGATTGGGCAAAGTGAGTTTGCTTCGGGGTCCCTGCAGCGGACGGTATTACTGATACCTCAAACAAACGATGCCCTTCGCAGAGATTTCTACTTCCCTTTCTGCCGCGACTTTGGCGCAAGGATCAAAGAAGCGAATTCGACTTGGTACACCATGGTGGGGCCTCTACCGAACGAACCTTGCCCCAAATGGACGCCGGAGTGTCAACCGCACAACATGATCTACGCGCCTCATTGGTACGACCTGCAGGTACTGTTTACCAAGTCGCTTGGATTCATGACTGCGAACGTGCAAGGCCTGGCGAGGGGAATGTTCTTGCTGAAAGCCCTGGTAAGTTACTTCTCGACGGCGGACTGTCCGTCCAAAAGTCAAGGACTCACCGCAGGTTCGCTGCACATTAGTACTTTGGGCGAAACGGCTTGAGGAAAAAGTGAGCTTGTCCACGTCGACTCGTCTCTTGGAAGCCTCTCGGCTGATCTCTTCTCTACCTCGGCCTCGGCAGTTACACAGCGCAGATCCGCGAAGTTGTGCAATCCGGTTACCGAACGATTGGGGAGCTCCCCATCATTCTCGGCGAAACGGGCGTCCCGTTTGATCTCAACGGCAAGCAGGCGTTCGCCTCAGGGAATTTTGCATGGCAGGAACGCCAGATGGACGCCATTTGCTCGGCTTTGGAGAGGAACCTGGTCTCGTTCAAGTACGTCAAATCTGCTTGAGCACCCTTTCGAGGTGGCGAAACTGACATAGGGGCCGTGATCTTCTCCGCAGCTTGTGGAACTATAACCCACTCAACACCAACCAGTGGGGCGATTTTTGGAACGCCGAAAACTTTTCATGGTTCTCGCAAAGCGATGTGACACAAGTAAAACTCGATGCTGCCAGCACCGAAGACGAGCGACTGAATGTAGGAGCCCGAGTGCTTGATGCGGTCGAGGTGAGTCATTCAGGTCATCTTTTGCAAGTGAAGACAGTACACGGGTTAACTGCGATCTCGTTCCAACCTCAACCCCCTTCAGCGACCCTACGCAAGTAAAGTCGCGGGCATCCCTTATACCTCATCGTACAACTTCAAGATCCTCCGATATAACTTCAGCTACCTCAACCCCACAGACCCGAAAAAGTTCCGAACTCGGCGACCTCAGAACCTCGCGATGACGGACGACCCACCGATCCCGGGCACGTCACCGCGCAGTCGAGAGACGGAGATCTACTTGCCTCGTAGGAGGTATGGGGGACTGGGCAAGAAGTTGAAGGTCAAGCTGAGTGATGGGGAGTGGAAGTATGATGAAGGGGTGGGTCTCGCCAAGATTCGCCCATCTCCTAAACCGGCGGCGAACTGACTTCCAGAATGAGAATGACGCTTGACCATGCAGAAACAAACCCTCTACGTCCTCCACACGAATCTCTCCCCTGGATTCGTCCACACCGTCGCCATCTCAGTAGAAGGCAAAGTCTCGGATGGCTTCTTGGTTATTGCCGGGTTGATCTTGATCGTCATCACGATGCTGTGCGCGTTGAGCCAATACGACCAAGACTGGTTGGTCGATAAGGCGATGGCCAAGTTCGAATTGTAGAGTGTAGCGTACTTGTTTCTTTTGATTTGTTCGTGAGATGTTGATGTTGACAAAAGAAACAAAGTGACTGTTGCGACCCAAGTTGAGGATCCAGTGGGTCTGCCCCTCGTTAGTGGGTCTGCCTCTCGTTAGTGGGTCTGCCTCTCGTTGGACGATCATTGGGTGCTAGGACAAGAGTATGCCAAAACATGCCATAGGCTCGAGCGAACTCAACAGCAATCAGAAAAGGAACTACCACTTCATCGAAATTAAACTTCCTCGACCCTAACTGCATCACCATCCTGCAAACCCCACCAACCGACCAAGCGTCCTTCCTCCCCCAGAGGAATAGGTACGACCAATTCCTTCCCTTCTGCAGTTCTCAACAGCGCGACGAGTCGATACTTTGTTTTAGGGAGGGGGTTTCCGATGAATTTGGAGATTTGTGTTCGAAGGAGGAGGGTTCGAAGGGTGGGGAGGATGGAGAGTGATTTTGTGAGGGGTTCAACTTGAGGGGTCAGCAGGGAAGGCGGGAGAAGGATGCTTAGGTTGAGGAGGCGGGATCTGGGATTTGGGCGTGTGGGGGCAGCTATTGGGGTCGGTGGCTCGAGGTGGTGTACTTTGGGTAGTTCAGAACAGGTGTTGTCAGTCTCAGCAGATACCGTCGCCTGCAACTCGGACGACCACTCACTCTTTCTCAACTCCTCCATCCTCCTCTCCACCCAAGCATCCTCACCACCCAACAAACCCCTCATCAACCCTCTCCCCTCCCCCTTTCCCATCTTCTCAACCCACCAAATCTCAGTATCCCTCCTCTCCGGTTTGGACACATTCGTCCTCTCGAACCTGTCCAACTCGGAGTACAGGGCGATCATCACCATCCTCAATGTCGATTCGTCCAGCCCTGCTTGTGCGAAACATGGGTTTTGAGAGAGCTCGAGGGATGTCAAAGTGGAGGGTAGGTTGGCCAATGAGGCGAGTGAGTTGTGGGAGATGCTGAGATGTTTCAACAAGCGAGGGGAAGGGTTCGATGAGGCTAGGTCGGGGAGAGCATTGTAGGAGAGGACGAGGGATTCGACGCTTGAGATTGACGAGGTCGACATGAGCTCTTTGAAGTAGTGAGCAGAGATCTAGGGGGCTAGGACTTACGAGATAATATTGCGAATCGAGGATAGGATGTTGTCCCACGATTCTAGTCGATTCCTCGTCAGATTCAGGATCTTGAGCTTGGGCAACACGACAGGGGTCGGGCCGGTGGGAGAGTTCGTCGAGGCTGAATCGAGTCGAACGAGGTCATTGTCCCCCAATTGAAGTTCTTCGAGGTTTGGGAGTGACGGGGAAAGATGGATAATCTGTTTCAATCGTTCTCGAGTCAGTTGAGTGAGTCCCAGTACAGAGAAGTTGAATCTCGAGAGCTCACCTCGGCCCAGGACATCATCGTCGCATTCAAATCGAGCTGCTTGAGGCTGCAGAAAGCGGGCAGGACCGTCGGAGCAACGAGTGTTGTGAATCGATTGGCACTGGGGGTTTAAGGAAGGAAATGGGGCTTCAGGCCGAGGCCATTCGATGAATGAAGATGCTGCCGACATACTTGAGCGCAAGATGGCGCAGTCTCGTCAGACCTTGGACGATCTCGGCGACGCTTTGAAAGGTGGGCACGAGCGAGTACGAGAGATCGAGTTTCTCCAGAGCTGCGAGCCAGGATCGAGCCCAAGTCATTACTCGCGTCTTTGAAGGGCCACACACGGAGTTCCGTACTTACCCTGCAGCGTCCGTATGACCTCGAGGTGTTCTTCCTCCGCACTCGACCCCTGTTGGAGTCCTGTCCCCTTCACGCCTTCCCACTCCAGTCCAACCTGCTTCAACTTCTGCAAGTCCTCAAGCTTGGTCTTTTTGATCTTAGACAGGTCCACGACCTCGACCTTGAAGTTGGACAAGGTGTCGTAGTATTGACTTGAACCTGCAGATGCCTCGGCACTTGGGGAGTGATCCAGCCTGGAAGGAAGAGGAGTCGACGCGGTGTCATGGCTGGGGACATCGAGGTATTTCGCTTTCAGGGCTCGGGCAAACGATTGGCCATATTCTATTCCTTTTGCGCTGGGTCGCACGAAACTTGCGGAGGTCGAACTGGGCTTGCTTCTGGATTCAGATGAAGCCGATAACGAAGGGGGGGAGAAGAAGATTCAGCGTCGGCGAAAGAACAGAGAAGAGGAAAGGGGTGGACTGATGAAGCCACAGCCGATCTTGAATCCTTTTGGACCTTGAAAGAGAACTGACCGACATTCAAAGTATCTGACCCCGGTCTTGTCATATACTCCATCATGCTTGCCGCGTGTGGGATCGTCCCATTCGATGCCGAGCCATTCTCCCGCGGTCGGAGGGATCGAGCCAACGTACCGGATTGTCCCCACGGATTTTATTGGGGCATCAGAGACGGTGGCGGTGTAGTATACCCGCGAGCCGAGCGACATGATGACCCGCGCCCCGGCTCACGGGTGGACCGTTGTAGGTGGGGAGAGCGAGAGGGAACACGCGCTGGACAAGTGGAGCGCCTCGCGCAAAGTCTTGTGAGTGCAGCAGGCTGCGAAGTGCGGAGCTGTCATTCTACGGCTTGCAATCCTACCCCACACTCGGTGTAGCCGTGTCGCATTGATCTCTTGCGTCAAAAGAGCTTGATCACACCCCCAATAACGGGTCGAGATGCCCCCCTTCTCAGCCAAACCCATCAAGCCGTGAGTGCCTCTCCTCGCTCCTCCGTCGAGCAATCCACACACAAACACCCCCCTTCAACACCTTTCGCTCTTCACCAACAGTTCAGCTCTAAGCTCGACGATCCGACGCGAACCGTTCCTCTCGTTCGGGTTGCCCTTCATCACCATCATCGTGCTCGCCTCGTTCGGGCTCTCGTCCTTCACCCAGACCCGCTACGACCTGCGCGATTCCAAAGTCTCGGCCGTGACCAAAGAACAGGAACTCGGGATGAAGAAGGGCAGGAGGAAGTTTGACGTTCGTGAGGAGTATCATGTGCGTGGCGCAACTCGGTCTCATCTCTTTTTTTTTTTTTTTTGAACGCGCTGGATTTTTGGGGCAGGTCGGGTTGGAGAAAGGGGTATATGTTGGGGGTTCAATCCAAACTCGTGGAGCTGACATTTTTCACTCTTTGTATCCCGTAGCGACTACAAAACGCAGGTCAAGGCGATCTCTTGGGCTCCGGGGATGGCTGGGAGAACAAGAGGGTGCAGCGGTTGCCGGGGCAGGACGAGTGGGGGACCTTGCCCATCTCCAAGAAGCCAGATGCAGAGTGATAGCCAGTGTGACCTTTTGTGTGGTGCATGCCCCTTGTATAAACGATTATTGTTGTAAAAAAGGGAATCCAAAAAAATACAAAATTCAGCGACATGCAAAGTGAGTCCGCATCTATTTCCGGCATCTCCGAAGCGGCGGTCCGAATCCCGGAAGCACCGATGTCGCCATCGGCCGACTTGCAGACGTCCGCTCTTGCTCCGCCTTCTTCGGTTCTGTTTCCCTCCCCACTTGCGCGTATCTCACCCGGAACCATGACAGTCCCCGCCCGAAGTCTCCCAACCGTATCCTACTCGCTCTACCAAACCTCCCCGGAAGCGTTCATCCACCAACTACGCGATGCGCTGCTCTCCCACGGCTTCCTCTACCTCGACGACATCGCGTCCTCTCTCCCCTCCTGGACCGAATCCTGGGATCAAGCCTTTGCCGTTTCCAGTGCCTTCTTCCAACTGCCCGTGGAGGAGAAGGAAAATATTGCGATGCTCGAGTCGAAGCATTTTCGAGGGTATTCCGGGTTCAAGGTCGAGGTCACCGCGGGGAAGAAGGATTTGAGGGAACAGATTGATTTTGGGTGAGCCACCGCCGTCACGCAAAGGCCCCCTTTCTGTTTCTCTCCCCCATTTCCTCGAGGTTAACCCTCTTTTGATAAAAGACTGACACAAATGAGAATACTGTGCTTTTCAGTCCCGAAACCCCACCTCACCCCGAGAGTTCGTCGAACCTCTATCTCTCTCTATACGGACCCAACCTCTTCCCCACCTCTTCCCAAGTCCCAACCTTCCGCACCTCGATCCTAAGCTTCCGATCGCAACTCCACCAAATCGCGCAAACGCTCCTGCACGCCATCGCTCTATCCATCACCTCCCGACCGGACCTGATTGAACAAGCGTGGTACCCACGTTCGGACTCGGACAGGGACCGGAAGATGGCCGAGTTTGAACCGGATTATTCGAGGATGAAAATCGTGAGCTACCCCGTTGTCAAGAGGGAGGAACAACACGAAGGGGCTTTAGGAGTTGGGGCGCACAAGGATGGGGGTGGGTTGACCTTGTTGGCGCAGGATCAGACGGGGGGGTTGCAGGTTCGTTTATTTTTTGCTACTGACGAGGAGAATAACCCCTTGGTGAGGGAATTATTGAAGATTTATACCTTCCGGCGCAGGTCCAGGCCTGGGACGGAGTCTGGATCGACGTCACACCCAAGAAATATGCTCTCGTCATCAACATTGGTCAAGTGCTGTACGTCTCACTGACATTCCAAACACAGCTCCGTATTGTCGGGTTGCCCCTGACCACCGAATCCGTCGGCCCTACCAAACCCACAGCGAACGACTGACGGTCGGCATCTACTCGGCCACGACACATCGAGTGCTTCCAACTTTGGGTACTCAACCCCGCCTTTCGATCCCCTTGTTCTTCTCTCCAACCCTCCAAGCCCATCTAACACCGCTCGACCCAGTCCAAGACCTGCATCCATCCGTCCTCGAACGACTTGAAGCTTCCTCCTCGGGGGGAAGAAGGAGAAAGTGTCCGAGGTGAAGCAGAACGATTTGCACGAGGAGGTGTTCGGTAAGATGGCTTGGAGGGGGATCTCGAGGAGTCATGGTGATGTGTGGGAGAGATGGTACGGGAAGGAGGTCGATCCGGTCGGGGGACCCGAGGTGGATGTTGCGGTTTGATGCATCCAGGGGTTTGAGACGGTCGCGATATCCGATTGTAAGACTTGTTGTTACATACTGTAACATGCTTGTTGTTGAATGAATGAAGGTGGTCACTTTGTCGGTGGGCCACTTTTACGAGCTCTATGCGCGCCGCAACGTGTCGGTAAAAACAGTTGGCTGAGTGATCACAAGCGAGGCCGATTCCTGAAGCTCATCAGCGCCCGGCCAGGACAGGCACTCCTTATGAGACCTAAGCAAGCTGTGAACTCACGTTGTGCTTCATCAGACTCTGTGCCATCTCAACCGATCGCAGCCAGTAAGACCGCGGCGGCGCTGAGTGCGACGACGACGAGAGCGCTGACGCCCATCCAGCTCATCTCCTGGTACGTCAACGGCTGGAAGCGGCTCCTGAGATACTCCTCCCTCTGGTCCGAAGCATGTGTCACGTTGTTATTGTCCCGTTGCGAGCCCTGGGACGTCGAGAGGCGCGTCATCTCCAACATGTCAATCTCGTCGCCGTCGTCGTCGTCGTCGTCCTCCTCGTCGGGTCTGAGAGCGTACGAATACGCTTCGTCGTTGAAGGCCTCCCCTACTGCATCTTCACCGTTGCTGCGTCCCAGATGGGGCGAGTTGAAGGCGATCGAAAGCGCTCGGGCCCTCGTTCGTCCCGTGCGAGCAGGAGGTGCACCACCGCGGGAGACAGAGAGGATCGAACCCCCCCTCTTGCTGTTGTTCGTACCGGAGAAGGACTGGTCCCCACCATGCTCGTCATCCTGAGGCCCATAGTCCATCGAGAGGTCGTACGACGGGTGCGGTAGATCCGACAGGGACGATCGGGCGGACGAGTTGAGAGCGGGAGCAGGTTGGGTCCTTCTTGGGGAGGTGGAGGAGGAGGAGTCAAGATTTGAGGTCAGGTATGGCGAAGAAGGCATATTTAATGATGGGCGCTGGCGGGGCCGTCGAAAGGAGAGCTTGTGAAATTTGATATGTGGAGGTTTCACTCGCCGCGGTCGCAGGGGACAGTCGAGTCAACCTACCTACTAGTGCGGAGTTTGGGCTTGCCGAGGAGGAGCTTAGCCAAGCCAGTCCATGCCGAGCGCTGGCGGGTATCGAGGGTCGATTCACGGCGGACATGCGGTAGGTACCTACGTGCACTGCAAAAGAAAAATGGGGTAAAAGCTGTAGATAACAACCGTGATCAGTTATCCTCACCCGAAGCATAGGATTCATCCGTAAAGAAAATTAAATGGTCTCGTTTCGGGCTCCGAGTCTGACGTCTGACCTGCTGGCAGCCGATGACGAACTCGGCCGACGACCGCCGGCCGCCCCCCACCCGTTCAGTTCAGCGGGGCTCGGCTTCGAAAGCGCTGAGGCGACTACTGCGCAGTAGGCCTACAAGCATTGCGCAGCGGAGAGCATTCAGAGCAAGCGGTGACACTAACCCGGTCTGGCGTCCGATTTGCTACTTTTGGTTCTCTTATCTCTGTCAGTCTCCCATCCTCACCGTTCAGCCATGTATCCAACTACGACAGGGAGTAGCACATCCAAACTTCCCCTCCCCGCCACCGCGGGCTCAGTTCAAAGTTATTCGCCCTCGGGGTTGGCTCAGCGTTTGGACGGCGCTCGGCGGGGGTGACGGTGCGACGGAGATGGACCTTGCTCGTCGTCGCGTTGCTCATCGTCGTAGGCTATCACCAATTACGTCCTTCTTCACCCGGTGAACTCGGTCCAGATCGGATATGGTTCATACCTCAGGACAACGGTGACCCCGATCCGACCGGCAGCTCGGGCATTTGGAACTTGTACGGTCGACCGAATCAGAGTCCGTCCAGCAGCAGCTCGAGCGAGTCGTCCTCCACAGCACTTGCAGCAGCAGCCGCTCCGAAACGGATCGCACCGCAGGCCCCGTTCGTCCGAGCTTATTTGGGACCGAAATCCCTCACCGAATACCTCGACGCCCACTTCCCACTCTCCTCCTCTTCCGATCCTCAACCTCATCTTTGGTTGACCTTGGCCGATGCGTATTGGTCAACGACGGGCGCAGCCGCATTGAACGACTTCGTCGAGCGGATGAATCAGGAAAGATGGATCAACGCGGTCCGATTCCAAGGTGGGGTCAAGCACGCGAGACGGACGTACAGGGATACGGTCGTTTTGACGCTTTGCTTGGATGGGGCGTGCATGGAAGAGATGGGCAAGATGGATCGCTATGCTTTTGGCGGGTATATTCGCAATCGGCCCGAAAAGGTCGGCCGTTTGAGCGTCACGAGCGACAATCGACAGGATCCCACTGACCTTCCTTCTCTGTTTTGTCCGGCAGATCTTGTAAGGTCAAACTGTTTCAATGCGATAGGAATGAGTGAAACGCACTGACGTTTGAGACCCTTCCGACAGAGTCGCAACTTGGCCAAAACTTGCAGGTGAGCCAAAACCTTATCCTGCCTAACCCCTCCCAAGCAACTTCTCACATCATGTCACTCTACAGGCCTCATCGAGGTGTTGAAAAATCGTGACGTATTCTTCGTCGATGCGGATGTTTCGTTCAAATTGCAAGTCTGACATTCAGGCGCAAAGATGGTTCATCACTCAGCTCATGCCGTGCTTCTGTCGACGCGGCTCACAGAGACCCCTATCCGCATATGGAGCCATTCATGAATGACTACGATCTGATTGCGCAGGAGAATGATGCATATGATCATTTCAACACAGGTAGGTTAGACGGAGACAACGATGAACATGGCCAAAGCAGCATCTCTGATCGTCTATGCACGCAGGCTGGTTCTGGATGCGCAAAGGCGAGGTTTCGTCTGAAGCATGGAATGAAGTGCTCAAGCGAGATTTGATCAAGGTCTCAAGGGACCAAAACAACTTCAATGAGGTGGGACGAGTTACTGGTGTCACCAAAGCGCTGCTGTACGCTGACTGGCGAGTCGAAACACAGATTCTTGGAACTGCCGAACTACGAGCATGCGATCCTTCCCAAGGGCAATGCAATGGCCGTCGACCGCTGAAAACTTCCTTCGTCGCGACGAATGGTCTCCGCGTCCGCGTCCTCGATTCTGACCTCTTCCGTGCCAATCACTTCGAGAACGACAGCCCATCGGCGTCTCGACACTCCACCGTCGCCTTCCATATGACCTGTGGCGATGATGGCCTCACCAAAGTCTACTCCGCCAAAACGCAAGGGTTCTGGGCCGACGTTCTGAAAGGCTATTACACCGCCTCTTCTCGACTTCTGACCATCGCACCCTTGGTCGGCACCAAAAACGATCTCACCCAATTACTCAAAATCGTTCTCATGGCTTCGAAGTACACCGATCGAGCCTGGCAACCACCCTCTTTCGCGACTTTTTTGGATCTACAAGAACTGGATTCGCAAGGTCGGGACGTGAAACGGGTCAAGAGGATCAATTCGGCGTTCCCTTTGCCTCACCTCGAACAGGCGTTGGGTGTGAGGATCGTCGAACCGACTTATGCGAAGAACGTGGTCAAGTTCTTGGTTGGTGGTGGGAGTACGCAGAATAGGACTGGGATGGGACAGGTCGATCAAGGTTGGAGGGATAGAGCCGGTGTTGAGACGAGTTTGGGATTGTTGGAAGAAGTTGAATTGGGTGAGTTTCTAAACCAGCTGCACAATTTTTGATACCGTGACTAATTCTTAGTCCTCAACCCTTGCAGACATGCGTCAGATGACCTCCATCCAACACCTTCTCGCAACCCTCGAATCCGAACCTTTCGCCTCAGCAGGGACCGTCAAATTGATGAACCACGATTGGCCCGAACGCAACCATTGGCAAGACTGGACTCTATCCCGTTCGTTGGAACACGTCGTCCCTTGTGATCGGTTGGAGGAGAGACCTAGTTGCGATCGGATTTGTAGGTTCAAGAATGGGAACAGAATCGTTAGGGTTGATCAAGGGTGGGAGGAGAAGGAGGCGTGGAAAGTGAAGTGAGGGATGCTGCTGCGCACGGCGGACGCTCGGTGGGGAGGAAGGCTCGCGGGAGCGAGTCGAGTCCTTCGTGGCGCATACATATCGAGGAAGAAGCTTGAATAATACCACATCTTGTTCACTGGACGCATCCAATGTGTAATTCACCGCACTCGATGGTGGACATAGAAAGGGCGCTCGGAAACAATCTGATTGCTATAGATGGGATTGATAGTGCGAAACAAGCGGAGATGCAAAAATAGATAGATACAACATCGTGTTCCCTTCCAAACAGACAGACATATTCACAAAACACGATACGATGTATTCTTCGCAGACGGCGCTGGGGAGCCTGTCGTTCACTGCATGACGATCGGTCCCCAGGGTCTTGGTTGACGCGGTCGAAGGATGCTGCAAATTAAAGTGCAGTCCCACCGTGGTAAGCAATGAGGATTCCCAGGCGAGAAAACTTCAACAGGTTTCACCTCGAGCATTCCTCATCGAGTTCCATCGCTTCCGGCGCTTCCATGTCTCCTTCCACATCCACGGCCTCCGGTACGACATTTGATGACTCGTGATCAGATGAATGTGATGGAGAAGAAGCGACATCCCCATGCCCTGGTATTGGAGTGGAATGTCTACTTGAGCCGTCTCCAGCAGGTGTTCGATCTCGGACGTCCAAAGGAGCTGATTCTTCTTTCGCACTGGGCGACAATTCGTCCGAAACGAGCGTCCAGGACGATTCTTCGCCTCCTGCGTCGATCGAGACAGCCACGGGCTCTGTTTCCTCCATTCCCGGCTCTTCGTCAACCGTTGAAGTAGGTTCACGATGCATTGCCTCCTCCGACGTCTTGATAGGTCTCGGCGAATCCTTCATCGGTGGAGAGGGTGACGAATCATGCTGCGGCGAAGAGGCCTGCTGCTCGCCAAGGAGGGCCTCCATCTCCTTTTCGGTATAAGGCTTCTCTGTCTCCTTGGTCCCCCTCTCGACGAGCCTAATGACCTCCTCCAACGCCCAAATCCTCACCTTGCCATGCCTCACCCCGGACTCTCGACATTCGGGACAATCCGGCCCCAAATACCTCCCCTGTTGACTCGAGCGTTTGAACTCGATCAAATGCTTGTCCTCCCATTCGCACCAACAGCTTTGACAGAACGTGTGGCCGCATAAAAGACTGACGACTTGGCCTTTACCGATAAAGTCGAAGCAGATGGGACAGGACAAGGTATCCCGAGCTTGTTCCCACAAGCCTTGGAGTTGTTTGTAGCGGAAGAAGAGGTCGAGCGAAGTCGTGGGCGTTTTTGAGAGCTCGGTACGGAGGGTCGAGAGTTCGGTCTGGGCCAATGTGAGCGAGTGGGTGGTGGATTCGAGACGGGATTCGGCGAGATGGAGGGAGGCTTGGGTGTCGGAGGTGAGACGTTGTTGGATCGCGAGCAGATCTTCGAGTTCCCGGATCCGGTGCTGCGCAGCTCGGTTCTGTTGAGCTAGGTGTTGCGAGTGCTGTCTCGTTGAGAGGTGATGTGATTGCAAAGGGGTTAGCTCAATGTTCTAACCATGCCTGCAAATTCTCTGGCCTTGCAGGTATCGGCCAGTATAGGGCGACGTCTTTCGATCTCCGGACTTGCTCGACCCCCACACGCCGGCCGGCTATCGGGCTCCCATCTCGGTGTCCGGGGACAGTCGTGCGCCGTGACCGGAGCTGACGTGTCTCAGTCACAAGTAGAGGCATGGAGTTCGAGTGCAGTCGAATAAACGTTGTCTCGCGTGAACACCTGTCCTAGGCATGGTGGCGAAAGTGACGCCACCGCCATCGCCACGTATCGGTAGCGGGCATGCGACCTCGGAGTACGAGCGGTTCGATCGTCCTGGAGCTAGGGACGGGGTTGGGGCCTCACCTGGTTTGCTTGGTCCAGTTGCTGAGTGAGCCGTTGTATCTGCTGCGTCTTGGTGGTACCCTGTGTGATGCCGAACGAAACAGGAGCAATGTTCTCGCGTGGACAGGTCAGCTGATTGAGCACCGCCAAGCCCCAGCAGTGACTGGTGACGGAGACCGCGGGGTAGTGGTCGAGTGGATGATGATGATGATGATGCGTGATACTTGCCTCGTTGTTGGGGTTGAATCCCAGATCCGATAAGAGACCCATCGCTCCCCCGGTGAAAGCTGTCGCAGGTAGACGAGTGATCGGTGTCGGTGGTGCGACGAAGGAAGGTCGTAGAAGGGGAACAAGCCAACAAGCCCGAGTTGGATTCGGAGTCGCGCGTGCCGTGTGCCTGCCAGACCGCCGAGCGCACCGATCGGCGTCGAATTGCGACGTCACCGTCTGGCACGGAGCGGGGGTGATCGATCATCTTTTGTTTTCGCTGTTGTACTCATCTTTGCACAGCATCAACCGAGTCGTGACAGATAAATAGGGTCTGCTCAAGAGCTTGAAACACCTCTTGCCTTGATTCACGTGTCGGAGTCACGCTGAGCAGAATATTTGTTCGGCCCGGTGAGTGAGTGAATAGATAAGGGCCGAGGTGGAAATGCATTGCTTTGACCAGAAATTTGGATTGCATCATTTCACCGGCGATGGTGGATGCTGTGTGAGGGTTGATTTCTGGGGTGCAAGGGTCGAGTACCTCAGTAGTAAGTACCAATTGCACTCGACGAGCATCGGCGCCTTTTGCCGCGCCGCGTTCCCCGCCCCACAGCTCGCTGGTGCTGGCGCTGGTCTGTCTGACTGCGCTCACTCACCCGCTGCTCCCACCCGACGACCAAAGGTCTCGCACGTCTCGTCTTTGTTGATCGATCGCACCACCGCCACCTCGAGCTCAAAGGGTTCGTCCACGGTCCAGGTTGCTCTCTCTGGTCAGTCACTCTCGTCTGCTCAGTTGCTGCAGCTGACGGTCTGTTGGAGTCCGTCCTCCGCCGTGCGCCGTGCGCCATCCGCCATCCGCCATCCGCATCAGCTGACATCGTCGGTCGCACGCGTGAACCCCCTTCGTTGAGCGTGGTTGCACATCCCATCTGCCCTCTCCCACCCACAGCTCCCGCTTCGTCTCGTCTCGTTCACGCTTCTACTTGTCTCGGTCTCTTCTCTCGTCGAGCTCGCTCCCCCTTGATCGTCACCGGTCACTGGTCACTGGTCACTGGTCACCACCGGTCACTCGTCACTCGTAACCGGCCCCCACCACCATCATCCCCTCTCTCCGCTCTCGAGATCGTGCAACCCGTGTTGGGTCAACCACACAGCAGCATGGACGTGAGTTGCCGCCTCCCACTTTGCCCGCTTACAACACCAAATCGTCATCCGGCCCCCCATCCTCACGGCCGATACTCGATCGCGCGCCCAACATTCGCCACGGCGTGGTGCGCTTTGGTCCACAACGTGCGCGCCATCGGTCGTGCGTCAGCCATCGCGAGCGTGCCATGCATCAGACACTTTCTACGGCATGCACCGCACCGCCCACACTCGAGCACCGGAGCATATCCAGCCTGCCCCGAGGAGCTGATATGCCGCACCCTTGTTCCATTCGTCCGCGCGCGAACGAGCACGACCGACGAGTGGTCACCTGCCCCACTCTGGTGTGATCGTTCGAGTACTGATTTCTGGCCATCTCCCGTCATCCACGTGACCGCACAGGCAATCCTCAATTTCAATGTGCCGCTCGACGTCAACTTGCTCGACCAAGTCGCCGAGGTGTTCCTGAGCGGGCGAGGTGCCGAGGTGCGTTTCCCGCGTCGGCCCCTTCTTCTCAGCCTTCGTGCCGATCGAGTACTTACCCAGATTGACCGCTCGTGTACCTGTAAAACCCTCTACTGCGACAACCTCGCTCCTACAGCAAGCGCAAGCGTCGACGGTGCTCGCTCAGTTCCAGGAGCACCCCGACGCGTGGCAGCGCGTGCCCGAGATTCTCGAACGCTCCAGCAGTGCCCAGACAAAGTACATCGCACTGCAGATCATGGATCGACTCATCAAGACGCGGTGGAAGATCCTGCCCGACGACCAACGCTCCGGCATCCGCAACTTTATCGTCGGCATCATCGTCAAGTCGTCCGAGGACGAGGCCACGCTCAGGAAGCAAAAAAGCTATGTCAACAAGCTCAACCTCATCCTCGTGCAAATCCTCAAGCAGGAGTGGTAAGCTCTTCTGCTGTGCCTGCGCACCAAAGGGCCGACGACTGATATCTGTATGCTGTGCTCCTGCACCCCACTGCTCTTAGGCCGCACAAGTGGCCGACATTCATCAGCGAGATCGTCTCTTCATCCCAGTCGAACCTGACCATCTGCGAGAACAACATGGTCATTCTCAAGCTCTTGTCGGAAGAGATTTTTGAATTCTCGGCCGAGCAAATGACAACAGCCAAGACCAAGGCGTTGAAGGCGCAGATCGTGAGTCTCAAATCCGCGGAGGAGGTTACCGGCCTTCTGCCCCTAAGATTCTAATACTCGCGCCTGCGTTCTCGCCCTCACAGTGCCAAGAGTTCTCAGAAGTGTTCAGTCTGTGTGTCGAGGTGCTCGAAAAGGCTGACAAGGCGAGTTTGATCAAAGCCACGCTCGAGGCGATGCTGCGCTTCCTCAACTGGATCCCACTCGGCTACATCTTCGAGACACCCGTCATTGATCATCTCATCGGGAGGGTGAGTCTCCCATTGGCTTTGGTCGATCAGTGCCGCTTGGAGCAACTCTGAGACATGCCCTTTTTTCCATCGACAGTTCCTCGAGGTGCCCGAATTCAGGAACGTAACGCTCAAGTGCTTGTCCGAGATCGGAGGATTGCAGATCGGACCCGAGTACAACGCCAAGTTCATTATTTTGTTCAACCTTGTCATGACCTCCGTCAACAAGATGATTCCCCCTTCGACCGACATCGCCGGCGCGTACGAAAGCTCGTCCGACGCCGACCAGGAACTCGTGCTCAACCTCGCCCTGTTCTTGACCAACTTCCTGTCGGTGCATGTCCAAATCTTGGAGACGCCGCAACACCGCGACGTCCTTCTCAACGCGCATCTGTACCTCATCAAGGTCTCCCAGGTCGAGGAACGCGAGGTGTTCAAGATTTGTCTCGAGTACTGGGCCAAACTCGTCGCGGATCTGTACGACGAGATGCAAAAATTCCCCATGAACACGATGGGCAATCCTCTGTTGAACCTTGGTATGGGTGGGCCAGGATCGTCGGGCGTAGGTGGTAGTGGGTCGGGCCGACGCGAGATCTATACCGAGGTGCTGAGCAACCTGCGCCTCGTCATGGTCGAGCGCATGGCCAAGCCCGAGGAAGTGTTGATCGTTGAGAACGACGAAGGCGAGATCGTGCGCGAGTTCCTCAAGGAAATCGACACGATCGTCTTGTACAAAAGCATGCGCGAGGTGCTCGTCTACTTGACCCATCTCGACGTCGTCGACACGGAGATGATCATGACGGAGAAGCTATCCAAGCAGGTCGACGGGTCCGAGTGGTCATGGTCCAACTTGAACACGCTGTGTTGGGCGATTGGATCCATTTCGGGTGCGATGAACGAAGAGACGGAGAAGAGGTTTCTGGTGACCGTCATCAAGGACTTGCTAGGACTGACCGAGATGAAGCGCGGCAAGGACAACAAAGCCGTCGTTGCTTCCAACATCATGTACATCGTTGGGCAGTACCCGAGGTTCCTCAAGGCGCACTGGAAGTTCCTCAAGACGGTCGTCAACAAGCTGTTTGAGTTTGCGCACGAAACGCACGAGGGTGTTCAGGACATGGCTTGCGACACGTTTATCAAGATCGCGCAAAAGTGAGTTCGGCCTCAAGAGTGACGGAGTCGGCCGACGGATGCTGACCAGTGCGTTTTCTGTCCACAGATGCCGAAGGCATTTTGTCATGCAACAGTCGGGCGAGCAGGAACCCTTCATTGATGAGATCCTGCGCAACCTGCAGCGCATCACGGCCGATCTTTCGCCCTTGCAGATCCACACCTTCTACGAAGCCGTCGGCTATATGATCTCGGCGCAGCCCAATAAGCCTCAGCAAGAGCAGTTGATCGCCAGTCTCATGTCGGCTCCGAATGCGGCGGTGAGTACTTCATTCCGAGAGTCTCTACGAATGTGTGCCAGACTCTGATCCTTGTGTCGACGTAACAGTGGGATGCAATCATGGCACAAGCGGCGACCAGTGGAACGGATGTGTTGTCGAACCCAGAGAACATCAAGATCTTGTCCAACGTGCTCAAGACAAACGTCGCAGCATGCTCCTCCATCGGCACCTTCTTCCTGCCCCAGATCGCTCGCATCTACGTCGATTTGCTCGGATTGTACCGAGCTGTCTCGGGCATCATCTCGGCGACGACGGCCGAGCAAGGCCTGATCGCGACCAAGACACCCAAGGTCCGAGGTCTGCGAACGATCAAGAAGGAGATCTTAAAGCTCGTAGGAGAGACATATATTCGCAAGGCCGAGGATTTGGACCAGGTCAACGCAAACCTGATCCCACCTTTGCTCGAAGCGATCCTCGGCGACTACAAGCAGAACATTTCCGCGGCTCGTGATGCGGAGGTGCTGAGTACGATGGTCACGATCGTCAACCGACTCGGACCTCTGATGACGGACAAGATCCCGCCCGTGCTGGATGCCGTGTTTGAGTGTACGCTTGCGATGATCAACGTCGACATGTCAGATTACCCCGAGCATCGCGTCGCCTTCTTCCGCCTCTTACGCGCCATCAACGTCAACTGCTTCGACGCCCTGCTCAAGATTCCGCCGCAACAGTTCAAGCTTATCATGGACTCAATCGTGTGGGGCACCAAGCACGCGGCGCGAGATATCGCCGACATCAGCCTGAACATTTGCTACGAGTTGATCGATAACATCGTCGCGGCTGGACCCGAGACGTCGAATGGCTTCTTCCAGGCCTACTACCTGTCCTTGTTGCAAGATATGTTCTTCGTCCTGACCGACGCGGACCACAAGTCGGGCTTCAAGTCGACGTCGATTGTGCTCGCTCGCTTGTTCAGGCTCGTTGGCAATGGCGATATCCAGGCGCCGCTGTACGACCCGGCGACGATCCAGGGCCCGACGATGAACAACTCCAAGTTCGTGAGCGAGTACTGCGCCGACCTGCTCAAACGAGCGTTCCCGCATTTGCAAACGTGAGTTCCTTTCGCCCTGTGCTCAGATCATCCCCGTATCGAGCTAATGACGCGTCCCCGTCCTTCCAATGTTCCCAGAGCCCAAATCACGGCATTTGTCACAGGTCTCAAAGAACAGAACAACGACTCTGTGCGATTCAAGACCGGCCTGCGGGACTTCCTCATCTCGATGCGCGAGTTCCAAGGCGCCGACGATACGGCAGAGCTCTTTGCGGACGAAAAGGAGGCCGCTATCGCGCAGAAGCAGGCTGAGGAGCGAGAACGTGCAGCGCATGTCCCCGGTATGATCAAGGTACGGAATTGCTCTTGTGAAGTCCTAGAAGCTCGCGAGCCCTGTTTGCTAATGTTGTCCTGTGTTTTATGTTGTACAGCCGTCGGAAATGGAAGAAGAACTGTAGACGAGCCGAGGGTGTACCCACCCACATTCGACGGCTTTCGCTTGTCAAGACGACTCTGCTCAAACGTTTTGGCTCCCCTTCGATCCACGGTTTGATGTCGCCACTATCATTTGAATTTCACTGGGATCATCTGTATCCCAACCCTTCCCTCTTTCCGTCCCCTTGTCACTCGCATCGTACAATTTTCCTTTCTCGTCCTACTTCCATCTACTTGACCTTTTCTTCCCTCTCCCGTCCTTCTCCCTATTTTCACATTCACACATGTTTTCGAGCTTCTCTACGTCATGATCCTAGCTACATCTTTAAGTCTCGAACTTCCACCTGCTGTAAAAAGTAAGACAAGGTCACTCACGCTTGGATCTCGGCTCGCGCAAAAATCGATCGTGACCAGCCTCTCAAAAATGTCTGGCCTGCTCTTGCTCAATTTTTGCACTGTCGTCGCCTCAGAATCGATCAGTTCGTCGCAGTCGAGATTGTCGTGAAGTGATGCTACAATTGCAAACTCAATTGCTGAACGCACAATCTCCTGCGGCTCGGGAGCACCATTTATTGCGCGCCTACCACACTCTTGCACGCGCGCGAGCGCCGGGCGGAACTTTCCGGTTTCGGTCGTCGTTAGCGCGGCGATCGCCCCCTGAGTTGACCGTTTTGGGAAGGTTCAATCTGAACCAGCGTAGAGGGATCGTGTCTTGCCCACGCTGGTAACTGCTCAAACGAGAGCCCGGAGTAGATAAACATTCCTTTGAACAGTAATAAAGAATGTCTCGGTTTAACAAATCCCTCTAATACCTACCGTGTCCCTTGTGCTCCTCACCTCCTCGACCGGGAGTCAGTCGCACCGATCGCAATTCTTCACACCCTTTACTTCCGGATTCTAGACCTCGACTCACCCCTCCGTTGCCGGCGACATACTGAGTCTACTAAGCTTGGCGTCTAAGATCTGACTGCATCACCAGCCAAAGCTCTGTACGCCTGGTGTCTGGTCGCTCGACCCGTTTCTTGATCTCCGTCCTCTTACCCATCTCTTGAGTGATCGCTGTCAGCTCGGCTCACTGCTCGACTCGCCCCCCCAGCATTCGAAAGCTCCCAGAACGCCGTAGCTCGTCTCCTTCCATTATTTGCGTCCCACCTGTCGTCACTCCTTATCAACCCACTCAGACTCGATCTCGTCTACATCCCTACAAACCCTTCACCCTCCCACCTTGACCCAATCATCATGATCGGCGCCCGCACCGTCGTCTCGACTGCGCTTTTTGCGCTCCTCACTGGCTCGGCGACTCAGACCCTGGCCAGCCCTGAGCCTCGACCACCAGGACCGCCCAAGCCGCTCAATCTCAACGATCTCGCTTCATTGAGCTTGACACCTCAACAGGCTTTGGATGCCGAGGCAATCGCCAACAATGCCGTGAGTTCGAGATCTGCAGGTCATACGGACGGGATTGTCGCCAAGAGCTCGGCAATGCGACGGGGACCGCCTAGGGGTCGAATTTTGCACACGCGTCCGAACGCCGCCTGCGGCGGGATTATATCGACGCTACTAGCATGCTGATGTGCCATTATTATGCTCTCAAAACTTTCAGGTTGTCTCGAACCAACTGGGACCGCATGTCAATCCACCCAGACCGAATGACTCGGCGTCACAATGGGGCAAGATTCAAATTGTTTCGACCGATAGTTCGGCGACCACGCAGTGGCTTGGCGACGGATCCTTGGACGGATCTGGTGTCTACGCCAACACGACCGATCAAGCTGGTACCGTCAACTTCCCTGCAACGACCTGCTCGACTCTTCCCCCTCTCTTTACGATCTATGGCATCCTGGCCGAATACGCTGCCTTGCCCTACGTCGGTCTTGCGACATTCACGGGTTTACCCGACGCAGCGTCGTCGATTGGCCCTTCGTCAGGAGGTTACGCTTTCGTTGCCCCCGTCAACCAGACGAACCCCAAGACTTTCGCCCAGTCCGAATCGTCTCTCGGAAGTCCTTACCGTGGCGAGAGCGCCGTCTGGTCGTTGGACTGCGTCACGCATGAGTTGACCGCTGCATGGACCTTGTCCGATGGCTCGAGCCTGCCCGTCAGCTTCGTCAGTTGGTCCAACAGTGGTCTCGTCGCGACGGGGAACTACTCGTTGTTCAAGCAAGCGTTCCCGAGCGCCGAGGCACCCCTCAAATTCGTCTTTGTGCCCGCCGCGAATGGGTCAATGACATTCTGGGATGCGCAAACGGTTCAGAACAAGGTCGTCGCCGCTACCGGCACTGCTGCGTCAACGAGGACGACCCGCTCGGCTCGACCCACGAGATCACCCAGACCTCCCAGG
The DNA here is from genome assembly GCA_022702645.1 of Microbotryum intermedium. Taxonomy (NCBI): domain Eukaryota; kingdom Fungi; phylum Basidiomycota; class Microbotryomycetes; order Microbotryales; family Microbotryaceae; genus Microbotryum; species Microbotryum intermedium. The sequence goes on along the minus strand of JAHWDX010000015.1, from coordinate 432,944 downwards.
GTCAGGACGACGTCGTCTGAGGCACCACCCGCGCCGAGCGTCGCCAGACAAGTCGTCAAGAACGTGCAACTCATCGCTGCGGCCATCAAGAGCGCCGTCCCCGTGTCCTCGGCTCCCTTCTCCTTGGCTCCTTTCTCCTCGGCTCCTCCTCCCGCCTCCAGCAGTCCAGGATCGATGGGAGGCGCCAAGCATAGGCGTCACAAACATTAAAACTTTGCTCCAATGGAGCGGCCAGATGTCACGTTCTCCCGAATTTTGTCTCTAGTACGAACCCGCGCTGGACACGGTTATGTATCCTTTTTGATCCTGCATTGCATCCGATATATCTCATCGGCCACGAACGCGCTTGGCCTCGAATCAAAGAGAGCATTCCGATTTATGCATGATGCATCCCATGGCTCATCAATAGGACCTTTGTCTTCTTCTTCTTCTTCTTGTCTGCGCCTTGAGCGGCTCCCCCATTCGATTCGGCCTCAACCGAAGCATTAAACTCTTGTTCGTCCCTCGAGTTGCTCGGACCCCACGGACTGGCACTCCTCTCGTTCGACGGTGACCCATCGAGAATCGTTTGACTCGGTTTGCCCATCGCGGCGCGTATCCGGGCCCTACGATCGATCTCGGTCGTCGACACGGGCAAGGAAGGGAATTCCATCCCCGAGGTCGTGCGCCGAGCGGCCGAAGGGGGTGCTTGTCGAGTTACGGGCGTTGATGAAGACGCGTAAGAGGACGATGGAAGGGGTGGCATCGCACCCAATGTTGGAGAAGGTGAAGGATATCTTGTCGCCGTGGGCGTCGACGAGGACGACGCGACACCACCACTTGAAGCGGACGCTGACCAGGGGGTATGGTGGCCTGACCCGGTGGCGGGTTGTCGAGGTGCCATGCCAGGGACGACATTGCGTGCACTGGACAGAGCGGGAAACGGGTTCGCTGAAGCGATCGCTGCGGGACGATTCGCCGCTTGTTCGACTCGAGCCCAAATGTTGGGATCACGCTGATTACGAGTCGAGCGAGAGTTGAGAGCACGAGGCGAGGAGTTTTTCGTCGTCGTGGGGACCCCATGGAGCGTCGGTGCCAGCGCAGTCAGCGATGGGAATTGGTTTTGCTGTCGAGAGGCCGACCTGGAGAGTCAGCTTTCGTGTGCCAAAAAGTCCTCGCCGTCCCAGTGGAGCTCACCTCGATTCGTCGGTCCCTCCAGGCTGCATGCAGGGCTGCCCTCTTGTCGGCATCCTCCATGAGCCCAGCGACTCCCTTCACGATTGGCTCGGCCTTGTCGGCATCTTGATCAAACACGTTCCACAGCTGATCGACGAGATCGTCGGCCGAGACTTCGTTCGCACGGAATGCGTGAATGGCCAACTTGAAGGACGTCACTTTGGCTTCCGAGCCAGCAACCGCATCGGCGACGAGGCGCATCACCTGTGCATGCCGTTCGACCGTCGTTGGGTCTGGAGTCGCTCGACCTGACGAAGGTGCGGAGGAAGGGTTGCTCTCACTCGTCAGAGCCGAGCTGAATCGATTGGCTCGCGAGGTCGACCCGTTTGTCAGCGATGCGGCTGGACCCAAGCCGGGAACGACCCGACTCCTGTTCGGTGCATCGGTCGTAGAGACGAATGCGGCAGCCGCAGGAGCTGTCTCGGCCCGGCGACCCCCATCTGCACCCGATCCGCCCCCTCTCCCGCCCCTTCGACCACTTCGAACATCACCGCGTCCACCCCTACCACCCGCTGGAGGCTCGGCGTCGGATGCCTCGTAGGTGAAGTTTGTTTCGATCCGTCGAGCATCGCGTCGAGACCTTTGATCGCCAGCGAGGGCAGCACCATGCTCCTGAACGGCGTGAGCCTGCAGGTCGAGTTCGGTCTCGAATACAATGAACTTCTTCTCCAGGCACGTGGGGTGAGGGCACAGAAAATGAGCCGCTTTGTAGTGCGCCTCCTGCGGATCGTCATCAGCAGAGCAAGATCAAAACAGCGTCAGCTCCTCGAGCGGAATGGAACTTGCAGCTTTTAGCACACGGGACGATCATTTACTGACTAGCTGGGAGTAATTGAGGTGGTACTGGTGTCGTATCCCTTTCCTCACGCAGATGAAGCACTCTTCGTGCGCATCGCGGCAATGCGCGTACAGCTGATCGGAATCGTAGAAAGCCCTGCGGCAGAACTCGCAGCTGTTGTGGTCGTTCTGGATGTGCTGGTTCAGCTCTCTGCTGACGTATGTCGAGTGTTCGTGCGCGAAGATCTTCTTGTTGCTGCAACACAGGTCGCATAGATTCGATTGATGGGACGAGCGCACGTGGCGCTTGAGGTCTGCCCAGCCGAGACAGATGGAATCGCATGTTGATATGGGGCAGTTGAAGCGCAGCAGAGCGAGTGAGTCGTCCATTTGCTCGCGTGTCTCGAAAGAGATGCCGAGCTAGTTGTGAAGATGATTCGTGCTTTGTTCAGCGGCCGACTTGGCGAGAGGAGTCTGCCCTTGACTGACCTTGGCGTCGGAAAAGGGCACGACTGATTCCGGATAGTCTAGGTAAGGGCGATCGGGGGATGACGTGAACACGACACGATCACATTCGGTCTGTAGGTACGAGCAAGACAGCCGGTCGTCAGCATCGTATCAAAAGGGCGGATGGGCCGGCAGATCGCAGCAGGCAGGTGCGGACCGACCTTGCATAGTGTGCACTCCTTCTTCTTGTACAGGGCACGCAGCCTGATGGAGCACGTATGGCACGTGCGATGATTGCAAACACCTACGGCCCAGAACGTCGCCGTGTCTGCACAGATGAGGCAGATGATCTCGTCCTCATCCTGGGTGGCCTGTGCCATGGCGGCTGCCTTGGCGGCTGCGTCGAGTGCGGCTTGAGAAGGGGACAAGACGCCTTCGAGACTTGAAGTCTTATGGTTGATGTCGTTTTTGTTCTGCTCGTTCCCGTTTCCGTTTCCGTTCTGGCCACGTTTGGACGAGGACGAGGGTTCGCCGCTGGCTCTGGCGTTGGCGATGGACTGGGGCTGCTTCGATCGCGAAGACGACGCCGGAGCTTTGCCTTTGCCAGCCCGCACAGGGGGATTGGTCGAGGGCGACGATTGGGCCTGGTCGTTGCGAGTGGATGCAGACGTGTTCGCATTGGAGCCGTGGGTCGTGGGCGGCGTTCTCGAGGCGGATGTGGTGGTCGTCGCACCGTCAGGGGTCGACAACTGCCCGCCAAAAGCAGCGCGTCGGGCCGACATCCCCGGTGGTGCAGGCGTAGAGGAAGCCATGTCTGTTTCGGCTCTGTGTAGCACGAGCTGTTGCAACCGTACGACACGGAGCTACTCTGGTGTAGTCTGTCGAGAGCGGAGCGACCTGGTCCGGCTGCAAGGCGAGATGCGAGGTGGAGCCAATCACGGCACTTGCGATTGGGGATGAGCGCTAAGCACAGTCGTCACAAGGATTGGCAGCTGGGCACGGACCTCTTCGAGTCCGGCCGATTTGCAGGCCGGTCGAAGGTCGACTCAGAGCCTCTCGTGCATGCGATTCACTGCACAGCCTGATCCATGATGGCAGTGAGTGCTTGCAGGCGAGTGGCGAGCTTCATTCCGTTATTTGACCTTTGCTCTGCAAGACCTGTGGTCTGCATTCTCCTCAAGACATCACCGCCTACCGCGCCGTACGAAGCTTCATCAGAGACACCCCAGCTGGACAGGAATCAAGCTATCAAGCTAATCAAGTCACGTGCGGCCACGAGGCAAGGGGCTTCCCCAGTTCCCCGCCTCTCGCCACGGAGTTCCACTCTGGCAAACGGGGCGTTCCCGAATTTCCATACCTACCTGTCTATCCAGGTAGGCACCTAGAACAACATCGAGCACCCAGTTTGGATTGAAATTTTGCGCCTGCGGGATCATCAAGAGGGACGGGCTGATCATGACTCACTGATTCATGAGTCCATGGCCCGCGTGGGACACACGACAATATTGAATGGGATCCGGGATTCGGAGTCGGAGCGACGGAGGGACATTCTACCCACGAGCCAACTGATCAGAAACAGGTACCTAGGTAGTACCTCGCTAGCCAGAGACTCGGATTAAAGTACCTAGGTATCTACGGCAGTACCAACCTATGAATGCAGGGCGCACAGTGCTTACCCAAGCTGTGAACAGACATCTAGACCCACGATGGTTTTCGACGCAACGCGACGAGACCAAATTGAGAACCAATCGTCGGACCCGACGCGCTGGATCGCTGATTCTTGAGCAGAACGGTGCATTTGCAGCCTAGGGCGCTTCAGCCGCCCGGAGCAAAATTTTGATCAATTTGAGATGCCCCCTTTCCATCGGTGGGTACCGTAGTGCCTTCGGAATTAGCAGTACTGCCCACAAATTTGATCGGTCCGAACCACCCCCTTTCACAAGGCACCGCACAACTTTCAGTTCACTACCTCCACCTCAACACTGACCGAACGAGACGACATGAGCCATCGTAGTGACACTTTTATCGTCCCGCTGCTGAGTGCCGACTACCGAGATGGCCAGTACTCCGATTCCGACGGAGTCGAAAAACGAGAAGAGAACGATGCGCAAGACGTCGATCATCATCCGCCCTCGGGTCTACCGTGGCCAGCTTTGCCCGGCGTCACGTCGTGCAAGACCCTCGATGGCCCTCATTTCAAGCCAGACCGACCAAACCGAGGCAACTCCTTTGTTGTCATCGCCTTCATCGTTATCGGAGGGATCGCACTGGCTGTTGCCGGCGCGGATCAGATCGGGCACCGCATCTCGGACCTTCACCAGGCCATCGCCGGTTTAGCACGGATAGGCTCGGCCTCGCATGACACTGGGACAGGCGTTGCGCAAGCTAAAGAAGGTCTAGATTGGTCTGGAGAATCTGACTTGTAGAGAAACTACCAGTGGACACCCAGGCAACCTCACGAGAGTCTAACCAGAATGGTCGAGGCGCTCACGGCGGTGAGTGAGGAGCGGCGGCTGAAACTCGCTCGAAGGCTGCATAGTCGCGAATGGGCTGCACGTGCTGAAACATCTTTGTGACCCCCCCCCCCCCCCTCCCCTTCTCTTTTTTTTTTCTTTCTTTTTTCTTTGTGTGTGTAGGAAGAGGTCGCCACCAGAGAATGGATCCTCTCGACAAGAACACTTTCGCAGAGTGGCACGCCCGTCGGTCTCTCGCAAAGCTCGCCAGTTCCAGCCTCGATCCGTGAAGGGCCTGCGATGCTTCGAGCGGGTACTGGACCGGGATATTGTAAGAATGGGTCTGCGCTGAAGTGAGCTTTGCAACTGCCCTTACCGAGTACTTCTGGACGGCTCCATTAACATCGAGTTCTCTTCTTTTTGGCGCTTCCAGGTGGGAGTCGCTGCATGGCGAGTGGCAGACAGGTCGCCAAGAATCAAAGTGCCGCAACAGGTCGTGGATGGCCGACTATGCGACGTTGCACCACGAAATCCTGACTGGAGATCGTGCACCCAAGATCCTCGAAGTTATCTGTCAGAAAGGGGCCATTTGCGGCGGCACCTCGGATCGGTAAGCTACTCTGCTTTGCCCTCTCGACGGGCGCTAGAAACAGCAGGACTAATACGCCGATTCGTTCGTCGCCACATCTTTGCTTCGACAGACTATTCGGTTTGTTCAGTCTTTTTCTCTATGCGGTCCTGACCGACCGAGCCCTGCGCATCACTTGGGAAGACCTCCCCTTCGAGTTATTTTACGATGTCGTGCGGATCGACTGGGCCCAGCCGCACATGCCCAACTCGCGTCGATCGATCCACCCCGGACTCCCAACGCTTGAGAAACATTTTCTCAACATCATCATCCCCGAGCGTTTGGAAATGATTGCTCGCCCGAGGTCGAACATGGAGCACTTATTGGCCGTTACTCTCCTCAAAGAGAAGCGGGACGACCCACCTTGGCTTCAGGTGAGCTCGCAGGGGTGCATACTGTTGCCGCGTCGCCGCCCCTTCGACGCCTCTTCAAATCCACACGAAGGGCACTGACCAAAGTGATTTGCTGAATCGAGGAGCAGCTATAAATTCCTTCAATTATCACGCGGTGGAGCCTGCTTTGCGGGAACGAGGGTTCGACCCGACGACCGTCTACGCGTGCATGACGGACTTTCTCTTCCGACCCAAGCTCAATGCGCTGCGCTTCATCACTGCGTACGATTCCTTATTCAGCATACCCACTGTTTTCTCAATCACAATTCAGATCCGGACAGGAGACAAGTCCATGGTAAGCCTGCGCTGAGTTTGCATAGCGCGGCTACGCTCGGCTTTGTCCGCAGCAGTGCTTTGCTCTGTGATAGCATCAAAGCAGTGTTGAGCTGCTCTCACCAACGCAATTCTGACCCGCAAAAAGGACATCGCTCTTCATTTTATTCCTAGTTCGATCACAGCAAAAACACGATCAATACTGTCGAACGTCACCGAAACTTCTTCGACTGCGCCGACAAGATCGTGGAGCGATATGTGCGGCACGATCAGAAGGTCGTCTATTACCTCGTCACGGACTCGCGCACGTTAAAAGAAGATGCCTTGCTTAATTTCTCTGACCGCGTCGTCGTCACTGGCCTGACACAAGCGCACCCCGAGCTTCACCACGAGATGACCGACGAGGAGAAAACGAGGTTGTTGGAGGACGGCACGACCAATGCCCAGGTAGAAAACTGGATCATCGGGAGTGCGTTACAGCGCGGAAGTTACGTCTAGAACCTAGACGTTGAGATGTAATGAGCTAAAGTCCTTCTTTTCATTGAACACCCTCAGAGACCGACTTCCAGATCATTACCGAGCTCAGTGGGTTCGGAAAACTTCGTGCGTCTGCCGGTTCAGTCCAACTTTCACGGGCGAACGGTTCCTCATGGGTCGAATCGAGCTGGGGAGTAGCTTACCAACGCCCCTGTCTAACCTACAGCCGTTTTCATGAAGGGCGTGGAAGGAGCAACGGTCTCTTTGTCGAGGGCAGGCTCCCACAGTAGCTCCTTCAAACAAACCGGACGGGATTGTGCGAGTCTTGATTCGTGAGTACCTTGCAACTCGGTCCACAAGGAGATGTCGCCACGAACTGACACGATTCTACCAATTTTTTTTCATTGCGCCTACCCGTCCGTTGCCCCGCTCCGCTCCACCGCTCCTTCGCTCTCTTTATATATATGTTGTCTGCGACAGACTGAGCACACTCGCTCAGTTGGCTGCCACCTGGTGAGTGGTTTGAAAACATTCTCGCCGCTCTCTCACACTCAGGGAAGCTCGGAGGCTAATGCAATCGATTCGGTCGTATGGTCTTTTGCCAGGTCCATGGGTTAGGTCACGTTCAATTTTCAGTTCGGACCGGTCACGATCATCTAAAAACCCTATGGCCTTGGATTCCCACGCAATTGATGGGCTGTTCAACTTGGGCTGGGTCGTATTATCGCACACATTTAGTATACATCGGACCGTTTGTGTTGTACGCCTGGAGCAAGCTTGTACCTTGTATTATGAGATGTACCTGTGCTGCGGATGTCGGATGCACCCGAGCTCGAGTATTTTGAGAACATCGGCGACTTGAGCTTCGTTTTCGGTGATGACCATTCCCATCGTGAGCTCGGACGGCGGCGCAGTCTGCAAAAGATTTGGGATATTGGGAGGTCCATGTTGCTTCATTGTCGAGGCGGTGTATTGATTTTAGTTTTACAGTCTAAGACGTTCGGCAACTTCTTCGTTTTCTACAAAATAGAGCATCCGGTGCCACGAGCACCGTCTGCTGCTTCACTTGGGATCGAAGCTCCATCTTGGCTGAGGAAGCTGGCGCGCGCCCGCCGAGATGCGCCGCAGCCGCAGTGCGTGCATTCATACGCGCGCGCCCCAACGCCGCGCATTCGCTGCCTTTCGCGCGGACTGCTTGGGCCAGCTTGACGCCCGCAGACGCCAGTTCCCGAGCGAGCGTGACTTGGCTCAGGGTCGCTGGCGTGTGGACTCTTTGATGCTCCCCACCCACCTCGACCCAACCCGCCTATCATCATGAGCCGTCTCGCCCGATCCTTACCCTCGGTCGCTGGACTACGAGCACGACCGACATGCCGTGTTGCGTCGCCTCTGTTGACGCGTTCCCTTCAGACGACGGTCAGTAGCTACTCCACCCACCCACTCCCACCCCATCCACCCGCTGTCGTCGCCTTGCTCCGCCTTGCTCCGCCTGGCCTCGGTCGGGGGTCCTCGATCGTTGCCCCAAGCAAAGCGCTCGAGACTCTTCGCACGGAACACGGCGACGGCGTCCGCACTGCGGCGCATATCCACCATGCTCTTGACCGAATGCTGAATACTGACCCATGGTAGGAATGAACACCCCAACAGAGCGACTCGTCGTCCAAGATCGATGCCAGTGGCGACACGGTCAAGGTCGCGCTGCACGAGGACTACTTCAAATCGCACCTATGCGACATCCCCGCGCTCGAGATGCAAGTCAACAAGACCGAGCTCCTCGACATGTACCGCAACATGGTCCTCATGCGAAGGATGGAGATGGCCGCCGATCAACTCTACAAGGCTGTCAGTTCACTGCTCGCATGGATGATGATGATCTGCAGCCATCCGTCGTCGTGTTCGAGACGAGACCGCGTGCGCCAACCGCAGCATCGGGCCGTCCGAGCCGCACAGGTGCTGACGACTGATCGAGCTTGATCTCGCACAACAGAAACTCATTCGCGGTTTCTGCCATCTCGCCATCGGCCAAGTCAGTCATTTCTTCCTATCCGTGCGCTTGAAATCTCTCGAATGTGGCCCGATGCTTCTGCAGGTCCTCTCCGACCGAGCCGGGCCACCACCCCCACCCCACTCACCACCCATGGCCATTTGCTGATCGCACGTATCGCTCCCGTCCATACTCACTTGACAGGAAGCCGTCTCGGTTGGAATGCACCATGCCATCAAGAAGGACGACAAGATCATCACCGCTTACCGATGCCACCCCTTCGCCGTATTGCGAGGTGGAACGGTCAAGGGCGTTTTGGCTGAGCTGTTGGGCAAGTCCACTCTCCATCTTGCGCTGAGCCCGTCTTCATTCGCTAACCTTGCCCCTGTTACATCATAGGTCGACGTGACGGAATGTCGCACGGCAAGGGTGGATCCATGTCCGTTTAGGATCAGAGGTTGACCATCCTCGTCATCACCAGGCAACTGACGCGACTACTTTGCTCTTCTACTCCCTGACAGGCACATCTTCACTCCTACGTACGTCTCTCAGTCGACACTCCGGAATACCTTTGGCATCGCAGGCTGACGACTTGAGCCATTCGATGCGACGCAGCTTCTTCGGTGGTAACGGTATTGTCGGAGCCCAGGTCCCGCTCGGTGCTGGAATCGCTCTCGCTCAACAGTACCTCGGTCAGGACAAGGACCACGCTACTTTCGCCATGTACGGTGACGGTGCTTCCAACCAGGGCCAAGTCTTTGAGGCTTACAACATGGCCAAGCGTAAGTCCTCTTCGGTCGTCTCAACTTCTTGCCAGCAAATCCACAGCTGATCCCTCGCATGACTCGGCATCGCAGTGTGGAACCTTCCCTGCGTTTTCGTTTGCGAGAACAACCTGTACGGCATGGGTACCTCGTCTGCTCGTTCTTCATCCAACACCAAGTACTACAAGCGTGGTGACTTGATCGCCGGTCTCCAGGTCAGTCCTAAACAAATTCCCTCTGCGAGTGAAGGATCCCAGCTCAACAAAGTGCATGATCGCAACTCGTCCTCTTCCTCCTCCAGGTCAACGGTATGGACGTGCTCGCTGTCAAGCAGGCCGTTTCATTCGCCAAGGAATGGACTCAATCGGGCAAGGGCCCCTTGTTGCTCGAGATGGTCACCTACCGCTACGGTGGTCACTCCATGTCGGACCCTGGAACGACTTACCGAACCCGCGAGGAGATCCAACATATGCGTTCGTCCAACGACCCCATCACCGGCCTTAAGAACAACATCCTCGAATGGGGTGTCGTGGAGGAGAGCGAGTTGAAGAAGATTGACAAGGACGCGAGGAAGGAGGTCGAGGTGGCGGTTGAGGAGGCCAAGAAGAGCCCTGAGCCGAGTCAGGACAAGGAGTTGTGGACCGACAGTGAGTCATGGTTCTTTTAATGACGTGGTTGCTGATGCGATCGTTTGCTGATGCTCCGAAATCGTTTCTTTTTCTCTATCGTAGTCTACTACAAGGGCACGAACCCGAAGTATATGAGGGGACGAGAGAGGGAGGAGATTCACCACTTCGCAAAGGACGACTCGGACTTGTACCCGGATGGACCCAAGCAATTCGGTTCCGCATAGAGAGTGGCTAGATGCTTTTTGGTGTTGGCGCGGTGAGATCTGATCCTTTTTCTTGTTGAGAAGGATCATGTTGAGATCGGGCCCTGGGTGACTTGTTATGCAATTTCTACTTCCGACGGATTTTTCGCTGTTCAAACTTTTCCAGGCGCTTCGAGGACGAGATGGGATCAGGGACCCTTGAATCCGACGTGGACTCTTTTTGCATTGAGAGATAGGATTGCGGATTGCACTGCATGTCGAGTCGTCTTCGAGAGATCTACATCGTCTCTCTTCGGCGAAGCTTGGGTTGGTCCCCACCCCCCAACTTCTTCTGCGCATCGTCGAAACGCCGCACAGTGACGTCGCATTTGACGGTCTAGGGTCGACAGAAGAAAGTTGTTGTAGCCTACGGTCAGAAAATTTGGTCTGAAGCGGCACTGACATCTCCAGAGCTCGAGTCGGTACTCACCGAACACAACGGCCTCGCCAAGCGCTTCAACTCGTCCGGGATCAATGTCAGTCCTGAAGACGTTTCCACCGCATCAACTGCGGAATGAAACGGGCGTAAGACCACGGAAACCCCCCAAAGTCGGTACCTTTTAAGCCTTCGATTGTATGATCGTCGGGCGAACAACTCACCAGGTACGATAAAGGTCTCCAACTTGGCTTCGTCAGGGATCACTTCGTTGGGCAAAACGAAGGCGCCGATGGCCCATTCTTTCTCCGCGGGTCGTCCGACTCCGTTGGATGAGGTGAGGGCCGATGCTAAACTTGCTCGAGGGGGACGAGATGTGAGGAGTACTTTGGCGAAATGGGTCGGAACAGCGACTGCGTGGTGGGGAAACAGAGTCGGAGCGAAAGGCTCAGGTTCAGTTTATTATTCGAGGACACCATGTCACTCGAGGACGCCAGCTTAGATTTTTCTAGATTTCGAGAGAACATACTTGTAGGCGGATTGTTGGGGGCGGCGATCATCTCGTATATTACTCGCCATTTGCCATCCGGTGATTTACGGGGCAGGAAGAGAGGGACGGTGAAGACGTAGACGTCCTCAAACGACGAGGTGAGGTTTCGGCAGAACTGCACGTCAGATGCGTGATCACAAGTCAGCACAAAGTAGCGGAATCAGTTAGTCCACACAACTCAACCAACTCACAGCTTCCAAGTAGGCCCAGTCTGGTCGAATTTCATAAGGCAGAAGCGTAATCGATCAGCAAGCTACTTTCTCGCTCAGGACCTCATCCCACCTCTCTCCTGGACTGACAGTTTCGGTTGAAGCCCTCGCCAACTTGAGGAGCGATGTTACTCAAGAGGAAGGTCTCCTTCATGGCTTCTTGGTCCTGCTTCGCGTCCGCTGCGGGAACCATATGGCCTCGGTCTAGGAATGAGGAACAACCGATCAGTCGCTCTTTCCCAGTTTCCGACGTGTTTCGAGGCCCAGACCTCAACTGACCATAACCACTCCTGAAGTAGTCCAACAGGTGCGCCCTGAACTTGTCCGGGATGGCTTGATCCTCCTCGAACGACACGTCTTGACGATTGCCGGAGCCTTTCAAGCTCGAGGCGGTCAAATGCTCGGCGGTCCAACTCGGGATCCGGAGCCTGCGGTCGTACGCCGTCGTGTAGGCTTTTCGGACCAGGAAGTCCGAGATGGGTCCTGTGCAAGGTTTGAAAAGTGTACGCTTAGACGAACTTACTTCAAAGATGGGGTTTAATCTTGACATGTACATGTAGGAGTCAACTGCTCACCAATTTGGCCAAGGGTCAAGTTCCTCTTCGCCAACTCGGTGCCGGTCAAAAGAGGGTGGTAAACCTCGACGCCAGGAATCGATCCACTTCCGGGAGCACCGGGGGTAGCGACGCTCCCATACGCAAAGGGGACATTCCCATTCGTCCTTGTGAGGGTCTCGTTCTTGGGTTGGACAGGGGGTTTGGCAGGAGGCAAGAGAGCGACGGTCGCACCGGCACCGATTGCGAGACCTGCGACCGCTGCGAGCGACAGATTCAACAACGACGACATGGGATCCTTGGCAGCTGCAGCCCCACGCTTGGTTGCCGAACAGAGGCGGGGTGGTCGGGGAGGCAGCTTGGTGGAAGAGCGGTGGAGGACGTAGCAAGTGACGCTAAGAGGCCGAACAGAGGTGGGAAAGGAGAAGGAGAAGGACCAACCCCCACAGCCGTGAGGCGACGCGTCGAGCAGCTCTCTTTTCTTTTCTTTTTGATAGATTTCAATTACAGCACATTTATATTAGTACCTAGAAATCTTCGGAAAAGTCGGAGGAAATGCATTAAGCACACTGGCTAGGCCAGTAGTGTGGGACTCATCGACCTTTTAGCTAGAGTCGACCATACCCGCTAAAACCCCTTTTGGAAACGTTACAGAGAAGCGAAGCTCAGGTCAAGTCACAAAAGTTCGGGTAATGCCTTGTTCGCGTTTTCGAAACAAAGAAAACCAACAGTCACACAAAGCGCTGTCTTTGGCGTTAATGAGTCTCCGCCGATTCGCGGTGACCTTTTCACGAGGTGAAGCGATCCGTGACACTGCCGAACCGCCGAAATAGGAGAACCTCCGAGAAGACGAGTTACGAAAGCACCGAGCTCTCTCTCGATCTCATGCGGTCGTCGTGTCTTACTTAGTGGCAGCTGCAGACTATGACATCATCCAGTTCTCCCAGTAGGTGCCTCAACTCCGTCAACCCAAGTCCCCAAGTCCCCATTCTCTCCCCTCAACACAGCCCACTCGTTCGTCTCTCCTCTCCTCTCTTCTCTCGCGATCGAACGGTCCAGCTCGATAAGGAACAAGTAGGTAGAGGCACCGCATCCAAACTCGTTTCCAGACCGCGCATCGATGACGCGCGAGAGAGAGAAAAGAAGCAACACAAAAACAACCCCTTCACGCACGAAGGAACCAAGGTGGGGAGGCGAACGCCGATTACTGCGGAAGTAGAAAGACAGCACCATGATAAGTTTCCAAAGCGAGCGAGATGTGGGGGGCCGCCGTCTCCTCTCACTTTATTGTTGACGAAGCCCTTGCCCTTGTAGCCCTCTGACGAAACACCCTGTTTTGATTGTACCAGTGGGTGTCAGCAAACGTCTGCGAGTTGCACATCTTCACGTCGCGGGATTCCCAAAAACTAACGGTGAAAGGATCCATCTTTTGCTCCTTGGCCATCTCGTTCGAGGCCTCTTGCCATTCTCGACTTAGCGTCTTGGGCTTCTCTTGAGCTGTTTGGATGTCATGCAATGATACCGGGTGGCGACGTTGGTTGATATGATGGTGTGTCGATCGAGAATCGTCAACGGTCATGGTCGTGCGGTGGGGAGGGGTTGGGGAGGGCAGGTGCCCGATCAGCGCGCCGCTCCTCCTCCCAAAGCTGAAGCACGATTGGTATAGAATAGCGAAACTTACCCAGAGTGCGAGCTGCGGTGAACAAACCGAGACTGATGATCACGGCGAGGGTAACACCGCCGAGCGTCTTGGCTCCGGACCCGGGCGCAAGGATCGGCTCCCTGGGGCCGTGCGGGCCAAAAGCGACATAGTAGGCTGCAGGCGGTCCGGTTGGTAACGAGAATCCGGCGCCGAATACAAAACAAAATCGCCGCCGCCGCGAACAAATAACACCAGGGCGTCAGTAACGAGATTCTCGGAACAAGTCAAGATATGCACTGCACGACCTCTCCATCCCGTATGGAATGGTCGGCCTGGAATGATCTGCCAGCCTTGGAAATAAGAGGGTACAACTGACCAGCCTTCTTCTCATCAATCGACAGCTGGGTCCAGTCCTTCTTCTGCAGTTCCTCCAGCGCCTTGAACGTCGCCTCTTGCTCGGCCGGGGTCAATCCCTTCCACGATGCCTCGATCTGCTTGAATGGAGCCGTCGATGCGGGATTGGGTGCGATTCGGTTTCGAGTGGTCGGACAAGCGTAGGCAGTACGCAGTCGTAGGGGTGCGTCGGCCGGGGCGAATCGATCGGGCAAGAGACACATCCGATCAGGGGCCATGGTGAAATAGAACACGAGGTTCGGAGGAAGGTCATCATGTCAGCTACTATTCCCGGATCCAGCAGTACTGAAGGGTCGAGGTCTCGGTGCTCCAGGACGGGCTTACGTTGGCCAATGGCACCGGCGAGGCGGAAGAGGTTGCGGGAGTCGACGCGGCGGTCGATGCACACCGGATCGACGATCGTCGCAACTGGCGGCCCAGCGTAGGGATTTGTCGGGAAAGCATTCTAGAGGGTGGGAGCAGGGGCGAGGTCGCGAAGCGGTGGCGGGGTGGGTGATCTAGTGACGCAGCCGTAAGTCAAGCCCAAAGAATGCGAAGACGGGGCAGGCGCGTTTGGTTGTGGGCCTCAATTGGGCGCTGGCCGGGGGCCTCCCAGCCTGAAGCCTGAAGCCTGAAGGAGCAGGCCCAGCAGGGATGGAACTGGCGCGCGATTTTCCCCGAGCACGGGCTCGGCCAATGATCACTGCCGCATTTCACCTCGTTCGTAATCGTTGTCATCATCATGGTGCACACAATGAGCTATCCGTTGAACGTTACTAGAATTTTGGGTGAATTTTTCAAAACAGCATACACGCAGCTGGTTATCCTTTGCGGGGTAGGTAGTTCAACCATCGCGATTCTCGTCGATTGTAACAGCGGCAACTCGTCATCACCGGGCGACTCTCGAAGGACTTGGCAGCTGGCAGGGTTTTCCTTCGATCCATCCACATTCGCATGGGCGCACATCCGATCTTTCATTCCGATGCATCCGACTTTTCGGAAATGAGATCCTAAACATTCCTTGCGAATGTTCTGCTCCCACCGTTATCGACAGGCTACGGTACCGTCTCCAAGTCGATCGGTGTCCCGGCGCGCCAACGGGATCTCGCATCTATATTTGCATGCAATTATAGTGACTACTATCGGCCAAAACATTTTCCGAGGTCCCCTTCTAAAAAAGAGCCTCCTCTTCCACTGGCAATAAGATTGCGTGGTATGTCCTGAACCAGTTGCAGGGAGGGGTTCACTTCACGGTCCATTCGAGTGGACGGACATCCGCATCGAGCTCGGGATGTCACGAACGTGTCGGCGGGTGTGGCCCAGTCGTTGATGGCAAAAGCTGCAGCATCCGTTTGTCGAGTATGATGAGACTCCGTTGCGAGTTTCTTAACCCAAGAAGGCAAGGCGGGTGACCTGTCAACAGGCCTGCCAACGGTGCCAAAGCATATGCCCCGGGTGAAGCAAGCCGTGGACGAAGCCCATTCGATCCCTATTTCTCCAACCCCATCTCATAAACCCCCCACCCAAGGTCTAGATCCTGTAAACTCCTCATCCTGACGAACCTCCATCCCTCCTCCGGATTCCCTTCGCCCTCGAACTTGGTGTCGATCCTGATCCGACACCTCTTGAGCGTTTCAGAGCGTCGTCGACGACGGTAGAACCACGTCATCACTTTGTTGCCGCTGAAAAGCGTTTTATCGGATTCGAGGATCGCGTGGCCACGCGAGGAGAGGTACGTCGAAGGTGGGAACGAGTGGTCGGGTAAGGACGATTGTGTCGCGATGCTTTGACAAGACGGCGCAGACGGAGGCGAAGGTGGCTCAACCTGCACACAGCAAGCGCATTGTTAAGCACAGGTGCTATCGTAAAGGATAAAACAGAGGGAATACCACTCACCCAGTTGTATCCATCCAGGGAGACCTCGACGATGATCGACCTCGAGATGAGGGCCCAGTGCTCGAGCACAAATACAAAACTCAAGGCGGGTGTCCAAGTCGGTTCCGCAGGAGTCAACAACGCCAAGCCAACATAGTCATCCGTTTTGATGACTAGAAATACAAAGTGAACGCTCAGGTTCAGCATTGGATCCGCTAACGAGTCAGTCGTACAGGTTAAACAGGACTGACCGTCAGGGCTCCTGAACGCCGTCTCATCCCTCCCATCAACGGCGTTGGCATAGGCCCATTTGTTAGCAAACGTCTCTTCTTCCCTGAATAGCTCACCCCCTTCGATCCAACTTCTCGCCGTCCAACCGAGGTGGTTCTCCCACGTCTCGAGATCACCGACCTTGTCTGGACCAGGGTAAGGTACCGAATCGGGAGGAGGGAGAAGCGAGACGCTGGTCAAAAAGTTGCACGTGTCGGTATAGCAAGGCGAGCGGACATGGTGGGTGTATGGGTGCGGTGGGAGTTTGGAGGAACGGGAGACGTGGTGGTACGCGTGTGTGTCGAGAAGAAGCGGCTCTGAAGGGAGCCTGAACCTTTCGCCTGGTTTGGATGGGCTGGTGGGGATATCGAGGTACGTATAGAGATGTTGAATACCTTGATGCTGTTAGGTGCGAGAAGGCAAGGAGAAGGAGAGATGTGAGCTTGAGTTGGCGGTTCACAGCATCAGCACGGGAGGAGTGACCTACGATATAAGCTTTGTTCCTCGCAATGCCTTTGCCATCCGAGTGACCGAAAGGTTGGGGCAACTGAGTCAATCCGCTCGAAATGACGTAAGGAGGTCGGTTCAAGAACGTCGTGAACGAGTTGTCGGCGTGCGCCAGCTCTACACTCGGATAGGCCAGATCCGTCAAATTCGCGAGGTAGTGGATGACATGCGATTTCGAAACGAACGCCCCGGTGCCCATCCATGCGAAACAGGTATGAATTTGAGCAGGTGGCTTCGAGTCCATGAAATCTTCATACTCTTTGACGGGAGGCGCCGAATAAAAGCACCACTCCAGGGCATACAGGGAAGCGACATGTGGGTTCGTGTGCACGACGACAGGGCCTTCAGGATCCCGAGAGAACTGCGAGTAGAGTGCTCGGAGTGGCCAGACGAGCCAGTCGTCGTCTTGGAAGTAACAGTATGGGGTCCTGGCCTGAGCGCAAGCGAGGTACCGTGCCACAAAGAGCTGGTTGCGAGGAGAGTTGTAGATGCGCAGTTTCGAGGGTGGGCATTTGGCCAAGTCGAAATCGGACCGTTGCAATTGGATCGCAGGGTTGTTGTTCCAGACTGTGATCGAGTCGAAGAAGGTGTAGCGACAGAGGTGCGAGACAATGACGATGACGTTCTCGGTCCGTTTCCAATGGAGCACAATTGCGGTCGTGTCACCTCGAGAACCCGTCGTGTCGTCGAACCGGTCATCCGAACTCGATACGTGTTCTCGCTTCCATATCTGGTCTTGTCCCGCTAATATTGCCGGCGTCGCCGATGATGAAGGTGAATCAAAAAAGGGCGAGATCTTCTCGGCAGGTGAAAGGTCGTGGATCACGCTGTAGGGACTCCGCCCCGAGACTTTAACGTTCTTCCCTCGACCCGCAGAGAAGGACGAGCGTCCGACAATCTCTCGAAGCCCCAGTAGGAAGAGCATGACGACGATGAGCCACCCTGACCGACTGAGAGGCGGGACATGACTGACGGAGCCAAAACTCGACCGTCTCCGACTGAATCCAAATGGGTGGGCTGAGCCAGCGGTGAAGAAGGAAGTCCACGTCGATGGCGCCGAGGATTCTCCATCGACATCGGTGACGTACAAAGTCGCGAGGATCGGCTTGATACGGTCGTAGGTCCTCGACAATATCCAATGGCGCGACGAGGACGGATCCCGAGGGATCGATCGCCTTGAACGCGCCGACGACAGTTTGAGTTGATCAGCGATCGGGGGTCGACCGAGCGTCGGTGTGCGCAGATGGGCGGTCGTGGTCGAAGCCATGGCAGAAGTTGAAGTGGAGAAGCGCCTGGAGTTGGCGTCGTGCTCGTCCTTTCCGGCGACATTGGACCATGCCTGGTTGATGCGCTGGCCCCATCTCTGAAACGACGACGAAGGTACGTGATCTGCCGTGGTCGGACTCGAGCGCGTGTGGGATGAGGTGTGCGATTGCACGTGTGAGGAGGTATGAGGATGGTTCATGGACGAGGAAGAAGGATGCTGATGTTGCTGCTGCTGATGATGATCGTCTGATGATCCGGACACCGTGCCTGGGCACGTCTCAATGATCGTCGTGGTGGGCGATACAGATTGGGCGTGTCCACCATTTGACGCGCTTAGCGCGAACGACGTGCTCGACTGGTGGTTGGACCAGTTGCTGCTGGTCGTCGAGCTCGAGCTGGAGATCTGGACCGAGGGTGAGCGGTGATAGTGGGACGAGCTGATGGTAGGTGAGACTGTCCGTGCGGATGCTCTAGCATGAGGTGTTGGCCCATCGGGTGGCATCGCGACTGCTCGACGGCGAGACGAGCAAAAATGAAGCAGAGAGCCCGCGCGGAGGTGAGGTGCTCAACTGCAACGGTCAGCCAACTGCAGTCCAGACCGACCAGACTAGACCCAGATCACGAACGATCACGATAGAGAAGCATGCGATGACTGACTCTGGATGTGCCGATTCGAGTCCTTCCTTTCCCTTTCGTAGCTCGAATTCATCTCATTGGGTTGTAAAAGCAGAGGATCTTCCTCGGTCCGGACAGGAGGTAGCGACTGCCAGCGGGCGACCGAGAGACAGGAGCAAGGAAGCCAGCGCCCGGCTGGCAAGCTCACAGCTCGCCGAGCTCGGGTTTTGCCGAATCAGGCGGCGCGCCGACTTTAATTAGTTCACCACATCCGGAGCTACCTATAACTAACCAGCAGCCTCCGTGCAGTTTGTAATACAATCCACCAGTAGTACCTCTATGGGCCTCCCTTTGGACTTTTATAAGTCAACTTGAACTCGTTCAAACACTCACCAACCGCTCCGTTCATAGCCAGAAACGCGCGCCCAATCGTCAGACCCCTCAGACCCGTTCAGAGATATCCCAGACAGGTCCCAGACCGGATCAGAGCGCTTCAGACCGTAATCAGACCATTCCTGCGGAGTTCAGTCTGTTGGAAACAAAATTCCGACTGAGAACTAGATAAAACCCTGATGAGGTAGTCTGGATCATGCTGTAATACCTCTGAACGTCTGACCCAGACCCTCTCAGTCTGAGCTCATCTCCAACAGACCGCGGGGGTCTGACGATTTGGCGGTCGTTTCTCGCTATGTTCAGACGCCGCGTGAACTCAGAACCCACCCTCGCCAGCGCAAACTCACACCAATGGCACCCCACATTCTCAGCAAGTACGGGATTTGACTTCGCATGAGCTCGCCATGAGCGCTCCATCCATGTTTCAAGTCCAGAGCTGCTCTCCTATACCAATGGCTCATACTGCTATTATCGCTTCGGATTCTTCTCCCATGCTATGAGCAGAGTGAACATTGATGTACGCTCTCCGAGTGAGGTACACAGTGCGCATTGGCGTCGTAATCGGGTTCACTCAGACTCCTAAGGTTTCTTCAATTCCTAGATGGCTACACCCGTACAAAAGATTACTTCATAATATGACCTCCCCACGGCACAAGGCTACCTACATTCCATGATCTCCAGCTGAGTTGTGTGCCGTATGCCCCTCGCTCGCGACATCACCTCAGTAGCCTTGCAAGTTGCTCTCTGTCACACGTCCCCAGTTGCAGCGAGCTTCATTCATCTTTTCATTTGATTTGATTCATTCACAAGACCTATTAGAACTCCATAGCGAGCTAACGAGATATTGTTCAATCTCAAGTGGGTTTCAAAAAATCCTGGGATGTCAAGTGGAAGCCCTGCGCGAGTGTGAGCGAATACTTGCCCAAGCGGCAGCCCATCATCGACCTGCGCTGCCAAGCCGATGGGCTGAGTGAGCCGTCTCCGAGCGCGGACGCCTGGACACCCTCCTACCACACCCCTACTTACATTTTGCTACCCGACAACATGTCAGGACGAGCAGGCAAGTTGGATATGACGAGACGAGACCATGCCAGCCTGGAGGATGTGTGTGATGACGCTAAACATCGCCCCTTGCCCCTGTTCCTTTCGTCATTCGTCGCGACCGCTTCGCTGCTGCTTCTCTCCAACACACAGGCGGCAAACTCAAGCCCCTCAAGGCACCCAAGAAGACACAGGCCGAGGAGGACCCCGATGAGTGAGTGCAACGATGCATATACAGAGGCCTTACTCGCGAAGCCGTATTCTGACGTCTTTGCCTTCCCTCGCGTTACAGTGCCGACGTAAGACCCCGACCAGCGCTTGCTCTCTCCGTGGCCCAGGAACCCAAGGACTTAACCCTACGCGTATCTACTTCCCCAGTTCAAGGCCAAGCAAAAGGCCGACGCAGCGAAGTTGAAGGA
Organism: Microbotryum intermedium; assembly: GCA_022702645.1. Lineage (NCBI taxonomy): Eukaryota > Fungi > Basidiomycota > Microbotryomycetes > Microbotryales > Microbotryaceae > Microbotryum > Microbotryum intermedium. The sequence goes on along the minus strand of JAHWDX010000015.1, from coordinate 412,553 downwards.
CGCCCAAGCCCGAGCAGCCAAAGGCGGTCCCCTGGCCGGTGGAGGAGGCAGTGAGTGCACCAACTTTATCCAGTCGTACGGATCGCCTTTTTGACAAATGGCTGGCCGGTTTGAGCTCACAGTCAAAAAGTCGGGAAAGAAGTAAGGGGGATTGCAGGAAGCTTTGCGGGGTCATTTCTACGAGCCGACGAATAGGTCCGAGCTCAAGCGTAGAGGGCTTTCGCCTCACCTCAGGTTGGCAGTGTCATATTTATTGAAAATCCGATTCATAAATGCAGTCACTGTTGTGGTGTGCTTGGTTCGTGGCCTTGCCCAGTGAGATTAGACCTGCGGAGGACGACACGTTACGGAGTCCGCAGTTGACGTCGACGACACGACACGAGTTCAGACGCGCCTTTCGACCTCTTGCCTTGTCGTCGTCGCATTGCGTTCCGGGGCGCGATGCTTCCATTGCCAGCAAACCAGAACCCATCGTCCGGATCTCGACTTTCATTCTCCTCCCTCACAAACAGTCTGAGCTCGAAAAAGTCGAAACCGTCCTTGGAGTCTTCACGCGATCACGCCTCGCGGTCCGATGATGACGATCCCCACCGCAAGAAGCAACACCAATCGGGGCCGTACATCCTCCTCCACAAGTTATCCCTCCTCCTTCCCCCTTCGATCCGAAACGCCGTGATCCAACATAGTGGATACCTGCAACCGATCGGCCTCCTGCTCGCGTTGGTCCTGATCTACCTCCTCGTCCTCGCCACATCAACGAGCTCGGACGCGAGCCCATACAGGAGCAGCGGGTCCAATTCGCAGAAAGTCAGATCGAGAAACCCTTTGATTGCAGCTGCCAAACGACGCGTCCTACCCGCAGGGTGGAGATTCGGTTTACCCGGAGTCGGGGGCAAGGACCCGATCCTGCATGAACCTCTGCGCTGGCAGCCCCTTCACTCGGTCGTCAATTGGGGTGACCACGTCGGATTGGGCAGGGCGCGCCAAGGCGTGTTGGAACATACGCCGAAGACGTACAACGACATCACGGACCGAGTCGACGTCAAGGGACTCTCGGATGAACCGTGGTACCGAATCAGGAAGAGCGATTTGCCGATCGGCAGCGTCAAGGCGTGGACCAAGCTGATGAAGGACCGCGAAGGGTTGTCGGCCGGGGAGCTCGAGAAGAAGAGTGAGGGCAGTCTCGGGAATGAGAGAAGAGGTGTTATGGGCGGTGCTTCGGTCGAATGGAGTACGGGCATCGTCGGGAGTGGGGTGTGGCTCGGTCAAGGCGCCGACATGAAGAAATTTGCCACTTCGCCCGAAGCACTATTGGCGCAGATGAAGAAGGAGGCGCAACTGAAGAACCTCAATCGCTTATCGGGGCGTGACGGCGATGACTACGAGGAAGAAGAGGACGACATCGAAGTGGACGAGAGCGCCATGCTCGACGAAGTCGCGGCGATGACGGCTGAAGCGGACAAGCTCGCCGAGGAGGAAGCGAACCTCACGGAAGAGGAGCGAGAGGAGGCCGAAGACATCCGGGAGGTGATGGAGTTGATGAAGCCCAAGTCACCGCGGCAGGCTTTGGAGAAGTTCATCATCGAAAAAGCATGGGAATATATCGATGAGGAAGACGAGCTCAACACGCAAAAGATCATGGAGGATGCCAAGAAGAGAGGTAGTGTAGCCCATCTGCCGTTGAGGGACCAGGTGAGGGACGACGAGGGCAAGAGGCAGGAGGCGGCTGAAGGATGGAGCAGGATTTACGCCATCACCGATGGCGAGAGGGCCAAGAGTGCTTTGGAAGTGCAGCTCGAAAAGCTGGTGCGACGAGTCCCGATTGTGGTCTTTTCGCAGTCCGACTGCACGTGAGTGGTACCCCTTGGCGTCTCTGCGGGTTGGAGCTTTGAGTTGATGCGTTCGTTCTGTCGCGCAGACCGTGCAAATGGGCCATCGGCTACCTCAAGGAGCTCAAGCTCTCGCCAGAGCTGTACGTAGTCATGGTTGACCAACGACGTAAGTCCTTGCTCCGAACTCAGGGTGGCTTGGTCCATGGGACCTCGAGCTCATTTTTCTTGACATCCTCAACAACCCCAGCCGACCAAAAGAATCTCGGAGCACTCTTGTTCCGACGAACCGATCACCAAGGGTATCCTAACATCATCGTTGGAGGACGCTCGATTGGTGGCTCGAGTGAGCTTGAATATCTAGCCGAGCAAAAGCAGCTCGCGGCCTTATTGGACGACGCAGGGGTGCAACACAACCTCGAGCGGCGGAAGGGAAGGAAGAAGAAGAAAAAGAGCAAGAAGGTAGTAGATGATGGCGCCAACTGAGGTCGCATTAAAGTTTTGCATAGCCAACGATGAATCGATTTAACGACCCCTTTCTCACGTCGATTTGCTTATGATGGATCAGCGAGAGGTTTGTGCACGTGCTGGCTCTCTGCTAAAGCAGCTCAGCGTGAGAACGGCTTCGCTCGAAAAATCATTCGCCAAGCAATACAAGACTGGAGAGTCGCCTCTGTCAAGTGGTCAGACGGTGATTTCGAAATATTTGAGAAGAAACAACTGCGCTATTGACGGATAATTCATGGATGCAATGACTTGAAGGTCCCGTCATGATTTGCGCAAGAGTCCGGACATGCAGCCAAGCGGACGACGAGGTCATAACGCGTCACTCAACCGCGCAGCGACGCGCCGATCGCTCCAAATCGTCCGTCGTCCGGTTCCTTTTGGGTCGATCGGACCTGCTGACCTTCCCCTCCTCGCAAGCACGGGACGCGGCGCTATTTCGCCCTCAGGACTCAATTCCAGGCGTTCATGAGAAGCTACAATGGCGCCCGAGGCTGTCAAGAACCGATCGCATGCTGCGTCTGATCGCGTCGACGGCTACGGCATTCGAGGTGGTGCTGCTCCGAGTCGTCCGAGTTCACGTGCCGGTCGTCCTGCTCAGCAACCTCAACCTCGACGGACGACCGAAGGGCACCTGCACGAGCCACAGATTGCCTCAGCCTCAGATCCAAGTCGGTCAGTCCCATCTTGTACTGCAAGGCGTGCAGGGTCGAGTGGTGTACGCGAGTGCTGACCTCCTCCAGGGTGTGTGTTGCTCGTTGCTCGTTGCTCGTTGCTCGTTGCTCGTTGCTCGTTGCTCGTTGCTCGTTGCTCGTTGCTCATTGCTCATTGCTCGTGATAGCGACTACCTCCTTCAAGAGAAGCTCGGCACCGGATCGTTCGGGACTGTCTACAAAGCGTTCGTCATCCACTTTCTCCCGCTTTCGCACGCTGTGCTAACGCTCCAAGGCTACTCCTGCAGCATCCATGTGCCGACGTCCAGACCGGTCGCGATCAAGCAGATTGACCTTGAGCATGCGGACGACGACATCGCCGACATTCAACTCGAGATCGCGCACATGCAGGATTGCGACTCCGAGTATGTCACGAGATGTTATGGGAGCTTCCTCGTTGGTTGGAAGCTTTGGATTGGTGTGTTCAGCCACGTAGTCGTCCCGTCGGCGAAAACGATTCGCGAAAACCCTGTGCTGATTCGGTAGTCATCGGGTCTGTGCAGTGATGGAATATCTCGCCGGCGGGTCGTGTCTTGACTTGGTCGGTCCAGTCAAGCGCCTCGGGGCAATAGTTCAGAACTAAGCGTCTTTACCGTGTCATGTTGCCCCAGCTCAAGCCAGGACCCTTCAACGAGTCGCAAATCGCCATTGTCTGTCGCGAGTTGCTGCTCGGCCTCGAGTATCTTCATACCGAGCACAAAATCCACCGCGACATAAAAGGTGAGTCCCTCTGATACCTCTCTCGCTGATTACAGCTCATTCGTCTGGAGCTCATGTCAACGGAACGCTTTCTTACAGCTGCAAATGTCTTGCTCTCGGACTCGGGCAAAGTCAAGCTCGGTAGGCGGTTGACTGTGGAATCTCCTTCTTCCAGACCACACAAAGCTTATACTGCACCTGGTGGCTTCCTCAGCCGACTTTGGGGTCGCGGCGCAGCTCACCATAACTCATGGCAAACGCAACACTTTCGTCGGTAAGCACCTGAGGCCCTCCTGCTCGCTTGTTCGAACGCTCCTCTTGACCACTTCGCTTGTCGTCATACCTATTAGGCACGCCGTACTGGATGGCACCTGAAGTAATTCGACAAGCCGGGTACGACGCCAAGGCCGATGTGTGGTCCCTCGGCATTACCGCTATCGAGCTTGCTCTCGGTGAACCCCCCTTGGCCGAGTATCATCCGATGCGCGTCCTATTCCTCATTCCCAAAGCCCGTCCGCCATTGCTCGAGGGGCCGTTCTCGAACGCATTCAAGGACTTTGTAGCGTTGTGCCTGATTAAAGACCCTAAAGAGGTTTGTCATCTGACCCTTATCCAGAAGGTTTTTTTCGAGACAGGGTTGCTGACGCGTGTTCACCACACCTTCAGCGCCCTTCGGTGAAAGAGCTTTTGCAACATCGATTCGTCAAATATGCGAGACGGACAAACCAATTAACAGAGTTGACCGAGAGATATCAGGCATGGAGGAGCAAGACGCCAAAGAAGGTCAAGCCGACCAAGGATGGGGACGACGAAAATGACGTTGCCAATGCGAGTGTGATCAGTGCTTGGGAGTTTGATACGCTGCGAGATCGATCTGATGGTGTTGATGGTGCTCGGAATCTGACGAATCGGCTGGATCTGGTGAGTCGCCCCCGCTGCTCACTGCTGTGTCTCTGATTTTTGGGGGCTGATATCTCGTCCCCAGCAGCGGCCTATGCCGCACGATGCCGAACTTGCAGCCCTTCAACAGCCGACATTCGACGCCTTACTTGCACAAAGTGCCAACCCGTTTCAAGCTTCTGAGGCCGACCTACCCTATCACCACAATTCGACCCCTCGAAGCGAGGATGCACCAGCCGTCGCCATATCCAAATCCTTGGGTAGCGGGTAAGTACATTCCTCGGCATCGCATGAATGTCTGGCCGTCCAGCGTAGTCTGACCTTGGAATGATGCTCTCCACAGACACCGCACTGTACGGCCTGCCAAGCGACCAGACGCAGAGTCGGATCCGGAAGCGTCTACTTCCTCTGTCGACACCTCTAACGAAGCGAACCGCGACGATATGAGCACCGGGGATGGACGATCCAATTCTCCGGCATCCAGAAACTCTTCCATCCGCAGTTCAATCTTTACCTCGACCTCTCCACTCTCGAGCGCTCAGACCACCCCCGATCTCCACTTCTCGAACGAAGCCGGTGGTTCTCGATCTTATGAGACTCTGTCTTCTGCTCAGGGAAATGTGTTTTGTCGAGATATCCTCGAACCAGTCTTGGATCGACATCAGGAGTCGCTGGGACCGAAGTCAGCGAAGCAAGTTCAAGGGCTTGAATCGATCAAACTGGGTTTCAAGCAAATGGGCTCGGCACAGGCTTGGTCGCTGGTACAAGAGCTTATCCACTCGATTCAGGAGTGAGTTCAAGCTCAATAAGCTACAAGGACAGCATCGAACCTTGATCTTCCCCTGCTGACGTCATTTGCATTCCCAGTGTTCCCGAGCTCACCGCAGCTGTCAATCGTTCAGGAGTCAAGTCTCAATCGCCTGATATGTCGACAGGTGAAGCCGATATCACATTCCAAGAAGCGGACATCACTGCAACATCCTCGTCGGGCTGTTCGGGTGATGTCGTGGAAGAGGGGGCGGAAGCACGAGGTGCACCAGAGAGAGAAGACGACGAACCCCGGTCGCCGATCGCCCAGATGCTCTACACAAGATGGGTCCTTAACTTGCGCGAACAGCGTGAGTCGAACGCATCTGGCTCGCTGGTCTGTGCTTAAGCTGATCAATCATCCCCTCGTGCTACCTAGTCGGGATATAAGGAGATCTCGGCATTCCTGGTTTTGTATCTGAATTTGTACAATCCGACGATGTGCACGTTGATGGTCCCTGTCTGTGTTGTTCCGCCTTTAACGCAGTCATCTTGTTACTGTACTATTCCCGTCTTTGATATGTATGCAATCCATCCGTCGGTCGCTTAACTCCGTGCTTCGGAAGAATGGTCGAGCCGTCATCAGAAGCTTCTCGATGCGTGAGACTCGGAGGCGATGCACTCCGGACTCGAGTATTCGAAGCTTACAAGAATGAATACTTCGGTTCCCGGCGGCGAATTGATGCAAATCGCACATCCGGGTCATTTCCCACGATCGCAAGCATATTATTGGCCAAAGGGGTCGAGGCCTGCTCCCGGTGATCCGGTACGAAGCTAGGAGACCCATCTCCTGTCCACTTCAGCAATCGGCACTGAAAGCCTGCAGTGAGTTGGTCGGCCTTTTTGGACACACAAGACATCTTACAGAATGAGCGGGTGGTAGCTAGCTGTTGGAAGTGCGATGTAAATAGGGCATTGGCTCAGCCAGCCTCGGCTCAATGTGGCCCCATGCCAAAATGCCGCAGCGCGGCCCCTATTCGAAGTTTGGGGCCTGATGACCGGAGGTTCGGCTTAGCCGAGGAGCGAGGCAGATGGATGTTTGTCCAACTTAGCAAAAGCACGCTTGGTTTAGCTTGGTCAGACCATGCTCTCCTGAAGTGGTTGATATCCGTTACACAAGCGTGGTCGGACCACGCAGGAGTGCCAGTGATTATGACGCCGTGTGATTTCTTTTCTGGTTCGGAGCGCGTGGCGGTGCGTCGCATGACCTCGCACAATTCGGAGGTGGAGTGGATCGACTCTGGCTTCCCACATCACCACGCTTCCCCACGCTCCTATCGCACTAGATATTGCGTGCTCCATTGTCCAAAGTCTTCGCCCGCTGGTTTTTGATTTCTGGCCTCGCCTCTCCACTCATTCCCCACGTTCGGCCGAGAGCAGTCGGACTTGTTGGCCCCTCAGCCTCACGCATCATCAACCTCACCTACTGGTCATCCAACTGTCACAGAATGCAGGCGTCGATGCTTGGTACGGTCTCGAATGAGGAGGTGCACGGCTTTGAAGATAAAATAGATGGCTCTAAAGAGCACGAGGCGGTGATGGTGGAGGACAAGGAGTTTCAAGGCACGGTCCCCGTCAGGAGCGACGCCGTCTTTGGAGTCAGCACGGACGGACCCAAGTGAGTCCTGTGACCCATGCAGCATGGACCGGATGAGGCACAATGACGACCAGGCAAGCCCTCAACGTTTTTTCAGTTACCTCAGCGTCGGATGGATCAGGGCAGCGATCTTTTTGACGTGAGCGATTTCTCCGCCGGAGCGTCCCCTCTCCGAGATCCAGCCAAACTTACCCCACCCGTGAGAGCCCGTGAGCGCATGCAGGAAAGCGCAGATTGGGCTCGGGGTACTAGGTGAGTTATTCCACCCTCGTTTCATATGCTTCCAGATGGCGAACGGTACTGATCTACGTACTTTGGGTGTCTGCCCGTGAAATGCGCAGGGATACCTCAAGTGATGTCGACGATCGGACTGCTCCCGGGACTTTTTCTCATTCTCCTTTTGGCCGTGATGACGACTTGGAGTAGCTACGTGGTAGGAACGTGAGTGATTTCCGGGTTTGAACCGGATGGTCGCCACCTGTGCGCTGAGCACCGTCACACATCACAGATTCAAGTTACGTCATCCTGAATGCCACTCGATCGCCGACGCGGGATTCATTCTCGGCGGCAGGATCGGACGGGAGGCACTTGGCGCCATGTGCGCAGTTTGTGAGTGAATGCGTCTCGGAAAGCTCCAAGGCTCTTTTCTGTTCTGATTGTGTTGCTGCGGCAGGCATGCTGTGTGTATGCGCCTCTGGGTTGCTCAGTATCTCCATCGCATTCAACGCGCTTTCGGGCCACGGCACGTGCACCGTCGCTTTCGTCGTCACGGGAGCCACCATCGTGTACGTCCTGGCGAGCATTCGCACCATTGACAAACTTTCATTCCTCGGTTGGGTCGGCTTGGTATCGGTCCTCTCGGCGCTCTTCGCGCTTGCAATCGCTGTCGGAATTGAAGATCGACCTGCCGCAGCGCCCCCAACTGGACCGTGGAGCAAGGATCTTCATCTCTTTGGCAAAGTGACGTTCGCCGACGCAGCAAAGGCAATCGGTACACTCGCTTTCGCGTTCAGTGGAACACCCGCCTTTTTCACCGTCTTCTCCGAGATGCGCGAGCCCAAGGATTTTCCCAAGACCATCGTCCTGTGTCAGGGCATCATCACAATCGTGTTCATCCTCGTCGGTGTGGTCGTCTGGTTTTTTTGTGGCCAATACGTCGCATCGCCTGCTTTGGGCTCAGCGGGGTCGGTGATGAAGAAGGTCTGCTACGGCCTTGCTCTACCGTCGCTAGTCATCGGGTTCGTCTCTCTCGCCCAATGCATTCTCGGCTTGTACCTGGCATCACATGCTGACTCGTACTGGGCACGTTGAAGATCCGTCATCTTCCTCCATCTGACGGCAAAGTACCTCTTCGTTCGCGCCTTACGAGGGGGCCCTCATCTGACCTCGAACAGCCCTACGCACTGGATCACGTGGCTTTCGCTCGTCCTCGGCTGCGTTCTCTTCGCCTTCTTCGTCGCCGAGGCGATCCCTGTGTTTGGCGGCTTGATCGGGTTGGTCGGGGCCATATTTGGCAGCTTGACGAGCATGATCGTGATCGGTGCGATGTGGTTGTACGACAACTTTGAACGCAGACATATCGACAGCTCGTGGAGGTTCAGAGCACTGGTGACGTGGAATGTGTACCTGATCGCGGCCGGCATCTTCGTCTTGATTGCGGGGTAAGCCATCGGCAGTCCCCGACACCACCTGGTGACATCGCATATTGTAGAGACAATCTTACTGACTTGCTACTACCGGTCCAGATCATATGCCTCCATCAAGTCGATCATCGACGAGTACGCGGGCAAAGCCTTGACCGTCTTTAGCTGCGCAGACAACTCATGAAAGAAAGAAGGGGCTTCGTGAGACTTTGTTAGGTACATGATTTGCTCAGCAACCTAAACAAGATGGATAGATGGGTTTTTGGGACCCGGTTCCGCTTTACCATCAAACAGCGTATTTTCTGTATAAAAATTGAGATTGTCGCGTTGAAATTCCTCGTAGATGTTGCAGGCGCGAATCGTGGCGCTGCTCTGCTCGATCTGCTCATCTGCCCCGGGACCTCTGCGACGCCTGCGACTCGTGCATGCTTCGATCCCTCCGGCTGATTCGGCCAGTGTCTGTACATGAGGGACCCAACTCCCTCCGTTTCCCCCCTACCCAAGATACCATCTTCGCAAGCCCCTGGCAGCGGCAGCGTCGTACACTCTTCCGCGAACCTTCCAACTTGCCTCTAGCGGGGACGACCTCGGCTGCGAGCGATGTGATCCCATGGTTGTTCTTGCTCGAGATTGGGATTGGGTTCCCGATCGTGCTGTGGACGTACAAGGTAGGCTGGTCATTGCCCATGTCCTGAGCTAGGCTGGCTTGCCCACCCCCCACATGCGTCTCGCCCGTAGCGTGACGCCGTTCGATTGCCCATTACAGTGCACGATGATGGTCCTCTTCCAACGCAAAATCATATATCTACCCTTTCTACCCTTGGGAGGTCGAAAGGAGACTCTTTTACCAGCCGAAGACCGCTCGCCTCAACTGGAGAAAGAGCTGGGTGGATTCGATTGGACCGAATTGGAGTGTACGAGTAGGGCGAGGTCGACCCGATGGGGTCGGAAGGTCGTACTCAAAGGGATACAGCTCAAGTTACAACCGGACTTGAGAAAGCCCACGGCATCGATCCCGAGTTCCACGCCTACGCGACCACTGCACAGAGGTGACGATCGCCCCGTCGTCATCTTTTACCTCCAAGGCAACGCCGGAACCCCACTACATCGTCTCCCACTGTTTCGAGTCCTCTTTAACGCGATACCCAAAGGCCCTCCCGCAACCACCGTCATAGCCTTTGCCCCTCGATCCTACTGGCTCTCGACGCGCTCGACGCCGACCGAAGCGACCTTCCTGTCCGACTACCTCTCAGCACTCGAAGAGACGATCCGCCTGCACCCGACCGCCAAAATCATCCTCTACGGCCATTCCCTCGGTGGGGCAGCAGCCCTTCTCCTCCTACTTCGTCAAAAACAACTTCCCTCCCAAGTCCGAGCGAATAGCAAAGCCTTGGTTTTGGAGAACCCCCTCCCTTCGATCCCTTACATGGTTCGAGTGATGTACCCTCAACGTTGGTTGCCGTATCATTATTTGGGACCGTGCGTTTTCGATCGATGGGATGCGATGGGTGAGGTAGAGAAGATGCACGAGGGGTCCGACAGTTTGAAGGGATTGAAAACTTTGTGGTTCCGCAGTGGGAGGGACGAACTGATCCCGACCGACAAGGAAGAAAAGAATGGAGGAGGGGATAGGGTGAGGGGCATGTACGAGGGTTGGAAAGGGGACGATAAGCGATGGGTACATGTCAAGGACGCTTTGCACGAGACCGCTTGGCTGTCCAAGAAATGGAGGGACGAGATGGCCCACCTGGTCGAGCAGGTTCGGAATGACAACGAGGAGTAGGGTTTCGAATGACGTAGATAATTATTTTTTGGGGTGTTGTACAACAAGAGCGAGCGTGGATGTATTGCGTACTTTTTTCTGCAAGGGTTGATGTTACTATGGTCGTTCACTGCGATTTCGTCTTCCTCCCCGACGAAGCCTCTTCCTGTTTCAGTGCCGCAGCTTCAGCGTTCTTGTAGTCCTAGAAGCACGTCAATCAAGAAAAAAAGAGAGTGATCAGCAAAACGATCGTTGTAGAAAGGCGAACTCCAAACTTGCCTGCATTGCTTCCTTGATGCCATCTTGGAGCGAAATGATCGGCTCGTACCCCAATACTCGGCGAGCCTAGATCGAAGCAATTCTCACGTCAGAGCAGGTCCTGAGTCGTGATCACGCCGCAGAACCGCACACCCACCTTTTCGATATCAAAATACATGTCACTGACGACGTATTGCACATGGGCTTTAGGCAACCCACACTCCTCTTTAGGGATCCCCCTCAGCCACGCGACCGCTTCGGCCAAGGTCGCGAGGGCCATCCCCATCGTCTCGGGGATTTGCAACGTAAAGGCCGGGACATGGCCGTTATAAGCGAACCAGAGGGACCGAGCAAAGGACCAGAAAGCGACGGGTTCACCGTTGGTGATGATGAAGATCTGACCTGGGACGGCGAGGATCGAACGGTCGGGGACGTCATAGAATTGGGAGAAGCGGTTGTGGCGGTGAGGGATGAGTGGGTCAGCAGGGGGAGGCGAACTGACGACGTCGGGGTGGGTCGAGATGGGCAAAGGTCGTCGAGGCGTTCCGATCGAGACGAGGCGGAGGGATTTGCTGAGTTCGGAAAGGGGCAAGGGGTCATCGTGCATCCGGGAGGAGGCTAGGATGTGCGCGTGGACGGCGTTCGCGACGTGGACAAAGTCGAAGAGGTGTTTGTTGGACCCGAGTTGGAAGAAAGTCTGTCTCGCCTTGAGGACGCCCATGAAGCCTGGTACGACCTGTCGATCGCCTGCTCTGTGAAGGTGAGGAGGTAGGCACCGCATGAGACGAGGCCGAGTCTTGAAGAAATGCTGGGTCTTACCCGAAAATGCCACACAATCGAATCGAGCAGGTCGACAGCCCATCTTTGCCATTGGCTTCGATAACTAACTTTTCTGCCTTGACCTGGATGGGGAGAGAGAGAGAGTCGCATAAGCTTGAGATCCTCGTCGGGAAAAGCCTTGCACGGAATGACCTTTGTCGAGACATAAGGCGGGTTGGTTTTGCTCGTGGTTGGCAAGCGTTCATCGACGTTGCGCATCGCTTCTGCGTCAAAGCAGACGGTGACACTGCTCGTAAAGATGAGCTTGGTCACGTTGGCTTCCCGACAGGCTTTGATGACGTTGGTTGTTCCGAGGACGTTGATGTTTCCGCACAGCTCGGTACCCGCGCCGGCGTGAGGGGACGCCACGTGGAATACGGTCGTGGCGCCTGCCTTACGGAACGACTCCAACAGCGACGATTCGGACGTGATGTCGGTATGAAAGAAGCGATACCCGGGAGTGACGGTGCGCTGAGTGAGCCCGAGCGAGGCGACGCGACGGGACGGGAACGCGCGTTGCAATGCCTGTACCAACGCTTGTCCAAGGAAGCCTTCGCCACCGATGACGGCGAAGGACTCGTCGGGGGAGGCCTTGTACCGTTCCGACGCCATGATGAACGACCACAAAGAGATCGGTCCGACGTTGGCTGTTCGGGCGCTACGCGTGAGGGAGACGGTGGAGCGAAATCAGGCGTCGATGGGCCGATGAGCGGGTCCAGACGAGCTGTGACGAGATTGCGGTGAGAGGGTATGTTGAGGGTCGACGCAGAACCCCTGCACCGCTCCTGCTGAGCTCGGAGTTGCTAGCTCTGAACGAGGCCAATTTCCGATTAGAGAAGATCGATGATCGCGGTAACGGTTCATTTGTGACAGGTCAAAGTTGATTTGCTGTCGGCCCGCGCGAGCGCGACCGTTGAGGCTGCCCATCAACACTCTCCTCTCCCGTCAACCCAAGCTCAATCATCAATCACAAGGTTAGTTGAATTACATGACCCTTGAACGTGCCACCTCGTGCTGACCCTCATGCTCCATCCGTGTTCCATGCTGAATCGCCACCCACGCGCCGTGACTCGCCCTGCTACGCCGCCCCACCTGACCTGACTTGACCTGACCAACTCGCGCCGCCGCCGATAATCAGCCAGCCCGACGCAGCCCCAGCCCACACACGCCATGACTCGTAAGCGCACCCAGCCCAGCCCAGGCGAGCCCAGCACGCCGCAGTCAGTCATCCCACTGACACAGTGCAGCACTCTCTCACCCCACCTCCAGGCTCCAAGTTCAAGGATGAACATGTATTTGGTCAGCCATCGTCGTCCTGGTCATCGTCATCGTCGTCGTCGTCGTCGTCGTCAGCTGCCCCCTCCCCCCTGTGGAGCTGCTGACTTGGGCGTACGCAGGCAGGCGCTCCTTCATTACTGACTCACTCACGCACCGCCGCCACCGCGCACCCTGTCCACAGAGAAACGCAAGGCCGAGGCCGAGAGGATCCGTCAAAAGTACCCCGACCGAATTCCTGTACGTTCACGCTCGATCGCGCAATCTATCTCACTCGACACCGTCTCCCCACAACCCACCCGCCACACGAATGACCACCCACTCGCGCGTTCCAACGCCTTGTGATCTGCGCGTCAATCATCCGACTGACCTCGTTCAACTCATCCACCCAGGTCATTTGCGAAAAGGCAGACAAGACGGACATCCCCGCGATCGACAAGAAGAAGTATCTCGTACCCGCCGATCTCACCGTCGGTCAAGTCAGTCCTTTCCCCCCACCCACTCGGGATCTTCTGCATCAGCGGGGCCATGTCACTGAACAACGCGCTTCCAACAGTTCGTCTATGTGATCCGTAAGCGCATCAAGTTGCAACCGGAAAAGGCCATCTTTATCTTTGTCGACGAGATCCTCCCGCCGACCGCTGCTCTCATGAGTTCCATCTACGAGGAGCACAAGTGAGTGCAAGCAATTCCCCGTCTTTGACGTCGTGGACTTTCGACGATCGTAGAAAAGGAACGATCGTCTCTTCTCCAACTCGAGAGCGAAGAGTCGACGTCAAAACTAGGCCTGCTGACGTATTGCCCCATCTTGCTTCTCAGGGACGAGGACGGATTCCTCTATGTGACGTGAGTACATGTGAGGCTTTGAGCTCCTCAAAAGGTAGCCTGACCGACGTCTATCGCTTGGTATGCTCCACTCTGCAGTTACAGCGGAGAGAACACGTTCGGAGCGACACATTCCACATGATCGAGACCGTCCGGGCGTCGAGTGGTTGACAAGGTCAACTGCTCTGCACCTACGCAACGGACATGGAACGTCGTTCCTTCCGACCTCCTCATCGAACGGCACCTAACCGTTTTCCGTGGCTTCGCGGATGTGTTTCTCAGCTTTGTGCTCGGTAGCCTCTTTCCTACTTGTAGTTGTATCACCGCCTTTCCGCGCCCCTCTTTTTTCTTCTCTTTCTCTTCGCCATTCAAATCCAAACAAGCACTTGTCCGTGATCGTTTTCCGTCTTTATGATCCGTGTAGGCCCATGTCGGTTGGGCTCTCCTGACGGTCCGAACTCAAACCGAATCGGTTCCTCGTCCCCGCACCTAGCGATTGGTTCAATCGTGATTCCTTTTCAATCAAAAACTTCTCAAGCTGAGTTACACACTAGAACACCTCGGAAAGTTTCTTCCACGACAGAAAGTCGAACCTTGTCGGAGCTAAGGGTTCCCGCTCAAGCGACAGCTTTGGCGAGGTCGGCCAAAGCCTCTTTTCGCTTGTAGCTCGCATCGGCGATGACACCGGCGTCGGCATCGGACGAGAAGGAGCCAGACCAAGTGACGTACGACGAACCTTCGGAAGGACCGGTCGTCACGGGCGAAACGGTGATGGTGCTGAGGGGATGGGTCAAGAGAAGTTGGATCGATCAGTTTTTTCGATTCTGGCCGAGAAGCCAAGTCCAGAATCCCTAAGGAACAAGGCCGCTCGGTACTTACGACAAGACGGAGTGGTAAGTCAAAGCGGGTTCGGCCTCGACGACCGAGTAGGTGATGGAATGGTTGATCGCCGAGTGTTCCTCCTGCTTGACGGTCAGTTGGTGGCCGTCCTTGAACTTCCAGATCGCCGAGTCGGTCACTTCGTCCGAGATGTTCTTGGCTGTAGAAGGGCGTGGCGTTCAAGAGGGAGAATCAGGTGGTCAAGGTCCAGTACTAGATATTTATGTCATACCAGGGGTGTGATGATCGAAAACCAGCCGTCCATCCGGGAGAAGGGGAGACCTGCCGTTCCGTCTGCTTCAACAGCCCCTGATCAAAGCTCTCGCAACTAAAAAAGCCTTACCAACCGAACTCGAGGCCAACGCCGAATACCACTTGGAGAAGTCTTGCAACTTGATCAAGTGCCACACCTTGGCCACGGGCTAAGGATTCCATCATTCAAGAACACAGAGTCACAGCAGGGTCAGTACCGGCGTTCTTTGAGGCTCTTGCAATCGTGTATGCCACCACCGCAAGCGGTGGTCGATGATGTGTCGACGGGCGACGATGACGTGCGGGCGGAACGATATGGAAGCGGGACGAGCGACGTGCACGGCTCTGTGGACACTCACGGCGTGGATGACGATCGACTCGTTGACGTAGGTAGAAGTTGGGGGTGCGCCGGACATGGTGGGGTTCTCAGTGGTTTGGTGGGTGCGGGTGGGCTAAATGTGAGAGTGAGAGTAGAGTGCGGGTTGGAGCTTGCAAGAGGGGGGCGAGGGGAATCGAATCGATCTGGCGGCTTGAGCGCTTCAGCGCTTCAGCAGTCATCAGGCGGCGCAACCGAATCGAAATCCGCCGCGGTTCTCGATCGAACGTGTGTATCAAAGATTACATGCCCCTCGGCGAGTGTCGAGGTCTATCAATGGAAACAGTTCACGTCTGATGACTTGCTTTTATGTCATTCCACCCCCGAGTAGACTTTTGATGCCTAAGATGACTCGACTGCGGGTTAGGTATTCGTCTTGCCCGAGGGTAAGTAGCACGTGCTCAACTGAAGTCGGAGAAGCTCTCGCGTCGATCTCTCCCATCACCCATGCTATGATCACAGAACCCATTAAGATCTGAATTATAAATACAATTCAAGTAGTACACCAATAATTTTTCATTCAGGCTAAATCAAAAAACACTACAACCCCAACTTCAAACCCCCATCCCCCTAAAGCGCCGTCGATGATACGTCCTTCACCTCGGGTTTCGGATAATCAGCCTTGAACTCCTTTTCGATCGCTTCCAATCCTTCCTGCGTCAAGATCGGCCGCCCATCCCATGCCTCCCCCTCTGCTTCAGGCTGGAAGAATCGCGGCGTATAAACCTTGCCACTCTTCTTGCGCGCTTCGGCTTTGTCGCGTTGTCGTTGCTCCAGTGCCTGTTTGTTCTTCCCTGCGGCTGCACAGGGGGTTGGCAGGTACGATCAGTCTTCGGGGCGTCGCTCCGAAAGGTTGCAAGCTCGGATCTACTCACTGGAAAAGTTCTTCCGTAGCAAAGCTTGGGAGACGTCATCCCACACCTTGCGCGTTTCGAACGGGTCTTGCTGCTCGATCGGCGCGACGGACTTTGGCGTCACCAACAGGGGTACCATATCCAACAGCAACTTGGAGCCCTGTTGAGAAGAAAGTCCATCAGCCCAACTAAATCGCCGGACCGATACCAACACCAAATCCTAACGCGCCTCTTGCCCGGTCAAAGTGTATCGGATTTGCCCTCTCCAACACCCATTAAAGGTAGCGACGATCCTCTCCGCCGGAACTTGCTTGACCTTGGTGTACTCGTCCTCTTTTTTGTCATCGCCTCCACAGCTATAGATGACACCTTCGACTAAGAATTTGGCTTTGGACAGCCACCCTTCGTCCGGGTAGGTGATGATGGCGCGGTAGTGTTTGTCAGAGGTTTTCGGTCCACCGCGCTGGGTGATGTAGGTGTATTCCGAGATGGTCACGTAGGGTGACGCGCGTACGAGACCGGTGACTACGGCAGTAGGGTGAGTAATCTGGAGTGGACGGTGGATCGCAGTCCTCAATCAGCCGATATGCCCGCTCGAGCGATTTTGGTCGGTTAAACCCACCTGGTACTCCTCGTTTTCTCGATCGGACAAAGTGAGGAACAAACCCTTGTTGCGAGGTCCGGGGAACACTTTCAATGCAGTGCCGGTGAACTGTCACATTCACCGATTGTCAGCATTGGGAACGCTCGGAAAAGCGGACATGGACAGACTATCGCTCTCACCTTGGCCGAAACCTGATCCGCGCCCGTGCACCTGACCGTCCCATGCGGCCCTCGAGACTCGAGCACGAAATGCGAGATCGGCGGGTGATGCGACGTCTGCTCATTGAGAAAGACGACGCGGGCCTTGCCCGCTCCACCACTGTCCGTTGCTACTGACGTCGGGGCCGTGGATTGGGTCGTCCCGCTTTGGGTCGAGACGCTGGACGAGGTTACACCCCCGACTGTGGCGCCTGCGTTTTCTCTTTCGATCTCTTTGGATGTGGGTCGCGACCTCTCGAGCGAGGTCGACGAGCGCTTTGATTTGGCTTTGGAGGGAAGACCAGCATTGGCGAGCACCTCGGCGGAGGGCTCTTCGTCGATATAGAGATGGGGTTGGGGTTCGCCCGAGGTCGACAAGGGCACAGGTTCAGTATCGCAATAAGCATGAAAATGCTCGCCTAAGATCGAGTTGTAAGGCTGCGCGGCAAGTGACGATGACCCGAGTCAGGAAGGAGCGGAGAATGATCGAGAGGAGAGGGACATCTACCGACCTTGGTGATTTTGCCCTTGACGAATTTAAGATCCTTGGTGACTGATTCGGGATGACGCAGGAAGTCGTGAGCTCATGAACACCACTCGAACTACTGCTCGTCGCAAGTAGACGTACATGTCCATCGCAATACAGAGATGAAGCGCTCGAGCTGGTCGTCGGACTCGCCAATGGCGGCGAAAAAGTCGGGTCGGTCGAGGTAGTTCCAGTATTCGAGGTTGCCGACGGGTTCTGTGCCAGGGTTCAAAGGTGTGTCAGTTGGAGCGCACACGAACTCGAATGCGTTTGCGACTGACCCATGAGGTTGGCTGGCAAAGAGATCCTCAGCCCCGTGAGATCCTTGACGTTGAGCGCTTTCCTGTGTAGGAGTTCGCACTATCAGCTCAGTTGCTCTGAACTATGCAGTCCCATCGATATCGACGTTTTATGCTGGCTCTTGCGGTATTCCATGGGAGGGCAGCCAGGGTGAGAGCCATCCAAGTCGACGTGGACCGTGCGCCGGTGCGCGCTCCGGATACAAGCTGTGCCCGGAGTGAGCCTCGAGGTCGATTGTGGAGTCGGGAAGGGCAACGCACCTCATGATGGCGACCAACTGCTTGAACTTTGAAGCCTCGGACTGCGTCTGACCATCCTTGATGTCGAGGCTGTCTCCGGCCAGGTCCGAGTCTTCGTTGCTGCTCGAGTGCTCGTCGTCAGGTGACCCGCGTGTCTCTGACGTCGTCGTCGTCGTTGTCGCTGCCGCTGCGGCCGCCTCGTCAAGACTACCGTGAGCGCTGGTGCTCCCGCTCGCGGCTCCGGAAGAAGTCGGCTCAGTCTCGGTTGTCGACTTGGTAGGGCGTAACGACGCGGTAGCCCTCTTGAACATCCTTTTGGCAGTTATGGGTTTGCTCGCGGTGCAGTCGATGAGGTGTCTGCGCGGGTGGCAAGCGATTGTGTGGCAAGTGAGCTCAGGCCGGTCGAGACTCTAGCTATACCTAGCTGGTTTGATGGCTTGTTGAGCCACAAAGCGCCGCTCAAAGAGGCAGCGTTCGACACGGTGCAGGTCGTCGATTGCGCATGCGCACGTTGGCAGTCACTTCACTAATTAAGCCCTGCCACCGGCACGATTTACTGATGGAAAGCCACGCAAAGGCACAGAGATTTGAACACTCGCAGACTGACACTTGTCAGCCCCTTCGCCCATCATTATCGGCGGCCGAGCAGGAGCACACTGCAGCCTTGGGACGGAAATTCGGAATCACGCCGGCGACATTTCCGAGGGCCCTCGGTCTACGGTCAGCCCGCGCTGGACGTCGACCATCTCAGATCGAGTACCTAGGTAAGCACAAACATTGGCGGAATGTCATACAACTACCCTTTCACTTGTGATCACCTGGTTTACCCCAAGCGCATAAGTCAACGCACTCAGTCCTCGTTGAACAAACTCCGTCCCTTCACACTGAGTCAGAGCTCGGAAAATTCCCTAGTCGAACGTGCGCGCTCGGTGCGAAAAAAGTTAGGGCCATCATTCTAGGTTTGCATAGTATTTTCTCCTCTTTTTACTGCATCGTTCTCTTCCATATAACATATATTAAATATTGGTGACCACCCGGGTTCTTCTCTAGTCGAGCTTGCCGCCGTTCTCCACGTTGACCAAGACGAAGCGGTACCTAGAAGGGGGGAGAGGAGAGGGGAACGATCGAATCAGCGACAAGCACGATAGGTAGGAAGTAAATTAGTAGAAAAAACAGATTTTAACTTACTTGGCTCCCTTGGTGACCATCTCGGGAACGGTCTCGTTGACCGAGTCAAGGGGACGCTTGATGATCCAAGGGTGAATCTGTTGCTTGGCAGCGAGCTCGAGCATCTCGGCAATCTTCTTGGGTGAACCGATAGCCGAGCCACCGATGTGGACGTTGTTGAGCAACAAAGGGAAAGCAGGAAGAGGGGGGAGAGGTTTCTCGGGTGCGCCAACGAGGATGAGGTTTCCTCCTGGGCGCAAGAGGGACAAGTAACCGAGGAGGGGCATCTCGTGGTCGTTGGTCGTGGCGACGATCAAGTCGAGCGAGCGCTTGTAAGGCGCAAAAATTTTCTCCGAACCGTCACCCGATTCGATGAAGCGAGACGCACCCATCTTCTCAGCGTCGGCCTTCTTGCTGGCGCTGTGAGAGATGGCGGTCACGCTGGCACCGAGGGCCTTGGCGAACAGGAGACCAAAGTCTATAAGCGAGCGAAAACAGACGAGGTATCGATCAGTGTCTGTGAAGCAGCACAGAGCGAGTTGACGTGGAGGACTTACGACCGAGGCCACCGATACCAATGATACCAACGTCCTTAGCGGTCGTACCGGCGCCGTATTGAGTCAATGGGCTGTAGACGGTAACACCACCGCAAAGCATGGGGGCGGCAAGGGCCTGCGAAAGGATTCATGCGCCAAGCCGGGGTCAAAACAAGCTTACAACTATCCTTCAAGTCGGAAAGAAACTTACGGGGTCAAGACCTTCGGGAATTCGGAGGACGAAGTGGCCGGGGGCTCGGTGGTAGTTGGCGTAACCCCCGTAAGATTTGTCGCCCTTGCCGTTACCCTTCTTGTACACACCGGCATAGGTACCGACCTGACCTTCGTCGCAGTAAGGTTCGCGGTGGGCGGTGCATTGCTCGCACTTGCCGCACGAGTCGTTCTGGGCTCCGACACCAACGAGGTCGCCGACCTTGACGTGCTTGACCTCGGATCCGACGCAGACAGCATAGCCGACGAGTTCGTGGCCTATAAAAGGACGATCAAAACTCAGATCAGTCCCTGGTTTATGACAAGCTTTGAAATTGTGTTATGTTCACTCACCAACTACTTGAGGGTACTCAGTCTCGCCTACGATATGTAAACGAGCGGAGTCAACCCAGAAAAAGTCAGTTTCCCCCACTCCTCCCCACTTCAGAAGAATCCTGCTTGAAAACTCACCCCATCCGGAGCTAGCAGTGTGAATGTCGGAAGCGCAAACACCGCAGTACAAGATTTTGATATCGACGTCTGTCTCATCCCACATCTTGGGCTCGTACTCGAACTTCTTGAAGTTGCCCTTGATCGAGTCCTTGTCGAAAGCTCCGTAGCCTGTGGAGGGTGAAAGAGATTTCAGGGATCAGCCAGTAGCTCTATGCAGAGACAAAAATGGTACAAGTGGATATTTACCTTCAAACTTGTAAACTTGGGTGGACACTGTAGGTGATGACGCGGTGAGTCAATAGCAACTCTTAATCGTCGATGGTCGATTGTGGCAGATGGGCGCATGGGCGAACGGGGAAAGACTTCAGCATAGGTAAGGGCACTGACTAATGTTGTGATGAGGAAAGCGCTTTCTTCGAAGCTGAGAGAGTGATGTGGTCGATGTGAGAAGAAGGAAAAAAAGGAACAAGTCGAGCCAAATCACGAAGCCCTCCCGGGCGCCAGGATCGAGAGCCGTGACGTAAGGGAGGGAGCACTACCCTCGGTCCACCCCCAGCCCTCCACTTATCGCAGGTATTCTTGGCTCCACATATCTCTAACGCCGCAATCGATCGGGGGCCGTCAGTAACAGCGTCATCGCAGCTGCAGCAGTGGAATCAAGCGTGCTTCGTATGCATGCAGGTACGTATGTAATAAATCATCTTGCTTTTGACATCATCGTCAATTAAATCCAATTCACACTCAGAGCATCGTACGTGCAAGCCGAGCAGACTGGCAGTGAGTCGGAGTCGACCTACGCCTGCTCGATCGTTCGGAGGCGACCTTCAATCTCCTCGAATCTCTATATTGATATGATGCCCATGCATGACTGGAAGATACGAAATACACGAAAACCCCCTTTTCTCTATAGACCAGTCTCAAGCCATGCATCGCTCCCGCGTCTTCAATAAGCTACAGGGCGCAAGAAGCCCCTGGGGCCGAACCAGGTGCCCTGTTTGAACGGGCAAGTGGAGGTGGAGGTGGAGGCGGACAGAGTAGAGGGTCAGCGCGAGCCGCAGAAGATGATCCGGCCCACCGGCTGAAGTGATAATGAAGCTTACCTTCAGAAATGAGGACCAGTAAATGCGAGGGAAAAAGTTTCTGTACGAAGGTGGCCGGAAAAGAACCCTCACATCGTCAAATCACGTGACACACATATCCCTGAATCGCTGAGAACTTACTTCTTCAACCAGAAGAACGTGGCATTGGGTTTGTCCTGCGACTCGAAGAAGGGGAACTTGGAGAACGTCTCCTTGGGTACACCTCCGTACTTGAATTCGGCGAGCATGAGCTCGTTATGGCCGGTCAGCAGGGGGCTGATGAAGGAAACAACGGAAAAGTCAATTCCGCAGTCTCTGCGCGGCTCCTATCCCAAACCTTCGTCAACTGACCAACTGGCATAGCCATCTGTTGTCAAACAGAAAGAACAAATTCGTCAGAAACCGGTCCAAAACCACGCGTACCTCCGACCCTCAACCTTGAAACTGACCATAAGCAGCGGGCAACGCCTTTCCGTCCAAGTGCGCCCTTAAGTTATCGACCAAGACCGGCGCCTGCGCCGTGATCGCCGCCGCCGTCTTGGAGTTGGGCAAACTGGATGCATCACCGATCGAGAAGATGTTGGGGTATTTGACATGTTGCGTCGTAGCGGCGTTAACAGCGACCCATCCCCCAGCATCGGCCAAGGGCGAGTTCTTGATGAACTCGGGAGGTCCTTGCGGAGGGACGACGTGCAAAAGATCAAACTTCTTGTCGACCGTCCTGCCCGCTCCGACATCGAACGTTGCCGTCTTCTTGGCGTTATCAATCTTGACGAGGTTGTGGGAGAACAGACCTTCGACGTTGCGTTCCACGCGAAGCTGATCAAGTGCCTTGGCGTATTTAGGCACCGCGAACATCGCCGGACCACCGGTCGCGAAAGCAGGTTCGACCGAGTCCCTCTTGCCATCCTTCTTCCATTGCGACAAGGCCATCCACAAGATCTTTTGAGGTGCTCCAGCGCACTTGATGATCCCGGCGGGTTGGGTGAAGATCGCGGCCCCCTTTTGGAAGTCCTTGATGTTGGACCAGGCTTTTTGGACCGAGTCATAGTGGTAGATGCTCGACACACCCGAGTTGGGGTCTTTTAAGCCTTCCAGCAATCCAGGGATCTTGGCGAAATCGGATTTAAGACCCGGCGCAACAACGAGGTAATCGTATCTACGCGAGGCAAAACTCATGGAGTGTCAGGGTTTTTCCGCCGCCGCAGCGCTGCTCGGGCTCCAGTACCGTACACGGGAGAAGGCAAGGATTCTTACGAGATCGTCGAGCCATCAGAGGTCTTGATCGAGTTGGATTCAGGGGAGAAGGACTCGACCGCGGTCGAGTAGTGCTTGACTCCGGAAGGGATCACGTCCTGCAGAGGCTGGGCCATTTGGTCGAGCTCGGCGAGACCGGAGCCGCTGTGGTGGTTGGGTTAGAGGAGCATGGACTTGAGTTGAGAGGTTCAACATTTCAATATACATATTTCTCTAACTTACGCGAGTGTCCATCCAGGTTGATCTTTGGGACAAAGTGTAGCCATCGACCCATTTATCGGCCGCCGGAAATTAGTCAGCCCGCGCTCTTCGCGAGTGAGCTGCGATTGACCACCGGGCCGCTCAAGCCACTTGGAGCTCGGCTCATCTCTACTCACAATGATGCAGCTGAGCCGGATCGACGATAGCAATGTCAGCATCATTGATGGTCCTGCCTTCGGCTTTGAAAGCACGTTGCAGTTGGGCGGAGACGGTCACTCCCGCGGTGCCACCTCCAACAACGACAATCTTGTGAGTCGGTGTCGACCGAACTGCAACTTGCGTTGAGGCATGACGCAGGGAAGCGAGCGAAAGGCGACTGGAGGAACTCAATCGGGTCGGAAGCATGGTGATCGTCTGCTTCCTCACGCGAAGAACAAGATGGAAACTGCGGAAGAAAGGTGAGGAGCGAATGCTGGAGCTTCGTCGAACTCCGAGCTGTGATCGATATTCCTTCGCGGCGCGAAGCGCGTACAAGTGAGGAGAACTATGGCGTGATCGGCCGTCACGTGATCCATCGGGGTTTCTGAACATTTGCTTCGTTTGTGTTATTACACACACGATCGGCGCTATCATCTATAACAGCTTTTTACTTCCCAACAAACAATACTCTTTGAACGTCGTCTGTCCTTGCCAACTTGAAGGCAAGGGCAATTTCCACTTGGCGGCCCATGTAGACGACTTGGCGACGTCGAGCACGGGCGCACAGAACACTCGGTCCCACTTCGAGTAGGCGAAGCGAGGCGCTTCGGCGGTCGAAGGCTCGTCGACATCGATCACGTAGTGACATGTCGATTCCTCCACCTGTTTGAGGATGATGAAAGCAATAGATTCAGTTCAGCAAATCAAGAGTCTCAAGCCAGGATTATCTCAACTAACCAATCCTTCCAAAACCTGAGTCCGACCCGGGCTGATGTTCGTAGCTCGGCCCCACAGCCCAGATCCACCACTCGGGACCCAAGGTTGCGGCACATGCCCCTCGACGCCTTCAATGAACTTAACCTCGAGCTGATCGGGGACCAAGAAGTGACTCGGGAATCGCTTCGCCTCGGCACCTAAGCATAACCGGAGGGTGAATTCGCTCAAGCGATCGAGCTCGATCGACGTTTCGCATTCGTCGAGCGCGATGCTGAAGTTGAGTCGAGGCAAGGTCGGATCGGGGGCCTTCTTGCCGTACGCTCCAGGAAAACGCGAGATGGCCAGGCGAGGAAGTTCGTAGTTTTGCAGGTGGGCGTAGATCATCAAAGGGCCGTGGAAGTGCTCGTACTCGGCTCGGATGCGAGCGAACGAGAGCATGCATGTCATGAACATGAAGCCGCGCGTGACGTTGCCGAAAAGCATCGTCTTGGTCGACTGTGACAGACCACGAAAAGAGCTAGTGAGCTTACTGAACCACCATAGAGGAGAACTCGCGCGAAAGAACAAACCTTGTAGGGGGACTTGGTGACGGACAAGTACGCCTGCTCGACCCAGCACCTCACAAAGTAAATCGTCGTTGTGCCGTTGAGCAAGAAGAATGGCAAGGCGGGGAAGAGCAATCTCGGGTCATGTCGAGGCTGCATTGAGAGGATGACGAGCCAGATGTGCATGGGGGCAAGTCGAAGTGCCAAGGACAGAGCAGGGTGGGTCTGTCCAGGGAGACGATCGCGCAAGTCGCCGAATCGCTTGGGATCAACCCTGAGGGTGATGACCAAAGCGGGGAGCGAGAACAGGCCTAAAGGAAGAAGGACATTGAACTGGAGCAGTGATTGGTACAGGTAGTACGACAAGGACGCGAGGTTGGGCCTGAACGAGGTCGTGGCGAGCATTTGCTGGAGCACGTTAAAAGGCACGAGTGTGAATCTTCCATAGGCTCGCGAGTCGAAAAGCACGAACGGCAGCTGTTCACCAATGTTCACAGGCAGGTCAGTACACGCTCAATCCCTCCGTCGCATCGCGTAGCCACCTCACCAACACAGTTGCACTCGCGGCGAGTGCAAGGCCGAGTTGGCTTGCCCTGGCGGCCATGGCAGCGGCAGACTGCCCTGCCGGGATCTTTTGCTCGGTACCTTGCATCAAGAGTTGTTCGACCACGAAAGGAATGGCGAGCGATGCGACCAAGGGTGTCGAGATGAAGGAAGCGACCGAAAAACCCACGACGAGCATGACGATTCGCCGAGTGGTGAGGTGGGCGGGGCGAAGCGCAAAGGCCGAGGCGAGCAGGACGAACAAAAGGGCCACGGTCGCGGGGAGGAAGGACGTGGCGGCTTCGTAAAACGCCGAGGAGAAGATGAGCGCCCACAAGACGTATCGTCCGACATGTGGTGAGACATGGTCCGTTACGGCGCGATAGAAGAGCGCCTCGGCGTAAGAGGACAAGGTGCCGAGCACGAGTCGGACCAGGAAGAAGCACACGCGCTGCCGAGGTCGGGGACATGGGATTCCGAGTTCAGTCGCGTACATGATCAGTTTCAGCGCACCTTTCCTATTGACTCACTTTGTTGGAATAGTTGAACAGGGATCCGATGCGCGCCGGAATGGCGGCGAGGACGAGCAGGACATACGACTGCAACGGGTGGTCTGCCGAGTAGCCGCTAGAGTAGAATCCGTGGCCGCGTACGAGGTAGTGCAGCGGTTCCCAGTGGTCGAACGCCTCCTCGTAGCCGGTGAGTGAGGTATACATGGCCGCAAAGAAGCGCACGAGGATGATCATGCGGAATGCGACCAACAACGAAGGCGACCACCCGGGAAGGACGAGGCGTAAGTTGTGGTCTCGCAACAGACCGCGGTCCGACGGGTTGAGCACCGCCGTACGACGCATCACGGAACCTGAAGATGGGCCTTTTTTGGCGAAACGCAGTTCCTGCGCCGCGGGAACGCCATATCGACTTGACATGTTGGTCGAGGTAGCAACGAGAACGAAAGGGAGACCGCGCCGACGAAGGTCTGGGACCGAAGTAAACCGCGCCTAACTTGACCCAACTCGGCCGGATTGCTTTTATTCAGCTTCGCGACGTCGTTCTACAAACTTACATGACTGGGGCAAGAAATCTGTAAGATTTTAATCGTCCTTGGTATTATCGATGAGCGCGTGGGGAGTCTACTAAAAAGTCCGCAAGACCATTGCTCCGGGTCGAGCCCCTTTCTTTTTCTCCGCAAGTAAAGGCAGCCGACAGCCGGCAGCCCGCCGCGGCGCCGTCGATCGCCCCCCTCTTCATCGTAGTGCCATAGGCGGCGCGCGCTGTCTGTTTCCCCCGAAGTCCCCCCACCCACTTTCTTATTAGCTCCCAGTCGGCATCATTCGCCCTCTGAATCCAAGCCACATGACTGCATCATCAAGTGAAGAAAACATCCTCAAACGCGCAACACGAGCGCAATACCTGCAATCGCTCGAGAATCAACCCGTCGAATGGGGCGCCGGATTGACGCTCGAGCAGTTCGTCCAACGCGAGACCAGGTTGGGCGAAACCCAGCAGGGCAAGTGCTTGCAGTGCTGGTGAGTTGGAACTTGACGTCAGGGTTCTGAGATGGATGGGTGATGTCTCGAGACGGGGGCTGCAGCTGACGCGATCGGTTCTCGTTCCGGCAAACTTTGGTTGATGTTGTTTCCTGGGATAGGGTCCTCGTTCCTTCTTCGGACCCCGATACGCCCGATTTCTACTGTTCCGTCGAGACCTTCCGACGACCCCTCTTGCTTCTCACCAAACCAGGCACCCCTGTTCGTCGAGGCATCACATACTCTATCGCTTCTGTCTTCACTCCCCCTCATCATCGTCGAAAGGGGCATGCTCGGATGATGATGGCGTTGCTACACGATCAATTGCGGAGAAAGGATGGATATGGCTCGAATGCACCTCTCTCGTTGCAAGAAACCCTCTCCGGGCCTTCCGGAACGAGCACTCACCTCTTCAACGATGCCGAGACGAGTTTCCTCTATTCAGACGTTGGAGAATTCTACGCCAAGTGCGGGAACCCAGGGTGGCACATCCAAGGTCGCACCACGGTCGAATACCAAATCGCTTCCATTCCCCCAACACCCCGAGAACCCGAGTCTTCTACTCGATCCGGATCGTCGCCTCAGCCCATTTCCCGAGCCCAATTCGAAACCCTAGCTAAAGCCCATTCGACTTTTCTCCAAATCGAACTGGCTCGACAAGCTGAACCTTCCGTCATCGTCGAACCAACAGGCTCGACGTACGAATGGATGACAACTCGTTCCACAGCAGGGTTTCAACTCGGTGGAGTCGAATGCGCTTCCGACCCATGGGGCTTCGAGATGGGGTCCTCGGACGATCCTGAATCTTGGTCGTTCATCGTTTTCGCTTTCGACGCGGCGCCGAAGAAGAGGATCGTCAACCTTCTTCGGGTTCGATGCGCACGGAAGGAGGATTACCCACGGTTGTTGAGCAAGGTCGTTGAGCACGTTCGAGCAAGTTGGGGCGAGCAAGGCAAGATCATTGGGTGGAACGTGGATGAGAGCTGGATCACAGAAGCGGAGAAGAAGCGTCTGAAGGGGGCGACTTTCGAGCGGGATGAGCACCTCGCTGCGATGGCCGTGTATGCAAAAGGTTTCGAAAACCAGTCCATTCGATGGCTCAAGAACGAGCAGTACTCTTGGTGTTAGTAACTTGCGCCAGGTTTGACATTCCAACCAATCAGCCACAAACAACTAGACCCAGTCCCTCCCTCCTAAGCGAATATCAATTCCACCCCAACGTTGTCTGAAACGTTGCCCAGTCTCTCGACCCTCCCTCGAAACTCTTTCGGCAAAACCAACCTCTTCAACCCCCCCCCCCCAATTTGCTCTCCTCCTCTTCGATCCTAGCACACAGCTCATTCTCCATCGCGTGGATCTCCTGTGCGCGATCCCGATAACCCCAATCGACTCGAACAACCAGTTCTTCGAGTGCTGGAGCACCATGGTGGTTTGGCAGGGTTTCTAGAAGAGGGAAGGACGAGTTGGCGCGATGGGAACTGTCGCTCCAAAGGATCAAGTTCTTGAGACGGGTCAAACGACCGAGGGACGGCGTAGATGAGGCCGCGTCTTCGTCTTCGTCTTCGACCATCGTCGACGGTGATAACGAGGTCCCTGCCGCCATTCCCTCCGAGGACGAGGAGCTCCATGCTAATAGGGGCGACGTTCCGCGCTTGACGCTTGGTGAAGGTGGCAATAGGTAATCAACGAACTCGGTTGCAGGATACAAGCGCTCGACTTCGAGCGCTTCGATCGAGGTGATGCACGGGATGAGCTGCTGGAACAAGAGAGGCGAGGTCGAGGCTTGCTCGTAGTTGAATCGAAGGGAACGAAGCAAGGGGAGAAGGTTATGGAAGGGTTGCTCGGACACGTGTGTGACGTCTTGGATTGTCAGGTCGCGTAGACGAGGTAGAGAGGTTGCCGAAGAGTTTTCGAGATTGACACGGACCAGCTCGAGCGAAGTGATGCAAGCTGTGGATTGACGTGTTTTCCAATTGTTGGTAACCTTCCATTGCCCCAAGCCTGCGAGCATATCACTCACCTAGATCGAATCGCCCCAAATCCAATCTCACGTGCCTCAAGGTCAATTCCTTCAAGGCTTTACACCTCTTCAAAACTTCCTCCAACTCGTCCATTCCCCATTCCCCATCCCCTTCACCTAGGACAACAACGGCCCTAACATACTCCAGCAATCGATCATCCACACTTGCAAACGCCCTAGCCACTCTTCTCCCATCAATGAAACTCGTCGAAAAAGATTCGCCTGAGCTAGGGTTGAGAAGGTCCGGTTGATGAGCGAGTAGCGTTCGAGATGTCGAGCGAGTTGGTACGAGGGGATATTCAGGATCGCTAGACTGATAATTTGGGAGAGGATCTCGGTCGGGAGGGAAGTGAGTGTTGTTTTCGTCCTTGGTGACGCTTCGGCGGAAGGACCCGGATAGGGGCTCACGCTTGGGTGAGTGGAGATGGAGATTGATTTGACCCGAGAGGTGAGATCGTCATCCACTTTGAAGTCGGATCGCATCGTCTCGCCCCTTGCAAAGGTGTCCCCCATCGAAGTCGAAGTCGAAGCCGCCGCCGCCGCTCCAAGGGGCCCAGCCGGCCCGACACGCTCTTGAGTCGTTATCGCCGCCACACTCGGACCGAGTGGTGCACCGATCGACGCGGTCATATTGCCCAATACACTCGTCTCAGAGGGGGGAGACCAAATGCAGAAACCTCTTCGTTGGGCGTCCTTCCATTGGTCGTGGACGGGCGGGGCGGGGCGTGTTTGTACAGCCGTCATCGCTTTCGGCAGTGGCACCCTAACCCTAACCCTCGGCGAGCGAGCGGTGGTGTTGATCGAGGAGGGATGGGAAGGGATGGGCGACCACGCGGGTGCGGCGGTGACTATCGACTTTGACGAGTGCAGGTACGGGCAGTGGTGCTTCGATCGAGGATGGGGTACTTGAGTTGGTGTATCTTAAACTACTGGATTACGTATACCTTGGGAGTGACGTGTGAAGGACAGTGCGGAGTAAGCAGCCAAGGGTCAACGCGCGCCGCGGCATCCAGCGGGCTGCACTCGCTCGTCGGCCTCCTCGTGATCTTGCTCCATCTCGGCCAAATCATGCCGAGAGGACAGGACGAAACGAAACTTCCATTTTATCGATTACAATAATAGGGCAGCAAAACAGCGCAAAAGAAGGAACGGCACGAAAAATTTAATATGATCACAACAAATCTGACAACATCCCGGAATGCGTTCGTCCAGTATAGGTAGTGCATCCTCAAACGAAACTCGGCTCGCTCGGCTCGGTCTTGAACGCGGTCCTCGTTTCTTCCGAATGGTTCTCCCCCTTGACGAGATCGATGTTGAGACACAGGAACAAGGCATCGACTGTATCACCACAGACATCATGGCAGAGCTTGAGCGTCCACACGGGCACGAAATAGCACAGCGCAGCGACGAATGGCGTCATGTGCACCCCCGACGCCAGTCTCGACGATGCGAACAAGAACGCGACCAAGCCTGCGACTAGGCCAAAGCCGAACGAGACGACAAAGAGAACAAGACGTACGAGGAGGCTGTCGCCGAGCGCACTCGTCTTGTTCTGTCGTACCATCTTAGCAACCTCGCGAGCGCTTTGCAAGTACGGCTCGCCCGTCATCCCGGCGTAGCTCAACGCGTACCCATTGAAGCTCGAGATGAAGCTCGTGATGATGCCCATCAGCGGTACGAGGTACGTCAAGGGCTGAAATACCGGGTGGAGATGCTTCGATCGAAGTAAGCTTTGCGCGCGCTTAAGCAAGCTCGTCGTCGAGGTGGCGAGCGAGGTGATGGCCGAAGCAAAGATGATGGTCCCGAGCGAGCCATGGGTCGCACGCTGCAACGCCGCTTTGGTGACTACGACGGGGCCGGGGTGCTCAGCTTGCTGTCGCTCGAAATAGTAGGCTCCAACGACACCGCCAACGATGGCATGCTGCACACCACGCAGAATGGCCAGAGACCACGCAAAGACGAGCAACGTCAAGATAGAGCCCCACCCGGGGAGCCACGACGACGAGACCGATGAGTCGAACAGCAGATTGGCGACGAGAACGAAGCATGGGAGGGCAACGACCACCGATAGCACCGAGAGACCGAAGCAGAGCAAGATGAGGGGCGGGTGCTCGAGAATAATTTGGGTCGCCAGCTGTTCGGTGATTGTAGAGACGCTCAGTTAAGTAAGCACCCTGAGCCGGCTAGACATTGGCAGCCAGAATGTGCAGCAAGACTAGGGCAAGCTTACCTCGCCCAGAGCAATAGCTCTTGCAACTTGTTTCCTTCTGGAGATGGCGGCTCTGCCCAGCACGTAAGCCCACACGAAGCACACCAAAGCGAACCATCTCATCCCGGCCTTCCAGCCCCTGTCGCCTGCCGCGCCGGTACCGCCGAACGAGCTTCCGAACGAGAGCACACCCGCGCCGATGAACAAAAGAGGGCCAGCAATAAGAGCTGCGTTGATAAAGTGTCGCATCCCGTGTCGTACGGCGAGGATATATGTTGCCGACGAGACACCGGCGAGAAGTGAGACGAACGAAAGCATGAGCAGCACGGGAATCGTGTTGAAGACCGAGTATGCCGGGTATGAGGGTGTGTCCTGAGGTTCGATAAGCCATTCCAAGGATCAGCTCTGGTGCTCATCAGAGTGTTTTTTCCTCTAGGGCATGAGACCGACCTTTATCGGCGTCTCCCACCATTCCCGCAGCCCGAGCACAAACACGGCGAGTACACACACGCCATATGCGACGATCCACTGCGAGTCTCGGTATTCCCCATTCGCTCTGACTCCCTCTGTTCTCCCCGGGACGGGATAAACGAAAAGCGTTCTCTGTGCCAGCAAAGGCTCTGCTCCGCCGCTCGAAGAAGGCGGTAATGGTGTCGAAAGGAATGCACCCGGCGGACTGGCATTCTCGTCGTGCTCGTCCGCATCATCGATATAGTCGAGTGGCCCTTCGTCTTCCTCCGAGAGATCGTCCTGCTCGGGATAGTAGCGATGTGGTGGATGGTGCTGCACCGATTCATGTGCTCGCCAACCCCCAGCGGTGTTGACCGGGTTGATCCTCGAGACGAAGGCGGGCAGGTCGAGCCCGAGCATGCTCGATGGTCCCGCTCCGGCAGCGTTCAATGACGATGCTGCGGTTGTCACACTTGGGTCACGCCGATAAGGGTTGTCATCGTCGTCATCATCATCTTGACCAGCGTTGTTGCGGTTGTAGTGGTCAGCATTCCTGAGAGAGGGGTTCCCCGGTGGCCGTGTTCGGTCATGGTGTCCGTGGTGGTCGTGGTTGTCACGTGCGTCGATGCTGGTGCTGCCCTCGCCGCCCTCGCCAAAGGACAAGCCCGTGCGGGTGTTGTCGTACCTGCCACGAGCATCATCACCCTGGGTCGAGGAAGAGGCGCCGAGTATGTCGTCCGACTCGTCAAAGGGGATGTACGAGTCCCGCGTCGAGTAGAACATTGGCGTCGCTGATGAGGCACTCGGGTGGTGATGCCCCCCGCCGCCGATGTATGCGCTCAACCCTTGACTGGGACCGGCCGTGGTCGACGCGAGCAGGTGCGACGCATAGGATGCAAAGCCCTGCATGGTGGTCGCGAGAGGTGGTTTGTTGGGTGGGAAGAGGCAGCGTGCTAGGTCGTGTGCCTGCTGCTGCGCTGGCGGCTGCAGTCACGACTCGGTTGGCGTTGTTCCGAGTCAGTGTCAGCTGGCAGCGGGCAGAACAGGCAGTCGGTCCAAACGCGGTCACGCACGAGTGGCGCGGCAAGGCCACCGGGGGGGCACGCGAACGGGTATTGCACTCGGTCAGAGTCACTGTGATTGCTGAGCACGCGAGAGTGGACGACGAGTAGGATGCTTGACAAGTATCTGATCCTGGGAGGGAAACAGTTGAGCCGCAGCTGCCGAGTCGCGTTGACCGAGGGGGTTGACGGGAGCAGACAGTGGAGCAGGCCGCTGACGAACGAACCCGGCCTGCCTGATAAGGGAGACGTACGAATTGGAAGAGGTCCAAGCGCGCATTGACCTAAGCCGAGGAGGATTCCACTGAGACGAGACGATTCATACCGAATGCGACGCTATTTTGTACCCGATACCACCACACATCCCAACAAGGCTCGCATTCAAACTCAGTAGCATCTTCCTGGACCATCGTTTCCGCTCCGGTCCTTCCATCTACTGAGGCCCCTGACGCTCGCTGCCCGTGACTGATCCAATTGCACGCGTCGCGACGCGAGAGCTTTATCCTCCTCGTCGTCCTCGTCCTCGCCCTTCACCATCCTCAACTGCGACCACGATACCCGTCTGGCATTTCTTCAACACTCGGTCACATTACATCAAAGCATCCTCATCTGAACCATGTCCGTATCGAGACTACGGCAGCTGGGGCCAACACCAGGCGACCTCGAGTTCTTGGCGATGGAACGGACGGTCGAGATCGTGCCCTCTGTCAAAGTACCCCTGGTCGAAGGTCTGGATGGTGTAAGCGCTCCTTAAGCAACTGAGCTCGCAACTAGTCCGTGCATCATCTGTTTGTACGCGACCTGCGCACACACTCTCGCCCCCCCCCCCTCTTGTTCCCGTGCGATCACCACTGCTGACCTCCACTTCAACTCTCGACCAGCCTTCAATACGCTATGGTCCCCTCAATCCACCACAAAGATCAACTGTCCCCCTCTGGTTCGCGGTCCACCTCAAAAAGAAGCGCAAGTGTCGCATCATCGCTCCGACATGGCTGGCCATACGTCAGTGTCATCATTGCATGGCAGCTTCTCGGACAGGGCAGGGAAGCTTCCTAATAGAACTCATACCTGATGCTTCTGTTACTCGTACCCACCGACAGCACGGCTTGAGAACACATTGCAGGAAGAAACGACAGACGAAGGCTTTTCGGACCTGCCGAGGGATTACCTCGAAGTGTCCAAAATACTGCTCGAAGTGCAAGTCCCCCACTCTTGACCCAAATCAGCCGATTGCACCCATGACTGATTAGAGTTGGATCATTTATGCTCACAACAGTGCCTCGGATGATCTTGCTCAACCGGACAAGGTCCGACTGTTGCTCAAGGACATTCGGGAAGCTCGTCAAGCCAAAGTCCGTGCAGGTCTGGCAGCTCTCAACCCGATACATCTCGCCGTAAGGGCCTTGATTCGCTCTTTTCTAAATCTGAAATGACATTCGTTTCCAGTGCTGACCATGCTCTCAATACTTTTGCACCACTTCAGATGCCGAACCTCGCCTCGCTCGAAGTCAATGAACTACGGCCCTTCTTCGCCCTGGCCCACAAACGCATGTCCATGCTCGACCCCGAATCGGAAAGACACGAAGACATTGAGAAATTATGGTTGGAGAAACCGAACGAGGCGACGAGGAGGGCGGAATTAGGGGAATATGAAGCCGGCGGGGCTGGAGCGAGGAGCGATCGGGTTGGGACCGAGTTCAGTGGGGCTGGTGGGGGTGATGGGGCTTTGTATTGAGTCGGATGAGGGTCGATCGTCGGATTGGAATTCATAATGTTGATCTTCATGTCCGTTCGACGTGGATCGGCGTCATTGGCGCGGGACCGTGGCTTGCGCATTCGCTCCGATCATCGTCGTTTTCGCATTGCCGCCGAGCTGGCAGAGTGCTCGAGCTTCCCTTTCTCCTGTCCCCTTCTTTGTCTGATCTGCTCAAATGGTCGCGTGACGGGGCGTGCCCACGCGAGCCAAGAGGAACAAAGAAGTAGACAAAGGAGTAGAGACTACTGCAAAAGGAAAGAGCGAAGAACAGCTATCATGCAAAACAAGATAGAATTGCGCTGATCTGATCGATGCGCAATGCGATGAAACAATGTAGCTTTGTGTGAGGGTTCGAGGTGGGACTGGTTGGTACTTGAACCCCGCCATGCTCCAAGGGTATCTCCTCTTATCTCCCACTCCAACCAAGCACACTTTTTACACACATCATGACTTCAGTCCTCGACATCACCGTCTTCTACGCTCTGCTGGATACGATCCTCCCCAAACCACTCTCCTCTTCGAGCCAGATCAACGTGCCGAACTACGCCGGATCGTCAACAGGGGTTCCTTCGATGGTGGTCACGGTCAACAAGGCGCGGTCGCTCGTTGGGACACGACACCCGCAGAGGCAGCGTTCAAGTTCACCCGTTTGCGTTCGACCCATGTTCTTTTCGAATCAGCGACCGTTCTCCAACACTCCAGATTGTATTTTTAGTGGACGCTCTGCATCGGGGGCAGCGTCGCCTGGCCTCGGCCCTTTCTTCCACGTCGGAAATCCAACGAAATGGTCGAGGGGTACACGCTATCAGATTGCCAATCAACATATATAACCACCCACATGCATATTCTACATCAACCTACAACTTCGCGGCGCCCTTACTCTCCTTGGTCGGTTTATTCCCACTCCTGTACATCCTCGCATGCTCGGCACTCATCCAAGCATCCCTCGTCGCGTTGATCCCTCTTTCCAGATCCGCGTATTGCCCACCTTGGCAAAGAATCCCCTTGCCACTCGCTTTCGAACCCTCGGCCATGAGATGCACAACGGCATTGGCGACGTGTTGAGGCGTGTTCATCGGGACACCGGCGGAGACGAAGGCCTTTTCAACCGAGGCTTGGGTCATGGATTCCGAGCCAGGGACGTAAGGGAGCGAAGAGGAGATCAAAGGTGTGGTCGTGATGGTTGGGGCTACGCAAGAGACGTAGACACCTTGGGCGGGGGCGAGGAATCGCATGGAACGGACCAGACCGATGCAGCCGTGTTTGGCAGCGTTGTAACTGTGGTCATTGTCACAATCAGTGCATGTAACGATGAATTGTACAGTCCATGCGGAGGGTTGAAAATGTAGAGAGAGCGAACAATTAGCGCTTCGAGCCACGGGAAACATCGCTTGCACTCGATCCGGCCACGTACACTGGCAATCCAGCCTGCCCAGCATAGCCCGCCATCGAAGCGGTGATGACGATGCTCGCGTCCTTGCCGACATCCGGTCCCGCTCCTTGATCGGCATTCTGCTTGATCCCCCACATCCCAATCCTCACCGTACTAACCACGGCCTTGAGATCGATATCAATGACGGAATAATCCGGCTCGACCTCGATCGAAGGATCCGTCTCGGGCGAATCGAAAGTGAAGAGTTTGCCTCGTTCGGCAATCCCGGCATTGGCGAAAATCAGAGAAGGGTAGGCTCCGAAATGGGCCTTGGCGTACTTGAAGAGGGCGAGCACGGAGGAGTAGTCGGCGACATCGCATTTTTGGAAAGTCCACTTGGCCCCGGACTTGGAGACCAGGTCCGAGAGGGCTCGAGGGTGGGGGCGACAGGTCACCGATCACGATGTTGCAGCCCAGCGAAAGCAAAGTCTGCGTTGTCGCCAGGCCGATACCTGTAGAGTCTCGACGCTCATTTCAGTGAGATCACCTATACATCCAGAAACGACATGCTGCTCCGACTGCGAGAGCTGCCCCAGCCCGGCGCGAGAGCATGGCTGTGGTCGTCGACGTACCTGAGCTGCCACCAGTGATGAGGGCAATACGACCTTTGAAGGACCCTTGTGGGAAGGACTGTGGGATATCGAGCAATTGGTTTGCCATGTCGTACGGAGTGCCTCGGGAGGGTTGGTAGATGTTTGTAGACGTAGACGTGAATCAAGAATCGGAAGGCCAATGCGAGGTGGGCGTGCCGAGGTGCCTTGCCCAGCGCTTCCGGTTGCGCGCCGGACGTCGGGCGAATTTATCTTCATGTTCAGTGCTCACAGACAAGCCCGAGAGAACTTTTAAATTAAAACGTTTAATTGAACGAAGCAGCTCAGTATTCTTTTCATGTTCTGCAACGTAGAGGGCTCATTCACAAAGGCCACGTGCCGCTTGTGACCGGGTTCCGCCCTAGCATTACAACAGGCCTGCCAGGCTCACGCCGCCCTCGACAAGTTTGCTCAATCCAGTGTTCGCTCTTTTTGCAAGAAACGCGCCCTAGTTCTGCTCAGTGCAACCAGAAATTCCGGTCCAAGGTCACAACAAGTATCTACTTCGTCTCAACGGGATAGGTAGGTATCTCGATACCCAAAAATTTCATTCTTGCCAAGCCCAAGTCTCGCCCTTATCCAACGACGAGCTCGGCGGACCCACTGGTGATGATCTTCGTCGAGTTGCGCGGTTTGACCGAGTCGTCCTCGTACGAGATCGTCCCAACAAGTTCGGCCCGCTTCTTGACCTTGTACGCGACGGCCTTTTTGGTCGCGCCCTCGGAGTCCGAATCTGCGTCTGGTTTGACGTCGAGGCTCGCTTGTTGAAGGGCGCCGCCGGTAGCGACCTGTCGAGGAGATGGGAGGCGACAAGGGAACCGTCAGCCAGCGCTTTGAAACCTTTCTTAAGAACTTTCACTCGCTTCTGTTCACTCACGGAGAAGTTGCCAACAAACTCCTTGGGATGCGAGACCCGCACCAGACCTCCCCCACTCGTTTTAACCTCGCTCGACAACTGTATTTCTCGCGGGTGGTTGGCATAATCCAAGATGATGTGCGAGTCCTTCGTTCCGCAAGTCACGGCCAAGGCCTCGATCCCTCTCGAAGTCGATTGACCAGCACCATTCCGGACGGCCGTTTCGAATGAAGGGGGC
This sequence comes from Microbotryum intermedium, assembly GCA_022702645.1. Taxonomy (NCBI): domain Eukaryota; kingdom Fungi; phylum Basidiomycota; class Microbotryomycetes; order Microbotryales; family Microbotryaceae; genus Microbotryum; species Microbotryum intermedium. The sequence continues at coordinate 375,648 of JAHWDX010000015.1, read as the reverse complement.
TCGAACGGGTTCCTCCCTGCGTCGTTCGCGGCGACGAGGCCGGGTCGATCTCGGTCCACAGTCGCAGAAGCCAGGGCCGAAGCTTGCGCCGAGATTGCACCTCGAGTGAGGATTGTCACGTTCGCATCGATGGGCATCGATGAGGACCTGATCGTCAGCTCCTTGGCGACTTCGAAACGCCCCATGATGCGCGCCGCCTGCGCAGTGATTCGCACGCCTCGTTCGCCTCGGAATGTCGACTTTGCGTCGCCGACCTTGCCATGCTGGGTCTCAATTGTCAGAAGCTCTTTAGATAAGAGATTACCCGTCACCGACGCGTTTGTGTTCGCGACGTAGATCGCACCCGCCGAGCGCACTGTCACATCTCGGATGTTGAAGTTGGTCGTCTTGATCGCCAACGGCGCATTCGGATATGTCGTCGTGTAGCTTCCGGATAGAGGACCATTCTTACAGTCGAGGACCAAATCGTCGGAAGCGATTATGCGACCGGAGACGAGATCGCTGTGGTTGGTGAGGCTGGACTTTCTCGGGTCAAGGCGGTTGAGGTTGACAATCTTTGCACGACCGACGCGAACGAGATCGAGATGTATCGGCCCATCCGACGTCGACAACTCGAGGTTCGCAACGGCTAATTTGGCGAGCGATGGATCAAAGATGATTCGGAACTGGTTCGACGAGACCCTAAGCGTATCGAGCGCCTTGACGGCGACGGGGAGCTCAAAGGTAACGTGGAACGAGATCCAGGCCCCGACGAGCCGCCCCTTGGCAGACTCTTCAGGGGTCTGCGATAAGCCGCGAGCGGAGCAGAAGTAAAAGAATGGTTAGTTTCATAGCAAAGAAATCGGTCCAAGCGGATCAAGGTTGATGGAAGGTGATGCTCAAAAGGTGGGGGCTCCGCGGTCGGGGCCGCCGGAGTTGATTAATCAAGTCGACGACCCCGAGTGTGGGGTGGCCTGACGATTAGAAAGTCCCCGAGACCTTGGGCCGCGCGTCCGCAGAGAACGGTAGGTAGTAGCAGGTACCGACCTCGATGTACAGACCCCCTTCGAGATCCTTCTGCACGGTCCCAATCTTGCACAATTGTAGCAGCTCGTTGTTGTTGTGGCGTGCCTCGACGATGACTTTGACTTGTCTCGCTTCCTTGGAGTCGCTCGGAGTCACGGTGGGCGTATGATCATCGCACTCATCGTAGTCCGGGAGCTGCGCTGACATGACCGTCTCGACGGTGGCGAGCGATCCCTCATGTGTGTGCTGCAGAGTTCCCTTGGCATGTCGTCCCGACGAGGTGAAGGACAGCGTCGAGAAGGGCGAGACGGACACCATAAAAGTCGATCGCGAGATCTGGAACCCTTCTGGCAGGGCGCTGTCGACGGGCGACCAGAACGGCGCCCGCGAGTCCGGGTTGCGGTACGTCGTCACTGTCTTGGCTCGCTCGTATAGATCGCGGATGCCGCTCATAGTCGCCATCGTTGATGTGGGCAGTGGGTGATCGTGTCGGCTGGCGAGGTGGGGAGTGGCAGATCTAAAAGTGGAAGCTCCAACCTCGAGATTGAGGTGTCCAGCGGATGCCGAGCAGCTCGCGCAGGCGCCGAGACGTGTTAAGAGGTGCAATCCGCCGCCCTCAGCCGCCGAGCCGCGCCCACAATTGCTGACTTCGAGTCAACAGGAAATATCTCACCCCACCCAATCTCACAAGGAACGGCGAGCTGACAAAGCACGGAGTCGTCATCCGCAGTCGCCCTAAAGCCTTGCGCTCATTCACGAGTAGTAGTGATAGTAGTAGTAGAGGCAGCTAATGTGGCATTTGGCATTTTTGCGAAACAAAGTAGAACGCATGAAGAAGGTGCGAAAATGACAGGAGCAAGGCGAATGAATCTGAACGAACAGGCGGGAGAAAAACGATGCATGCATACGGAATGAAGAACGAAACAGCATGGGCGTCAGAGCAGCCGGTCGCAGGTGGTCTTACAACACCGAAAATCAAGCGGGAACGGAATGCGTGATGCGAATAGAGCAACCTGGAGGGTGCATGGTGAAAAATCGAAAAGAGGTAAATCGTCCTGGAGAAGATCCTGTTTACGGGCCGGTGGAGGACGGCCTCGGAAGGTGTGTGCGAGAAGTGAGGGATGATGACTGAGGTGCCAGAGTTGAGCGAGGCGACGTGCCGAGCCACCATGCACCTAGGCTATGGTCGGGCGCATTCGTACCGCTAGGTGTGAGGCGGGACATGTTCTGGGGATTGGCATGATTGAAAGACGATGACTGAGTGACCCGGCGGAGGAAATCAGAGCCCAGGACTAGTACTCACGGGAAGAGGAACGGGTTGCCTCACGCCAGCCGGATTCATGAGGGTGCTGGTAGCCGCTGGTCGTTGGTAGGATCCCAAAGCGGGGTAGAGTGGGGAGCCTGACGGTGCTGACGGGCTGCGAGGCCCGTATGCCGAACCATAGCGAAGCACGTTCAGGTATTGAGCGTGAGCTTGGTACTGCTGCTGCTGATGCTGTTGTTGCTGTTGCTGTTGTTGCTGCTGTTACATAGTTGCGAAGAGAAACACTTGAGTTCAGCTAAAGTCGCCATGTGCAAATTCTCCCGCGTCAGATCGAGGGTGACTGACCTGATGAGCAAGCGAGGGATTCCAAGCTGAGGTCAAGGAGGGCGGCATTACACCGCCCACGGACCTTTGTGGAGATTGACCGATCCCAGTCCCGAACGAAGACGTGGAACCGCCAACGGCAGTGAGGTTTTGCGCCGAGGAAGAGGGTAACGGGACCGCGGCATGGGCTTGCGCTACGCCCGCGGCGTTCCTCTGGGAGTGGGCGGCCAGGGTCGCAGCGACGGCGGCCTGAGCACTTCGATCGCGTTCGCGCAATTCCTGCTGCAACTCTTGCGAGTGGCGTTCGGCCGCGGCTTCTTGGGTACGCGCCGTCTCTTCGCGGAAACGGTCGAGCAGGATCTGTCGAGTTTCGTCACTCAGGCGTTGGTTGCGCAATGCTGCAACGTGACTCAAGATGGGTCTTTCGATCTTGCGCCACACTGTGGTGCACGGTGAAGACTTGCATCAGTTTCGCCAAACAGAATTCTGACCACCAGGACGAAAAGACCTACCTCGATCCGTGAGAGGGTAGGGCTGGTTGATGTGGGCGTAGACCGCGCTGTCCGGACGAACGGCGGCGTCGACGTCTCGGGCATCATACCCTGCGTCGAGGCAACGTTGTCGGATGCTGAGGGGAGGAAATCAAAGAATGAGGGGTCAGCTACGATGTCCACACATGCTCCTACGAAGGCCCTACGAAGGCAGGCTCGCGCAGACGAAACTCACATCTTGGTCCTCTCCGAGCGCAGACTACGCTTGTCGCTCGAACGACTCGAGTCAAGTTCGGCCTGCCACCTTTGCAACATCTGCGCGTCTTGCTCAATCAAGGGCAAGCGGGCCTTCCAGTACGCGACGCGTTTCGTCACGCGGCCCCCATCGTCACAGCGCTCCTCATCCTCACGTTCCAGGGCATGCAGTTCCTCGCTGCGCTTGAGCACCGTTTCTTCGAGCCAGTACTCTCCGGCCATGTATTGTCCAGGAAGAGCGGGCCAGTTGCCACCACGACACGGAGGAGCTGTGGGGTTCGATGCCGAATTTATCACCGTCTGTCGCGAAATCGTGCCACACGAAGCTCGTGCCCGAATCGAATGCTTACCCGTCGAGAATGGCGCGCATTCGAATGCATTGGGATGGAGAAGAGGATGGCTGGCTTGGATCTGAGCTCGAGTCCGTACTCTGTGGGCTCAATCGAAACGCCGAGGTAAGTGACCGTACTGAAAGCACCATTGGGCTCCGAGGACAAGCAGAATTTTGTTGAGGCCATCAAGCCTCTCACCACCCACTTTTGTTTCAAACACGGATCGCAGTAACGTCCTTCGAGGATGTAGACGATCTTGTGCACCTTGGTTCGACCGCATGCCTGGATGAAGGGCAGGGTCGAATGCGGTCAGTGCCTCTTTCTTCATTTGACGTCTTCCTTCTCCGCCTCGGAGCGTTGACCGCGCTCAACTCACAAGACACTCCTTGTCCCAAATCAAGGCAGCAATCTGAGGTTCGGGCATGTCCTCGACCGCAAAGGGTCCCAGGCCGTCGCGTTTGAACGCGCGACGCCAGATGGCGCGCGAGTGGTGCTTGCTCACCAAGAGGCTCCTAAACACCTTGGCCGTGCGAGCCAGTCGAAGCAACATGACGGGTGGGAGGTATGCGAGAACCTGATGATGTGATTAAGGCGACATGAGGCATGCGAGGCGAAAATCAGTCCCAAGGAGCCCCATGCGTAATGCCAAGGGATCAGCGCTCAGGAACGGATGCAATTAAGCGGTCCGAGAACCGGGAGGCCGACTCACGTCGGCCAGCAACTCGATGGGGATCTTATCAAGGATGGGACCCAGTCGGCCGAGACGAGCGCCCTTGCGTAACTTTTTGATCGGAGGTGTCTGTAGAGCATCGTTGCAACTGCTAGCGAGCGAGTCGACCTCGGACGTGACCGAGACGGCGCGAGACGGACTCGAGGGTCGAGGCGCGGGGAGCGATGGCTCTCGGGCCACTGCGCCTGCACCTGCACCGCCAGCAAGGTCACCGCGCCCGTCCTCGTCGACATCATCAGGGTTGGCCTCGTCTTCGCGCATGTCACACCGTTGTTGGTGGTGCAAGAGGGCTTGTTGTAGTAGGTCGAGTGCCGAGGTCGAGACCGAATGGGTCGACGAGCGCCTCCTTTTCGACCTGGTAGTGTCTAGTGTGGGCAAGGAGACACAGCGAGAAACGACGAAAGATTCCCGAACGGGTCAGCGGATGATGAATTCGGGATCAGACAAGATCGGAGAGAGCCGAGATCGTCGGCCATCCCCACGCGCGCTCGCGCTCGTCCGCACGCGTGTGGCGCGGCAGCCGAACCAAGCACAGATGTGTGGTTGGTCATGGTGGACGATGAGAAGACATGAACTCTGTGCCAGTCGAGAGGCCTGTTTGGACGAGAGGCGACATGGGGGGGGGGGGGGGGGGGGAGGAACGCGATGGATGCGTCAAGAGTGGGCAAGTCGAATGCGACTCACTACTGCTGGAACCGGGCCAGGTCTCACTCGCTTGACTCTCCTGTACGACGATCAAGGGCTTGACATCGACATTTTCCTCCTTCTCCCGCATCCACAGACGATCCATGCCCGTCGTATCGTGTGTGTTCACCGTTGGTGTAGCAGAGGCAGAGGTCAAGGCGTGTTGCTGAGACGAGTCGTCAGGCACTGGTGGCCAGGCCGGTGACACCGCTCGTGTTCGTGCAGGGCCAGCAACAGCAGCGAAAGCTGAGGCGGCGGCGGCGGAGCACTTTGAGCCTTCTTCTTGAACGGGCATCGCCGCTGCAGTCGTCGTCGTACGCAGTACGGAAGCAGGTGATGCACCAGACTGCCGATGAGGTGGTGGCGTGGGCGGTGTGGGCGTTAGAGGTGGTTCGGACCTCGCATCGACGACCTGCGAGTCCGGCAAAGTCGACATGATGAGGGTAGAGAACGAGGCCGTTGGGAAAGAGACAGCGAGACAGCCTACTCGGACTCCCGACGCCCTTTCGGTCAAGAGCGAACGACGGTCAGGTCGGAAGTATGGAGCGCGCGACGGCGGCTGTAGACGCCTCCAAGAATCTCTATCATCGTCAAAGAACTTGCAGGCACTCATCCCCTTTGAGAAAAATCAATGAATTCCGAGGTCCATCTTCGCCATGCTTCCGCACTAGACAGCTCTTATTCCCTTCGCGAAGAAGAATTAACTCGGACATTCGGAGCCCCGGGTGGGACCTCAGACGACTCGGATTCAGACGTTCAGAACTTCAGACGCGGATCACAAATGTTCAGCTCGCATTGAAAGGGGGTCCCGGCGACGTCTTGTAAAAAACAGCTCTCCGAAACTAACATCAACAGCTTCAAAATTGAAAAGCGGAAATAAATACTTTTCAGAACCATCGGATCATCGCATCATCCTTGGCCCCTTGTTTGGTCTTGTGCATCAGAGTCATTCCTGGCACTGCCGTCGTCCCCGACGAACTTGTCGTCCTCCGCGGTCGGTTTCGCGAACCCGTCATCGACGTCGTCGAGCTCAGAGCACCATTGTCCCCCGAGCTTGAAATAGACGGTTGAAGCTGAGTGAGTCGAGGACTCAGTGTGACCTCTTTGGGAGAGCCAGGTGATGCAGACGAGGGTGGAGGAGGGTACGAACTTGCTGAACGAGGTCGGAGGGGGTGAATGGGTTGTGTGCTGGTCGGAGGGGAACTGAGCGTCGTGTACCTCGAGAGGGACATGGCTGAAGAAGCTCGGAGCGGCGCGCTCAGCCGACGCGGGCCTAGACTGGGTGGTACAAGGGGTGAACCACCTTGGTCCATCGGAGCAGAGGTACGGTGATGCCCATTCGAAGAACTTGGATGAACATCAGGCATTGCAGCTGATTGTGAATAAACTCCCAGACTGTTGCTCCCTGGAGAAGTCGCGTACGGAGAGCCGAGCGCCTCTGAAGCTTGACTTGATACCATCGATGGGGTCCTAGGCGCGCGAGACCGATGATGGGAGAGGTGTGCTGGATACAGGGATGATTTATTCGGGTGTGATGTTAACAACTGTAGTGATGGTGCTTGACTGCCATTGACGACGGTGAGCGGCGCTGGATGTCGTTGCATGTTGGGGGCGTGAAGCGCTGCGCAGTCCATACAGGCGCAGTTCAAGAGGGGGCTCAGCTCCTCACAATAGGTCCCGTGGACTCAGTGAGCGGCACTCACCATCATGCACCTCAGAGTATCCATACATTTCTGAAGCTCTTGAAGTTGACTCAATGCTCTCCGCGCACTGTGAGAACGGCGGGGGCAGCATCCCGGAATCAGAGTCCTCCGGCGGCACACGCGAGTGAAGGCTCGATCGTCTTAAATACTCCGAAGGCGTCATCGGCCTCTGTGTCCCCATTTGACCCGTCAAATATCTCGTAGAGTCATACGACGAAGTTCGAACCATGGTAGAACGGGGTCCCGATCCTCGCCCTCCTCCATCTGAACCAAGCATCATCTGATCGTGAGGACCTGAGCATATCCGATTATAATCGACAGGAACAATATGTACCAGTTGTCGAGGGAGCGGACCGACCATCTGAGGCGCGACATCGACCCTCTCTGTTTTATTCGCGGCGTATTCGAATGCTCGTGTGAGATACCCATTGTCTATGGTCAGGGTGTCGATGTCGTCGAAATTGAGCAGCCCTGATCGTTGGACGGTCCAGTCGAAGCGGAAGTCATCGACTAGTAAGGCCTCCTCGGGCAAACACAGGTCGATCGTTTCGTCGTCGTCATACCTCATTCTTTCAATCAGACGTACCCAAAGATCGAGATCGATAGGCTCTTCGGATCCTGATCCCTCGTCGTCACTTGCTGACGAAGCTGCGGACAATTGATCGAGTCTTGTGACTCGTTCACCCCGAGCCCGCAATCGATCCAGCATCAACCTCCCACCTCTCCCCAGGCGTCTCCTAAAGCAAGCCGCTTTGGTCGCATTAGCCGCCTTGACGGGCAAAGGCACCAAACCCACCACGTCCCTTCTTTTCCCCTCTTGATCCCTGTTCGAGACGACCTCGACGACGCGCCAGAAATCGCCCCCTGTCACAGGTCCCCCGAGGCCGAATCGAGGCGAATCGTCGATGGGATCGTCCAACACGTCCGTCCAGTCCCTTTTCTCCCTCTTCTTCTCTCGAAGGTCGTCTTGTATCCGGGTCTCAGCTGCGAGGATGCGGTCGCGTCGTTTGTGTAACGAGTCACGAGAGATTCCTGCACGTTGAAGAGCGGCGGAGGCAGCAACGAAGGTGACGAGGTCCTTCGAGGGGCTAGTTGCGGAATCGTGACACGACTTGTCAATGCACGTGCACAGAAACACTCAGAATCCCGAATCCCTTCAGATACTCACCTATCCACCCCTTTCGCCCCCGCCGCCTCTTTCGTCGGTGCCGGACGTCGTCTGAACAACAACTCCTCATCCCCGATGCACTCGCCCAACCGCCTCTTCAACCCCCTCATCTCGATTTGTTTCTCAAACACCTCCCTCTCGACTCTTATCTCGTGCCACTTCAAAACCTCCCTCTTGTGCACCATCTTGAACAGGTGCAAGGCCGCGTAGAGATCGTCCCTGATTTGGAGGAGTCGATCTACGGAGCGGTGGTCCGAGGACCGCGTTTTGCGCATCCGTTTCGAGTCGTCGCGTTGGCGGAAACAGACGTAGGCCGAGTCACCTTGGCCTTCGGTTTGCTGTAATGCAATTTCAAGGATTCAACGTGTCAGCTCGTCGCGGGGTAATACAAGTCCGGTCGCTTGTACTTGCCTGAAGTATCGGAATGATGGGTTGGAACCCCCTCGCAATCCTCCTCGCTCGCCAATGCGGGTAAACGATCTCGGCCCTCGGGCCCAATTTACTCTGCAAGCTTCGATTCGGACTTGTCTTTGGCGGATCTTTGAACATCGGAGCCAAGCCTGCAAAGCTCGGGAGGATGAAGGGTTCCTGGATCAAAGCCCTTGCGTACTTAGTGAGCGCATGGGCCAGAGCTTTCCAGCTCGGTGGCTGAACTCACCTCAATGCTCTGCATCCCTCGCGAGTCGGTCTCCTTCTCAAACACATCCATAATCAACTCGAACTCATCCTCGGTCAAATACCACGTCTCCACCTCGTACCCGACCATGGGACCTTGCATGATCTCCAACCTCCCCACCTCGGCGGGGGGAAGTTGACGTTTAGCGATCCTCACGACGTCTCGGTTGTACGCGATGAGCCAGTCCTCGTCTTGCTCGTCCATGGTGTAGTCGATTTGGGGGTTGAGGGTGTCTTGGACCGTATCGGAGAAACGAAGGTAGGTGTGGGGGTGGGACCAAGGTGGAGTAGGGCGATAGAGCCTTTGGTAGGTTTCGTCGTCGACTCGACCCGTTGCGCTCGGAGTAGGGATCGAAGGAACATGTTCCTGTACGGCCGGTGCGTCACTACATGTTGCAGCTTCAGACGTGGAAGTGGTGACCTCATTCCAAGTCGTCGAGTTGAAAGAAGCAGATGAGAATTGGCGCAGGACCAATTGGAGATGCAGCTCTTGTTCCTCCGAGACATCGACCCCTCTCGTCACTCGTTCGTCGTCGCTCACCGCGGTTCGACGTGGATGATGATCCTGCAACTCTATCGACCACTCTTCCACCTGGGATTGATGATGCTGATCGATTGGAATATACTCTTGTCCCTGTGGGTCCACGAACATAGATTGAGGTGAGGGATCCCCTCCAGCAGTGCCACACCCCATCCCTGGCCCTGAGTCCATCATCAACATCCCTTGCGCGCCGATCCGGTGCGTTTGTTCGAGCTGAGCTTCCTCACTGAGGAACTTGTCCGCATGTACCCCGATCAATACGGGCATCTTGTTGCGCGCCTTGAACCGTCTTGCTCGTGTGGTTGAGGCCGGTACTGGGGTGAGCGTCATCATCGGTGTATTCGAAACGGAGCTAAGAACGGGGATCGGCGCGATGGCCTGCTGGGTCGCATGGCGGCGGGGCGTGCTTGCCGATGACGACGACGACCCGTGGTGGCGAATAGGGGGGGCACTGAGCGCCGATGATGATGCTGATGATGATGATGAGGACGACGTGGCAGGTACATGCATTCAACGAGGTGCGGATCAGCTGTGCGGGTGTAGATGGGAGTGGATGATCCTCTCTTTGGGGAGTTGGGACCAAGATTGCGAGACGCTGGTGGTCGTAAAGGAGAGAAAGGGGTCGTCAGGCTGCAGCTGAGGCACTGAGGGCGGAGCGACTCGATGCGCGCACGGGTCAAGTTAGGATAGGAGAAGCCAGCTATCGGACCGGGTTCGACTCTGTCGGTAAAGAGGGCTTTGACACAGTCGTTGTGAAATTGATGCCGTTGGGGAGAGGGATGTTGTCTTAGGATTGAAGCAGAGGGCAAAGGAAGGTGGCTTCGCAGTTTCAGACCAGTTCCTAGGTACCGGCGCCGGCTCTTGACCAGCAGGGGGGCGTGTGCGTTCGACGGCGATTCCAAGGAGCTTCTCTCAAGAGTCAAGACACCGGTTGACTAAAACATGCCGAGAAGGAGCGATGGTGCACACACGCACACAAGCTCGAACCTCGACCTCCTCCTCATCACGTGCTGGGATGATTTCGATTACAGTCTACGTCGTTCCCACCTAGAACCCCATGGCGGCGAGCCATTCCTTGGTCTGCCTGACATAATCGCCCTTGACGACGACCTGCCTCGCGTGGGGTTTGACGTAGTTGGAGATCCCGACCAGGTATTGCGACAGGTCTCGCTTCAGAGCCTGTGACACACAGATTGAGTGAACACGACATAATATGCAACGCATGTGAAGAAGAAAAAAAACGCACTGACCTCGAGATCACCGTCGATTTTGCGAATGAGCGTGAGCCGCTTGGACCCGCCGTGGAGGACATCGACGTAGACGGGCAACTCGCCGCCTGCGGTCCTCCGGACAAAGTAGGGCAGCATCCTGGGTCCGGGCTCGCGTCTGTTTGGTGTTGTTTTCGGTTTTGTTGCTGTCTCGAGGCTGGAGGTGGATTGGGTAGGCTCGGATTGAATGGGTAAAGGGGACGAGACGGGTGTCAAAGCAGGGGCAACGACGGTCGAGTACGCATACGAGTACGAAGGGGTTGATGCGAGGGGTCGACTGGCCAAGATTGGTCGTGCCAGGGACGAGGCCCTAGAACAGCGTTGCAGGAACGACATGGCTTGAGAGAGAGGTGGTTGCGAGCTGGTGGAGGCGGATGAGGTAGGCTCCAAAGGGTGGAGTGTGCGAGTGTGGCTAGGTCGTGTAGCAAGCGCAGTGCTTGATGGTGCCTGTTACGCTGCTTGTCGTTGTTGATGGCGTCGTAGCTGATGATCGCTGTGGTGGTCACAAGCCGAGCTACACTCTCGAGCTCGAGCTCAAGCTCTCTCCCAGCTTCGCGGACTTGAAGCGGCATCTCACCAAATTCGGATTACAAATCCAAAATGTGTAATGCGACGGTTGTATCATTACCCCTGAGCGCGTCGGTCCATAAGCTCGAGTCAGCTTCTCTCCTCTAATCTCCTCTCACACGAGCCTTCTCTCTACGCAGCCACCTCGGGTCGCGACCCAGCAATCAGCGACTAGCTTCTTTTTGTTGTACTACTGCGCTCTCATGACACCTCCCAGTACGACATAGCATCGACGACGCGCTCTGTGCTCCTACCGCAGGCTGGCTTCGACCGCGTCGCTTGCCAACTGCAACTGCAACAGACTACTGGCAACGTAGTGGCTTGAAATTTCTTGCAACTTGCTCCGGAACGTCTTGGGACGATCATAACTGCACGGCGCATTTGTTCACCACCTCTCAACCTCAGCACCTCCACACCCCCACTTCCCATCGACGCCAAGTCTGAGCCATGTCTTCCACCCCACGCTTCTTCATGGGCAAACCCAAACCGTCTTCTACCATCACCACCAACCCCTCCTCCTCCTCCTCCTCCTCCTCCTCCTCCTCCTCCTCCTTGAACACCAACACCAACACCTCCCGAAGCTCCCGCCCCACCGCATCGAGTGCATTCGAGAGCCTCGCCGAAGACGACCTCAACCTACCCGAGTACCGCCACGACAAGGACGTCTGCCCCGTATGCAAGACCGATCGTTTCCTCAACCCTCGATTAAGGTTGTTGGTCAGCAGTTGTTATCATCGCATGTACGTACGACACCACGCGAGCATTGGGATGGGATCATTTTTCGAACGAGAGAACTGATGAGACTCTCTCTCTTCTGATCGAGATCAGGTGCGAATCGTGCGTCGATCGAATCTTCACGTTGGGACCGGAACCATGTCCGATCTGTGGAGTCACAATCAGGAAAGCGCACTTCCAGAAGCAGGTGTACGAGAACTTGCAGGTTCAGAGGGAGATTACCATCCGAATGAGGATGGCCAAGATGTCAGTCCGTTCAGCGAGAGCTTGGCTTGTGACGAAGCACTTCGCTGATGTCTGATGCGACGTTGAAGCAGCTACAACAAGAGGGAAGACGATTTCAAAGACCTCAAATCCTACAACGCGTACCTCCAAGAAGTCGAGGACCTGACCTTTGACCTCTTGAACGAGAAGGACGTCGAAAAAGTCGAACAACTGCTGGGGAGGTACCGCGCCGAGAACCAGGAATCGATCCAGGTCAACTTGGAACGAGGCCAGGCCGAGAAGGAGGAGATCAAGAGGAGGGAGCTGGAGGAGAGGAAAGAGAAGGAAGAGATTAAACGAGGGTACGAGAGGATGGATCTCGAGGAGAGGGAGATGAAGGAACACGATCGGAAAAAGGTCTTGTTGGCTTTGGTCAGTCCAGGCGGTGTGGTGGGTAAACCTGATTGATGGCAAAGATTGGCTCACCCTCTCTTGTTGTTCATGTCAGGCCTCATCTGAAAAAGACGCCGAACAAGTCGTCCGAGCGGTACGATCGTCTGCGCTCAAGCGCTCCACAGCGCGCCTCGACGCCGCCCCTATCCTTCAATCCTCGCTACGGTCCCTCAACGGACTCAAATCGACCGACCCAGTCTTCGAAGATCCTTCCCTCGACCCACACGACGTACTCTCCGATCTGGCGAATTGGGATTCCTATTCGGACCTCTACAAGATCAAGGGTCGCCATCTCGTCAAAGGAGGGTACGCGGAGGATTTGGGATTGGGTCAGGAGAAGAGGTCGAGCGATGTGGCGGGTTTCGTGGCCGAGCAGGTTTGGGAGAAGTGTATTAGAAGTGCGGTTGCGGGGTTGTGGCTGAGGCCTGTGATGGAGGAGAGGACGGCGGGAGGGGAAGAGGACAGCTTCGAAGAAGGTGGGATGGAGCAAGGGTGAGGGGTGGGATAGAGTGAATGTATACTTTGTGTATCATATTTATGAATTGCATCGGAGGAGATCAGTACTTGTCGGTAGTACTGTACCATTTGCAACTCGTCGAATTGTACGGGCCGAGCAAATTGCCCGAGCTTCATTCGTTTCTCAAGAGCTTTCGCCGCGCCGAGCTACCGCTAGTGGAGCCTCCATTCTCATACACACTCTCTCTCTTCTCTTGCTTCCCAACCCTCCGCCTCTCACCAATCACTCACGTACCAAAAAAATGGTCATCAAAGCCGTCATCTTTGACATGTAAGGCCCCTTTCACCCTTTGGGGAGCCTCGCCCTCCCCGACTCCCAGACATTACAACTGAATGCAGCCCCACACACCCTCCGTCCTCGTTGAATTATGTCCTACAGCGGCGGCGTCGTCCTCGGCTCCCCCATCGTCGGCGTAGGCGAAGCCGAGAAGCTGTTCGACCTCCCACACCACTACATCAACGCGCACATCACGTACCTGGGAGAAGAAGGTGCTTTCCAGAGGTTGGAGAGGGGCGAGTTGGCCCTGCCCGAGTTTGAGAAGCAGTTCGGGACCGAGATGAGCAACGTCGAGACGGGGAACAAGGCTTATCGGTTATATTGCCAGAAGATGAAATTGGGTCAGTATGCGGGAAAGGTACTGAGTAGGGTTCGGTGGGGACTGGGACGCTGATTCGTAGTGGTGCTTTCGTCTCGGGCTCGTTCTCCGCCGTTCGTGGTTCGTCGCTCGCTCGCCGATTCCGAACCTCCTCCGGCTTCAAGACGTGCCCGAGTTGCCGACAAAGCTGAACATTGATGGCCATCAGGTCAGGCAGCGCCCCGAACCCATGCATTACGAATCCACCATTCCAAAATCAGCTCAAAATTGTGATACTGATGGTTGCATTGGCATGCCATCCAGTTGTGGTCACTGATGATGGGCCCAGCGCTCGAACCGGATCCGATCATGCTCGACGCGATCAACGCTCTCCGAGGTCAGTCCGAGAGGCCTAGCTCGCGCAAACCCCCATCAAAAGTTTTCCCACCGTCATCTCCACAGTACTTACCGCTTCCATGGATGGTTTATCTTCCGAAAGCCTCCAAGAAGTTCAAACTCGCTGCCCTAACGAACAACTTCGCCGTCCCAGGCGAAGCGCCGACCCCATCCAAAATCGATACGCTCCCCCATGACCATCTCCTAACCCATGAGGAATTGAGGAAGTCGATCCTCGACGCCGCGGCGAATCCGAGTAAGAAGGGCAGTTCGAGCAGTCTGCTCAAGAGACAGTTTGATGTCTTTGTCGAGAGTGCTGTGGAAGGGTCGAGGTGGGTTATTCAAGAGCTCGTTCAGGTCATGAAAATCTTGCTTACGGTTTCTTTCATGCACGATTCGATGGTTTCAGGAAACCGGATCCCAAGTTCTACCAAATCGCTTTGGATCGGTTGGGCGTCAAGGCGGAAGAGGCCATCTTTTTGGATGACATTGGACGGTACGTTCGGATCTTCGGTGAACCCTTGAAAGCTCACCGGTTCAGAAACTGACTTGTTTGACCGTGGTGTTTTGTCTTGAGATAGGAATCTCGTCGCTGCGAAGAAGATGGGGATACAGACCATTCGTACGTGAGATTTTTACCAAGATGTTCAATACCCTCGGTTCTGACCCAATGGTTCCTCTTCCTCTGATGCAGGCGTTCACCCCAGTCGATCAATCGAAGCCGTTAGCGAATTGGAAAAGATCGTCGGCATCCCTCTGCAGGGCAAGATAAAAGCCAAGTTGTAGACCATCGATCTGTTAGAATCGCAGGCTGTGTTCTGTTCTAGACCTACCTATTCCCGTTTGTTATCGTTGCCTCATCGAAGCGTTGGCCATTGTTCGTTCCTTGAGAGGCGCGTCTTGGGACGAGCATGGGAAAGTCCGAGACAGGATAATGAAACAAATATTGTACATTGCACAAACCCCCTTGCCGGCAATCAAACCCTCCTCGAAGCCTGTTGCCCCGCGACCAATTTCTTCTTGTACCCCTTCATCTTGGTCGATACCGCCGTCACCGAATGTCCGGACTGCAATCCCCCACCAGCGCCATGACGATCCCTCGCGCTCGTAGGCGGAGCAATTGAGAAGCTAGCCGAAAAGCTTTCCGGGATCCTCGCGTGCCTCCTTGCCAACCCGGCATCATCATCAGCTTTCTTATTCGTCGTCCCCACGACCCCGGCAGGGACTCGGATCCGACGGGTCGAGTTGTTAGCGTTAGCGTTGGCCGCCGATTCGGCGTAAGGGTCTTTGTCGACGAAGGCTTTGGAACGGCGGATGATGGGTCGCATCCAGTCCGAGACGAGTTGATTCGCCATGCGCACGATCGTCGGTTCGACGCGCTTGCATTTGGTGTAGAAGTAGACGATCTTGCCCAAACCGGATGATTTAAGGGCCGAGGTTTCGATGGGGAGCTGGATCGAGCGTGCGTTGAGAGTCCAATGTCAATACCGCTTCAATGCAGATGATTCAAAGATAATCGCTCACTGTTCGAAGGCTTTCAAACATGGCACGCTGGATGTTGATTGCCGGTAAGGACTTGTCCGGCAGCGGTTCAAGCCAGCGCCTGACCGATTCGAGCACCCCGTTCTCGACGATCGATTCTCCCAGCGAGGTCCTGAGCACGGCGCATAATATAGATGAGATAGTGTATCTTCCTGAATCACATTAAACGAGTACTGACTTTTGCATCATTTCGACGACCCTGGGTAACATCCTCAGCTTGTTGGGTGCGTACCGGCCGGCCTCGTTCTCGGTGATGTCGGCGTCGGCGGCACGCAACATGGCTGTGCGAAGTTCAGCAACCTTTTCATCATTGAACGCTTCCAAGTCCTGATGATGGCAACGGCGAGAGAAGATCAGCGCTCAACGCCAAGATATCAGAGCAAACATAGGGAAATCGGATCTCACATCATCGTCGGCGTCCTTGCGTTTCTTGCCTCCCCCCCTGGCCTTTGTCGACTTGATGATTTCCTTCAAACGGTCATCCAACGCCTTTCGGCGTGCTGGCAAGGGGTGCACGAGTCCATGTCAGCAGTCTTGCTGAAGCTACTATATAGTGCGCGTCCGGTACGACGTACCTTTCTCGGGATCGATCTCTTCCTCGATCGGTTCAGGTGGCTCTGGCCCGTCCCTCTTGGGCTTCTTCTTTTTCCTGTGGGATCGAGATGCTCACGATAAGCTTCCTAGAAGACTCAATGGCCTACGATGGGGTCCAGACCGCGCACTTCTTCTTCATCTCCGGCAGCTGCCCGTCGTCGTCACCGCCGTGCTCGGTCGAGGCGGACTTCTTCTTCTTCTTGAACTTGATGCGGTTGAGGTCGGGCTCTTCATAGTCATCTCCACCCTCGTCTTCATCGTCATCATCCTTGTCCGACGAGTCTTGGTCTTGTTGGGCGTCGTCGGGCGAGGGCGAGCGGGATCCTTCGGGCAGTTGGGGCAGCGAGGGCTCGTTTCCTTCTTCGTCGTCGCTGTCTTGTATCCGGCGTGATTTCTTGGCCTTGTCCGAAGGTTCATCATCGTCGTCGTCTTCGTCTGTAGTAGTGAAATGGCCTGTGTCAGTCCAAGCCGAGGGTGAGCTTCCACGGGCACCACGTACCACTGGACAGTGCCGACAATTCCGAGTCATCATCGTCACCAAACTGTAGTAGAGTGAAGCGTGTTAGTGTATGTAGTGTCGGTACGCGCACGGGTGTGGAAGCTACTTGCAATGTCTCGGTCGAGCTTTCGTGGGCGCTCTCGTTCCTCCTGCTCCTCCTCGTCATCGTCGTCGTCATCATCGTCCTTCTCTGCTTGGTCCTGCTCGTCCGCCTTGTCAGCTCCTCCTTGCTCATCATTGTCATCACCAGGCTGATCTCCCCCCTGCTCATCCTCAGCGTCGTCGTCGGCTGCATCGTCGCTGTTCCCCGTGACGGTGGTCGTGACAGGCTCTTGATCATCGATTTCGATGGGCTCACCCGCCAGAAGTGGTGGTAAGGATGACAAAGCTCGGGGTTCGTCGATGGCCATGGTCAAAGATTGATATGTGCGTATGTGTGGAGAAGGAGCAAGTGCAAGAGAGTGGCGCGTGAGCCTCATCAGCTCGCGCGGGTCGGTTCTTAAGCGAGCGCCTCCGACCGTCTCCAGTCAGGAAACACTTTCAAATCTGGTCCAGCGGCGGCGGCGGCGGCCCGACGGTGTCTCCTCTCTCCTTATCAATCGCTCGGTTCGGTGACCCCTGAATCGACTGCTTCTGCGCTCCCTCTCACCGGAATTTGGGGGCGCCATGCACCATGTGCTGCACTCGCTGGTGACGCTCTCTTTGCTCGCATCATGCCTCGCTCGTTCTCAGATCGTCCTGAACCACGAGGTCGACCCCACTCGCACCCTCCGTCGTCATCGACCTGGGGATCGATCACAATGGAACTCGATCGGTCCTTTCCCGATTGGCACAAGGGAATACCCCATCCTACCTCCCTTCTTACCTTCTCTCAACCAATCGACCTTCACAACCCCTTTGGTCTTCGGCGCCGAGGTAGGATGGAAGGTCGTAGAGGAGGATCAGGACGGATGGGTTCATGTGGGGGACCAGAGCATAGAGTCAGTCTCTCAGGCAATTCTCGACATTCATACGTCGCCCCTTGGCCATGAACTGACCCCAATACGACGAGCTTCTAGTTGGCAAGCACTCCGATGGACGACAGGATGGTCGACGCTCCAACACAGGACACACTACCATCGCGTTCTCATGATCCCCCGCACGGGGCTCTACTCGCTTCACCTCATGGGGGGAGCCACCGAATTTTCCGTATTACGGGAATC
The DNA here is from genome assembly GCA_022702645.1 of Microbotryum intermedium. NCBI lineage: Eukaryota > Fungi > Basidiomycota > Microbotryomycetes > Microbotryales > Microbotryaceae > Microbotryum > Microbotryum intermedium. The sequence goes on along the minus strand of JAHWDX010000015.1, from coordinate 357,925 downwards.
CGAGAACGGTTCCGATCGGAAATGGTACAATGGGAATGTGTACGACTATAAAGCCGATTTAGGTCATTTGGTCCGCTTGGAACAAGGGAACTACCATCTTCGTGTCGATTATGTCTTTGATATTCGAGTCTCGGGTGAGCCTCCCGAGGGTGGGGTACCGACGGGCAAGTGGAAACTGAATGTGGAAGAACAGAAGGAAGGGATTGTTGTGGGAGGGAAAAGAACGACGGTGCCAAGTTTGGTCAAGGGTTGGATCATGGGCGACGTGGTGGGGGTGCAAGTGAGTAACCTTCAAAGTGCCGAGATCACGATCAAGCAAGTCACGTGGGAGAGCGGTGGTGACGAGGTCAGTCTTCAACATTTCCCGTGTGCCTACGGCAGGTCATATGAACCTTCATGGTTACGCTCGGATCACAGGTCGTGACCTTTCTCTGTCAACCCGTCACGATCGCACCGGGGCAAACTCGCCTCGTCACCGTCCACCTCCGTCAAACACACGCCATACGCAAGATGACGTCGCAAAGCTCTCACGAGGTCACGTTAAGCTTCATCACCCAATCGTCTCTTTCCAAAGACTCCCGTTACTCCCATTTGATCGTCTTCCCCATTGTCGACTCGTCACCTTCCAATCCTTCAGTCCTCATCTCGACTTATCTTTCCAACTCGGGCGTCCCGACCTACGCGAGCTATCGTCCACCTCGGGCAACATCGACCTGCTCGCCTTTCGTTCTACTAGCCTTGCATGGCGCAGGTGTTGATCCGGCAACCGCACCCGAATGGGTACCTTCCATCAAACCACGCCAAGAAGAATGGATCGTGTTCCCCCTTGGTCTGACCGAATGGGGCTACGACTGGCACGGCCCTTCCTTGCACGACTCGTTCTCCGCCGTACGACACTTGAAAGACCATCTGGAAGAGAAGTGGGCAAAAGTTCATGGATTGTCGGAAGCTGCGATGGCGTGCGAGGTGGAAAAACTGGTCGTTTTAGGCCATTCGAATGGCGGTCAAGGCGCTTGGTATCTGATGAGCCGTTATCCTGATCTGGTCGCGGGGGGTGTGCCGGCTGCGGGATAGTAAGTACCAAATATCTCGGATGAGCTAACGAGGAACACTGTGCCTGATTGCCCAATGCCTGTGTACGACTTGCAGTGTCAAAATCCAAGATTATGTGCCGTACCACCTCTCGATCGGCCACCATTATCGCGATCCGAGTCTGACTGGAGTGAGCTTTCGACTGCGGGAACGATGCAGAGAGAGGCTCTCGCTGATCAACCTCGAGGTGCATAGATCCTCACGTCGAGCCTCACATCATTCGACAACGATCTCTATGCTTCCAATCTCGCGGGACTTGACATCTTGGCTCGGCATGGGGTGAGTCTGCGAACGCGAGCCCCTATCCTGCTATTTTCAAATCTCATAGAGACGACTCTGCTGCTTCCATAGACTATCGACGACAACGTCCCCGTACAACACTCGCGCCAATACGTCACCACGGTCCGAGAATGGGCGACGAGCCCTCACGCCAACGCATCCAAGATCCAGATGAGTGAGGTGCTCCTGATGAATCATTGGTGGGACTCGGTCTTCCGCGAGACCACGACTCAGCATTTCATCGATGAATTGGTTGAAGGAGCTAAGAAGGTCGCGAGGAACGTCAACCTTGTTCATGAACGAGATGATGATCGAGTCGAGTTCACTCTTACCACGGCGAATCCGCACGAAACGGGATCCAAGCAGGGATTCAAGATCGTGGAGCTCGAGACGCCGGGTCGACTAGCTCGGATCCACGTCAAGATCTGGACGTCAGATATCGGAGTAAGAATGGCTCAAGTCCAGACCAAGAACGTGTACTCGTTCTCGATTGGTCCATCGCCGTCGCCGTTGAAGGGAATTGCGCAGCTCGGCATCAATGCTCAACCCAGCATCAATCTCTCGGCAAAAGAGTCACACGAGGAGCCACTCCATTTCATCCGGTCCTCCGAAGGCGAAACATTCTCAAGAACCCATACCCTCTCCCCTGCTCGTCCTTACGGACCCCTTCTCTCGATCCTTACCACTCCTAACCCTCTCCGAATCATCGTCGGGACTCAAGGGCCAAGCTCAAATACCGAACAGCTTCGATCTATCGCTCGTCGCATCGCTTCAGACGCTTATCTGTACGGCCGAGTGGATTCGATTATTCAGGATGATGTACAGGTCCTTGAAAATGAGAGTCTCGCGGGCAGCAGTAACGTCGTGCTTCTTGGGGACTCCTTCAGCAATTTGGTGACAAAGAAGTGGGGGAAGAATGCCAGGGTACCGGGTAAGTACCGTTGCATTGTTCTTGTTGGAGACTCCATTCACCTTCCTTTTTTTTTGTCTGACCCTTCCTGTTCTTCGTACGTGTGTTGCAGTGTCCTTCCTCTCACCATCGGCGATCAAGATCCAGAACCGAGTCTTCCAATCCAAAAGCCAAGGTCAGTCCTACCGTCTGTCATCTCGTCCAACCCTTTCACTGAGGCCAACCCATCGCATGCACTCCAGGAATCATATACCTCGCGCCTCACCCCGCTTGCTCCTCTTGCCTAACCCTGATCCTGAGCGGCACCGACTCGCTCGGTCTCGAAAAGGGTTACCGCTTCTTCCCTTTCAGGACGGGCGTGGCATTGCCCGAATGGGGTAAGTAGCCTCTCAAGAATTTGAGAACGAGACGTAGCTTACAAGGCTGCTGATTTCTGCTGCGCTACGCTCCATTGTTGATGGACACGCAGTCGTTTCCTCTGGAGCCGAGGACGGGCAGAAAGGAGGGGTCGAAGCGGCAGGGTCAGTCATCGAGATTCACGAGGGACTGATGACGCGGGCAACGGGATTACCGAACTGACTTTCCGTACATCCCTACCAGGTTCTGGGCTAGAGATTGGGGCCGGAGCGAGGCCATGTCCTTTCTCTAAAGTAGATGTATAGTTGGTCACGTGCGGATGGAAATCGGTTAATTGTTCATTAAGCGCAAATTTGGAATGAAGCCAAGCCCTCGGGGCGTTTACACGATCACAATAAGATTGCTTTGCATGCGCACAAGTACAATAAGAAGAGACGTGAATGAAAGATGCGTCACGTGCCAAGATGATGGAGAAGGGAAGAGAAAACAAGGCCCCGTCGAGAGATAGTCCATTAAGAGCATGGGGGGAGGAAATGGGGCAGACGGGTTTCATTACTTTTTGAGGGGCCCCAGAAGCCCAATACAATGTCCGTGCGAATCCCAAGATGATGATGATTGATTAAAACCTCCCATGCTCACGAGGGGCCGACCCCGGGTCGAGAAGGAAGTCAGTCACCAACGATGCTGCGGCTGTGTCGAGGTGTCTTGATATCCTTGTGGGAACGACTCGTGGGCACCCCCATAGTTCGACGGCGAGACCGCGCGTTGGGGGTAGTCGTTGTGCGGGTAAGGTGCGAAGCCGGCGGTGGAGTGGTTGTACGCCGCATCGCCCCCTCTCGGGACCAAGGGGTATGCCTCGTGGCCGCCTCCCGGCATGCGTGACGCCGCGGCATACGGGTCGTCGGCCTGCGATTGACCATAGACCTTCTCGGACGCGTACCCCGCATCATCGTCATGCGCCGCTGCAGCTCCTACGTTCACGGTCGATTGATTCTGGCTCGCGTAGTAAGGGTCTTGATCGACGTTGTCCCATTCATTGACAAAGTTTTCGGCACCATCGTCCTCGCGGCGCCGGCACAAGCGCATGCCCAGCCAGGTAAGCAGAGCGACGACAATCAAGCCCGCAACGCCGATACCAACGAAGAAGCCGATCTTGCCTCCCATGGGCCAAGTCGAAAAGAAGGCGCCTCCCGTGGCGGCTGCGGCGGTCGCGGTCGCACTCGCCGACGACGAGGAGAAGGAGGAGGAGGAGGAAGAGGTTGAATCCGTGTCGGAAGTGCTGGATGAGGTCGTGATGGTGCTGGAAAGAGCTGTCGTCGTCGGTGAGGCCGCCTCGGTCGTAGTCGCTGTGGTCGTGATGCTAGATGAAGTCGGACTGGCGACCATCCTCGTGGACGACGTTCGTCGGGTCGCGGTCAAGGACGAGTTGGCTGCAGCTCCGCCTGCCAAGGTTCCAACGCCCCAGGGAATAGCAGATCCGTCACTTTGGGTTGCGTGTGCGGGTGCAGTGGTCGCACCGGTTGAGGATGCAATCGTGAACCTTGTCGTCCACTGAGGGTCGGCATCGGTCATGGTGAATTGGAAAAAGTAAATGGCGCTGTTGGGCGTCACGGCTGGGCAGGTGAAGGTCGCAGTGCCGGACTTGGTGCCGTCCAGTCCACTTGTGACACGAGTCACCACCGACATGTCTTGGTTCGAACCCGACATGAGATCGACATCGAACGCGGTCCATGTCTGCGCCGCGCAACGATGGGGAAGAAAGAGCCTCAAGGTCAGCCTGAGAGTGTTTCGACGTGTCTGGCGTTTGGTCTCGCGACATTTCGTTCGTTGAAGGACGCGTGTGGCCACGGCTGGCACGTGCAATCACTCCCACTCGGATGGTTGCACGACTCATGAGAAGATTCCAATCACGTGAGGCAACGTGATATTGTCTTGAGGGAGTGTGATGTCCTGAGTACACCATAGTCATCGTTCGCCTGACATCACGTGGTCGGGGTCCGCCTGCCGCGCCTCCTTTTGTTGGCCCCCTCGCTCGCGACGCCGCCGTCCGACGGACACGAAAGAATCGGCCAGAAGCGACCCCAAAGCGAGTGGGCGGCGTTGACGAATGGGCAAGATCTCGAGCACAATTTTTGATCCTACGCGAGAGCAAAAGAAGGACTCACATTCGTCGGATCGGCGGTCCACGTGAACGAGCATTGTCCGCCTTCGTCAAAGGTCACGCCGGGCCCCGGCGCGGTCGGCGTAACGGCAGCGAGGACGGATTTAGTTGCCAACCCAACCAAAAGGAGGGCAAGCGATGGAGCACCAGCGCAACGAAGCATGTTGGACCAGCAGGAGTTTCCCGAGAGGATGAAAGGTGCGTCAAGGAAGCTGGTGGAAGGACGAGAAAGGCTGGACGGAATGGTTGGAAGAAGGCAAACGGATGATGTCTCACGTCGGCGCGCGCCGCGCGTGGCCGGCCGACTGAAGCACGACCGCCAATTGCGTTGCAGTGCAAACTCCCAAGCCGATCTCGCGCGTCCGTGTTTTTCTAGTGTTGTTCGGTCAACGCCGCGGTACGCGACGGCGCCTTGCGGATGTTGAAACTTCAGGCGCCTAGAGATTAGACCTAGATACCTAGGCATCTACATTGTTCTCGTGCAGCTGGACCTGTTTTCCGTACTTCAGGATAAAAGGGTTGAAGCTGCATCTAATCATACGAATGAAAGTCCGTCGAGTGGTAGCCTAGCAGGCATGTTTAACGGCCCACAGCCGGGCTGGCAGTTACTAGCCATCTGAGGCGTCGCGTGAGAAGGACAAAGCACCGCCGCGTGCTAGAACTTCCGAGTTGCCGAATGTCTCGGATGCCGACAAGTAGATAGGTAGGTAGGTAGGTAAGGCAGGTACGACCGAGGTACCGAGTTGAAACGAGTCGATGACGACTCGAGGAACTGGAGTCAAATAGGTACAACAATCTTGCATTATCACATCATCATGCTCTCACCGCTCGAAGGGTTGAGCGTCGTCGCCGCGTTCGACGGCAGATCGTGCTCACCCCTCGACAACCCCTGGATGGGCTCGCCAAACGAAGTAGTAGCCCAACTGCCTCGATCCAACCATCTAGACAGCAGGTCGGTCCCTTGTCCAAAGTGATCAAACATGAAGGCCTCACTACTCCCTTCGCCTACCAGTGGTGCCGCTTGTCCACCGTTGTTATTGCTGTTGCCAGACCCAGCCCCACTGTCGGCCGGGGCAGGATGCGAAAAATCCATCAATCCGGCACTCGCCGTTGGCTGCAGAGATATTACTTTCCTCTCTTCCAAGACGGGCGGGTGCTGATTGTGGTGAGAGCTTGAAGCGTCGCTCGAAGGTGGAGGATGCCATGCCTGAGAACCCGCCGTCGGGTCAGAGACGAGACCGAGGGAGACAAGGAGATCGGATTGATCCCATGATCCGAAATCGAGTACGGTCGAAGCGGTCGCAGAGGGGCCCAGTACATCCGAGTACGATAAGAAGGCTTGGAAAGGTTCCGAAGAGATTGGTGGTGCCTCGACGGTGGCTAGCGGTGCATGGTGAGAGCCTTTGGCTGGCTGAGTTGGGCCATGAAGGGACGATGCCAGCGAATGCGGTGGTCGGTTGACCTGTCCCGGCGGGTGCATCATATGCGCGAAAGCGTCGATTGGGCTATCGTAGCCCCCCTCGGTTGACAATGGAGTTGGCATGTCCAGAGAAGATAACCGAGGAACCGCACCTTCAAGCCGCACCTTCAAGCCGCACCTTCAAGCCGCACCATGCGATGCACTCTACCGAGCTCCTCGTACGCACCCCTGACCGATGATTCCTCCCCCAGCCCTGTCTTGACGAGCACGTCTAGCGCCATCTCGACCAGAGGCATCGTCCGAAGATAAGTGAACAAATCCCTCGTCATAGTGGTGAGCTTTAACAGCATCGAGATGGACTCTGGAGCCGGGTCGTATGAGAATGCGCGATCACCCTCGGCAACGGCCTCATGGGAAGGAGATAGACGGGCGTACAAGGAGTGCAAAGTCATATGCATCTCAATAACGGCCTCATGGGAAGGAGATAGACGGGCGTACAAGGAGTGCAAAGTCATATGCATCTCAATGATGGACCTTGAACGCTCCTTGACCCGTTCCGCGCCGCGCGTGGACGGCTCACCAATCATCAACTCGGGCGGGAGTCCCCGTTCCCAAGCCACGAGCGCGCTGACCAGGCTCTGTCGTCCTGCCTCCCCGTGGTCCCCTCCTCCAGGTCGAAGGCTCCATCGTAGCGCAGCGAGTCCCAGCCTGCATAGGCTCGCCATCCTCGAGAAGAGAAGAAGCGTCGACGAGCGGACCGCGCCAGGTCTCCGAGCGGTTGTGAGGATCGGTTCGAGCCCATATTCGCCTCGGAGATGGTTCGCATTGTGACCCAGCCTCCAGAGTTCAAAGTTTTCCGAACCTTCGCTAGGCGGTAAAGGGATATCATAGTCGTCGCAGTTGATTATCGGTGATCGCGAGAGTCGAAGTGAGAGCAGTGTGTGTGTGATGATTGAGGTATGAAAGGTCCGCAGCCGCGTGGGACTGGGATTGAGCAGATCATCCTGCTGCCGCCGGTGCACTCCGAGAGTGATGCAGAGTGCAATGGAGAGCGAGCTGAGGATCCATGCACGCGACAATTCGTTGAGCCCCCAGTCGGCGATTGCGAAAAGAATGCAAGCCTGGACCGTTTCGACTGATGGGTTCTGCATGGAAGAGTACAGGTGGAAGCGCGCCGTCGCGGCAAAAGTCTCTGAGGAGTGCGTCTAATCCGAGTGCAAATAGGGAGCAACGACGGCGAAGACACTCAGATACAGTTCTGCCGGTAGTGCTTGGGCTGCGACCGAAGTCGCAGCATCAGTAGCAGGAAGGTGGGCCGACCAGCTGAAGAACTGCGCCCTATCGAGAATCGGCAAGGAAGGGAGCACAATTTGGTGGAAGTAGACATCGAGCATCTGATTCCGGATCGCCTCATCGGGAAGTGAGAGCACGCCGCTCGAGGGAAGATTCGCCACCGCTCCATCGCCTTCGATGCCGGCACCTTTGAGAGCAGCAAACCCACCCTGGAGAGGGTCGCTAAAGAAGTAATCGGGGATCGCAGCGTGCGCAAGCGTGCGCAAGCGTTTGCAAAGCTGACTCGCTCGACTCCGCCATGGCCGAACCAGAGCCTGGCACATTCGCTCGGCTGCTGGGTGCGTTCGAAATTGTAGTGACCCCATCAACCGACGCTGCAGCTTGAGAGCGAGCGTCGAACAGTGCAACGCGAGTGGCGGTCCCTGAGGTCGAAGCGGAAGCCGCCGGGCTCATGTCGTGTAGGGTTTGAGCCGATGCAGGGCCATTGGCGGGACTGGATCCATCCATGACCACGTCGAGTACTCCGGACTCTGATTCAAGATGTTGCTGCTCCTGCTTGACAGTTGTAGGCCCTGACGACGCGTTCGGATTGATGGTGAGGTTTTCGAGCAAGTGGGGCAGCTGCGATCGGTTCCACGCGACCATCTGAGCTGAAGCGTCCGTTTCCGAGTCACTTTGATCGAAGAAGGCTCGGTAATTGGCCATGAGCGCGTCTTCCCCTTCGACCGCGAGCAGGTACCCCTGGTTCAAAGCGCACAAGCAATGTGAACGGTCGGTCAGAGCGCTGACTTTTCTGAATTGAACGGATCCCTCGCTCGGAGAGAAGGGGACTTACGACGAAACGTTCGAGACCGGTGATGCGCTCTGCAAGGTTCTTGGTCAGACCTGCCTGAGGGCCTCGTTTGCGAGTCGGTCGTGTGAAGGTGCATTCGTGGGAGGTGCCTTGCTCGTTACAGACGACACACGGCGAGTCGATCGAGGGAGCATCGGGGAAAGCTTCGCACTTGACACGTCGTCGTCGACATCTAGCAAGCGGTGGGTGATATAGTATCAGCGACGACAGTAGATATAAAATATGAAACCGGTGTATGATCAGACTCACTGGTCGCACTGCAGCGGTGAGCGTGATGCAAGTGGATGGACGGCAACGGAATGAACGGACGTGGTGCGGGGGCGGCACCGGCGAAAGCGAGAGCAAGAGTAGAGATCGCAGTGTGTCAGCGCATCGGCATTCTGGTTTGCGAATGATGTCACACATACGGCTTTGGTAACCCTCTTTTGCTTCTTAGGGGCACGCTCATTCGAGTCCGAAGGCGGCGAATGGGACGGCGGGTGCCGAGGCAGCGACACGGCAGCTGCTGACGACGAGGTTGAGGTCGATGCCACAGGCCCTGACGTAGCCGCCGCTACCCTCGTCACCATGGTGGTTGATTTTGCCCAGCTGGCCCGATGACTGGGTTGCTCCGTGCCCCGTGCCTACTGAGTAGATCGTCTCGGTGCGACCGCCGGCGAAATGGCGGCGAACAGGAGCGCGATCATCCGAGTTGTGGGGTAATTTGGGCCCGAGAGCTATGCAGAGCTGCCGAGCGAGCCGCGGCTTTCGTTGAGCGACCAACCACAGCATCCTCGATCATTCGTTGCGTCACCCACGGCCGCGAGTACCAAGCTCATACCGGTGGGCAGGCACCTGCACCTAGACGAGCAGCATCCTCGTCTCGAGCCATCTCCGACTCCACCCACCCAGCAGCAGTCTGCAGGATGGGCGAACGGGTGCTTCGACGGCGACCGAAGGGGGTACCGGCCCGTGCGACGTCGTACGACGATGCCTCACGCACCCCTGTACGATGCGGATGCCACCATCGCCCTCATTGGGATGCGTGTGTGCTATTCCTGCCTGGTCTCATCAACACTTGACCTCGCAGGCCGAAACAATTGATTCTCGCAGCGACCAGAGGTTTCCTCCGGGCGCTGAAGCAGAAACACTCGGCAAGCGAGGACACCGGATATCACCAGGTGTGTACAACCAACTGTCGATCTATTTGTTCCGTGTCAACTAGGCGGTGTCGGTAAGACCACACTTGGTCTCATCGCCGCTACCTCCCTCCGGCGCCAGTTCATCGATGCCGACTCGGCCTTCCAGACCTTGCATGGGCCAATCACCAACTTCGTCAAAGGTAAATAAAGTCAAGCGTAGGATCAAAACGAACCTATACTCGGCATCTCACCGCCGCCGTCTTGCGCGGCAAGGATCTTGTCTTCCGCAGCGGTCCAGATGATTGCTGAGCCCCACATGGTCGATCTTGTCCCGCAGCTCGCGGCTGGGCCGATTTCCGTGACAAAGAGACAGCTATTCTCAAGCAAGTACTTCATCAATACCCGCGTGGCTACGTCATAGCGTGTGGAGGAGGCGTTGTCGAGCGCGAGGAGAACCGCACGGCGTTGCGCCAATTCAGAGCGGCAGGTCATCCGATCGTGCATGTCGTCAGGGACAAGGAGGAGACGATAAGGTATCTCGTGGATGAGAACGCAAGGCGAGTTCGACTATCACCCGCTTCATTGCCTTTTGTGATTTCCTTGCGCGAGCTGACCGACGACCTGACCTTTCCTCAGGCCATCCTGGGGCGAGGAGATCCGCGCCGTCTGGAGTCGAAGGACCCCCTACTTTGAGGACCTCCGCTCCCACACCATCGTCTCTCTCACCGCACACCCTCCACCGCCGCCCCCACAATTCCTCATGAAGCACGTCGAAACAGCCTTTGTCCGGCTCTTGCGTTCCATCTTCGGTCTCGCCTCGTCCCATGTCCCGCTCATCCCCGGCCCCAGAACGTCTCCAATCGCTGGCCCAAGCTCGGGAGAATATGGCGGGTATGGGGCCTGCGAGAGTGAGATGGGGCGCGGTGCCAAAGGTCAAAGGACAAGCTTTGTTGCGCTCAACTTTCCCGACCTGCTCAACGTATCGGGCGAAACCATACGCAAAGTCGCCGGTGGTGTCGATGTGATCGAGCTGCGCGTTAATACCTTGCGGCAGTTGCTGCCAGAAACGCCGCCAGACTCGCGTGGAGTGCCACCTGCTCCTGACACGTCAACATCGGTTCGATCGCATGGGAAGAGAAGAACGCACATGCCGTCCCCTCATTTCGTGACACTATGCTTCGGCCACTTGCGGCGGTGCTCGCCGCTGCCCATTCTGTACACCGTGCGGACAAGATCGCAGGGGGGGTGAATTCCCGGACCTCGAGACCGAGGAATTGATGGAAGAGTACCTGGTGCTTGTTGAACTTGGCTTCAAGCTGGGCGCCGAGTATGTCGATCTCGAACTATCACTACCCGACGCAGAAATTGTTCGACCACTTGCGCTGCGAGGAGCGGCAACGCAGTGCCTCGGGGCTGATCACGATCGCGTCGGCGTATGGAAGTGGGACTCTCCAGAGATGGTGGACAAGTACTTGCGGGCGGCACGACTCGGTGTCGATATCATAAAACTCGTCTCTACTCCAACCTCGTTCGAATCGAACCTCGAGCTGCTCAAGTTCCGCGCAAAGGTCTCGACTCTAGAATCGGTCGACCGGACAATACCTTTGCTCGCTATCAACCTTGGCAAAGGCGGGCAGCTGTTTCGTTTCCTCAATCCAGTCTTCTCACCCGTCACGCACCCACTTCTTCCCGGCAAGGCTGCTCCAGGTCAATTGACCTACGCTCAAACACAACAAGCTCTTTTCTTGTCGGGTCTCACACTCGAAAAGACCTTCTTCGTCCCGTCCCACGCCATCGCCAACTCGTTCTCGCGGGAGGCGCATCACCTTGGTCTACCTTACACGTTCATCGTCGAAGACCGCCTGTCCCTGCGCGAAACCGAACCTGACTTTGGAGGAGCGTTCCTCTCATTTCGGAAGGCCATCCGAGCCGGCACTCAGGACGCGTCGGACCATGTCCTCTCGCCCGCAAAAGCGAGCAGCTGGATTGATCTTGTCGTGCCAGCTTGCTCCGAGCCGACGAGCTACGACGAACCTCCGACGCCTAAAGGATGGCACAAGCACACGAACGTCCGAGTGCTGGCGTTGGCGGATATTATCACACAACCTCAGCCCCATCAACGCCGTCGGGGTGCACACCTCGGCTCTGCTCGTGGGTCTCGGTGCCAAGGACTTGGCCGAGGTCCTCGAGGCTTTGGACATGGTCGGAGCCCGGTGGGTGCACCTCTATGCTTGTGACAGCGAGGTTCCTCCGTCCGGCGCTAACGCGGCTGGCCGCGCCGAGTCCATTGTCGCTCCCTCTCCTCGATCCCCAACGACCCATCGCCCAACCTCTATCGAACCGCTCTCGAGGTCACACACACCGAGCGTTCCTTACCCGCACCATGCGCCTTTACAGGCATCGACAATCACATCGTTTTCAGACCCGAGGTTGTACGCCCGGCGGCCACCTACCATTATCATAGCCGCTGAGAAAGCGCCCACCTTACCGGATTTTTTGTTCGCCAGCCCGACGGGTGGTGCGGCCGTGGATCTCGCTTGTGGAGAAGAGGCGGGAGGAGAGCTGAGCCGATCAATGGAGAGCAAGGCTGATCGGTCCGTGAAAGAAGGATGGCGGCTACTCTCGCTCGAGGAAGTGCAGGTAGAGGTGGAGAGGCAGGCATTCCGGGCCTTAACTGGTAGACGCATGGGATCATAAGTCAAGTACGCCATGTAGTGAAAGAAAGGTAATTTGCACAATCTCTAAACGTAAGGTGAGGGTCATGAGGTCACCGCAAGCCATGAATCAATGACGATGAAGCTGTCAATAGTCCCTTTCTCCTCCATTACCACGTGTCTGGACCAAACCCCTGAGGAGGCGGGGTACGGTGCGATACAGCGGCCCAATCGGCGGTGTTCTTGAAGACATTGTTCCCCCACCTAGTAAATCAGAGTTTCGCATCAGTGGTGCCGAATCAACTTCATGCACACCGAGTGAAAGCAAACGCACCAGTCGAGCACTACATCCAGTACGGTTCGGACGTGGCAAATGGACGGTCAGTCCGCCTGCTTGTCATTTTCCCTTTCTTCCCAAATGCAGGAACACTCACCGAGTTGACCGTTCTTGGGCAACGATAACGAAAAGAAGATGATGAGCGCGCTGAATGTGGTCCCCGAGTCGAGCCCGGCCGAGATGATGTAGACGTATTTGGACCAGGTTGAAAAATGGCGACGTCGTAAGAAGTATTCTGCCGAGGTGAGCTTGCATCAGATGGATAGCCCATGAATACCGGAGTAAGTAGCTGCTCTAGACAGTCGCTTACGGAAGAAGAAGCCCACAATGAAGCAAGACGAGTACTGTCACAGGTAACATCACCGCGGGTCAGTGATGGAATGTGCCGCAGAGAGGGATACGAATGGGAGAGCTCACGTTGATGCCGTTCGCATTCGCGATGGATAGCGCCCCATTCATTGCCACAGGAAGAGAGACATAGGCGAGCCAGCTTCTTGGCCACCGCTTCTCGAGCATCCATGGGATGAGAGGTGCGACGGCGCCGGCCAAGCCGCAGAACAGCAAGGGGCCGTATTGTTTTCCCGGCCCAAACAGTCTCGAGGGTCCAATGGCTCCCCTAACAGGCGAGTTCCAGGATCAGCAGATGTTATAAAACCATACAAATAGAGGAGCACATTCTCACCAGATAATGGATGCCGAGTAGAAGGTGCGAGTCGTTGGGCAAACAAGAAGCGCACTTTGCCCGCGCTGACAAAAGTCCTCCACGTTGGCAACCAGCCATCGCTTCACCCCGACCTGTGCGAGACAGGTGACGAAAACCGCTACAACTTGGACTGTTTTTTTCTTGCTTTATGTGTCAGTGGGTATGTCCCGGCTCATGATGAAGGCTCGGAATCACCTACCGAGAAACGTGACTCGAGGGGGAACTGCAACGTTGCATCCATCCGCAAGCTAAACGCTCAGCTTTCGTAGCGGACACCGTTGCAAGATACAGCATGAACTGACCTTTCATGTAGTGTCCGAGTTTGAGGTCCTGCACGAAGGTGAGTCCGACTTGCGTTGTGGTGACGGCGAAAATTTTGAATAGCTGCCAGTGGAACGAGGATGACGTAAGCTGCGAGTTATGACTCCTAAGTTTGCTTGGGCGTACCATGTTGGCCAATGGATTGCCCTTCATCAGGTAGCCCGCTAGTAACTCGCTCGGCACATTCATTTGGAGCTTTGGTCAAGGTGCTTGGCAAGGGTCAGTTGAATTATCACCACAAGTTAGAGATGGATCGTGGTGACTTACGGGTGTGGCACTCATGGCATACACGAACCCGGCGGGGAGAAGAACAACGCCTCCCAGCATGAAGGCGATCATCACTGCCCATACCGGGGTCTTGGTAGGCCACAACTAAGAAATTGTATAGGCGCCATTCAGCACCTTGCAACCTGAGAACATGCCTGGGTAACACTTACTCCTACAGCGAGCATCGCCAGCCCCAGCGCAGCAGCCGCGAATGCCGCGTATACCCAGTCCGGAACTTCGGGATATGGCTTCATGAGTTTGATATGTATATCCTCTCGCTCGGTCTGACGCCCGCGCAGCTTCGCCCAGATATCTCGCCCGTGGTAGATCGCCGTGTGTGTCAGCACCGCCGGGAGAAGGGCGAAGGCGACGCCGACTGCGCACACGTAGGTCGCGGTGAGGAAGAGCGGCGAATAGTCGGTGTATGCGGCGGCATCTATCCTCGCTTCTTGTTGATTAAAGATCCTCGAGAGATTGTACATCTGTCCGTGCCGATCAAATACCGCACTCGCGGATATTGGGAGATAGTATGTTGACCACACGCCGCTATAGTATAGCGCCGGTGCCACTATCCAGTTGATCACGACGAAGCAGGCAAAGATGTTGGCGATCGCCCACCACGGGATGACAAGAGGGGAGGTGATGAAGGCAATATGAGCCCAGTCGAAGGTAAGCAGAGACATTCCGAGTCCCGTGTCAATACCGAAGAGCTGATTTACGATCGTGTTGTCTGTGAGTAGCATCAGCAGGATAGGATATTAGCCGGGGCTAAACGTGCTATGCCAGGTCTAGGCGTATAAGAACTTGCTTGGAGCTATCCAGCACATGAAGGAAAAAGCCGAGAGTGCTTGGAAGATGTAGCCTACAAAGACGGACGAGTGGAAGGGTAATCAGCTGAATCGGTTAGTGGAACATACCGCCTTAGCAAGCAAAGCACCTACCTGGCAGCCAGAACCATATGGCGGCACCAGCAGTCACGTACGTGAACAAACGTAGTCGAGGAACGCCAACCGAGTCCGGCTCATCGTCCTCCTCGGCGTGGAAGGTCGCGATGAGGGTCGCCAAGAGCAGGTTTTGCGGCCAAAGCAAACTTGCCGGCCAGACAAGGAATCGTCGATATAGGCCCGCGATACCAAACCCGAGTACGCAGGTGCTCAGAACCAGCAGAAAGTCAAACGTAAAGTTGTACTTGATCTTGTAAAACACCTCGGTCGCCACAGAGTAGTTGAGCGCATAACTGGTCGTCGGCGGAGCGGGGGCTAACATCAGCTCAGCTCTCGTCAAGTGCTTCGAGTTCGACACACCACAGCGCGTATCCCCCGTGACTTACGGAGGGGTCAGTCCCACATTCGCCATCATGACGATCACCGTGTGCTCCTTCTGGGAGAACGGCCCCGGATTGAGACTCATCGTCGGCCCAAGCCGGAAGCATTGAGGAATGGACCACTCTGTAATCGGCAGGAGCATCGCCAAAACTTTCCCAAGAGGGTACGCCACAATCAGGGTGACGAGAGGGGTGATCGCAGGCTACCATATTTGATCGGTAAGCCAATCTGCGCATCCTCAAGTAGACGAATGCGGGTTAACTCACTGCTGGATAACGAAACGCGAGGAACGTGTTCGCACTGCCCAAGGTCACGGAAAGGAACAGGCCGAGGAACCAGCTCCGAAACGTGAGCGACGGGATTATGGGATCGTCCCAGTTCGAGACGCTGGCCCGCACTTCGGCATAGGGAGAATCTTCTTCCATGTCTCCGGGTTCGGAAGCTGCGTCAGTGACTTGCACGACCTTGGCGAGGTGGTCGTCGCTACCGTCGCCACTCGGGCTAGACGTATGCGGCGGGCTCGGGTGAACATCGATACTCTCCAGGCGAAAGCTTTGTCTATCCGACTTTCTCCAGCGCGACGTATTGTTGTTCTTGCCAAGGGGATTCAAACCGACCTGAGACCCGTCGCGTGACTCTGTATTAAGGGAGGCTTCCGTATCGCGCCTGCGACTCGTGGATACGGTAGAGGCGAGCTTGGTGGTTTTGATTTCTTTGTGACCGGATAACGAGTCTTCCGAGTCCGAGTGTTGGTACCCAGCTCGTAGGCGACCACCCAGATCTATACGGAAGGGTGTGTTGTCGAAAGCGACATCGACCCGAGGAAGTTTATGCCCCGAGCTCGGCGGAACATTGCCTGTCGACGGTCGTGCTGACCCCTGTTGAACATGGGTCCGATACGAAGGGGCGGGACTGTCGTCGTGCTGTGGCGCGAAGGTGAGCTGTTTTGGCGGGGGAGAGTGTGCGCTCCCGTCAGGAGCCGCAACTGCGACCGTGGCAGGTGTTGAAGGTGAGCTGGGGATCGAAGGGACCCCGAACGGGAGAGAGCGAGTCGGTTGCTCCGCCGTAGGCGGCCGAGCGAAGGAGAACATCCCGTCATCCGACACCGAATGCATGTCGTCGTCGTCACCATGGACGTGTCCTCCAAGGCCATGGCTGAGATTGCGGTGATCAGAGTGGCTCGTGAGCGGTCGTGGTGCCATGTCTCGCGCTTGCGTCAACGCGTGAGTCTCACCCCTGCACGCGCAACGACTCGGGAGTGGTGGGCACCGGTGGCGGAGGGACAACCCTATGCTTCGTCTAGTACGACGACGTAGAGTGCCTAGGTCTCCCCACGCGTCTCGGAGCTCGATTATGGAAGGAGAGATAGAGACGCTAAAGGATCCGCCTAGTGTTATCGCTACTCAGGGGCAAGCGCGAGCGCCCTCGTGGCGGCCCATTCGAGAGGGGCCAAACGGCCCGTGCACCGAACGCGCTGAGTTGTGGCGCTTCTGCTTGCGAGCATGGAGCGAGCACGTGTGTGCATCTCTCGAGCGGCGGGCCGAACCGGCGGACGACGAGAGTCCAGCAATGTAGTAGCTAGCAATACAACCCAAAAAGTCCAAAAGTGGATATGGTAATCCCTCACAATAGAACAAGCAACCCAACTTAGAAAGCCCAATATCTGATTTTACCTCATCACTTCCAAGTCGTTCGCCCGAATCCTTCCTCTGGCGGCGTCTTGAACGAGTTGCCCATGAAGTCCAGCGTATTTGTGAACACCGTGTTGCCCCACCTGGCATAACAAGGAAATAATGGTCGTCAGAACCAAGAGGACTTAGCGTGATAGCAATGACTGAACTCACCAATCAACGACTGAAGAACGGAAACAAAGGACACAAGTTGGGAAGCGTCAGCGCCGGTGCTCGAGGAAGAAATTTCAGAGTGAGGATGATGTGTCTCACAGAGAGTCCCGCCCTTTGGAAGAACCAAGGTTAGGAAGATGACAATGCCACCAATGATGGTACCGCTATCGAGCCCGGCAGACAGTACGAAGTTGTACTTCGACCACCAGAGGAATCGACGGCGACGCAAGACGAATTGGAAGACAAAACCGGCAAGGAACCAGGAGGCGTAGTTAATTCCCGTGGCGGGAGGAACAAGTTGTATACCTGCACGACAGTTCGCTGGTGAGTTCATCCTAGTTCGGTGCTCTATCATCTCTTACGTCACTCACCAACGAGTGCAACCGGGAAATTGATCAAACGCGCGAAACTTCGCGGAAAACGCCGTGCTGCAAGCCATGCAATAATTGGCAGGACTACGCCGGGCAGCAGCCACCACAGTAGCTTTGAGTAATACGCCCCTACACCGATGATGCGTTGAGGCCCGATGAGTCCCCTTTAAAGCATCGGCGAAGAAGGTATCAGCATCTGCAGCTGCTGCAATGTGGCCTGATGCGGCTACCCTTACCATACGATGGACGACGAGTAGAAAACTCGGGCTCCAGGACAGATCAAATGGGACGCCTGGGTTGCTGAGCAAAAATCGGGAACGTTTGAGACAAGTAATCGCTTCACCCCAACTTGAACGAAACAGGCGAGGAATGTCGATGAAAGTTGCGCTGTGTTCGGCCGGCCAAACACCGTCAATGTCGGGGCAAGGAAATTATACTCGAACATCCGCTTACCATAAAATGTTATGCGAGGCGGTACTGTGGTACGAACGACAGACGCGGAAGATCAGGAGGCGTCCAAATATTTCGGGGGCGTGACCTTGGACCCACTCTTCTGATAATGACCCAGCTTCAGATCAGAAACAAAGGCGAGGGTTACATTGAGTGATTGCGCAGCGTAGGTTTTGAAAATCTGGTGGGCAGCAGGTCAGCACTCCATGGGGTGCTAAGCAAATGCTGAGGACCGACCATGTTCGCTAAAGGCTGCCCCGGAAATAGGTAACCGCCGACAATTTGTGTGACCAAGTTGATTGAAATCTGAAAGACGGGAGGCGTCCATCAGCATGAGCACCGCTCAGGCAGGCATGTACTTCCAGCTTACCACAACGTTGGCGAGGGCGTAGACAAAACCTCCAGGAATGGTGTAGAGCGTCGAGAGTGCAAGGGCAAGGACCACACCCCATACGGGCATCCGTGTATCGAATGCCTGCGTGAAGCCACAACGTGATCAGCCAGTTCTGTGCAATCGGTTAATGGGGGCTCAATCGCACATCGGACTTACGGCTACTGCGCAAATCGACAATCCCAGAGCAACACCGGCTACTATGAGATACCACCACTCTGGTACCTCCTTGTAGACACGCATGAGCTTCATATGGATGTCGTCGTCTTGTTTTGTGGACGCTCTGATTCGACGAACAATGTCGGGACCGTGGTGGAAAGCAGTGTGAACGATGAGCGCTGAGGCTGTCATGAGTCCGAGTCCGTAAAAGATGGCGTAGGTGATCGGAAGATACACGGGTGAATAAACTTGGTAAGCCGCGATGTCCAAAGAGGGAGTGGCCTTATTGATAACCATGGAAGTATTGTAAGGTGCTCCAAATCGGTCGAAGACGGAAGAAGTCGAGATCGGCAAGTAGGCGCTATCCCAAACCTGTGAAGAGAGCCGAGGCATGAGCATTTTTCTCTATACTGAAATGCGTAACTGCGCACGCACATTGTTGTAGTATAAAATTGGGGCAAGGACCCAAAAGGCGGCTACGAAGGCGGCGAAGATGTTGACAATCGCCCACCAAGGAATGACAAGCGGTGAACCAATGTACGAGACCTGTGCCCAATCGAGCGTAAGCCCGGACATGCCTGCGAGTAAAGAGCAGAGATCAGTGAAGAAGACACGACATGTACTCGCATTGGTGGCCTCCAACTTACCGAGTCCTGAGTTGACGCCAAAGAGCTGGTTCACAATTACGTGGTCTGTTCGAAAGATATGTCAGCAAATGATCCTATGTTGAAACACGAGTGTTCGTGTCACTGACTGGGAGCGGCCCAGCAAACGAAGGAGAATGCCGACAGTGCCTGAAAGAGGAACCCTGTTCGAAGCCGAGAGGAAAGCGCTTGTGAGCATGGGTAGAGGGCGAAGGGTCAAAGAGAAGCGAAACCATACGCACCGGGGAGGAAGTACCAGCAAAAAGCAGCGAGTATCACGTAGGTTAGGAAGCGGAATCGCGAAACTCTTCCTCCGGGTTCGTTCTCGTCTTCGGCATGCAAGGTGTTGAGCAGAGTGCAGTAGACTAGGTTTTGCGGCCAGATCATCGCCGCCGGCCAAACAAGGAAACGACGACATAGACCTGCGACACCGAAGCCCGCCATCTGGGTCGTGAGAATGAACAGGATGTCGAATCCGAAGCTGTAGGAGATGTTATAGAACTTCTCGGCCGTAACCGTGAAGTTCAGACCGTAGGCGGGCCCAGTTGCGACGTTCGCGATGATGACGAGGACGGTGTGCTCCTTGATGTTGAACCAGCCAGGGTTGAGGCTAAATTCGTCGCCCAATCCCATCTTGGAAAAGATCTTGGGTAACACGAACACGTGCGTCGGTAGCGTCCAAGCCAAGAATTTTCCCGCAGGATATGTGATGAGCTGGACGACGATCGGAGTGATCAAGGGGGCGGGATAACGGAAGTAGAGGTACGCATTTGCCGCACTGACAAGGACGGTGACGAGGAAGCCGAGAAGGATTGTTCGAAAGGTGACGCAAGGCGTGGTGGGGTCGTCGTAGTTTGAGACGCTGGCTCGGACCTCGGGATATGGGGAGTCCTCATCCTCATCATCGTCCTCGTACTCCTCCTCTAGTGGACGACGAACGGGGAACTCCAGATCCCCAATAGGACTCTTACCGTCGTCGCTTCCATGACTGGGACCTCCGTCGCCGCCAAAGTCGGTGAGCTGGACCGCCGTTGCTGGGGGCCGATATGTGAACGGAGAGGCGGATTCGGCGGTGCTGAGAGGAATTTGTTGCTCGGTGGCGAATTGGAAGGACTTGCCGAGGTCATTCGTACCCTCACTCGTCCGACGCGACTCTCCGAACTGGATGTCCCGAGATCCTTCGTATCCACCCTCAGCAAAACGACCATCGGGCATCTCGGGCTTGGTCCAACCTTGGCGATAGCTGGTTGCGGGCCGTAAGTTCCCGTCTAGTGCGCCGTGCTGGGCGGCAAGAGCATACGCAGCAGCCGGAGACATGGTCGAGTCGGCGTCGGACATGATGGAGAGTGGTTGCACCTTTACTGTGGAAAGTGGCTCGTGGGAAGTTGGGTGGCCTTCGGATTCCACAGTGCTATGTGTCTGATCGAGGAGAAGCGGAAACGCCGCATTTTGCCCAGATACAAGCGGTTCTGCAGCTTCCTGGACTGGAAGCATGAATGAGAATATGCCTGAATCAGGATCTTCATCGTCCTCATTCAATTGCGCCGCCATGTTGTCGTGCACCCTCGAATGATGATGGTCCGTCGTGGAGGCGGCACTGGCCCCATGCTGTGCAGCAGTTGTGGGTCGAAAGTCGCCATGGCTAGACATGTCTACAAGCAGAGATTAGATCTGCGAAAACAAAATATTCGTGTATAAGATTCGAGTCACTGTGTGTAGGTCGCTGGTATACGTGGTTGAAGTCTTCCCCTCGAGACGCCTGCGGCACGATCAACATGACCAAAACGAGTGGGCCATTTGTTTCCTCCATCGCCGGACATTACAGTCACCCAAAGAACCGAAGCACGGCGGACCAGTTGGACTAACATGCTGATCACTCTGAAGTGTACTGCCGACTATGCTGATAAATGACTCCTTAAGCTTCCCTGGCAGTCACTGCCTTGGGCAGGCCGTGAAGGGCACCGCGGTTGCAGCTGGACAGGCAAGAGGTGGCGGGAGCGGCGTCCAAACAAACGGAGTCCGACAGATGTCGTAGCCCAGGATGTGTGCCAATCGAGTGGCTGTAGTGGGTCGACTCAGGACAGATCCAAGACGGTGCAAGCGGGTACACCTATCGTCGAGGCGAAGAGATGGGTGCGATGCGAGTGAGCCTAAGAAGAGGATGTTCTTTGAGATCAGGTGGAACAGTTTTGGGTGTTCCAGAAGGCGGTCGCGTGGCGCGTGGAACAACCCTCACCGGATACCCCGCGCCCGCCATCTCTAGCTGTACCGCAGACTGCCGGAGGATTTCCGCGGACGCGCCCAACCTCGATAACTCAGGCCAAGTCCTGCCTCGTCAAGACTCAAGAGTCCTCCAGGAGTCCAGGACTCCTCCTGCCTTCCCGCCTCACTGCGGCGGGCTCAGGCTCACCCTGTCAGCCAGGTTTGGATGATCCGCCGATCGCGCCGATCACTTTGTTAACTCGTGCGTATTGTGCACTAGGTAGGAACTGAAGCAGGATGTTTTGACAACATTGAAGGGGATCACAGCAAGGCATGACTTGAACAGCAGCTACTAGAATGAGCACCAATGCAGCATGCTAGAATGGTAAAGCGTGAACGTGCTCGTTGATGTTGGATAAACTCCATGAATTGCAGTGGGGACCGGGACCCGCAGCCAGGACTGACCCAGGTTGGCCTGAATCGTCTTTATCCCAGAAGTCACTTCTTGACACCTACCTACCTGGGTAAGTAGTAGAGGTAGCTTGAGGCTATACAGCTGCTACATATGGTTGGGTTTGTCCTTCCTGTCCGGTCTTGTCGATGGAACGATGTCGATTTTGGTGATGCATCTTGTGAAAAGTTTGTTGGACAAAATACGTGATTCCATAATCGCAAGGGGTTCTAAGCTGCAGGGCTTTCGGCTTGGCTCAGACGGTGGACCTTCGTTTTTGTCATCGTCAATGCCCGAGTTCAGCTCATTTGGCACACCATGAGTCCTCCTTCTGCCCCACAACGAAAGGACTCTTGTAGTTCAACGATTCAGTGGCGGCCGCCCTCGCTGTCTGGCAACGTCCGAGTGTGCCAGGCGAACGACGGTGTCGACGGTGTCGACGGTGTCGACGGTGCCGTGCTTCCAATGACATAAACGGAGGTCGCTTCTTCCGATACTAATGTTTAGGCATAGATGTATGGCGGTGGAAAGCAAGCCAGCGTCTGGAATCCCATCAACATGAAATTAATAGAAAGTATGACAAGCAGGCTTTACATTACAGCCACCGAACTAATAGAGACCCAACTTCCCCAGAAGAATCAACAAGATAAAGAAGGGAATGTGCAGCAACGTTTCAGGCCAGCGATCGCCCGGTTGCCCCCAGTCGTGAAGTTTGCGTTATATACGAAGTCGTCATGATCCAGAATAAACAGTAACTTATGATGAGCTTGCAGGGAGGTGGTGAGCCAGATGCTAACGCTGGTGTTCTCCGAGCATGTGGCCTCCGAGCAATCACACTGGCGGCACCTTCAATCCGTGCTCAGGCAGTAGGGGTGGGGGCGGAACCGTAAACAACGCGGCCCCTACAATATCGAAACAGGATAGAGAAAGAAACAATCATCAGCCGT
Organism: Microbotryum intermedium; assembly: GCA_022702645.1. NCBI lineage: Eukaryota > Fungi > Basidiomycota > Microbotryomycetes > Microbotryales > Microbotryaceae > Microbotryum > Microbotryum intermedium. The sequence goes on along the minus strand of JAHWDX010000015.1, from coordinate 335,373 downwards.
TGCTCTTTCGGCTGAGGCGGTCGGCTCGGCCATTGGGTCGCAGGCGCCGGAAGCCCCTGAAGAGCGTGGACTTACCATCGAGGCTCGATCTGGTCTCGCTTGGCAGTGGGAGCGGGAGCGGAACCGTAGACGACGCGGCCCCTGAAGCAGGCAGTGCAGGTAAAGCAAAGGTAAAAGCCCCCCCCAAAAAAAAAAAAAAAATCCGGTCAGTACGAGGGACGCAAGACCGTGCAACAGGGTTCCCCAAGCAAGAGGAGCCACGAGGTACGCAAGACCGTGCAACAGGGCTCGCGAGCAAGAAAGGCACTCACCATCGGGGCTCGAGAGCCTGCATGAGACACCATCAACGACACAAAGTATTGCACAAATGCGTCCTATCAGCATCATTACTTCGTCATACCAATCGATCCATTGATCCTTCGAGCCCACGACTAACCTGCTCCTCGGCAACGGGGACGGGGGCGGCGACGGACACCGCGACGAGGCCCGCAATCAAAGCAAGGGAGAGCTTCATGTCGATGTGTGGCGTGGCTGGAGCGAACCTGGGACTCGGGAGGCGGCCTTGGAGGTCGTGTGTTGCGAAGGACGGTTTGTGAGGTATGGAAGGAGATCAAGACTCAAGAGGGAAAGGAAGAGAATAAGCAAGTGAAAAGATCGCTTCGAAATGCTTCACTAGGAGAGGAAGGTACTGGATGAAGTGGGTAAGAAAAGGAAACTTAAAGGCGACTCTCCCCGGGCGAGGAGCGTCTTCTGTGCGGGCGCCGGGAGGCAACAGCGTGCGCCGAAGATCTTGTTGCACTGCAGCCTTCCGCGGGGTCACGGGGTGCTAGCGTCCTGTGCGTCATTGGATTCACGAACCCGCGTCTGCATGCCACGTTGTGGCGATCGCGGACCATTCCCGTTTCAATTCCAGGGGCAGAAATCACCTTTCATTTTTTTGACGGTCCTTTCCCCTGTCTCACCAGTCCTCACAACTTGCACAAGCCGTCGCAACAGCAAGTGTCACGTGGGAGGGAGGCTTTTCCCCGATCGTGAGCCGTGAGGCCGTGAACACTGACGCGGCGCCGCGCGAACGCGCGACACGTCGCTCGAGGGTGTCGTCCCGGACTCCGTCTCAAGCTCTCAAGTTAAGACTCGACATGACATCAGCGTCAGATCTCGAATCACGATCGCTCCGAAACCGCAAGTAAGACAGGCTTCTCGATTACTAGGTAGGTACAGAAGTTCTTGAGGCCAAGCGGCGGATCACGATTTATAGGTACCGGTTGACGGTCTGACAAAGTTCTGAGGCTGAACCAGGATCTCTGTCTTGGTAGGCAGGCAGGTAGGCAGATATATGTAGGTAGGTAAGTAGGTTTGAACTAAGCAAGACTTATATTGAACTTATGTTTGAGCCAGGGCCCAGGGCACGGAGATATTTCGAGGTTAAGGTAGGTAGGTACCTACCAACAAGCGCTGCCTCGTACCTAAGTATAGCACATGCTAATAGGTAGCTACTGCTTACCTATACTTTCTGCAACTCAAATCTCCAAAGATCTTGAGGTGAATTCGATTTTTGGGGATCTATGCGCTCGTAGTGATGACGCTTATTACGTAATTGCGCAGCCGAACCGTCGACAAGAAGCTGGTGCAAGTCAACAAGTATCTACCCTAGAGGGAGCATGCCGAATCGATTCAATCAACGATTGATCACTTTTGATGAGCCGTGATTCGGAACGTGAGACGAGCATATAATTTGCAGCTGGCATTGGGCGTTAATGGCATTAGAGGGATCGGCATCTTGCAGCGTTGATGCGCACTCGGAGTCAACGGTGACCGGTGACCGGTGAGATCGGTGAGACGCGAAACACGCAGCTCAAACCGGCGTTTCTCGGGACAGCAGAGACCTAGTTTTGTAGTAGGTAGGTACCTATCCCTACGTACTTAGGTGCATCTAATAGCTGCTTAGGTAGACAGATAGGAGATGCACGGAATTCAACGTGAACTCCGTTCTACTAATGTGTTGAAAAATCGCGTCGGGTCAATTCGGCCATCCTGATCGTTGAGTTCTCGAGGTTTCATGGGGGTAGAACGCCGAGTTTCACTAGCGCGTTTCACCTGATTACCGCCTTGAAATTCACGAGTGATGCTCCGCGGGTGAAGAAATTGCATCTTAGGTAGGTACGTACGCATTCTTTTTGGATGCAATCAAAACAGCTTGAAACAGGCTTTTTGTATGCAATTGAAACAGCTTGAGACAGGCTGTTTGTGAGTTTCAGAAAGATTCCCGAAAGTCTAACGCACCTAAGTACTAGTCCCTACCTTTGTAGGAGGAAGGCAGAACTTGGCCATTCCGTCCTTGTGAATGAGAATGAGAGTTTGTGCTTGACTGAGACTGAGAATTTAAATTCCAGCTAGTCTACACAAAAGGAGGGACTCACAAAACCTCACCTAGCACCCTATAAATCTAGCACCTACAGGTATTTTACAGCCTTGAATTGAACTTTTCTTCTCTTTTTCTTTCTTACATGATAACTTCAGTACTTCAGTACACGAGAGTACACTACACAAGCTTCGCAAGCACAAGTCTTATCAAAGATCACCACTCCCGCGCCATTTTGCCAATCCCTACTACCTGCATTTAGGGTCGTCTCTTTTGTGTAGACTAGTTGGAATTCAAGTTCTCATTCGCATACAGTATACGAGAATGTGAATTTTAAATTCCAGCTAGTCTACACAAAAGAGAGTATACTCAGCCCCAATCGGTTTTCCTTTTTTTTACGAGTACCTAATTAGTATAAGTAAGGTGGTAACTGCTCCAAAGTGACCCTGCACCGATGCTTGCAAGCTTCACCGAATCTGTGGGCAGTTATTAGCTTGTCGATCAATTGCACGCACAAGAAATGGTTCAAACCCAGGGCGTCGGCACCGCTGCCCAACGCGCCGAGGCTGCAGCTGAAAGCGGAGATGACTACCGGCGCGGGCAGCCCGGCGCAGATCACGTGGCCATAATTGCCCTCTTCGGCAGTGTCGTCCACGTCAGACAAGAGGTCTCTGGGCGTTGGCTGCATTGATCTGCAGGCCCGTTGATAGGTCGTAGCCGACGTTCGGGCTTTCCCGAGACACGTTCATGAGAAGGCGACCGCGTAGATACCTCGGTATAAAGGTTATAGTAGTAGCAGTACTCTCCGGTCCTAGCAAAACTGATGCTGCTTTGAGTGATGCATGAGCGTCTGAGCTACCTCTTCCGATGGGGACCCATCCGGAACCGAGTGCGCGCTAGAAGTTGGGAGACTGGGACACCGGAATCGGGATGTATGGCAAGCATGCATGAGATCGCGAATTCGGTAGGTCCCTATCGCAGCGCCAGGCCTCCCACTCCGCTTCGGGTAGGCGCCGACGGCTCGAGGCGCGCACGTGAAAACTCTGCAATGTCTGCAGCACACCCGATCCCGATATAGGTAAAGGCCTCAGATGCACGTATCGCCGATGCGCGCCAAATCTGGCTTCGGATGGCAAACAGGAGGTACTTTGACACTTGCCTACCTAGGCGCCTATAGACCTACCCAGTCAAGTTAGGCAGGTACTTCAGGTACCCACAGGATTATTGGGTATCCCAGGTATCTTCGTGTGCGGTAAGTATCCATGCAAGTCTCTAGTGAGTATTAGCTGCGGAATCCGGAGCAGATTGATCCGGCGGATCTTCTCATCGCGGAGCCCGAACCGCATTCCTTAGTATGGTAAACTGCCTTCATAGGTATTCCAAAGTTTATAGGTTTTTGCACGGGTGTACTGTCCGAGCTTCTAGTAGCTGGCCCGACCCCTGGTCTCGATCGGCAGGAAGACGAGGAAGAACGCGCTGACAGAGATGCCCCCTACTGCGAGCCACAGCACGCCGTTCGAATTGCCATCGATGTATGGTCGGGCAGCGATCGGGGCCACGATGCCTGCCAGCCGACCGAAAGTACTGCACAAACCGGCCGCAGACTAAATGCAGATGCAATAAAAGCGCTTTTGTCAGGGAAAGGACATCGATGACCAGACAAGAACCGCGGACGCGATGAGTACTCACTCCTCGAATCGGAGCCGGGAATACTCCGGGTGTGAATCCGTACAGTACTGCATTGAAGAAAGATTGCATAGTATATTCGAGAGCGTTGAGGCCCACACTCGCCTTGATTGTGTCGACCTGCGTGTACATCGCCGTGGACACTCCTTGCACGATCGCACCAAAGACGAGTGACCACTTGCGACCGGCACCGGGCAGCTCGACACACGCCGCGGCAAGGACCGTACCCAAAATACCGGGCAAGTAGACGTAAATACTGTAGAGATCACGAATCGTCAGTGCGCATCGGACGCGCTTCGGTTAGGGCCTTCAGAGTTTGCGGACTGACGTCAGTCGGTAGGTCTCGGTCACCGACTGACCCGCAGTCTGTCCTCGGCGCGCTAAGATGATGGGCAAGAACGACGCCGCCAAGTTGAATGACCAGAAATCACCCATGTAGACGATCCAAAGCAGAACGGTCGTGAATCCAAGTCGCTTGGTGTCGAACAGACCGCGTAAATGCTTGAAACGGCCTAACGTCTGCTTGACCACGGATTTCTTGCTCGTGTCCATTTCTTGCTGCGGAAATTCGCAATCGATGGCCTCGAACTCGGCTATCGACAATTGAGGAAGGGCCACACGGTTGAAGGCAGCAATCTTATGCACGACTTTGATCGCCTCGGCGTCTCGGCCTCGCGCCAGAAGGTATTTTGGCGCCTCGAGAAAATCAAAAACGAAGAATTGGAGCACAAAAACGCTCAGCGTGATTGCGCCGCAAACGATCATGAGCAACCGCCATCCGATATTGCTCGACCGGGTACAGCAAGCAGCACCGGATTGAACGAGTTCACATGGGAGTAGGTCGGTGTTGCAGCGGTATCTCGGAACTAAACCGAATGCGATGGTGCAGTTGAGCACTACACCGACTGGCTGCCACATGGAGAGCAGAGGCAAGAGCCATCGACGGTTCTGTGGCAGGAACTCGAGCACGATAGTCGCATCAATGGGAATGTTTCTAAAGAGAGGAAAACACGCAAAGATTTAGCTTCGATGCAGGGACATTGTATAGGAAACTTGGAGACGTTGAGGAAATTGACTCCCTGATCAGCGAAAGCACATTGAGAAGCGGATGGAGAGAAACTAAGCCGCTTCTGCGCGCGGAGTCTAACAACGTCTAAACAATGCCCAATTGAACACTTTCTAATGCGTGTTGCACCCAAGAATCTAGGTACTATTATAATTGTGCTGTAATTGAAATCTATCAAATAAAAAATAATGAAAAACAAGAATCCCTTGCCTCGTTCTCACTCGAGAACACCATGTCAACCCAGTTGACAGTCCCTTCGCTCACAGACGAGATCGTCTTCTGTTGCACCAAACCCTTCCAACACATTGGGACACGCCCGCTCTGACAAGTTCGGACTCACCCTCCTAATCCGAATCCACAAAATGCGGTGAGCCCGCAAATCGTGTTGTAATTGCTTGGTGAGGCAACCAAGAGTCCAAATATGCTGGTGATCAGACAGGTCAAGTTGAAGCACCACTTGCGTCCGATCACGTCGACTCCCAATCCAAAGGTGAAGGCGCCAACTGTCAGTCCTGCTGAGAAGGCGGTGAAGATGTCTGCGCAAAAAAAAAAGTCCAGCACAAGCAAGTCAGTGGCGACGATTGTTAGCTGATGCAAGACTGCACCCTTTACGAGAACTCCCCAAACACCTCTTATCGAAGTGAATGGGTCTGAGCCTGGCTCATAGGATAGATGATGGTGGAGGACTTCCGCACTCTGTCGGCCGGAGCGTGGACAATGTACTTACTCGTTTGCGCTCCTCCGGTGACATTCAACTCTTGATACAATGGGGTCGCGATAAGACCGAATGCTTGAGCCCAAAGTAGTTCCAGCATATAGCCGAATCCACACAACAACCAAATGCACTTCTGGTATCGCCCCAAACCCATCGCGTCGAGTTCGCGATTGATTAGCAAAGATTTTCGCTCATAGAGGCTGCGTGAGTCCAAGTGAAGGTTTACGATGAGCACAGATTTGGCAAAGGGTCAGAAGGGAGTGGTTCAAACTCACGTCAGATCGCCACCATACAGGCCATCCTTGTAGGCCCCTTCGTCTTCCTTATCGCCAGTCGGTAGTTCTGCGTCCGAGCCTGGGGCGGCTCTGGGCCGATGATCGCATTGGAGCACGTCGTCGTCCTCGAACCCTTGAGCTGTCATCTCGTCTAACTGGAGCTCGTTGGGAACTCTTCGGGAGTAGGAATTCGTCGCAAAAGCACAAGAAATGAGGGAGGAGGAGGGGAGCAAGACCAAAGTGCTTTCACGTTCGCGATGTAGTACCTAGTAATTTGCGATCGATCGCCAGAAGCTGCCACGCTGCGCATGCGCAAGCCGGTCGCTTCACGGCGTACTGAAGCGAGGCGCAAATAATTCGCGAAAGTTATTCCCATCGCTCTCGATTGACCGTGAAAATCGAAGGGTCCCTATCTCGGGGCTGAGGAGTTTGGCAGATCCTCCTGCGAGATGCGGATCGTAAACCGAAGCCGCCCAACAAGGTCTTGAACAGCTCGGTGGACTCCGTGGACCGGGTTCTCCCCACTACGGTCACGTGACGTCAACCTTGCCTCCGCTCCAAGGGCCTTGACTGTCACCTGAACCCACCTCGTCGGCAACGAGAACAACCGCCATTACCCTGTTGAAGTTTGTGGAATACATTCAAATACTATCGATTCGCCTCGCAAATCGCGGCTGCTCTTCGACAGGACTCCTATCGCTTATGCACGTGGTGTAGGCTCCGTCTTGTGAAAACGGTGATAGGCGATCGACAGAGGCCATGGCGGTGGCTAGACGTCTCCGTCCGAACTAGTTCACAAGATACCTCATGACCGGCCGAGGCCATCTTCAAGGGTGCCCTCTCATAGAACGCCACTACATCTATGGCGGCGCTATGCGGCTTTCCACATAACCTCCGTCGCTAGTGGCGCTCCTAACTTCGGCGCCATACTACGTCTCGTCGCTCCGTATTTCGGTGCACACAGGAATACACGGGCGCGGGAAAGCAATGCATCCAGGTTAAGGACCGCTACCCTACTCCTCGTCCCTTTACTTTGCGTTCTTCTTCAGTCCCATCAGCCGCTTGCCATGTTCTCCCTTTGCCTCGCCACCCCTCGATTCGGGAACCCCTTCGATCACCTCGATCCCTTCCAAGTCTAAAGGCTTGGATTCGTAACCTTGCTCATGAACGATTCTCAGTCTCTGGTACATTTTGTCGTTGTTGATGAGCTCCAGTAGAGCCGCAAAGATCTCAGCTGCTCGAACTTTGAGCGGATCCTGGTCCTCCATCGCCAGTCGAGGAATCTCGCGCTTTTTGCCGTTGACCGTTTCGTATTTCTTACCGCCTGTGGAAGGAGAACAGCCTTCAGCGTCGATTTGATCTTGATTAGGAACATGAAGCACCCCCACCGACCTTTGTGATTGGCGTATCGTCGCGCTCGAGTGTACCCCATCTGAACCTGGCAGATAAGCAAGTCCCTTTGTCGGAAGGGTCAGTTCTCGAGCGACCCCACCTTGCTCATACCCGAAATACCACACGCAGACGCACAAAATTGCGAGCCATATCACACCCGACAAAGTCTCCCTGATCCCGATAGGCGTCGAACTTGTTACGCAAATCGAGCGATGATTTCTCAGCGACTTCAGGATCTTTGAACTTCCCTGGCATGACCAATGATTTCCAGGTGTGAGACCATGTTGCAAAGGGGCCCACTTGTAATGCTTCTCACATAGTGGAAGGAGCTCTGATTTGTAAGGCTCGACAGAGAGTACACCTGATTGGTGCGACCCATGTGAAGCGAAGGTGGAGTCGAGATCAGCTCGGTACTCAGGGGAAAAAATTGGGGTACCAAAGATGCTACTCTCAGCCTCACCTTGCTCGCCTTTGCCGATGCGATACAGGTCCGGTCTTTTACGAAGGTCGAGACTCTTGTAAGGCAATTGGAAGGGGAAATGCTTCATGACGAGCCGACTCCAGAGTCAGGGTCGAACTACCTCGAACCGAGTGCCAGCAGCGGGCCGACTGATCTGGGTGGATGCGGTGACGTCACCGGCGGCCGATGTCCGAACTGGTGCGACAAGCCGGCGTGCTCGGTACGACCAGGGTACTGTAGATCAGAAGTGGATTGGTTATCCGAATATGCTAATTTGAAGGCTCCAAACGAGTGCACTGTGAGACTGAGCAGTGAGCAGTGGGATCGTGAGAGCTGACGATTCGATTAGGCCGGTCACTGCTCGTTGGTGCCCCATATTGCGGAAACAGAAACACTATGGACAAAAACCCGCCAGCTTGGGGCAAAAAGAAAATCCGACGCGCGCGCGCGTGCGACCCTTCGGTCAGCCGAGGTTCAAGGGAGAGAGGGTAGTCGATCGATGACTTACGGCTAACCTCCCCACTTGATTGGCCCAGCATCGAAAGAAGAACAAAGGGTGACAATGCGTCTCAGTTACCAGATCGAGGAACGAGATGATGATGATGGTGATGATGGGGCTCAGGATCTTGAAGCGAGTCCGCGCCGACCGACCGACCGACCGACCGACCGACCGACTGACCGAGGCTCCCTCGCCTGGCCAGCTGAAAACGTCGGGACTTACACATCTTGACGTCTCCAGATTTGCACGAGCAAAAAAGTGCAAGACTTGACGAGATGTACAGTCGATCAAGGGCACCAACCGCTCCGCCGAGTCTGGACAAGCGGAGAACAGGATCAACCAAGAGGCCGGCCGAGTAGTGAGGTTGAAGGCGCACCGGATCGATCACTTATCAACTTCGCAGGTCGAAGAGCCCCGCTCCAAAGAAGACCCCGGCACTAGCGCGTGTTGCACCCGGTGTTGCACTAGGGTGTGAGAGCTACGGATTATCCGATCCTCTCGGTCTAGAGTAGAGTTTAACGCACGCAATATCAGTCACCAATTCGAGAGATGAGATGACGGTGACTGGCCGGCTGATCGAGCGAGGCGAACCCCTGTGCGACCGACTGATCGGCCTGGCAGGAACAACGCCGTACGGCTGACTCACCGTTCTTGTATAGCAAGTAAGGATCCGGGAGCAAAGAGGTCAGCCTTCCTCCCCAGTTGGGGCTGTCAAAAGTACCACGGCGATGCATGAAGTAAGTGGACCATGTGATGAGGTGGTGGTGGTGGAGGGGTGGGGTGTCGGCATCAGCCTCATCGATCGAGGCGAAGTGCAGTGGTGCTGCGACGATTGACGACGATCGACGAGGACGATTCTCGAGCAAGAGAAATAGTAAGAGCAAGAGAAGGAAAGTACCCAGGATCGGAGGTAGCGAGCTCTTGGAAAACCGTCATCGTTTATATTGAAGCCGCCATGACGCGGGGGGTCCGCATCTGCTCAGGCCCAAGGGCAATCCAGTCCGACGAAAAAGAAAGAAGGAGAGCGAGAGAGAGAGAGGTGAGAGGGACGAGCTGGAGGTGGGTTGACTTCGGTGCGCGCACCTGGGCTGACGAGTTAGACCGATGGCGCCATGACGTTGAGCATCTACTTCTGCGGAGCAGCGCGGTGCGGATATGAGGCGATTCACGGACAGGGGACCGAGCAACCCACGTCGAGGTCAGCGTTCACCCTCGTAGAGAGCGGATAGCTTCACGATCAAGCTCATTCATGGCTCATCAAGTAGCTTGAGTCTTTGAGGCCACCTGAGAGCAGATAATTGTTGCAATTAATTCAGCGCTTGGTGCTCGAGCAACTTTTTGCTGCTGGAGATGGTCGCGCTTCAGCGCTTGGTGCTCGAGCAACTTTTTGCTGCTGGAGATGGTCGCGCTTCAGCGCTTCAGCCTCGATCCAGGACTTCGCCGCGGAGCCCGGCCCAAGCTCAGAAGTCCGACGCGGCGATTGAGTGCCGACGTTCGCGAGAAACGTTGGAGAAGTAGTTTATGAGTATGCTGAGACAATGAACCGATCTCGAGTAGATACTGCAGGTTCATGGGTACCCCAGCTGCTCACGAAAGGAATTGCTCGGGGGGTTGGCAGTAATGTTCGATTTTAGATGTACCGTGGGTGTACATCGGGGTGCAGAGCTGTGCGTTGGAATAACACGGCTCATTTCATTAGCCCACATGGGTTTGCACAGGTATGCACAGGTATGCACAGTCGTGCGTGCGCAGGGCACGAAATCCGAGTCGCCGTCGGGCCGTACACACATGGGCCGCAGGCGCCCGACTTGCACCTCCGTGACTTCGCCTGCATTGGTACGCATGAGTGTGCACGAGTGTGCACTGGTGTGCCTCAATTTATATCTAAGCCTATACAAGTATTACGAGATTCAAGTACATTCCAGCCTGATCTACCGGTCGTTCATATTTTCATCCCACTTAGATTCCCGATTATGATTAGTCTCGTCTAGTTGTTGATATTAACGGCTTCTCGCGGCTCGAGCATAGCTCGCGCGCGCTTCCATAGCCTTCCTTCTTTTTTTCCAACTATCTTGTCTATCATCGTTGGCTCTCATACTTACGTATCTCGTGACTGGGACCTCAGAGTTCTAATACATATGAGGGCGCCGGACTCTGCGAGCCTCAAGCTTGCTACTCCTCTGAAAGCTCCTGTGTTTTCTGTAATTTCCATTCTTCCTCCGAGGTGTCGCGAGAAGATCGCCGACTGGGTAGCAAGTTATGTCTCATGCAAAAGCCAAAGATTGGATAAGGTTCTTCCCCGCCTTTCCAACCCGGAGTGATGGACCGGTGGGCGAAACGTCCCAACGAAGCAGAGGAGATCGGAGCCGCTCGCCCATCGCCAGTCGCGCCGAGGGGTCGCCATCGAGCGTGCATCCGGGTGCATAGGTGTGCAAAATCATGCAAAAGCTTGGAACTGTAAATGTGGGACCGAATGATTTATTCGTGTGCATGGGTATGCATTGATGTGGACAGGCATGCACGCGTATGCAGGGGCGACGGAGTCCGCGTTACGCGGACACTGGTGGTGATGAGTCAGACGCCAGATCTCGGTAGTCTATTGGGGGTGAGGGGCGGCCGGGGCGGAGGAGCCAGCGTGCAGACGATTCCAGTCGATGTGACATGAATTCGATGCCGGTGGAAACGTTACATCACTACGAAAACCTTGGCCGACATCGGCGCCAAATGAGGATTTCGTAGGAATATGCTTAAGCTCGGCCCCTTCGACCGACGAGCTGATCTGCTGCCACGGGCCTCCAGGCCTCACTCGTGACCGGTGACCTCATCGTCTCCTGGCCAAAATCGATCGACGACCGAATCAGGGAAGTGGGGGCGCCAGGTGTCCAAGCGTTTTGGTCGATTTTGGCCCGGCCGAAAAGGACTCAAGTGCTCAAGTCTGCTCCCATGCGCGCATTTATGGGCGCGCGCGCGTGTTCCGCTGACTCGCTGTCTCCCTCTTGTTCCATCCGAATCAATTCGATCCGATATCCCATCAATCAACACTACAACAACACCATGTCGTCAACATCTTACCCCGAGGTCCTGTGGGCTCAGCGCTCAAAGTGAGTCAATTCATCTGGGGGGATCGCCTCTCGTGCGGTTCGTGTCCTTTCTGCTGGCGTGGCCCGACGAAGGAGCTTGATCGAACTTCGGAGAAGGAATCCCATCCCGGGCGCACACACCGCAACTCCACGCTCCTATGCGACTAGGCGCGCGCCATTGTACATCATACTGACCATGTGTATCTCTACACATCATCTCAATACATCCTTTGACCCCGACGCTTTACTCGACGTGCACTCGTTCTCCGTCGACAGCGAGCACGAACCCGAGAAGAACATCATCTACCTCACCATCGCCGTGCCCGAACTCGACCCTTCGTACGAGCTGTCGATCGAGGGTCAACACATCAAGTTCTCCGGCCGCTCGACCCCACCAAAAGGCACCAGCACGGCTTCGACCGTCGAGGCCAAGACCTTCGCGTTCGAGCTCGAGCTCTTCGGCGAGGTCGAGGAGCTGAAGCGTACCTTGAACGGCAAGAACTTGAGTCTCGTATTGCGCAAGAAAGTGGCACAGGAGGAGTACTGGCCTCGGTTGACCAAGGAGAAGCAAAAGCTCAACTACCTCAAGGTGCGTTGGTTCGAGTTCGCTCGGGCGCGTCTTCCCCATGGCAGGGAGGCGGAGCATGTCCTCTCTCACACAAAAGGGGGAACAGAATAGGCTTGCTAAATCTAGTGCTTACGACCCACCTTCAACAGACCGACTTTAGCAAATGGGTTGACGAGGACGAGCAAGACGCCGCCGAAGAGGCTGAGGCAGCTGACCCGGTAAGCTCTCGGCTCTCACCCACTTGCCCACTCGCACTTGAACCAGACTGGGCAAACACTTCATGTATTCTGACAATGCCCCCTTTTCCCTTTCGTAGATGGCCGGAATGGGTGGTATGGGTAGCATGGGTGGAGCTGGTGGAGCCCCTGATTTTGCCAGCATGATGGGAGGCATGGGCGGTATGGGAGGTATGGGAGGCGCCGGAGGAGAGATGGTAAGTTTGTTCGTGGACGGAGTCTGTTTCAGATCCTCTTCGGCGACTGACGCATTGCTTTTGGGTGGGTGCACAGGACTTTGAGAAGATGCTCGTAAGTGGTCGAAGCTGGTTTCCGGGAGGGTGTTCCTCGAGTTGGTGGCATGCAGATTTAACCTGATTGGCATTTTATTACAGGCCCAAATGAAGGCACAAGGGACGGGCGGTCTCGGTGGTGAGGAAGGCGGCGACGATGCCGCTGCGCTCGACGCTCCCGAAGAAGACAGCAGCGACGACGATGGCCCGCCGCCTCTCGAGGAAGCTTGAGAAGGGAAGAGCGACCTTTGAATCCGATTCTACACAACACGCCCCAAGATTCGAATTGGTTAGGTAGATGCGAGTTGGCTGCGAAAGTGCCGAAACATGAAATCGAAAAAGCAAAATCCAAGTTGATTCCTGGATTGGATTTGAGATGGTGGCGCTCCTGCGAGGGCTCCGTGCTCCGCGTGTCTGCCTGATCGGCCCAGTTTCCGAAAAGAGTGAGATGGACTGGAATCGCGACTTTATTGTTGATCTTGGTGGAGCCATGGGTCTAGTCAGAAGCGATGCGTCACCCGAGATTTCCTGATGAAAGTTTGGTGCGACCACGCCTTGGCTCGGTCATCTTCAAGTGTCTCACAAGTGACTGGTACACGGTGCTGTGGTAAAGGCTACCAGTACACTCTCCATCTCAAGTGTGACACACTCGAACCTGTCAAGCTTGTGACCTTTTGCTGCGTGGTGCGTTGCGACCGTGCTCAAGTGGAGCTCCCTCGTTCCACCTCGAAAGGTGCGCGTGTGCCGGTGCGCGTGGGCCGAAAAGGTCCGTGCGCGTGCGCGACCCAAAAAGAGCGGATGTACTCGACCTGCCGCGGTGCTCGCTGCTCGCTGCGCTTGCACTCGCTCCGTACCACCCATTTTGCATCACCCTCCCCTTTGCTCTTCGCACACACCTGCCCTTCAAACCCGACCAGATCCGACCCGTCTGCTCCTGCCCTCGTTCCCGCCTGCGTGTTCACCGTCATCGCCACTCGCGACCGCCCAGTTTTCTCTGCCCTTGCCGCGTCGCACGTTGCTCACACGAACAGGTCAGTCCTGTGATCTCACCAGCTGCTCAAGAACATACACCGACTGACTGGCCCTGGCCCTGACCCTGACCCTGTGATCGTACAACCCCTCAATGCAGTCTTCAGCTCGAGTGCAGCTTATGTCCTTGCTCGTCCACCGTTGCAAGCGTCGTCGACTTTACGAATCTCGTCATCGAGCCTTCAAAACCGCTCTGAAATGTGCGTACCATATCACACTCTTGGGAACATATTTTGCCACTGCTACTGCTACTGTTTTCGCTGTTATCGGTCGATCGGGGTGTCATGGGGTTCACCGGCATGCGATCGAGCGAATGATTTGCTTTCGGCTTTGGGCACGTGCTGGATGCGACGTGCGACTTACGATACGCGATGTGGCATGACCTTGGTATGCACCGACATCGCACCCTCCTCGAATCGATTTCAATGCCACTCATTCCGAGGATCCAAGTCACCGAGGACAACGTTGAAGCTTCTTGAGAAGGCTCTGTCGGGCCGTCAGCCCCTCGACTTAGCTCCTTCGCAATCGCCACGAATCATCTGCACACCTCTACATAGCATCTCGTCACTCGTCGGATAATACCAAGACTCTTGTGCTGACGAAATTGCACAAACCATTTCCCACAGAGAGCCTTTCTTCTCCCCGCAGCCTCAGCTTGAAAGTCTCCCACCATGGCTGCGATCGTCAACATCCGTCGCGACGTCGACGACAAGTTTTACCGCTACAAGATGCCCTCGCTCTTGACCAAGATTGAAGGTCGCGGCAATGGTATCAAGACCGTATTTCCCAACATGGCCGACGTCGCGCGAGCATTGAACCGCCCGTCGTCATACCCAACCAAGTTCTTCGGGTGCGAACTCGGCGCCCAGGCGACCTTCAACGACGAGACCGAACGCTACATCGTCAACGGGGCGCACGAGACGAATCGACTGCGGGACCTTCTCGACGTCTTCATCGACAAGTTCGTGCTGTGTGCGTCTTGCAAAAACCCCGAAACGGAGCTCATCATCACCAAGGACGAGTTCATCCTCCGTGACTGCAAGGCCTGCGGCAAGCGTGGCAACGTCGACATGCGCCACAAGCTCACGACCTTCATCCTCAAGAACCCTCCCAAGTCCAAAAAGGCCGGTGGGCGATCCAACAAGAAAGCCGTCGCCGGTGCCGACTCAATCGCGGGTCAACCTGGTGACGATGTCGGAGATGGCGAATCCGACGATGAGCTGACGAAGAAGATTGAAGCCGGTGCCGCCGAGATGCTCAGTGACGAGCAGGCTAGGGCGCTGATTGCCCAGCGCGAGAAAGAGGACGACTGGTCAATCGACACGTCCAAGGAGGCCGTCGCGGCGCGTGTCAACCAGCTTGATTCGAAGCTGCAAAACTCATTGGTTATCGATGACGACGATGACGAAGCTGGAGGGCCTTATGATGTGTTTGGAGATTGGGTCCGAGAGAACCGTGGAAGTGTGTCAGACGCCGAGGTGTACAAGAAGGCCGAGGAGATGAGCATCGCCAAGAAGCACAAGACGCTCATCGTGCTCGTTCAGGCCCTCTTCACCGACAAGATCGTTGAAGAGATTGACGCGCATTTGCCACTGTTCCTCAAGGTCAGTCGTGGGCTCGTACTTTGCCCGACGTCGAAGACTTTATGTTGACTGGTTCTTCCCGATACCAGATGACGACGTCGGAGAAGCATCAAAAGTCTTTGCTCGGCGGTGTCGAACGCCTCGTCGGCGAAACGTACCCCGACCATATGCCGGACGTGCCTAAGATCTTGATGAAGTTCTACCAGGCCGATGTGCTTGAAGAAGAGGTCGTCACGCACTGGGGAACGCACGCTTCCGGAAAAGTGAGTGTCAGCGGAGACACTCCGGTTTTATCGTTCTCCGACTGATTTGCTTGTTTGTTTGTTCCATGGCCAATCAGCACGTCGACAAGAAGATCTCGAAAAAGGTCCGAAAGGCCGCCGGTCCGTTCGTAGAATGGCTCGCTGAAGCCGAATCCGACGAAGAGAGTGATTGAGCCATAGCCTCAAGACTGAGTTTTTTTTTTTTTCTTTTTTTTTCTTTCTTCTTTCCTGTACCATCCTCTGCTTTTTCCCTTCACCATTTGCAACGAAACTTCACCACTCTACTGTACGTACATTAATCCGGCTTGTTTGTCGAGCCCCGATCACATGAGATAATCCTTTAGTCAAATGCGGTCGATGTGTGGACCTGCTCGGCGTTATGGCCGAACACCTCGTCGGCGTCTTTTGTGAGACAAATCGGGGTACGGAACAACGGTGGCAGTGTCTCACGCGGAAAAGGTGCATCAGAGCGCAAGCCTGGCCGAACTGAAGGAAAGGGGCACATCTTTGATTCCCACCTACGACTGAGGGACACACCTTACGCTCCGCTAGCCTCAATTTCCTGTACTTTTCACCCAGGATAAGTTACAACTAAGCTTTTAGCATGATCTACTACCGGGAGCACACTTTCAAAGGTCGAAAGATGCTCAGAGAGGGGCTGCACTTCGTCTCGGCCACCGAAAGACAAGGGTGCTGGCCGCGTGCGCGCTCCTCACATGCAGGAGGACGACAGAAATGATCCAAGATTGCCACAAAATAATTCCAAATAAAGAATAAAGAGAGCACTGGATAACAAAATGCCACTTCGAGCACCGAGTCGAGGGGGAGAAGAGTTGGCTTGAGGATGGCGAATTCGCCACCAGTACGACGCACGACGAAGGCTTGGAGAAAACGGAGTCTTCAGAGCGAGAACGACCCAGTGGCCCGTCTATCGAGTTTGTTCAAGACTCAGTTCGTTTTATTTGCAGGCTGTAATGAATGGAAGCCACTGTTCCCACTGCACGAGACCAGTCCGACTTTTACTACAGTCCGTATCTCGGAACTTCAGTGACCTCGCCGGTTTGTGGGTTAAGAGTGCTATATAAACCTGGAATCCACGTGTGTATAGGATCTGCAGTTATTGCGACCTTGGTGATATCCTTCGTCTCAGTCTGCCCTCTCAACGCTCACATCAGCTCGGTCGGCCTGCCGGGTATTAGGAAGTACTCCCGTCATCCTATCTTGAGTTGACTGCGCCCGTGACTTGACCCGAACAACAAGTATAGGCGGCAAGTTATCCACTGCGCACTGCCGAACCCGAAACGCGAGCGTTTCGAGCTTGTTTCGGAACCACAGGAGCTTAAACGGCGCGCGGAGAGGCCTGGAGTTGAGGCCGTTGAGGGTGGGATCTTACCACCGCCCGAGCCTTTGTCCGTAAGAGTAAATTCTCCTAGTTTGGCAAAGTTATGGGGAGTGGGGGAAGCGGAGTGCACGGCTCATACGGGTCGGATATTCGTGTTCAATTGCTCCTCAATAGGGGTCAAAGCCTGATGAACTCTCAGCGCAGCGTACCACAATAGACTCTCGCAAATGTGCTGGTCTCCATCGATTCAGAAGTGCAGTTCATTGCTATCGTGCCGACTCCTCGACGCCCCTTCGCCATACTTCATATGACTGCCGCTTCCCCTTCTCAATCCTCCTCACCTGCTTGCGATACATCTTCCTCACCTCCTCCCATTCCGAGACCGACAACAATCCCCGGTACTCGTTCTGTTCACCATTCATGACCAAACTCGTCCAGAGGAACCATTCAAGTTCCTGGCAGGCCATGAAGTGCTCGACGACGGGGGCAAAGTGGTTCCAACAGGCGAGTTCGCGCGAGAGGATCGAAGGTGGGAAAGGGTTCAATAACGTCCATGAGTGATGGAGGCGTCGGACGAGCCGCTCTTTCGTGGTGTAGGACGTGCGCCGGAGCAACTGGTTCCGAAATGCACAGCGACCGAGAATCAGTCAAAGGGGGTCGGGACGCAGCCTCACTCGGGCATACAGAGACTGACCGCGTTGAGTAGATGTCGGACTTGGATCGTGCTGAAAGGTGTTTCTGTCGTGCTTGGCTCCATGATACGCTGGCCAACAATTAACGGTCTCTTCGTCTGGTGAGACCCAACACCAAAACATACCCACGTCAGTCTACTGCGGAAGGTGAATCAATATGTAGTTAAATCGAAGTGAGACGCACCACGAAGTCGTATGTAGACCGAGTTGGACCATGATCAACCGGCTTCAGTACCTCAGTTTGACCGCTTGTAGAAAGTTGTCTCGACCCCCGAGCCTCCTGGCACTGTATTGACGCAACGTCCAAAGCATCGGGTAACCATACCGGATCGTTCTCGAGTCTGACACGATCGAGTCGACGATTGAGCTCACGCGCGGACTGTGCAACTTCTGATATTCGGTTATCCATCATCGCCGATGATCGATAGGCGATTTGAGCCGTCGCCGTCTTGGAGAAGCGCAGGGGCTGTTCAAGCCCATAAGGAATGATGTGCTCTTCACCTCGAACGTCGCAGTCGGAGATGGGCAGCGAGGCGTATGCGTTCCATTCCTCGCCGTCCAAGTTGCGCAGGGTAAGGTCAAGTTGAACGTCCGTGGCCGTTCGAAAAGCCGTGGAGTCAAAGTCCAACTCAAAGGAGTGCGTCCTGGATCCGGCGAGAATGAGACGAGTCGCGTTCGATGCGCAGCATTCGAGGCGCACGCATTCATTGATGAGGTCGAGTTCGGTTCGAACCCCATCAACATTCGCGACCAGCGCGAGCTCGAGCCCGAGCTCATGGTCGACGGCTTGACCGCCTGGACCATCTCGGAAGGCGATACAGTCGATCTTGAGAGAAACGACATCGATTATGATACGACGTGACCAATTGGCTGAGGCGATGAACAATTCGGGGTCGATGCTGTACTGCTCGGGTGTGGGAATAGTCGACGACCGGATGGCCGAACGTAGATCCGCCGTCCTGCTGGGATTCCTCCTCGACGAACCTCCTCGGGGACTCGTAGGAACAGTCCCTTTCTTCTGCCTAGTTGAAGATGCATACTCGTCAGAGTGATCACGAGAAGACCTCGCTCGCTTCGGAGACGAGGGTTGCCCGTCTTGCGCATCATCATCATCGGTGTCGTCAATGAAGATGACATCGATAGGCGCCGCAGCCGAACCCGTTCCGCCATGCGAATCGTGATATGTCCTCAGATCGACTGAAGACCCTCGAGCGGATGAAATAGAAACGGGCGGGGTCGGATAACGAGCCCGGAGCATCGACGAGGTCGGCTTGAGCGGCTTGGGTCCCATTTGAGGCGAGGGTTCTAGTTTCGGAAGGAGCCTCCAAGAGGCTCCCGTGACTTCTGTAGGAGAGGGTGTCCGAGAACTTGTACGGGGATTTGGAGATGGATGTGAATGGTCGGGGATATAATTCGAGGTGGACGAGGGAGCGCCGCTCGTTTTGGTCGAGGTGGAAGGAGCTTTTAAAACCGCTGCCTGGGAAGCCATTCGCGCCTTTGATAGCTCTCGTGCCCAACTGGAAAAGGCTGGTGTTGCTGAATGCGTGCTCGAGCTTGCCGACGATCTGCCAGTCTTGTGCACCGGGGACGAATCCCGCTCGCGCGGCGTCGGTGCTTGTTCGACGGCTTTCGAGGACCTACCTTTAGTGGAGTGCGAGTCACGACTCGTCCCTCCGGAAGCTCGATGAACCGATGAAGAAGAGGAAGGCAAGAGGCGTCGTCTTATGGTCCGAGCCGAGGGGTCCCCTTCACATTGGTAACGTCCGCTCTGATCACGTGACCGGTTCGCTCCGCCAATCTGGATCGAAGATTTCTGCGACTTTGAACCTGATGGTGCGGAGGTCGAGGCGTCATTTGTTTGCGTCCGGGACGTCGGTGAGGTTTTGTTGCGTTTCGGGCTCGACGTCGGTGCATGCAATGGGCCTGGTCCAAGATCCGATGGCGGGTGTGCAAGGCGAGAACTTGAAGGTGCCGAAGGAGGATCGAAGATGGGGGAGAGCCGGTCAGATTGTGGCAACATATTGCGGGGTATGTGGGTCGGGATGAGTATGAGAGTCTCGAGACGAGTCTTGTTCCAGGACAGATGTGTCAGGGGTTATGCTGATGGGTTGAATGACGTGTGCCCCTGTCCCGTGTCTGCGTCGCACCCGTTCGTCTTGGAAGGTCTATCAACGATATGGCACCGAGTATGAGCATCAATCAAGATCGAGTAAAGTCAACATCAAACATGAAGAAGTCGACTCACCGCGAAGAGCACGAGTCAGAGGACCACAAGTATTCGACAGTAGTAAGGCGCACTGAGCCTCCGCAACGTCCACTTGGCGACCAGGGCGAGCCCTTTGCTGGTCGAAGAGACAACACTTGAGGCGACCAACACAGCCGGGAGAGTGGAGGCCGAGAAGGATCAGGTACACGATGTAACGTGAGGGATGCAATAGACAGATACGCGCCGCGCCGGAGACACGTCCAAAGTTCTAGATTGCAAACTCTTCAACGACCACTTTTTCCAGGGCCAACGTTTACGATCGTGGTTCAGACAAATTAGATTCCAACAGAACAAAAGAGAACGATAATATATTTACACGACTCGTTCACACGCACTGCCAGGTCAACTGGGACGAACCTAGACTTCTACACGCGGCCGGCCTCTTCCTCGTCGGCCAATCGAATCGCCCCTTCGCGATCATGCTTGATCATTGACCATCCAACCGAAGAAAGGAACGACACGCCGACCATGACCGCGGCCAAGACCAACGCGATCCAGATCTGTGCTGACTTGCCCTCACTCTGAATCGTTTCTGCCACGACGAGGTAGATGCATGAAGCGGCAAAAACGAAGTCTCTTAGGTAAAATACCTCGGCAGCGTTAATCAACGCAACGACTATGATGATGGCAAACATGATCCAGCCGTGCGTCGAGTGCTCCGCTTCCCACGATGGGCTGTGGCCACTCTTGGCGGTATGGCGGTAATAGCTGTAGGGGGAACAAGGATCCGACGTGATTAGCAAACCTAACCCTTCGCCATGATGATGCGACCCCCCAAACTTACCCAAGGGCCAAAAGACCTCCTTGCCAGACGTCGACTTGCAGCAGGATTGCAAGGAACATGCTGCGAAGACGGCGTAAAACTAGATTGAGCCCCTAGTTTGGTTCTCGAATCACGTTCGAGGTAGATGGACTCACCGAATCGGCATGTGGACGAAGGCAAAATCGAAAGGCCGGGAAGCAACAGGCGGGAACCTCAACAGAGTCGCCCAGATTGAGATGACCAAGACGAGCACGACCAGGAGAACAATTTGCGCCGCGAGGAAGAAGCGCAAGACGAAGCAGCCGATCCAAGCGCTCATCTGCAGGAACCGGGATCCGTAATCCAGGTGGGGAAGGGGCGGGGTCAGCTTAGGGCATCTTCAGAGAGGATCTAAGGATGCGCTAGGTTGTTGTAGGAACTGACCAAGACGTTGACGAACGCGAGACGCAATCCGACTCCATTGACGAGGATAGGTTGCGAGTGCGCGGGACCAACGCCCAAGAGGATCGCCTGCGAGTCGAGTCCGGAACAGGAGTCAGTGCACATGCATCAAACAGGTCGCCGAGGGCTTTTCGATCTGTGCGATCCTATTACCACTGACCTGTCCTACGAGAAGAGAAGCGATGACGAGCCAGTAGAAGCCGATGAGCTTCGTGGCCGGGGTCATCACGGTCAAGTAGAGCTCCGACACCTCCGCCAGGGTGGGCTTGGCGATGAGCGAGCTCAGCAGCGACGCGATGATGAAGACGAGCAACGAGATGGGCAGTGCGACTTGGGATCGTGCAAAGTGGCGTCGTTGAGTTGCCAACGCGGCTTGATCGGGGGAGACGGCGACAGGGGCCGCGGCGGACGAGGAAGGCATCTTGTTGTCGGAGGCTGAGCTCGAGGCGGCGGCGGCGGCGGAGGACGACGAGGTGGTGGGGTCAGAGGAGACGGTCGGGTCTCGAGGTGGGAGTGCTACAAAAGGTTGGGGTGGCTCGATACGATCAAGAGTGCCAGACGATGACAGGCGTAATGCCATGCAAGTGCTGGTGCGAACGCAACGCAGTCTAAAAAGAGGATCGGCACCACCCGCAACCACTCTGGCCCAAGCCCGTCGACGTCATTCGATGACGATCATCCTCGCGAGCGTCTGGCACGCGCACGGGGCCCGGGTGCGGCCATGCAGCCCGGAGGCGTCAAAACTCAAATCGAGATTAGACCCATTAGCGACGCAATGTGCTCGTGTCCTAATGGCGATCGCTCGAGTCGTCTCGGCAAATCGAGAGAAGCCGGTGTCGAGCCGATCGAACCACCTGTCCCACCTCGGCTATACGAACCACGCCTTCTCCTCTCCTTCTCCCTTTCCCTCATTCAAAACTGCGACTCCCGGATCAATTTACCTGTACCACCCCCTGACTCAAACCTTCCAACATGTCACGACCCAAAGTGATCTTGTATGCGTACCCTCAATCACCCTTCGCCGCCAAGCTCGAGCTCGTGCTCACGCTCAAGCAGATCCCCTATCATTACGTCGAGGTCGAGCGCATGCCTCCGCGTCCGGCCCTCCAACTTCTCAACATCACCTACCGCCGCATCCCCGTTCTCGCGATTGACTCGGACCTCTATCTCGACACTTCGCTCGCGGTGCAGGCCCTCGAAGAACGTTTCTCCGACTCGCCGTCGCTCTCCCAGTCCCACTGGGCCCTTCAGACGGCCGCGGCCTTCCACTGGTCAGACCGAGCCATCTTCCAACTCGCCGCAGGCGCACTTCCTTGGACCGAGCTGCCAGAGGCCTTCGTCAAGGACCGCTCGGCGTACCGAGGTGGCCAAATCGACCCTCAAATGATGGTCGCTGCTAGGCCCAAGGTCTTGTCCGCTTTGAGAAGTCATCTCGTGCGTATATCCCCCTCTCGTTACTTGGACAAGGGCATGGGAGTGGATGGAGAAGCTCAAATCATTGTTGTTTTGTCTCGCTTGCAGGATTTGGTTGAAAAGCAACTCGCGAGTCGATCGTCGGAAAAGACTTTCTTGCTCGGCACCAAAAATCCGAACTACCTCGACATCTCCCTCTACTTCTCCCTCAATTGGGTCTCGGGTAAGCGGTCCGTCTACTCTTGATGCTGCACGGTGTTCCAGGATACTGATTCCAGCTTGAGATCAGGCTTCGGAACGGCGGACTCCATCTTCAAGCCGGCTTCGGGGACGTCCCCCGATTTCCCCCTGACCTTCGCCTGGATGGCTTTGGTCAAGTCTGCGGTGAAAGAAGCAACCTCGACCGCACCGGGAAAGAAATCGCTCAGTCCGGAAGAGGCCGCCACTTCCATCACTTCCTCCCCGGCTTCAATGACGATCACGGTCGACGAGAAAGACCCGCTCCTTGTGGCGAAATGGTTCGGAATCGGGGACCTCGTTGAAATCACCCCCAACGACGTCGGCAAAGTGCCTCAAAAGGGCAAGTTGGTCGGGCTGGACAAGGTCAAGGTTAGCTTAGAGGTCAAAGCCAAGGGAGGCAAGGGCAAGTGCACGGTTCATGCGCCGAGGCTGGGCTTTGATGTCAAGAAGGTTAAGGAGTAAGAGGTCTTGCACTTGTGCCAGGTCGGGTCTGAATAGGGACGGTGAGATGGGGTGAAACTAGGCATCATAGGATATGTTATTTTTTACGCCGCGTGTACGATTGAACGCCCAAATCGGGGTAAGCGCTCGATAGGTGTCAATGTAAGGGTCAATTTTCCTCAAAGGCCGCGAGAACTGCGGTAATTGGCTTGTCAACGTTTCGGGTCTCGTTTCAGAATCCGATTTTAAGGGAAAAGGTGTGTTGGAAAAAAAAGGGGGGATAAATGAAAGGAGGCCTGTATCAATTGTGGGCTAGGCCCTGGGAGCGGTGCATCCCTCTCATCTCAGCTCTTCCTCCAGGTCACGTCTTCCCCTTGCTTGGTAGAGCCGCATCTTGCTCTGAGAATTCATTGCACATATGTTTGAACGATTGTGCTTGATCGTGATCTCATTCAGTGCCCAAGCTCAGAGAGATCCAGACACGGCTGATGCAGGAAAAAGGGGTCTCGCTCGAAAATGGGTTGCAGCGCAGCTCTGAGCCGGTGAAGGGACTGGCCGCG
This sequence comes from Microbotryum intermedium, assembly GCA_022702645.1. Taxonomy (NCBI): domain Eukaryota; kingdom Fungi; phylum Basidiomycota; class Microbotryomycetes; order Microbotryales; family Microbotryaceae; genus Microbotryum; species Microbotryum intermedium. The sequence goes on along the minus strand of JAHWDX010000015.1, from coordinate 311,729 downwards.
CGAAGTCCCTGTCTGAATGACTGGGCCTTGTTTTTGAACGTCAGCTGACTAGTCATGCATTGACTTGTGTGTGGATGGTGGATTCGCCCGAGAAGCCGCCGAATCCACGAGCGGGGGCGAATCGGCCAGCGGGATTTTGCAGTCACAAATCCTGGAAGTACTGAACGAAGAGCTATATACGTGATGTGCCTATCCTCTAATGAACTGAATGGGTGTATGCGTGCGTGAAAGATATGTAGATATGAGGACTCTTCTCACTGAGTCCGCCGCTTCGAATCTGGCGCGGGATCAAAGCAACCTCACCCCTCGATCACCCTTGTACCAACCCGCGAGGGCCTCATAGCGCCTAGTGACCAATTGCTTGGCCCAGCCCAAACATCCTTGCGCTTGCCGCTTGTGGTTCTTGTTACCCAGTGCGGCCAGTTCGAGAATCTTTAGTTCGAAATCACCGGCTTGTTGACCAAAGTTGGAACGGCACATGAAGCTCAGCCTGGAGGAATCGTGCATCGGAGTTAGTCATGGTAACAGCAGGGGCACGGTGAGGCTAATCCTACACTCACTCGTACAATTTGGTCGGATCTAAGGGGGGCTCCTTGACGGCCCTGCCTCGATAAGTCGGCACGAACTGATCCCACTTCATTTGAATCTGCTTCTCCTTACCGTTGAAGTCGTCCGTGGTGAACTGGTACTCGTACGAGATGCCGGCCAGCCTCTTTCCACCAGGTCCAATGATCGCCGGCGAGGATTTCAAGTTCAAGACGAACGAAGTCGGTCGAGCGGGTGTCTTAGTGGTAGCAGTCGTCGTCTCTGCCTTCGTTGATGACTCCGACGACGAGTTCGTCGCCGATGAAGTGTCGGAGGGCCTCAGAATCGTCAAGAGTAGACCCGAGTAGTTTGATCGTGGGAGCGAGAGGGGCTTGTCCTCAGGAAAAATCATCACCTGGGACGCGAAACCTGCACCTCGTAAGGTCGTGATATCTGCCGGAAAAGAGGCCGGATCCGAAACAAGGGGCATCCCGCATGGTATGATCGATGTCAGCGACGGCGGCGATCAGCGGGCAGAAATGAGGAGGTGCTTACCGAGGACTCCACTGAATACGGCGACGGTGTGGGAATGGGGTATTTTCTCCAGCTTAACGGAGGAGGTCGACGATCCACCGCGGACTTGGTCATCGACGGTGTGGAAGGTTGGCCAGGGATGATGCGGTGCCCGAAACAGCACCTGTGGGCGGGGTAGAAGCCCGTACGAGGTGGCAGCGAGTCAGAACAGAAGGGCATGCCAAGCAAACCAATGCATGCCGCTTAGCTAGAAGTTCCGACTGACAGTCACGAGTAAGGCTAGGGCGCTGCAACGACGAACCTGATGACCTAGGCTTGTCACGCTGAGGGGAGCCATCGCAAAAGGTGGGGGTGGTGGAGGAGCGGGAGGAAGTCACGTGAGCTGGCAAATGGAGCGAGGGAACGGTTGACGAGTGAAAGCTGGTGGTGCAGACTGCTAGCAAGCAAGTGGCGGGAGTCAGAGAAAGAGAAGGCACACGCACTCTTGCTCGTACGGGGTCGGGGTGGAACAAATGCGGTGTGAGGGCTGTAAAGGAGGCAGAGCAGCGCATGCGCACAGGGGAGCGAGACGATCGGGAGGGATCGTCCGTTTCAGCTCGCACCGCCCACGGCCAGGAGACTCATTCGGCTCGAACACCGCTTGGACCACCATCTTGTACTGATGCGTGAAGGTTTGAGAAGTGAGCAGGGATATACTGTGGATGATACCATCAGTAAGCACCACCGACAGATTGCGGGGCTGAGATTTTTGAATCGACCCCGTCGAAAACTCTTTTCGATCACCGAGCGCCCGCGGAGAACATCGAATACTGCATCCGGGTGACATGAAACGCTTGCAAGTCTAAAGCGTTAGAGCAGAACACTAAGGTGATACGCCTCGAAGCATCATTGGACGATCACCTGACTCGGTTCTACATTCTAATCCATCCACAGGACACAAGCGCCGGATGACTACGATATGACTCGGTCCGAGCGCTTCCGAGCCGTCCGAGCCGTGGAGGCGCGTGTCTGAACGACCGAACGTTGCAACCGCCGCTCCACTTCGCCCCCGCTCGACGCAGCGCCCACGACACCCCCGACCCCACCACCACCCGCAGCAAGCTCCACTAGCCGCAACGATGAACGGCGTCGTAGCTGCTGACGATGCTCCCAAGCCCACGCTGTCGATCTCCAAGGCGACCAAGACGCAGTTCAAGCGACTCAAGAAGAAGGCCAAGGCCAAGGCCGCCGCCGCCGCCGCTGCAGGGGTTACACCTGCGACGAGTGCAGATGATGAAGCGGTGAGTAAGATCACCGTGAGCATGAAACATTTCCTAGTTCATCGAGCTGACCGGCCTGTATTGCGCCGCAGATCAAGGAGGAGTCGGTCGCACCGGAATCGACCACCGTCAACGGCCACGACGACCATGGCGACGACAGCAAGGACTTTGGCATGACCCTCGAGCCACTACCGGAGCATCTCGCGCCCGAGTTCGCCCACATCTTTGCCCACTTCAACCCCGTCGATCCCGAACAAGTCAGTCTCTCTGTCCCCTCCTCAGCGCTCGACTTGCTTCCGAGTGTCGTCACCTGTCACACAGTCACTGACCACAGTTGAGATCCATCTTTGGACCAGGACGAAGATTCGAAAAAAACCGATCTCCCAGGTCGAGACGGCAACAAGGGTGAAATCATCTACTCGGATGACGAGATGCCCTCGGACGACGAAGTCGACGCCAACGGCGACCCTATCGTCGCCAAACCGCTGTCCAAGCGCAAGCAGCGCAAGATGAACCGACTGTCTGTCGCAGAGCTCAAGAGGATCGTCAAAAAGCCCGAAGTCGTCGACTGGGTCGATGTCTCGGCGACCGACCCCAAGCTGCTGGTCCAGATCAAGAGTCACCGCAATACGATCCCCGTGCCGGGGCATTGGGCACAGAAGAGGGACTATCTGCAGGGCAAGAGGGGAATCGAGAAGCCTGCATTCCAACTGCCGAGTGAGTGTTCAATTTGATCGTGAGATGCTTTCTTCCTGTGATCCCGAGCTGACCTCGACGCCGTTCTAGGTTTCATCGCCGATACCGGTATCGCGACTCAACGAGATGCGATCAAAGAAAAGGAGGAAGGCCAATCGCTCAAACAAAAGACGCGAGAACGCGTGCAACCCAAGATGGGCAAGATCGACATTGACTACCAAAAGCTCCACGACGCCTTCTTCAAATTCCAGACCAAACCTCCCATGACCGCTTTCGGTGAAACGTAAGTCCCAGCAAGGGTGATGTGATGAGTGAAAATCGGATAAGCTGATTTAATCGTATGTTCTTCATCGCGACAGATATTACGAAGGCAAAGAGTACGAAACAAAGCTGAAGGAGAAGAAACCAGGAGACCTATCGGACGCCCTGAAAGAAGCTCTGTCGATCCCGCCACTCGCACCGCCCCCTTGGCTCATTTCGATGCAGAGGTATGGCCCACCGCCGTCGTACCCAAACCTGCGCATCCCAGGACTGAATGCACCGATACCCGAGGGAGCGGCATGGGGTTTCCATCCGGGAGGATGGGGCAAACCGCCCTTGGACGAGTTTGGTCGACCGCTTTATGGCGATATCTATGGCGTCTTGGACCAGAACCAGCGAGACCAGGGCGTGCCTGTCGAGAAGGAAATCTGGGGCGAGTTGGAGCCGGACGAGGAAGATTCGGAGGAAGAGGAGGACGACGACGAAGACGAGGAAGAGGAAGAGCGAGAAGGGGGACCGGCTCCTGCGGATGGGTTACAGACGCCGTCAGGGTTGGAGACGCCTTCCGGGTTCGCGTCCGTTACGTCCACTGTACCGGGTGGGTTGGACACACCGGCGTTCCTCGACTTGCGCAAGCAGAGGGAACAGACCGAAGACGACGACGGGCGACCCAAGTCGCTGTACCAGGTTATTCCCGAACGAGAAGCAAGGATGCGAGGCGTCATGGGTTCGGATCGCGTGTACGACGTTTCGGGACTCGGTGTCGGTGGACCCCCCGTGCTTGGGCAGGAAGACCGAGGGACCAAGAGGAAGGCCGGTGGGGTCGATATCGCGCTTGATGCGGCCGAGTTGGAAGGCTTGTCCGAGGCCGATTTACGACAACGTTACGAGGAGGTCAACCGAAGATCGACAACGGGGCAGCACGAGGATTTCTCGGATTTCGTTGGCAAGGAAGTGGCTAAGAGGAGGAAGACGGCCGACGCCAAGAAGAGAGGTGGCGGAGGTAATGAGGGCAAGGACAAGGACAAGTTCAAATTCTAGTCGAGCGTAGGGGATGCGGATATATTACTGCAGCGTATACTCGTTTTATTCTCTCCGAATCCTTGCCCCGAGCCCGAGTCTCGCGGGACATTGCCCGCCAACAGAAGCCGCTCCCTTGCGTTTAGATTTGTTTCCTGATCGTCAGGCAACCCCGAGGCGAACCCCGAGGCTAACCCCGAGGCGAACCCCGAGGCTAACCCCGAGGCTAACCTTGAGGCTAATCATGCGGCTATCCCTAACCCCCACTCGAGCAGTGAGTGACTGGCTGCCGAGAGCTGCCGAGAGTCCCGGTGCGCAGACGGACTCGCGAATCGACCAAAAATTGAGTGCACGGTCGTCCGGCCTTGCACCGCTAACGAGCCATTTATGCCTGCAGCGGTCATGTCCTCCTCCCTCCTATGTCCTCTCCTCCCTCTCCTCTCCTTTCTCCTCTGCTGCTGCCCTGCCTCTCTCTCTTCTTCCTCTCCTTCCTCTCTGTCTTCCCTTCGTCGCACTCTCTCTTTTTTTCGACCGTCGGCGCTCCCCAATGGTCTCTTATCTTACTCTTAGCTTAGAAGCATGTTACATAACATCGTTTGTGGCATGTCGTTGCAATAAACATGACTCTCAACTTTCTCTCTCTACCTAATCCTCTCCTCTCTGCTCACTCTCTCTCCTCTGACCCCAAGAGCCCTTCGGTAAATAGAAGATGATATACAAAATAGGTGGGGTACCCCCACATTCCTCTGTGCTTTTCTTGGAACCATCCAAGACCAAAACTCTTATCCCAAATTTTTATGAGGGGTCTGCGGGAATATTAAACGTTAACAAAGGTCAGCGAGCGAGGCATTCACAGCTTTCAGCGACTAGACTAGAGAGCAATTGACGAGCTGTGCTCACAAAGCTCATTCAAGATCCATAACCCGATAATCATTGTGAGGAATCGAATCTTGAGGTCCGTCTTGACGTAGTTCGCGAACTTGTTTACCAACGTCTCCGGAGCAGGTGGAGGAGCCAACGTCGGAGGATCCTTTCCATCCACCTCTCCCAAGGATTCCCCAACGGTCGCCAAAACGACGTATTCGGATCGTGCTCCTGCTGGAGCTCGAGCGGTCAATGGGACACCGGCGTTGGGGTTCACGGTAGGGAGTCGACCTGCGTTCGCGGCTGTGGCGCAGATCCAAGAGGTCAAGGACCCGGTCGCAGTGGCGACTTGGTTCGAGATGTAGACGAAAACTGTCGAGGTGACGATGAAGTTGATGGGTCGTAAGAAGGGTCCTCCGGGGATCATCATGATGATACCTCGAGTGCTGAATGAAAGCAAAATTTGGACTTGTGAGTTCTGCATACCAAGCAATACTCTGACGATACGGAAATCGGACTCACTCTCCAGCGATAAAGAAGTGGAACTGGATGATGAACGTCTCGAGCGAGCATTGACCGAAGAAGATGAAGAACTTGCTCGACGTCGACCGCAGATACGGCGTGGCGTTACGCAACACAACGAAAGCCAAGACGGGGATCGCAGCGACGTAAGGGTGGGAAGCGTTGTACACGAATTTGTTCGGTCGAGACAGTTCAAAGATGAAGTAACCCGCCATGGAGATCGCACTGCCAATGATGGTCGAGCGTTGCCATTGAGCCCACGAGGGATGTTCGGTGAGGCGGTTGTCTTTGATCAGGATGAAAGCGTAGGCGGTGAGCATGCCGATCCAAACGATCCACATGTCGAGCGTGACGCGGAAGCGCCATTCCTTGGCGTTCCATGCGGTCGCAAAGATGGTGTTGATGATGGAAAACGTCGCTTCCAGAGGTCCTTCGATCTCAAAGTAGGCAGCCGTCAAGCCGGCGGCGACGACCAGCTTGGAGACCAAGAATGCCGGCTTGTCATTGTGCTGGTGCCCGATCCACATGGTGACCCAAATAATTCCGAACCCTGCAATCAAAAAATACAACGTCAGCGATTCGATTGGAAACCGAATGGGACGACGAGAAGCACTCACAGATAGTAACAAGGGGCGAGAAGTAGTACGACAGATAATCCGTGTTCATCAGATACGACAAGACGACGGTCAACAAGTTCAAACGGATCAAGATGTTGGCGACGCGAGCAAACCCAAAGTCGGCCTTCTTGAGGAAGAAGCTGAGATGGCCGTACCCACTCATGAAGAGGTAGGCAGCCACGAGCACGCGTATAGGGTTGTAGATACCGCTAATCTTGGAAGCGTCAAGATAGTGGTAGATCAGGATCGCGATCTGCATCCACCCTTTCCATTCGTCCGTCTGGTCGCGGTTGAGGAAACCAAGATCTTTCTCGGCGGGCTTCATCGTCAAGACGCCTGCGACTACGGAGGCGGCGCACAAGATCCCAAAGGTCAAGGCGTCGTACTGCTTGTTCTCCTTGAGGAACAGTCCAGTTCGGTCGGCAAAGAAGAGCAAGCCGACTGAAAGGCCGAAAATCGAAAGGGGCACCAAAAACTTGGACTCGGGAAAGAAGCGCAAAGCCGATGGGGAGATGTCGGCTGGGAGTTGCAGGTGAGCAGTTTCATCATCAGTCTTTTGCTTGGTAAATGAACTTTGCGGCGAGTTAACTCACGTTTCGAGTGCATGTAGAGTCCGATCGGTCCCCATGCAAGGCAGATGGCGAGCACGAGGATCTGGACCCAGTTCGGATTAGGGTAAGAATTGCAGCACGTCTTGTCGAAGGGGAACTTTTTCGGTAGGACGTCGTTGCATCGCACGTTGAGCAAAATCGTCGCTTGGACCTTGACGACGGCATCGGAGAAGTGCAAGCCGTCGTCGGTCTCCTCCTCGAGGCCGGCAATGACCTTGTTGAAGACGCGAGGGACCGCCAACGTAGGGCGCATCGAGTACGTTTTCTGGACCGCCGCATGTTCGTGCAGTTTCTTGTCGAGCAAGTCGTTCATCTGGTTGATGTCGTCGAGGTGGACGTTGGCAGCGCGTTCGGGTGAAAGTTTCGATTCGAACGCATTCTCAACGGGCATGAGAATGACCTCGTCAGCAATTTTGACCGCGCGGTCGGGGTTGAGGCCGTAAAAGAGGGCCTCCATGCGCTGGGTCCACTTGTCGACCCCACCCGAGTCGGGATGTCGCAGGTACCAGATGCCACTGCCGATGACGGCGAGCGTCGGGGTGACCCCACCGACGTTCGACGCCAAGGTGCCGCCTACGAGTTGCGTGAATCGGGTACTGTTGAGAAATGGATCCCAGTAGAACGAGTAGGTTACGCCATTGATGGTGAGCACGCGATCGGAATGCTTTTCGGCGGCGGTATCGACCGATTTATCGACCTGCTTGACCGTCGCATCTGTTCGGCGAAGATGAAAGGTCCCATAGATGAGGACGAGCCACAGTAAACGAACAATATCTCTTGCGTATGATCGACTCACAGAATACTTGGCGAACGGTGCTATCGCCAATAAAGACGATATGCCGATCGGCGAAACACTGGGTCACCTCCTTGGGTTTGTAAGGGTGCAGCATACACCCATCCGGTTGCCAGCTTTGATGGGGCGACTCGAGCCATCTCCCTTCGTTGAGTAGTGCACGGCAATGATGACGATCTCCGGAGTCTGTGATGAAGATTGCGCAAGTGCAAGTGAGGTTAGTCGTCGGGTCAATTGCAAGCGCGAAGATTCGTCAAGGTGTGCGTCGGGAACAAGCTTGTTGAAACGCATCATCACAGACACAAGTAGAATGCAATTGATCCATCCCTGATCGTGTCTGCTCCACGTCGCGGCTGACCAGCCTGCACATGCGCCATGGACTCGCAATAGCGGTGACGGGACGAGGCTGATCCGACTACGTATAGCCGACCGGCGACGGCTCCGATCACAGCCCGAGCTTGGCCGAGCTGTAGCTCTATGGCAGCCGCATCCGGGTGGTGGCTAGGTCCCAAGGCATGGAGGTATCCCCACACTTTGGATTGTCCTCGACGAATGATGAGCAGAAACGACTTGCCACCGAGGACGTGACGATGAACCGCGAGCGCGAGCACGAGCACGAGCACGAGCAAGCAGAGGTGGAGCGTATTGTAAGGGAACCGCGGCGAGTTCGAGCCTGAGACCGACGATGACTTGTCCACCTTCGGTACCATCGCCACCTGCTAGAAAGAGCGTCCTTCGTTACCGGTGGTTGATGGGTGGGAGCGTCCTGAGCAGCGAGCCCAGCATACACACACACAACGAAAGCAGCCGAGGAGCCACGAGGCTCGTCCGCGAACGAGCGAGCGCCCGAGCCTTGTTCTAGCGCCGCGCCAGCTCACCCGACCCGGCGGCGGTGGAGCGGGGGCAGGCGCGTCGACGGGTTGAGGGAGCTGAGCTAGCTGAGAGCCCTGAAATGAGACGAGGAACGGCCGGGGTTCTCGGCCTTTGAAAGGCAGTCGGCACCGCCATTACCTTTTCAGCCACACCTTTGACAAGGCAAAAACTAAAATTCAGTATCCCAAAGAATCTCAAAGCATACGGATCAACACCGACAAAAAGAGAGGAAGATTCGAAACACTTTTTTTTTTCTCAATCGACCACCAGAAAGGAAAGCAACATCTACCTAGAGCTCAAGACCGACCACCCGATCCATATACACACACACACACACAAACCCCACTCTAGCTTCATGCTTCTTTGGCGTGTTTCTTCTGGAAGTAATCTGCTACTACTGCGAAGGCGGAGAAGAAACTCTTGGTTTTTGGGGGAACAATGCGGGGTAAAATGTGCAGATCCTGATCGACCAAAAAAATGAGAAAGTGTGTGAGAGAGAGACAAAGAGAGAAAACACAAACAGCAAAAAGTACGCTAGACCAAAGAAAGAGAATGAGAAACAAGCGAGAGAAGTAGAGAGAGGGGTAAAAAATAAAAACACGGCACCAGGGTTGTCGGTGTTGAGGGCGCAGGTCTAATATGTAGCTTTATACGTGGGGTCGTCAAACGGCTTTCCGATGAGGAGTACGGCGTTGGTACATGGACAGACACAAAAGTGGAAGGGGAAAAAGAGAGACCGAACTTCTTCGGTCATTCGTTAAGGGGTCCAGAGGAGACGAGGCCGATCGGATTCAGACCGAGACCGTTGTCGGGGCGGGAGCGAGCGAAGGCGTAGGCGAAGGCAACGACGCCGATGCGGTTCCACCGGGTCCGACAGGAGGAAGAGCACGTTGCGCAACGGCCTTGAACAACTGAGCGACCTCGGGCGACTTGTTAACGAACCTGAGGTCAAAGGCAAGGAGGAACGAGTCAATACCCTGATAAAAAAGCGCAACATGGAGCTGAAAGAGAAGAGGAAACTCACCCTTGGTCCATCAGCTTGGCATCCTCGTCCGTAATCAACTGACTGAACGTGTACAAGACACCCCAGCTGTGGGGGCGACTGCACAGGATGCGTTCAAGCAAGACGCGCACGATGATCTCGCGCAGGTTCGCGTCGGTCGTCTCGTTGAACGTCGCGAGCAAGAAGGACGAGAACCAGTACGTGTGCGAGTTGGGGTAGCGCAACTGGTTCACGGCCGAGCAGACGAGCGTGTAGCGCCCCTCGGGATCCATCTCGTTCATCAACTGCTGCAAGACGACGGTCGAAGCGCACTGAGGATCGAACTTGACGGCACCGGTCGAGGCCTTGGTCTGGTTCAGCGCGACGACACCGAGGTACATGACGAGCGAGTTGGCCAACGAGATGTTGTACTTGGAGTCGGCCGCGTCGGGGCGCGACGAAGGGGTCGCGACGAGGCGCTCGCGTAGCGTGGCGGGCATCGAGGGAGGCGAACGAGTTTGCAAGAACTTGTCGAGCGGCGCACGTAGATCGGCCGTCGACAAGGCAATTGTAAAGTCGGTCAAGATCTGCGGCGCCTTTTGCACCTCGGGCAGTAACTCGATCTTGAGACCGGGTTGGAGCGGGTCGGGCAGTCGAAGCGAGCTCGTCACGGGGAACGCACTGAGGATGAGGTTCTGCAGCTGGATGCATTGAGACGGGATCGCATCACAGAGCGCAAAGAAGGCCTGCGATAAGAAGTCGGGGAAGTCGTGCAAGAGGACGAGGATGATGCGTTGCGTGCCTAGGTAAAGCGCACGCGTCGTCTCGCCGAGCTCGCCACGGCGAAGGAAAGGCGCGAGGAAGCGCAACAACGAGATTAGTTGACGGTGGAAAGACGACCAACCCTGCAGCACCATAAGTCAACAACCATGGTCAGTCCATGTCCATCAACCCGGAAAAGTCAACGAACCGACTCACCTCCTTGTCCTTCATCTGCAACAACTTGGGCATGAACAAGCGATGCGAGATGAGCCCGACCCAACTGAACGTGAAGCCAGGGAAGAACAACGGCTGCAGCGTGTTGATCGAGTGGCTGAGCGCGACCAAGATCTGGTAGTACGCCGAGCCCAGGTGCCCTTCGATCGAGTGCAAGTTGCTGAGCAGGCTCGAGAAGAAGCGGAAGAAGGGCTTCTGTTGAAAGTGCGGGCCGAGTTCCTCGTGCGAGTTCGCGAGCACGAGCACAACAATCGAGAGCACCTTGGTCATGTAGTGCACCTTGGCCTTGTCGTTGTTGGCGCCCGTCGGATCGGCGTGGTACTTGATCATGAAGACAATCAACTTGGCGAAGGCATCGATGGGCTGGAAGATGCCCGTCACGGCCGATCCACCGGCAGCCTTGTGCTTGATGTAGCTGTCAACGCTGACCTCGGCGCAAACGCGGAAGAACAATGACGAGATCTCCTCACCCTTGAGGATGCCTTGATTCTGCAACTCCACGACAAAGTCGACGAACGACTTCTCGACCGAGAACGATTGCTGATACAGGCGCACCCATTCGGCAAAGCAGTACGTCAACTGCTGGCGCACCTCGGCGTCGTCGGGCTTGACGCCAGGAGCGATCGCGGCAGGTCGAGCAGCGGGACCAGTACCAGCAGCGGCCGAAGGTGCGACGACAGCGGTGCTCGTAGGACCAGCGGCGATGGGCGAGACCGGGCGAGAGACGGCGACGGCACCTCGGAGTTCTTGCAAAAGTTGCTTGGACGTCTCGGTACCCTTGCCCAAACGCGTTGCTTGAGCCAAAGCGTCAAGCGAATGGACGAGTTGTTCCTTGGCGCAAACGGGAGGGACCTCCATGAGGCACTCAGCGACGAAACGCGCCGCAAAGTCGAGCACTGAAGGGCGGTGCTCGCGCACGATGAACTTGGCGAGTTGGACGTCAAGCTCGGCGGCATTGATGAGGCGAGCTTGGACGAGCGCGGTCGTCACAGGGACGTTGAACTTGCGTTCGTCCTCAGCATAGACGAGCCACGCCGTAACCTCCTTGGCGACCTTGAGCGAGAGGCTGCAGAGGCGTTCGAGCAAGTTGACGTACACCTCTCGAGCCAAAGCCGTTTCGCTGCGGTAGAGCAACTGCACGACCTTTTGCAAGCACCCAAGCGTTGTCTCGTCGCAACTGGCCGAACTGGCAGCGATCACGGGGATCTGCTGCAAGACTTGACGGATCTCGCTGTCGGGTGCAAGCCGCGCAAGCGTCGACGCCGATTGCTCCGTCATGATGTACTTTTCCAGCTCGCCGATCAGGCTCGCGAACTTTTCCATCGCTTGAACGGGCGAGAGTTGCGAGGGCAGACCTCCGGCCAAAGCATCCGTGGTTTGCGAAGCGATCGCGGTGGTGATGGCGGGAGAGTTGGGGCCATAAGCACCGACGCCATTGCATTGTTCTGCCACAGGAGAAAGAAAGTCAGTCAAAGCGCCGGACATCATCATGGCAACTCTTTCCAACACTCACCGGCTTGCATTTGCAACGAACGAACGCGCGAAAAGTCATCGTAGACGTGCAACTGCTGCGGCTGCAATCCACCCAACTTGAGCCTCAAAGGATCGGGGAGCATGCCCGAGTAATGCGACGCGGCCATCGCGGCCGTGTCCCAAAAGGCCTCGCGCGACCTCTCGCGATGGGCTCGACGAGAGAGGTAAGAGGCCGAGAGACCTTCATCGACTTCAGCAACGGCCTTCTCCATCGCGACCTTTTCGACGACGCCGCAAGCCAATTCGAGGTTGTCGGCCGCGACGAGCAGGATCGCTTGTTCGGGCAAGGATTGTTCAGAGAAGCCGTTTTGCAAGAGCAAGTTGCGGATGTGGGTGACCATCGAGATGCGTAGAGGTTCCTTGCACGTGACCAACGCGAGCGAGCCAGCGAGGTTCTGCACCATCAGGTGCGCGGCCGAGGCCATCTTGTCCTCGTCGCCTTCCATCGCAAAGTCCTTCATCGTCAATTCGCGAGTCGAGATACCCGCGATCGTGACCGAGCGTTCGACGACGGGGGCGATGATTTCGCGCACGGCTCGGTCGATGGCGACAAACACGAGGCGCTTCAGCGCTTGGTTCGAAGCAAAGATCGGGACTTGAGGGTTGAACGTGATCTGGCTCGGCAACGATTGCAACGCCGCCGAGATCGTGTCTTGGAGCGAGAGCGAGTAGCCCACTTGGTTCCCACTGAGCATGAGCGAGGGCGCCAAAGAGCGTTGACCATCGGCACCGTGGACTCCACCCGCGGCGGTCGCAAAGCCTCGACTGAGCGTATGGTCGTCCGTCTCGCGAGGGCCGGAACCAAGCTGCTGCTGGCCACCCATCATGCCGGACAAATCACCGCCTTGGACATGTTGGGCCTGAGCCTGAGCCTGCGCTTGAGCAACGGCAAGTTCCGCCGGTCGGTTGCGCAACAAGTCAGTCGGTTCGACCTCCTTGAGGTCGATGTTGAGGCTCTTGCACAAGACCTCGATCTCGAACTTGAGGTTGAGCTTGAGTTCGGCGAACTGGTACAGCTCGACGAGCAGGCGCACGATCGCCATCAACCAAGGGTTGGGCGGCTTGAAAACGCGCGACTTGGCGCACTGCTCGAGCACCTTGCACACGAACGGGATCGCGACGATCAACCGGTTCGAGTCGTAGCCTTGGATCAGCAACTCCTTGAAGGCGATGTTTTGCTGCTTGATAGGCTTGTCTTTGGCGAGCGTCAACCCGCCCAACCACGAACCCAAGTTTTTCAAGAGCGTGCGTTCCGTACTCGACTGCACCGTCTTTTCCGAGTTGAGCAACGTCGCCAACTTGACGAAGGTCTCGTGCAGGACACGCTTGATCAAGACGGGCATGTCCAACGCGTCCAAGAAGCGCGTGTACAAGCCATGGTTGTTGGGCTCAATCGACACACGTTGCGCGACGAGATAGTGCGCGAACCAGGCGAAATGGCTCGCTTCAATGCGCGTCGCCATCTCGGACACCTTGGCGTCAAAGTTGGAAGGCGCGAGGTTGTTGACGATGAAGAGAATCTTGTCCGACGTTTCCTCGTGAGGAGCCTCGGGTTCACCCGTTCGAGCACGGTTGACTCGAATGGCTGTGAAGACGGGTCGTTCCTCTTCGGCCGCGGCAGCGGGCTCGCCTCCATTTGCATCCCCTTCGCCGGCTGCACCGCCGGCCTCTCGTTGTTGCAAGGCCAAGCGAGCCGTGTTGGCGACGTCGGGGTGCAACTGCTGCACATGAGGGATCGCGAGGATCGAATGCGCGAGCTGCGGCCATTCCGACAAGCGACCCTTGAAGCGCGCCAAAGCCTGGATCCCGAACCTGAACCAATTCGACTCGGGAGGGTTGCGCAAAGCGTCCAAGACGTAGCGCACGGCAATGCCGAGCGGGATGAAATCGATCAATTGGAACTGGATGAGATCGCCGAACAGGTTCGCCGTGAGAGCGAGTTCGTTCGCGGGGTACGTGTTGAAGAAGCGGTGTTCGTCAAAGAGGCCGTGGATGAAGCACGCGAGGAACTCGTGGTCGTGCTTGTTGTCCGACTCCTTGGCGCGCTGCAACGCGCTAACGACGTTGTCGACCGAGATCTCCTGATCGTACATGCGCTTGTACAGGGCGTCGCATTCGGCCTCGATCGTCGGCGAGAACGACACGACCGACATTCCGGGCTCGCTGTCGGCGTTGCCCGGCGCAAAGTTCATCAAGCGAGGGTACAGTTGCAGGCACTGCGTGCGGACCTCCTTGTACAACTCGACATCGTTGCCTGTGAACAACTCGTGGCTGCGAAAAATCGAAGATGGCTGACTGCGTTAGCTGGGGTCTGCACTCGAAGCCTCTCATGCCTTCACTCACTGCTGTCGAAGCGCACGCATGAACAAAGCGACCGTGGCCGCGCCCAACGACAGCGTCGTCGGCTCGGGTGCCGGGTCCAATTCCTGTCGATGCAAATCATGGCCAACCTTGTGCCCGATGAACTCGAGCGTCGCACGCACAAAGACCCCACCTTGAGCCGTCATCTGGCCGCCCAACCACTTCTCCAAGTTGAGGTACTCGCGACGACTCGCGAGCGCGGCCAAATCGAGAGCAAGGAAGAAGGGACGGAGTTCGAGGACGAGGTCGAGCGCTTTGAGGTCTTGCGCGATGTCAAGGATTCGCGAAACGTTCATCTCGCTCTCGCCGTAAAAGTCGCGCAATGCGGCGGTGAGAAACTGTCGATCGGTTTGATAGATGCGCAGGAAGACGAGTTGGTGCGCCGGGTGGCCGGTCAAGAACGTCGACAACAGACGAGCAATCAACTCGGTGTGCAGAACGGTCCAAGGTTTCTATTTGTTGGGCCCTACAAATTATCAGCCTCTCGTCAATTTCCAAGCCCAAGGACCAGGGCAACTCACCTCGATCTGTGTCAAAGCAATCAACACCAACTCAGGATTGGCCTTGCAACCCCGATCCAACAAATCATGCACCCTCGGCGTCAGATCCTCGTTCGTCGTGCCGGGAACGTGTTCGCTCAAACGAATCAAGGTCGCGACCAACTCCTTGCAGTTCCAAGGCGAGCTTTGCACGCCCAAAGCCAAGGTCTTGATCGTCGGCGACGACGAAGCGGCGTCCTCGATCGAGATGACTTTGGTCACCGAGGGCAACGCGCTCAAGCTGAAGGATTCGGTAGGGAGGTACAACAAGCGTTCGAGCAAACCGAGCTGAAGCGCCGGGTTGGCCCAAGGGGACCAAAGGCCCGAGATGGCGGAGGTGCCACCTGGCGCTGAGAGGAGGGCGTATTGCGACGTCGGTGGGAGCGAGGTGGGTTCGACAGGGTAAGGGGAGAGTTGGAGCAAGGCCGCAAAGAGTCGAAGACCCCACGAGTCGGGGAGGGCACGGTTCGGCGAGTCGTAAGCGCGCACGACGTCGCCCCACCGCAGAGAAGGTTGGGCTTCGTGCACGGCTCGGACCCAGCTCGAGAGGTCGAGACCACTTCCCGCATCGGCGTCGCGCATCGCTTGGTCGACAAGGTCGAAGAGCATCGCCGACACCCGCAGCTCGGGTCCTCCGCTACCTGCCGTCGCATCACTCTCAAGTTGCGACAGACCACCGAAGCGAGCCAAGACGGCGCGAACCAAGTCGGGCGAGCACAGCGCCGGAGCGGGCGACAGTCGAGCGAGGATGACGATCGGCGAGGGTGTACCGGTAAAGCTCATCTCGCCCAGAGCATGGGTCAAGGCCTGTGCACCGACTTCGGCACCCAAGCGACCTCGTACCGCGGCCAAGACGATGAGCCGTCGTTGCTCGTCGTCGAATACGGCATTGCCTTCGCCTTCGTACTCGCCGAGAGTCATGTCGGACAGCAGCAAGGAGAGCAGTTTGGAGAGGGGCAAGGGCGACAGCGACTCGCCCAGATTCCCCGGAGCATGTGCCGGTTGTCCCAACTGCTCCAACGCGCCCTGCAGGACCTGTCGAGCGATGTTGGCCGCCTCGAGTCCGAGCTGCCGTTTGAGGCCGACGTTGGGCGCGGCGGCGGCGGAGGGGAACAAGAGCGCGAGGAAGGGCGCGACAAAGACGAGGCGTTCGAGCGAAGACAGATCCTTGAGCGAGGCGTGGGCGAGAAGATTGGAGAGGGAAAAGGAACGCAGGACCGAGTCGGCGCCCGAGGGCCCTTCGGAGCCTTCGACGACGGCATCGCGGAAGCGCTCCGAGAGGGTCGGATCGCGAGCCATGCGTGTCACCTCGGACGCGAACAGCTTCATCACGAGTGCCGGTTGCGGGCTTGCGGCCGAGTTGGGTGAGGTCGGTTGCGCGTTGGGTACGAGCAAGGTCGATGCGGCGAGGATGAGTCTACGGATGAGGTGCTGTTGCGGCGCGGGGCCATGCTGGTCGACGAGCTGTGTGGGCCAAAAGGGAGGCCAGCGGGGGTGGGCCGTAATGAATGCATTGCCGTCAGCGATTCGTCCTAGCTACGTCGCGGCCGCTCAAGTTCCCCTCCATTCGACCCCAAGCCAGCATCCGACTACGACTGAAAGCGTCGAGGGCAGACATTGGTACGACCGATGCGGTGGGGTGGGGAGGAACCTGACGAGGGCTGCGGGAGGGAAGGAGGACGCACCGAACGGATCTCGTCTCGATTCTTCTGATAGTTGTCGTCGCTCAGTGTGCTCAGATGGAACACAATCTGCGCCTAAAGCACACCACACACAACCAAAGCATAGATACAGTTCTAGGTCAGTACGTGGCCCCGAAAGCGAGGTTGCCCCGGGCAGTCGGGGCGGTTTTCCTCTGCGCCAGAAAGCACGGGGGACTGACCTTTACGATGGTCAACAGGCTCGAGTTGGTCGAGGTCGCGGCATTGTTCGTCGATGCTCCTACAGCGGCACTGCCCGCACCTGCCACACCTCCTCCCCCTCCGTTGGGCGCGTTGACGAGTGAGGAAGTCACGATGGTCGGTCTTTAGCGGGGGAGAGGTCGATCGAGCGAGACGAGGTGGGGTGAGGACCGGGGGGGGGGGGTGGGCAGTAGGGCAGGGCAGGAGTGGTGCAAACACACGAGGCCACACCCCAGGCAATACACAAGCGCCGCCGAGGTCGGTTCTCGTACAACGTGTTCGATCAAGCACACCCGCCTTCTTGTTGCTGGGTGGTAGGGTATGGATCGAGTGCGCACGCGTACGGTCGTACGGGGTCGGTGGTGGGTGGGGTGTGACGAGGCGGCGAGAGAAGGGTAAGGTGAGACTTGATAAGAAAGAGAGGAAGAGGATCGTCTAGTTCGAGTGTCCACTAAGTTGAGGATCGGTGGGTGGGTGTAGACGACCCCGAGCGGATACGGGACAGGGAGGGGAGTTGCGTGTGAGCTGGGGAGGGGAGGAAGCGAGAGCATGGAAGCGCGCGTCCGGCGCGAGTAACACGGGCAATCCGCTCCAATTCCCATTACTTCACGTTCTAATTCGAAAATGGCACTTTATCTCCGCGCCATGAGCTTCCTTTTCGCTCCATCCGTCAAGTTCGAGTCAACGTCCTAGCCCTGCAGAAGCCATCGGATCCCAAGCAAAAGTACATCAAATGCTTCTTTTGGTTTCATCATGCAGTTTTGCGAGAGGGAGCGAGTGGAAGCGCGCAGGGATGTAAACCCGAAGGAAGAGGGGCCATCAGGCGAGTGACACCGACCGAGGTGACCGAAAAAGGGGAGAGAAAAGGAGACAAAGCCAAAACAGAAGTAGAATGGGGTGATACAAAAACAATCCCCTCGGAAAAGATCCCCCGCTTGGGACTCGAGACGCATGCCCAACGATCAAGCAAAGTAGAACTGACAAAAACAAAGACGCCGATGGTCAGCCAACAATGAAACACAACCCTTCAATGAAGTAACACAGCGACTAGGACCTACCTGATCGTTCTTCTTTTTACTCTGCACCTCCATCACACCACTGAGGTAATGCTCATGCCCAATGATGCGACTCCCTTCCCTCAACGCAATCATGCCCGCCTCGACGCACACCGCCTTGAGTTGCGCACCGTTGAACTCGTCCGTCGATCGCGCCAGTTCTTCAAAGTTGACTTTGGGTGAGACTTGCATTTTACGAGAGTGAATTCTGGACGTGGGAAACGATCAGTCGTCGGCGGGGAGGGTCTGGAATCGTCGATGGCCCCAAGGGGGGACTCACTCCATGATACGAGCTCGCGCTTCTTCGGTCGGCAGGGGGAACTCGATCTTGCGATCCAATCGACCGGATCGAAGTAAGGCCGGGTCAAGGATATCGATTCGATTCGTCGCCGCGATAACCTGAGATCCAGTACAGATCCGAAAACCATCAACCTTCCACTTTCGGTCGTACGTGCATCACCAAACGCACCTTGATCCTCTCATCAGACCCGAACCCATCCAACTGGTTCAACAGCTCCAACATGGTCCTCTGCACCTCGCGATCCCCGTTCTTGTCGCTGTCGAATCGCTTGGTTCCGATCGCGTCAATTTCGTCGATAAAGATGATGGTGGGGGCCTTTTCCTTTGCCAATGCGAACGCATCACGAACGAGTTTGGCGCCGTCTCCGATGAACATCTAGGGGGGAGCAGAGGAGGTCAGTTTAGCGTAGGCGCAGAACAAAACAGACGTAGAGAACTTGCCTGGACGAGGGAAGGACCGGCGAGTTTGAGATAGCAAGCGTTCGTTTGTGCAGCGCAGGCACGAGCCAACAAGGTCTTTCCCGTCCCTGCGAGATGCGCAATCTTGGGATCAGCAAACAGATGGCGGCGGCGTTGAGCAAGAGCGGCGTACCTGGTGGCCCATACATGAGAGCACCCTTGGGGGCCTTGATACCCAACGCCTTGAACTTTTCGGCCTGCTGCATCGGCAACACGATCGCCTCGACGAGTTCCTCGATCTGCTTGTCCAAGCCACCAATGTCGGTGTAGGAATCGGTCGGCTTCTCGTCGACCTCCATCGCCTTGACGCGCGAGTCGTACTCGGCCGGCAAGGTGTCCAACACGAGGTACGAGTCCTTGTTGACGCCGATCAGGTCCGCCGGTTTGAGCTGGTTGGCCGAGACGAGGCCGACGAGGGGCAGGAATATGGTTTGACGTGTCGAGGTCTTTATGACGGCGCACTTGCCCTTGCGTTGGGCGTCAAGGTCGACTCCCGCTCCTTCGCCTGCTTCGTCTTCATCCGGGTCCACGTCGAGGATCTGCAAGGTGGGGGGGAGGTCGAGGCTCAGTTTTACAAGAGGAGCATTGCTTTCGTGTTCGGCGTGGTGTTCGGGGACTGACCTCGACGACGTTGGCGACGAGGTAAGGGAGGTGCTTGTTGTTCTTGATCTTTTCGTTGTTGTCCTTGATGGACTCCACCATTTTTGATCGCTCGTGGTTCAACCTCATGCTCTCGGATCGCATGACCTGGGTGGGTGTTGCAGCGGTGGCACGAGGGGACTCGGTCAGTCGGGGGACGCTTCGTCATCGCCAAACCCAAAGCAGCCAGCAGCGCTTCAGCCGGAAACGGGTGAGGGACCGACCTTGAGATCGTTGTCAATCAACCGCACGCGAGCCATGATGTCCTCCGGTGTACCATTGAGGATCTCATCGGGTAAAGGTTCCTCTTGGGGTTGCTGAGGAGGAGGTGGTGGTGGTGGTGGTGCAGTTGTGGAAGCGTGGTCCGAGGTGTCCATCGCGTCGTTGTCGTTGGTTGATGAGCTCGACGGTTTGGGGTCCCCACCGGTCTGGTCGTTGTTCTGGTAGGGGTCGTTGGGGGGTAGTGAAGATGAAGATGACATGGTGGTGACGGTGGGGTGGGGTGGAATAGCGTGTGGCGTGGCGGGGTGGGGTGGGGTGCAAGATGAGGCGAGGAGGTGTGGAGCGCGCATTGTTGTCCGATTAGTTTGCACTTGTAATGATGAATTACAGCAGCCTTGATCGCTCGCGCATGCCTCGCCGCTCACTCACTCGCGATCCCTGCCTCACTCCGCTAAACCATCTCGCCTCGGATCCCGTCAACACCCCCGCGTAGGCAAGTCGCCTTCCATGCTGTTCGCAAGCACGTCGCATCAAACTAACGCGCGAACTCCCCACAGACCCTCCCTCAACAGTAAGTGGTGCCAGCCATGGCCGTCATCGGCTGCGGGGGGATGCCGCGTTTCCGCCTTGTCCCGAACGAGACCCACGCCGTACCACCAACACCGCTCATGACCACGAACGATCACCCACCTCCTTCTTTCGACGAATGGGATATGGCCCATGGAGAGCTGACCCCATGTCGCCATCTCGTGTGCCGTGCAGTGTTTGGACTTCGCGCATGGCCCGTTCCCTTTGCTCGCCCGATGTGAGCCTGACGTGTGTTTTCGTCCATCACTCCTCGTATCAAGGCTGACATGGGCTATTTCAAAATAAATAGGTGGCCTTTCATGATTGGTGGCGCCATGACGTTCTACATGGTTGCCTCGGCTCAAAAAGCCATGCTCAAGAGTGCGTCCCCCGCCCCCGGCAATCTTGGTCCTCTCGAACACGTAAAGGATCTTGAATACTTAGCTCCCCTCAAATCTTCTTCCTGCAGGCCCCGTCTACCGTGACGACCCCAGGAACCCCTTCAAGGCCGACCGACCGGCACACTAGGTGACGAGCGAGGAGGACCACCGCTACAGGGGATAGTTCGATCCATCGGGAGTAATAGTTGCAATTTTGGAAATCGACTAGGTCCGAAATTTGAGCTCGTAGATGGCGGCGGGCGTGGGTCTGCACCGCATCCCGTGTCTGATGGAGAGACTTTTGAAGAAGAACTTGCCCTCGCCTCGGATTGGCCAGAGAGAGCGATGAGCTCAGACTAGGATCCGATGACTTTGAGGGTCCATCGAGTCAAAATTATTCTCAAACTAAAATAGGTCATAAAGCACGGTCCGCTGCTGCTGCTGCTGCTGCTGCTTCTGCTGCTAGATGATCGAAGTTGGCGTTCAAAGGGAGCTCGCCTGCGCTTATAAATCTCGTAAATCTCGTTAGTTTCTCTGTCACTTTGAGACCGAATCGCCCAATTTGAAGCGTTCGGCGTCGGCTTTTCCCGCCCGAAGCGAGTTTCACACACATCTCCGCCTCCCTTCGCTCCCGCTCCACCCCACCCCTCTCCTTGTACGACACCCACCATGTCGCCTATCGCAGCAGGTGGTAAAGACAGTCATGCGGCTCGTATCGTCGGTTCCGGAACAGCAGGTCAGTTCCTTCTTTAGCGTCCAGCTGGTGCCTACTACGCCTGCGAAAGCTCTTTTTGGGAGTCTAAAAAGGGTGGGGAGTACCGCGAGAGCTAATCAATCAGTTGGGAAATCGATTCTGGTCGTGACAGGCATCGCCGAGTTGATGTTGGTCAGTCTGCAAATGGGGATACGATGATGCGGTCGATGTTCCTCGACTCATGAGCCTCGAACATCACACAGTTCCACCCCGTCGATACGATCGCCAAGCGATTGATGTCCAACAAGACCGTCGGAGTCAGTTGCTCACCATCTCCGTCCTTCGTCCTCCTTGCTCCCTTCGCACCCACAACCCACGAAACACCCGGAAACTCGACCTATCCTTCCGAAAACGCATGTTGACACCCTTGCTCTCGATCCCGCGCTTAGCTCCCCCTGAACCAAATCGTCTTCAAGCAACACGCGACAGCGCCCGCAGGTCAGTCATTCGCAACCTCTGCGGCTGATCGAAGCCTGTGCACCACCACCCCGCGCGTAGCTCAGCTGATCGATCATCCCGATTCCCTATCGTTAACTCCGCGCCTTCCTCAATCTACCTCTGCCGATCCTTCTCATACAGGTGCAAAGTTCTTGTCCCTTTTCCCCGGCCTTGGCTATGCCGCCGGGTACAAGGTCCTTCAGCGTGTGTACAAGTACGCCCTTCCCTTCCCTTCTCTCGCGATTTCACCAGACGGGCAGACCCAGTCCCCCCGGGCAAGTGATTTTTGGGGCTGATCCCGTCCGTCTCTCCTTCCTCGACGTCATAGGTTCGGTGGACAACCTTACTTCAACGACTACCTCAACACCAACCACCGCTCCTTCTTCACCAACACGTTCGGCGAAAAGAACGGCAAGGCCCTCATGTCGGCTACCGCTGGGTCGTCAGTTTCTCTCTTTGGGATATTTTGGCCGTTGGCGTTCCTCGGAGACTGATCCGGAGCTCTCGTTGGTTTGGTACAGTTTGACCGGTATCGGAGAGATCGTTCTCTTGCCTTTGGACGTGCTCAAGATTAAGCGACAGTACGTTGATTCAAAATCGAACGACCCATCCCCCGAACGGACGATTCACGGTCTGATCCCTCCTCTACGCGTTCACAGAACCAACCCCGAAGCGTTCCGATCACGTGGCTTCTTGCGCATCGTCAAGGACGAAGGCTTCGCTCTCTACCGAGGTGCTTCATGGACCGCCGCTCGTAACGCTCCCGGATCCTTCGCCGTGAGTGAACCGGGATAAACTCGTGGTCTCCTCCGCACAATCCATTGATCCCTCCACCTCTCTTCGCATAGTTGTTCGGTGGATCGGCCTTTACGAAGGAATACGTTTTCGGCCTGCAGGACTACCGCACCGCGACGTGGTACCAGAACTTTATCGCCTCCATCGCCGGTTCGGTGTCGTCCATCGCCATCTCGCAACCTCTTGACGTCATCAAGGTCAGTCCCTTCAACTGCCAGTGAACTGAACGTTTTGAGATTCGATCGGGATTCATAAAAGTTGGGGAACGCTGATGTTGTGAAAACGACGTGTGGTTTCACTTTCTTATCGATCAGACCCGAATCCAGAACCAGAACTTTGAGAACAAGGTCGGAGGTATGACGATCGTACGCGACTTGATCAAGAACGAAGGCTTCACAGCCTTCTTCAAGGGCTTGACACCCAAAGTGCTGTAAGTTCGAAAAAGGGATGTTCACTGTTGATGCAAGAAAGGTCCATAGGACGCTGATGTTCCTTCTCTGAACTTGTTGCTTTGCGACGCTCTCTCTCTCTCTTTAGTGTCGTCGGGCCCAAGTTGGTCTTTTCGTACACGTTGGCGCAGACGCTCATCCCCATCTTCTCAAAGTACATGTAAAGAAGAAACGACAAGTCGAAAGATGTTCATTTTTCAACCCCTCAACGCTTGCACACTACCCCTACAAGAAGGATCTCAACCTTTCCAATCCATCGGTACAATACGATCGCGAGACTCGACTTGAGCTAGATACGATCACTCTCTTCTTTTCCTACCACCCCACCCCTCACCTCTTTTTCCTTCATCATGTTATATAGAAGCGGTTCTTCCTTTCTTTTCTTAGATCTTTCCTGTGAAGTCTTCCTCTGTATCATTATTGTGTCTATTGGGGGGGTTCAGAGGTTTGGAGTGTGAATTAATGGGGATGGGCATGAAGAACTTAGAGACTCGGGCATGAAAGGCTATCTCACCTCTTTAGCACTGTATACGAGGAATAGGAGACCAAGGGGGGGGAGGCACCTTGAGAGCTGAATAGCATTTCAAGACGTATAAATGAGAGGAGGGCAGGGTTTTAACCGGACGATCCAGCTATCCAATTGGGCATTACCAACTAGCCATTTAGCAATTTATCGAATTGACCGAAATGGCTTATACGCACACAACGCGTCGTCGTCGTCCGCGCTTTCTCTGTTTTCCCTCTCTCTCTCTCTCCCACCCATCCAGCTCACAACACAAGTGCTCGTCCTCCTCAGTTTCAGCAAGCGATGGAATAATCCCTTCCCATCCTCTTCGACTATCCGTCTTATCCTTTCAAAACCCCCCATTGACTCAGCCCTACACATAGGCAAAGGCCAACTTCGTCGTTGAAAGCCTTACACGTCGCTCATCGTGGGCCTTTTTTTTTTCTCCTCCCCTACCCATGTCCCCTCTCCTCGAGGACAGTTCAGTTCCCCCCCCCCATTCTCTACATCCAGCTTCACACATCCGTCACGATCCGTCGTTTATGGAAAAGGCTCTTTCTTTCCCACCTGTACTCGAAGTCACAAAAGTGTGGAAGGTGCCTTTTCCAAAAACGACGGATCCATGCACCGAACCTCTTACTGTCAAACCCCCCCCCCCCACACACACACCGCTTTTTTCTTTCACATATGATGAGATTGCGTCATCAACTTTTAACTAGAGTCAAGCTCCGTTTCAGGACCTATTCCTTCTCGACGAAGGTGGAAGGGTTCTTATAACGGATAGCTAACGCAGATCTGAACCCCCACCCCCCCCTTTTTTTTTGTGCGTGTTTACCACTGTTGGTTCTACGATCGGTTGGTGTAGGTTTGTTTTTGTTTGTTTGTTCACCTTGGGGACGACTTGGGGGCAATGAGGAAAGAGTATTCGTTTCTTTGAGCCACTTTTGGGGGTACGAAGCGCATGGGAAGCGATGGAGATGGGGATGGGATTGAGATGGTACAACATGTGAAAATGTGGACCTTGACTCAATCCTACTCGCAAGCTTACACGAGCCTGCACTTGGGGGGGGGTCTCGGTTATCTTCATCCGAATCTGTGAGAACGGGGGTTTTTCGGCATCAGTTTCGTCGAATCTTTTCTTTCTCTCACCAACAGGAAATGATGACCCGCCCCCGCCCCCGCTCTCTAAAGAAGGAACTTACATCCTCGCCATGGATTCGAAAGCGACTTGATCACCTAACCTCAATAGATTAGCTGCTCAGCACGAGACGAGGTCGGATCAGATCAGTCCGATCCCAAACGGCTTGTCCCGATCGTCGGCGTTTCGGTCGCTCAATTAAAAAAAAAAAAAAAAAAAAAAAAAAAAAAAAAAAAAAAAAAAAAAAACGTACCCGCATCGACGTTCAAAGGTGAACTTGGTTCAGGTGCGGCCAAAAGGGCTTGAACGGCCAAACATGCCGATGCGAGCGTCCAAACGGGGGACCATTCGTTCTTCAACACGTCGAGACAGATCTCGCCCGTCTGGAGGAGGAGAGGTAGGATATGGGGGTCAGCTCAGTTCGAGGTTAGTAGAAGGGGGGAATGAAGAGGATATGGAACGCTCAACTTTGAGATGAACGTTGGGATGAAAGACGGGTCGAGCGAACGAGATGGTCGGTGGATGGGCCGGGTACGTTTCCGGGATCTTGATGGCCAAGACGAACGTGCGATCTGGATCCAAAAGCCAGAAAGGAGTTGAGCTCCCCCCCCCAACAACAACAACCCCCAACAGACGCACCTTGATAAGCCGAGTCGGGTGGCCCTTCGATCGTCGCTGTCCACTCCAAAAGGGACGAGTCCGAGAGAGGTCCTAGAGAGAGGAGCCCTGACGAGGAGGATTCGTGCGAGTGGGTGAAATCGCTCAGTTCGGAGAGGAGTCGTTTGGTCGTGCGCGAGCTCATGGCTTGCAAGTGGCCCCCGTGAGGGCGGGTTGGGTCCTGGTCAAGCCGCGAGTCGAGTGGAGGTTCAAAGTCGACTTGCAAGGTCCGAGCGCCGAGTATCGTCGTCGGGGTGGGCGCGGCGCCCTTTCCAAGTTGACCAGAGTTGACGTCGTCCGTACGGGGCTCATCCACTTTTGTCCGCGTCGACTCTTATTCCGACTACGACTCTACTCTCGAAAGAGTCACCACCCGCGACGAGCCACCGTTCGCCTTTGTTTTGTCCACGGCCGCCATTCCAATCTCGAGCCTCGAGCGCGTCGTCATTGCGTTGCTTGCTCCCTCCACCTGATCCCCCCTTTGCTCCCCACCATGGCCACGACCGACACCCTCCTCTCGCTCTCGTCCCGTTCCGTCGTCGTACACCCTCTCGTACTCCTCTCGATCCAAGACCATCTCGCACGCGTCGCCAAAGGGACCCACAAACGAGTCGTCGGCATCCTCCTCGGCCAGGACAACCCAGGAGCAGCCGGGATCAACGTCGCGAATTCGTTCGCCGTCCCTTTCGAAGAGGATGACAAGGACCCTCGAACCTGGTTCTTGGACCATGATTACATCGAGGCCATGAATGACATGTTCAAAAAAGTCAATGGTCAGTACGCCTCCGCGGCGAGGGCACTCGATCATCCACTGACCCAATGCCTGCCTCCCTCGTACAGCAAGGGAAAAGTTGATCGGATGGTACCATACCGGACCCAAGTTGCGCTCGTCCGATCTCGAAATCAACCAGGTCATCAAGCGCTACACCCCGAAACCGGTCATGGTCATCGTCGACGTACGACCCGATGCCGAACGAGGGGGGGAGTCGGTATCCCGACCGATGCTTATTTCGCCGTCGAGGAGATCAAGGATGTACGTTCCCTTCTCTGAGCTCACGGGGGGACTGCCAGAGTGCGATCGTGCGATCATGCATGCGCAAGAGAGCTAGCTGAGCCAAGGAAAGAAACCTCTGTTTGTTTCTCGCAGGACGGAACCGCCACGCAACAAACGTTTATGCACGTCCCCTCTTCGATCGAAGCCGAAGAAGCCGAAGAGATCGGTGTCGAACACCTCTTACGCGACATCAAGAACCTCTCGGTCGGGACCTTGTCCTCGCGCGTCTCGGATCAACTCTCCTCCTTGCGCGGTTTACAATCGCGCCTGAACGAGATCAAGGATTACCTCCAAGCCGTCGTCGACGGCGCTATGCCCGTCAACCACCAGATCATGTACAACCTCCAGGACATGTTCAACCTCTTGCCGAATCTGGAGGCGGCCGAGAACGCCGGACAGGGCGAACAGGGGACGAGGAGACCTTTCACCGTCGCGACGAACGATCAGTTGTTGGTCATGTACCTCTCGTCGTTGATTCGGGCTGTGATTGCGTTGCATGATTTGGTCAGTCACTCGTGCATCGTTCTGGGAGGTGTATAGCAGTAGCGCTGAAGCTGACTGCCAATTTCTCCGCCCTCCAGGTCCTGAACAAACAAGCCGCCGCGTCCGAACAAAAAGATTTGGACCCGAACGACGCCGCCCCACCCGAACTGACCGAGGAAGAGAAGACAAAGGCCGAGGAGAAGGCCAAACAGGATGCCAAGAGTGATTCGCAAAAAGCGAGGGAATGGTTCGGTGGGGTTCGGGGTGGGGACGCGGATAAGGAGAATCAGAAAGGGAAGAAGGGGGACGAAAAGGATGGCAAGGGGTTGTGACGAGGTTCTGCTGTAATGAAATGATTTGAATGCAAGTCACTTGACTTGAGCGGATTGAGCGCTTGCATGTCCCGAGGTGGGGAGGCGAGAGAATTCGGACTGGGTGCTTTGCGCTATGTTACTTAG
Source organism: Microbotryum intermedium (assembly GCA_022702645.1). Taxonomy (NCBI): domain Eukaryota; kingdom Fungi; phylum Basidiomycota; class Microbotryomycetes; order Microbotryales; family Microbotryaceae; genus Microbotryum; species Microbotryum intermedium. Next base: position 284,489 of record JAHWDX010000015.1, on the reverse strand, counting down.
CTAACGTTCATGGTATGAAGATGGCGAAAAGTGCCCTGACGACGGAGCAGGCGACGATCACTGTGGGAGGAACACAGTGGTCCTAGAAGACTGCGTTTGTCGAATCGAATCCGTCGGTGATCGGAGGCGAGGACCGAGCGAGCCTTATGAATCGATTCCCTCCCCACCCCCCCTCGGCCAATCGCGGGCTCGGTCCTTTTTGCCTTGCTGACTGACACATCCCCCTACCCAATCTGAGCGAGACGATGGCTCACCTCGTATCGACCTCACGCAGTCTCTTCTGCCAACGATGTAGTTCCCTCTCGAGTGCTCCACGACGTACGCTCGTTCGATCGATCGCTCCCATTCGAAGAAGTTGGTCATCAACCTCGTCCTCGTCATCCTCGTCCTCACGATCGCGATCGCCACTTGTTCGCCCCTCCCTTCACAACGGTCGACCCCATCTCATGCGCACTTTCACAACCCTCCTTCATCGACCCAACACCTCTCCCTCTCCACGTCCTACTCTGAACGGGAGACGCACGTTAATCGTCCAAGCCCAACCACTGACTTCACCCCCCGAGGACTTTGAGCCCGTCGAGGAGGGCAACGACACAATTGATTTGACGGAGCAGGCGATACAGGTTAGTTCCACTACTGTTGTATTCTGAGGGGAGGTGTGGTGGGTGGGTGGTTGGGTGGTTGGGTGGTTGGTTGATCAGGGTTGGAGGTATGTACCCGAGAGGGTTCTGATGAAGAAAGCGAGGGAAAGGGGGCACGTGATCTTGCGAGTCGAACGTTACTCTCCAAGGCGGCTTCGACATCTTGCCATGATCACAACGAACACCTTCCACGTACTGACACTACCAACACGGACTCGTACAGCAAATCACTCGAGCGCAAACGCGAGCGTCGAACCCTCACCTCGCCCTCCGCGTCGCCGTCGAATCGGGTGGGTGTCACGGGTATCAGTACAAGATGCAAGTCACCGATCAAGTACAGGAGGATGATTAGTACGTTCAGTGGCCCCATTCTTTCACTACGATCGCATTCGACTCGGGAAGAACTAACCCCCCTCCGACCCGACCTTCTCGTCTCGGTCCCGGCAGCTTGTTCCAACCCCCTTCCTCCACGGCCCGACTCGTCATCGACTCGGCTTCGTTACCGCTCATCTCTGGTTCTACGATCGACTATGCGACCGAGTTGATTGGGAGCTCGTTCAGGGTTCAAGGCAATCCTCATGCGAGTGATAAAGGTGGGTGTGGGTGTGGGGTCAGTTGGGAATTGAAGGAGTAGAGAGGATGCGCGGTCGAGCGCAGGTGCGGGGGAGGGGGTTCGTCTTGTCTTGCATGGTTTTGAGCTTTGAAGGAATCGCTATATATATACATTGCTCGTATCTTGAAACTGGAGAGCATGCTGCTCCGGAGGATTGAGATATAAATCCTGAAGAGCGACGACCGTTGTCCGTCTGGTTCCCTCCCCCTTTTCCCCGAGAGCGACCTTGGATGTATGCACTTTTCCCACAACTGTCGGCGCTTCGCTTCGCTTCGCAGCGCGCCTGCTTGCAGCTGCACACCACCTCCTCCGCTCTCCTTCCCCCGCTTCACAAGTGATATCTCTCCAAAAAGCATGGCGAACCCACGCCAACGAAGGAAAGCCCGATCGGGGACGAGCAAAGTCAGCAATAGCAAGAAGAGCGTCAAGAACAAACACAAAGTCATCGTCAAAGGACCCCAGGTCTTGGTTGAGAATTGGGATAGGACGTGAGTTCTTACGAAGGGGGAGTGGGGGCAAGTTTGGGAGAGTCAAGAGGGGGCGATTGGGATGGTTGAGACTGATGTTTTGGATTTTTTTTTTTTTGATTTTTTTTTTGGTTCTTTGGCTTGATGTTTGTGTGGGTGTGTGGGCTCACGTCCACAGAAAGACCGTTCGACAAAAGTGAGTCGCCTCGTTCCATCCTCTCTTCGTCGGAGGGGGAGGTGCTGCTGTCCCCTCCCCAAGTCACTTTTGCGGCGTGTGACTCAAAAATAAAGCCGCAACTTGGGTGCATATCTCCTCTTTGTAGCTATCGAGCGCTCGGCCTCCTACCGGCGTTGAACCCTCGTCAAGCCGGTGGTTTGGAACCCGTCGAATCGACGCCTTACGCCTTGGATCGCATGACCGAAGCGACGATGCAAGATTTGGAAACTTTCGATCCTGAACGGGATGGGGAATCGGAAGAGGAAGAAGGAGGAGATGATGGGGGGGAAGCTGCGACGACGACGACCGGGGTGAAGAAGGAGAAAGCTTTGGTCCCTGGTTTGGGAAGGATCGAGAGGGATCCGGTGACGGGTAAAGCTTTGAGGATCATCTTGCCCGGTGTTCAAGGAGGACCGGAGATCGTTCAAGAGGTCAAGGCTGTTGATCGATCGATGCAGGATGATGAGGATGATGAGGACGATCAAGACAAGGAGGAGGAGCAGGAGGAAGGGACGGTTACACCTTGGGGTGAACCTATGAAGGATTGGGACGAGGACGAATGGATGGGCATCGAGGAGGAGGAAGAGGTCGAGTTGATGAACGAGCGTAAACAAGGGATACCGATCGGCAAAGGAGCCAAGAGGAAAGGGACCGTCGAGGCCAAGACCGACGTCGTGAAAAGTCAGTTCTCAGTTCCTACTCTGGGGGAGCATCTTCTGTTTGTTGATGGATAAAGCTGATGAGAAGTGATGTGTTCCGTGGTTTGCCGATCAGCGCTGGAAGCATTGGCAGCTACGGGGACCAAGGTGGTGCGACATACGTCCGAGTTCGAATACGATTGGCTCGTCGCGTTGGTCAAGAAGTACGACGACGACGTCGATCGCATGACCCGGGACCGTAAGGCCAACGTGTGGCAAAAGACAAAGGGCGAGATTTTGAGGGCGTGAGTTTTTGGTCTTCTTTTTTCATGCAACTGTGCGATATAAGATTGATGTTTTGAGATACTGATTGAGAGGAATGGTGTTTTGGTGCGATTTTCACAGGGTCAAGAAGGCCGGAGGGTTCGAGACGCTGAGACGGTTGGCTCAGGACGACGAGTAGGATCGTGATATTCAGCAGCATGCTTTTTGAGGAACACCGGGTTTTCTCTTTTCTTCTTGTAATATCACTTTGCATTCACAGTTGAACTTGAGTTGAACAAGGATGGTGTACTTGACCCGTTTATCCGACGAGTCGACAGTCGGATCATCATCCGAGGAATCGCGCCACGGCGCGGGTGAGCAGGAGTTCGATTTGGTACGTTCTTCGGCGTGGCATTCGGCAATCTACCGAGTTGCCTTCGCTACATTTTACAAGATCGACAATATGCAACCCAATTTATTCAAGGGAGTGGTCGATCTTGTGGAGCAGATAGATTGACCACCAATATTCAGCCAGAAATTCGCACCCACGGCTGAGCACTTGGCTTTAGCCGGCACTAGTATCGTGGGCAACACGTTCCTGGAGTGTGCACGGCCAGTGGCCACCTCCGCCATTGCTCGGCTCTGACCCTGATCCTCAACGCGCGGAGGTTCGAGTCGTCGAGTTGTCGTCGTCGTCGTCGTCGAGGTCGAGAGCGCATTGAAAACCCGCAATATAGATCCAACTCCACCAACGTCAACAAGCCAAGGATCCAGCTCGGTCATCGGTCGTCGTTCAGATTGTAAGTCGCCTCTTGCACATCGCGACGGGCTACTCTCGCGGTCGGTCGGGACCCCCTCCACCGTCGACCCATGAGTGCATGCATGACGCGGCGCATTGCATCAGCCCACGTCATCTATCTTGGCTCTGATCATGGTGTTAGTACGAATGAAGGTGTACTTGAGTTGATGGTTGCCGAGAGGATGGGTGATGTCATGCGCATGTATCGTCCTCGGGCGGGGGGGGCAGGCCTTGAGCACCGTTAGCCTATGGATGCTGGAATTGGGCCTCTGGCTGGGTGGGCCATCGTCGCACCCGAGAAGAGGGTCCGGGCATGGAATGGGTCGTCGTGGGGGGTGGGGTGGCAGCGCTACTGGGAGGGAGACTACGCTCGGTCCATGTGACTCTGAGCTGGCTTGTCAACCTTTCAACACGCCAAAATCCTGATCTGGTACTTGAACGTGCGAACCGTCTCATTCTCGGCTGCTCGACCGTGCTCGACCGGCGCCAGGGCCACCGTTACTGGGTGCAGTTCGTCGCGAATTGAATCGACTCTCGCGCGCCCACTGTTGCCCGGCTCCGAGCTCCGAGCTCCGCGCGCTCTTGGAGCCGCTCCACCTCACCTCCTCGCACTGCTCGCCCTTCCCCAGGAGGTCTGCGCAGCAGCACCAGCAGCACGACTTTTTCTTTCTCTCTCCCTCTCTTATGCGAACAAGTCGTATGCTCCCCAGACGACGCAAGTCACTGACACGCTGTGCCTCTGTCCACACCTACACACCTCCCTCATCATGGACAGCCACGAACGCGACCTCGAAGCTCGTTCCAACTTTGGCGCGGCGGCAGCACACTACAGCCTTCACTTGATGTCGACGCCTTTGTTCGCTCCCGCACCCAATTCGACTTTCCTACCCCATTACGCGACGACCCAACTCGACAGGCACGACCCCGACTCGCAACCCCATACCCACGAGCCGACCTCGCCCTCCCCGTCGCCGTCGTCGGCCTCGTCGAGCTCCCCACCTTCTTCCGCATTCACGTCCTCGTCTTCGTCCTTGTTCGGCACCTCGAGTTTGGAAGGCCACACGGGCGGGCATTCCTCTGGCTTGGGTCGACAGCTCAGCAAGGGAAGCAACTTTGCCTCGGAACGGCGTCCTCGAGGTGTCTCGTTCGACCGGGTCAGAGCCAGCAGCAGCAGCCACGACAGGGCCACCGCAGATCCCAGCTCGCGAGGCACCCCTGTCGGCGGCGGCGGCGAAAGCCCCGCGACCTACGCCCCAGCTCGTGCTTCCTCCATGAGCGTCGACGTACCTTCGACATCACGATCGTCGTCGATTCACGCCCCGCAACAGCAGCAGCACCACCAACAGTCCCACCATGACGACTCGGCACCTTTGGCTCTAGCGGGCTTGTCCGTACAAGAGACCGAGCCGCGCACGTCATCTTCCTCGGCGACGGCGAAGCAACTCGCCCCCATCCCTGGGGCCGCAGGGTCGAATGCGAGCTGGTCCACTTCTGCTGTACCTTCCACCTCTACCGCTACCACGCTTTCGTCCTCGGTGGCGGGGGCGCCGCCGCCGCCCAAGACGAGGAGAGCATCGACGCTGTCCTCGGGGAGCTCGTCGGCTCACTTGACTTGGAACGACGAGGCCAGTCCCAGTTCGGGATCGTCCTCGTCCAAGGCGTCGAGGGATCCGACTCGGCCTGCGAGGCGGAAAGCGGCGAGGATGGGCAGCTTCGAAACGGGTATTTCTACATCCGGTGGCGGACAAAGGCACCATGGTGGTGGGCACCCGGAGAAGGAGGACGAGTCCGCAATCGACGACGACGGGGATGCGGCCGATACCGAAGCAGATCCGACGAGCCATGACCACCCAATGCAAGTCGAGGACTCGGCACAGAGCGACACCGTATCTGCCCCGACGGCACCACCGATATCCAAGGTCGATGCCGATCAGACCATGTCATCCGCTGCTCCGCCAGCCTCCGACTCCCACCGGCATGTCGACATTGTCAACTACCCTTCGGCTGATCTGCTCAGACTCCTCGCGTCGCTGCTCGACCAGATCGCCCGAGCCAACGACGCGCTGCATCAACGGAATGCGTCGGCTTCAGCTGCGTCATCTCAGTCGAGTTCAGGGCGCAACACACCTGGGGGTGCACGCAAGGATGGGAACGAGGACGAGTCCGAAGCGTTGCAAGCTTTCAATGCGGGTCGATTCGATGCCGCCCCTCTCAACTCGCCTGCCACGCCCAGGTATCGACGCCATGTGCCCGAGGAGGACGACGACGATGATGACTCTGCTGGCCCGTCGGGGGCGGCGACACCCGCCAAAGAGATGCCCGTCACACCTGGCGTCGACTTGCTGCGAGAAGTTGGGGCTGGAGGAGGCGTCCAGGGCTTTATGCCTAGTTTGGGAGGCACACATGCACCCATCCCTCTATCGCGGAGAAGAGGGAGCAGTTTCCTCAAGAAGCAGTACGAGGATCCGAAGGCTAATGTCAGGTCCAGTTCGAACACCGGCGCATTGTCGTCGGCACCGAATCAGGGGTTGAATCGAACTGCTTCGTCATCTGCGCCTTCGGTACCGGCGAAGACGCCGAGTCCGAACCTGGCCGAACCGCCGAGTACGTCGCTCCTAACGGCTTCGTCGAACGCCCTCTCCTCACCTTCAGCGACACTCTGCTTCCACGCAAGGAACATCCCCGCCATCTCGATTGAGGCGTACCTGTTGCGCATCCTCAAATATTGCCCGACGACGAACGAGGTCTTCTTATCCTTGCTCGTCTACTTTGATCGCATGGCACGCGTAGGGTTGGAAGCCCAACGCTTGGGGTTACAGCCTGGTCCAGCGGGGCCGGGGGCGTCAATGGGCGGTCGAGGTGGACCTGCCGCACCCGAGTCGAGACCGTTCGCGATCGATAGCTTCAACGTGCATCGGTTGGTCATCGCCGGTGTGACGGTCGCGTCCAAGTTCTTTAGTGATGTGTTTTATACCAATTCGCGGTATGCAAAGGTGCGTCGCACGGGGAAACGATGTCGCCTGCGAGGCTGCCCATTCATCGCCTCTTCGTGGTCTTTGCACAGGTTGGCGGTCTGCCATTGCAAGAACTGAACCAACTCGAGCTGCAGTTCCTGCTCCTCAACGACTTCCGCCTCGTCATCCGCGTCGACGAACTGCAGCGCTACGCGGATCAACTCGTCCTCTTCTGGGTCGGGAGAAACGGCAGTGCACCTGCTGCTGCAACACCGGCTTTGGTGCCTTCCCCTGCTCCTCCTTTGGTCACGCCGTCGCGAACCGAGGTTCAGCAAGCTCCGCCGGCGCCTTCCCCAACACCGAATCGGGCGGCTCCCTCTAGCGAGGGCAAGGCGTCGTTCGTGCCTCCTGGTCGACCCACGCCCACGCATCGCAGCTACTCTGGGATGCACCAGCAGTTGACCTCGCACGCCGTCGCTTCGGTCAATAGCAGTAGCGCTGGCGTGGCCAGTGGATTGACGAGCGAATCGACGCCACGATCGATGCCGATCCATCATTGGTCGCAACAGACGCATTCGAGTCAATCGCAAGCAACACGCACGTCAAGCTATTCAAGTTCGACGCCGAATCCTCGACCAGGGTCGATCCGAAGTCAACCGAGTAGTTCAGGCACGAGCGTCGCTTCGACCATTACGCCTGGGACCCCCTCGACCGAACGCCAGAGTTCCGAAAGCGGCGATTTCGATTCGAACGATCAGGCTGGTGGGGTCGAGTCATCGAGTAGTGATGATGAGGTTTCGAGACGGCATCGGGAACAGATGTATGAGCATCATTATCGGCATTCGGATGAGGAAGGGCACGAGGACGGGGACGAGGACGATGAGGGGAATCATGAGGATGATGAAGGGGGTGATCAAGCGACCGATGCGGAGGGAGAGGGAGTGGGGGCTGCGAGTGCGAGTGGGGGTGGTATGAGGAGGAAGAAGAAGGGGTCCAAGAAGCTGCGCGGCCCGTGGAGGACGTTCGTGCCCGATTTCTCGAACAGGGGTTTGGGCGTCGATAGTGACGATGATGATAAGAGTGTCGTAGGGTCTTTGGAAACGGGCCAAGTCGGAGGAGCGGTCGATGATGATAGGATGCAAGAATGATTGACTTGTTGATCGTAATACCTCTAAAGGCGACATGGGGTTGGTTGTTTCTCCCCTCCCGTATTGGCTTTCATGGGATTTTTGTATGATATGCGCATGTGCAGGTTTGTGTTTCTTCGTGCGGGCGCGTATTTTTCTGTAGATAAACGATGATGGACGTGCAAGGAAGAAAGTGTGAGTGAAATCGGACCTGCTCGCAAGAGAGAGGAGGTTGTAGCGTTCGATCGATGAAATGACGGGGCGAAGATTGCCGACATAGGACGCTCAGACCTCCTTCGCAGGACTGGTGACGAATTGTTTCGCAGGCTCGCAAGGGCGATCGCTTCCTCCTTCTCCGCTCCCACCTCCATATTTCCCCCCACTCAGCCCACCCTTATCATGTCAGTGCAGAGTAGATACCGAAGCTCAACCACTATGTTGGTCGACTATCTGTGCTGACTCCGGTACTGTCTCCCAACAGGGCTCCAATGGCGACGACCTCGTCCACGACGACTTCGACTCCTGTCGTCGCTTCGACCCGCGTGCTGCACTTCAAAACCCATTCCCACTTGCGCCATCGCCTGATCCTGTCCCTGCTCTCCCGTCGACCTATTCGGATCGATTCGATCCGTTCCTCGCTCTCCTCCCCCGGTCTCCGTCCTTACGAAGTCTCGTTCCTTCGCCTGATCGAGAAAATCACCCAAGGCTCTCGAGTCGAGATCTCCTACACGGGCACATCGATGCTCTTCCACCCTGGGACTTTGTCGGGAGGCTCTTTTACGCACCAGTGTTCGATGGAGAGGTCGATCGGATGGTATTTGGAACCGTTGTTGGCGATCGCACCGTTCGGGAAGAGCGAGTTGAGGTTGGATTTGAAGGGGACGACGACGGATGGGAGGGATGTGAGTGTCGATACGGTTAGGGTTAGTGGCTTGCCACATTTGACCAGGTTCATGGACGATCAAGAGGTCGAACTGGGGGTAAGTCCACTGACTCGTCTCTGCGTGTCTTCTCGGTTCCGAGGCGAGAGAGCGAAAAATTGTCCCTCGACTCGGTCGGTGACCGTGGGTCAGCTTGCTGATCGCCGTCTTGGCCGATGCATCACGACAGATTTTGAAACGAGGTCATCCACCACTCGGAGGAGGTCAAGTCATCTTCGCTTGCCCCATCGTCCGGTCCATCAAGAGCGGATTCAATTTCACTAGCGTCGGAAGAATCAACAAGATTCGAGGCATTGCGTGGGTTCTGCTTGTTGCATCTAAAGAGCTGTTCGTGATGCCCCGTACTAATGAAGTGTGCTTTGCCCTGTATCAGACACTCGGTCCGAGTCTCGCCTCAACTCGCGAATCGACTCGTCGCATCCGCTCGATCGGTCCTGAACCGATACATCCCCGACGTCTACATTCACACCGATGTCTATCGTGGGGAGGATAGTGGAAAGTGAGTGAAAACATGGTCCATCGTCGATCTCTCGGGAAGAGATGATATTGAGCTCACTTTCTCGTTCCTCGCCTCTCCGCTTCAGATCCCCAGGTTACGCGCTGACGCTCGTGGCTTCGTCGACGTCCCAAGTCCTCCACTCGACCGAAGCGAGCTCATGCCCACCACTGAGAAAACCCGAAAACTGGGCACCTCCCTCCCCTGAAGAGCTGGGCGTCCAGGCTGCGCAAGAATTGCTGGAGGAGATCCGAAGAGGCGGCTGCGTCGATCGAGGATGGGAATGGTTGGTCACATTGATGCTTGTGTTGGGGGGTGAAGATGTCGGGAAGTGTACGATTGCTGGACCTTTTGACGCCTTCTTGTGAGTAGAGGTTTTCTGCATGAGCTGGATCTCATCGTCGTGGTTACTGATTGGGGCACTGATGCATTTTCCGCATTTCCAATTTTCTAGCATCGAGCACCTCAGGGACCTCAAAGCCTTCTTCGGGACGACGTTCAAGATCAAGCCCGTTGCGGCTGATATACCAGAAGAAGATGATAATGAGGGTGGATCGATGGACGTGGATCGGATTGCCAAGACGAATAGGAGAGCTGCGCCGGCGGAGCAGTACACGCTCAGCTGTGTCGGGACCGGGTACACGAACACGGCCAGGAAGACGTGAGTCTCTGATGTTTATGTGAAACTTGTCTTTTTTAAGCACGTGCTGACGACTGTACGTCGATACTTTCTTCATTACAGTGGTTAAACGTTTCGCAACTCCGTGCGACCGACCTCTTCTACCGTCTCTCGTTCTTGGCCCCTTTGGAAGACTTCAAATGCCGCTCTACAGGCTGTGTTCACCATGTTGTAATAAGCACAATTTCTGCTCGCCAGCAGAGCCCAATCTGGGGCACGGGACTGAGGGGTGATGTTGACTCGGGATCGTGCACGGTTCGCCCCCCTGGCTTCGCTTTAGCTTGGCCGCATTCCGCAGCGCGCGAAGCGCAAAGCATCTCACCTTTCTCTCTCGTGCTCACCCCTTCGCTCCCCCGCCCGCATGCACTGTGCGGCCACCCAGTCACCCCGCACCAACACACTCAGTTGTTTATTAGTTGCTGCTCTTACTGCACGACATCATAATTTGTCTCGTATAGCATCATCGTCGTCTTCGCCACCTTTATTCACTGCTCCGCTTCGCTCGCTTTCCCTCTTCGTCTCGACCACTTGCTGCCTTAGTAAGAGTCGTCTCAACCCCCACCTTACCAACGTCGTCCTACGGCCTCGCAGGCCATCGAACCGATTCAACTCGGATTTGTACAGCGCAAGTAGAGGAGGTGAAGACCGTTGATCATGTCGTCGAATGGTACCAAAGGTGACGAGGGCGATGGTCGTGTAGCGAGCACTGGGGCTCGATTCTCGGCGCATGACACCGAGGAGCCAACTCCTCACACGCCCCAGCCCCAGTCGCGCCGTCCGGGCAACGTCGCACCTCATGATACGAGCGCCTCTACTTTGACGACGAGCACTAGCACTGCCACTTCTCAATCTTGCCAAACGCATCATCGCTCCCTGTCCTTACCTGAACGTTATTGCTCGGCGACCTGCACCTCGAACCCCGCTGCCTTGGAGTCACCCCTGGCCGCTCTCATCGCCAAGTCACCCTCGCCGCTTCAGCTCGACGTGGCCTTGTACGACCGACCTTCGAACGCGACAACGCCGCACTCGCGCTCCTCGAACCTCGGTCGCCCACCTTCTCACTTCCAACACTCGCATGATGACACGTACGAGCCCGTCCAGAACCCCGTCGATGCCCTTGCTGGTAGAATGACGCCGTTCCACTTCTTCCAAGAAAACGACAGCGATGACGACCCCCACCAAGACTCGCGCCGGCCGATGCCCCGCTCTCTCTCACCCGTGTGGACCTCGCAAGGCAACATGAGCAGCCAGTCGATCGCCACTGGTCGTTCAAATGGTACCACTGTCGGGGAAGTGCCCTCGTCAGCGTCTTCGTCAATCTTCGGTCACAACATCTGGACCGACCCCCCTCCTACCCGCGCGCCGAGGGCGCCGAGTCGTCAGGACTCAATGATGAGCCTGCGCTTCGACTCGGATGCTCAACTCGAGTATCTTCGTCAGTGGCAAGTTCCACCCCATCAATCATCTCGAGATGAGGTGACCGACCTCGCGAGCCAAGGCATAGGTCGCGAGTGGGCTCCGACCCTGACGAGCTTGACGAGGTCGACGCTCGAGTTGACGAATCGCGTCGGGATGCTCTCGGACATGTCCATGTCACTGCGCGACCGCGTCCTCGCACTCGAGCGCGACAGGATGAGCAAATCGCAAGAGATCGAACAGTTGCGTGGGTTCATACAAAACACCTTGATGAGCCAGCAACAACAGCACCAGCCACAGCTTCAATCACTCGCTACGATTGACGCACCCCAGCAACGTCCGGTCCTGACTCCTCTTCGACCCCCTTCGGCCTCGGGCTGGAACGGAGGACGCCGTGCCTACGGTAGCGGTGGTCAACTTGAATCCAGCCTACAGGCGTACGCATCTCCGTATACTCCTCAACACAGCCGCCATCACACCCCTTCGTCTTCGATTGGTAGCTTCCTCGATTCCATCGGAGGCCGCACAACAGAAGAAGCTGCGACGTGCAGCACCGCTGGATCATTCTCGTACTACGGCTCCGCATCGTCCTCGCTCGCTCCTTCGCCTATCGTCTCGCAAGGTCCATCAATCTCCAACTTTGCCGAGTATCACTTCGCGTCCGGTCCTGGTGGCGGTGGCGGCTTCAGTGGTGCGACCGGCGGCGAGGGTGCTCGCGGGCCGTTCCGATTCGGCGCTGGGGCTCTACCTGCGCCAGGCGAGCCCCTCCCCGCTGGACTTACGAGCCAAGACAAATCAAATTCATCTGCCAACTCCGTCGTAGCGCCCCTGTGGGCCGATAAATCGAGTGGGCATCGTCGCTCGCGCGGAAGTGAGCCGGGAACGAGTTACCACGTGGGTGGCCAAGGTCATCAAGGGCGTGACGGGGGCCGTGATCGTGGTGGATCTATGTCGGCGATGTCGCCGCTCGCGGCGCAGGCTCAGTGGATGGCAAGGCAGACGGTAGGTGTTCAAATGGAGAGTGGGAAGCATATTCATAGGACGTAGACTGAGAGAGAGTAAGTTCAACCCCCCAGTCGTTCGAGCACATCAACTATCGGGCACTGCTCGAGAACGAGACCGATATTGATGACGAGGTGAGATGACTTTAGCTGTGTTAGGATACCTTCACTCGATCTCAACAATTGAACTGAATCATGCCTAATTTGAACTATTAAGGCTTTCGTTCGACGCGTCATCAACCAGAACGACCAACAGTGCTCACTCTTCCTTCAGCAACGCGTGCGCAGCACCTCGTCCGACTTGAGGCGTCGTTCACTGTTCAATGCCGTTTCCAAGCACTTGCTCCCTCTGGCAGTGTCAAAGTTTGGTAAGAGATGGTATAGGTATAGTAACAAGTTTCTCCCCCTCTGACTGCACCAACACTGTCATCGGCGCCGGTTTTTCCCAGGAAATTTCCTCGTCTCGCGATGCCTGGAATACGGTGGCAGCGAGCTCGCATCCATGTTCACGCAGAGGCTCAAGGGAAGGTTCCTCGAGCTAGCACTCGATCATGCGGGATGTCATGTGGTGCAGAAGTTGCTGGATTACGGCGGTCAAGTCACCAAGGTGCGTTTCTCAATTGCTCGCACGATGGGCAGCGAAGCCGCGACTGATTGTCTCTTTGCATTCGTTTTCAGACCCTGGTGGTGAACGAGTGAGTAAGAGCCTCTTGGGTCCTCACGGGAAGTCGATATTGACTGTGTGCGTTCCGCAGGATGATGGATCAACCAATGACTCTCACATCGAAGAATGCTTGTCACTGCTGGAATCGCTTGCTCTCGACCGTGAACCCACCAGAGTTTTACGAAGGACTTGCACGCACGGGTCGCGGTCTATGGGCGGAGGTGCGTAGTTCGATTGCTTGAAGGTATTCGAAGCAACGCAACTGATCGACATGGGTACGCGTCCTTCTTAGATCACGAAAGAGGAAGGAGGTTCCCTCGTCTGCCAGCACACACTTGAGGACTGGGCTGCGGCACACACGTCCGTAATCGCGAGGGAGCTGTATGACAGCATGGAGCAGATTGCCAAGTCGTCGTGCGGTAGTTTCGTTCTGTCCACCTTGCTCGATCGCAATGCGCTCCCCTGCCGTGCCAAGTTGATGGACCTCGCCCCAGGTCTTGCGCTCGATTCCTTCGGAGCCAAGGTCCTCGAGAAGGCGATCCGCACGGGCAAGATCCAGGCGCACGCGGTTGCAACGTTTGTCGAGTTGATCTGCCGACCTAGGTCGAATGGGTTAGTCTAAACGACCTCGGAGATGTCCGAGACGGATCCACTGACTGAACGTGGACCTGACGCCGCAGTCGCGCCCCTGTACTCGTCGACGTTGCTTCGCATGCGAACGGTGCCCAACTCATCAATGTTCTCTTGACGGGCGGCAACTCGGCGTCTTATGAAGGTCGTATGATGATCGCTCGCACCGTATCACAACATGCAGTACGTAACTAAGGGTGACTACAGTGGCAACTCGTTGCTAGTACTGAAGATAGCGGCCTCTCTGTCTTGGTCGCGCAGTCAGCCTTGAAGCATGCACCTCACGGCCAACGAGTCTGGAACATCTGCCAGGCCATGACTATTCGTTGATGTCTTCGAGTTGTCACCCTTCACTCTATCTCCCATATCACGTGTGTTTCGAACTCGCCTTGCTAATCCGTCATCAGTTATCCTCACAAAGATTATTCCAGCTTGCTCCAATATTCGGCATCACTACCTGATTGTCGTCCATGCTTGTTCCTCAGTAGCGCTTCCTCTTTATCGTAAGGTATCTTATCGTAATTTATGGTATGGTGTTGTATCCCTAGCACCATCGCATGCCTTAGATGCGACTCTCGCTGTGCATGGCAGTTCGATCTCATGGGGACTATTCAGGGCTCACCTAGGTGCTGCCGTTGTCGTCTTTCCATGTTTTGTCTATGCTTCATGTGCAACATATCCTACAAACTTGTCAACGGACTTCTTACCAGTCTTCGTTCTCGACTTCCCCTGCAATGCGTTGAAAAAGGGATGAAAGCTAGCTTCGGACACGGTTACAAGCATGACATAGTGAAGTCAGCAGCAGCTGGTATCGGGCACCGGTCGATGGTGAGTTACCCGGCCCTACTCACGTTCTGGATGACGACTGCTGTGACTTGCAACCCACAGTCTGCTCTGTGCAAAGTGCAAAGTTAAACACCTAGATATCTTATGTCGCCTTTGACGTTTGGGGAAGATGTCCCGACTCGACTCCCGAGGCTCGACCCCCTAACTTTAAATTGACCCACCCCCCGATTGGACTCGGCCGAGATTGATTGAACGCAGCAAGCTCGATCGGTTTGAAATTTAAAAGCGCGTGGTGGCGCTGGCCGACAGCCTCGGACAGCTGGGCGGCCGGCCGGGTGCTCCAAGCTCCGAGCTCCGAGCTCCAAGAGAGGCGGCACTTATAGCTAGTTGGAGATTCGAAAACGTGCTCGTGACTTTGAGCTCAAGCATGCAGCCCACGATCACCTGCCACCTGCCCATACCTACGTAGGTCGTCCTAATCCAACGTCCACCCACTCCTGTGCTTCCGCTCGCCTACCACTGCAGCTTGCGCGTATTCATTTGCGATCAAAGCCTGGACGGTCATATTATTCACCCGGTGTCGACCTCGGCGTCGTACGTTGAACCGTTGGGTACCTATTCGTGCTTTCGCGACTCTCGAGTCGCGGCTCCGAAGTGAATCTTCGGAGGCTGGCCGCCAGCCACGCATTAGGATTGATTGGCAGCGGCAGGCGGCGACGGGCAGGCGATTCCCGCAATCTCGGGGACTCGGCGCTCGCAAAGGCTCAGCTCAATTCTCGTCTCCCCCTCAGCACTGCTGGGACCGCTTCAGCCTTCGACGTGCGACTTCCTTGGGCGAACCGCACGTTTCACAGACCGGGTGCAGTGGCGACTGCTTGGTTCACTTGGACCATCCTGGGTGAGGCTTGTTGAACACCCCTAAGTCATAATTAGATCGATCGACTCCACCCTTTCGGAGTGCAAGGTCTGTGCTGACTCTCGAGTCGCCCTCGGCAAGATCACGAGTCGACGACGATTTGAGCTAATAAACTCGCCTGAGCGCCTGAGCCGTTGTGCCATCCGTTGCCAATTGACTGTCCGACCGGGACAGCGCGACCGCGACTGGCTCGCGACGAGCGAACCCGACGTCACCTTTGGCTCGTGGTCGGCCGCCCGTGGCAGCCGGCAAGCTCGTGGCCCCCACTTGAGCTCACTTGACGAGTCGCACACATCACCTGGCATCGCCCATCACCCATTACCCACGACTGAGCTCGGCTCGTCCCTCGCGGTCGAACCATTCTTCTTACGTCTTAAAGAATGGCCTCGCCCAACGTGAGGGTCAACGGTTATCACGTCGACGTTCCACCATCGTCTTCGGCACCGGCGGCGATGGCGAGACAGCAGGAAGCCAAAAGGAGGAGATGGCAGGAACAGTGTCGAGTTGTTCGTCTGCGCGGCCATGCCACACATAATGGAACAGGAACAGCAGACGTTCAAGAGTCGACACCGGCATTCGAGATGCTCGTCGTCGTGAGTCCTTCAATGATGATCACCCCCGCCCCCCCCCCCAAAACCCCCCTGTCCTGCTGGGCAGTCTCGGTCAGCCCGAAAGTTACTGGCGCCTAGCTGCGCGTGTACCCAGCTCGGGTTTCAGAATCGACAAGCCTGGAGCGAGGTCACGTGTAGGCAAAAACAAGCGCTGACACCTCATTGCATCAATCGAACCTAGGGCTGCGGAGGCGGACCCTTGGAGACCAATTTGTCCTCTTATCTCGTCAAGCCTTATTCAACAAAATGGGCCGACGGATGCACCTCGCTCGAGGGTCAGTTTGCACTTTGCGCTTCGCTCGACTCGAGCCTTCGCGCGGATACTTTGAGGAGTGTCTTGGATGACCATTTTCATTACTTGCTGATGTATTATTCGTTTTCACCTCAACTGCAACCACACAACCACAGCTGGATCCACGATCGGTGCTTTGGCCAACTTGATCGAAACTCAGCCTTATGCCTTTGCCGACTTTGGGCTCAAGATCGGCGTCGACTTACACGAGCAGCCATCCGATTCGAATCACGACTCGGATAGTACAACAACTCCACCCCGCAAGCGAGCTCGGAAGGAAGCCAAAGGCAAACGAGCGGTCGGCGTCGGCCGAGAAGGAGGAGGCAAGGCTGCAGGCAAGATCTGGGACATGGTGCGGTGTTTTGCCATTTCCCATGCTCATCTCGACCACATACAGGGTCTCATCATCTCTTCGGGGGCATCTTTGAGCCCGCGGCCGGTTTATGGTACCTCGCGGACACTGGCCAATCTCGACAACGTCTTTGATGGTGGCGTGTGGCCAAGATTGGTCGGATGGGAAAGCGATGGAAAGACCGCCGGTCGGGCTTATCTTTATCGAAAGTGAGTGGTAGCGAGCGAGCAGCATAGCACGCTCAAGCATACCCTGACCTTGCACTTTTTACCATCTATAGGATTCCGAAACCGGACGGGGAATGGTCGCCCTTGTCCCCTTCACTTTCATTCGAGGCCATGCCGATCTCCCATGGTATGGATCCGTCCTTCTTCCACCCACCCAAACCCCAGCCCGCAGCATCATCGTCAGACGCAGGCGTGGCCAGCACATCTGATGTACCCACCCAGATGGAATGCTACGACTCGACCGCCTTCTTCGTTCGGGAATCCATCACCGGCCAGAATTACGAATTCCTCTTTTTCGGCGACGTCGAGCCCGACTCGATCTCGAAACGGCCCCTCAATCTAGCCGTCTGTAAAGTCGCCGCGCCGCGGATCGTGGCGGGAAAGCTGTCGACCATCTTCTTGGAATGCTCTTATCCGACCTCGCAACCTACGGACAAACTGTGGGGCCATCTTTCACCGCCGTTCTTGATGGAGGAGCTATTGGTGCTGAGGGACCAAGTCGTCGAACATCGCATCAAGCACGAGGGCTGGTCCACCGAACAGGCTCAAATACAGCCTCTGAAAGGCGTGACGATCGTCATTATCCACATCAAAGACGACATCCTCTCATTCCCTTCGCCCGACCCTTCGCGGTCCCCTTCGCCACCATTGGACCAATCCGGCCACTCCAGCTTTTCCGGAAATTCCTTATCCCCGTTCGCACCCTCCTCAACGACCCTCCATACCCCGCTGTCCCTTTCCCCTCCCATGCCCGCTTTACCTATTCATCGTCACTCGATTGTCGGATCGATCGTGCCTTATTCGCTTACCACACCCATCTCTGCTTTGTCCCTTGCTGCCGACGGCAAAGGGGAAGCCTCCACGACCTCACCTCCACCGAAGGACGATGGGCTCGAACCGAGACGATCAAGCTTACCGGCCAATCTATCGGGTGTGACCATGTCAAGGAAAGCGGCGATCCAAGCCATAATGGGAACCGAATCGATTGATCCCGCGTACCCTATCGTCACGGACGGAGACCAATATGACGAATTCGCGACCGCTTGCGACGACGGTGCTAGTGAAAGGGAATCGATCTGTGAGAACGAGCACCTCCAAGAGGAGACGGTGCATGAGAGGATCGAGAGGGAATTGAATGAGTTGGAGCGAGAGGCCCAAACGGGGGTGAGCTTCGTGAGGGCGACGCAAGGGATGAGGCTGGGTGAGTGGGTGTAACTCGGGGGCACTGTATTTTAGCGCGGGCCCATGTACTGATGTCCCTTTCTTGTTGTCTTGGCCAGTCTTCTAATCCGCCTGCATGGGAGAGTCTTATCCGCTTCCAAAGAAGTCAACAAAGTAGTTCGTCTCGTCATGCCGCATGTGTTGTTTATCAATCCAAAGTCTTGAATACGTTTTCTTGTCCTATTCCTCCTTTTTTTTTCTGCTCTTCCTTTCTTAATTGTTGCATCTATTCTCATCATCTTTTCCCTCCTCGAATCAATCTTCGTCGTCTGTAAGCGAACTCTTCACACCAAATGATGGCCTCCAAAGGCCGCTCTTTTATTTATTCATGTACGACCACCATCGGAAACCATCGGAACCCATCCCGATTGCTCAAGACTTTGTGCCCTTTCATCGTTCGAGAGTCTCGTTACCATCACATTGCGAGGAAAGTTGCTGATAAAAGGGGTGTAGCCCCTCAAATAGGTAAATATCGAGCGAATGTGGGGAGAAGGCAAGGAGAAAAAACGAAGAAAACGCGGGTGAAGAGTTCACAAGGAAGAAAGAAAGGAGAAGAAGAAGAAGAAGAATCAGACGACAGTCGAAATGGGAGAAAAAGGAGAAAAAGGAGAAAAATAGCAACGTCGAAAGAAGATGGTATGCAAAGGCGTGCGAAGAAAGGGGCAAAGGAAGTGATTTTGCGAGATCGAAAAATCGAAGCAAGAAAAGAAAGAAAAAAACCCCGAAAGGGAGGGAAGGTGAGGGGGAGGGATCAATTCGTGCCTCGATGGACTTCGACGAAACTGTCGTCGACCATGTCGCGCGTCCATAACGCATCAGGGCCGTTCGGTGCTGCGTCGTCGTCGAAATCCATGATTTCGTCGTCGTCCCCTTCACCGGACATGACGGAGTCGTCGCTGCCTAGATCACGCTCAAAATGAACACCGTGGGACGATGGGTTGGAACGCGTCGCCGTCGGCAGAGGTCGATCGTCCTCTTCCATATCCGAAGAAGGATCGTCGCCGTGGTTCCGGAGTCGACTTTGAACCCCTACTGAACGATCGACCATCATCGAGTCGGGCGTGGACGGCGTGGACGAGCGCGAGTCGTCGCTAAGTGCGTAGAATTGAACGATCGGATCCCTCACGACTCGATCGGAGGAGTGGAAGAGCGCTCTCAGAAGCCCGACGAGCGGAGTGCGCGACGATGGCTCGGCGTAGAATTGAGCTGTAAAATGCACGAGGTAAATCAGTGATTATGCCCCGAATCGTGTCGCACTCAAAGGAAGTACTCACCATTCTGACACAGTTCACTCGCGACTCGACTAACGGCGATCCGAACATTGATGACCCGATCCTGAGCGAGCTGCACCAGCGCAGGCAAGAAGTGCTCTTCAAAGACGTCGCGCGCGACGCCGACTCGAATCGAAGCCAATACACACGAGGTGTATACGACCCGGTTGCGGTAGCTCGCGTCCTCGTAGAAGACGCTCAAGAAGGCCCACACTTTGGCGCTGGCTTCTTCATCCACCATCGTCGCTTGAATCAAATATGGCACGGCGTAGGCGGATTGTTCTCGAACGGCCGCAACCTCGTCACCGAAGGCCTTGGCGAGCAAGAGCAGCACCTCGTCCGACGCTCCGACGAGCATGTAATGTGATCCAAGGCCGCCCAAATACTTGGCGAGCGTTTCCCTCCGTCTCCAAACGGTGATCTTGTCCCAAGCCTCGACGAGAGCGGCCAAAGCCGACCTTCCCGCATCCGGTCCGAAAGCGAACAACAGACTCGTCAAGTTCTCCAACAATGCACTCTGGATCTGGTCGTGGTCGGTGAGATACCAAATGAAAGGTTCGAGCAACGACGCGTCGGCCTGAGCGGGTCCGATGATCTTGGCCATCTCGTGTAAGGATGAAGCGAGCGATTGCCGGACTTTGGCGGTCTTGTGCTGGCAAAGCTCGAAATGATAAGGTTGCAGCGAGGGCCACTTGTCGCGACCCAAAGTCAGGACGATGGCGGGGAAGTTGAAGGCACACATGACGGGCCGATCAGGATCCCGAGCCGAGGCCGCAGAATCCCACGAAGGCGGGAGGCCAGCCGCCGCCGCGGAAGGAGGCGAATCGAGCGGATTGGCCAGTGGTGTAAACTCGTCGTCATCCTCGGCTGCCGTCGATGTTGAAGCAGCAGCTGCGTCACTGTTCGCCGCTTGCCCAGTAGAACTCGGCTTGCCCAAAAAGATCGAAAGAATGTCATCCGGCACGCCCAGCGGGTCCTCGTAGAAGAGATACGTCAACTCGCCGCAGACTTCGAGCGCTCCGCTGCGCACATGGCGAGACGAGTCACAGCTGAATTGCTTCATGTGCTCGACCGAGAGCCGTCTCCGTAGATCGCTGGGAAGTCGCTTGCAGATCGCGGGTAGGACGAGGCAGGCCGCTCGACGCACATCAAAGTTATCGTCGTGGGCGAAAGCCGAAAACAAGGGCAACTGCGGCGGGCATTCAGGTCAGTATTGGCACGTCTCAGCAAGCAGCGCAACCAGAGCCAGCTAACCAACTCACCACCGTCGCCTCAATCACCTCCAAAGGCAATGTCCGAGCCAAACTACCAAGCGCCTGAGCCGCTTCCCTTCGCACGTAGTAGACCAAGTCCTTGTGCAACTTCTCGATCTCGGGCAAGATCTGCTGCGTCAAAGTCTGCGGATCGAGGCAATCCGTCGAGGCGATCGCGGCGACCAAACTCATCGACACGACTTTGCCAATCGTCGTTTCGTCATCGTCGACGCAAAAGTTCGGATCGGGTGAGAAGGTCGAATGCTTGGGTTCGCTAGGTGTCGACGCGGCTGCTGATGCATCAGTCGTGATCGAAGAAGTCGGGATCCCCCACCCCAGATCCGGAGCCGGTGAATCAAGAGGCGAGTCGGCGAATGGCCCTGAATCAGAGGTGAGCCATCCATCATCATACGCGTCTTCCTCAGGACTCGAGAAGAGCTGCGGCGACGAGCTCGCCTGCCGAGGTTGAGTCGATGCCGGTGTCGACGATCTCCCTTGATCTTCCTGTGCTTCCTTCTGGGCTTGCTGGGCGGCTTGCTCGTCCTCGTCGAGTCGGGCGAGACCCAATACGATCCCGGTGACGATCTCATCCTCCAACAAGCGACTCGCTTCAGGTGTGAGCTGATAAGTCGGTGTAATACCATTCGCAGGGGTAGGAGTCGGAGTCGAGTCGTCCTCAACAGATGGTAAAGGATGAACGGTTTGGAAGGGCGACGACGTCGGCGACTCGAACGGAATCTGCTTGCCCTTGAGCCGACACAGGAACCGCACAAGCGCACTTTCCGCTCCTTTCGCAACACCGCTACATTGATCCGTAAGCAACGCTCCTAGTAGCGAGGTGAAAGTCGCCGATGAGATGCGGGGCGAGTCCGCTACTTCGGTATTGGAGGGCGACGTCTTCGAAGTCGGAGGAGGGGTCGAGCTCGCTGCTGAGTCGTCCGAGAGGCCAAAGTGGGTTGAGGTGGGTGATCGCTCTCCGGACGGGATCAAAGATTCGGAATGGTGATGCTGATGCTGATGCACGGACGGATAGCGAGAAGGGACAGGTGATCCACCAGCTATAACTTCGGTGCCGTTTGTTTGTATCGGGGCGTGACTGCGATGTAAAGCCGTATCGTGCGAGGTATCGAGTTCGATCAGCGGGCACTGGCTGAAGAAAAGCCACATGACGCGATCGAGCTGCATTGCGAACGCCTCCTTGACGTAATCGACGGGATCGGTCGCGAGCCCTATGAGAAGGGGCAGTACGTATTCGGCCGCTTCGCAAATGTCGACGCCCAAAAGCCATTCAGGAAGGTGGTTTGACACTCGGACCCTGCAAGCAAGTCAGAAATACGGTCTCAGACTCCGATACCCAGCCCATTCCCCGCGACGTTGGGAGGACTCACCTCTCCTCCGTTGCATCGCTCTTCGCACAAACAAAAATCCTCTCGAGCGCCGACAAGGTCCCCTCATCGATCGCGCACACCTCTTGCGAATCATTGCCGGCATCCGAAGTGATCCCGTGCCCGGCCGCGACGCCCATTTCGTACTGAATCCGCTGCTGCTGTTGTTGGAATTGGTCGACGTCCATGAAGCCGAGCGCGCCAAAGCCATTGCTCAAAGGGGAATGCATGTCCGAACCATCGAGGGCACGATCCTGTCGTCCCATACGGGCTAGTGCCAGATCACCGGCATTGTCAATTCCTCCGCCGAGCTCGAGACCGGGTGCAACGCCCTCACGAGGTGGTGAGCTCGAAGCGAAGCCTTCGTCGAACTCGTCTTCCTCTGGCTCGTCGACATCCCAGCAGCTCTTGGGAGGCGAAGGTGTTCGTGCGAGGTGTTGTTCGAGGGACTGGTACGCCGCTTCGGCAGACGCATCCTCCAAATGTTGAGGCTGGCCAAGCGGCGAGGAGGATCGGGAATCATCCGTCAGAGCAATTGTCGGCGGACTGTCCGCGACGTGATTTGCCTCAGTGACAACATCACTCGCCTCACTCGTCGGGGCCGAAGGCGATGCCGGCGTAGTCTCCTCCTCTTCCTCCTCATCTGCGCTTTCCTCACTCGGATCACCAACTGCCTCTGCGGCCGGTGGTGTCCCTTCCCAATTCGAAACCACAGCATCGACAACCAGAGGCGAGTGTCGTTTCGGAATATGATCCGCACCCGCGACCAAACCCAACTTGGACCGTCTGACTTTTCTCCGCGGCGCATGCTGTCCTTGCAAGAAGGGTCCACCAAGGTGGGAAGGAAGCGGCGCAGGAGCGACCTGGGGAGGAGGCAGGGCGATCGTTTGGTGGTGCGGTGACGGAGGTGGGGGGAGATCGTCCGAAACCAGGGTCGGGTCGAGGGGTGTAGAAGCCGAAATCGAAGGTGGTGGCGAGAGAGCCGCGGTACCAGCAGGTGGAGTGAAGTCGAATCCTACGGTCGTCGTCGTCAACAACGGCGTCGGTCTCGTCGGGGACTCGGAGTCGAACACTAGCCCCACCGGAGTCGAGTGGGGAGGTAGTCCATTGAGGGCGGATGTCAGACTCGCAGCCGAGATCGGAATGATAGTCGGAGAGCGAGACAAGAACAGCGGTGGCTCAGGTGGTGGACTCCGTCGGTGCTGCTGTTCCGGCGTCACCCGTTCGTCACAATGCCCGACCGATGCCGATGGTCTCGTTTCGAGGAAGCGGGACGCCGGACTTGCCGGGCTCACCGCAAGATCCCGACTGAACGAGCCAGCCCGAGGTCGTGCCACCGGTACCGGCTCACCCGGAATCGCAGGTAACGGCAGCGGCGGCGGTGAGATGGCTCCCAGACGACTCGGTGGGTTCAAAGCAACCGATCGTGTCGTTTCCGTGTCGTCGTCCTCCATCCCGAGCTCCATCGATTCCCCTCCACCGTGCCGCAGGACGTGCTCGAGATCAAGATCGGGCGTCCGCGTCTGAGGATCGAGTATCGAAGGTACCGGCTGATATGGATTAGGCGATGTCGGTCCAAAAGGCGGCGATGATGTGCCGGCGGCAAGAGCGGAGGGAGTCTCGCGGACGTCGGCCGAGTATGCAGGAGGATCGACGTGAGGGATCGCATGCGATCGCACACCTGAGAGTAGAGCAGCATGAGAGATTGCATGGTGGTTTGCAGACGGTGATCCCGACGTCCCGGACAAGAGCGAGGCCTGCATCGTAGCGAACAAGCTCGACCCATTCGGAGATGTCGAAACGAAGTCGTCGTGCGTGAACGAGCCGTGATTGTGCCGTATCGGACTGATCTCGGCTCGAGGCATCGTCAATCGTGCCGCTGCTCGATTTGACGGGATCGCCATGGCTTGTGGCGATGCCAATGTCGACGCTCCTCTGGACGGACTCTCTCTTCGGCTAAACGTCCTCGACGGGCTTTGCCTCCGCTGTGAAGGCATCAAAGGTGATGCAGGATGTGGTGGTATCGGAGGAAGTGGCGGTGGGGATAAGACATTCGAGGCCGAGGGGGTAGGTCGGGCCTGAGAGGACGAAGTCCCCGTCGGTGAGGTGCTCGGGGCAAATCCGGTCACTTCCTGGGCGCTGAGAACGGGGAATCCGGGTGGAGAAACGCTCTGCGTTCTCCGATGCCGACCTCCTCGAGCCACACCTCCAGCGGGGACGGGCAAGGGCGAGACAATGCCTGGTACCGATAATGACGGTCGATGCCCCCACCCGGATCCACTCGAGCTACCGCTGGCGCTGCTGCCCTTGCTGAGGCCGAACTGAGGCGGCGACAGTCCACTGCTCGTGACGGGGGTACTCGGTGCGCTGAACGAGGACGCGGTCCGTCGAGCGGTAGGAGAGGGTCCGATCACGCTGATGCTCGTCGTCGCAGCGGCTTTGAAGGCCCAGGGGGATGTCGTCGGCGAGGCGGGATCGTTGAAAAGCGACGGCAGCGGGATCGTCGAGCCGAGGCTGGGGCTGGGGGAACCATTCGAGATGGACGACGAGCGAGGCCGACCCCTGACGACCGATGGGATCGTCGGTGTCGGTGTCGGGAGCGAGCTCGATAGGCGAGGCTCGGCGAGTTGTTGTCCGGGTAAGGAGCTGATTTGATCCGGGCTCTCGTGCGCGTACAAGCTCGAGCTCGAAGTTGAGGTCGAGGCCGAGGTCGAGGTCGAGGCGACGGGCGCGGGAGAGACCATGGATGCCGAGTCACGCGTTGGCGTTCGAAATGTGGTCCCAGCGACGATCAACACCGCAGCTGTAGGCTATAGCTGAAGAAGGACAAGTCAGTCTTGAGCATGCATGATGAGATGGATCGTTCGGAGACGGGGCGCAGGAGTGGCTCGCGGTTGCGGTTGCGGTTGCGGTGGCGGTGGCCGAGACGCCGCGCCAAGCACGGAAGCCTCGAATCGAATCGGCGATTGCCCCAGATGCGATCGTGCGCCGGCTCATGGGCGGATCATCACGAGAACAAAGGCATGTTATGCGATCATCCCTGGTTAGAGATGGGTGTCTGGCCCAGGTGGATCGTGATAGCCATATGGGCGTGCGTTCATTCGCCACCCCTCGCTCAGCTCAGCTCAGCTCATCTCAGCTCAGCTCAGCCTCACGCTCAAGCTCAGCCTCAGCCTCATCGCCGACCGGTTTGTGGGTTGACGGACGGAGAGACGGACAAGGACGACGACTTTCGAAGCAACTCGACTCCCATTCAACGCCAACGCTGTACCCAAGTACCTGGGTCTGATCGACGGCCCGTCAAGCTGTGACCACTCACTCTTTACAAGACTGGTTCACCGGAGCAACGCAGAGGAGGAGCGCTGTGCCTCGCGCGACGGTCGAGAGGTCGAATCCGTCGGCCGATGGACAGCGGCGGCGAGCGGCGGTCGTTCGTGGCCGCGATTGGGATATGTATGATATACCGTGGTCGAGGGTTGGGTAATGACTCGTCCAACTCAAACCTCCATGGTTCGTGAATGCGCGTCGTGGTAGGGAGAATGCGGTCCGACTCGGGGGTGGTCGTCGACGGGGTACGGGGCGGCTGCGAGTCCGAGCCGAGAGTGCACAAAAGAGAGTCAAGGCTGACTGAGTGTCCCCGTCCCTGTCGAGGTCAACGAGAGAGTGTGAGGTTCGATACGAGCTGGGTCGAACCCTCACACGACGCCCCAAATCCACGTCCCGTGTCGAGTGTCGAGTAAACACGGTCGTCGAGTGGATGAATGTCAAAAGTCAAAGCGGATCAATCAGACTAGGGTCGAAAGCGCTAGCGGCAGCGCACGGCGCCGTGGGCGGGTGGCGAAATCGGGGCGGATTGCACTTGCGACTTATCGGCGTAAAATGGCTCAAGCAACCTCATTCTTCAAGGAGTCGAGCTCGGTCAGCCTGGCCTCCCAGATGTTTCCAATGACTCAGCAGCGAATTCTAGTGCAGAACATCGACCGTATTTCTATGATCCTATGCGATTGATTATCACATTGAGAGGAGCGCTCGCCCTCTTCAAGCACTCAGGAGTTCAAGGCCCAAGCCTCGATATGTTGGCCGAGCTCGCACGGCCGTCAAGAATCAACTCGGCCAGACACTTGCCAGTGGCAGGACCTGAAAGCACAGAGCCGTGCATGAGCTCGATTTTCTAAATCTCCCCTTGTCTCGCCCCAGGCTGCGAACTCACCATTCGTGATTCCCCAACAACTGTGGCCCGCGCCGACCCAAATATTCTCCTCGAGCTTGCCAATCACCGGATCGCCACTCCCGACCGGTAGGTAACAAGCCTGTTCGGCCTCGATCTGAGCCGAATGGGGTCCCTCGTGTACGCTGAGATAATCGGGAGCCAGGCCGGCGACTTGTTTGATGATCATGGCCGTGGCTGAGCGGTCGACCTGGACTTCGGAGGCGAGAGAAGGGAGTGGCGAATCATCGGTGGGGCCACACGCGTAGGCTGTGCCATCCGGTCGGTTCTGTAAGAGATGCACGGGTAGTACGATCTCGATATGAGCGGAAAAAGTATCACATCGAGAGCAAGCAAACAATGTGCACTGACATAAATCTCGGGTTCGCTCCACGACTTCTTCTCCTTGATACTCGTGAACAATGCCTGAGCGGGCAAAACTCTGCTCTCCGCGGTCCTGAGGACGACAGAGTGTGCCCGACTACCTTCTATTCTACGTGCTCGGCCACCGGCCTTGATACCCAATTGCGTGAGAAGTGAGCCGGTCCATGGTCCTGCGGTGATGACGAGTCCGTCGACCCCATCGAGAGTCATCTCCTTGTCCGAATCTTCAGTCGCTGCCGACCCTTCCTGCTGCGTCGGCAGAGCTTTAACAATAAAGCTCGAAGCCTCCACATTCCTCTCCAATGACGTTGCAGTACCATAGACAATTCTGAAACCCCTTTCCTGCTGCGCGATCTCGGCGATTCGTTGCGTGAACAACCTCGGATGAACCTGCGCCGTCGACTCCTTCGTCCCTAACACACTCGTCTCTCCCAACGCGTCCTTGTTGAGCCAACCAAAAAACCCTTTCTCTTCTGTGAGATCGGATGAACTCCCGTTCTGGCGTCGTTTTTGGGTTCGAGTCAAGTCGGCCGAGACGGAGAGGGTGTCGAGGGTACGGTACCCCCACGTCGTGTCACCGGAATATTTTTCGGCCAGCTCACGATGCAGTTTGTACGACAGTGAAGCGAGGGAAGAAGTAGATGCTCCTGCAGTACATTCGGTTGAGGTTACAAGTAGGTCAGTGGTCAACTCCTCCTTCGTGTGAGGCTCCCCGGGCCTGCATCTCGAGTCAGGGTGCATGGGCGACTGACCATGCCTGCGATCGACCAAAACCATACAGGACAATGACAAGACCATTAGTTCAAAGGCTTCATCTAAAGCAAAGCCCTCTCGCTTCCGACGCACCAATCCAGTGCCAACAACCCTCCGGCCTTGCCACTCGCCCCAGCCGCGATCCCACTCCCTTCAAGGATGGTCACGCTGATGTTTCGCCCACGTTCTTTCGCGAGCTGGGTCAGGTAATAGGCCGTACATACGCCTTGGATGCCTCCTCCTATGATGAGGATTGATGAAGGGCTCATCGCGAGTTGGAGCTTCCTAAGGGGGATGGCGTGCGGTGATAGGGGGTGATGCGAGAAAGTGCAAATGACGTAGGTGCGGGGAGCACACAGAGCGTCGAAAGCGAAAGCGGAAGCGGAAGCGGAAGCGAGATGAACGAAATCTTTCGCCGAGGACAAGTTTGGGACGAAGCAAGCGAGGCCGTCTTGGTAATACTTGCCGAACAGCTAGGTGCTTAGCCCAAAGTTCAAGAGAGGTACTCACGTACTCACTCATCCCATTTGGTCCAGAAAGGGGTCCCAACAGTCACGTGGCATTTCCTCCGTGCCCGTGAACTGGGCTGACGGCTCATGCCCGAGCGATGCAGTGCGCAACCTAAGAATAGCCCTACCTCCCCTCATAGGGATGTAAATACCCAACACTCCGACCAGGTGCGGAGGGAGGACCCTTTCGCCTTCTTACAGTTTTGTTGAACCCTGGAAAACGAGTTGTCAAGGCATCAAACGCCTCATAGGTAGACTCCCTGGTCTTGCCTTTCCCACTCTCTCCGAATTTCGCAGCCTGCTCAACAAGTGGACGACGCGCCGGACTCCGGATACTCTGTAGGTCAATACCCCTATGCGTCGAGCCTTCCACAACGCATCTAGCAGGACACATAGCATCCAACACGACTAGTGTCTTTCAAGACTAATT
The DNA here is from genome assembly GCA_022702645.1 of Microbotryum intermedium. Classification (NCBI taxonomy): domain Eukaryota; kingdom Fungi; phylum Basidiomycota; class Microbotryomycetes; order Microbotryales; family Microbotryaceae; genus Microbotryum; species Microbotryum intermedium. The sequence continues at coordinate 256,345 of JAHWDX010000015.1, read as the reverse complement.
GCACTGGCCCCAGGACCAATCTGATCGCAACCGGCGACCCAAACTTGGCGGCCAACAAGTCGTCGCGGCCGTTTCGCATTCATGCGGCGGCAGCAGGTGCCAGGCGTGGGGGAGGGGTTCCTCACTCGGCCGCTGCATCGCATTCGACGGACCGCAGTACCTAATCTTGGAAGCTCATATCGCAACGTCACTTGCCCATTTTTCTCTTCCCCCTTTTCCATCAGGTACCCTTTCATTCTTGTGTTCACGCTTCAAACTTCCAACGTCGATCCCTTGGATGCACGGCATGCGTACCTCCTCATGGAAAACGAGCACGACGTTGGGTCTTGTAGCCCTCTCGGCGCTCGCGGTCATCGCCCCTTTCGCTGCTGCGGCGGGCAAAGCCAACACATTCGCAGTCGTCGGCGAGACGGGGTGAGTCAACAATCCGAAGATCGTGTTCGTGCAACTGACATCACATTTTTTGCCTTTGATAGAGCGAGTGCTCAGCAGATGTTCTTGGGTGTGAGTCACGGAGCCTTCGTACAAATGGCATTCGACTCTCGAGAGGGGACCAGGATTTGAGCAACTGACTAACTTGAGCACATGTCCTCGCCCCCTGGCAGACCGAAACCAAGGTTAGCATTCCTGTTATTCATGTATCATGTCTGTCTATTCCATGTTTACCCTCTATCTCCATGGGTTGTGATGTTTCTGCTTCAGGTTTACATCGTCGACAAGACCGAGAACAACAGTGAGTCTTTTCGGTTTTGCGGTTACCACCCTTTTCTCTTGACATTGAGCTGATTTTCCCGAACCCTTCGGAAAACGACTGCCAGCTGCGCGCGTGAACGATCATGCTGCTGTAAGCAAAATCTTTGCTTAAGAGAAGCACCGCCCCATCTCTCCTAATTGACTGACGTGCCGTCAAATATCTCCCAACAGTGGGCAACCGAGTATGACCTCACCAACAACTCGTACCGGTCCATGGACGTCATCACCAACACCTTCTGTGCCGGTGGTAACTCCCTCGCTAACGGATCCTGGATCAACATCGGTGGTAACCAAGCCGTTACGACGGGAGGAACCAACACGAGTGATGGAACGGGCGCTTATTCGGATTATTCGGGAGGAAGGACCGTGAGAATGCTCACACCTTCCGATGACGGGACCAACGAGTGGTACGAGGACAAGTATGGGATGCCCGTCAACCGATGGTATCCCTACATTGAGACGCTCGAGACGGGCGATGTCTTGATTCTTGGAGGTAAGTGCCGAACGGTGATCGCCTTTTCATTCGCGCGAGAGACGAACTGACGGAGTGGGAGTTTCTCTGCGAGCAGGTGAGTTGTACGGTGGCTTTGTGAACTCGGTGAATCAGAATCAAAACGTGCCAAGCTAGTCAGTTCATGTCTCAACTTTTAGGGTGAGCTTCAAGCAGTGGTGCTGAGCGATGCATCTCGACTCAATAGTGAATTCTGGCCGAGCCGAGGCGATCCCGTCAACTCGACGTTCTTGGCAAACACCCAGCCCACGAACCTCTACCCTCTCAGTTGGCTGCTGCCCAACGGCCTCGTCTTTATGCAAGCCGAATGGCAAACCCAACTGCTCAACTACACCTCGGGCGAGGAGACAAGTCTTCCCAACATCACGATCGCGCAAAAGACGTATCCTTCGTCCGGAGCGACGGCGATGCTGCCGTTGACGCTCGCCAACAACTTCACGGTCACGCTGCTCTTCTGCGGTGGAATGACGCCGGAACGTAACGATTGGGATACGGCGAAATGGAACATTGCCGCGACGAACACTTCGTCCTCTTGCGTCTACATCAACCCCGAGGATGGTTCTTCGGCAACATGGCAATACGATGACGACCTTCCCGAGAACCGAGGCATGGGCAACTTTATCATCCTTCCGGATGAGCGACTCCTCTTGCTGAATGGTGTCGCCAAGGGTTCAGCCGGATACGGATGGACCGACTGGGCTGTGAACCAGTCTTATGGTCAAGATCCTGTCCTGCGACCAGCTTATTACAACGCCTCGGCTCCTCCCGGATCGCGCTTCTCGACGGAGGGCCTGCCGTCCTCGTCTGTTGGTCGTCTCTACCACTCCTCCGCGACTCTTCTCGTCGATGGCTCCGTCTTCATCGCCGGTAGCAACCCCAACGCCGACGTCATCACCGACGTCAACAACGCGACCTACGTCTACAAGACTGAGTACCGCTCCGAGATATTTTATCCGTCTTACTACGATGCCGGACGATCTGTTCCGAGCTCCCTCCCTTCCAACATCACCTATGGCGGCGCGTACTTCCAGTTCGACCTGCCCAAATCCTCCTTGAACGGCTCTTCCCCCGCCGACCTCAAAGTCTCGCTCATCCGCACGGGTTTCTCGACTCACGCGATGAACATGGGCATGAAGTATATCCAACTTCGACACTCTTACACCTCACACTCGAACGGCTCGGCGACGATTTACGTCGCTCAGGTCACGCCTAACGCGCGCCTGTTCCAGCCCGGACCGGCGTTGCTCTTCGTCACCGTCAACGGCATCCCGAGTCAGGGCAAGATGGTCATGGTCGGCAACGGTGTGATTGGTGAACAACCCATCTCAGCAGTATCGACCCTCCCTGGTACCGCGGTCAACGTCACCGTTACCACCATGTCGCCGGCGACGGCGACTGCTACGGGCAGTAACCCGACGGCAACCTCGACCTCTTCCTCGGGTGCGACGGGTCGCTTCATGAGTCATTGGCTTGTACAGGGTATGATTGCTCTCGTCGGAGTGTGGACCCTCGTATGAGCTGTCCTTCCGGATCGGCCACTGTTTGCAACCGACTTCGCATCTTATTATTATTCTTCTTCTTCTTCGTTCATCGCACTTTCTCACCTCGCAACAAATCGTTATTGCCTACTGCTACCCGATTGAATCATTTCCAGTTGAATAGAGCTAGCCCGAACTCATAGACACTTATGACATGATTGCTCCTTCCGGTAAAGATCTACTTTGGCAGGTATTTGAGTTGGGGCTCGATGACGCGTTGCCTACAGGTCATCATCTCCTTCAACAATTATTTGTGGCACCTTTCCTCACTCAATACCTTGGTGCTGCCGACAAATATCCGAGGTCAGGTGAGCATACCATTCGGTTGAGCATCGAAAGCTGCTACAACGCACGCGCTGGTGCTTTGTCAGATCATCATGCTAGCCCACTCTTGCCGGGCTGCGACCGGACGGCTGACGAGCATGCGTGGACTCGCACAGGGGTCCAGCCAATTCCCAAGCGCGACGCGTCTCGTCGCGTTCAAGCCGTGCCAGATTGGAGTCGATGCCTTTGTTGTTGAAAGAAGGCGGAAGGTTCTAAGCTATATATAACGTTTTGAAGACAACGGCATGCAATAGGCGGCTAGCCGATGCGAACCAATGGTCGAGGCGGGTGGGGTATTTTTGAAATCGCGGAATCGCATCAGCATCGATGATTCGATACCTCTCTGCCGAGCGGAACATCCGTCGATCCCCCACAACTGATGAGCGTTTCTGGGGGGCTAAGGGGACTCAATCACGCGGTGATGTTCAGTGGTAAATTTTGCCTACCTCTCGCTAAGGATCGTACTGGTAGGTACAGCAGGTAGATAGGTGCCTAGGTAGAGGTAGGTAGGTCTACGCACCCGTAGCCAGAGATTTCCGTCCGACCCCAGTCGCGCCTTCCGGTGCGGGTCGTGCACGAGTGGTCCTACTGCCTAGCTCAACGCGCAAGGTAGCTCTAATCTTTTAGCAGTTCATTTCTGCCTATTTTAAAATCTACACCTCCGTCTGGTCCTTATCGCACCCGGCACCACGCTTCGATTGCATGTGACGCCCTAAACAGTCTGCTCCCCCCCCCGCGCTTCGATCGACAGTCCGAGGAGGAGGATGCCGAGGAATGGCCGCTAGCGCGCGTCGCGCGCCTTCGACGCTCGGAGCGCGGATCGCAAGAACGCGCTGCCAAATTTGGCGCTAGGTAGGTACGCTCCGCCTACGCGTCGACCTTGGGCCGGTTAAGACGTAATTGCCTGCCTGCACCAGCGTGACATGCATCTCATTATCAGCCATAGATGATGTTCCCACATTCTAGCCCCTTCAGGGTCTAGTGAAGTCAAAGTCAAAGCTCCGTCCTCACTTTTCGGCGTGTTTGCCCCGGTGACCGCGTGCGCGCATGCACTGCCCCAAGATCCCGCCAAATTGGCGGCGTGGTTCCCAGCCGCAGATCCGTCGACTGAATCAGTTGAAGTTCATTGTTTGGCGACTTGTGCAAACCATCTAGGCACCCACCCTTCAGCTACTTCAGTTCGATTGTTTTCCTTTCTCCTTCCTTCGCTTGTCTTCTATCATCCCAATCGACACTGGCCTCGACTGGCTGATTCGACTCGACCTGCCTCATCATGTTCGTCGACACCAAACTCCTCGCCTTGTTCGCGACGGCGTGCTCGGCTCTCGCATCGGGCGCCTCAGCCAAGTCAGGTGACTCAAACTCGCCCAAAAGCATCCCCGGTCGCTACATCATTGCTGTCAGCAGCACAAGTGGTAGTTTGAGCAAGCGTGCTTCTGGTGTGGTGAGTCCTTAGCTCCTCCAATTATAAGGTTTGAGCTCCTATGCCCCGCCCCCGGGGACCCCACTTCAGCACCTTCCCGGGGTTGACGCGGCGTGCGGGTAGGCAGACTTTGCGAGTGCTAATGAGACTCCTCCTTTCTCAGGCCATCTCCAGTGTTATCAACAAAATCGGCAGCACTGGCATCAATGTCGAGACGAAGAAGCTGTATCAATCCCCTGGCGTGCTCACCGGAGCAAGCATTGTCGTGCCAGAGAACACGACCGTCGCCGATCTTCTCGCAATCCCGGGTGTCACCGTGAGCTCGGCTGTCTCCTCTATTGACTGAGAAGAGAGAGCATGCTCTACGCACTGTCAGATCTCAAGCGCTAATACAACTCGATTGCTCCGATGTTGATCACGTGCAGCACGCCTGGCCTGTGCGAAGCGTCCCGAACCCGAGCAGCCTCCAGACTTCGCCGAACAACGTTGATTCGTACTCTAGTCAGCTTGTCCGACGGGACCTCCTCGAACGCCGTGCGGACGACTTCAAGGACGACACGTTCCCTCCTCATCAAATGACCGGTGTCGATAAGATGCATGCTCAGGGCCTCCTTGGTGCCGGCATCAGGGTCGCCATCATCGATACGGGCGTTGACTACAAGAACCCCATCCTCGGCGGCTGCTTCGGCAAAGGGTGCAAGGTCGCTTTCGGACATTCCTACATTGACGACAATGGCAAGCCGATCAGCTCTCCCGATCCTTACACCAACTGCTCCGAACACGGCACCCATGGTATGTCAACTTGCGCGTTCTTTTTATGACTGCGCAGCGGTTCCTGAGCTGACCAGTAGTACCGATGTCCCATCGCGACAGTGTCTGGTATCGTCGGCGCGAACCCCAACAAATACGGTTTCACTGGTGTCGCTCCCAAGGCGACGCTCGGCATGTACCGTGTTTTCCCCTGCACCGGCTCGACCTCGGACGACGTCATTGCAGAAGCTATGCTCCGTGCTCCCGAAGACAACGCCAACATCGTCAGCATGAGTCTCGGTGGCTCGGGCAGTTGGGTGGACGGCTCGGCGACGCAATACATCGCCGACAGGCTCACCGCCAAAGGCATCCACATCGTGGTCGCCGCGGGCAACGAGCAAGACGAGGGTCTCTTCTTTGCCTCCTCTCCCGCCTCGAGCCGCACCGGCCTCAGCATCGCCTCGGTCGACGTCACCGTCGTCCCAGCGTACAGCATGCTCTTCAAGACCGGCGGCTACTCTGCCATGAACACTTTCAGTGCCAAGCCGCTCGGACTCGACACCGCTCTGCCCATCTACTTCACCTCGACCGACATCAACGTCACTAACGACGCCTGCGTCGCTTTGCCCAAGTCTACACCTAACCTCCGCAACTACGTTGTCGCCATTCAACGAGGAAGCTGCTACTCTGCGCTCAAGCTCACGAACGCAGCTGCCAAAGGAGCCCGATACGTCATCATTTACGGAGCCCCAGGCGTCGAGAGTCGACCCTTTTTCACAACGGAGGGAACCGGCGTCGTCGGCGCTGCTGGTCTTACTCAAGCCGATGGTGTCAAATTGCTCAAGTACTACCTCGCGCAGAAGAAAAAAGGTCCCAAGGTCGCGTTTCCGAGCAACAGCAAGCAGCTTCGCGTCCAGCAGACTCTTTCCGGTGGACAGGTCAGCGACTTCAGTCAGTTCGGCCCTACAAACGACATGTACGGCCAACCCAGCTTCGGTGCCCCAGGTGGCAATGTTCTTTCGACCTTCCCTCTCTCCTTCGGTGGCGTCGGAGTCATCAGCGGTACTTCCATGGCCTCGCCATTTGTTGCGGGCTCTGTTGCGTTGCTCTTGGCCGCTCGCAAGTCGGACAAGTTTACTCCTGTCGAGATGCGTCAGCTCCTTTCCTCGACGGCCAAGGCTATCCCAGTCAAACGAAATACGAAGGGTCCTTTGACGTCCACACTCCTCCAGGGTGCTGGCTTGATCCAGGTCAACAAGGCTGTGACCGCCAAGTCGTTCTTTGGCCCCAACGAGCTGTACCTCAACGACACGGCCCACTTTGCCGCGACGCAGACGGTGACGATCACGAACAAGAACTCCAAAGCGGTGACGTACCGCTACTCGGACACGGGTGCGCAGCCTCGACTGACGTACGACAAGAAAGGCCAGTACAACCCTTCGCTCGAACCTCCTGCCTTGAAGAGGGGTGCCTCGGTGACGTTCCGCCCCGGTCGAGTCACGGTCCCGGCGGGCAAGACGACGACGTTCCAGATCAAGTTCCAGCCGCCTCAGTTCTCGGCTGGTCAGGTCGCGCTCTTCCCCGTCTATAGCGGCTTCATCATGATCACGGCCGACAACAAGGAGTCGTTCCAGATCCCTTACTTTGGTCTGGCTGGTAGCATGCGCGACATGCAGATCCTCGATCAGACGGACAATTTCGCCGGTCAGATTGAGGCGGGCCTCCGATACCCCTTCGTTATGGGCGCCGATGGTGCAGCGCAGTTCAGTCCTACTACTGTAAAGACGTATGAGATGGAATCAGGCGTTGCCATCAATTTCCGCCTGGCGCGTGAGTTTTGTACCCACTTCACTCTCGCTGTCCCTTTCGCACAGGCAACTTAGTGGTCGATACTGATGGCTTTTCCTTACCTCCCCTTCCACAGAGGCATGCCGGGCCTTCAATGTTGACCTCGTCTTCGCCAACACGACGTTCAAGTCCACCATCTCGCCCGGGAACAACGCTGCCTTGAGCCGTCGCTCGATCGAGGGCGCTGGCCACGAGCTCGAGCTCGATCTCGACCTCGGCCACCTCAAGACGGACACCCCTCTCGCGGACTCGCATCTTGCTCCTCGCCGAGAAAGTCAATCTTACGATTCGGTTCCTACAGTGGGCCACATTTACGGTGAATTGAATGTCCCCCGTGACGCGGCCGTCACCAATCGTGGATCGGTCCCCTTTCGTTGGAAGCGACTCAACTTCACGGGAAGCTACAACCCGAGGGATTCGCCGGATGAAGATGCCACGGCGGATAAGTTCACGCCTTATCGATTCCTTCTCCGGTCAGTTTACTGGCACCGGCGAAGATGTACATGTACTAACTCGATGAATGAGTACTAACGTCTTCCTTGCCATCTCGTAGTGCGGTGAGGACGACCGCGGACCCGGATGACGAAGCCAGTTGGGAAAGTTGGCTCAGCCCGCCATTCCAATTCTCGTGAACGCGAATCTCAAACATGCGCCGTTGCTCTCTCAAGTTCGGATTTCTTCTTCTCGTACGAGTTCCAGAGTTGCTTTAGGTATCCAGTATATTCAGTATATTTTTCGTCTCGATACCCTATGCATGGCTCTCGAGCCATGCCGCTTGTGTCTTGGAATTCCAGCCCTGGCGCGGCAAACTTGCCCGACCGAAATCACATATTTGCAACGTGGCATATTGGTGACATCGAAATGGGAAGAGAGATATTGTGTGATTGCTCAGTTCCATCGCCTACTGAACATGGCAAAAGCGGCAACCGCCGTGCCGACGCCCAACAAAAAACCCGAACTCCCAACGAGGAACGGACACCGACTCGGTCTCCCATCGGGTATATCCCTCATCGGACATCGATCCAGCTTGAGTTTGCTCACGAGCTTGCCCCCAACCCCTCCATTGACGTCGTAGAAACCTTTAGCAACCCCATCCTCCCACCCATCGAGGACGCTCTCCCTCACCCGATCGTCCATCGCCGACAATTGAGCCAAGGACCACTTGTCGCACACCCGAATCATCCAATCCATCCTCCTCGCAATCGTCTTGGTATCCTTCCCATTCGCGACTTTTCTCAGATCGGCTCGTAGTCTCCCGACGTTCTCGATCGCTTCACCAACTTGCGTGGGGAGGACCTCTTCGATCGACCTCCTTATCCGATTCGCGATCCGGGGACCCTTCCCACCGGTCGAAACCATGATTTGCAGAGGCCCTCTTCGGACGATCGATCCAAAGTAGAAATCACATTCGGGAGGTACATCAGCGACGTTGACGGGGATCCTCCTCGTTCGACACATCTCGCAGATGGAAGAACTAAGGCCTCCCTCGTCGATCGCGGTCAGGACCATTTCGAAGCCATTGAGATCATCTTCACCTTGGAACTTGCGATCGAGGTAGGTCAAGGACGAGGAGAGGGAAGGGTCGTTGATCCTGGCTCTGACTTCGGGGGAGAGATGGGACGAAGGCGCGATGACGGTGACGATCGCGTTCGCGTTGAGGAGAGCGAAGAGGCGACCTGCTGCGACGACACCGCCTCCAACTAGGAGCACGTGCTTGTTCTTGATTTGCCAGGCGAGAATCAAGGATGCTCCTGGTTCGATCGGGGGGAATGTCTCTGCCTCTGGTGCGACCGAGAACGATGGGGAGCCAGTCGAGCCCGAAGCTGACAGAGCGGACGATGACGACGAAGCCTGCGCAGGTGCTGTAGAGGGGACAGCCGGCGAGGTGGATGACATGATGAAGTAGACTCCGTGGATACAGCCTTCGAGTGTAGTCGGACTGCAGCTGACGGATAGGCGATGTAGGGTAATCGCGAGTGATCCGGCCGATAGGCGGGGAGACCACCACGCCGGCAATCAGCGCCGCGCTGATTGGACCCCGAAGGCCGGTCGCCATACGCTGTGTCCTGCTGCACGAAGCTTCGTGTCAAATAGGGGCATTAGATCGAGTAATGCTGTGATGAGTTGATTGTACGGACCCAAAAAATAAACATGGTATCTCCATTTCATGTGAAAAATATCGCAAGCGAAGCATGGCGGAGACGCCGAGGAGGTCAAATATGAAACGACAAGAATCTATCGTCAAGGCGTCAGAGACGAGTTTCACCCAGCAAGTGTTGCTTCACATTCTAGGACCTACATCAGTCTATGAAAGTCGGGATCGAATGTAATGAGCTTCCGAAGATGCACGACCGGCTGATCGCCTCGCAGGGACCACCTTTTCGGAAGCAGCCGCATCACACATCTCAGACCTGCCGACGCATCCGCCACCCTTGAAGATGAGAGCCACCGAGCAATACCATTACAATAGAAGCATCTGACAATAAGTAGAGTGAAGAAGACACGAAGGATGCAAGACAGGATAGCGCCACGTACGCTGAACCCGAGAATTGGAAAGGTGGACTGAGCCAGCTTTCCCAGCTCGCTTCGTCGGCCGGGTCGGCGGTCGTCCTCACCGCACTAAAGGATGTAAAAAGCGACCACTTTAGTACATACATCACCGAGACATAACCAGTCCTCAAGCCCACAGACTCACCGTAACAGGAACCGATAAGGCGTCTTGGTCTTCGCCGTCGCAAATTTACCACTCTTTACCGTCGTCTGATACTGCCCTTTGAAAGTGAACTTCTTGTCTGTGAATGGAAGGCCACGTTCACCATTTATGGCGAGGTCGCGATGAACGTTGATGGCGCCTTCGATGTGGCCGACGATGGGGACCGAGGCGTAGGTTTGGCTCTCTCGCCGAGGGGTGAGGTGCGAGCTCCTACCGAGGTCGAGGCCGAGGTCGAAGTCAAGTTTGGCACCGTCAGCGGATCGGCGGAGCAACCCAGCATTATTTCCAGGCGAGATCGTCGGCCTGAAAGTCGTATTGGCCAAGACGAGATCGATATTGTAAGCTCGGGTCGCCTCTGTGAAAAGCGTGCCTTGAGTCAGTCACATGCCCTCAGTGCTGTCTGAGTGAGCTGGGCAGTCCAAAGTGGAAGACTCACGCGCAAGGCGGAAAACAATGGTGATTCCACTCTCCATGACATAATTCTTGACATAGTTAGGATTTGTTTGGGGATCAAAGCTCGAGTCGGCGAGAAAAGGGTACTTGAGTCCCCTGTCGTAAAAGCGGGAAAACGAGTTCGTCTGATCGAGGATCTGCATGTCGCGCATGCTACCAGCCAGACCAAAGTAAGGGATCTGGAACGACTCCTTGTTGTCGGCCGTGATCATGATGAAGCCGCTATAGACGGGGAAGAGCGCGACCTGACCAGCCGAGAACTGAGGCGGCTGGAACTTGATCTGGAACGTCGTCGTCTTGCCCGCCGGGACCGTGACTCGACCGGGGCGGAACGTCACCGAGGCACCCCTCTTCAAGGCAGGAGGTTCGAGCGAAGGGTTGTACTGGCCTTTCTTGTCGTACGTCAGTCGAGGCTGCGCACCCGTGTCCGAGTAGCGGTACGTCACCGCTTTGGAGTTCTTGTTCGTGATCGTCACCGTCTGCATGGAGGCGAAGTATGTGGTGTCGTTGAGGTACAGCTCGTTTGGACCGAAGAAAGATTTGGCCGCCACAGCCTTGTCGACCTGGATCAGGCCACCACCTTGGAGGACCGTCGACATCAAAGGGCTCGTCGTACCTCGCTTGACTGGGATCGACTTGGCGGTCGAGGAAAGAAGCTGACGCATCTCGACAGGAGTAAATTTGTCTTTCTTACGAGCCGAGAGGATGAGAGCCACCGAACCAGCGACGAACGGAGTTGCCATCGAGGTACCATTGATGACGCAACTTCGCCCGAAGACATTGGGAAGGTCGAGAGGATGTTCCCACCCGGGGCGGCAAAGCTGGGCTGACCGAACATGTCGTTCGTTGGGCCGAACTGACTGAACTTGCTGATCTCACCGCCAGAGAAAACCTGCTGGATACGAAGCTGCTTGATGTTACTCGGGAACGTGACCTTCGGACCCTTCGCCTTCTGAGCACGGTACGCTTTGAGCAATTTGAGTGCATCCGCATTGCTGACCCCGGCGGCGGCCACGAGTGGCGTACCCTTGGTTTCGTAGTACGGTTGTCCTTCATTGCCAAGGTCGCCATACACGAGAGCGAAAGCAGCACCTTTGGCAGCGACGTTGTTGAACATTACGGTAGGCAAGCATGACCCTCGCTTGAGCACGACCAGTCGATTCTTAAGGTTGGCCGACTTGGTCAAGGGCTTGCATGCCGCGATCTCGTCGTCGGAGTCGGGAGAGGTAAAGTACAGCGAAAGAACGGCTTTGGTCTCGAACGGCTTAGCAGAGAAGTAGGGAATTGGAGAAAGTCCTCCGGACTTGAAAACCATGTTGTAGCCCGGAACGATGGTGGCATCAACCGATGCGATGCTCGCACCACTCCGAGTCGCTACCGGGGTCGAGGCGCTGAACAAACCCTCGTCTTGTGAGTTGCCCGCGGCGACAATGACATGCATCCCTTTGGTTAGAAGTTTTTCGGCAACATGTTGTGCCGCTGTAGCGTCCAACCAACTGCCGGGGTCCCCGAGACTCATGCTGAGAATGTCGGCTTTGTCTTCGGAAGCGCGTAGCATCGCCGCAATGACAATGTCGTCGCGTGTTTGGCCGTCGCAGGAATAGACACGGTACATGGCGAGAATTGCCCTGGGGGCGACACCAGTGAAACCGTATTTGTTGGGGTTCGCCCCGATGGTACCGGCCACTGTTGGCGTGTGGAAGTGCGCGCGTCAGCTCATCGCTTGGGAGGCGACCGCTGCTAGTACTGCGCAGCTGTCAATTAGTCCCGATCGACCTACCATGGGTTCCGTGCTCTATGCATTCACCGAATGGGTCAGGGTTGTTGACCGAGTTGCCCTCGTTGTCAATGAAGCCATGCCCAAAGGCGATCTTGCACCCTTTACTGAAGCAGCCGCCAAGGATGGGGTTGTAGTAATCGACGCCGGTATCGATGATGGCGATCCTAATGCCTGCTCCGAGGTAACCTTTGGCATGCATCTTGTCGACACCCGTCATCTGATGAGGGGGGAACTGGTCTTTTTTGAACTCGTTCGCTCGGCGCTTGAGGAGGTGTCGACGAGTAAGCTCGCTCGAGGCTGGACTGGTACCGGCGGAAACGGAGCCAGATGATGAGAAGGTTTTCGGTTTGGGGATCCTTCGGACCGGCCAGACGTGCTAATAGGGAGCGAGCGAGAGAGAGAGAGAGGACATCTCAGCACCTCAAACACTTTGATCTGTTGCCGGATCTGAGGAGGTCTCAGCTCACCGTGACACCCGGGATCGCCAGGAGATGAGCGGCGGTGGTGTTTACGGGCACGACAATGCTTGCGCCGGTAAGCAGGCCGGGCGATTGGTACAGTCTCTCGGTTCCGACATCGACGCCCGTGTCGCCTATCTTGTTGATGACACTCGAAATCGCCTTTCGGAACCAAGAGTAGGGGCCCATTCAGTATCATTATCAACTTCAGTGACCAGTGCCAGTCGTGGGGATCGTCGGCCTTGGGGAATTCGTTGATCAACCTGCATCAAGCCGCGTCGACCCCCACAGGTCCCGAAACAGGGCCGCGTATATGCAGGCGCTGCAATAACTCGGTACTCACCACTTGGGAGTCTCGTTTGCTCAAAGTACTACTTGAGCCACCGACGGCAATGATGTACCGTCCAGGGATAACTTTGGCAGCACTTGCTCCCGTGTCGGCGATCAAACTCGTAAACTTGCCAGATTTGGCGGCGATTGTCGCCGAGACCCCCGACGCGAGCACCGAGCACGTCGCGGCGAGTAGGGCGAGGTGGAGCAATAGTGTGGTGTCGAAGAACATGATGAGACGGAGTCGTCGATTTGTTCAGGGTATGTCCAGCCAGGGTTGGTATCGAGTTGGCGTGTTGGGTATGAAAGTTTATATCCGCAGCCGACTCCGAGACCAAAACTTGGTCACAGATGGACCTAAACGCCGACACGACTCCTGGGACGCGTTGACGAAGTTGAACTTAGTTTCGGCCCCTGAGTAAGGCGCTGAGGTGCGGCACTCAGCGAAATTCAGGAAGGGCGCAGAGGGAGGATGATGATATATGACGTGTAGGGACCCAAGAGATGAACAAGTTCTCTCCAAGATGTTGGGATTCTGGACCGAGTTGACTGATCGTTGACAGGTATGCCTTGCCTATACGCTCTCGCGTGCCTCGGGAGGCATCGGGGAAACGTCGGCGCCAAAATCCGCGTGGCTGTCGGACTTGGGACCGAAACCCCGCCTCGAGATCTCAGTCAGTGCTCAGCGCTCAGCTCCGGCGTCTGAAGGGGCTCAGAAAATTTGTCAAGTCCTGAGTCCTGATTCACTGGTGGAAAGGTTGTCGAAAGACGAAATTCAATTAGGATGTAATCCAGACTGGTGTTGGAAAACATGACGCCTTTCTGAGCCCGATTCCAATTGAGCATTAGAAAACGCTCATCAGTCACGCGTGCGACGCGCCTGGTTGCGCTTTGACCCCGTCCTCGCCGCTCAGCCTTATCCCCGTCAACGTCTCGCATCCCAACTCAAGCGATGGCGCCCTCAACATCGCACCACCACCACATCACTTCGAACCTCGCTCGATCTCCCAGTCCCGTCCCGCTTGATCGTCTTCTTTCGCGCGAGGACATCCCGCCTTTGGCGTACGACACCGAAGCCGAGTTGTTGGCCGTCTTGTCGCGTCTCGAGAGTGAGCTCAAGAAGAGCATCGACATCAGTTTCAGGGACGGCGCGAATGGAGCGGATAGGGGAGAGGTGGAGAAAGTCGTGCTTGAGGTGAGTGCTGGTTGGTATCGTGTGGGTTGCAGAGTCAGTTACGGGACGGGGTAGGTGGGTTGAGGGTTGAGTGAGCGAGCAGGAGGAAGGGAGCGGAGCGGAGGTGCATAGCGGGTACAGCGCATGCGAATACCACATGTACAGTGGCAGATAGGCAGATGGTTTGGATCTGCACACCTTTCCGCGTCATGCCACAAGCGACATGGTGCCGCATGCCCCTCAAACAGAAAGCACGTGACCTGACCCCCTGGACGCATGAATTGACCTCATCTCCCTCACCCACACAGGAATTCTTCAAAGGCCTGGCCCCACTTGTCTGGTCCAATTGCACCATCGCTGGTCTTCCTTATGCCCAATACCAAGCCCTCAAAAGCAAAGGCAGTACGTCGCTCGGGGGGGGCTCTCCTCCCCCGTCGAACTGTGATCATCGATTCCTAATCTCGTTCCTTTTGCTGGCTCACAGAACTTTCAAAAACAAAAGCCTTTGACGAGGTCCTGCATCAACGCGTCATGAACTACCAAAATTCCTTGTTCGACGCTCGGGAACAGAACGCCCGCGAGAGGGTCGACGTGCCGAACAATTATGCGCTCGTCAGTACTGCGCTCCAAATCAACTTCGTCGATCGATGGTTTCCAAGTCTTTTGGTTGACCAAATACTTTGATGGTGTTTATTTATGCCTCAGGGAGTCCAAGATGTCATCTCTAGGGATATGGAACGATTGAGTCAACTCGAGGCCGTCCAACCAACCTTTTCGGAGGATCGACCCCAACCCGTCTTGTTTGCTCCGACCGCACCGCCACAGGCGAAAGGCAGGAAGAGTGTGGGCGCCAACAAAGGTTCGTATGTTCGTCGCGTACTGCTGAAGATTATGCCAGGGCTGACTATGAGGAGCAAATCTCGTTAGGTGCTATCGAGGAACGACCGACGGCTCAGCAAGCGCAGGACGATTATGCCAAAGCGAGCGACGAGATCAATCGGTTGCTCAGGGTATGTCCGGAGGCGGATCAATCATATTTCTACAGTCCTGTGTACCAGACTGAACTCTCCTTCCCCTGTTTAACCAAATCAGCATCTCCCGAGCCTCACAACAGCGGCCGAACAAGCGACACGAGTCGCCCTCGACACGGCTGCTCTTCAATGATCACCAGAATAAGCTCGACTTTCGCAAGCGACTTGGCCCTTGTGTACTTGTGTTCCCGGGTCGACCCCGAATCCTGTTGTTTTACCCTCTCTCTCGTGTGTGTGTGCTATGTGAGTGGGCATTTTCTTCCTCGACGGGCGTCGTGTATTCATGTGCATGTGTGGCCTCGTCCTCCGCATCCCAACACCCCAATAACACAAACGCAAATGACGAGACGTCCCAAAAAATAATTACGAACTCTCCTCTCCCCCCTCATCCCTCTTGATTCATTAACGTGATGACGGAGTAATGTAGGGAAGGGAATGCTTCGAGGGACGTCCTTTGCTTTCTAACCCAAAGTTTTAACAAAACCACCGGAGAAGTTACCTCATCGATCATTATGGATCATCGACACTGTTCCACTT
Organism: Microbotryum intermedium; assembly: GCA_022702645.1. Taxonomy (NCBI): domain Eukaryota; kingdom Fungi; phylum Basidiomycota; class Microbotryomycetes; order Microbotryales; family Microbotryaceae; genus Microbotryum; species Microbotryum intermedium. The sequence continues at coordinate 240,722 of JAHWDX010000015.1, read as the reverse complement.
AAATGTGCAGGGGTTCTGATGCGTGGGGCTATGTGTTGGGATTGTGGTTCGAGGTCATATGCACAAACACACGACTAGAGGAGGGAGGAGCTTTCCCGAAAAAAGAGAGGGGACCTTAGGTACTGATCCGCGCTTTTTGTTTTTGTTTTCGCGCTTGGGGCTCGTCTCTCTTTTTTTCTCTCCAGGTCTGGACGGTTCTGATCAGGTGGTAATGTGGAGGTTGAAAGTGCATTAATTACTGCAGTAGATACAACTCTTACAAGAAAACAAAAGCCGAGAGAAAGAGAGAGAGAGAGAGAGAGAGAGAGAGAGAGGCCGGAATGTAAACCCCGCTCACAACAGAACATTCCCTCACCCCGTCCTGCCCCCCCCCCCCCTCCCCCCCCCCCACACACACACACACAAAGCACCTACCCCTCCACCTCCCTCGCCCTCTCCCTCACTCCCTCCCCTCTAACATACCCAGGTCCGGCCCCATAATCGACATAATCCGCCTTCTCGCAAGCCTGATACTCCTCAATCAACTCCTGCACGACCGCCCTCGCGTCGTCGAATTCGTCCAGGTTCTTCTCGAACATGGCCTCTTTTTGATATTGCGGCATAAAGGCGTTGCGTTTGCGGAGTTGGTCGTATTGCGCTACAGTACGTTTGAAGATCTTGGGTTTTTTTTTTCGGAGTTTGAGAGTTCATCGCAAGGAAGGGGAAAAAAAAGGGGGGGGGGGGGGGAGGGGGGGGTTTTAAAAAAAAGGGCTCGTTGCGTGATGAAAGAGGTGGAAACCTCAGTTCTTCCCCAAGGGTCAACTTACGGAAGCGATATTGGTATGATTCGCCAACATCAACCCTGAAACCTTGTGCGTCGTTTGGACATAAGGGCTCTGTTTGGTCAACGCGACTTGGATCGAAGCCGGACCCCAAGGGATGAAATTCGCCGAATTGCGTTCACGAATCCTCAACAAAGACTTGTGGACATCGGTCGGGTCCACTTCGCCTTGGATGATGTTGAGAATCGAGATGTAACATGCGTGACGGGAGGGGGTCGTCGGCATCGAGACGAGTCGGTTCTTGGGTTGCAAGAGTCGACGCATCACGTCGAGAACGGTCGTTTTGCGCACGGCTTTGGCCTGGGAGAGGAGAGAGGAACGAACGAGTGGGTATTAGATAAGTTCGGGAATTGGGGAATATAATTGAAATTCACTTGTTCAATCTTGTCCGAGGTGAAGGGGGTGTAGGAGGTGGTGAGGAAATGACACCGAGGGGTCGGGATGAGGGAGGCGATCATGCCGACGAGATCGTTGTTCATGTAACCCGGGTATCGCAGCGTTTGTGTCGAAGCCGACATGACCGTAGAAACCTACGAGCAGATGAAACCATCGACAGATTCAGCCTCTTCTTCTTCCCCGAACCACATTATCCCCCAACGACGCTTGCATCAACTAACCAACTGATTCGTTTGCGCGAACGAAGCCACCTGGACATGCAATCGATCCTGACAAATCTTACTCAACGCCGCATTATCCAGAACGATGACCGAGTCGGCATGGTTGGTCAACCTCTTCATGGACAACAACGAGTTGTAAGGTTGCACGACGACGTCGCCCGAATCGGCGTCGGGGAAGACGGAGTAGGTCTGGATCAATTTTTTAGGGTACCGGTCGTTCATCCTTTCGAGGAGGTAGGAACCCAATCCGGAGCCTGTCCCTCCTGCGATCGAATGGAGGAGCATGAAGCCCTGTGTTTACAAGAGAAGGGAAGAGCGCAGGCTTTCGTATTAGCTCTGCCTCTCCGTAAAAAAACTTTCAGCTCGAACCTGAACCCACCTCGAGACTATCACTCCCTTCAGCCTCTCGATCAATCATCTCCATCACCTCTTCATACACCCTTTCTCCAGCCGCGTATCCTTTCGCCCACTGCCCAAAACGAAAATTCGCGTCGCACAGAATTTCCAAAAGAGTCAAGAGTCAGCTCCTCATACCCCACCCACCCCCTTGACCCAATGAATCGAAGAGTCGATTTCGATTTTAGCGCAAAGAAGAAACGTACGTTGTTCCCCGCTCCTCCACCTTGAGGGTCGTAGAAGAAGTTCTCGGGGTTGTACAAGTTCTTATAAGGACCCGACTTGATTGAATCGAGGACCTGTTCGAGAGGAGCAATTCACACCAAGGGATGAGGGGGGGGCCATCAGTTCCTAAGCTCCACGCAACGCGTATTCACCAACCAACCCCCTTCTCAAACCCCCGCCTCCAAAAACGCTCTCAAAATCACGCTGAACGACCCCTCACCCTCGGTTCCAAATCAATCATCACGGCCCTAGGGATGTAATGTTCATCATCGGCTTGGTAGAAGAAGACGTCTTTCCGATCGGTCATATCCGTTGCCCATTCTTCCAAAACGCCTTCCTTTGAAATACCATGTTCGGCACAGAGTTGCGACCAGAATTCGGAACCGACTTAGGGAGGGGGTGAAAGGAGAGAGAGGGGATATCAGTGGTTTGGGGAGATAGGGTGTGTGTGTGTGTGTGTACGTGTTACTGACTTTGATTCCCGGCTTGACCAGCCGAGACGGTGACTTTGCGTACGCGCGGCGGGAACGACGGGGGTTGTGGGTGTGGGAACAACGGAGCCAGGTCGGGTCAGCTTGTCTTTTCACCCACGATCGGTTGCTCACATTGGACTGACGAATCTCGCGAGGCATGACTGAAACTGTGTGGCGCAACTGAGAGGGGGGGAGACGAGGGTCAGAGAAACGCAAACAGGGGAGGGGAGCGGCGGAAGACGGCAAGTTGACCCCACGCGCCTCGTCGCGTCGATCCTCCCCACAGGCGTACGCCGCCCGCCAAAGTGAGGCCGCGACTGCACAGGCGCACACTGGCGATTTCACCGAGTCAAGATTCGCCAATATGGTACTCCTTCGTGCAAGAGTACGTTCTGACAAATTTGACTTTGGTCTGCCTGGGTGAGTATGGTGGCATGATCTCGGTGTACGCGTGTCATGTCACATCTGTGCCTCCAGCTCGCCGGAGTCGCCGCACTGGGTACTAGTACAAGGTCACGTGATCCATCCCCAGCCCTCGTCATTTTCCCGATCATAAATTAGAATTGTTACAATAGAAGAACTACTAAGCGCGCAAAGACACATCCGAACGACAAAAAACCATGCAAGAAGAACAACGCGCCATTCCAATCTACTCCGCCTCCCTAAGCTTAGCTCTCCCTACATCTGTCCCTCCCCCCATAAGAACGGCAAAAGCACGACGCAAGCCGTCCAAAACACCTGTACGCTCTTGATCGTCAATGCTGGGTAATCACTCCACTCCACCGGTCTTCCTTTAGAATTCGTAGGGGTGACACTGGGTGTCTGGAACAGGGTGTAGATCGAGTAAAACGCGACGCGGAAGAAGTGGTAGAAGAGCAGGAGGGGGGAGGGCGTAAGGCTGTAATGGAAAAAAGACAACGAGAGGTGGGATTGATGAGTTTTAGTGAGGATTTTTTTTTTTTTTCTTTCTTGGATCGACTCCTGTGGTCGTGCGTGCAATGAGGTAACTTACGCGGATAGTAGCGATACGGGCCCGGCGATACAATCCCCTCCCAACTCAAAGTACTTGAAGCAGCCCGTCTTGAGCACCTCGAGGTTCTCATCTACAAGAACGCCCCCAAAAGAACCACACCACCGCCCCCAAAAGAAGACACGAGTCAGTTTTCCGACTCCCCAACGCTCATCACCACCATCTGAAAACCCGTTCAAAACTGACCTTCTGCTCCGAAAAGGGAATACAACGCCATAGCGAGGACGTTGATGCAGCTCGCCAACTTCTTACGTTCCCAATGCCACTCCTCCAACTTCTCATGCACGTCCCACCAGCTGTGCAAATCGACGACGCCTTCCTCCCCATTCCCTTCAACTTGTCCAACCCTCTTCCCCCCACCCAACAACTGTGTAAGCAGAACGGTATCGTTCATCGCGACGGTCATTCCACCCCCCGTCAATGGATGACGCATATTGAGTGAATCCCCGGCTAAGAACGCCCCTTCAATCTCTCGTCCTTGTGGATAAGGGGCAAGGAACGAATTCGGCATCGAGCGTAAACGATACTGCTTATCCCCCGATTCGGCGCGTTGTAAAGCCTTCTCAAACGAGGGGACGATCGAAGGGGGTAAGACGGGGGTGACGTGTTGACGAAGGAAGGAAGGCAGTTTGGTCGTCGAAGGGGCTTTGATACCTCGAATATCGATGAGCATTCGGGTATCGTGCGTCGAGAGTTGGTATACGAGCACGGGTCCAAGGATGTTGCTACCTTCGCCTCGGGTGGGGGAACAAGGATCGGCCTTGCCTAGGATGACATGTCCATGGTGAGGAGCGGGTAAATCGGCATCCTCCAAGACGAGTCCGACGAAATGCGATCTGACGATCGGAGTGATATGACTCGGCAAGATCTGCCTCCTGAACTTGGACATGCACCCATCGACGACGATCGTCAAGGTCGCTTCGAAATCGACCTGTTCTTCCCCACCCTGGGGCGTTGCAGAAACGCCGACGATCGTCTTGCCTCGTCTCCTCAACTCGTTGACTGTCGCTTCGACGATGGTCACGCCTTTGGAACTGGCTGCCTTCCTCCTAAGGTTCATCACGAACCGACCATGGTGGAAGGATCTCCCTTCCTGTTTGACCTCTTTGGAACTCTTCTCGTTCCTCCCATCCTTCCATCCCATCTCCCTCTCCTCAGGGGGATAAGGGATCGCAACTTGTTCATCGCCCCAAAAAACCTTGTAACCTTCACAAGGGACGGCATCGATGCTCGCGAGCGTATCCGAGATGCCCAACTGTTGCAGCGCTAGGCATCCACCCGGTTGAAGGAGTTCACCGACGATCCGATCCGGTTCAACGAGCTCACGTTCGAGGAGGAGGATCGAACGACCTGATTCGGAGAGGGAGTAGGCCAAAGCGGATCCAATGATGCCTGCTCCGATGATGGCGATGTCGTACGTCTTTGACGAGGCCAGCTGAGAGAGAGCAGGGAGTCGCGCGCGATGAGGTGAGGTGAGGGGCGTCGAACGACGAGCGTAGTGGCAAATGACGATCGAAGGGGGAATGCGGAGCACTTGGTGTCAATTCCCATAACCCAACATCGTCTCAAACCCAACCCAATGACTTACCTTGGCATCGACCGACCGAATCCGTCCTTGTTGCCTCGTTGTTGCAGAGACCATCGTATCGTGTGCGAGGATCGATTCACTTGCAGCCGGGGGGGGTACGCAAGCGCGTGGAGATCGGACACGAGTGGAGTGTCGTAAGACGCGTGGAGAACGTCGCTTGAGTGGCTTGATGTGAATCACGTGCTGCTGGAGCCTGTTGGTGGTCAACGTCAACCCGGATGAGGTGCGTAGAAGGTGTGGCAGCGAAAGAAGGGTGTGGCTCCGGGATGCGCGTGGTGAGTACCGGTCGGTCGGCGATGGCCGTCCTGCTCGCACGGACCGCTTCAACGAAGATCGCCGAAGCGGTCAGGCTCACCGAAGCCCATCTCTACACCGCGAGTGCGAGGCAGAGACATCTGACCAACTGTCCAATCAAATTACAACAACCTACACCTCCACCACAGCACAACCTAATAAATCCCCGCACCCCCTTCGATCACCCCCGTCGGTCCACCATTACTCGCCCCAGCCTCTCCACCACTCCACCTCGTCCTCTCCTTCGCACACCTCATCTCGACCCAACAATCCTCCATAACCCATCTCTCCCTCCTATATCGATCTTCGGTACTCTCGACCATACCCAAGTCATTCCTTGCGGTTCGAAGTTTAAGGATCTCAGCTTCGATCTCGAGTGATCCCGGTACGGAGGCGAGGTTCTTCAATTTCGCGACGAGGTTCGACGAAGGATGGACGATGTAGCGTGAGATGGAGGGATCAAAGGCCGGAGGAGGTGGAGCGGATTTCGAAGCTTCGTTGTGATTACCACTCGGAGCGGCGGGAATCGAACAATCCGTACCCGCAGCCGCGGCGGTCGAGGAAGAAGTCGCCGTCGCCGATGACGAAGGCGCAGGCGCGGGGGGAGCAGGCGCAGATCTCCATCCTCTAGGACCCGTAGGGATCGTTGACGATCGAGAACCTGTAGGTGTCGCCGTCGCACTCGCGCCACTCGTCGAACCACCACTTGCAGCGGCAGCAGCAGCAGCAGCAGCAGCGGCAGCGGGCGTAAGTTGGGGCGTCGAATGGAATGTGCTTCGAGCGGATCCAGAAAGCGCTCGAGGTCCCGTCGGTGGGCCTCCAGGGGTCGTCGTAGTGTTCGAAGAGGATGATGTGTTGAAACTCAACGCGGCCTTGGCACGAGGTCCCGTCGGAATGGCTCCTCCAACCAAAGCGCGAGGTCCGGTCGGAGGCGCAGGCGTCTTCATCGTCGAGGTCAAAGGCGGACTAGCGCCTCGAGAACTTGGACGATCCGGTGACGCGGGCCTTCTCGCACGAGGTGGCGGTGGTGTAGGACTGCGACGCGACGATCCCGTTCCCAGTTCTGGCCTTCGTCGAGGGGGCGAGGGCGAATCACGTGATCTCCTTCGAGTTCCCGCTGCTGTTGCGGAGGGACGCGGCGACAAAGAGTCCCGACGATACGAGCGCGGACCCCTGGGGGGCGATCTTGAATTGCGTCGTGATTTCGGTGCTGGAGGATGGTTTCGATCAAAAGCAGGTGAAGGCGATCGAAATCGACTTCGGCCACCGTAAGGCAGAGGAGGCGAATTCGAGCCCCTTCGACGAAGCGCCGACGAAGACGGAGGGGGAGGCGGTGGCGACTCGTATCGACGAGGAGGGGGCCTCTCCCATCGAGCGCTCGACCGCGGCGGCGGGCTTCGACTCGGGGATCGATCTCGTACCGGTCCTGGTGGGTAGGCTCGGGATGGAGGTCCCGTTCGGAACTCGGGGGAGCGAGGTGCGCCGCCGCCGCCGCCACTTCCCAATCTCGACGAAGGCGGGGGTGATCTTCCTCCAAAGTCGGGTGAACGAGACCTTCTCCGGTATCCTGTAGGTTTCAAAAAGGTGCATTAAGTTACCGCTAACTTGAGGTGCACAGTTTCCTTCCAAAGTCACCTGGTGGTGGCGGAGTTCTCGATCTGGGTCGACGATTCCTATACTCGGGTCCCATGGACGGAGGTGGTCCTGCCCTATCAAACCGATCCCTGGGATCATCTTCATGGTACGCAGCTCGTGACGAAGAGGGAGGACCCCTTCTTAACGACGTTGGGGGACTCCTACTGCGACTCCTCATCCTGACCCGATCCGGACTCGGACTTGGCGTACGAGAGCGGGGTGGTGGTCCTCCTCGATGGGCACTCGCTCCCCAACGATCTCGATGGTGGTCGTCCATCATGGGGGGTGGTGGAGCTCTTGATCTACGGAGATCATCGAAACGATCTCGGTCTCGGTCCCTCTCTCTCTCTCTATCTCGGTCTGTGAATCGACTTGCTGAACTTGAGGAGGGTCCTACGCCGGGTGCGAAGCGTGAGGACGAGGACGAGGCAGAAGGTGAGGGACGCGAGGCGCTCCTGGCCAATTGTTCCTTGTACCTCGATGAGACGAAGCCCTTCATAGGTAGTTCTGGTTTGGGTGTCGAGGTTGAGGTCGAGGGTGCTGACGTCGTAGCAGCGGCGGCGGTAGTGGTCGTCGGTGAGGATGAACGACGAGGTGGAGGTGGTTTCGCAACGACTTGAGGACCGTCAACGACCATCTTGTCATCCAAAGGTGGATCCGTTTCCTCGGGTTCTTCGCCTTCCTCGCGGGGTGACTCGACGGCGATGGCAGCAGGCACAGGTGCAGCTGGTTCTGGTGCTGCAAGAGAGGGCGCTCGTTCGGGTGCTGCAGCTGGTTCGGGTGCAGGTGCAGGTGCAGGTGCTGGTGCGACCGACAACGACGAGGCCGACGGCGACACCGACGGAGAAACAGAACGAGAGCGAGTGGCAGGAGTGCTCGTGAGTGGCTGAGAGGGTAGCCCCAGCGGTGGTGGATCACCCGGTGGCGGTGGAGAAGTCATGGCTGCCTGTGGAGTGAGCTGGCGGTGAGCTGGCGGTGAGCTGGCGGTGAGCTGGCGGTGAGCGGTGAGAGCGAGCGCGAGCGCAGCCCTGCCAGCCCTGTGAGCTTGGGGACTGCAGCTGCTGCCGACTGCTGCTGGCTGGGAAAGGCTGGGAAGCGCGGTCGTCTCGCTCGCGTGCCCGCTTGCCCGCGTAAAAGTGATCGAGCGTCGTCCCTCGTCCTGGCCTCGTCGTCGCTTGTCGTCGGACCAGACCAGCTTCATCACTCGGCATCACCCAGGCTTCGTATCTGCTCCTCAGCATCCACGCACTCGTACCTCAACCTCCTCATCCACCTTTGCCACTTCGAGCGTCATCTTCGCAAGCCATGCTCGGGTTGAAGGCCACCATGGTCAGTACAGAGATTCCCGCCGTCGTACTTTGAGCTCTTGCTTCTGGCAGTGAAGCCGTACTGAATCGCATGATATGATCCTCCACAGACCATCATCGACAACTCGGGTGCATTGGTCGCTGAATGCGTCAACGTGCTCAAGACCAAGACCGGACACGGCATGGCTCGGATAGGTAAAACCGCATCATCCCTTCACGCCTTCCTCCCCATCTTCCAAGCTAACCCCTACTCGTCCACCACCCACACTGTGCATCAGGTGACGAAATCGTCGTCGTCGTCAAACGAGCCCGACCCATTTCCGCCGCGCTCTCGGCCTCTTCCTCCTCAGCGGCCCAAAAAGTTCGTCAAGGCGATGTTCGAAGGGCCGTCGTCGTCAGGACCAAATATCCAACCCGAAGACCGGACGGGAGGTACGTCCGTTTCGACGACAATGCCGCCGTGTTGGTCAATGCCAAGAAGGAGATGATTGGGAATAGGATTGGTGGGGTCGTGGCCGCCGAATTGAGGAAAGCAGGGTGGGGCAAGATCGTTTCCTTGGGTGAGTTGTGCAATGGACTAGGGTGGTTCGATGTGCAGAAAGCTGATTGTGGCCTGTCTTTTCCTTTTTGGATCGAACAGCACCCAAAGTAGTTTGAATGAAGAAGCTTGTTGTATACTTTATCTTTCTCTCTCTCTCTCTACGCTGCAAAAAATCAACCAGGCGTCGCACCAGTCCACCCGATCTTCAAGTGCTTTACAAGAGGGGAAGCAAATAAGCATAAGAATGAACGGGACAGATCCGAGGGAAGGATGGATGGAGGAAACAATGTGCGCAGCGAGGGGAGGGGGAAGAGATCGCCGGTCACCTCAAGTGGTCCTCCAGGCGAGTTACAGCGAGCGTTGCTCCGAAGCGGCGGAAATGGATCGCACGATCCCCACCACTCGCACATGGAATGAAGGTAACACAACAGCCCCAACTGAGTCAGTCATAACCGCGTCACCCCGTCCGACCTGAAACAGCCGGCGTCGCGCCTCAGAAGGCCGCTCGGGACCATGCTCAGGAGCTAGGTTTGGACTCAAGAGACATACAATCGGCGTGTGCCCACACTCCTGAGCTTGTGGGAGACCTTCGTATGTGAGGGAAGATGTATGTACCCCTTATCTACGAACTGGTATCACTACTACTTGGTTCTTGGCACCACATCCATCTTGTTCTACATCCAGCACCAAGCGATCGTCGCAGTCAAAAGAGGGACACTCATTACCTCCACGCAACCTCGCGCGCAACGCCGTACGACCTTCCCCGCGCCTCAGCACAGCCATTGGCTTCCCATTCGTAGTCCAACTTCCCTTCCCCGTTCCACCGTCCATCAAAAAGCATCATGAAACCCCACCCCAATCCATGGCGCAGCACGACGTTAAGCCTAACTCTGACGATGGCGATGATGGCCCCTTTCCAATCATCGTCGAACATCATGCTCGCTCGAGCCGCCCGGGTCGGCAAGGCGAATACGTTCAAAATTGTTGGTCAGACTGGGTGAGTTCTTGGGTGAAGTGAGTGGGAACTTTTGGGACTCTTCGCTGATGAGGTTGGGCTGGGTGTGTGTTGGGTAGAGCAAGTGCTCAGCAAATGTTTTTGGGGGTGAGTGCCACGGGACTCTTTGAGTGACGCCGCGGTCGTGGGGCGGAAGGTCGTGGAAAGGGGATGGTGGAATTTTCAGTCAACTGAAATTGATTTCAACCCCTTTGGGATTGTTATGTTGTTGCAGACTCCAGAAAAGGTCAGGAAACACCGATAGGATTAGTTGTGAGGTGTTGGTGCTGACTTTTCGTTTTTGTACGGGCATGGTACAGATCTATATCGTCGACAAGACGGAGAACAATCGTGGGTTCTCCTACGTTCGTCTGGGTTCCAGTTTGTCGAGGTTGGAGCTGATGTAGCCACCCTGATACTTTGATCAGCTGCCCAGATTGGAGGCCATGCTGCTGTGAGTGAAAGCAACCCGATTTCAACAGCCTTCCCTTAAAACGGCAGGACTGATCCTATCGCCACTCTCTCACAGTGGGCCGTCGAATACGACCTCCTCAGCAACACCTATCGACCAATGGACGTCATCACCAACACATTCTGCGCCGGTGGATCCCCACTTGGTAATGGTTCCTTTGTCAACGTTGGCGGGAACCAAGCCATCACCACCGGTGGAACGAACACGAGTGACGGAACGGGAGCTTACAAGGATTTTGCGGGTGGAAGGACTATCAGAATCTTGAACTTTGGGGAGGATGGGAAGGCCGAATGGTACGAGGATAAGTACGGTATGCCGGTCAATCGTTGGTACCCTTATGTCGAGCTGCTCGAAACGGGTGATGTCTTGATTCTGGGTGGTGAGTTGGAGAGTGCTTGCTGGCAAGTCTTCATCATCGCCCTTCCGGATGACTGACTCGTCCCCCCCGAACTTGGGGAGCGTGCTCTAAGGCGAACTGTGGGGCGGCTTCGTCAATCAAAAAAGCGAGCATCAGAACGTACCCTCCTAGTCAGTACCTTGTTCCCCCCAGATCTGGTGTGTGGCTTGAGCCGAGCCTGAAACCATCCTTTCTACCCGCGCGATAGTGAATACTTCCCCTCTCGCGGCAAACCATCGAACTCGACGTTCCTGGCCAACACCCAGCCCGCGAACCTCTACCCTCTCAGTTGGCTCCTGCCCAACGGTCTCATCTTTATGCAAGCGGATTGGCAAACCCAATTGCTCAACCATACCTCGGGTGAGGAGACGCCTCTCCCCAACATCACGATCGCGCAAAAGACGTACCCGGCTTCGGGAGCGACGGCCATGTTGCCCCTGACCGTCGCCAACAACTATACGGTCACGCTCTTGTTTTGTGGTGGGATGACTCCCAAACGTAACGATTGGGACAAGGATCTATGGAATATCGCCGAGACGGATACTTCGTCGTCGTGCGTCTACATCAATCCTGAAGATGGTACCCAAGCAAAGTGGCAAAACGACGACGACCTTCACGAGAATCGAGGCATGGGCAACTTCATCATATTGCCCGATGAACGGCTCTTGCTCGTGAATGGTGTGGGCAAGGGAGCGGCTGGGTACGGTTTCGAAGCATGGGCGATCAACCAGTCTTTTGCTCAAGCTCCCGTCTTGCAACCCGCTTACTACAACGCGACGGCTACCGCTGGGACTCGGTTCACGACCGCTGGTCTTCCCCGATCTACAGTCCCTCGCATGTACCACTCCTCCGCGACTCTTCTGGCAGATGGATCGGTTTTCATCGCAGGTAGTAACCCCAACGCCGACGTCATCACGAATGAAAACAACGCGACCTACGTCTACAAGACCGAGTATCGAGCCGAGATCTTCTACCCATCTTACTACGACCAACCTCGACCCGTCGCTTCGAACCTGCCGACAACGATCTCGTACGGTGGTCCTCATTTCAACTTCGAGCTCTCTGCAACGTCCTTGAGGGGTACCTCACCCGCCAATATCAAAATTTCCGTTATCCGACCGGGTTTCTCGACCCACTCCATGAACATGGGGATGAAATCTATTCAACTACGACATTCATACACGACCCATCCAAACGGCTCAGCCACGATCTACGTCGCACAAATGAAACCCCTCCCAACGTTATTCCAACCCGGTTCGGCATTGTTATTCGTCACTGTCAATGGAGTACCGAGTATTGGAAAGCTGGTGATGGTGGGGAATGGACATTTGGGTGTTCAGCCTGTTCAGCCTGAATCGGTACTGCCTGGAACTCCGGCGACGGGAGGAGGCGCCACTGCGAAGACACCCGTTGTGGTCGCTCATACACCTGGAAAACCGTTCAACTCGAGTAATCCGAGTGGACGCTCGGCTTCGAGGTTCAGTTCGGCGTCAAGAATTGGTCAACTCAGTGCTGCGCTCGTCGCGTTTGCTCTCGAGGTTGGAGTCATGCTTCTTCTTGCTTGAGGTTTTTGATTCGGGGTAGATAGGACACTTGTTTTCCCACTCCTCTTTTATCCTTGTCTTCCTTTTTATACCCTTATTTCAAACCCGATTATGAGTACGCTTCGACCCCGTTTCTTGAATCTTGGCACCTGCTCGATTTCCGTCTCGAGGAACATGATCCTTGAAACGAGCCTTACAAACGCCGAGCGGGATCCGCCTGCTGCAAGCGCCTGGTTTGGACTGTCCAAGGAGAATAGACATAAGGAGTTGACGTAGCTAATAACGCTTGAGCAGCAACATGGAAATCACCGCTTTTCGAAAAACCGATCCACGAGTCAGGAGAGCCTTTTCGCCGTGCGCCTGCGTTTTGCAAAAAGGGGCCCCGGCCGAGAAATAGCTCCTTAAATTAGGGGCGCATCAGCGAGACGCCTTCCGCCGGTTCGCTCCGTCAGTACGTCGGTGACTCGGTGCCCAGGCGGGTCAGCCTGGGGGTGTCTCACCACCAATTCGCCCTCTCCTCCCAATGTACTCTTTCATCAGTCCTTAAGTCCTCGTCAACCTGCACCAAGTCCGATAAACTATTCGGTTCGTGTTCGTGAATCGACTTTGGCTTTTTGCATTGCATCACGAAGCCACCGCAAGCTCTACCGCCGTTCGTTTAGCTTGATTCACACACATCTGCTCCTCTGCTAGTCGCACACGTCGCACGTCGCACGTCGCAAACTTCCCTCCCGGCCCCTCACCAAGTTAGCGCTCCTGCAATCGGACCCTTCCTCACACTTCCCTTCACACGACCTTTTCCTCCACTTCACATCGACCTCTCTGAGGCACCAAGAGTTGAAGCACTTTGATGCAAGGCTTCGGTGCATGGAAGGCTACGATCGGTCTAGGAGCGGTGGTGACGCTGGTCGTCCTCACCCCTTTCCATGACTCGACGCGTGTCGCCGCAGGCGCCGTGACCGGTGGACCTATGGCTGGGAAAGCCAACACGTTCGAGATTATCGGCGAAACGGGGTGCGTTCACTATCTCTTAAATCTTGCGTGACGAGTTTTGAAGATGTGCATTGATTTACGGTGGGTGACTGCACAGAGCGAGCGCGCAACAACTCTTCTTGGGGGTGAGTTGTTCGCGACCTGTGCGGAGACTCATGCAGACTGGCAGAGGGTTTGGAGAACTGACTTGCTTCGGACGCATCGCAGACCGAGGATCTGGTCCGTGAATCTAACTATATTTCCTTTACCAGTGCACTTAGACCAAGTGTGTCGTTCGCAGCTTTACGTCATCGACAAGACCGAGAACAACAGTGTGTCCTTTCAACTGGGATGGCCTTCTCTCGAGTCTCGGGTGGCTCACGTGCTGACCGCCGCTTGGTGTTGTCTGGTCTAGAGCCCAGGATCAACGGACGCCCAGTTGTGAGTACTTCCTTCGGAACGACCTCATCACCTCAATTCAGTGCAGTGTGTTGACCAGCTACGAGATCCGGCAGTGGGGAACCGAATACCGTCTCAAGGATAACACGTACCGAGCCATGAACGTCCAGACCAACACGTTTTGCGCCGGAGGGAACCTTCTCGCGAATGGTTTCTGGATCAATGTTGGTGGTAACCAAGCCGTCGACAAGAGGGGCCGCACGACGGGGAACAAGAAGGGCAAGTATCAGGAGGAGCCGGGAGGAAGGGCCATCAGGACCCTCTTACCTAAGCTCGATGGAACGGCTGAATGGGTCGAGGACGAATTTGGGATGCCCGTCAATCGTTGGTACCCTTATGTCGAGATCATGGGAAATGGCTCTGCCATGATTATCGGTGGTGAGTTGCTCTGAGCGATGATGACTTTGTCTCTCGCTTTCACTTTAGTGCTCTTACCCATCTGACGAGGAGTGTTGCCAACTTCGTTTTCTGTAGGTGAGATGTGGGGTGGCTTCGTCGACTCGGTCAAGGAGAAGCAGAATGTTTCTTCAATGTTAGTATTCGACTTGTTGATTTCAACCAAGTTCGATCTCGTCCCCTTACCGAATGTCGAGCTGATTCTCATCATGATGGCTGGGCTGCGAGCAGTGAATATTTCCCCTCTCAAGGCGAACCGCATTTCTTGCCCTTCCTGGCCAAGACCGGGCCCGCCAACTTGTACCCCCTGACTTGGCTGCTCCCCAACGGCAACGTTTTCATGCAAGCCGATTGGAAGACCCAGATCCTGGACCCGATTATGTGGGAGGAAACGCTTCTGCCCGACGTTCCAATCGCCCAAAGGACGTACCCCGCTTCAGGAGCGACCGTTATGCTACCCTTGACGCCGGCCAACAACTACAAAGTGACGCTCCTGTTCTGCGGTGGCTTGACCCCGGAGCGAGACGACTGGGACGTTCTGAAATGGAACATCGCCGAAACGCCGGCGTCGGATTCTTGCGTCTCCATCAACCCCGAGGATGGCGCCGACGCGAGATGGGAGCACGACGACTCTCTCCCCGAGGGCCGGACCATGGGCAACTTTATCATCTTGCCCACGGGCAAGATCTTGCTGTTGAACGGCGCTGGTAAAGGTGCGGCTGGATACGGCAGGCTGAGCTGGGCGATCAACGAATCCTTCGCCCAGGATCCCGTTCTTCGACCGGCCCTTTACAACCCCTCGGCCCCTAAGGCTTCGCGCTTCACGACCATAGGCATGCCCAATACTACGATCGCTCGCATGTACCACTCCACCGCCAGTCTCCTTGCTGATGGTTCGGTCGTCGTCGCCGGTAGTAATCCCAACGGCGATGTCGTCACGGAGGAAAACAACTCGACGTACCTGTTCAAGACCGAGTACCGAGCCGAGAAGTACTATCCGTCCTATTTTGACAAGGTCCGACCCAAGGCGAGTGTGATCCCAACTAGCCTCTCTTATGGAGGCGACCTCTTCCAGTTCGATTTGCCCCCTTCGACCTTCACTAACGATGCTGAACCGGACAGCATCCGAGTCGTGCTCGTTCGTACTGGGTTCTCGACCCACGCGATGAACATGGGAATGAAGCTCATCCAGCTGCGCCACACCTACACCATCAATCAGGACAATTCGGTCACCGTCAATGTCGCACAACTTCCCTCCAACCCCAACTTGTTCCAACCCGGTCCCGCGTTGTTCTTCGTCGTCGTCAACGAAGTTCCGAGCATTGGCCGATACGTCATGGTCGGGAATGGGAAGTTGGGTCAGCAGTCGGTTGCAGAGGACACGGTCCTTCCCCCCAGCAGTGGAAAATTTGCGAGCCCCACTTCTGGTGCGAGTTCCGGGTCCGGCTCAAGCTCAAGCCCACTCTCGAAAATCACGGGTGGTGCGATCCCGCAGGTCGGGGGCAGTCTTTCGCTCGTCGAGTCAGTGGGTGCCGCGAATGGTTCTTCGTCCATGCCCCTCATGGACATGTCGAACACGACTGGAAAAATGTCCAAGATGGCGATGCCGACCTCTTCCGCTTCGAAGAGCCTTCTCTCCATGAGTGCCGGGATATCTATGCAAGGTCTCATCGTCCTCATGGGCGTTTGGCTCCTTGCTTGAGCTGTATCCTCGCGTGCTTCATCCTCTCACTACACTCTTCACCTCTTGACTCTTGTATATTCTTTCTTTCCTCTTCTTTCAAGACTTGTCTCCTCCTTAATTATCTCGATCGATCTCCGGTTCGCGTTTTCTTCGTGTCTCTAGTCTCCTCTCTCGTTCGTCCCCAATCTTTAAAACGCCCCCACGGTTTTCTAGACCTTCAAACGCCTTTTTTTGGCAACATGGGATCAACAGTCATACTTGTCTGCTCGCAAGGGGTTTTCTGGCTCTTGGGAGCAAAGTCGCGCACTTGCAGTGAAGCTGTTGACGTGGTTCAACCGGACACACGTCGGTCCGAGGGAAGGAGCCCCTATTCTCGGCCACCATGAGGAAAGATTCCAGTCAGCACGAATGCCTTGCTTTCGAAGCGACAAAGTGGACTCTCACCAGTTTTTGTTTGCTGTGACCATGCAGGTAATTTGCCCAACCTTGCTGCATTGGGACATTACTGGCGGCGATCGTCGTGCCTCGGGTGGTCGAATTGGAACCTGGAACGAGGCGATCAGAAAATGAAATTCGATCACCGGTCACCTTTTGTGGGGTCGTGTGGCGGTGCCGCCCTCTGCCGTCGCAGGGCAGATGGGAGCGTGATTTCGATGGCCTTCGCTTCCTTTCGCTCTCGCTACGTCTCTCTTGGTCGCACAACAACTAGCTCATGTCAGACGTCAAGCCTCACGAGACTACGACTGGGGCGCTCAAGGATTCGAAAGTCGATGTATCCAGTGTGACGCCCACCATTCTCGCGGGGGCCAATGCCACGACCACCACCACATCGACGTCATCCGCGACCACGGCTGGCGGCAGTTCGACCCCCTCTGGCACCGACACTGCGACCGCGGGTGGCAACACGACGAACCCGCCGGCGTGGATGAAGCGCTATGAAGCGTTCGTCCAATCCGCCGCCGTACCTAATGCAATTTCGTCCCGCATGCCTACCTCGGGAACGGTCGCCCAGTCGCTCGATCAAACCCAGGCCAAGTTGCAGGAGATCACAACCACGTCCAAGGCCTCGCTTGACAAGACGTGGTCGGTCGGCAAGACGCGCTACTCCGAGTGGAAGTTGGCGACCGATAAGAAGATGAACAAGGAGCAGTTGTAAGTGCACACCTTGTGGGGGTTGGTCGCGCAAGAGGATCAGGATCAAAAGGGCCTAGCTGATCACTCAATGCTTCCGTTTCCGCCCCAGTTTCAAAAACGCTTGGAGTGTCACCAACGAGACGCAGGTCGTGTTGAACGTTTCCCTCAACCAAGTCGGACCTTTGATGTACCAAGTCCTCTTGCCCGGCGAAACTTTTGAGCGTCGAGTCCGTGAGTTTGGCTTGCCAGTGAAGATTCGTTGCCTATCCTTCACGAATTTGAACCACTGACACCCCATGTCATTCCCATCCATTTCAGCGAACGTCTGGTACGCACTCTCAATCCGACCTTGGACCTCGCCCGAAACCGAATACACTTCGTGGTCCGTCGCATGGCCCATCATCGCCATCGCTGGTCCCGTATCTGCCGCCGCCTCCCTCATCGCAATCCCCTTCGTGGCTCTTGCCGCCGGTGGAACCGCCTTGGCTTCCTTGACGGGTTTCGGATCGAGCGTCGCAACGGGTGTCACCTCCGCTGGTACGGCCGTCACTTCGACCGCTGCGAGTGTGGCAGGTCTCGCCGCCCGTGCCGCGAGCTTGCCCGGTGGCTCCAAGGTCAGAGGCAAGCTCGTCGATGCGGCCAAGGGTGCATTCGGTGCTCGAGGCGAAGTCATTATCCCCAAGGTCGTCAAGTACCTCACGACGAGTGCCGCTGCGGGAGGAGCGCTCAAAGGTCCCGAGGCGGAACACTGGAAGGTCGAAGAGGCCAAGTCCAAGAAGAAGGTCTCCGAGGTCGACGTGACGGGCTTGGATTTGCAGAAGGTGTTGAGGTGCGACACGGGCAAGTCCAAGGTTGACAAGGTGAGCTATCGTTGACTCGTATGTTTCAGACGACGTTTCTTCGAAAATCCTATTGCTGAACTAGACACAACAATCGCTACCTTTCCCCTTTTTCCAGCAACTGACCCAAGCATTCGAGCACTTGCACTTCAAGAAGCACTACAAGACGTCGACGAATCCCGTTCTGCGCATCACTGGTGGACCTGAACTCGAAGAAAGAGGTGACAAGCAAGTGCTCGTCTTCTACCACTTTGTCCTCGAACAAGCGATCGACATCGCCGTCGAACCCGTGCCCGTCGAAGAGGTACCCCCTACCCAATCCGAAGAAGCGCTCGTCAAGGATGCTCGGGTCGTTCCTACGCTTGAAGAAGCGGAACAAGTTAGCAAGGACGTCCCCGTCCATGGAACGGGTGAGCATCCGGAGAAGGTCGATGAGGTCGTGGAGAAGGTCATGAGTGAGCATGGGGATAAGGTGGAGAGGACCAAGAGTGAGGAGGAGAAGACGGAGGAGAAGAAAGGGTGGTTCTCGTGGAGGAAGTGAGGGAGGGGAACGAGTAATTCTTCAAAGGTTTTATTTATGTATTTTTTGAATTCATTTCATAAGTCTTTGGTCGATACACGCTATCAAGTATTTTTTGGTGCCAGCAAACTGTCGATCTGTGGGCGTGAGACCTTCGCTGCGAGTATTGGCTAGATTGGAGATGCGTGCTAGAGAGCAAGAAGGAGATACCTGTGCTACTGTTCAACAAAACATATGCTGTTGATGGGGACTTGCACGCACACCGGGGCTCCCAAATGTTCTCAAATGTCACCTTTTGGTTCAAAGCGAATTTTCGAGGAGGGTTGCAAAAATTTAAGATCGAATACATGGAAACGTAGAGGACGAACGAGACTCGACGAGGATAAAGAAAGCGTAATAAGAAGGTATAACAAGATTGTACAATGCGCGGTCGAACTCCTTATTCGTCCTCGACGATGGGCTTGTAGTGTTTGGCCAATTCTTTCTTGAACTGGGTGCGTGCAACAAAGTCAATCTCTATTGCCAAGTCACACTTACTGTAATCGGTAACAGGGCTTACCTCTACAGCATTCTCCCATAGATCCGCAGCTTGGACGTTCAATGGCGACTTGTTGTTGGGTTCGCCCAAGAGCGATTGAAGCGAGATCAAAATCGTCGAAACCGAAAGCATAGGCGACCACTTCTCCTTGAGGATGTCGAGGCAGATGTTGCCATGCAAGTCGACGTTGGGGTGGAAGCACGTCGATTCGAAACGGACTGTTGGAGCGGCGTAAGGGTACGTAGGGGGGAATCGTAAGGAGATGGCGTAGACGTGGTTCTCGTAGTAGGTTCCTTCGGCTCCTTCGATTCGACCCTTCCAGTGCGTTAGGTCCGCATCCGAGACGGGGAAGGCCGAGATCCCGGCCGGGCACGCCATCATCAAGGACATGAGCTCAGAGCTCAGCCTGTTCGTCAACAGAAGGATGAGTCATCAGTGAGTGGCTCGTTGGACAAGGGAAGCTCGGAGGAGCGAGGAGGAACCTCCTGGAACGCTCAGGAGCTCTTTCTCTTAGACGGATCCGCCTCTGTTGTCATCACCACATGCGAGGTTAAGCATACCTTTTTGTGACATTCGCTGTCGAGTTGACCTCGGGTCCGGCGCCAGCGACCTTGGATCCTGCTGTAGAAGGCGCAGGTGCAGGGAAGCGTTGCGAAGCCGTCGTGGAGGCGGTTGATGCAGACATGACTGTATTATGGTATACTATTGACAAAGTCCCGAGCGTATGTTCAGACCGATTCCAGAGAGTCGAAGGTCGCCAGCGTGCAGGTTCAGCGATGAGGCGACTCTAGGTGAGAGCGAGGACCGCGTATCCGAGACGAGCCGCCGCGAGGAAGAAACTCATTGAACAAAGGTCCGAGCGTCATGGGGAGCGTCGGCGTGCATGAAGTTCTGATGACGTCCGTTACATTTCCTTCGAACGCAGGAGGAAGACTCATGGAAGATTATTTTTGGTGGATAGCTATAACTTTTAAGTCGCATCCTGATTGAAAAAGGAGTCCCGGGCTAGCCCGCACACCGTGAAAGGAAGCGGCACCCCTATTCTCCACGACTGAAGACGTCCGTCGACTCGTGGAGTCGCGACCGATCGACTGACTGGCCAGCGGGGCAGTAGTGCCTGGAATTGACCTCTCCAATTCTCATTTTTCATTTTCCGTCAAGGTGAAGCCGGTAAGTGCCCCTGTGGAGATGTTGCTCTAACATTTTACCTACCCTGTGACTCGTCCAAGCCGCCAGAGAGGCGAGCGCTGTGGCCTCTGAATTCTCTGTTGTTCAAGCTCGAGCACTCAAGTGACGCGTCGCGGCGTGCGCGGCTCGACTCACATCTTGTCGGGAGCCGCCATTGCTCCGAAGCGCCGCAGAATGAGGCATGGGAGGCCTCGGCGCTCGACGCGCTGGCCAATTGAAACAAGTTGCTGTCGAACATTCTTCCGCATTAGGCCGTCTTGGCTCCCCAAACCCTGCTTTTAGTTTAGAATCTCTTTTGTAAGCGTGTGCATCTCGGTCTATGCGAGGCATTGCACTCATACCCGACTATGAGCAATAGCTGATGAGGCGCCGGCGGCTCAGCTTGTTTTGACTCCGCTACGAGATAATTGCCGACTTTTATTTCTTCATTCGCACCACTGGTTCGACCTATTTACCTCTTTCTCTTCGACCTGCCACTTCCACCAGTATTGCCGGCAGCTGTCCTCGATCGGACAAGTCGACTCGGCCTACCTCACCATGTTCGTCAATACGAAACTTCTCGTCTTGCTCGCGTCGGCGGGCTCGGCCCTCGCCCACGGCGCTTCGACCGCTCAGACCCTGAAGTTCACTGATTCGCGCTCGCCCACAATCATCCCTGGTCGCTACATCATCGCCGTGGGTGGTTCAAATACTTTGACCAAGCGGGATTCTGCAGTGGTGAGTCATCAACTGCTGTATTAACCTGCCTGTTCGGGCTCGCGAGCGGCTTCCGCTGTCGTGGCGCAGCAGACGCGGCTCGACGCGCTCCGAATCGTCAAGTTGAAAGAGGCCGACTTCTTTTGGCAAGGAAGGAATTGCTTGCAGCGCTGACCTTCCTGGTTCTTTCTGCCCGACAAGGAAATCTCAGGTGTCATCAGTAAGATCGGTGGCAGTGGTATCGATGTCGAGACCAGAAAACTTTTCCAGTCGCCTGGCTTGCTCACCGGAGCGAGCATTGTCGTGCCTGACAATACGACGACCGAAGACCTGCTAGCGATTCCGGGTGTGACAGTGAGTCGACAACAGCTTCGATGCGGTAGAAATTTCCTCTTTTGTGGGCTGACAATGTGGAGTGTTATCGGTTGCTAGCATGCCTGGCCGGTCCAGAGTATCCCCAACCCGCACAGCCTTCAGACATCGCCTATTAACGGCGACACCTCATCCAGTCAGCTTGTTCGACGAGAACTCCTCGAGCGCCGCACAAACGACTTCAAGAAGGACAATTTCCCGCCTCATCAGATGACCGGTGTCGACAAGCTCCATGCCAAGGGCTACCTCGGAACCGGTATGAGAGTCCTTGTCATCGACAGTGGTGTCGACTATAAGAACCCTATCCTCGGCGGCTGCTTCGGAAAAGGCTGCAAGGTCGGCTTTGGCTACTCTTTTATCGATAACGATGGCAAACCGATCGGCAAACCTGACCCGTACGTCAATTGCACCGAACACGGCACTCATGGTAAGTCGGTCGGGTGTGTCTGACGCGAGAGATGGCTGCGCAGTACTTCTGGGTGTCCCCTCCCACGCGCTGATATCTGCTTTTCGAACTGACAGTCATGGGCACCATTGGAGCAAACCCTAACAAGTATGGCTTTACGGGCGTGGTCCCAAAGGCAACATTGGGAATGTATCGAGTCTTCGGCTGCGCGGCAGCTACCAGCGACGATATCATTGTCGAGGCGTTACTCCGAGCTCCTCAAGACAAGCCCGATGTCATCAGCATGAGTCTCGGCGGCCCCGGCGGTTGGTCCGATTCGGGTGCTCAAGAATACGTCGTCAACAAGCTCATCGCCAAAGGCATACATGTCGTTGCCGCCGCTGGAAACGAACAAATCGAAGGGATGTTCTTCGCTTCAGACCCTTCGTCAGCACGTAACGCGATGAGTATTGCCTCGGTCGACGTGACCGTCGTCCCGGCGTACAGCATGGTCTTCAAGACGGGCGGACACCCGTCGATAGTGGCTTATAGCGCCAAGCCGCTTGGACTCGACAAGGGTCTCCCGGTCTACTTCACCTCTACTGATCTCAGTGTCACGAACGATGCTTGCGACAAACTGCCTAAATCAACACCCGACCTCAAGGATCGTGTCGTCTTCATCAGACGAGGGACGTGTCGCTTGAACCTCAAGATCTTCAACGCTGGCACCAAGGGCGCACGCTACGTCGTGCTCTATGGAGCGCCAGGTCAAGAGCGCAGACCCTACTTCTCCGTCTCCGACTTGGCCCAGGGCACGAGTGTGATTGGCATCGTCGGCATGAGTGCTGCCGATGCCGCCAAAGTGCGCAAGTACTACCTCGCGCAGAAGAAAAAAGGTCCCAAGGTCGCGTTTCCGAGCAACAGCAAGCAGCTTCGCGTCCAGCAGACTCTTTCCGGTGGACAGGTCAGCGACTTCAGTCAGTTCGGCCCTACAAACGACATGTACGGCCAACCCAGCTTCGGTGCCCCAGGTGGCAATGTTCTTTCGACCTTCCCTCTAGCCATGGGTGGTGTCGGTGTGATCAGTGGCACCTCTATGGCCACACCATACACTGCGGGCTCTGTTGCGTTGATCTTGGCCGCTCGCAAGAAGGACAAGTTCAGCCCCCTTCAGATGCGTCAGCTCCTTTCCTCGACGGCCAAGGCTATCCCAGTCAAACGAAATACGAAGGGTCCTTTGACGTCCACACTCCTCCAGGGTGCTGGCTTGATCCAGGTCAACAAGGCTGTGACCGCCAAGTCGTTCTTTGGCCCCAACGAGCTGTACCTCAACGACACCACATACTTCGCCTCCATGCAGACGGTGACGATCACGAACAAAAACTCCAGGGCGGTGACGTACCGTTACTCGGACACGGGTGCGCAGCCTCGACTGACGTACGACAAGAAAGGCCAGTACAACCCTTCGCTCGAACCTCCTGCCTTGAAGAGGGGTGCCTCGGTGACGTTCCGCCCCGGTCGAGTCACGGTCCCGGCGGGCAAGACGACGACGTTCCAGATCAAGTTCCAGCCGCCTCAGTTCTCGGCTGGTCAGGTCGCGCTCTTCCCCGTCTATAGCGGCTTCATCATGATCACGGCCGACAACAAGGAGTCGTTCCAGATCCCTTACTTTGGGATGGCCGGTAGCATGCGCGACATGCAAATCCTCGACCAAACGGACAAGTACGCGGGGCAATACGAACCGGGGCTCAAATACTCCTTCCTCATCAATTCCGAGGCTGTGGTCCAGACCAGCCCCACTGATGTCGCAACCTACTTTATGGAGGATGGTGTCACCCTTGCTTTCCGCCTATCACGTTAGTCTTTTGTTCCATCTGACCCCATTGTCCTGGTTTCTCGCAATCGGTCGAGCTTGCGTAGGAGTCGTCGCTGACAGCCTTCTCCCTATTCGCGCCTAACAGAGGCGACTCGAGCGTACACCATCGACCTTATGGCTGCTAACACGACCTTCAAGGGCACCATTTCAACTGCCAACAACGCTGGCATACTGCGTCGCTCCGCTGGGGAGTTCGACGTCGGCTCTCTCGACACTGAAGCACTGGCGAGCTCGCAACTATTTCCTCGTAAAGAAGGCAAGAAATACGCCTCAGTTTCGACGCTCGGCTACGTCAAGGGAGCCACTAATGTCCCTAGGGATCCCGCTTCCACGAGTAATGGCAAGTTCCCGTTCGGTGACCAGCAAATCACTTTCACGGGGCGCTACCAAACCTCCGCCACTTCCGGGCGTTTCGCCACCGCCGCGAAGGAGACCCCTTACCGCCTGCTTCTTCGGTCAGTCGTTGTCTGCCGGGCTTATTTGATCCCTCGGAGCGACTCACCAATGCCGAGTTATGATTCGTATTTTTTGACAGCGTCGTGAGGACGACCGCCAATCCGGCCGACGAATCGAGTTGGGAAAGTTGGTTGAGTCCTCCTTTCCAATTCGCGTGAGGCGCGATTGATCTTCTGCAACATGTTCTTCGTTTCTTGGGAGCTTTTGGGGGGTTTCCTTCTCCTTTTTGATTCTTTCGTCATGCCAGTAATCAGTCGTTGGTTTCTTCTGTGGGTGTATTCGCCGCCAAGCTCTGGGTACTCGGATATGCGTGGCCATTCGGTGGAGCCCCTGGAATATGTACCCGTGCCGAGTTTGAAATACCTACCCAGACCCCGTGCACTACCTAGTGTGCATCTCGGAAACGAGTGTGTCCCTCTGCAGACCTACCAGGCAATTTGACACGCCACGGTACCTTACCTAGGTAGCCTTGATCAATTTGAAATTCTTCGTCAGTGACTGCATCGACAGCGCTAACCGGATCTCGCGGGCCGTCGCGCAGCGTGCCTCGGTTGAATTATGTCATCACGCGTTCACGGCGCCGGCGGATCATCGTGAATTTTAACGCGTCCTCGCGGGCCCTTCTTGAGGTTTTGGAGGGGGTGTCGCACTCTCAGCCATCGAGCGCAGTCCCCACTTCTGCTTCCGCTTCCGCTTCCTGATTTACACCTCACAAACACAAGCGAGCACCATGCCCGTCAAGACTCTCAAGATCGCCAATGACTCCATGCCCATCGTCGGCTTTGGCTTGTGGAAGGTCAGTCGTCGCCATCATGGCTCCCACCACCCCCCTCCCCACTCGAGCAGCGGGCGGCGAACGACGGATATTTTCATTCTTCCCGGAGGAGACACGCCGCCGGAAACAAAGGCCATACACCATACTGATATGAGCCTCATCAAATCGCCCCCTTTTTTGGTCCAAACAGGTTCCCAAGCCGCAATGCGCTGACATCGTCTACAATGCTCTCAAGCTCGGCTACCGTCTCCTCGACGGGTGCGTAGTGGCAGCGCAGGCTTTGCCTCTTCGAACTCTCGCCGTTCCTGTCCCTCGTTCGCTGACCACCATTATGTATCCTACCACTACAGTGCTGCCGACTACGGCAATTCCAAGGAGGCGGGAGAAGGCTTGGCCCGTGCCATAGAGGACGGCATCGTCACTCGCGAGGAGGTCTTTGTCACCTCCAAGCTGTGGAACACTAACCACGCCTACGAGCACGTTGTGCCCGCTGCCACGCATGTTCGTTACCCTGTGGTATCTCCTACCATGCGAAACTTGTGAAACGGTACTGACGAAGTTCGTCTCTGTCTGCTGTCCCGTCGGCACTCTACAGGAGCTCAGCTTGTGGGGCCTCGACTACTTTGACCTCTACTTGATCCACTTCCCCGTCTCGCTCGAATACGTCGACCCCAACAGCCGCTTCCCCCCCGAGTGGTGGGACGGAACCCCGGGAGGCAAGGTCACACCTTCGAACGACCCCATCTCGGACACGTGGCGAGGGATGGAGGACGTCCACAGCCAAGGCCTCGCTAAGAACATCGGTGTCAGCAACTTCTGCGGTGGCTTGTTGATTGACTTGTTTCGCTCGGCCAAGGTCAAGGTTAGTCACTAAAGTCACTGAATCTTGATCAGACCAAGTGCTCCAGTTGAGGGCTAACACGTTTTCTTCGAGCTTCGCTCAGCCTTCGGTCTTGCAAATCGAGCACCACCCCTACCTGCAACAGCCCGCCATGCTCAAGCTCGCTCAAGAGACTTTGGGGATGGCCGTCACGGCCTATTCATCCCTCGGACCTCAATCTTTTTTGGAGCTCGACCACCCCGGCGCCGTCAGAACCCCTTCGTTGCTCGAGCACGACGTGATCAGGAAGATTGCGTCCAAGCACGGCAAGGGCGAAGGGCAGGTCTTGCTCCGATGGGCGACGCAAAGGAACGTCGCCATCATCCCCAAGTCCAACAGCGACAAGCGTGCCGAGGCCAACTTGGCGAGCGTCGAGTTCGACTTGGATGATGAGGACTTGAAGGCGATTGAGAAGCTCGATATCGGACTGCGCTTCAACAACCCTGGAGACATTGATCCCCGTTTGGCCATCTTTGCTTAGGCACCAGTTGATGGAAAGACTGAACTGAAATGAAAGTGACGTGCCAATAGCTATCGGCATTACAATATTACGAACACATTACACAGCTCTCTGATGGAAGCCAAGACGCCCAGGGGCGAGTCCTTGCTCAGATGCGACCCCCGTTCAAGCTCACGGAGCCAACTTGAGCCCACTTGCCGAGCTCTTGGGCGTTCCCTTCGGGCTAGCAGCGGCACTGCCCTTATCTTGAATGCCTTCCATCTCACTCATCATCCGCAACGACATCAACTTCTTTGCCATCTCGCCCGCCGTCTCACCCTCCCACAAGCACCGATAGACATGTTCCAAGATGGGTGCATCGATGCCCTTCTCCTTGACCATCGAATAAGCCGATTTGGTGGTATCGACACCTTCGGCAACTGAACCTAACGTCTCGATGATATGTTGCAGCTCCTCACCCTTGCCCAACCTTTCCCCAACGGTGAAATTACGTGACTTGGTTGACGAACACGTCAGGAAGAGATCCCCGACACCAGCGAGGGAGAGGAACGTCAAAGGGTCGGCACCGTAAGCTACTCCGATACGGGTCATCTCTGCCAATCCTCGAGTTACCAGTCCGGCTCGGGTGTTGGATTCGTAGCCTAGACCTGAAGCGACACCGGACGCGATCGCGTAGACGTTCTTCAATGCTCCCGCGAGTTCGATCCCGATCGGGTCCGGGTTGACGCTGCGTGGAAAATGAAATAGGGGAAGGGTATGAATTAAGAGACAACCGAAAGAGAAAGTTGCGTTCACGCGCGAGTTTGTGGACGTACTAGCATCGGAACCAAGGTTGGTGGAAGAGCTCGGCCGTGCGGGTCGCATGTTCTTCCGAGAGCGCAGCGACCGAGACTTGGGTCGGCTGTCGCTTGACGATCTCTTTTGCGAACGAAGGTCCACTCTGAATGTAACGTGAAGGCGTCAGGATGTGATGTTCAAGTCTTGGGAAGATCTCTCAGCAGTCTGACGCGACTGACCAGAAAGGTCGACACGCGAGCGACTTCGGGCCCACACGTCTCCTCAATCACTTCAAGAGGCAACTTGTTGGTCCCAATTTCGATGCCCTTGTTGACGAACACAAGGAGGGGTAACTTCTTGACCGACTCGAGCTTGAGTGGCTTGAGTACGGACCTACATAAAAAAAGGCGGCAATCGTGAGCAAATTTTTGCGCCATCCATTCATTTCATTTCGGTCACATGTGACCATGCGTAGAAGCAAGACACGAACCTCATTGATTGTGTAGGAATCGCAAAGACAATGACATCGCATTCTTGCAAGAACTCGGTCGTGGGTGGTTCGGGTCCGATCGCGGTCAGGTTGGCAGAGAACTCGTGGTCGGTCAAGTACTTGGGGTTCTTGCGATGGGTGTTGAGCGAGTCGATCGTCGCTTGGGAGCGACAGTGGATGAAGACTTTGTGCTCGATGTCACCGAGATGATCGGCGAGGCAACTGCAAGCGAAAAGGAGGGAGCTCCGGTCAGTCCGCTTTCCTCGAGGTGGGGCGGAACTCGAGTCCTAGAGCGGGAAGTGGGAGCGGTGCTGAATCGACGACGATGTCCGCTGTGCTTGTACGGTTCTAGGGGTGAACCTGTTCCACGAGGTAAAATTAGGGAGCCACGTACGATCCAAAGTTGCCAGAACCTGATTTACAGCCACAAAGAATCACGCAACGTGGACGACGAGGGCGAGTGGAAAGGAGCCCCAGCGTTTAACGACGTGCCAACCCGAGTGGGAAGAGCCGGGGTCAGGTGACAGTCACAGGAGGAAAGAGGAAAGAGGAGGGCGCGTCAGTGAAGAAAGTACTTACAACACCGAATCACTGTGAAGACTGACCCAATACGAGGACTTTTTTGGTTGAGCTACTCATACCGGCTTCGCGGGAATGCAGGAGGTGGACGGGAACGATCAAGGTCCAAGACCCAAGTCGTCTTGGCGGGTGAGGGTCGTGGGCTCCGTTTCGAAAGTGGGGGAAATGAGACTCGACAGGGGGGGCGGCTTGCGATTCTGGCCCTCGTTGCGAGATGCTTTAACGGGCCATACACTCGCCAATATCTCTTTTGTTCCCTCCCTGACCCTCGATCCTGGACACCTCTTACACAACCCAACTGTAACAACCGACAACATAAACGGGTGGAATGCGTTGATTCCTCGGCCCGCATGCCTGTCGTCCAGGGGTAGCTACTACACCGCCAACGCATGCAAAATCCAGGAGCGACAAGTCATCGTCGCATCTCTCAGCGAAGAACTCTACCATGGGAATCATGTGACACCATCATGCGAGTCAAACCATCCACGTTCCATGTCCTCTTGCATCGCATACGCTATAGACGACACCATCGCACATACCGCCTCCTACCGAGCGAGTGCCTAAGCTGCAAGCGGAGTACCCACCCGCCCACAAGCATGCCTTCTTGCTTCCCAAATGATGAACACATATCATGGACTTAAATACAATTTCTACTCGAGATTTCGGACCTTCGCGGCGTTTCTGTCATGAATAATGGCGCATGTCGCGAGATGAAGACAAGTCTTTCTTATTCTGAACCCCCCACGCCCAGCACGACCTTGGGGTTTCTTCCTCAGTCATTTGAACCAACCAACTGTTCCTATTCCAAGTCATCTCTGACACGAGAAGCTGATTCGTCTTTCTCCCCTGTGTATGCCACAGTCATCGATGATATCTTGCTCTTCGATGTTCGCGCGACTCAAGGTTCAGAGACTTGAAAGAGCGGTGCAGCTCAGCAACGGGGTGCATAGGTTAGCACACTAAAGGAGGTGATACATGTATGCGTTCAGTGTTTGTCCTGCAGTCGTCTAGTCACGATGCGTAGATTCGTGCGCCGTGAAATCAAAGTCGATTCTTCCTCGATCGCGAGTCAATCAGCCGAACTCAGTGTTAGCTGCATGGATCAGTGCATGCCTTGGTACTGCAGCTCCGTAAAACTGTTGCGCTAAGAATGATTCAACCTTTCGACAAAGTAAATCTTCGCGTCTAGGGCGGGCTTGTTGGGAAGGCCTTGGGGAAATAGACACCCGTCGGCGTTAGCAGCGGCTGCGCGCGCCACCTCGAGCCCATGAGCGTCGGCGGTAACGGTCCTGCTGCGGCGCCTGCGCACCGTAACGTCACTATGAGAGCGACTCACCTGACAAACCCGAGCCAGACTTCTCCAAAACAGAAGTCACGATCTCGGAGTTAGGATCCGCCGCCTGTCAAATGACTTCTTGGGAGCCGAATGGCCGGATTTGGAAAGGTTTTCTTCTTGCTCGGCCTGGGGACGGCCCGAACCAAAAGTTGCCGCCAGGGCCTGCGCCTGGCGATGGGCTTGGGCGCGGATTAAGGTGACAAGGTTTTTGGGTCGCCTGTAGTGGTAATCTGGCTCCAGGAATTCAATTACCTCTCGCGCTTCCTGACTGCAGCGCCCTTCGAAGTTCGAGTTTTGCGTCTGCGTCGACGCGGACAAGTCGGTGTCTCGATCTGGTCTGCTTCTTCATCCTACTACTTCATCGGACCTCTAACCCTCGTCTCACAGTCAGCAAGACTCGTCCAACTCGTCCCAGCAACTCGCCTTACTCATGGTCCCCTTCGACCTCGCTCTTCACCATCTGGTTCGGCAACGACGATCTCTACAACCTCATCACCAAGGGGCAGGACTTCAAGCAGTTCCAATCTGCGATCATCACTGCTCTTGACACGCTCGTCGGTCACCTCTACGCAGCGGGATCCAAGAACGTCGCCTTCATCGATATTCCGGCATTGTACCATTCGCCGCTCGCGGCTTATACGAATGGCCAGGCGATCCTCCAGGATGACATCTCGTATTGGAATGTCCAACTCCAAGCCTACGGCGCGATCCTTGCCGATCGGTACCCCGACATTCAATCGTACTATGTGTCGTCAGAGTCATTCACCAACACCCTCATCGCGTCACCAGAGAAATACGGCTTTGTGAACAACGCGACGTCCTGTTCCGTGTACTCGACGATCGTGTTCAACCCGAATGCGACAGATGTGGAAGCATGTGGGATACCCATGTCTCAGTAGTAAGTCATTTTCACTTCATCTTTTGCCCTCTGCTCTTGACGTTCAACTGATCCCCGCATCGGTGGTCCCATCCTTCCCTTCCCCCCAGCATCTGGAAAGATTTCTGGCGTCCCACTTGGCCCGTTCACGAATTGTTTGCCAAGAACGTCGCCTCCGTCCTGAGTAAAAACTCTTCGACGATAGGGGACAACATACCGAGTTTAAATGCGGGTTTGGCAGCTCAAAATATCACCAGCTCGGCTTCCTCCTTTGCTTCGACGGGAACAGCCACCGTAACCTCCTCAGTGGAATCATCGATCACGCCTACGGGGACGGTGATGACCTCGGCTGCTTCAAGTGCTGTCGAGGGGATGAGTACGACGGCAGTGGTGGAACCGAGCAAGACCCCAACCACGCCGTGGCTCATACCTCAATCAAGTGGACAGGGGCAGAATTTGACGAGTGTTAGTTCGGGACATGGGAAGTCGCCGCTGGGCTTCGTTGTGGTGTCGATCCTGGCGGCCTTGATTATGGGCTCGTACTTGTAGTCGACGAGTCATCGCTCCACGTCTCTTCCATTTATTCGTTTGTAGCTCTTATGCTGTACGTTAGCTTTTCTTGCTCGTCACCCTACCTTTGTAGCACCGAATGTGAGATCGTCATTCCTGAATAGCGCAACAGACAGTGCGAAGCCACACAGCCTTGAGCTCGAGAGAAGGAAGTAAATATGGTGATCGCATAAAGCATGGATACGAACGAAGGATGGCTCAACAAGCCTCCAGGAAGGAACGCTACAACCTTCAACCCCCTATCTCCTCTCCTTGATCTTGTCATTCGCCTTGGAGGCTTGGACGCCACTCGCCTTCGTTATCTCGGGTACAACCTCGTCCCCATCGAGTTCTGTCTCCGTTTCACCCTCTTCCCGAACGTCGGAGGCGGTTTTGCCTTTGAGCATTCGGACGAGGACTCGGAGGATGAGGTAGGACCAGAAGATCATCAACACTGCGAAGGGCAACAAGGCATCTTGGTTATCTTCACGGTAATGCGGGACAAGAAAGACCTTGCTCGTGCTCGACGTACATTGAAGGGCAGCAATCGGCCACAAGATCTGCCATCGACCCCACGAAGGCAGCCAACAACCTTCCAATGGAGCCCATCGTTTCGCGTAAGCAGGGGCGAGGTCGAATTCGCTGTAGACCGAATGCAGGATTCGGAACTCTTGGTAGTGGCGGAAGTAGCCCCACGTGACCATGAAGATGACCTGCGTCGATGGGAGCGGGGTTTTGATTAGTCTTAGAAGCGTGTGCGCGGTCTCTGAGACGCCAACTGACGAAGGAAATGTTGCTCGTCTTCTCGAGTCCGACGTAGTTGATGCACTTGGAGATAGCAAACACGGCATCGGGGATGTCCATCGAGACGAAGACAGCGGTACCGATCTGGGTCAAGTTGCAAATGTAGGATGCAAAGACAAGCCAGAATGTGATGCAGTGGTGGAGGACGAGCTCGACGTAATCGTCCCGGGGTTTTTCGAGCCCTGCGGTGGGGCGCGTCGGTGGTGGATCAGCAAGGGGTAAGGCGGATAGCAAGGGGTCATGAAGACCTACCTGCGACCATGACAAGCGCTTGCTGACACCAATACGCGAGCTGGGTGAGGTAGTAGGCCTGCAAAGCCATACCGCCGGGAATAGGCTATTTATGAGATCAGGTTTCCAACATGGGTTTCGGGTTGACGCACCTTGAGAGGACCCGTCATATCCCAATGCGGATACTTGAGCCAAAAATGCTTCGTCTGGTAGAACCACGAATCTTGCTGGCTCATGACCACCTGGAAAACACCGCACGGTTAGTGGCTTAGCTTCGATCCTCCTCAGGGGCCCAGGGCTTGCTCGGTCCTCTTGGAGACTCACTAGGCCGCAGAGACTGCTGGTTGCAAAGTAGATGAATGCATAGCCCTGAAGAAACAGAACATACAGGTTGTCAGACCGGTCCCAAAATTTTGCCCGTGAACCCTATGAAGGTGCCGTGGGCCAACTCGGCCTTCTAAATGCCAAGCCTCCAAGGAAACACGCCTGACTGACCTGTTCCATGAAGCGTTCCAGCTTTCTCGTCCTCTTGAGCCCAAGTTTCCTCCCCAATGCAAACAGGGGTGTCCTGAGACTCTGCCGGATGCACGAAAAGATGACGATCCACCCAAAGACGTAGAGCACGTCCCTGGGGCCCTTCCTGAACCTGGGGGTGTGATCCTCGCCGGCATGGGTCGGTACGATTGGGTACGAGATGTACCAGAACCACGTGAAGGGGTTCTCCGTAATGGGTGTACCAGGGAACGCGACGGCGAACGCGACTGATCCCGCCAAAGCGACGACGATGAGGTTGAACGACTGCCACGGGTTCTGCAACCACTGCAACCACTTGGGGCCGAATGTCTGCGGCGTTCTGGTCTTGACCGCGTGCGAACGTGGTGTCAGAGGTGCGGAAGGTGCGGAAGGTCGTACAGGATCGGGCATCGTGTCCGGGTCACCTCGGGCTGATCCCAAGTGAGCCACGTGATGTTCCGGATCGGCGTTGGCTCGAGCGAGGTATTGGATAACCGAAGACGACCGACGAGGGCGCGCTTGCGGTTGAGAGGTCGCCATGATTGGGGTGGCTTGTGCTGGCTTCGAGCTTGCAAGGAGACACCAGATCGGGGGCGCGAAACAGGCTCGTGCGCACAAGGAGGAAAGGAGGTCAGAAGTGACGTCGCGCCGCGTGCAGTCAGTCGCCCAGTGGGGAGCCGGAGCGAAGGCCGAGCCTATAGCCGAGCCTATAGCCGAGCCTATAGCCGAGCCTCCTGGAGTCCTGGGCGTGATGCGTGCGGCCAAGCTCCGGGAGACGGAGCACTGCCTGCCGAGAATTCAACTGGTGCGCGAATGCGCCAGATTGCCGCGTCGGAGACAACATAACCAAGTTGGATCGAAGTAGACTTCCTCAGCTACCCAAGAGGTCACATAAAACACGCCAGTGGCCGTCACTCGACTTCGAGCGACGCAACCTCTGTTAAGCTGACTTTTCAGTGAGAAGCCTCGTTGTCGAAGCACGGCATGGCATTCAACAAATTGCATGGTCGGACCCGCCTAGACCAAAGTCCGGATGTGCATCACATATTGTCTCGACAAGTTCTAGTCAATTTCGATCAAATCCGAATCACACTCCCGTACAATCCTCCTTTCACTATCACGACAGTCCCACATCCGAACGACGTGATGTCTTGCCACTCCAGCACGAGTTTCCCGAGCCAACTCACGTCGTCGGCCTCGATCAAGGTCGGAAGCGTCGACTGGTTGAAGCAAACACGATAGATGAGGAATCTCAGCCTCCAACACGCGAAGCACTTCCTTGAGGCCATGAGTCGCATCTTCCTCCCAGTCAACGAAGACGGCACGGCAGCATTGACTCGACCGACGGCTGGCGTGAGTAGGTGCGCTTCGGCGCTCAAAGCCTTGACCATGGGTTCGACTAGTTCGCTACCGTTGACGTTCAACTCGACCAGATTCGAGCAGCATCCAAGAAGCGCACGCATCCGGCCGTAGGCACGAACCTGTTGCGAAAGCACACTGACTGAAATCAAAATCTCGGTGGGCTGTCAGGTGGTGTCTTCAGAAACCGAGTTTTCTCGCGCCACGAAGCTGAACAGTTCATCAGAGTTACAAAGTGTCGAGCAACGGACGCGACTACTTGTGAGCAACAGAACGTGTGATACTGTGCTCATTGATGGGTTCCGGGAACTGGACATGCACATGCTCCCGCTGAAGATCGGCGAGCCAATCCATATCCCCCGAGCGTTGTAACCGACGAACGGTCATTCGCGTATGGTCGGTCAATTCGAGCTGCCTCAACTTGGACAACTGGGGTAAGATACGTTTCAAACGAAGAACCGTTTTGGGGGCTTGGCTCGGGTCGAGGTCCCACTGAGTTTCGCGGTTGTTTTGACCGACGGCGAGTTTGCGCAGTCGGGCATGGGGAGAAAGAGCTTCAAGCATCGTTTCGACCAAGCTACTACCGTCCAGCTCAAACTCGACCAAGTTTGAACAGTTGGCAAGGAATCGTTTGCAGGGGTTGGAATGTCCCTCGAGCAATCCTGCGAAGCAAACACCTAATAAGCGCGAAGCGACGAGATTGAGCTCGGTCCAGACCGTCAAAGTCGGGCCGACCATCACAAGTGGTCTTGGCGTGATGTCAATGCCCGTCATCGAGTCCAGGAAGCCTATCTTGATATGTTCGAGCGTGTCCCGGGATGCAGCAATGATCGCTTCCAGGACTCCGGGTTGGTTGTACGGAAAGCTCGTACGAAAGCCGAGCTTGTGCAGGCGTAGGGTAAGGAGGTCCGGTGGCATGGATCCTTCGACGTTGCTGAGGACCTGTAGGTCCTTGAGATCTGTGATGAACCGAAGATAGAATCACGCGGAGTGAGGTTTGAGAGAATCGACTTAGTTTGCCATTACTTCTCGAACGTGCGTTGGTCTAGTATCTACCCCTGGTCCTGAGCTGTGATCACGATATGGCGGCAGATCGACTGATCCATTTGCACGCGGCGAAGAACGCCCCAAGCCACCGGCCCAACGAAGACCGATCTCTGACACGCCCTTCAAACTCACCTCGGAGTGCAGGATGACACAGACTCCACACATGAAGGCGCTCGACCTCGAACAGCTTGAGCACTTGCAGAGCCGCGCGGTCCTGTTGGCGGACGATGAGCTTATCGAGGACGAGATTCACCAAAGTTGACGTCAGATGGGCGAGTTGCAGGAATCGAGTCGGATAACGTCCCGCGATGGGACATTCAATAAATCGGCGAGCGCCTGCATCCGTGACCAAGAACAATCGGCGATGTAGCGCCATTTGCGATGGGACCCTCCATGCCCTCGAAACACGGCTGAACTTGAGCAGCGTCATCTTGCGAGCGTGCGAGATGGGGAACGTCACGTCGTCCATGAAAGACGCCTCGGCGACATCGATGATACGTACCACCAGCTCGGCCGGGAGGTCAATGAACCTGACCATCGCTTCGAGTGCGATGGAGAGGAGTTCGGCACGGGGCGTGAGTGACTGCGATGGATTCGCAGTAGCGCGGCGTCGGCTCGACTTTCTGACGTGGCAAGTGTAAGCACTGGCGCTGCAGGTAGCAGTGGCAACGGGATCCAAGCGATGGCGAGAGTGCAGGAGCGATACCGCTGGTACGAATGCTCAGGGACAAGCTATCGCGTTGATCCGTGCTTGATGGCCCAAGCGTAGTGCCAGTCGAAAAGGTGGGGAAAAGGCAGACAGGGGCGGACTGATTTACCTCCGGGATCGACGCGCCGCGACGCGCGCGACTGCGATCACGTGAAGGGCAAGCAGGTGCGACCACTGCCTTGGTCGCACCTGCAGAATTGGCCTCTCACCATCTCTCGACTGTGTAACCTGAACACTCGTACGATCGAGTTGACCGCTCTTCTATCTAGACATGCAACAACATTGATCAAACACTGAATAACTCCAAGGGATGCCCTCGGACGCTCGCCCCTCGGGTGGCACACGCCGGCTTCAAGTTCGAAGGTCCCCCGGCTTTTCGAGTTTCAAACGCGTGGGGGCCCCTGTACCATCTCCGTGCCAGGCTCAGCCTGAGCTCAATCGCGCTCCGAACGCTTGCGAGATCACCATGTTGACCCCGGTGCCTATTCATACATGTAGTCGTGATCACGATCGGAATGATAGCTGTTCGGCAGCTCGGGCAGTACCCATTGGACATCGATGCCTGCTTGTTCGAAGCACTCGAGCCGCCATTGTGGGCCACACTTGGCCTTGACCTCGTACCATACCGACACGTTCGTCGTCACGCGTTCCGGTGGGGACTCGATCAGTTCGAGTCGCTTCAACGTCGACAGTTGTGGCCACGGCGTGCTTTTCGTCCATGCCTTCGTTATCGTCTCAATGGCATAAGGTACCTCGCCCACTTGCTTTCGTGCCGACGTCCCGAGTGCGATTTTGCTCAACCTCGCTTCGGGTGAGAGCGCTTTGAGTCCGACCAGGAGGGAATTGGCGTTGTTCAGCGAGAGCTCGGTGAACGCCGAGCATTGCCCGAGGAAGCGTTGGCACGCTACAGAGGGTTTGTGGAAGTGATCAAAGGTCAAACTCGACAATCGATGAGCGACGTGACCCAAGGCTGTCCAAGTCGATTCGGCGCAATCCGTCAGAATCGCTGGGTCCGTTGTGAGTCGATGACGCTCTACGTCATATTGGGATCTGTGCTGAAACTTGATGATGATGTGCTTGAGCGTGTCTTTGCTAGCGAGGATGATGGCCTCGATTGATCCCTCGTCACGTAGAGTGGACTCGGCGCAAAGATAAAGGCTTTGAAGGCGGAACGGAATGAATTGAGGCGCAAGTCGACCAAACACTCCGTCGAGAGGGTATCGGAGAGCGTTCAGATCTATGCGACATCAAGCATTTTGGGCGATCAGCATCCCACCTTACGACGGGGGCCTCGATGACCTTGGCCTCAATTCTAAGTTGCGACGAAGCGGGCCTACCTCGTAGAGCGGGGTGACACGGGTTCCAGAGGTGCACTTCACGAGTTTCGCCTATTGCGAGCGACCTAATTCCCAACTTGGAAGGGTCTGCGACCACCCAACTGTCGAGGACGAGGCTGATCACCCGCAAGGACTGCCGATGAAAGCTCAAGGACCGAATGGGAAATTGGCCCGCGGTGGGGCGTGACGACGAACCGACGCGCTTGTCGTCCGTTGCTCAGGACGACACGACGATCTAATGCGGCCTGCGAGGTTGCTTTGAACGTCCTCGAGACGCAGCTCAACCTGCAAAGCGTAATCTTGCGACGACCCATCTCGAAGTTTGGAGCGTGTCGTCCCAAAGTCGGATACGACGCTTCCACCAAGTCGATGATGCGGACCCACAGCTCGGTGGGTAGCTCGAACGGGTCAGTCATGGCTTATGCAGTGACGATACTCTGATGTGAGTGCTACTAGCGCAGGCCTGACGGTGACGGCGGCTCAAAAGTTGAAAAAGAGGGGCTTCTTGCAGGATGACAAATGACGGGCTAATCGAGAAAGAAAGAAAGAAGCTCCCAAATTGCAATTTGGGAAGCTCTCTCTGTCTCCGTCTATCTCTCTCTCTCTCTCTCTCTCTCCCGCGTTCTCTGGTCACACCAACTAGATCCGGATCGACAACCCCGTTGCACGCTCAGGCGACCCGATCGTCAACGATGGCCGACTTTATTGGGAGTCACATCTCGCTCATCAGCAAGAGTGACATGTGAGTACTCAGCTCACGTGTACCTCCTCCGCGGCCGTGACGGACGAATGGCTGATGATCGCTCGCCCATTCGCCTTTCTCTACAGCAAATACCTCGGCGTCCTGCACTCGATCGATCCTGTCGAAGCGACCGTATCGTTGGAAAAGGGTGAGTCGTCTGCCGCTACATTCTGGAGGACCCACTAGTGGTCGTGTGAGCTCGTGAGCGTGGTTGCGCGACATCCTCAAGTGGGTGCTGCCGTAGCGAGTGTGACCCACCTGAGCCATTCGAGGACGTACTTCCGTATACCCAACCTCGACTGGATGACTGACACCTCATGACGCGGCGACCCACCCTCTCTGGGACCGCCTCGGTTTTCCTCCTTGCACAGTCCGCTCGCTCGGTACAGAGGGTCGCAAGGGCAATCCCGCAGAGGAAATCCCGCCCAACGACAATGTCTACGAGTCAGTAATATGCTCCACCCAGGCTCAACGCATGAGCTATAGAGTATTGACAGAGCATGGCTTCGCTCCCCCGCAGCTTTGTCGTGTTCCGTGCGGCCGACGTCAAGGACTTGCAGATTGAGGCGCCACCCGCTGCAACACCAAGTCAAGTTCCCATCAGTGACCCTGCTGTAGTAGCTGTAAGCTGATAGAGCTCTAGGGGATGGGACCATCACCGGCGCTGACGTTTGATGCCCCGACCCCCGGATCCTCAGACGAACGCGGCCCCTCCTGCTGCAGCCTCCTCGACGCCTCAAGCATCCCAGCCGCAGCAGTCACCTCAACAGAGCTCGAACCAGCCCCCACAAGCCGCTGCTCAGCAAGGGCCGAACCAACAGCAACAACAGCAGCGCTTCGGCCCTCCCGGCCAGCAGGGACAGTTCCCGCCTTACCCGCCGTACGGTCCCGGAGGCTATGGCCCCCCGGCCAAGGCTTCTACGGCTATGGTCCTCCACCACCTCACTTTGGTGGCCCCGGTGGCTTTGGCCCGCCTATGGGGTACCCCAACCAGTTCGGACCTCCCCCTCCTCAGCACCAGCAGCATCAGCAACTGCAGCCGCCGCAACAGCAGCAGCAGCAACCCAACAAGTCATCGACCGATGGCCCTGCGTCTGCAACCTCGCCCGCCGTGCAAAACACTGCCATGCCCCAGCAGGCTGCCGACTCGAAAGCGGCTAGCAGTACGCCCGCAGAACCGGCCCAGGCCAAAGGTCCCCAAGCTGCCGAGGCGAAGAAAGTCGCTCCCTTCCCCGCTGCTGCGGCTGCTCCCGCCGTCGATGCTGCAGCTGCAGCTGCTTCGAAACCTCGCTCATACGCGAACCCCGGTGGAGCAGCCCCCGCCCCTGTTGGGGAACAAAAGAAGGCGACCGACGAAGGTGTCGCCAAGTTGACCGACGACATGTCGCGATCGAACCTCGGAGGAGCGAACCAGGCTCAATCGGGTGGTGCTCGAAACGGTGCTCCTCAACAGCAACAGACCGCCAACCGAGGTGGACGAGTCACGGGCACCGATTCGGTCGGTGGGTCCGTCTTTTCCAACACCACCGCCCATCACCAACACCCGAATCAAGGGAATCGACGAGGATCGGCGAACGGTCCTGGTGGTGGACTCGGGGCGGGACGCACGTTGCAACCTTTCGGTCGACCGACAGCTCACGTCGATGTGCCCTCGACCGATTTCGATTTCGAGTCGTCCAACGCCGCTTTCACCAAAGACAAGCTCGTCGCCTCCGCTGCCGAACAAGACGACGAAGAAGTCGTGATCCCCAAAGCCAACGATTCGTTCTACGACAAGAAATCGTCCTTCTTTGATTCGATCTCGTCGGACGTCAAGACCAGGGCTGAGGGAGGAACCGTCAACAGTGGGTTCACTTCGGGCGGTCGGCTCGATCGGGATAAGGAAAGGAGCAAGAACATGGAGGCGTTTGGCGAGTCCGGAGCTGGGATGGGCTTTGGGGGTCGTGGGAGGGGTAGGGATGGTAGGGGACGAGGTGGGGGATATCATCGTGGTGGGTATCGTGGGGGTCCGAGACAGAACCATGCTGGGACGAATGGTGGTGGTGGGAATTGATTCATGTCTGTTCGAGCTTGGGATGTGTTTTTTGTTTTTGGAATGGATAAACGTCGTCGTGATCGAAAAGGGGATATGTTTGATTTCTTGTATGATTGCCAATGTCACCTCTCAACTCACTGCAGCGGCTGATCGATGGCGCGCGTCGAGATGAGGCCCGTGCGTTCGGGCTTGCTTCGTGCGCTCCACTTCCGAGTGACAGCTTCAAGTGCACCACTGCACCTCTGCACTTTTATCGATCGACCCTCTTTTTCACATGCCATCGATCGGCAAGATGCTGTAGCTTTCCGACACTCGACATACAAGCCTGACCGCGGACACCCCATATCTCCCAGCACCGCACCGCGTCGGTGACCCTCCC
Organism: Microbotryum intermedium; assembly: GCA_022702645.1. Classification (NCBI taxonomy): domain Eukaryota; kingdom Fungi; phylum Basidiomycota; class Microbotryomycetes; order Microbotryales; family Microbotryaceae; genus Microbotryum; species Microbotryum intermedium. The sequence continues at coordinate 200,994 of JAHWDX010000015.1, read as the reverse complement.
AGCAACGGTCTCGCGAGCCACCCAACACGCTTCAACAGCACCCATGACGACCGCGACTCCGCCCCCGATCCTCAGTCTAGGAACGCGTGTCGTCGTCTCAGCCGGGATAGGGACCTTGCGCTTCGTCGGTCCTACGAATTTCGCGGCGGGTAAATGGTGCGGTATCGAATTGGACGACGCGACGGGTAAGAATGACGGTTCGGTCAATGGCCAGAGGTACTTTACGTGTCGGATGGGCAAAGGGGTGTTTGTGAGGCATAGTCAGGTTAGGTTGTGGGTCGGGGATGACCAAGCGGTTTTCGAGGCGGGGTCAGAGGTGCGTGTCGGAGGAGGGGTGGGGGGGATCAGGGTTCGGTTCGGACTAGGGGCTCACGCGAGCGCATTTGATCGTTCAGTCGCCTACTCCGGTGCAAAGGGTCGCCAGAACAGGATCAAGTGCTTCGGCTAGGACGTCGGGTGGCGCTGATTCAGCTACAGCTGCACACGCTACCTCCTCACGACCCCCCTCTCGACCGACTCGACCACCGAGTTCGACAGAGACCAGACCTTTGCCAGCCCAACGAGCACCGCCGCTCTCCACTTCCACAAAGACGACGCGAGCAGGTGTATCAGCAGCAGTCTCGGGTCGGATATCCGTAGCTAGCAATGCATCGGATAGGGTCGCGCCTTCACCGAGCAAACTGGCTCGACCGGGTCGGGCACGCCTCGCTCCTCCTGCCAAGATTGCACCGACGATGACATCGGCCGCCGGGTCAAGATCCGTCTCGGCGACCTCGGCTTCGAGTTCTGGATCCGCGGCTGCAACTACGACTCGACCTGGTGCTCCAGGTGCAACACGACGGCAGCCTTCCGTTTCGACGACAGCGACGAGATCGCTGATGGGGCCCCCTCCTACGCCGGTTCAACGCGCCGCTCTCGCTCGACCGCCCCAAAGTCCCGCGACTTCTCGAACAGCGACAACATCTCCCGTGCGAAATTTTGCCCCATCATCCATAGGCACGCCCAGAACTCTGACCCGGCCACCGGCAGGAGCGGGTCCGAGCGCTAGGGGCATGTCGAGAACTTCGTCATCGTCCTCGATCGCCTCGTCCTCTTCAGCTCTACCGCATGCTCGAAGGGCAAGTATGGTTGTTTCACCTACCACTTCAAGATCTGCTACTTCGGCGTTGATGTTGGGGACCGCGACGGCCTCGTCAGAGATGTCGAGACAGTTGAGTGGCGCGAGTTCGGTTGATGCGGGAATGGATCGGGAAGGTGAAGGGCAGAGTTTGCTTCTTGAGGAGGAGGAGCCGCGTGGGCGAGGAGAGGATCTACAATATGGTCAGAGGAGGACGAGTGGTGTTGGTTCATCGACCGCGGCGGCGGATCCTTTCTCGTTACAACAACCCGATGCCAGGCGAACGATGCTCGAATCTGTGGTCCCCAAACGCGAACACGACGAGCTCTTAGCCAAACTACGCATCCTCGAATCTCGACGCGCCGAAGATCGCGAGAAACTTAGGGATCTCGAACGCTTGAAAGAGGAAGCTGAAGAATGGGACAAGATCAAGGAAAAGACGAGGACCAAACTGGTCGAATTGGCGAACGAGGTTAAGGAGTTGAAAGGGACGAACAAGGAGTTGAGGGCCGATCGCGATGCGTTCGAAAGCAAGTTCGAGGATCTGAATGATCAGGTCGAGATCTCGTTGTTGGATAAAGAGGTCGCCGAGGAGAGGTTTGATGCGGTCAATGCGCAGTTGGAGGTGGTCAAGGAGAGGGCGGCAGAGTTGGAGGTTGAAGTCGCGGTGTTGAGGGAGCAGAATGGTGAGTTTGGCTTGGGCTCTGACCGTGTCGTCGTTTCGACTGGACTGATGGGAGTCTCGTTCACTGTTAGGCAAACTTGAAGGTGAAGGCGCGGAAGCCGTTCGACAAGTTGAAGGGGGCGACGCGACCAAAACTTCGTTGGCCTACATCCAACTGGAGAAGCAGAACCTTCGACTCAAGGATGCTTTACTGCGGTGAGTAGCGATCACTCTCGATCAAAGTGTGCTACTCGTTGAGCTTATATGGGTTTCCTTTCGCACTTCAGACTACGTGACTTGACGTCTGAGAACGAAGCCGAACACAAGCGCAAGATTGCCGACCTCGAAGCCGAACTCGATCTCACTTCGGATCTCCAAGGTAGGCCAGCCTAGCCATGTGATGTTGACCCTATCTTGAAGCTGATCTTGATACTTTCTTTTCGTTACAGCCGAGTTCGAGAACAACCTCATCGAGCTCGAACGGGCCGAAGCTCAGGTCGAAGAACTAAAGATCCAGCTTGACGACACGCTCGGGGCGGAGGACATGCTCGAGCAGTTGACGGACAAGAACTTGCTGTTGACAGAAGTGAGCGGATGAGCGAGCTCAGTCCTAGTTTTGGACATACAGACTGAGACGAGAGCTTTTTGCTCCACAGAAAATTGACGAGCTCACCACCATCGTCGAGGACCTCGAGTCGCTCAAGGAGCTCAACGACGAACTGGAGGAAAGCCACGTCGAGACGGAAAAGCAAATGCAAGAAGAACTCGACATCAAGGATCTGCAACTGCAGGAGCTGAGACAAAGGACGGATTTGTTGGAGGATGGTATCTTGGACTATGAGAGGACGATCTCGCAGTTCCGAGAGCTGGTCGCTAATCTGCAAAGGTAGCGTGGACTTTGCTGGGTTCGCGCCAATTAAGAGCTGTCAGCTGAACCCTAGCTCGCTGTCTCACTCTACAGCGATCTCGAGCAACTGCGACAACATCAAGCGAGCCAGCAATCCGAATCGGCATCTCTCACATCGCAGTCGCAGGCGATGCTCAACCTCAACCTCAAGCTGCAGTCGTCGATGCTCAAGGGCCAAGTCAAGACGATCGACCTAGAACTACGCAAGCTCGACGCTAGGCAAGCGAGCGAACACCTCGCCATCGTCAAACCTTACCTCCTCCCCTCCTTCTTCGACAACGACAGCGACGCCGTCGATGCTTTGCTCTTCTTCGAGCGCATCGCATACAAAGCCGATCTTGTCGGGATGCTGATTGAGCAAACGCATGGAGTCACCGAGGCACTCAACTCGGTCGTCCCTGAGGCTCTGATCGCGGTCTGTGAGACGCGCGCCAAGTTGGCCCAGTTCGCGGCGCTCAACAAGAAGTTCTCGGCCATCCTCAAGAGGTGTGATCCCGAGACGTTCCTCAAGATGGGGAGAATCTACCATGAGGTTTCGCCGACAGAGAAGAGGGTTGATGCCTTTATTGATGCGCTGAAGAGGGAGGAGTTGAGAGAGGTCGACTGTGGCAAGGAGGTCGATGGGTAAGTCAAGACCATTGCGTCGTATCGCGCTGACGGCCTGGGCTAAGACTCTTCTCTCATCTTTGCTCACAGTCTCATCGCGCAAGCCGAGCATCTCGCCGACACTCATCTCGCCAATAGCGTCCTCGATCTGGCCGAACGCGAGTCTGCTTGCGTCACTGCACTCGACCTTCACTTTGACACCATCGCAGCCGCTGTTGGGTTCGCCAAGCAGACGATCGCGACGCTCAGCAAGGATGCTGGTGAGTGCTCGTTCGAAGTACGTGCGACGAAGCCCTCGCTTACTCGTATGGTCGAGTTCTCGCAGATGTCGTGTTCGAACTCGGCGACGCCAACATCGACGACATCGTCTTTAAGCCGCTTCAGAATCTGTTTAACCAAGCGCGAAATGCCAAAGTCGTGACCAAGAAGCTGTTGCGACGACTGGATGAGCTCGTCGGCTCTTCTTCGGCGCTCAGCGTGGACCATGCGGAAGGTGTTGATACGCTGTCGTACAACAGCTCTGCAATCGCTTCTGCCGCTGCCAAGGTGTGTTTCTTGTGCTGATGGGAATTTTTCCTGGAGCCGTTTACTGAACAACCACCTTCTTGAGCAGCTGGCTTCGAATGTCTCTGCCTACTGTACCGAGGTCCGATCCTCGAAGCGACCCTTCGAGCTCAGTCACTTCCTCGCCATCGCCAAGGACGTCGCTGCCAACGAGCTCGGCAAGCAAAGTCCTCGACCTCTCGAAGAGATCGGAGCGCTTCTTGGTCAACTCGCTCTGGATGTTGGAACGACATTGTCGACGGCAATGGACCCTGATCAGATCGTTCGACGTGAGTGGTGCTCTGGCAAGATTTGTATTGTTTGATCAGCTAATGACACGAGTTGATGGTATGCACTGCAGTCGACTATGAGCCGCCTTGGATTGCTCGTGTTACGGAGCTTCAGTCGCACGCCGCGATCAACGTCGATGCCGAGCGCAAGGTCCACAAGCTGAATGAGGAACTGCGCGACCTCGTTCGCGAGATGAGATCCAAGGTGCGTTTGCGTGTTTCACACAGGCTGGACGATCGCAGACGACTGACGTAAATGAACTTCCTGACGGGCACAGGACCAAGCGTACCAAGAGAGCATCGTCAAGATCGAAGTCATGGAGAAGCGCATGGAGGCGGTCAAGAAACAGGCCGATGCTATCACGGAGCTTGAAGCGGAATTGGTCAAGTCCAAGAAGCAGGAGAGGGTTTATGAGGAAGCGATCGAAGCGCTGCATTCCGATTTGGATGTGATGGAGCAGGAGCTTACCAAAATGAAGCAGAACGTCGTTTCGAATGACAAGTCGGGTACGTTCAGAATTCCATGATCGCGACGTCGCTCGGGCCGCTGGCTGACATCTGGCTTGCTGGATTGTTTAGGTGTTCCAACTGGACCGGGCGAAGGCGAGGCGGTCGTGTACGAAGGCAATATGGAGACCTCGTACCTCATCGAACAGATCGAATCGTTGCGCAATGCCGTTCGTTTCCTGCGTTCCGAGAACTCGTACCTCAAGTCGCAAGACTTGCTCACCGAATTCGACGCTTTGCCGACCTACTCCCTTCCCGCGATTGCACCGCTCGCATTACCGAAGGAAGCGAGTGGCTTGCCCGTCTCTTCATGTCGTGTGCCGCTTGCTTCAGCGACGTCGCCGACTTTGGCTCCCCTCGAACCGACCTCCTTCGCTGTTCAATCGAAGCAACTACTTCACGAGGCTCGCTTGCTCTCGGCCACACCAAGGTTGGTCGACTTGAGCGGTGTTCGTCCAGGTGGCAAAAAAGGATGGACACCCTCCGCGCGGCTCCCTTCGAGTCAATTAAGGGCAGAGAAGGATCGTTCCAAGGCTTTGTCGAGGAAGGTCGAGGCGTTGTGGGAGATGAGGCCGAGGGTCTTGGCGGTTCTCTGATAGGGCATGGCATTGTGTGGTTTTTTTTTTTTTTTTTTTTTTTTTGGGGGGCGGGGGGGGGGGGGGGGGGGGCTGAGTAGCATTAGGTTTAGTTTTGTCCTTTCGATCTCTTAGTTTCGTATTTCTTTCTCGTGTGACACCCTCTATCGCATCTTGCATGAACTCAAGTCTTTCATTTTTCATGACATGCGGGAGCGACACTTGGCGCCGGTGTTCGATGGTTGGATGGATGACACCACGGCTTGGCAGCCCACATTTCCGTACAAGGGCGGTTCTGACTGGCAAGTTCCTAGTCAAAGGATCGACAAGTGCTCATGGTGGACGGAAATCCGGTTCCTCCTCGGAGACGACGACGACGACCTCATCGAGCTCGAGCAGTGGCGATCCTTATCATTTTAGAGACCAAGAATCGATGCCATCCGGTGGTGATGGCAACGTGTACATGGGTCAAGGAACGTTGCCGTGGTGGCCATCATGATCACGGCGCGGACGATGGTAACAACAAAAAGCTCATGCTTCTGCATACCCTGCCCCACTTTCACACGACGATGGGGGCGCTTCGTCAAAGATTTTTCGAGCGAGGCGCCGAGAAGCCCCTGTGGCCTGACTGAAGGGAATCCTCGGCAACTTCCCAAAGACGATACAGCTTTTCATGATTTCGGCCAAGAAGACTCAATCGCCAGCGCGGAAAAGTCTTTCTTCAAACTTGGACGATTGGGGAGTATCTGCGCTCGAGTCCGACCTTGTCCGACGATTTGCAGATCTGCGCTCAAATGTCGAGTCGGAGTTCGAATCTGAACATCGGACTTGGCTCCAGGCTCTCGCTCGAACCCCTCGTTCTCCTACGCTTCGTCCTCATAGCGCACTATTCGCCGTCGACTCTTGTCCCACCATCAAAGGACAATGATCGAGCCAGCTCTCTTCACAGCGGTCTCGTTCTATTCCCTCGCCGGTACGGTCGCGATCCTGGGAACGGCCTTGGGTGCCGCTCGAGCGTTGTTGCCCAAGAATGCGGGAACCAAGGATCGAGTGACGTTCGTGTGGCTTGCTTTCGATGCTTTGATTCATCTGTGAGTTGGGCTCAATCATGAAGGGCTTCAGTCGTGTGTATTGTAAAGGAAGGCGACCCGTTGATGGGGGGAGATTGAATGAACAAGGCCGGTTGCTTCCGCGAGAGTGGACGTGATCTCTGATATGTATAACCGCATGCCTTGGCACAGCATCTTTGAAGGATCGTTCCTCTTCTACTCGTTCCCTTCTCCTCGTCGAGCCGATGCTTTTGATGGTAGGTAAGCCCTCAACAGCGGATGACAGACCACCTAAGTCACGTGACCTTCGGCTGATCTCGGTGTTTGACCCGTCGCGGCGTTCTCAGCTCCGCTCGCAAAGATGTGGCGAGAATAGTAAGATCAAAACCATCCGTTCGACGGGATGATATAGGATGCGCAGGACTTACTTGGTTTTCCTGGTGATTACAGCGGCCGAGCAGACGCAAGATGGGCCGTCGGGGATTCGACCGTCGTTTCGCTCGAACTCTTGACCGTTCTTGGCGCGGGCCCTCTCTGTTGGTACCTCCTGTATCAACTTGTCAAGGGGGATAGAGCAAGACATTATTGGCTGTGAGTCAAGAGTGAGGGTCGTCTACGTTGGAATGGAACGCGGGGTCTAATGCACTTGTTGATTCTTCACCGTGCTTTGGTCCCTGGTTCGTTACCAGAATCGTCTTGTCGTGAGTGTCCGACTGTCACTGGTGCTGCGAATGCCTCCATGCTCATCCCGATGATTTGATGTTGCAGAACTGCCGAGCTGTACGGCGGTTTTATGACCGTGAGTACCCACGATGTCTTCCCACCTATCAACCTGAAGCTGAAGCGAACTTTTTGCTTTGCCGAAACTCTAGTTTAGCCCCGAATGGATTACGGGCAACAAGAACCTGCATACCAGTAATTGGTTGCATTTCTGGTGCGTCCTATGCGTGATCTAATGTACTAGTTTTACAGTATTCCTCACATCTTGGGATCTGCAAAGGGTCTACCTCATGTTCTTCAACCTCATGTCAGTCCTTGCTAAACCCCGAACACTGATCGAATGATCGTCCCCAAGTCTGACTCATTGATCGTGTTTCAATCCAAATGATAGCTGGGTTTTCATTCCCTTGTGGATCATGTACGATTCGTATGGCTACATCGCCCATAGCCTGCGCGATCCGGCTGGGTTCGCGGCCGAGTTGAACAGGAGTGAGTCGGTCGCCAAATTGAGACCGAGGAAGTCACCGACCAAGAAGGTGTAGTGATGAGGGAGTGAGGTTTCCTTTGGTAAGCATTGGGTATATGGTGCATCCCTGAACCTGATGCTGAGTGTAGGTTCAGGCCCTCAAGCAGCTTGCCCGGCGCCGGCACCAATGCCCCAGAAAATAGGGGCCTAATGGGCGAAGCGATATGCAGCTACCAATGTATTGATATTTTCAGTCACAACTAGGAAGGTAGCATTTGGTTTAAAAAAAACCTACTTAGCTGCTCAAAATGAGGAGACGCGGGCAGTTCTACGGCACCAAAAAAAGGGCATGGGTCGCGAGGTGCCGAAATCTGCCGAAATGGTCGGCAAGGGATGGCGGGGCTCCAGCCGGCACGAGCGGCCCAGGTTCCGGCAGCAGGGCCGACGAGTCGACGACGGTCTCGTGATCGAAGCGTACATCGTTTCTTGGGTCCTGTGTGCCATCTTCCAACGACCCTGCCAGGTAAGTAGAACCATACGATGGCTGCTTGTGTCACGATGGGATGATGATGACTGACATGCAGTGCTCGCATCCAACTCGCTTCGTCCTCGCTGCGCCCGCCCGCAATGGCTGTCCCCGCCGCGTCGCCCAACCTGTCTCGTTCTTCTTCCGACGACATCTCGTCAACGGCAGTAACGGCACGTCGTCCACCCTTTACCACCGTAGTCATAGCCTCCTCAACAGCCGTTGTTGCTCGAGCACCATGTCGTCCGCTTTCGCGTTGACCATGACGCCGACATCGTCCCCACCGACCTCGCGCGTCGCTTCCAGACGAGGCTCGGTCGTCTCCATCACTCGACCGCCCTTGGCCAATAGGGGATCGACCTCCATTCCTGGCTCCAGGGCTTCCTCACCTCACCGACCCGTCAACCCCGAGTCAGAGTTCATTGGGTGCGTTTGCGGGGGGGGGAGAACCGACTTGACTCGAGGAACGAGAGCACGGGAAGATTGACTCACGCTTGTTGGAACTGGTGGGTTGCAACCTCTGAACTGCATACACACACACACACACACACACACAGCTCCATCGACTGCGGTACAAGTTCGTGCCGGTTCTACATCTTTGACCAATACGCCAACGTCATCTGTTGGCACCAAAAGGAATTTGAACAGCGTAAGGCTCGGATTCATCTCTCTGATCAGCTCTCGGCGACACCCCACACTTCGCGCGAGAGAGGAGACACTGCTCTTTCCCCGCTTTCGATCCTATCGAGGGGGCTGACCTCGCCCAATGCTCTCCTATTCCAACCCGCTCCCCCCATGGTGACCCCACCTGCAACAGTCCACCGCGAACCAGGCTGGCACGAACACGATCCTCTGACGTACACGAAATGCATCGACGCGTGCATCGTCGAAACGCTTAAAGAGTTCCAAGAGCTCGGCTACCAACAATCCATGATCAAAGGTGTGGGCATCGCCGTGCAGAGGGAAACGACGCTTGTGTGGGATAGGACGACGGGAAAACCATTGCATAATGCTGGTGAGCTTTTCTCCCTTGCGGGGGCGGATACGTGAAGGGTTGAGGCGCTTGAGGAAACTGACGGAGATGATGTGCCTCACTCACTCTATTGCCAGTCGCTTGGCCTGACGCTCGTAACGCGGCGACCGTTCGGGCATTGAAAGAACGAGCCGCTTCAGTCACGTTCAATACACCAGAAGGGGACATGAAAGGAGAAGATGCCGTGCGAGTCATCACCGGATTGCCATTCAGGTTCGTCGCACGCGATTCACAAGGGACTTTGATGCTCTAGAGCTCACCGTCACTGGGTTTCGTCCGTTCAACAGCACTTACTTCTCAGCGACGAAATATGCTTGGCTGTTGGAGAACTGCAAAGAGGTGCAAGAGGCCAAGGAGCATGGCAACTTGATGATGGGCACCGTCGAGGCATGGCTGCTGTGGGTAAGTCGGACTCTTTTGACTCGAGTCCACGCTCAAGGCAAGGACTCAAGCAGGGAAGTCTGAGGCCACAGAATTACACCGGAGGCGTCAAAGGTGGCAAACACGTCACGGACCTGACCAACGCCTCGCGCACGTTGTTGCTCTCGCTGCACACGCAACAATGGGATGACCAACTTCTCGAATTCTTCGATTTGCCTCGCTCGGCTTTACCGACGCTCGCTTCGAACGCGGAGGAGTACGGGCATTTCTTTGAAGGGCATATCTTGCAGGGGATCCCGATTGCAGGGTTGGTCGGGGATCAACAGGCTGCTTTGGTGGGGAACAAGTGTTTGGAGAGGGGAAGCGCCAAACAGACCTACGGGACAGGCTGCTTCATGTGAGTGGAAAGAAAGGCGAAATGGTGGGGAAAGGCTGAAGGGCTGATATGTTGGGGGGTGGTTCGAATAGGCTCTACAACACAGGGAGCGATATCGTCAAATCGACGCATGGGTTACTGACGACGGTGAGTTCTTGAAGGGCACCGTGGGGGAAATTCCGGGCGGGACGGACTTCGGAGTCTGACGATTTGGGTCATCTCATCCTGCAGGTTGGCTACAAGGCCGGGCCGAACGCCCAGGTCGCCTATGCGCTCGAAGGATCGGTCGCTGTTGGCGGATCTTCGGTACAATGGTACGTCGCTCGAGAGCCTGCGTATTTTGATGTTTTAGGGTAAAGGTAGCTGACCCCTGACGTGGCGCGTTTCTTAAGGCTGCGCGATAACCTCGGCTTGATCAAGAATGCCAAAGAGGCTGGTGAGCTCGCTGAAGAGGTCGAGGATACGGGAGGAGTTTATTTCGTTACGGTCAGTATTCGAACCTGAGCCTCTTTAGACGAGATCGTCTCATGAACTGACCAACTCGTGCTGGGCATCTGCAGGGTTTCTCGGGCCTGTTCGCGCCTTATTGGGACATGGCCGCGACGGGGATGTTGATTGGCCTCTCGACCTACACGACCAAGCAGCACATCTGTCGAGCAACGTTGGAAGCGACTTGTTTTCAAACTCGCGCAATCCTCGAAGCCATGACCAAGGACACGCAGAGCCATACTTCACCTGAAGGGAGCGTCTCGAATGGACGAGACGAGGATGATGAAGATGACGACGATGAGGACTTCAGACCCAAAGCTGTGGGAGCGGGGAGCATGAAGGCGCTCAAGGTTGATGGTGGGATGACGTCGAGTGACGTGACGATGCAGTTGCAGGCCGACATCTTGGGTATTCGTGTCGAACGACCGACGATGAGGGAGTGAGTTCCGACGGCAATATTTTCGCCTCAACGAAGGTCTCCTTCAATTGACTACAATCCCATCCGACCTCCTCCTCAGATCCACGGCTTTGGGAGCAGCCCTCCTCGCCGGTTCAGCATTGAACCTCTTCGGTTGGGACCTCGAGGACCCCTCGACGTTGCGCAAAGTCAACGAGTTTGGCACGGACGTCTTCATGCCTTCGATCGACGCGCAGGAACGCGAGTGGAAGTTCGCGGGCTGGAATCGCGCCGTCAATCGGGCTATGGCTTGGAAGAGTGAGTTTGTTAAGAAGTGCAATGGTTTTCTTTCTTTGGTGTTATGTAATGGGAAGCTGATGCCGAAGTCTTGTTTTGCGGTGGCAGCCAACTCGGGTCATGGTTGATGAAGGGCAATCTGGGAGATCTTTTTCTGGTCGTATTTATGGCTATTCTGTAACGGCTCCGCTTACTTTTTTTGATCGTATAACCCAATTTGCCTCTCGAATTCCATTATGTGAAATGATTCTATCAAGCGTGTCACGGTGTGAGATGGCCACTTTTTCGAATCGATCGATGTCTCAGCGTCGTCGCTCTTCGCGGTTGATGTCCTCCTCAAACGATGGCGACCGCTGCATTCAGGACGCCCCTGCGCCGAGCAACACTTACCTTTCGCTCAACATGCCCAACACCAACTAGGATTCCTACGAATCGCTCCTTTTGGTCGTCAGCTTCCTCTACAGCAACAGGAGCAGCAGCAACAACCTCATCCTCATCTCTCCCCTTCCTCTCCGCTGCCACTTCCGCTTCCTCCGAGATCCCCTCCCTAGCCCCGGACCTTTCCCCCCTCCTCCTAGCCGTCCTCCTCACAACCCTGGACGACGATGACCCTTCCTCGACCCTCACACCCCCCTGGACCGTCCTTCCCACCTCATCAGGATCAGGCTACGGAGCTTTCGCGACCCAAATTCTCACTCTCGGCCAGTTGCTCATCGCCGAAAGACCACTATGTATTTGGCCCCAAGGGTTATCAGAACAGGAAGCACAAAACTTGTTCGAAGGATTGAGTAAGGATAAAAAGAAGATTTATTTAGGCTTGGCGGGGGAAGCGAGCGAGGATGGCAATGGGGAGGGTCCGAGAGATCGGATTAGAGCTGTGAGAGCTACGAATGGGTTTGGGATCGAGTTGCCTGGCAGTGGAGGGACGGTTGTTGGAATGGTGTTTCCTAGGATTGCGAGGTGAGTTCGGGGGGGGGGGGGGGGGGAGGGCGAGGACGACAAGGGAGGAATGGGCTTTGGCAATGTGGGGCCCAGCCCCCTGAGGCCATCGTGCTTTCGGAGACTTCACTGACTAATTATTTTTATCACTCCATGCTCCGCAGGATTAATCACAGCTGGTGGGTTTAGAAGTTGGACTTTATTCATACCCCTTCGTCAGCAATATTCGCCGAACCTGACAACCCCCCCCCCGAGCAAAATTCTTCCCTCGGGCAGTCGACCGAACGCTGCTCAAGCCATGAATGTACGTGCTCAATCCGGCATGTAACTCCCTTATCACTATGGAACCTCCTACTTAACTTATTCCGCTCGCGTACCCAACCTTGCAGTTCCGCACGCTCCGAATGGAAGTTTACCCCCTCACCTCGATCGCCCCCTCTTCAGAAATTACGATCGAATACCTCCCCCTCATCACCCAATCCCATGCCCAACGTCGACAAGCCCTCCAAACAGCCTTTGGTTTCTCCTCTTGCCTTTGTCCCCTCTGTACATCCTCCCCTCAAGAAATCGAAATTTCGGATCTTCGGAGGGCCAAATTGAAGCAACTTGCGGGGGAAGTGAAAGAAGGTGGGAGGAGGGGGGATAGGAAGGGTACGGTGGAGAGCTTGGAGAGGATGAGGGTGGTTTTGGAGCAGGAGGGTTATGAGGGTATGCCTGAATTCGAGGATGCAGGAGTCGCGAATGCTTATGCTGCTTATAGGACCATGAGGATTAGGCAGGGGAAGGAGCGGAACTGAGAAGGGGTTGGGAGAGACGAATGTCGTAAGGGATGAAGAACCAAGTTTGGGGTTTTAAAGCCCGCGGTTCGTAATGCATCGTTCAAGATTTCTCTCAGAAAGATACGCTGATCGTAGCTGTGGGATGCGGGTTATTCTGCATTACACAGCAAAGATTTCCCTTCAAACAGTTTCAAATGCGCAGCTCAGCCATCATCACGACAAGGTTCGAGACTTCGGCCGATCCTCTTTCGTCTTGATTCATGTTTGCACCAGAGATGCGATGTGTAGAAAGCTCAAGAGAACGGGGGTACTTGTCTCATTCGCCAGGGCTACATTGAGCTTGGGTGCGCGACTGGCGCACTGCAGCTGGTGCGCGCGCCTCTGTTCCGTTTTGTCGCAACACGTTGCTGACCCGACCTCACTCCACGGCTTCCACCAGGACCACCAGCTAAGAGCCAAGTGCCCCGGAGCTGCCACCATCGAGAGGTATATCCAACCTCTACTACGCTTCGACAACTGCAATGCTGGGTTAGGATTTCGCCACTGGCAGCGATGGCTTCAGCTATGGAGACGAGCCGTCGACGACGCAGTCAACTACGGCACCCCATTCCGACCGCCGTCGCCCCCACCCCCGCAAGGGCTCGGATGATGAACTTATCAAGCTTTCAGGAGATAAGCCTACGGCAAGTGCGGGTGAACTGGATAATGAGAGTGATACTCGCGGTGCGGGTCAGATGGTGAGTCTTGGAAGCCCTCCCTTTTTGGGGCCATCGGCTCATCGATCGTGTCCTCATGCTTGAGTAACCGGTCTTCAACCTTAATAGCCGTTGTCAGTTTTGCGACTGAAGAAAGTAAGTAAATGCCCGTCTGAAATCGCGCATGAGGGTGTCTTGGACTTCCCTGACCTGTTCTGCCTGTCTATCTCCTCTCAGGGAAAGTCGCTCCCCGCCATAAAATCGCGGCTATCACGCGACCCGGCCTCGGTGAGTGCAACAGCCACCATCCAGGGCAAGAAGGAGCATATGCTTATTACCGCGCTCGCCGCTATGGAGCAACGAACCGAAGATTTCATTGGTCGTATAATGGGACAACTGAACGACAGTTATTATGATGACTGATTCTGAGAAGTTCCTCAAGCATTCTTACAAAGTCGCGTGTTGGCAGCGAGCTCCTGAAGGTTGGCTTTTTGTGCTTCGGCGATGATCTCGGAAGCGACATCCCAACTGCAATTGGTTGCCACCGGGTGATGACGTTCTATCGGTGATCACGTACCTTTCCAGGTAGAGTGACTCCATAGGCATCCACCAAAATACGACATGACAGTATCCCAAGCTGCCTGGTCGAGCTCCTCGAATTTGTAAAAATGTTTGAGGAACTTCTCACGATCAGTCATCATCGTGTCGTTCAATTGCCCCATCATGCAATTAATGCAATCTTTGCTTCGTTGCTCCGTGGCCGGACTCAAAAGGCTGACCTCCTCATTCGCTTTGAGATCCAAGTCGCATCCTGGAAAGACTGTGTGCCGGTTGTTACATACGTCTCATGCAGAACCTGCAACCTCGCATTAGGTTCCGCATGGCTTTACACCCCTTGGGTTCCTTTGGCTTCGCATCAGAAATTCAAAATTCGCGATTTTGGAAATCGGCGCCGGCGATTTTCCCAATATCAGTTACCGCACGCATTCTAAAGAACTTCAGTAATTGCCCAAATCTCCTCCTGCCTAGTCACCGACATCTCATGTTACCTACTCGTTCCCCCCTGCGTGGTGTGTTGCACGGGACCAAGAGAGGCGAGAGTCGTCAACCGTCGAGATACACTGCGAGCGGGCGCTGTGGTGGCGTACCAGGTCGACCGCGCGAGTCTGCGCGGCCGGGGGACGACGGCAACAAAAGTGCACACGTTCTAATCTTTTTGTTTCTGTATGAAACTCATCGCTAATTTGCAAGACGAGAAAACACCCTACGGAACTAAAGGAGGTGCTAATCTGAACTTGACCCCAAGTCCTGAACACGACTCTTCCTGATTATGCATATCTACTTCTGACCAAGTCTCACTACCTACTTTCGACCCAGGTCATGAAATCGCGTGATGACCGCTCGCTTGAGCCAGCCGGGCCCACCGCTTGTGCACACGTGCCAGGGGTTCGGCGCAGCTTATCACGCCATCGTCGCTTGGGTTGACGACGCTCCAGCCTCAAGCTTTTTTGGCAAGCTCCCCGCGGCCCCGCCCGGTGGCGTTGGCTGCAATCGATGATGGTGAACCCACATGATGCATGATGCCACTAAAGAAACCACTTCTTTCGAAACAAACACGATAGGTAGGACACTCGTTTGAAACTTGTTGTTATTCGTCCTCTGACACCTCAAAATACTGCAAACTCGACCTCAAGTCCGACCCAGACCTTTGGCCAGCGGCGACAGAGCGCATACATCCAGCTTCCCCTTACGCCCTTTGGCCCTTATGGGGATGTACGAATTTCGGCAAAGGGTCGGCGCTGGTAGATCGAGCGCAGGCGCGTCATCGACGGCAAGCTCTGATTCAGCTGCTACTACGACTACCTCGACGACGGATGAGAAGCGTTTCTCATCACCTCACGATGCTAGGGGACGATCAAACCACCGAGACACCAACGAAGAAGAGGACGATGACGACGATGGAAGCTCGACCGAACTGGCTCTAGTTCATCCGCTGCTCAAGAGGGGCGCCAGTGGTGGCAGCAGTCACGCCGCCTTGGCCTCGAGTCCTCGCACCAAGAAGCAGTTCGAGCTCACGACAGATCATCGTGGATCTCTGGAACGAGCTTCATCCACATCGTCGAGTCTGAGTCACTTCAAGACTGTGCACGAATCGACCGCGTCGGAGAACGTTACCGTCCCCGCCGTCGGTGTCGGAGGAACTCAAACGCATTTTCTCGCGCCTGCTCCAGTTTCCGTCAACGACCTCGACGCCGATCTTCGCCAACTCGCGATTCTGCAGACCTTGCTTCAACGCCAACAAGCCATCGTCCAAGCCAGTGTCGAAGCTGCGGCGGCTGCGAAGAAATTAAAGCGAGAACTGGAGGAGGAGGAGAATGCAGCTGCGGGTGCTTCGAGGACGGTGACCACCGAGGGCGAGGATTCTTCGTCGACGATTCATGGAGCACAACATCAGCAACAACACAGAGCACTTCAACCTTCTTCGCACCCACCCCGGGGCCCCTCATCCTCTTCGACCTCATGGTTAGACGGCCTCAACACGATCCACGATTCCACTCCTAGTTCAAGTAGCGTTGCCGAACTTGCCCAAGCGCAACAACAATTGGACCTCTGGACCAAAGTCGCCTTCACGTCGCATGCTGGAACCCCATTGCCCACCAACAACAATGGGGGTGCCAGTCCTAATCGGGCCCCTTCGATCGCTCTTTTCCAAATTCACCGTTCGCCGACGAATGGTGGTCAGGGTGACCAAGAGGAGGATCAAGAGATGAATTCGGAGGATCGGGATGGGCATCCTATGGCACACGACTTCGATTGGTCAAGTTTCTATCCTGATTTGATGATGGATTCACCTGGACGGACGAATGCGACTACGTCAACGATGGCGACATCGACGACGGTAGCTCCTTTCGTAGTTGGGGGCGTCGTCAACCCTTCGTCGTCCATCGCGGCGGTTTTAGATGGTCGAGTCGGACCTACGACAACGTCGACTCCTTCGTCCTTGTCCTCGACCGAATCTAAACCACCTCAAGCACCTCGCACCACCACCACCACCTCCTCCAGCACCAACTCGACCACAACTACAACCAACAAGTCCCTTTCCCGCCGAGCCAGCACCTCCTCTCGACAACGGACGCGTTCCCCCTCTCCACCTTTGGTCGACCCTTCCCTGATTGATGAGTTGTTGCAAGATGAATACCCTCTGCGCCCACCTTTGACGGAAGGGACACCGGAAGAGATTGAGCAGGATAAGAGGAGGAGGAATACGGAAGCTTCCGGTAGGTCCTTTGAATTCACCTCCTTTGACTCTCAAGAAAAGTTCACTTCCTGAACCCCCTCTCTCTCTGACCTCCCTCACTCAAACCAACAGCGCGGTTCCGAGCGCGTAAGAAACAACGCGATGCGGTGCTCTTGCATACATCAGCGCAATTAAGGGCTAGAGCTCAGGCGTTGGAGAAGGAGAAGATGGGTTTGGTCAAGGAGAATCAATGGTTGAGGGAATTGGCGCAGGCTGCTGGGGCTGGGGTTGAGGTGGGGGTGGGAGGGGTTAGGAAGAGGGTCTGAAGTAGAGACTGCAAGGGCGTGTTTCGCAGAGAAAGATTCTTTTCGACTCGAACATGTTCGGTTTCTCAGGTGACATCTGTCCCTTTTGTAGCCTGTCTGTTCTTAAAGAGGAATTCTCGTATTTTTCAACTGACCTCTTGATGTCGAAAAGATTTTCTTTGCAAAGGCGCGGGGGGACATGCTTCTCGTCTCTATAGAGATGAGTTGTACACAGTCGAAAGATCTTGCTGATTCTGAGTTGCTAATGATATGCACGCAACCTCCCATCCTCCGTCCATGCCTCTACCATCTCTATCCCTTTCCCCTTCCTGTCCCTTGTCCCATCCTCGTACGCGAATCGCAGAGACGTCCTCTCCATCTCCCATGCACCCTTGGCCATCGTCCCCCTCTAATGACTCAAGAACTTCCTCCCCTTGCTGAACCTCCTCTCCAAGACCCTTCGACCGTTCTTGGTCCTCTTGCGGGACAGGTACCCGTGCTTGCGTTTACGTTTGAGTTGCGAGGGTTGGTATTCGCAGCCGTAGGTGACGTAACGGGGGCAAAGGACGGAGGGGTGGGTGAAGGGGTGCGGTGGGAGGAGATGCAGGAGGGTGGAGGGAGGGGAAGCACGGTTCAATGGGGAGGAGGAGAAAGGTGTTCGTTGTGCGTGTGCGTGTGCGTGTGCGTGTGCGGCGAGGGTGGAGGGGGTTGACGCGCTTGATGTGCTTAATGACAGTGTTGTGATCGGGAACAAGGACGACGTCGCGGTGGATAGGCTCGGTGTTGTCGTCGGAACGATGGGTATGCTGTTCTGTGATCGACTTGTGCGAAGTGACGCGCGTGCGACGACGTTCGACGTAGCGGAGGTACCTTGCAGCCATGAGGACGGGGTGAGTGATCTTGGGATGCGTGGCATGCTCTTGAAGTGTGTGTGCCCTGGTGGATGAGAGTAGGGATGTGCTTGAGGGGGGTGTGTGTGTGTGTGTAGGAGGGAGGAACGAAGTGCTCCCTGCGCGCTCCTGCGTTCTCCTCTGTAAACTGGCTTCTGCTTTGGGTCTGTTTTTCCCTCTACTTTCCCTTCTAAACCCGCACATGACCTCCTCCTTCCGTCGTTCCCTCGACCGCTCCACAATAATGACATGAGACGTTCTTTCCGGGTCCTATCTCGTTCCCGATCGATACTCCTGGACCGTGCACCGACTCCACCCGATGCCCCTGTCTCTACGCGATCCCGTCCTCGTCGTGGTCCAGCTCATCCCGTGTTGCCCAAGTATGATGAAAAGGATGAGGCACAGACGAATGTAGATCGTGAGTTTACGGGGCTTCAATTTACGATTGAAACGGGGGGAGGGTTTTTCAACTTGGGCTCATGTGTGTGTGTGTGTGCGTGTGTACATGTCTGTGATGCTAGTGTCGATCCTCGCTTCGCCTCTACGGAGGGATCTCTTGACTCGCAAAGTCCTACCCAAAGGTGAACACCTTTCCACACTCGACACGTCATCCCACCCCCCCCCACCCCCCCCCCCAAAACCCAGCTTATCACCCTCCTCATCCCCCCCTCTCCCCCTCCCCCTATCGTTTAGATCTCATGATCCAATTCAAACTCATCCAAACGGAGACCACCCCTTCTTCCCTACACATCACCCCGACCTCGCTACTCCATCCAAGATTCTCCGATCCCCATCCCGGAAGATCGGTCTATACGTTATGTTGGACCGATGCGGTGAGGTTGTTATCTGAGAAACGTACGTTCCCTCCCCCAAACCCATCTTTTCAAGGCCGAGCCTCTTAACCCCACGAAAAAAGTATCCCTAATCCTACTTTTTTTCTTTTCTTTTCTTCCTCCCCTCCTTTCCCCCCTTCCCGGTCAACTTTTTAGAAACTTACAAACGTTTATCCCCTCAATCCGTACTCCCCTTATCCCCAACTTTACAAAGAATTGAATCCTCCCTCGCTCGTAGGATTCATCAAGAAATCGTCCTCTTGAACAAACGACTCGTTTCGGTTCCCGTGGACGAAGCGAGGGAGGTTGGATTGGACAAGGTGGTGAGGAGGATGAAGGGACAAGAGTGGATACGAGGGGGTTCGAACGTGGTTCAAGAACAAGATGGATGGGGTTTGAAAGCGATGTTGAATCTATGGACCACGGAAACGTGGAAGGAACAAGGTCCGAAAGAATGGTTCGGGTCGTTACCTCCCCCTCCAAACGATATGGGTACGACTCCAACGATCCCGGTGTACACCTTAGGCGACTATTTCAAACACGTTCATCTCCCACCTTTGAGTTACGAAGCTGGTAAAATAGCTCTTGACGCGAACGAAGGCAAGCACGTGACACTAAACGATTTGATCGTTGCCCAATTGGACGAGTTGCTTTCGACGTTCGAGAAGAGGGGGTTGAGTAAGGTCGAAAGGGAGGCGTTGTGGGTTCAATCACAAACGCAAGGGAAGGAGGGTCGTCGTAGTCATGTTGGTGGTGTGTATGGTTTTTATGGTCCTTCGACGAGAAGTGAAGCGGATCGACAGACCGTACCGTTGCTCAAGGCGCTGTGGAGGTTGGGCTTGTGGTATGGAAAGGGGTGGAAATGAGAGTGCAGTGCAGTTCATGTTGTGTTTGATGGGATGGTAATACATGATCATGTCGCATATGTTGATGGAAGAACGGCGTTTTACAACACGAGGGAACCCAATCTCGAAGCAACAGCAAAGGAGAGTTCGTCACCGGAAGCAATTCACATGAAGAACCCTTGACGATCTTGTTTCCTCTGTGACAACACAACGGACACTCCAATCAGCTTGCGTCCGGGAACCTCCAGAAGAAAAATCCATATAAATCTCCAATACTCACCATCCGACACCCATGACTCGCCCCCAAATACAACGCGAACAACCTCTTGGCCTCGGCGTCCTCGACGAAAGGGTAAGGCGCACCTAACCTATACGCCGCCGCGAAACCGGAGACGATCCCGATCTCGTGCATGTTGAGAATCGTCCATGCGCCCGCAAAGTAGGTGTGTTGCTTGCCGTTGAGGAACATCATCCAAGGGACGGTGCCGCCGTCTGTAAAGGGAGGAGAGGAAAAGGTCAGCGAACTGCTCGAGCGGAACGACATCAGAGGTCCCGAGCTGCTGGCACTACTACGGCTCACAATGTTGCCATCGATGACTCTGCTGCTTCCACCACTTTTTCATCACAATCTCTTCCTTCTTGATCTCCCCAATGGACCACAAATCCCTACTTCCATCCTTATCCAAAAAAATGGTCTGGAAGACATGCTTCTTCAACGGAGGTTCGGGGTTCCCTTCGTCGTCTTGACCTTGTTTCCGGATCGAGGAGGCGGAGGATTCGTCCAGAGAGGGTTTAGAGGGGAGGTTCGTGGAGGGGTGATGAGGTGGTTTACCGGTGTGGTTCGGTCCGTAGGGGGATTCGCCTTTGAATTGGGGTTGGTAGTGCGTCCTGTGTGAGGGAAGGTCGGAAGTGAAGAGCAGAGCGTTCAGTTCCTTGCCCGACCGGCCCATAACTCGGGAGTTGGATCCCAAGCAGGGGAACGCACAGATCAAACGACATCTCAATCTTCTTCTTGTCACTTGGGTAACTACGGATGTAGTACAATGGTCGGAAATGGTCCCTGGCGAATTTTAATTGCTTTTGCGCTTCCTTGTCATCGTCGCGGGAGGTCGAGGCGAGGTCGTCAGAGTAAGTGACGTTGTAGTGCTGCGGGTTGTGGAAGGAGGAAGAGTCAGTGGCGAGTTCGACGAGGCGACGATTGAATTGACGTGCCTTTTGCATGTAATCGAGATCGGAGTGGGTGACCGTAATGTCCCAGAGGTACTGCGAAACCCATCATCATCCAGGTCAGCCCCTCTTGAGGATACTTCTTCGCAAGCTCATCAAGTCCGATCAAGACGCACCTTCACGTTGCCCAACACCTTCCTCTCCATCCAACTCGCACCCTGACCCAAAATCTTCAGCGTCGCATCCGCATCCGTACAAATGATCACATCATCAAATCTCTCCTCCCTCTCCGGTCCAGGATCGACGACTTGCTGTCCATTATCCGTGCCTTTGGTCGTCCGGTACCTCACTTCCACCCCTTTGGACGACCTCTTGATCCCCGTCACTTCATGCGCTAATTTGAACTCGACGTTCCCACTCTCTTCAATCACCTTTTGCCACGTCTCATACAACAACGACAACCTTGGGAACGCCCTCATCTCCGGGATGGTCGCCAAGAAAGACGTGGACGAGTATTCGAACAAGCGCATCGAAGGGTCCTTGAAGACACGTTCGAGGATCGCGGACGAGATGAAAGGCGTTTGGTTGCCTGTCCCAAAGAACAAGGTGACGAGAGGGTAGACGATCACTTCGCCAAAGTCAGTGGAGAAACGGAACAGTTTGAGCATGCGCTCGACGGAGATGAGCGCGAATACGGGCTCGAACGTCTTGATGACCGTCAAAACTTTGCCAAAGCGTTTGATGTCGGGTTGGAATCTGGAGTCAAAGTGAGAGAGAGGGGGGCAGTCATAGGCCAGTGACCCCGCCGAGCCTGTTCACACATGATCAGCAAGAAACTTACTTGTCAATGACCGAAGAAGGGAAGACGTTGCTCCAGAACTCGTCCTCTCCTTTGCCGAACGAACATTGCATCCCCACTTCGGAACTCCCAAATCCGAGGTCTTCGAATACCTTGAACGTGTTGTAGAAAACGGGGGAAGCGCCTATGGAGGCAAAGTTTTTCGTTCGATAGCCGAAGAAGAATCGATTGGGTCATTCGCCGATCGACGGATCTGTTCAGTCTCAAGCCACGGACGAGAAGGGTAACAGCAAAAATCCACTGGCCTTGGACCCCATCATTGATATACGAAGCTCCATACTTGGTTTCATCGATCTCACTGCTCGTCGCCATACCACCACACGCACTTGATCGTTCGAAAAGGACGACCTCGAACGCCGAGTCGGATTTGTCCTTGGACTTGCTTGAGGAAATGGAGAGCGCATAGGCCGCTGACATCCCGGCTGCCCCGGCTCCGATGATGGCGATGCGTTTGGTGGCCATATTTGGTTTGAGGCAGCGGGGGGATGGGTTGCGATGGATGAATGATGAGTGAGGGATGTGACCTAGGTGCGGTGCGTCGGTTGAAGAAATGGGATCGTACGAGATCGCGTTCGAGGCTCAGTTGAGACCCGCAGTCGCCAAGCGCGCGCGCCGCGCTTCTTACGTCACCGCAGCGTTCGACAGGCTCGATCCCTTGTCGCGTTAACTTCGAGATCCTCGCGAGCAGCAACCGCACCCGCTCGAGCACTCGGAGATCGCGACCAGACCTGCTCACTGCACGTGACCCTAGTCCGATGGCAAGCCTAGATGTCGATGTGACGCATGCATGCATGGGGGGTTCAGGGAGCAAAGCTTGGAGAAAAAGAGAGAGAGAAAAAGAGAGAGAGAAAAAAAAAAAAAAAAAAAAAAAGAGATCGAGTTACCTTGGGTTGCATCCGTGACCGAGAGGTCAGGAAACAGTTGCCACTTGGTCGCCTAGACTGCGGCTTCGTACTCGGAGATTGGTCGATGCTCGTGTTGCTCCGCCCATCGCTGCATGTGACCACTTCTGTTCTTCGCCCAATAGGAATCAATCTTGCACTCGAAAGGGTAAGCAAACATTTTAGTGCAATTGAAGCAATCTTAAGTTTCACCATCATCACTTTTTGATACTCTATGATCTACGCTGAACTCGATTAGGAGGATGCCGTACCATCTTCATGCGAACAAAGCTTTCAGAGCAAACCTCTATCACACCCTTTCCACCGCCGTCCGGCGCAGCGGGTTAGAAAATATTTCTGAGAACATTGGTGGAATCATGGAGCCACTTGGGTCTCCTCCCACGATCCATCGGCTTGTTTGGTCCATACGTAGCGCACGGGGGGTTGAGCCTATGGGCAGAGCGGAAGATACGCAGGTCGGGGATCAGTCAAGCGGCATGTGCTGACTTCGGGAGGGGGAGCTGGAATACGTTTTGTTTGACTAACGTTTTGCTCTGAATGATCGACGATGGTAGGATCAAAGACGACCAACGAACTGCGTAGCAAAAGAACGCCGAGCAAGACCGAAAGTTTAGCTGGAGCTCGATAGACCGAACCCGACTCGACTCGACTCGACTCGACCCGATCCCAACTCACAACCTTTTCATCGCCTCTTCCTCCCCCTCTTCCCCGACACCCAGCCTCTCCTGAAACTCGTACTTCTTCTCCTTGAGCCACTCACTCCCCGGCTTGGGTCTCAAGAACGACGCCCTCAAATGGCCCGATAAAGTCTTCCACTGTTCTTGGCGCAGACTCTCGAAGTCGAATTCGGGGAAACGATCTTGGATCGGTTGACGCGACTCGGCGTCCGAGTCCTTGGAAGAGGAGGGGGGAAGGTATAGGTAGATGAGACCTCGGAGACGTATTTGGTCGCCTGTTGGGGAGGTCCAGAAAATGATCTCGGAGGGGGCTCCTCCCGTCGAAGTTGCCGAAGATTCGATTTGATCGACTGCAATGGGGGATCGAGGTAAGCGGGGTGGGTGTGAAAAAGAAACCAAGGGATGTCTCGAGCCGGACTAGGCATTTCATCGCACATACCTTTGGGCATGATTACATCGGTCGTGGTCAGGAGGAGCTCGGAATCTTGCTTGGATCCGGGGGAGGGCACGAAGCCTCGGAAGACACTACGGCCGGTGGAGTTCGAGATCATCAATTCGAGTGATTTTGAGCAGTCAAGCGGTCCGTACTGACTGGTAACGAGCATAAGGTTGTCCATCCTTGACGGTCGCGAGGACGATGTTCTCTGCGAAGGCGCGGAAGATGCCAAATCAGCGATCAGTTTTTTCGAAGTTTCGATCCCGACTCGGCGCCGAGAGGGGCGACTCCGACTCCCATTGCCATCCCGACCGAGCTTGGAGTAAGATACTCAGCAGCATGATTATCAACAGAAAACGCACTGGCATCGAGCAAATCCTTGTTCTTCTCATGGCCGAGGACTTGGTGGATACGCTCGATCCACTTTGGGCTTTCGCTGC
The DNA here is from genome assembly GCA_022702645.1 of Microbotryum intermedium. Lineage (NCBI taxonomy): Eukaryota > Fungi > Basidiomycota > Microbotryomycetes > Microbotryales > Microbotryaceae > Microbotryum > Microbotryum intermedium. The sequence goes on along the minus strand of JAHWDX010000015.1, from coordinate 177,046 downwards.
CTTGATCGACCGTCACTTTGGCTCGCTTCGGTGAGGACGGTCCAGCTGAGGGAGAATCGGAAGAGCCATTGGAGACTGAGGCAGTGGAGTCGTGGGAACGAACGTTGCCTGCGGGTGCCATGATGTTGGACTCGAGGTGTGGGAAGGATGACTCGGATGAGCGGAGGACAACATAGGTCTCGATGGTCAGTCGTAGCGCGGTCCTCGATTCCGGAATCCGTGAACCGAAGTTCAACTTGTTTGAAATTTGATCCACTCGTCATCGTGCTGCTCTCGAATCGCACTCGCCGCAGCCAGCCAGCCTGTCTGCGCAGCCACCACGCGCACGCCGCAGCCAGCCAGCAGCCGCAGCGTCATCGCTCTGCCTCCGAATCCTGCTCATCGGCTTGATCGGCTTCTGAGGTCGACAGCGCGTCAAGTCCTGCAGAGCTGGTGCTGCACCACCTCACCCCATTTTGATCATTTGAGAACCGAGGAGAATTTCCAACTTGTTACCTGCGACCGTCGAATACAACTTGTCTCACCTTTGCATTCGCACCTCCTGTCCACCCACCTGACCTCTCATTCGCCTCACTCCTCGTCGCCTCACCCTCGCCAGAGGTGCACGTGACTTGAACTGGAGACATTGTTACATAATCTGTTGCATCCGTCATGCGATGAAAGTTAGTCCAACACGGTCCGACGCGTTGTGGGAATCGGCCTGGGCTCGCCCCCACCGCCGACTTTGCTTAGTGTGACGATCACCTGTCCCTCCTTATCAACCGACCGACTGACCCTTAACCTCCCTTCCGCACCCCACGCTCTCCCACAGCACCGCTCGTCGTCGTCCTACAACACCGTCTCGAGCACAGCTGCACGTGACTCCTTCGAGGAGGACGTGCCCATGACTCCTACAGGCGGGATCACACCTAGTCCGACACCTCCGCTCCCCACCCAGGACGAGGAGGACAGACACCATACGACGATCGAACCCTTCTCAGTGCATGCTTCGACTTCTTCGAGCATGAACAAACGCAATGAGAATGGGCGGGAGGATGGGCGTGATGATACGACAGTGGTTGATATGGGACATTCGACGGGGGAGCAGGCCGAGGACGATGACAATGAAGTTGATGACGACGATGAGGATGGAGTCCCCGCTCCTTCGAGGTGGAAACAATCCGATGGGAGGGAAGAGGAACTCGCTTTCCTCACCGAGGACGAACTCGATCCGGAAGATGAAGAAATCATCACCACCCCGAGAACGACCGATCCAGCTTCGATGCGACCTTCTTGGGCGACCGAATCGGAATGGGAAGAGGACGGGAATGATACCGATGGCCCAGGGCTTCATAGGAAGAAAAATAGGAGGGTTTATGGTGGGGGTAGACACGGAGATGCTCTCAAGGGAGGGAGTTTGGGACCAGGAGAAGTCGCGGGAATGATCTTGGCTAGCACGTAAGAGCTGCGAACTTCTCGGCGGCTGGTTTCGGAGAAAGCGCTCATGGTACTAATCACAGTCGTATCACGTGCAGACTGAGTCCCACACCTTTGTTGATGCCTCATGCAGTGGCACTGCTGGGCATCGGACTCTTCCTTTCTGTACTCTTCTTGACGGCGGGGCTAAGTTGGTTCTCATACGTCGTCACTGGAGTCGAAGCTCGCTATGTCGGATCAAGGTGCGTTTATGAGAAGCATAGGCTATCCACTCATGATATTGATTCAACAATACCGATGTTGTGCAGGTCATGGGTCTCTTTGACAGCAGCCGTCTTTCCCCACCGAGCTCGAATTCACAAAGTCGGCGAAATGTTGGCCTCGTTCGCCGTTTTCGTCGGTGCGGCTCTGCGCGCCGTGCTCAGCGTCGTCGCGATGAGTGAGATCATGGTCGATCTGCTGTTCCCCGAGAAGAAGGGCAACTTGTGGTGGCAACGTGTTATCGTGGTTTGTGTTATGGGCGTCGTCTGGGTCAGTTCGAGCCGAGTTTGGCGTACCCTCACCTCAGGCAATTTGCTGACCACCACTTTGTGCCAATTCTCAACAGACCGTGCTTCCGCTGGTCGTGATTCCACTCGTGCGCAAGAAAATGCAACAATCGCAGAATCGAGCACACCCAGCATTCCGGGCCTTGCTACAGCTCGTGAGTGATTCGGCGCGAACGTGATGATGCCGTCACGGCTTATGTCGCTCACCACGACACTCCTCTCAAAGCCTGCCTACATTGCCCTCTTACTGTGGCCACTCGCTCTCCTCGTCCTCGGTGTCCGGCTGAAGAAACTCAATGCGGGAACGTCGTTCAACTCGCACACACCGATAGACGGTCGAGGCTTGACTTTCCCACTACCGACTCCGCCTGGTCGAGGCAAGATGGGGGCCGCAGGAGAAGCAATGGGGTACTCGATCTGGGGAGGTGAGTTGGGCGATGCCGTGCTCGTCCCGGTGAGCTGCGACTAACAAACCCCAAACCCTACAGGTATCGCGTTGATTGTCTACTCTCTGACATGCCAGCACGACACATTCTTGTTTCTCACCTCACTGGCGCGCCCTTCCTCGACCGCTGCTCGTCGATCATCCGGCAGCATCACCTCCACCTCGCATTCTTCACCCAATGGTCCCGTCGAGGGCCGACGGAATCAGTGGCCTCTGGCTTGCGCTCTAGGCGTCGGAGGAGCGACGATCGTCCAACTCGGATGGGCCTTGGTCGGCTACTTGGGCGTCGAGAACGGCGGTCGTGAGGGCAACGTTTTGCGTAACGCCTCACTACCACGAGGCGATCCATGGCTCGATGTCGTAAGGTGGTTGGTCGTGATGGCGATTGCGGCGCAAATCGAAGATTCCCTCGCCGGAGCGTATTCACGCGCCGGTAAAGTTGTCGAAGCCGTCGTGGGGAAACGCTTGAACGTGCGTGAAGAAGTTGCAGCCAACAGTCGAGCAAGGAGGAGGAGGAGTCATCGGGTAGGAAATGGGCACACGGGGAACTACGCCCCGTTGCACTATGATGACGACGAGGATGAATCTGGCGCTCGATCGGGTGGGTTGTTCGGTGGGGCTAGGCCGACTTCATGGCCGAGGGCGATCTCGAGGATTGGGGTTTGGGTCATCGTCGTCTTCTTTGGAATGATGGTGTGCTCTTGGGGTGATACTGGGGAGGGAGCGGTCAGCGTCGCTGAGATTGCGGGTGTTTCTGTGTCGGCAGTGGGGAGTTTCCTTGCGCCTGGTGAGTTCACGATCTCCTTTCAAGAAAATAGCAGTGTATCAGGAGTAGCTGACCCCTTCCTTCTCTCTGCCTCTCTACAAAAAAAAGGCCTCTTCTTCATCGCGCTCTTCCACCTTCGTCGCCCACGCTCCATCTTCGTCTCGGACCCTTCCTCCCCTTCCTTCACAGCCGACACCCTCCTCGTCCGCAAAGAACAACAAGTCCAAAGACGTCTCAGCGGAAGGAGGATCTGGCAGGACGTTATGGTCTTTGGTGGCTTGTTGCCTTATTCGATGGTCGTTATTGCGAGAGGAGTGACTGCTTTGGTTCAGAGGGAGTAGAGGGGAGAAAGGGAGAGGGGGGTTGGGTTTCTTGCTGTGGACGGTGTGTGAATGAATCTTCCCTTTTCTTTGCTTGATGTGGTTTTCAGATGGAATGCCAAGTCATGGGTAGTGTTTTTTTTGGTATGTGATTGCTTTGGGAAAGGAGCATGAGGATCATGTGACTCGTCCCAACTCAAAATCCGATCGGGGATTTTGTCAACTCGGCCAAAGTGGGAGAGGTCGTGGTAAACAAGCCCCTGTAACTCAAACGCTCTCGGCAAGTACCAGAGGTACCTCTGGGAAAAAGAAAAAGAAAACCCTAAGGCGATGTCGTGACGTCATACTACCCTTAAACTGCCACGCCCCATAGGTATCAAACTCAAGTCCGAGGGTCCGATCCTATCGACGGGGTTTTGGAAGGAAGGGGGGGGGGGGGTTTACACACAACGCCGGTGGCGGCGTTATGCACTCGGTCTTGGTGCCGTTCCTTTTGGTGGCACTGCGTTTTACCTATGCGGTCATCGGGTATCTGAGTACGAGTTTGTTGGGCAGCGAGATGTCGAGGACTTGGGAGCTTTCGAAAAGGAGCTTTCAGTTCAAAGGTGAGGTCGCTTGTTTTTGTTGTTGAAGATTGTGATGCATGTGATGATTTGATTTGGAAAAAAAAAAAAAAAAAAAAAAAAAAAAAAAAAAAAAAACCCCGGACGCTGATGATTATTGCAGGTAGCTATTACAGTGGGAGATTTGAGCTTTGAGGACCAACAACATTGAACCATGAACGAGTCTCTAGAGAAAGAAGTGACTATAGCTCCGGAGTCGATTTTTCAAAAAATTCTTGTCTCACTCTACTCTGGCAGGTCGACTTTTGATTTTAGCGTTTCGGACACAGCACTGCAGCAACTCGATTGTGCGCGCCCTGGCTGCTCGCCCAATGCTCGACCAGTGGCAGCGCGACGATGCTCGATGGGGGCGGCCTGACAAGAGGGCGGGGCAAGGTGCACACTACTCCGGGGCCTATGTAAAGCCGACATTGTTTGTTAGTGGTGGGCTCTTGGCTCTCCCAGATTGCTCCCTCTCAATCTCATTCGCGATCCGCAACGCAAACCTCGACCAGCACCAAACCAATCCAGAGGTCTTCGTTCAAGTCGGAACGATTTGCTCTGTGACTTGTTCATCCTCCCCTTCGCAGCGTCTCGTCTCCATCCGCCTAGCTGCCCCATCAGTCTCGCTTGCTGCTGTGCTCTCGCGCTCTCCCGCGTCGGTCACCTTGCTCGCGCGCCTGCCTGCGCTTCGCACACGTCTTTCCGTGCGACCGACCGCCGTTTCGTTAAATCGCGTGTTTACCTGACCCTCACCCCAAAAGGTCAGTCCTCAATCCCAGGAGATGGTTTGTTTCGAGCCTCATGTCGTACTCGAGACGGGTCATATGGTGGTCGTATCCCCCCAATCCTTCACGGGCACTATCTCCTTTCCGTTCTACTGTGTGTCGCACCACGCTCGTTCCCGCTTCGGTGATCGCTGCTGGTTCAACCGTGTGGCGCCCGCCCGTGATTCGATGCCGAACCCCTCCCCTCCTTGTCCCGGGGACATGCGTGGGTTCGGGTACGGTGCTTGCTACCACCCTCTTACAAAACGATCGAGGCTGCCTTTCATCGAGTCACTTCACTCGTTGGACCTGTCCGATTTGGGTGTGTGTGACGCACGATCGGGCCGAGGGTGACAGCGACGAGCTTAGACATGGACGTGCTGTGCAACCGCGGGCGTTTGGGCGAGCAATACCGTGGGCGCAGTGATCCCTCAGATCCGCTTCGTGGGACCGCCACGCGAATTAGTAGTTTGCACCATCCAAGACGAACCTTAACTCGATTGGCAGTTGGGGACTATATCGTGGCTTCTTCGATTGCCGGACCCGCCGTCGACGCACGGTTCTCTTTCCCCCAGAAGAGCGCGCACGGCCGCCGTCTCCTCTCCGAGAGGGAACTGCGTAACGTCCGCTGCGACTTTGGACTCCCGTCGACGTCGAGTTAATGCCTAGTTCCCGAGCGTTCGCTTGGTCTTCCACTTTGGGGAGACCTATCAATCGTATTCTCGAGTCCACAAAGCCTAGCTCGGACACTGATTGCCCCGTTCTTTTGCACAACCTAGCAGGACTCGCTGCTGAGTCCAGCTGCCGTTCGTTTCATTCTGATCCGCAACCACCATGTCATACCCACCCCGTCGCGACCAACACGCCTACCTCGAGGATGCGTACGGCCACTCGGGCCCTCAATGTTCGTCTGCCGATGTCTACGCCGCCGTGCCGACGAACCACGAGGCGATGATGCACCATTCGTACTCGACCCCTTACGATGAAGTCACCTCGCCGAGTCCGCGCCATGATCCGCTCGCGACGCCTCCCATGTTCCAAGACGACGGACAGTTCCCCATACGGAGTCAAAGCGCCGCATCCTTGGGCGACCACCAACACGACCCCTACGCTCGTTACGACGCTCGCGCCGGATCAACCTACTCGCTCGGCGGTGACGGTCAGTCGCAACTTGGCCTCAACCCGCGGTCTCCGAGTGGTTTGGGCGTGTACGACAAGTACGAAGACCACGAGATGAGCGACAAGAACAGCCGACGAGGCACGGCGAATGTCGTCGACGGGCGCAAGCTCGCCAAGGATGGCAAGGACGGGTTCTGGGCGAGACTATCGGGACGTGGCCGAAAGTTCCTGCTCCTGCTGGCTCTCGTTATCCTGCTCATCATCGCCGTTGCTATCGCGATCCCGACCGCAATTATTACTCGCAACAATGAAAAGTCGAATGCCGCATCCTCGGGCGGTTCAAGAACATCTGGGAGCAACTCGCACACCCCGACTGCGTCCGCACCCAACGGGATTCCGACGGGCGCGACTGGATCGGCGGATTGGAAGACGGCGCCATACGGAGGCGACGGTTCGATCGTGTACACCGAAGATGGCTCGTCATTCACTTACAACAACTCGTTCGGCGGTTTCTGGGTCTCGATCCCGTTCAACGACACGGCTCAAGCCCAGGACGATGTCCCGCCTCTCGACAAGGAGTGGGACTACTCGGTGAACCTCATCAACGGTGTCAACCTCGGTGGGTGGCTGACGATCGAACCCTTCATTGTCCCGTCCTTGTTCGAGCCTTACAACTCGGCGAGCAACTTGCCCAACGCGACGAACAACGCCATCGACGAATGGCACTTGTCCGAAATGCTCGGCTCTAACCTGTCCTCCGTCATCACGAATCACTACGCGACGTTCATCACCGAGCAGGACTTTGCCGAGATCGCTGGCGCGGGTCTTAATTGGGTCCGCATCCCCATCCCGTGGTGGGTCATCGAAGTTTGGGAAGGCGAGCCGTTCCTCGCCAATGTCGGGTGGACCTATTTCCTCAAGGCCATCGTCTGGGCGCGCAAGTACGGCATCCGCATCAACCTTGACCTGCACGCCGTCCCCGGCTCGCAGAACGGCTACAATCACTCGGGCAAGCAAGGCTCGATCAACTTCTTGAATGGGGTCATGGGTATCGCGAATGCGCAGCGCACGCTCGACTACATCCGCACCTTGACCGAGTTCATCAGCCAGCCCCAGTACAGCAACGTCGTACCCATGTTCAGTGTGCTCAACGAGCCATACGGAGTGACGATTGGCGCCGATGCTCTTCGACACTTGTGGGTTGCCTACAATCATAATCTCGTGTGAATGGAGTTTAGGAGGCTGATGTTTATGTTTCGACTTCGCAGCTACTGGGAGACGTACTCAATGATACGCAACATCACCGGCTTCGGCACCGGTAAAGGGCCGTTCATCACCTTCCACGACGCCTTCTTCGTCCTCAACACGACCAGCAACGGTGGTTGGCTCGGGTGGATGCCCGGATCCGACCGCGTTTCGCTCGACCGGCACCCGTACCTCTGCTTCTCCGCGCCGAACAACGACGGTCTGTCGTACCAAGCCGCCAAGCCGTGCTCGTACTGGGCCTCGGACATGAACGAGACTACCAACGATTTTGGTCTCGCGATCGCGGGAGAATGGAGTCTTGCGATCAACGACTGCGGCAAGTGGCTCAACAACGTCGGCAACGGGAACAGATACGACGGCACGTATTACATCCCCAACACAAACGCAACGAAGCCTCAATACGCCGGCGTCGGAAGCTGTGACCCCTGGAATGTGAGTTTGCTGCACAATGTAGCTTGCTACTTGCCCATGAATGGGTTGGACCTGATGATCCGGTTTTGACAGGACTACACGACTTGGAACGCGTCGATCAAGCAAGGTCTCGAGCTCGTTGCGACGGGTCATATCAGCGCGTTCCGTCATTGGTTCTTCTGGGCGTGGAAGACGGGTTACTCGAACACGCTCGGCATGATTGCGAACCCCATGTGGAACTATCAACTCGGGTACCGCAGCGGCTGGATCCCGAAGAACCCCCGAGTTGCTCGCGATGCGTGCGCGTCGCTCGTCAAGGACAACGGCTTCACCGTCTCGATGCCCAACAACCCTGCCCCAACGCTCGCGGCGTGGATGACCGGCGGTGCCGATGCTGGTACGCAACAGAACGTGGCGATGAGTACCAGCTACAGCCAGTGGCCTCCTGCGAAGTTGGGCAACTACACCGTCGCCAACTTGCCCCAATACACGCCGACGGCGTCGATCATCACCATGCCCGTGTCGACGCCGACGACCTACCCGTCTGGCTACTCGGCTGCCACGAACCCCGGCACGGGATGGTTCAATGACGCCGATACGAAGGGCTTCATGACCGAGATCCCGGGCTGCACGTACCCAAACCCTTGGGAAGGAGTGTCGGCGACGGCCCCGACCACGCCCTGCACGGGCGCGGCGACTGCTCGAGCCAAGAGGAACGTCGTCAACTATGCGCCGCCACAGAAAACGCCTCGCCTCAAATGCCTCGACGAAGCATATGATTGATTTCGATGAATGATGGCGTTTAGCCTGCCTGCTTGCCTGTCTCTGCACGGTCAATCGCGACGTCGTTTAGATAGCGTTCCTCTTTCTCTTCATCAGCATTTTCCTCTTGTCTCTGTGTGCTCTCCCTCGCCTCTACTACGCCTCACGCACCACTCCCCCCGCTTTGCATTTTTCTTTTGTTTTTGATTGACACTCTAGTTCCGGCCCCTTGTTCTGTCCCATCCTCTTTCTGTTCCCCCCACTACGAAGCCTTAGAAACCCTCGCTTTTACCCCCCACCCATGTTCATCTCATTCTACTTCTTCTCATCCAACTGCTTTACCCCACTACCCAACTAACTACTCCTCCTACTTAGATCCCACCGTTTTCTCTCTTTGTCGTTTTTCATAACCTCCCTTTCCTCTCTCTTACGACGTTGTCACTCTCTCCCTCTCTCTTTACGTTGTGCTGAACTGCAACTGCAATGGTCCGCCTTCTTTCTGATCGATTACGATCTGGTTGTGAGGTGCATGGTTCGATTGGCTGTGGAAGATCGCGAGGCGCATCAATCGAGGATGACCGAATTGGTTGATGAGATGGGTTGCCTCGACTCTCACGCGGAGTCGACGCCTTCGGCCGACTGTAGCCTCTCCTTCCTTCTCCTCTTGCTACTTACTCCCTTACAAATCCAGACAACTGACCCACTGTGGTCCCTATCTCTCGCTCATCGATCGCCTTAGAAGCATCACTCGACACTCCTTTGAGAAAATTACCATGCCCTCCCCCTCCCCCGACTCCTCCCCCCGACTCTCCCTTGTGCTCTCCCTCCTCTCCCAAGCCCACCTCACCGACCCCAATCAAGAATCGACGACGTACCATTCCACCCTCTCGTCTTACGTCGATCGCTTATCCCAGGATGCAGCTCAAGGTCCAAGTGAGGCATTGGTGATCGCTGCGAATGCGCAACATGTTCGGAGGTGGGAGAAACCTAGGAATGAGTATCCCATGGGTTTGGCGGGGTACAAGATGTGGAGGGTGAGTTGGTGCTAGTAGCTCGCTTCCCCCGGCTTGAGCGTCGGTCATGCTTGGTTTGATCCTTACGCGGGTGGGTGGGGGGGGGGGGGGGCGGCCAAGCACGTGACTTTTGAGTATCTGCTCTGCTCAGCTCAGCTCGGCATAATCATTCCCTTGCACCAGCTACTTTCACTCCAAGCTGTATCAAAAGTTTACACCTAGACTAAGATCATATTCTCATCCCTCTGCAATCAGACCAATCTCAACAAGTTTCATTCCCAAATCGCTCGGGAGCTCATGGTCCAAGCAGGGTATTCCGAGACGTCAGATGCCGAGCTCTTCAAACGCGTCGATGAATTGTTGCTCAAACAAACCATGGCGAGACCGCCTCTCAAGTATCCTCTCAAAGGTGAACTTTGAACCTACGTAGCTCGTATGATATTGTTGAGGTATAACCTTGGCTCACCACTCTTTTTTGTCGTCCTCGTCGCTCTATTTTTTTATTTTATTTTTTATTCGCGGCCGTCGGCCGAACCAGATCCCGAGATGCATCTCTTTGAAGACGCCATCTGCCTCACCTTCCTCTCGACGCAATTCGTGCAATTCTCGGACCAAATAGACGACACGACCAAAATGATGGGGATCGTAGCCAAGACGTGGGCCAAGATGTCCACTTTGGGAAGAGGGATCGCCGCAGAGGAATTGGTCGGAACTTTACCGGACGAGTTGAAGGTGGTCGTGCAGAAGGCTTTGAAGGACGCGGAATGATCGCAGGGGAGGAAGAGGATTATGGGGTCATTGGGGGAAAGCCGAGGCACGTGCGATCATCAATGGAGATGAGCACTTTTCGTACGACCGCGTCTCCGAGTTCCAACTAAGATTGCGACGGTCTACGACTTGGATGTCTCCATCGACTTGAGGCGCAGCCCAATCGCGCCAAGTCAGAGTCGTCGATTGAGTAAAGCGTCACAACCGGAATCCGAGGACGCAGTCCTTCGAAGCGTATTCACTTTTCATTTCGTGATCGCTCTTGCCTCGGTTCCCTCGGCAACCATAATACTGCAAGAGCTGTGGTGCATATTGTTAGATCTTGAGACGTGAGGTGATCTCTTCCAACGCATTGCCGTCATAGTTTCTTCAAAATTGCATGCAATACAAAATTTCCAAGCGCACGAGTACATTTTTGGGTTCTCCCACCTTCATCACATAAAAGACATAGAGCACACCGCACACGACTAAATCACCAACGACTTCCACCACCGGCCCCACCGCTATTGTTGCCACCGCCGTTTTGATTCGATTGGTAGGCAGGCGTCCGGTTGCCTCCGGGATAAGCGGGTGCTCGCCCACTCGCAGCGTTCAGAGGAGTACCTCTGCCTTGGTTCGGGTACTGCGGTGTGGCTCCCGTGGCGTAAGGGTTGGGCGTTCGACCCCCAAATGGTAGATCGGCGGCGAGATGCTGAGGTATCGGCGTCTTGCCCGTCGCTACGGCGGCGGTGTAAGGATTGGGTGTTCGACCGCCCGCGCCGACGCCGACGATCGGAGTTCGACCGCTCGCGACGACGGGTGTTCGTCCGCCTGCGATCAAGGGTGTTCGACCGCCGGCTACACCCATTGGTGTTCGGCCGCTGTTGAAAAGAGGTGTTCGACCCGTCGCCGCACCGATACTCGCAACCGCAGCAGCGGCTTGTTGCTCACGAAGAGGGTTAGGGGTCCTCCCTCCCGCGGCGCCACCACCACCAGCTCCAAACGGCGTCGCACCGCCGGGGTACCGAGGCGTCCTCATCGGCATACGCGTACCAGCTCCACCTGCTGCAATTTCTGCTGTGTAAGCGCGTTTGAAACCGTTGCACAACGCCGCCACGTCGCCGTGCTCGGCTCCCTTGAGGACGAAAGCACCGGGCACGACCCAGATCGGCCACGAGTGAGGTTCGGCCCCATCGTTGGCGCGGAAGGTGACCATGAACAATCCGGGCTTCTTGGGGTCTTTGTTGATCGCGAACCCATAGGCCGAGATGTTGGGGTTGACCATCAACGAGTTGGACAGGAAACTGTCGAGCGCGGCCTTGTCCCCTTTGAACTTGTCGTGGGCCATCATTTCGCCGACCTTGAGCGACATTTGCTTGATGTGCGAGACGATCAATTCGTCGAGATCCGAGTAGGACCAGTAGGCTTCGCCACGACTTGTGTTCGGCTGCGAGACGTCGATGGGTTTGGTGATGCGCAGAAGCGAGCCAAGGGCCCATTCGTTCGCCTTGTTCATTTCGTGAACAGCTGTAGGTACAAAGGTCGAATCCGTCAGATGCTCGAACACGTTGTGTGACGACCGAAGCGGAATGATTCACCAATATGCTGGTAGACTCCTTCAGCGACCTTCCAAGTCACGGCGATATGATCCTCGAGCGACGAAGGGCGAATGACGCAGTCCCCACGCTGCATGTTGGCCAGGTATTCCTCAGCTTGCCCAGCAGAGAGGTTGTGGAAGTTGGGGTGGTTGACCATGCGTTTTTGGCTCCCCGCCGACTTCTTCTGCACAATCGCCTGTCGTTCCCTCTCGGCCCGAGCAGCTTCGACATCGTAGTACTGCGGGTCGTAGCCGACGCGACGTTGGTCCGCATCACCTTTTTGGATGTGGCCCTCGACCGTCGAAAGCTCGACCGTGAACGTCTCGAGGTTGCTGCCGATGATCTGGGCTTGCAAGGTCTGTCCGATCCGCGGCTGTTGGTAGCGGCTCGGATCTTCGGTCCTGTACTCTGCCTCAATCGTTCCTTCAATCTGCGACTCGAGGCGCACACAGATCGCGCCGTCGGGCCGGAAACGGAACACGCGTACGGGGATGATGAGACCGTTGTCGAACGTTTGCTTCGTCTCGCCCGTGAGCATGGCAAAGACTTCCTCCGGGTTGGGGACTCGGAACGGAAGGCGGCGTTCGGCGTACGGCTCTTGCATCTCATCTCGCACGTTGTACAATGTCAGTCGCTTCGGCATGAAGAACAGTTTCTCCAACTCGGCGGCGAAATCGTCAAGTGAAAGATCGTCGAGTCGATGCGGATTGTCGTTCATGAGGTTGATGACGGCTTGCGAAGGGACCTTGAACGTTGCCGTCTCCTCCTCATCGACTTCCATCGCATCGGCGGCCATTTTGCGAGCGACTTCGTAATCCTCGGGGTGGATGCGCGTGTCGTCAAGAACTTCTGGCTCATCGCCTGCCGCCTCGCGCCGGCCAAGATCGGCATTGAGGTCATCCTGCGAGATGCGCAAGAAGCCAGCGGCGTTCATGAAGATGTTCTTGGTCATGATCGCATGGAAGATGAGTCCCGATCGGTTCGACAGGGTGCCACCGACGTTTGACTCAATCTTCTTGATCAGACCAGACGCCTTGCGGGGTCCGAGGCCAGCGATGTACGGCAGCAAATGACGGTAGTAGGCGTTTCGCACGGCCTTGTTGACCTCGACACCGCATCGGTTCGTGACATCGATCAAGGCATGCTCCAGGTGCTCCTTCATCTTGTCAGGTGACAAGTATTTCTGGTTCGGGTCGTAGCTCAGCGCAACCAGGTCGTCGCCGAGAGCGGCGTACTCGTTCAACGGTGATTGAGCGTATCGAGCCAGGGCGACGCAATACCTGCTGATCGTCGACAGTTCCGGAAACTCGTTCAGCGCACGAGGCGAAGACCGATACAACCTCGCGACGTTGTCGTAGACGTAGATTGTTTCGAAAGCCGCTCGAGCGGTGAGTTGATCGGGAGTGAAAGGGTCCTCGTCAATATCCTGGTTCCTCAGATCGTCCTGATCGGCCACGATCGAGTCGCTGACGCCGTTGGAAAAGGTTTTGAAGTCGTTGTACAGTCGGTTCGTGTTGGGAGATAAGCCACCGATGACGACGACTTGGGGCCTCCGTCGTCTTAAGAGTTCGATCAACGATTCCTTCTGCGCGTCCTCCATTCGGTGCAGGTTGTCGACCTTGAGCTGCTCGCGCACATGCCCCTCCGAGTCCATGAAAACGCACGAGACCGAGTCGCGTTGGGGATGACCCTCGCCATTCGAGATTGCAAGAACCGAAGGGATCTCGCCATGCTCCATTGAACCATCTCGTCGTTGATACGGTGCGACGTTGATTCGGTCCTCGAGCTTGCTCTTGCACGCGCGACCGACAAAGTCCTCTTCCTCTTCCCGCAAGTACGTGCGTGCCCAACGTTCACCGAAAGGCAGCAGGTGCTCCTGCACCACGGTATTCAGGATCTCGGTTCGCAGCTTGTTCCACTCTTCAGCCACCGTCGAAGTATAATCGGAGGTGTAGATCTTGGTCAGGTCCTCCATGAATCGATTCAACGCCGCGGCGGGCAGCGTGATGCGGCACTTGACGAGATCGTCGCGTTCGGCCGCCAGGATTTGCAGGAACATCGCCGATCGCAACATGCTCGAGACCGGTCGACCCTTGAGGTACTTGAAGACGTAGAACGGGTTCATCTCATCGATCGCATTGACGCCCTTGTCCGTCGGGGTGACGGTCATGAGCGCATAGTCCTTGAAGTAGCGACGAATCTCGCGGCGCAGGATGGGGTCATGCCTAATCTCGTGTACTGCAATCATCTGTGCCGTGTCGAGAGCGCGCTCGGGGGTAGTGAACTCTTCGTTCGTAAACTCGGCCGCAAGCTCGAGCGGTGTCTTGCTAGGGTCCTCGGTCGTGCTCGAGCGAGTGCCACTGATGAAGTCGCGTGCCAGCTCCGTTGCACTGATGCCAATTTGAGTCGCGAGGTCCGAGGCGAACTCCTTCTTGGCGTGTTGGTACACGGACTCTCGAGTTGCTCGTCGTCGCGAGGGAAGGTCGGATTCTTGACCACGCGCGGCCCTCAGCTGCTCAAGCTCGCTGAAGTACTTCATCGCCATCCACTCGTTCGCGTCAGAGACCTCCTCGACCGATTCGACCGCATCGAGCGTCTCGTCAAAGTAATCATCCTCGACCTCGAGTTGACTGAAGTGCTCCTTGAGTTCCCGTTTGCGATGCAGCAGCGCGCGATATTTGATCGAGAGGCCCGAGATGCGCCACAGATCGTCGTGGTCGAGCAAAGCAATGTCACGCCCGTCGCGAACGACAAGGTAATCCGCGCGATGAGCCCAGATGAAGGGTGGCTCGAGCATTTCAATGTTCATGAAGCGGACGACGTTCTTGATTGCCGTGATGAAGGCGTCGTGGTGCGGGGGCCGGTCACCTGATGAGTCCCTCATGATGAAGTGCTCATGCGCTCGCACCGAGATGCGGGTCGACATCCATTCGGCGGCAAGCTCAAGGTCCTCTTCCTGGATGAACCTTTGGGTGATGCCCGTCTCTTCGTCGCCGTCCTCGATCGTCGGCAGACCGGCCGAGGCGATCTGCATGCGTTCGGGAATGTCGAGCGCTCGAATGGCCTCATCTTCTTCTGTGAGCATGCGCGAGGCAATTTCTGACGGCTCGTAGATCTGTGTCGAGAAGTGGAGGTTCAATCAGCAGCTGAGCTGATTGACAATTCGCTTCAGGGCCAGTGCGTCATGCTCTCAACTCACATCACGCAACTCCTTCTGCTTGGGCTCGTCCTCTTCGTCCTCCAGCGCCCAGGCGTAGTCCTGACCGTTGCCAAAGACCTCGGTGACTTCTTGTCGAGCCTCGGCCGAGATGCCTTCGATGTAGGCCGTTCCAAAGCCACGACCACGACCTTTGTTGCCCTGCTGGGCACGCCCTTTCCGCTTGGCTTCCCGTCGAGCCGCTCGATCGTCCTCGTCCTCATCCGAGCCATCCTGTCGATCGGACTCGGAAGCCGTATCGTCTTCAATGAAGCCGGCCATCTCATCACCATCAAAGGGAAGGCCCATGCCATCCTCGTCCTCGTCATCACCAGCTCCGCGCTCATCGTCGTCGAAGAGGTTGTTGAGGCCGGCGGGCTCGTCGTCATCCGATGCACCGACCGAGCGCCTACGCCGCAGTCGCTTCAGCTTGCCCTGTAGAAGGGGTTTTCATTTGAGGGGTGAACAAAACGTCAACTTGTGCTGAATGTGTCTCGTGCTCTAGGGAGCTAATTGCGTACCTTGGAGCTCCGATTCGATAGGCGGACACCGGTGTTTTCCTCGAGCAGGTCGATATCGTCCTCGTCGAGATTGTCATCTGAGAGTATGGGATTTTGACTATGATAAGTATCCACAGCACCTTGCCGGGGAACGGATGAGTTGAGTTGTTGGAACTGACCGTCGTCGCTGCCCTTCCTCCGCTTGCGCGATGAGCCACCTTCGTCGGCCTCGTCGCCGGATCCGGATCCCGATTGTTCACGTTGCTGTCTGCGCTTCTTCTTTCTCCTCTTGCGTCGCTCATCGGCATCGTCCTCGACCAAGGCTTCGTCCTCGTCCACGATAAAGTCTGTGTAGGAGTGGGAGCGGGAGCGGCGTGGTGTCGCGTCCCGAGTAGAGCTTCCGAGTCAGCACACAAAGAGAATGGACGATGACAGCGGATGCAGCATATCATCATCAATGCGATGATATGAACATGACCAGGGTGCTGCGCGCCACACTGGCTGCCTGCCTGCCTCATCAAAGCCCGGTACGACGTCGTACCAGAGCGGCTGCTCCACGAATCGATCACGCTCTGACCCCCGACGCCGCCGCGGGGACAGACACTCACCCTTCCTGACTTCCCGTTCCGCTTCCGAGTCCTCGTCCTCCTCTTCGGAACTGTCAGAGCCGGTGTTGTCACCCATCAAGTCGACGCCCTCCCCGTCGGACGAGTTGACGTCCGGGTCGTCCTCGTCGTCGTCCTGGTCCATCGCCGTAGGGTTACCCAGCAGCATCGAGGTCGACATAGCTACCGAGGGAAGGGAGTAAGGTCGTGTAGAGTTCCCACCTCTGAGGTTGGGTCGCCTCTCGGGTTCGGTGTGGTGTGAGAACAAGGATAGAATTCAGCTGAGCCAGCTCGAGTTCGCATTGGTCGCGGGCGCGCACATTTGCCCTCCAGGGTCACTAGCGCGCGCACGGACCAGCTGCAGCAGGCTGGCAGGGGCCCCCCGGTCAGGCGCTCCACCGTTGTCACCGCCGAGCGGCCCACAAGAAAGCCTTACAATCAATAATAAGCGAGCAAATCTTGTGAGGCTCTTCTTCACATCCCGCCCCTAATGAAGACCAATCGAATGGTCTACATGTTGCGAGTAAACCTATAATCCTTCTGACCAGCGTTGCGCAGACTCCACCAACTGAATTAGACAGAGCGGCGTGCTGGGAACGACTCCCTGCAGCAGCGCATCTTTCGATCTGATCACGTGCACAATGCTTTTTAGGAGACCAATAAATTTTCTGTGTACACTACAGTAAAGTCTTTTGCCGAAAGCCGTAGGAAGCCTATACTCGCCTTCGGGGACGGAGTCCGTCTCCCATTAATTCAGACTCACGGGAATCGTTCCGGGTTGATCATCCCGTTCAATCCGATCTGGCGAGAGGGTAAGTTTTGCTAAGGCATGAGCCTCCGGCAGTTTCGCATTGGATCATACCGATAGAGCCTCGAACGATGATGAATTTGAAAACTCTGAACAATGAGATACAATACACCAGGGCGTGGGACCGTGTATTCTGTACGTCAAAATCAGCACGGTAACGGCGAGAGAAGTGCGAGATGAGGTTTCTTCGGTCTAGTGCAACTAATGTGAGATATTTTCCTCGTCCACGTTGAATGTCGGACTGCATCTCGGAACCCGCCCAGTCACGAGGTAGCTATAGCTGGCTATTCATCGCCGCTCACCCCGCTGGAAAAAATCGTTTCTGCGCCCCACCCCCACCGGCCCCACCCCCTCCCCACACTTACAGTAAGGCGATCGCATGGGAGCGGGCTCTCCGACCATATCCCCTCTTTCCCTCTCTCCCATATCACCTCCCACTTCAGTCAGACTTCACCACCATGTCCTATGCTGTAGCTTCCGCCAACCTCGTGAGGGCCAAGACCTCGACGGGTCTATTCGGCATCCACCACATCATGGCCGTGCGCTCAAAGGGACTCGAATCGGGCGGAGAGACAACCTTGTTTGGGTCAGTTTCGGAACCCTCTCTTTTTGGCTGAAAGGGTCTGAAATATGCTTTAAATTGATGCTCATTGTTCGGTCGTGAGGGTTTCAGGTAGCTGGATTATGATGCCGGGTCATAACATCACGCGGATGACGGCCAGTATGGGTTACGACGTGAGTCAACTTGCAAGCGACGCGAGTTCACTGCAACACACCCATCGTCCCGAATGGACGGAAGAGGGATTGCAACCGGGCCGACCCTCTGAGAGAGAGAAAGCATAGACTAACCTGTTTTTCAATCCGTTCTACCTGCAGTGGGTCATGATCGATTGCGAGCACGGGAACTTCTCGGACGCGACCATGCACGAATCCATCGCCATCGTCGCTGCCCAACCGGGATGTTCGCCTTGGGTTCGTATTCCGGATGCGCAGAATTGGATGGTCAAGAGGGCGCTCGATGCGGGCGCTCATGGATTGTTGGTACCTTTCATGAATTCTGCTGTGCGTATTTCAACTTTGACATGTAGTCAATCCTGGCTTATACGTCCACTGACCTGTCGATCATGTCTTCCCCTCCGTCCGCCTGCGAACACCGAAAACTGACCCCTTCGGCCGACTCTCCAACCCCCTCGCCCTTCCACTTCACAGGAGGAAGCCCGCAAATTTGTCTCTTACACAAAGTTCCCCGTCCCCAAAGCCGACGGAGGAGGTGGTGGATCCCGCGGTATCGGCTCGCCCTTCTCGCCGTATCTATTCAATCAAACGATGGGCGAATATTTCCGATCGGCCAATCGAGACATCTTTGTGGCTGTTCAGATCGAGTCGAGGGAAGGTGTTGACAACTGTGAGGACATCGCTGCTGTCGAGGGTGTGGATGCGTAAGTTTTCTCGGCTGGTTTCGTGCGAATAATAAGAAAAGCCGCTCACGTAAACCAGTTCACTGCGGTGCTTCCCTGTCTCCCTCCCAGCGTCGTGATCGGACCGAACGACCTCGCCTCGCAACTGGGCTACGTCGCGACGGACCACGAATCGATCCCGGAAGTACAAGAAGCGATCGAACGCGTGCTCCAAGCGTGCAAGAAGGCGAACAAGTACTGCGGCATGTTCTGCACGTCCCCCGAAGACGTGAGGAGGCATTTCGATCAGGGCTTTGATTTCATGAATCTTGGTGGGGACTGGGTCGCTCTGGGCGAATGGAATGCGAATGCGAGGAGGGCTCTTAAGGATCTGTTGTAGAGAGTGATGAGTAGAAAAGGTTCAAGATAATGGTCAGGGAATCACTGTTCCAGCTACCTGGAGTTGGTTGGGAGGGTCTTGACGTTAGATGATTGTGCAGTATGCAAATTCTGCTCAGCAAATCTGTAGAGCTAGCGAGCAACTCGGAGCGTTTGCCAGCTTGCGCTCTCAGCAGTGCTGCAGAGACGTTCACTTGCTAAAATTATCACAGCTTGAAGTTGATCAAAAAAAACCACAAAAAAAAAACCCCCGATACCCAATTGTAGGTTCCAGTTCGCAAGCACCCTGTTGAGGGCCTAATAAGTGACGCCCAGCGAATCACTGGCAGCTAGCATGCCGCGGCTGTGAGTGGCAAATATAGCCGCGGCGATCTTCCTCCTTCTCATCCCGAACCGTGCCTCACCCGGCGTTCACATCACGAACTGAACCATGCCTTTACCCGCAGGCGCTGAGCCGCCCATGCCAACGGATACAGTCTCATTGAATGGTACACTCGAAGGTCTGTACCTCTGACCATGATGCTCACAAGCACGCGGCCAGTAGTACCGGACTAATGGCTTGGCATGTTGAGCCCCACATCTACTGGCAAGTCGTCGCCGCATCTCTTCGCTACCACTTACGCGTCATTCCCTTCACTAATGCAGAAGCGATCGAGCGATTCAAGATCCGGGAATTATGTGAAGGCTTTCCATGCCATCGCGACGCGTGCGAGTGGACCAAGATGAGGGCTCTCTTCACAAAGGACGACGCCTGTGAGTTTGCAGATGGCAGATGCCGAGCCCTAACCGCCTTTTCTCTTCATGAGCGTCTGTCGAAGGTCTATAAAGTTCAAAGAGTTGAACACTCTTATGCTATAGAGGTCTTCACAACTTGGTCCGGAGGAGTCCCTATTGACGAGTTCATCAAGATCAGTGAAGCGGCATTCGCAAAGGGTGTCCGAGTCGCGGTGAGTGGTGTGCACCAAAGTCCATCTCTTTATCGCCGGCGGAAGCGACTTTCCGCTTGACTTGATGAAAGTCCTTGTCTGACCTTTTTGAGGCTTCTCTTGAGTGTCATCGTAGCACCGAACGAATGGATGTACGGTCGATTTGGCCACTTCCGGACCAACTGCTGGCAAGCGAGCTCTCGGCAAACTCAAAGCGCAAGTCCGAAACTTCCTTGATCGAGTCGAGAGCTGAAATGTCTGTCTGCCCACTCCTGCTCTGCTCACCCTTGCCACCAATTTCGGGTGCGTTTGGCACAGAACGATCACGCAACGGTTTATAATGGAGTCGACGGAAGAGGGACAGACATGTGAGGTCGATATGGAGGCTGATTGCAGGTCAGAGCTTCCCACATCATTCCCTCCCAACACCTCACCGCCCAGTTGAAGCACGGCTGGTCGAGATCTAACGCTCGCCTCCGGCTGATTCACAGGCTTTGCTTCTTCGTCGAGAAGGACGCGCAGGGGGCTTGGAATTGTCACTTCTTCAAAAGTGGAGCATGGCCTCTATCGGGTAAATCTGATATCACACGGGATGTACCCAAGCCGGCTGACGCACTGTGGTCTCGACTCGTGCAGATTTTTACGAAAAGGACAGAGCGATCCCCGTTGATCCTCGTAGGATACCTCGGTTCGATGATGAAAAGTTGGCTTCGTTCCCTGATGGGTATCGCTATCTTGCCTATGGTCAAAGTAAAGCTTATAAGATCAAGTGAGTGTCCGATGACTTAGTTAAGCGATATGGCGATTTTGACCTGTGCTGGTGAAAAAAACCCTGATGCGCAGAATGGACCTTCCTCAATCGAGGGGAAAGGCGCATGATGAAATCTACTGGAGTTTTATTGACTGGTTGAATGGGGTTGGTCTGGACGAGATGAAGGATCAGTCCGTGCCACAGGACCATCTTGAACACGAGCCTTAACTGTTGACTCCGCATCCTTGCGATGCCGTGCTGATGACGGTGTTCCGGCTACCCCTTCCTCATCGCAGTGAAGCTCGGAGTTTGAGTAGACACCGATATTGGTCCCTTCCGTTATGGTTGAGAGTGGTCCACAGACACTGACATTTGAGACGCGTGAGGAGTGCTGCGCGATCCGCCACGAGCTGCGGACGAGCAGAAAATTCTCGCCGACGATGACCACGGTGTCGGACTCCGAGTCCGTCGATCCGGATGAATGCATGCTAGGCAAGGGGAAGCTTGCACCTAATTGAGATTCTCCTACCAACAACCTCGATGACAGTGGTGTTGGGACATCCTTCATCCTGGCAGTGCAGTCACGAAGCCTGAGTCGGCGCTGAGTGGCCAGCCTTGGCTGGCTCGAGTCCCGAAACCGCTCGAAGCCGACGGGGGCTAGGCGTTGGCGCTGCGTGATCGAGCTATCGAGCGAGGCCACTGCTGCTGGCCACAGCGAGGCCCGAGGGTCGAACTCGTGTCACTTGCACAACTTTGACGCGTTCGATTCAGTCCATCACACTCGAGCGCAGCAGCAACACGTTCTGACTCGCTTTCCTGAGACGTGCGTGACGCGTCTGAGTAACAGGAGCAACCCCATTCAACACCCCAAAAAGGAGCACAGACCCCACACTATCTCCTCTCCGCTCCTCTCCCCTCGGAAGGAAGCCCAGCCCGCTTTCGCGAACGGACTCCGGCGGTGCTACGTTCAGCGTCAGCGGCCGATCCGACTGCCACTCATTGGATGTCCTACCGATCGCACCCTTACACCTCGACAGCAGCGGCCGCACCACCCCCACCACCATCGACGACGACGACCCACAACAACTCTAGCTACCACCGCCCGCTCCCCTCGTCGTCCGCATCGTCGAGGCCATCCCAGTTGCACTCCCACACCACCCACCGCATCAGGCCCGAGTCGCGCTCTCCGTCGCCGACCGCGCGTGATCGAGACTGGATCGACGTCTACTCGCCGCACGAACAAGGACTGCCCATCTACACCACCGCAGCTCATCGTAACAGCAAGTCCAACTCGCACTCGAGCTACTCCGGCCACGCGGATTACGACTCTTCGATGCAAGTCGTCGACTCGTCCACCGCGCGTCGACGTGGAGGTGGAGCGCCGTACGAAGGTGTCAACTCGCACCTCTCGGGTGATGCGGACGCGCATGACAGTGATCTAGGCGAGAACGACCAGTTCGTCAACAGCTATCGAAGTGGGAGTCTGAGTTACGACGGCGACAAGGGCGAGAAGAGCATTTGGCCGACCTCGGGGATTGGGATCGAGGCTCAGGTCAACGAGACGATTGCACCGAGCGGCAAGAAGGAGTTTTACTCGGCTACGTCCAAGGGCAGTACAGAGGGTCAAAAGTGGAACAAGTTCATCCCAGAAAGGACGCCGTCGTCGACTTGGGTCAGTTCGTGCATCAACCGGTCAGCTCGTGCCGAGGAACTCTTCAATGACTGACCTCTTTATCATCTTTTTTCGGTCCGCAGGGAGGCGTCTTCAAGGAGGTGATGCAGGAGCTCAAACCACATATCCCACTTCTGATCTACACGTTCCTTGCGCTCTTCACGCGTCTGTATCGCATCGGCGCCAATAATACGGTCGTTTGGGACGAGGTCAGTTGCTGCGCCTCGCTAACCTGACGGACTGCGGCCAATTCGATTCCCAGCACGTGCTGACTCTGTCTTGACGTGCACAGGCTCACTTTGGAAAGTTTGGAGCATACTACCTCAATCGAACATTCTTCTTCGACGTGAGTAGCCGATGCCTAATGCTGCTTGCAACGAACCTGAGCTCACCGGGGTCGCCCTCGATGCCCTCGACGTTTGTTAGGTTCACCCCCCGCTGGGCAAGATGCTCGTTGGGCTCGCCGGCGCTTTGACTGGCTTCAACGGGTCGTACGACTTCCCCTCCGGCGTCTCTTACCCCGATCACGTCCCCTACACCGCAATGAGGGTCTTGCTGGCGTTGCCCGGAGTAGCCATGGTCCCACTCGCCTGGGGCACTGCGCTCGAGCTTCGTTTCTCCAGGTGGTCGACCCACATCGTTACTCTGATGGTGCTCTGTGGTATGTCGCCCTTGGATATTCAAAATGAAGTACCAAAATTATTCCGGGGAGCTGATTTCGATCATTACTCCGGGTGCAGATCTCGCATGGCTCGTCATCAGTCGATTCATCCTCCTCGATTCGATGTTGATTTTTTTCACTTTCACGACCGTCTACTTCCTCGCCTGCTTCAACAACACCCAACGAAGACCTTTTGAGGAGGAGTGGTGGTTCTTCTTGACCATGACGGGCATCTCGATCGGCTGCGTCGCCAGGTCAGTCGCCTTTCGCGTCAATGAGGGAAGAGTGACATACATGACTTGCTGAGCACGCCTTTGCTTCTTTCCGACGCCGGCAGTGTCAAATGGGTTGGATTGTTCGTGACTGCTCTCGTTGGTATCTACACCGCCGAAGATCTCTGGAACAAGCTGGGCGATCTCAGGATGCCATACGTGAGTGGCGCCGATGTCCCGAGGTCCTATCTGACACACCCAAGACTGACAGACGTTTCGACAAACCTTCGCACTCCTTGACCGTGCAGCGCACTTACGTCCGGCATTGGGTGGCACGAGTCTTGTGCCTCATTCTCGTCCCCTTCTGCGTTTATGCCCTCACGTTCAAACTGCACTTCCTCATCCTCAACCGATCCGGAAGTGGAGATTCGCAAATGAGCTCGCTGTTCCAGGCCCACTTGGCGGGTAACGACTTTGCGCAAAACCCTCTTGGTACGCTTTTCTCGCCACTAGCATTTGACGATCCGCAAAAGCTGACCGACCTGGCCAATTGAGCCACCTCTTGCAGAGGCCGCTTATGGCTCCAAGGTTACGCTCAAGAACATGGGCTTTGGTGGAGGCCTGTTGCACTCACACGTGCAGACTTACCCTGTAGGATCGCAGCAGCAGCAAGTGACATGCTACCACTACAAGGACGAGAACAACGAGTTCCTCATCACACCGACGTGGGAGGATCCTCCCCTCGACGAATCCGAGCCCCTGCGATACCTCAAGGATGGCGACGTCATTCGACTTGTCCACGTCGCGACGGGTCGTAACTTGCACTCGCACCCCTTCGTCGCGCCCGTGTCCAAGCTGAACAACGAGGTCTCTTGTTATGGCAATGCGACCGTGGGTGACGTGAACGATTACTGGATCGTCGAGGTTGTCGATGACCTGATGCAAGGCTCCAAGAACAAGGTCACGCGCGTGCACTCGTTGTCGACCAGGCTCCGGCTCCGACACAAGAACTCGGGGTGCTATCTTCGTGCGGCGAACGAAATCTTGCCGCAGTGGGGCTTCAAACAAGTCGAAGTGTCGTGCGATAAGGCCAACAACCCCAAGGACGAGCACACGTATTGGAACATCGAGTCGCACTGGAATGATCGATGTGAGTTGTGAACGGGTTCGCACCTCTTACTCGGAGTATGAGCTCACTCCTTCGAACTCCTGATTTCCGCAGTACCTGCCGGTGACCAGAAACTCTATCGATCGCCCTTCTTCCGCGACTTTTGGCACCTCAATGTTGCGATGATGACGTCCAATAACGCACTCGTCCCTGACCAAGACAAGGAGGATTCAATCGCCTCATCCCCATTTGAATGGCCCTACCTGTGGAACGGCATGCGCATGAACGGCTGGGGCGACGATTCGATCAAGTACTATCTCGTCGGCAACGCCGTCGTGTGGTGGCTATCGACGACTTCGCTCTTCGTCTTTGTCGGGGCCTTGTTCTGGCATTTGATGAGGTTCCAGAGGAAGATCAACGACTTTTCCCCCGGTGAATGGAACCAGTTCCTCTACGTCGGCAAGATCGGCTTTGGTGGCTGGGTGCTTCACTACATCCCCTTCCTCATCATGGGGCGTGTCACTTATCTGCACCATTACGTGAGTGCCGCAGCCTGAACAAAGGACAAAGGACCCGAGACCCGCCTCGTTGAACAGCGGCTGATCTTCATTTCGACTTGACCTCGCTGCAGCTGCCGACATTGTGGTTCTCGGTCATCCTCTTCGGTGGCATGCTCGACCACTTTGTCTTCAAGTCCCGGCGCCTGACCCAGCGTACGAAGTGGATCGTCTTCGTGACCATTGCCGGCGCTGTATTGTTCACTTTCTGGTGGTTCCACGAGACCGCGTTCGGCATCGAAGGGCCCGCAGCCAAACTCAAGTACCGTGCCTGGCGGAAGGTGAGACTTGTCTTGGAACTATTTATGTGTGTGAGACGACATACGATAGTATTACTGACCACACCTATGTCTCTTTCCTGACAGAGTTGGAATCTTCACGACTGATCGACTCGGTTGTCGAATTACGTTCGCTTGGATTACTCGACGACACCCGCGCAAAGCGTTTAGACTTTTATCCCAACCCCCTAACTCTCTTTCATCTTTTGTACCTTGGACGCAACATGGGAGAATGAACGAACGAATGAACGTTGTTACACAGTGAGGGTTCGAAGATGGCAAGTTCGCAAGTTCGACCCAGCCCTTTCCGCCAGCTGAGGCGGTGGTGTTCGTGAGCCAACTATTCGCGGTATTGAAGCGCTAGACGCTAGCTTACCGCCTCGAGCACGAGGAAGGGAGCCATTTTCAGGGTCGCACGTCTCGGGTCTTGCAAGCGTCCTGTGCGAATTCGTCTTCATGCGGTCGAGGATACGCCTCGACTGCCCACATGCATGCAAAGGAGGGCGAATCTTAGTCTTTGAGCTATGCACGAACTCCCGACTCACAATTCTCAAGCGCCCTCGCTCAGAAGGGGCCAGACTTCCCTGCTCGATTCTGACGTCACATCTTATGGCAGATTTCGTACTTCAGCAGCTCAGCCCATGTCGCACCTCAAAAACGAGCCAGGATATGCCTCATGTGCCGGGTCCTTGCATGCCTACCTATTCGACCGAGGTTCGGGTTCATTGAACAAGGTCCCGCCTTAGTGTGGATTCGGACATTTTACAGGCCTTCAATCCCCCCTCATCTCCATAGCCGTTGGCGCTGCTCCCCGCCCGGGGCAGAAGCCGGAACACCGCAAACTTTTCAAAATCCGTCTCACGAACATCTCGTAAAGCTTTTCGTACCTCCTATCTCGGGGCCGTTTCGCCGCGTTTCGTTGAATAAGCTTGACTACTGGCAACGGCGTCGGGGATGTACATTCCACGGTGTACTACTCAAATTCTGGGGTCAATTTGACTCGCTTAGACTGCTCCTTCTACAACGTCCAGATTCCCGAGCCTCCCAACTCTTCAGATCAATCTTGCTCCCTTGACTCTTGAGCCCAGCTTCAATAAGCGCCAGATCCCTCAGAGTCGCTCGGGGACCACTCTTCTTCTCCACTACGGCCCATTCCTCACTGTCGATCCCTTTGGAGAACGCTTCCGCAAACGCCTTGAACTCTTGCTTGACGCCCGCCGATTCGTGCTTCTCGACGTGCTCGGTCCCTTCGCCTCCCACTTGTTTGGCCGAACGGTAGACTTTAACCAAGTTGGGGCGCACGCCGAAATCGACGATGATCGTGCCCGTCTCACCGATGAAGACGGCCGTCTTGGTATCGAGGCCTTGGATGCCGAACGAGATGATGATCGTTCCTGTGACGCCAGGGGCCAAGTCGCAACGGAGCCCGTCACGATGTCGAACGGCGGCAGATGGGGTTGGATTGACGAGGCGACGGCAGAGATGGACGTGATGTCGATTTTCTGCGCGGAAAGAACCGTTCGCATACCAGCCAAGAAATGAACACCGCCGTCTTGGAGGTATCTACCGGTCACTCGTACCTACGATTATTATATAAGTAGAGCCTTGCGGAAAGGGCTCGGCCAGGCACTTCTATCGTAACTTACCCTCCCTGGTATTCGGGTTTCCTCCTCCATTCGGTCTTGTTGTATTTGGAGTCCTCCTCGACGAAGTTGAAGAAATCCAACTTGAACGCCTTGATCTGCCCGATCTCACCCTCTCCGATGAGTTCACGTGCTCGGGCGAATGACGCTTCGAAAGGGAATTGTTCAGCGACGATCCTGGAAGAAGGGTTTTCTTATTATGTCAGCCACGGCTCGTCAAAGACTGTACGCATCAATAAGGTAGTCAGCCTCAAAACAGCCTCAATAGAACGAACCATCCGACGCCATTGGGCTTGTACTCCTTCTCATATTCCTCGATCAAACCCCTTGCTTCCTCCACCGTGCTCGCGACCGGGTTTTCACTGATGACCCCTTTACCGGCCTTCCAAGCCTTCCTAATGACCGAGGTTGAGTCAAGATAGGCAGAGCGAGAACGACGAGATCGATATCTGATCGAGAGAGCAAATCGTCCAAGGAACCTTTGGAGCTCGGGTTCGAGTCGTCGGAATAGACGTCGATGTGGTGCGAGGCGAGCGTCGATGCGGATGTGTAGGATCGCGAATAGATCGCTGCGAGAGTCAAAGAAGGTACGTCGAGAATGGCGGGGAGATGCTATTGAACTCATCCAATGTGATGGTGTTAGTCGTCTTGGCCCGAAGGGAGAATGCAAGCCGTGCCGACGAGATCGCTCTGGCAGCTCCATTCTCAACAGTGGGGCGTGGGGCGCGGACTATGAGGACTTGGCGAGAGAGTGGGAGCGGAGGAGACCCGCCGGTGCAGTGCCATAGTACGTACCGACTCTTTGGCGAAAATGCCTGCGCCTAACAAAGCTACACGGAAAGACTTGGACTGACTCATTTTGAAGGTTCGAGGGAGAGGTAAGAGGGGAAGCGAAGAGAGGACACACCCGAGTGGGCCGCTAGTGGGGTTCCTTGTCACTTGATCGCCAATGCTCGATTCCTCCGACCCGCTCGGACGGCAACGAGTTGGCGTGGCAGTTGGCGCAGGCACTGGAGCAGCAGTGCAGTGGCTCCGATGCGCGGGTGAAACTGGGACATAGGCTTGTCTGAATCGATGTACATGAGAGCTACTTAACCAAAGCAATGCATAATTCATGCCCACGATTCAGCGATGCGCAATTTTGTCAGACCAGCCGGTATTTGCGAAAGCTCGATTGTCGATTGGAGGAGACGGCTCTGAACTTGTAACGTATGACGCTTCGGTGCAGCTCCTGCAGGACCGCTGCCGCCTCAAAGAGATAATCAGATGGATCACACCTTGCAGTGGTTTTTGATCCATGGGGATCTCAAACTGTGCGATCACCCGAAACGGCATTGGCCTTTCGTCAATGGCTCGGAGACATACTATCCTGCCTTCTCCTTTTTGTGCTGTATCGCTTGTGTGCAAGGGCACTGTACTATCTTCATATCCAATTTAGAGACCCGTTTGGCATTCCTTCGTTCAGGCCTTTGCTTGATTTTACTAGACCATTCCTGCCCTTCTTCATTTACCGTGCCTTTCCTTCTCCCTTCCTTTTCTTCCCCCTTTCTTCTTCTTCTTCCTTCCTTTTCTTCCCTTTCTCGGATTCTTTTTTCTTTTTCTTTCCCCTTTTCTTTTTTCTTCTCTGCCTCTCCCTCCGGCTTCCGCACGCTTGTACCAGTTCAAACGCTTTTAGGATTAGGACTCGCTCCGGAGTAATCGTCTCCCAACAGATTGGGTCACCCAAAAAGCATCACGTGACACCACAAGGCCAGGAGTCCCACCCCCCTGTCGACGCGGGCTCTCCCTCCTTCTCCCTCCCCCCCACCTACCTGCGCTGCGTTTACCCCGTCACTCCTCGCGCTCCCGTCCCCTCTTAACCATGCCAGCACCGACAAGAATAGACTCTTTCATGCGACAACGGCCTCCGGAGGCGCAGCCCGCAACGGGATCGACCTCACCGGACTTCTCCAAGGGCGTTGAGCCACTCAACCTCTCTCAATTCATGCTCGGCTCACCGGTACCTGGGAAACGGAAACTGTCGTATCAGATATATAGGGTAAATGAGCTGGATACCTGTCTGGGATGAAACCCGTTGGACTGGCCGTCTGGATTGAGTGGATGGGGCTCGACGGCCTCCGCTCAGGCTCACCAAAGTGGAGCGCCTCCTCGGCGCTGACGGCCTCCGAGCTAAAACCTCTTTTGAGATTCGAGAGGACGAAGAACCGGAGCTTGGGTGGGGCTATCCATGTCTGCTTCAACTTTTCGATCTTGTACGGGGCCGGATGATGCCGGTCCTGCTCCTTGGGTGCCGGATCAATGATCCCGAATAATTTGCTGACCTCACCCCTCTCCCCTCATTCAACAGAGCTGGAAACCCGAAGCTCAAAGAGTTCGACTGTGTCTATATGTGCTCGTACCCTTGCTATCCCTTCTCCTCCTCATACGACGCTTATCGTTACGTTCGTACATCCCCTTCCACCACCCCCTCCCCATCCCTCCAACGACGAACACGACGTTCTCCCCGACCTCCACGCGCCAAGTCCCCCCATACGTTCACTACATCTACGGATTGTCCCCTACCTTTGGTGGCAAACCTTTTTCCTTCCTTCAATACCTCTGCTTCGCATCAGCTCTACACGTCATCCAACCCGAACGGATCTACTTCCACTACGTCTATGAACCCTCGGGATGGTGGTGGGATACGTGGAAGGACGAGATCGCGAGTCGGAACGCGACGACCCAATTCGTCATGGTCAAGCAGAGGGATGTCGACGAAGTGTTTGGGAACAAGGTCGAGCATTTCGCTCACAAGGCCGATGTGATCCGGTTGGAGGTGTTGAGGGATTATGGAGGGATTTATTTGGATGCCGATGTGCTCGTCATCAAAGGTGAGGGGTTTTTCTTCTTCTTCTTCTGAGGGCTGTGCTTGCGATGTGAAGACGCGTGCTGATTCAAGACCTTGTGATGGCTTAGATTTTGGGCCGTTGTACAAGTTCCCCATGGTGATGGCGATGGAGTCGCAACCGAACCTGGACCCCAAACTTCCCCCCTCGGGGCTCTGCAACGCCGTGATGCTCTCCAAGCCTTACTCCTCGTTCGTCGGTGCGTTACCCTCTTTCTCAAACCAACAACTTTACAAAAATGAATGCTGTCTAGGGTTTTTATAAAAAAAAAACCCTTTATCGAAAAGCTGATCCCTTAGAAACCCCTCCGGTCTTAGTCCGTTGGTACAACGCTTACCAAACCTTTTCCGCCTCTCGATGGGCGTACCATTCCGTAACGCTCCCTTACGACCTCGCTCAAGCGTTCCCGTTTGAAATCACCGTGCTCAACAAGTTCGCCTTCTTCTGGCCGATATGGCACGACGACCATCTCCGCTTGATTCATCGGTCCCCCCCAACCTACGATTTTCACAAACCGGACCAGTTGGCCCCTACTTACGATACCCAATATACATACCACTTGTGGGAAAGTGAGAGTTGGGAAAGGTATTTGAAGTATTATGATCCTGAACGGATATGGTATAAGAAGACGGCGGAAAAGAGAGGGGTCAAGAGGGAGGAGGATGGGAGGAATGACGAGAGTAGTTTCTCGAGGGAGGCGAGGAGGTTCGTTAGTTGCGAATTGAGAAAGAAGTGGAGGAAGGCGGTGGAGAAGGGTCAAGTTAAGGAGAGGGAATGGGAGGGGGATTTGGCGTAAAATGTGGGTTGCCGAGTTTATGCTTGAGCTAATGTCTCACACCCTGCGAAACTCCGACTGGCACTCAGGAGACAGTGTCCCCCTCCAAGATTGACCGATCGTGAACGGCTCAGAAACGGCTCAGGGAGCTTTCGCGCTTCATCAAGAACAGTTGCTGAAATTGCGAGAGCGGCCATAGAATGTCTGAAGGCATGAAGAAAGAAAGAGTATCGCACGCTGTGAAGGGGTATTACCAACACACTAGATAGAGCGAATGTCGGGGAAGAAGTGGTGTCGGAGAAGGCCGAGGGAAGAGTTGAGACAGAATCGACAAAAGCTGACCGAGAAAGACTAAGACTGTATAGCACACACACACAAACGAAAAAAAGAGGAAGTGGCGTCAAAAAAGAAATAAAAGAAAGATAGTCGAAATAACTGTCCATGCGCATCGAAAGTCCCCGCGTAATCATCACAGCGCCACAAGGGCCTGTTCTCTTCACCGAGTTGATCTCTGATCCCGTTCTCGGCCCGAGTAGACCGCCCCACTCTCCAGTGACCACACCACCACTCGTCATCCCAATCTTCCATCGTCTAAGCGAACCAGAAGGCACCCGCAGCAACGAGCAATGCCCCCAAGGCGACTTGAACGCGACCCTGCGTGCCACCCGTAAAGACGTTCGCCGACTTGGTCTGTGTCGGGAATCCCTGGCCCTGGAAGATGGAGGTGATGACGACGGCGGTCGGAGTCGTGTTGAACGCGGTTGTGCTCGACGAAGAAACGGTAGGAGAGGCGGCGACGGGCGTGGCCGCGGCGGGCGAGGCGGCATCGGTCGTCGTCGTCGTCGTCGTCGTCGCTGTTGTCGTAGCAGCGGCCGCTGTGGTCGTTGAGGTGGCGGCGACCGGCGTTCCAGAGACGGAAGCGCAGTAAGCGGTCAAGTCTGTAAGAATGAACAAGAGCAAGTCAACATAAACTCCAAATTCCGTCATGGCATCTTCCCATCGTAGCCCTTTCCGCCATCTGGCTGGCTTCATTATTGCGCCGACTCGGAGCCCCCCACCCACAACCCTTCAATACCCCTTTCTCCACTTCCCTAAGCTCAATCGTCCATATTTCAACCAAAAACACAACGAAACACCTCCCACTCACCGGTTAAACCCGTTGCCGGCAACGCGGCCTGAGGGTCCGCCGCCTCGGTCAACGCGGTCGTCATGCATCCCGAGCACGTCGTGAAAGCCGTGACGAACGCGGCGGCACAGACGCAGGCGTTGTAGTCGGTCGTGTCCGTTGTCGTTGCCGTTGAAGAAGGGCAGGCCTGAGTGCGAAGGAAAGACGCACAAAAGTCAGTGCCGACTCGCTCATCTTGGTGTGATCGAGGGACCAATCAGGGGTAGATCCGGAATGGCCGAAGCGACGATTTGGGAGCCGAGGGTTGATCGGTTCATGCAGGGACCCCTCGTTTATTTATTCCCGGCTCTTCCTCGCAGGAAACAAAAGGTAAAGGGGTGTGTTCATGACCTCCTGAGTAGCTTCGATCGCCGGTGTCGGAGAGGAGGCTCGCGCGACAAGGCGGACAGCGGGCACGCGTCGACCGACCGATGCCCCGATGCCCCCAAACAATCCATTTCACTAGGGCGGAGTCGAGTCGCGAGACGCCCTCGATGGCCAGCAAGACGGGGGTTCCAAGATGGCAAATGGTAGAAATGACTCACGCCGAGACTTGAGAGCCATGTCGCACATGTCGCCGAGCATGTACCGGGGATGATGGTCGACAGCGTGTCCTGCAGGAATGCGGCCGAGCAGTGACCGACGGAGAAGCGAGGCGAGGCGAGGCGAGGCGAGGCAAGGGGGGATCAGTATCGGTTATGCGTGCAGCGGCAGTAACAGTAACGGGTACGGTGTACTGACCTGTTCTGTGCCGATCGTCGTGATGGTTTGGGCTGTGGGATGAAGGGTCGGTGTAGAGGTGTATGTGTGTGTGTGTGTTCGTAGTGGCGATGGAGAGCATGTCACACGGTGGAAGTGTCGTCGTCGTGTGCGATCGATCGGAGTGCGAAATCACGTCGACCACGAACGACAAGCGACGAGGGTTAAGGCGAGTTGCGTGGACGGGAGAATGGAGGACAGGGTCAGTCACTGCAACATCATCATTGGCGTGCGTGTGCCCTCCCATGCCATTGCCATGCCAGACTATGCCAGACCAGCGCCCTAGCCCTGGCTGGCACGCTGCTGGGCACGGCGGGGTCGCCACACACCGCGCGCCGCGTCCGAGCCACCACACCCGAGCCAGAGTGTTTTGGAGCCGCGCATCACGACAGGGAGGGAGAGGGAAACTCACCCAGTGTCGAAGGCACGAGCAGCAACACGCCAGAGAGGAACAAAGTCCGTGTTCGGTGGACCATGGTTGTTGGCGGGTGGTTGTTTGGACGGACGAGGGACGAGGGGCGACGAGATGGTGGGAGATGAGCACGAGACGGCGGATCGCCGTCTGCAGAACTGGGACGACGATCCCTTTCCCACACGCTGGGGAAGTCATGCTTGGGCGGTGCGACCGACATTTGCCGACGTCGACGAGCGAAAAATCGGCGACGCAGATATTATTGGGTGAGCAGGTATCTTCCTCAACTACCACAAACCAAAACCTTCTTATCAGTCGACGAACGATGGCCGAGCTTGCTTCGAGGTGAGATTCAAAGCCAACTCCGACAAGGG
This sequence comes from Microbotryum intermedium, assembly GCA_022702645.1. NCBI lineage: Eukaryota > Fungi > Basidiomycota > Microbotryomycetes > Microbotryales > Microbotryaceae > Microbotryum > Microbotryum intermedium. The sequence continues at coordinate 144,183 of JAHWDX010000015.1, read as the reverse complement.
GCTCAGTCGAACCTCGAAAAGCTCGGACCCCGTCGGCATCCGAAGCCTCTACTCTTCTCCAAAAGATTCTCGTGCAAAAAGCTTCTAGAAAATGCATGCATAATGCTACAAGCTCAGGAACCATCTCTAAAAACGCAGTCGACAGCCTGCAACAAGCCTACACCTCAATCCCAACCACTTTGACCTCCAAAGTCCTCGAATTGACCAAGACGACTTGACCCGTTTGCGAAAACTTGGGGACGAGGATGATGCGCGTCTTGATTGAATCACCCCCTCCTTCTTGTCGAGATTCGATGAGCTGGGTTTCAAATTCGGGTTGGTTCGAGATGAAGTAGATTTGGGGGGTTGAATGGAGGATGAAGGGGTCGCGGTCGGAAAAGGGGTAGCACCCTGTGTGTGAGTGGGAGAGAAAGCGTGATTAGCCTTCTAGAATCGTCGGGGTAAATGGAGTGTAATGACACGCACATAATGTATCGGGACATGTAGGTGCGATATGCGACCATTCCAACGTCTTGACCGCGACTCCCAACCGGTCCTCCGAGGTCAAGTACTTGAAGATGTCATCCAGCGGTTGCCCGCTCGTTCCCAGGAAGCTGGAGGGGTAGGATCATTCTATCAGCACGAATTCACATCCCCACTGAGAGAGACGAGCTATGGACCTACTTGGCCTGCCCAATCTGGAACCAAGTCGGATTTGTCCTCGACTTGAACCCTTCGTACCCACTCGCAAGCGGCAACATAGCCGGATGCAACTTGGCCTGCGGCATCGTCGGTGCGACCGGATCCGATTCACCGGCCATCAAATCGACGCTCATACTCGGCAAGATCTGTTCTAACCACGCGTCCAATGCAGACGCCGGTTTGGCAGAATACACGGAAGCGTCGTAGCCGTATCGTTTGGGTTTCTTCTCGGTTGTGGTTGCCGAGGCCCCGTTGGTCTGGGAGGGGGTGGATTCGTCGATGGGTTCGGGTTGCGCCATCGAGTTGCCTGCTAGGATTACGCGTGTGATTTTGGCGACTTCTTCCGAGTCCTGTGGAAAGATCGCGTCGACCATAAAAAATGCATTCAGAGATCGTCCCCAGGCAAACCAAAGTAAGCTCGATGAACATACCTCATTCCCACCTAATTCACCCAGCAGGTACTCGACCAACAACTCCCTCCTCATCTCTTGAGTCCGATCGCCGTCCCCCATCTCCAACCCACTGACAATGGCGACCCATTCGCTAGGCCTATCTTCATCCAAGATGTTCATCGCGTCGGGATCCTCGGTGATCGGTGCAGGTGGTGGAAGACCGGCATAGCAAAAATCTGTGACGTGAAAGTCACCCGACGGCAGCTCTTTCCCTAGAGCAGCCATGATCGTCCCTAATCGTTCATGACCAAGGTCAGTCTTCTCGTTGGGGCAACCCGAACTGTTCTGGGGGATTGGCGGAGACTAACCTGTTACGAACGTCCCTGCAGCTCGTTCGATCGCCGGTCCAACGAGTCGTACGCGCCCTGATTCATCCTCGAGCATGACCTCGTCCGAGACGGAGCAGAACTTTCTTCTCGGGGGCGGGGCGGCGATGTAGTGCTGTTGTTGGGCGACACACAGATTCGCCGCATTATGTGGGAAGTTCAAAGTTAGGGACAGGATTCCTAGAGTGAGAGCCACTTTTCATAGATTCATGAGGCACACACCTCTCGAGCGAGATCTTCAAGCACGTTGGGCTTGAGGGGCATGTCCATATAGACGGTGCCGATGATGTAGCATTCCACGCCGGCCTTGACATCGAGCATGCGAGGAACGTGTTGCGGTGAGTCTGTAGAACAAATGAGTAAGTACCATGAATGACTTCTTCACGATCATGCGCATCCCCGAGATGCTATAGACTCCTGATTCCACTCGACTACCCTCGTTCACGTGACGCGACTCGACGCGTCGCCCTTCGCAGACGAGCCGCCCTCAGAGATATCCCTAGCATATTCACGTAGATGACTCACTCTTTGACTCTGCCCATTTCCCTTTAGCATTCTGTAGGACCCGCTTGCGCAGGACGACCAGTCGTAGCCAGTACAGGTTCGCGTATTGCTTGACGTACGCGCGGTCGTTGCGGTCGATCGTAAACGCTGGACGGGAGGGATCGTCCGGTGGGGGGGTCAGGGAATGAGAGTCGAGTCGGAGGGGCATCCTGGATGGAGAGCGAGGGAGGAAAGAAATGGTGAGGTGGTGGTGGGTGGGTCGAGGGAAGCGAAGTCAAAGGTGCCGGTGACTGGGAGTCGTGCGACCATTTTTTGAAGAGCGGGCTGCTTGAGCTTGGACCTCGCTCCACGCTGTCGTGGCCTCTCTCTCTTTGCCTATTCTACTACTTAGGAATAGGAAGGGTAGTTGATACTTGCCTCTTGGACTTTTACAAAGTCAAAGCCACTAGCTCCATGCAGCCCTCACCTTCACAGAACCACCAACGATGTGGGTCCAACTTCCCTTTTCAAGAAACAGTGATTTTGCGTAGATAAACCGAATATGTGAAATCTAATCAGGCTAGATACAAAAAAAAAAAAAAAAAAAACTCGGCCGTTATCGCCGCCCAATGCCCGCCGCGCGCCGTCATCGCTTTGCCCCACATCCTCCTTTTCTTCGCTCCTGTCGAGGCCCCTCCCGCTGCCCTCCGCCTGCAAATCCATCAGCCTAACACCCATCCGCAATGGCTGTCGCACGCACGCTCCTCAGTCCCTTTGCTCGCCCCTCCCCCTCCCCCGCGATCCTGCTCCCCGCGTCGTCGCACCTCCCCAACACGACGCTCAATTATCGCCAACTCGCAGACCACATCGACTCAGTGCGCCAACAGCTCGAGGCATGGTCCGGTGCATTGCAAGTTGGTGATGTCGTCAGTATGAGTCTCATCAACGGACCCGAGTTTGCGGTCGCGTTCTTGGGTGTTGGAAGTCATCGGTTAGTTGTCTCTGTCTCTCTCTGTCTCTCTGGCTTGACCCCGCCCTAGACCGAGGTTCCTCCGAGGACCGGATCATGTCATGCCGACACTCATCGCGCCAAGTACCCCCCTACAGATGCGTCACAGCCCCTTTGAACCCGGCTTACAACCCCTCCGAAGTGTCCTTTTACCTCGAAGACACGCAATCGCGTCTCATCCTCGTACCCTCGGGGGCGATCAAAACGAACCATTCGGCCGTTCAAGCCGCGAGGAAATTGAACGTGCCCATCGCTGAGATCTCGTTCGATGGCAAGAGGGTCGTTTTGCAATTTGAAAAGGATTCCAAGAGTGGGAGTGGAGGAAAGCAGATTCAGGGGAGTGGTCAGCCGAGGGAGGACGATGTCGCACTGGTTTTGCACGTGAGTTCGGAGAAGATCTCCTATTATGCTGTTGGCGCTGACGATCTTTCATCTCTCATAGACGAGTGGTACGACCGGTCGTCCAAAAGGTGAGTGATATATCCCATCGAGAGCATCTCTTCATAGTCATTCGGATATTGATGTCTCAAAGGACCCACTCACAGCCGTTCCCTTGACCCACCTCAACCTCGCCACGACGATGCAAAACATCATCAACACGTACAAGCTCACCTCGCGTGATCGTACCTACCTCGTCATGCCCTTGTTCCACGTCCATGTGCGTACGACGGACCGACTTTGATTTTTCCTGACGCGTGGCATGGCAGAGACTGATCACTGCTTTGCCTTCTTCTTTTAGGGACTCCTTGCCGGTTTTTTGGCCCCTTTGCTCTCGGGTGGATCGGTCGTCATCCCTCCCAAGTTCTCAGCAGGAACGTTTTGGTCCGAGTTCATCGACTCCAAAGCGAATTGGTACACCGTAAGAACCCTCCTCCACTCACACAACTCTACCCCGTCAGGCATGAGCTCATCGAATTCTCGAAGATGGGTTTTTTTCGTTCATCAGGCCGTGCCGACAATCCATCAAATCTTGTTGAGCACCAAGATGCCCAACCCTATACCCGAGATTCGATTCATCAGGAGTTGTTCGAGCGCTTTGGCTCCTGCGACGTTGGAGAAGGTTGATTCGGGGAATCGGAGTTGAATTGGGAGGCCGAGGTGATGAACTAACCGGAGGTTCGATACATGATCACAGGTCGAGAAGGCGTTCAATGCGCCTGTCTTGGAAGCTTGTACGTATAACTCCCTTGCTCTTTGGAGCTTGAATCCTCAAAGCTGACCTATTTTGACTCACCAGACGCCATGACCGAAGCCGCTCACCAAATGACCTCGAACCCTTTGCCCCCTATGGCGCGCAAACCGGGAACGGTCGGGATCGGACAAGGCGTCTCGATCCGCATCCTGTCCCTGACCGAAGACAAGGACGTCGAAGAAGGCGAAGTCGCGATCAAAGGAAGCAATGTCACCTTGGGCTACATCAACAATGACAAGGCCAACAAGGAGAGTTTCACCAAGGATGGGTACTTTACGACCGGCGATAGGGGCAAGTTGGATGCGGAGGGGTATTTGACACTGACGGGGAGGTTAAAGGAATTGGTCAGTCCATTCGACAGACTGCCCCGACCGAGTTCACCCGACTTGCTCTTTTACTGACCATCTGACGCTGATCTGATCGCAGATCAACCGAGGCGGTGAGAAAATCTCCCCCCTCGAAGTCGACGCCGCGCTGCTCTCGCTTCAAAATGTCAACGAAGCCGTCGCCTTCGGGGTCCCCGATCTAAAATACGGAGAAAAAGTTTGGGCTTGCGTCGTCGTTAAGGAAGGATCGGGATTGAAGGAGAAGGCGATCATTGAGGAGGTGAGAAAGAAGATCTCGAGCTTCAAGTGTCCCGAGAAGGTGTTCGTGTTGGATTCGATTCCTAAGGGTCCGACGGGCAAGATCAATCGACGTAACTTAGCGGTGAGTCCGAGGTCGCAAGTGATTTCCAGTGCGATCTGGTCATGTGCTGATGTGGGTGTGTGTTTATGGGTATGCTCAGACCAAGTTCGCGCAGCAGGAAAAGGAGAACGAGGGCAAGGCCAAGCTTTAGGCTATCACTCTCAGCGTGGTCACAACGTAGTACGGAGGAGGAACTTGAAAGTTGCAATCGCACCACACCGCACAGCATGGAAGATAATAGAGGGCTCAAATGATAGGGAGCGCGGACTATCGAATGCACGAGGATCTATGCTTGGACTTGTTGACGATTCGAGAGCTGACGTCAGCACGGTCGAACGAAGCTTTACCCCTGAAAACTGCTCTGGGGCCATCGCCAGCCGTCACCGTCGGGGATATGGAGGGTGCTCTCTCTCCTGCGTTGTACGAGCAGGTCGATCGTTCTTACCATCTGCCGTCCACTTATTTGGGGGTGGGAGGTCGATGTTAACATGACACTGTTACGAGATCCAACAACGCCCGATTGATATGGCTACCGTAGACCTTCATGTCGAATTGGGCATGCAGTGAAGTGAATCAGTGGTACCTCGGTGCCTCTCTCAAGTGCGAGTGCGAGATGTACGACGAAAAATCAAGTGTTGCAAGCTGTTAGGAGCCTAGGAATTGCCTTGCAGAAGACTTTAGGAACCTTTCCGGACTTTAGTAGGTAAGGAGTACTCTTCGGATCATTTTGAACGTGCAGGACTTTCCACCTCCCACCGATCGGCCCGGAGTTTAGAGAACCGTTCCTTCCATGAGGGCCCGGCCGGTCCTTGATTCGTTCTTATGTGACTGAATCGGCAGCTTTTGGTCTGTCTCGTGGAGAACATGAGAGTCTTTGGTACCGTTTGTAGTCTACAGGGCCCATGGTTATACTGGCACGTGTAATGGCTGGCCATGAGTAGGTATCACCGCATGGAATGTGACAGTCGGTACCCGCTCCCTCCCAGGCGCCGATCGCGGGCTTGCCAGGAAAGCCTCCCGCTAACAATCATCAGTTCCGTGTAGACCTACCTACCCTGTAGATAGGTGTTACAAGAATGGATCTGACTTAACCTTTAGTTAATTACCTCCCACAAGTGTCCAAAATGTTCTGTCGTAGTCAGGTAGGTAGGTACTGTGCCTACCTCAATCTCGCTTGATGTTCTCGATGCACTCAACGGCCGGCGCGGACCGTAAACCGTAGTCGACACTGTCACGGTGGCGAGTGGACGTTTCGTACCTAAAATAAACCCGGGAAATGAGGTCAAATGTGCTCGCATTCTGCTTTGCCTGAGAATCATCACATTTCAATGATTCCGAATTTGTGACTTGCTCAATGCTTTGGAAGAAGCCGAGCGCGAGAAAGCAAGGCTTGGCGTAAAGCTTAGCTCGACGCTGACGCGCTGACGTCAAGCGTCAAGTTTGTCAAGTATAGACCCCGCTTTGTGTGGGGTCGGACAATTTGCCGCCACGAGCGCGCGCGGGGCCCCGCCATGAACGGGCGCCAGAGGAAGAACGTCCGGGGTAATTGCACCGTCTACTCCGATGACGAAACACGTATCGGACTTGCTTCCTGTAGCAGACCGTCTACGGGGCAACCTTTTCCCCTCCTGCCACTCACGAAACCAACATTGCGTTTTCGACATCCTCGTCGCCCGTCTCGTTCAAGCTTGCACACAGACCCTTCCGTGCGAACAAGTTTTCTCCGTGCCTCCTCGGCTCCTTCCGGCGTCACCTCAGCTCGAACGCGTTCCACTACATTCGTCTGCTTACAGTAATACGCGCGCATCTTTCTACCGAAATGACGATGGACAACGAGAAGTCCCATTCCGCGGGGGCGACGGCGACCTATCGCTCCGAGCCTTACAAACACGAGCAGATGATGCAGCACATTGAAGACTCGTCGGGTCGATCTTCGGCCTCCGAACAGGCCGGCGAGGGCAGCTACTCCAACACCCACAACGGCGAGGAACTCGTCAAGCCCTCGAGGATGTTCACTCCCGAAGAGGAGGCCAAGATCTGGCGAAAGGTGGGTTTCTCTGATCCTCTTCGCTTTGTATGACTTGCAGAAGCGCACACAACATCCCGGTTTGCTCACTACAGGTCGATCTGCGCTTGTTGCCGTACCTCGCCTTGGTGAGTCTGGCTGATCTGGGAGATAGGGAAAACTTGAGAGCTCGCGCGCTAACAGAGGTTAACGGATCGCTTGCAGCTTTATCTGTTGTCGTTCATGGATCGTGGAAACATCGGAAATGCTCGTCTCGCTGGTCTTGAAGCTGATCTCAAGATGACTGGTGCGTCGACCGGCGCCTTCTCCGCCAAATCAGCGCCGTTGTCGGCCGGTCGAGCTAAAATCTTGTTCTGCATCCCATCTATAGGAAACGACTACGCCATTGCGCTTTCAGCTTTTTTCGTTAGTTACTGTCTTTTTGAAGTCCCGTCGAACTTGATGCTCAAGAAACTTCGACCGTCGATCTGGCTGAGTTCGATCACCATCGTCTGGGGCATCGTCATGACTCTGAGTAAGTCGCCAGAAAACGAGGAGGACTTTTGCCCAATAGGTTTTATCAAGCGCTGACAAAAAGCCTGCACTCATTTGGATGAATTTCAGTGGGAGTCGTTCACAACTTCGCTGGCCTCGTCGCGACTCGTGTAGCTTTGGGTATCGCAGAAGCTGGCTTGTTCCCAGGGTACGTCGGCATTCCCCGGTGGCTCGCGCTTTTCCTACTAACTCGCTTGCCTTCATCACAGCGTGATTCTCTATCTGACACTCTGGTACCCCCGCCACATGTGTCAGCAACGCATTGCGTTCTTCTTTTCTGCTCCCACTTTGGCGTGAGTTGTGGCCCCATGTCGCGAGACGAGAAGCTAATGGCCAAGTCGGGGCTGACGTGCAAATTTCTGCCAATTTCTAGTGGCGCTTTCTCTGGACTCTTGGCATACGGAATTCAGTTCATGAGCGGTGTTGGTGGACGTAATGGATGGAGCTGGATCTTCATCCGTGAGTCGTGGCCTTTACCGATCTCAATCGGGGCGATCAGTCCGCGGTGACTGATGCAAGTTCTTCTCCCTGTTCGCCACCTAGTGGAAGGACTCCTGACTGTGTTTGCCGGTATCGGCGCGTTCTGGGCCATTGTCGACTCACCGCGTTCTTCGCACTTCTTGACCAGGGAAGAGCAAGACTTCATCATCTGGCGCAAGGCTTCGGACTCGGGCGCCGCTGGCGAGGCGACGAACGTCAGCTGGACGTACATCCGCCAAGCGCTGACGTTTTGGCAATGCTGGCTCGCGCTCGGCTACTATTTTGGCATCGTCGTTCCTCTGTGAGTTGACATCACCGTTTGGCTGGTGATACGGGCTCAGCGACTGATCCTAATCTGGTGAATGATGCAGTTACTCGATTGGTCTTTTCATGCCTACGCTCATCCAGGCCTTCGGCAAATACACCCGACCCCAAGTTCAGCTCCTGACGATCCCCGTCTACGTGTTTGCTTGCATCTACGTCCTCATCACGGCCATCTACGCCGATCGCATGAAGACTCGTTTCCCCTTCGTCATGGAGGCGTTGGGTCGCTCGGCGCTTGGTATCATTATCAACCTCACACCCGCACCGAGTGGTGTCAAGTACTTTGGCCTTTTCTTGACGGCCGCCGGCTCTTACGGCGGCTTGCCCGCTGTCGTGACGTGGCTCTCCAACAACTTGTCGGGTCAAACCAAGCGAGGCGTGGGAAGTGCATTCCAGGCGAGTTTTGTCTTTCGTAGTCAATTCAGTGCGTGGTCCAAATGCTGATCTGTTCATGCCCTGCTCATGCTACCAGATCGGAATCGGCAACTTGGGTGCGCTCGTCTCGTCCAACGTCTATCGCAAGAAGCCGCGCTATTTCGTCGGTCGTGAGTAGATACCGCTCGAGACAAAGATATACCCCGCTTGAACCCGATTGACTGACCTAATCGCTATGCCCTGACTCTTTGCAGATGGTACCGTTTTGGCATGCATCGTCCTCGGATTGTTCTGCGCGCCCCTATACGCCTACCTCCTCAAGCGTGAAAATGAAAAGAAGGAGCGCGAGATCGAATACCAGAACTCGTTGCCCGATCACGAGAAGCGTGTCTACAGCCTTCAAGAACTGCGCGATTTGGGCGACAAGCATCCGTCGTTCGTGTACACGATCTAAAGCGCTGGGGTTTTCTGGTTTTGCTGTTCTTGCACGTGTCTTGATTATCGATCTGGGTCTGGTGATGGTGAAGATTTTTGGTCTGTAAAGTGCAGTAAGGTGTAAATGGTCCTTTTATTCTGTAAAGTAATGCCGTTCGGAGAAATGAACCGTAACAGGGAACATAAAACGATTATGTTAGTGTACTGGTAGGTCCAGTACAAAGATGCCCCGGTGTACTCCTCAAGAAAGGAGATAGCGCTCCTTTTCGGCCTATAGAGCGAATGAACCGGCTGGAGTGCTTCCTGCTCGGCAAAACTCCGTCGTGGCTCTACTTGACGCGCAGCTGTTGAGCCGGCGAGCGCGGCGTGCCACCTTGAGGTCAACTTGAGCTCACCTTCCCACCGGACTCAGGGCCGACCTGCATCTCTTGTCTTCGATCGTCGATCATCAGTTGGCCGTGTGCTTTCCGAGCACATCCCGTGAGAAGGACGCGGAGCATCAAACATACCACGGCCCTAGACTGTCGTCACGTGGCAGTCATCCTTCAGACGTCACAGTCAGTCAGTCATAGGACCCCACCCGGCTGTAGCGGTGCCAGCAGCCACGACGTGCTCCCCTTCGGCGTTCTTGGACCGCAAAGCTCATCCGCACCCAGCGATTGCCTTCTCTTCTGGCTTCAGTCCTCCAAGGTGGAATGCCGTCGAATCAGCAAGTGCAAGGACCCTATCCCAGGCCGCGTCCGAACCATCTACGATTGACGATCCGCCATCTGTACACCGATCGATGGATCGTGCTCGAAGTACCCGAGACGATGAGGATAGGCGAGGTCAAGCTACAAGCCCTGCAGAAAATTTTACCTCGTAGAACCTCGTCCGGTCCTAGAGATGGTGTCCAACGTGAGACCTTGCAAGTGTCCGTCGCGACGCAGCGGAAACAGGCGACGTCAGTGGTCCCGTCAGCATCGATGCATGGTTGTACATGGCAAGCTGAGGGAGCAAATAGTGCAATTCGTGGTCAAACTGTAAGTGCAGGGTGCAGTTCATTGCTTTGCGACCCTGTCTGCATGTCTATGACGAGCTCTGGTCTGACTGGAAGGCTTAAATCCACGTGGTGAGACAGGGGCCACCCGAACAGGCCTCCTTTCCCGTTCAGGAGCCCAGCTCGCCCTTCGTGCTCGACGGCGGCTTCTCCGAAACTGTTAGGACCCCGCCGTCCTCGGACAAGTCGTCTATACCAGCAGACTTGTCGATGCAAAGCTTGTTTGACGAAACCTCTTCCTTCGCCCACGAGGTATTTCCCGATTCGACGTCCTCGTTCAGCACAGGCAGTCAAATCTCGCTGCCCCGGACAGCGGAGGAAGAGGAGTATTATAGACCCAACTCGCCTCCCCCCATGCCATACGAGACCGAAGCGTTCCAAGGGACCAGTTTTCCTACCTCGGGACGACGGTCTTCGGTAGCTGTCGCTGCGATGTTGGCTCGAGGCGATGATCGAAGCCCGACGGCCAAGCTTTCCGGCGCCGTCAAGGCATTGCCGTCCAAAGTGACGAGGTCGAGGAGTCGCACGGTCCCTCAAAAGGATCAGTCCGGTTTATTTGGATGCTCAGACCGAAAATCAAAGTGGGAGCAGGAGGTGTGGTCGGCAGACCGGCACCGACTTGTCAGCGCCGTCTTGGTGAGTTCGGCGTGCACGATGTGCCATCTGGCGCCGGCTCTAATCCGAGCCCATCCTCTCCTTCCCTTCAGGGTTGTCATTCGGACGATGCTGCCCTGGTCAGTCGAAAACTGAAGCAATATGACCTGTTGATGGTACGTTCACAAATTGCTATGAGATGCTTCCTGTATCTGACTAGTCCGTGTTTCCCAGCTTTTGCCTCAAGGAATTCAATTCGACCCACCCTTGAGCCAGTACCCTCAAGCATTTCTCTTTATCGAAAACGTTCTCGTCTCTAAAAGTCCTGTAGATACAATGCCAGGGTTGCGTCATCTTATGTCGAATTCGTCGAAATGGTGGGTCGGTGACCCTTGACATGCACCATTCAAGGCGTACTGACAAAGGGAAAAGGCCTGCCGACAGGAAATGGTCATCACGATCGCTCATGGTTTGCGAGGGGCAACTGCAAGTGTCCAAGGTCAGTTCTCCAAAACTACGACAACACTGTCATTATCTCTTCTGACGAGGCTCCAGTTGTGGCGAGCACAGGGGCCAATGATCGAATTCACGGGCTCGCTGCCGGCACTTGCTGTCAAGTCGCAGGAACTGGCACCGCCGGGAACTCGAAGTACCTCGTCCTTTCGTGTTCCCCCCTTCAGGCCCCCGTTTAACTCAACTTTTTGTTTATGACTTTGTGCAGAGTTCATTGTCGTGTTTCGCTTCGGTGACGGCCGCTCGTTAATCCTCTCCCCGACTTCGTACGCTGATTATGTCAACCTGATGCGAGTCACGGGCGAGGACGGCAACGAGTTCTTGGAACCGAGCGATTCTTTAGAATTCAGATTCAATGGTCAGTCTTGACAACATCAAAGGCTACCGGATCCCCCCTTCTGACCAATTGTTTTACGGTGATTCCATTGTAGCCATCAACCTCGCTTACGCATCCCACCACGGCGGTTTGAGCATGAGCCCCTCTCCAACTCGAGCCATCTCGATCGGTTCAGCTTTAAGCGATACGAACCGTTCTGAACGCCGCAGCACAAAGCCTCGTCCTTCAAACCTCCCTCTCGCGATCACGACCGGCCCGTCTACCGAGACGTTTCGGTTCCCGACCTCTGCTCAACCGAGGGTCATCTCGGATGGCTCACCACAGGAGACCATATCCCCCGAAGCGATCGACTCGGACGCGAAGGATCGACCAAGACGTCAAACCCTACCCCTTCATCAAGGCAAAGACGATGAAGTCGATCGTTTGAGGGCCACGTTGAGTTCGACGACGACGTGGTCGACTTCTAGTAGTGGAACGCCTGCCACACCGAGTCCTCCTCGATCGGAACGTGAACGTGAAAGGGAACGGAATTTGGATCCATTGGTCGAGACGACGTCAAGTTCGACATCGTCCCCTGCTGGAGGGGGAGTTGACTGGGCGCGCTCGTTGACTAGGAGGCGAAATCATCGGTCAAGTTGTTCGATCGATTCGACGATTGAGAGGCCCGTGACAGCCCAAGCTCGCGAAGCTATGTCGCTGATCGATCGACGTACCCCTTTATCGAATGAATGGATGATTTTGATGAAGCAAACGGCTAGAGAGGAAGCCAAGGGTCGTGGTGATTCAAATTCGGAGCTCATGGAACCCAATTCCAGCTCGAAGACAATCACGGCGCCTACCAACTCTTCAGAAGAAGGAGGCGCCGCCCACTCCGCCCCTCCCTCTATCCCAGAACACGATTCGGACGACGACGATGACCAAGACGAGCTCTTGCTCGTTCAAGCGATGCGCAAAAAGTCCATCATCTTCGACCGCAATGAGGAGATACTTCGACAACAAGCACTTTCGTCTCGATCGGCGAAGAGTCTGGCCATGGTCGCTAGGAGACCGACGACGGTGAGAAGTAGTCTCGGACCTATCGCGGGAGTTCCGTTTGGGGGTGCTGGAGCAGGTGGTGCTTGACGAAGTTCAACTTCGAAGCAAGACGTCCTTCGCTCCCTCGTTGATTGGAATGGAGAGGGAATGGCGCATTAACTTATCAGTCCAGTCGGTACAAAGGACATAATTTGGGATCCCAAAAAGAACAAAACAGAGTATTGCAGTGCATCCATGGGGGAAAAGCTAGGAAGGTGGGGGGGGGGGCGTTGCAAAAAAAGTGACATCGACACAGAAAAAAAAAAGAAGAAACAAAAAAAAGGGAGTGGAGCACACAATTACAAGCGAAAGGGGATTGCACACAGATACATCATAGTAGACACCATACGAACACCAAATCTTGCAGACTTAAAATGTAAAAGATCAGAGACAACGAGTGGTGCCTCTTTTGTTACGTGTTTGAGGGCGCAGGAACGAAATCGAGGGTGACACTAGATCCGGTCGCGACGGGGGCGAGGTTGGTCCTCTGATCGGCGATGGCAGTGGGTACCGCAAGGGGAGGGGAGGCGCTTGCGGGTGTTTGAGTCGTCGCATCTACAGTCTGCGTCCTCGAACGAGATGGACCGCCGCCCTGAGATGGAGATGGGGCCTCCTCTTCGTGTTGTGCACCTTCTTCGGCGGTGATGCTCGCTCGACAGATCGGACAAACGCGCTTGCTCTCCAACAACCACGGCTCAATCTCTTCCTTGTGGAACAAGTGCCCACACGGCAACTCCGTCACGGCGTCACCCTTTTCGAAATCGGAGAGGCAGATCGAGCATTCGTTCGAAGGGTGGAACTTGAGGTTCGAGCGACGGCGAGGAGCCAGAGTAGAGGAGGAGGACGACGAGTAAGGACGATATCGCCGCATCACGAAGTCGGGTAGGTATTTGAGATAGGCTGGGCGATTGTGAGCCGAGGCCGTGGACATGCCAGAGAGGTTGAGCAAAGGAGTCGATTCAGTCGCGCTAGGGTGTACGGAAGAGCTTGATCCAATCGCCTGCTCTTCGTCCAAAGAAGTCGGATCCGTTTGTTGTCCCTTTTCGGTGTCACCCCAAAGGAAGACGGGCAGTTTGGCCACGGCGTCGCGTGGCGCTCGGTCCAATCGACGTTGCCGGATCATTCGAAGGCGTTGGGTGAAGACCGTCAAGAGGGTGAGAAGGGAGGGGAGGAACAGGATCAAGACGAGCAGGTCGAGCAAGGGCCAAGCAAAGAGCTCGTCCTTGGACAGCGTGACGAGTAGGCCTTGCGGGTCTTTGGACTGCCCATCTTGCACGTCTTGCCAGGTCCGAAGGATCGAGAGGTACGAAGCACGCGAGACGAATGTCGAAGGTATCCGAATATCATGCGTGTCATCTGGTGCACCAACAGCAGCAAGAGAATGAGTTCAGGAAAAACGGAATGTCGCATTGTCACGTGTGCTTACCTGGACTCCAAGGCGTGAGTAAACCGAACCCACCCAAGACACCACCTTCCTGCGTACTCGAGTCACCAAACACGACGGCCGCGGTGTTTCTCTCTTGCGCGAACCTGACTTTTTGGGAAAAGGCACAATCACCCCGTTCGATGAGAGCGATCCAACCCTGTCGTGGTGGGGTCGGGTACTTATGGAGCGACTCGTCAGGCGTCGAGGAGAGGTTGCACGCGTGCATGTCGGTGTCGGCAAAGGCCGTGATGGGGTATAGGTACGACTGCAGCGGTTCGAGAAGGATGTGGGGGCCGAAAGAAGCTGGTCTAGAGGCGTACATCGCTTGGGTGGCCTGTAGGATTGGATATGAAAGCGTCAGCGAGGTGAGACGAGAGGGACAAGGTTTTGTTGAGAACTCAAGCGGCAAGACCTACCTCGACCAGTATCGAGCTCTCACTCCAATTCGACCAAGCACCATCGACGACACTTTCCGAATCCATCTCGACGTCATCACCCTCATCACCACCACCGCCGGAGTCGAGAGCCTCCCACATGACGGTATGGCCCGGATCGAGGAAGCGCGAAGTGAGCAAACTTCCGAGAGCTTGGACCGAGCCGAGGACGTGGCGGCGGTAGCTCAGATAGAGGCCGTCGAAATTGCTCGAAGATCCTGGGACGACGATGAGACGACTGTCAAAGACGGGTCTCGTGTTGAGGGAGGTTGAGGATAGGGTGGCACCGCCGGGGCCATTGAAGGGTTGACTGAGACTTTGTTGCTGCGCCCGACTGCCACGGGTTCGGAGCAACTCGTCGTGGAGACGCGGGTGGAAGCGTGACGAAGACACGAGCAGCACCGAGACGATCAACGCCGAGGCTGTGACGCTGACAAGCAAACGCAGGTACGAACGCGAACGACGATGACGACCATGTTGTCCTACGCCTGAGGATGTCGTGGTCGACGTCGTAGTAGTGGTGGTTACGGAGTGCGGGGTTGTGGCAGTGTAGATGCCGCGGTTGCTGCTGCTCGAGTCAACTCGACCGTCATCGTCAGCGCCAGTGCTGGTCGAGGCCCGTGCGAAGATAGCGGCACGAGTGGCGGCGCCGTTGCGACTCCAAGTGGGGAAGGCCATGCTACGACAACGACGACGGCGATCCAGTGGCCGGGGCAAGAGAGGGAGAGAGAGAGAGAGAGCGGGCTGGTGAGAGACACTCGACGTTGATCACACCGGGCGTGTAGTAGCGTGTAGTGCCGGAGAGAGAGGGGCGAGCAAGAGCCAATCGTCACAGGCGACCCCTCCTCGTCCTCGGCGGGGCCTCCCCTCCCCACCACTCGGCACTCGCACTCTCAGTCGTGCCTTGGCGCACGCTCGCCAGAATGCTCAGCTTTGCTGCGTCATCTGCTGCAGACATGCAGACTGTGCGCGGTACAGTATTTCATGTAAGAATCGAGATACAATTTTCATCCGTGTTATGATTATGTAAGAAGAATGAATCACTACAAATAGAATTGGTGGGACAAAGAAGAAAGATACCTCAGAAAAAAGATGGCGGCGCCAAAAGGCATGAGAATAGGAGAGACTGAGGCGCAGTCGACGCCAACTCTACGCGTCGCGAACCCACACTTTTGTAGTTTGGCCACACAAAGACCGAGGATAATATGTAAATCAACAACATAAAAGGAGATCATTTTCAATCAAGAATCAAACCAAGAAGACCCATTACCTTTCCTCCCACCTCAACGCGGACTCCTCCATCCCACCTTCCTCAAACCTCGCCGCCGCTCCACCACCTTCTTCTTCCCACCTCGGATCCAACCTAAGCGTCGGACCCCAAACCAACCGATGAAACGGATCTTTAAAAGGTCTCGCCGCTTCCAATTTCGTCTTGGGATTATTCATCATTTCCACCGCTGTCAGTGAAGCTTCCCAAACGATATCGACGTCGAGTTTCCCGAGATCGTGGAGAAACGTCTTCATTTCCTTACAAGGAGGGGTCACGACTGGGTCCTTTGGCGCACAATGCATGGCAAGACGAAGACGTACGAGACGGTGGGAGGCTTGGGTTCGTTGGAGTTTCATTAGAGGGGAACGATACCTTTCTGCAAGGTCGGAGGGGATCACACGTTCGATCAACCATTTGTCCAAATAGGTCCAAAAAGCGGGTGTAAGAGCCACCGGTTTGTCGAGTTGGAGACGAAGTTCTTGAGCTCCCCTTCGAGGAACAGGGGGTAGTCGGCGATCGGTCGAGAGCATTCGTAGAGTTTCTTCCCATGTCGCTCGAGCGGCTTGAGCAGCTAAGTCCGAGACGGAAGGATCCCAAAAAGGGAAGACGCGATCGGTCGTTCCTTTGGGTCCATTGACGACGACGTTGAGCAACTCGAGCTTGTCCAAACCGACGTCGGGACCACAACCGAAGTAAGGTCGATCGATCGAGAGGTAACGCAGTTGATGGGCCAAGTTCGGACCTAACATCGGCTCGGAGGGGTTTGAAGAATCTTGTTCGAGGGGTGTGATGGGGTTGCAGTTGGAGATGGAGAGGCAGACGAGGGAGGGGAGTTTAGGTCGTGACAGGAAGAATTCGTGCACCGAGAGCGCACCCCAACGTCTGTCGAGGTGGAGGCCCGAGAGGGAGAGTCGACGGAGGTGCGGGAACTCGTACGTCTGACCTTCTGTATCGTTATTTCTCCACGGGGTGTCAAAAACGACCGAGGAGATACTGAGCGAAGTCAAATCTGCGCACAAGCGAGGAAGAACCCAATCTCAGCCCAGCCCCACAGCGCGCACACGCAAGTCGGGTCACAAAACATCCGACAATGAGCCTTCAAAACCGACTTTTCAGCATCTCGAGATGACGAAACTTGACCTGACGAACCAATTCGAGCTCGCACGTATGGATCCAACGACAGCTCGAAAAAACCCTCGTCGCCTCTTCATGCCCGACGACCCATTCCCCCGCCAAGATCAA
The DNA here is from genome assembly GCA_022702645.1 of Microbotryum intermedium. Classification (NCBI taxonomy): domain Eukaryota; kingdom Fungi; phylum Basidiomycota; class Microbotryomycetes; order Microbotryales; family Microbotryaceae; genus Microbotryum; species Microbotryum intermedium. The sequence goes on along the minus strand of JAHWDX010000015.1, from coordinate 127,250 downwards.
CACCCTGACAAGTCTCGCCGCAGGGATCATCTCGACGACGTCGAGGGGTGAGTTTGGATCGGCACTCGAAGCCGGATAAAGGGGGCATTCACTCAGATCCTCGCCTATGAGATGGAGGAATTTCCTGAATCGATCCCAATGACAAATCGTCACAACGCGATAAAGTTCCCGCCGTGCCCATACTTGAGCCCTCCGATTGAGCAATTGGATCTCGACCAAGGCACCTTGTTGTTCGTGCACTTTGATAAATGCCGAAACGCGCGGTGGACTGACGAAATGGATGTATGTTTCGGGTGGGCTCTTGGAGAGGGCGTAAGGGAGGTGGTCGCCTTTGTGGATGTACATGCGCATGATCTCATAGAAGAAGAGTTCGGCGGGAAGGTAAATCCGTTTCGAGCGACGGGGGAGGCGACGTTCCCGAATCGACCTGGATAAGACCATCACGGTTCTGTGGGAATCGAAAGAGGGAGAGTCAGAGTCAGGAATCGATAGCCGAGGCGCAAGGGACCAAGTGCGCAGTTCCCCAAGCCGGGGCCACGAGTCGCCTTGAAACCGACGACCGTTTGAACTCGGGCCCCCCCATGCCGAACGGCGCCAAGCAAACCACCACCATCATAAACGCAACGGCTCAAAAAATCCCATGACCTGGACCTACAATCTAGCCCTCTCCTTCAACCGTTGTTCCTGCTTCTTTGCCCAAACCCCAGGTTGAGCGGCGAACCACTGCAAACGACGATACATCGCCGCCTGCCAATCAACGACGATGCTGAGCAGCATGACGACGAAGACAAAGACTTCGAGGCATGGGATCAAGATGAAGTAGGCAACAAAGCCTTGTAAGAGGAAGGGTGCGATGCGGATGCTTATTACTACGATGAGGATTAATTTAGTAACCGTTGATTGTTGGGCGACCATGGTTTGGTTGACGACGACGACCGGGACGAACGGAGGGATCGACGGATAGTGGGAAGGGCGGAAAGGGAGGATGGAGAGGAAAGGGTGAATGTATACTTGGGGTTCGATAAGGAAAGGCCAATCGCCTTCGTCACATCAGCCGACGGCCCGAGCGTGGGGAATGCTGGTGGCTCCAAGAGCGTCGGTTTGGCTTGCCTAAGCCTTGGACCCTTTTGTGAGGCCGCGTCTGGACTCTAATGAAACGACCGATCGCAAAGGAAACGTCCCAGGAGTGGGAACACGTGTACGTCATTTATGCTCAGGTGCGATTCGTGGTTCGGTCGACGATGGGCCCAAAGTCAAAGCTCTGCTCGAAAACCCCCTGTCTTGCTTGATTGCCTCGTCATATGCGGGTGGCTGGTTGGGTTCCTTCCCTTTTGGGTATGACTGCATCCTCGCTGACAGGGGGATCAATTTTGAGCCCAAGTTCCCTACCCCAGCGGACGAGTCGACTCGGCGAAGTGGGGCCATTGTATCGACGATATCGAAGGCTCCAAAGCCTAGATTAGGGAATCTCTCTCTCCGCATTCCCCAAATCCTTACGTAAGACGCTCCCACTCCATCATCCGATGATAGCGAACCCTCACATCCAAAAAGAAACCACAGAGAAATTCTTGATTACACTTGCAGCATTATTGCACAACCCTCATACAGTTCTATACCTCGCCCAATGACTGGGTCACACTCGGACCGGCGGTCATGGCTTCCCTCGACGCGGCCGTCGCGGCCAATCGGTTCTTCTTCTTCTCCTGTTCAGCTTCCTTCTCCTTTTCAATCTCGGCAACGACGGCTTCAATTTCTTCTAATGTCAGATTCTGGGAAAGGGGTCGAGTGTTGCGTTGAATCACATGCGTGGTCAGCTCGAGGCTCGAGAAAAAGACGTGATCATCAACGGAGCATGGCTGGTTTTTGCTTCGACAAACTCACCCTCACTTGACCATGGCCCGTCATGACGGCCAAATCAATGTTCTTGGCCCCGGTTTGCACGACTTCCAAAAGAGACTTGACGGCCAACTTGACGCAGTCGTCCTTGTCCAAATCGGCGACCCAGTTCTTCTCCAAGAACTCGCGTACGGTCTTGGACGAACGCCCGATCGCGTTCGCTCGCCAGGCCGAGAAGATGCCTGAAGGTTCGGTTAGGTAGAGGCGTGGGGTGGGGTCGTCGTGGTCGAAGCCGATGATGAGGCACGAGATGCCGAAAGGTCGCATACCTCCGGATTGGGTGTATTTCTGTGATGATCGTATGGGGATTGCGAGTAGAGGGGGGGTTAGCATCGCTACATCACATAAGCATAAGCACGCCACCCCAAGCGTCCCTTTATGCCTCACCTGCTGAATACCCGCGACGTGTCGGGTGATGTATTCGACCGTGACGGGGTCCTCGACGGTCAAGCGATGCGACTGGCATTCGATCCTCGCTCGGTCGACCAAGATCCTCGCGTCCGCCGTCAAGCCTGAGGAGATGTCGAAGTTAGTGGTGGCTCTTGAGAATCGCCATGAACATGTGCCTCTGCAGCTTCCTCATCTCATATCGAAACGTCATCACCCAAGTGCCGCGTCATCACCCCCACCCCACCCCATCCCATCCTAAGACAAACCAACACAATCCAAAGCCCCAAGCCCCCCCCCCCCGGAAAATCAACTCACCCGCGAATCCCAAACAAATATGATCATCAATCATGGCCGTCTTCCTGACCGTCCTCGGGTCCTGCAGTTGCATCACCGATTTCTTCTCGACGCCTAACACGACCACGTCTTTACCTCTGACCCCGACGGCGCAGGTCCCTTTTCGGACGGCCTCGAGGGCGTAATCAACCTGTCGGAATCGTGAGGAGAGGGGTGGTGTGTGAATGAGGGAGTGGGTGGACAGGAAAGGGGTTGGGTAGGACGGGCAGCAGGAGACGAGTTGGCTAGGTGCCGACTGAAGGAGGGTACGTACCTGGAACAGATGACCATCGGGGGAGAAGGTGACGAGAGATCGATCGTAGCCTCGGGACATGGTGATTCGGGATGGTGGGAGTGACGAGGGAAGCGTACGGAGGACAAGTCGGGAGCGGGAAGCAGCTTGCAAGGACGCTTGGACCACAGCTGCGGGTGGGGCTGACGCGCTGACGACGCGCTGACGACGCGCTGACGACGCGCTGACGCCATACCGAGACCCAGCTCGAATTTGGAGCTTGGACCTCCTCGTCATATCTTCCCAGTCGAGTTCTCCAATTTCAGACGCCACACAAGACGCACGCTCGGTGCAATGGCAAGAAAAAACAGGAGGCAACAACCTATCGAAAAAAAATACCACAGACAACATCGACTACGTAGGCTTGTTCTTGGCATTGTTGACCTGTACAGGGTGAGGGAACCCGAAAAAGCCAAAGATCAGCATCGGATCAAGCTCAAGCTTAAGCTCAACCGAGGGTACAAAAGGACGCACGATAATGTTCTTGTACTCCGTGACTGCACGGCTCATGCACATGGTTAAACATCAGCTGCAAATCCACAATACAATACACCACCGGTGAGGGGACTGACCATCGCCATAAAACTTTTCGACTTTTTGGTCCGCGCAGACCCACAACTGATCGCACACACTGGGGGATCGAGCAGAGGAACAAACCAAGCCGAGGTCAGCATCCGCAAGAACGTCAGGTGACATCCTATACGTCTCGACTCACGTATGCAGAAAAGTCGAGTCGTGGGAAATGACGATCACTGTTCGACCCCAACCCAAACCGTGTCAGCAAGTTCCCATCCCAAACAACGCAAAAAAGCGCCAACGTGTTCTTGGAAAAAAGAACTGACCACCACCATTCCAAGCCTTGAGCGCATTCATCAACGCATCCAATCCTTCGATATCGAGATGGTTCGTCGGTTCGTCGAGCAACAAGATCTACGTCAAAAAGAGAATACCCATCATACAAATCGGATGATCAATCCTCGACCCTTTTTTTGGCGGACGCGTTGAGTAGCAACACTCACATGAGGTCTTTGCAACGACAAGGTCGCGAATGAAACACGACTCTTTTGACCCCCCGAAAGCGTACCGATGAGTTGTAAACTCGTCATACCCTACAAGATACACCCGAAACCACACGAGAAAGGTTTTCCACTACCTCGTCAGGGATTGAGCTTGCGTTGAACGGCCGTGCAACACACGCACCGTAATGCCAAAAGCACCCAAGTGTTGACGGTACTCTTGTTCGCTTTTACCCGGAAACATCTTGGCGAGGAACTGCACGCTGTTGACGGTCAGGTCCAACGAGTCGATATGGTGTTGGGCGAAATCTACTCAGAAGAAAATAATAATCAACCCACTTAGTCACAACGTCTTTTTCCCAAGAGACGTCAAAAACCAACTCACAAGCGATCCTCAACCTCCCATTCCTGGTCTGTTGCCCACTCGAAGGTTGCAACTCGCCAATCAACAACTTGAGCATCGTCGATTTGCCCGCCCCATTCGCCCCAATCAGACCCATCCTCGAATCCAACCCCACATCGATATTCACATTCTTCAACAAGGGCTTATCCTTGGTGTACCCAAAGGACACTTCCGAAAGTTGGAGTAAAGGTGGGGAAATCTTGTCCGTTTCGGGGAATTTGAAGGTTACGACGTCGTCTTCTTCGGGGGGTTCGAGGTCGGGGAGCTTTTCGAGGATCTTGATCTTCATTTGGGCTTGGGCGGCTCGGTTCGCATTGTCTTCATGATGATGAAGCGGATGTAGGGCGAAACGAAGGGGAACCCAATCAGATCTTAACCTTCTCACACACAAGTTCCCTAAATGGCGAAAAAAAAAAAGTCGACTCACACCTCCATCGATCAATGAAAGCCTGCAAATGCTGCTTGTACTGTTGCTGCGCATCGTACTCGCGGCGCTGTTGCTTGGCCCTTTCGGACTTGGTCGCGTAGAACTGCGTAAAGTTGCCCTTGTAGTAGTCGAGCCGTTCGTTGTGTTGGTGAATGATGTCCGTTGCGACGGCGTCGAGGAAGGCTCGGTCGTGAGAGACGACAAAGAGCGTCGAGGGCCACGTTTGGAGGTAGTCTTCGAGCCTGGGGAGGGAGAGAGAAGTCGGGGATGACCTGGTGTCAACGATTAGGGTCAAGATGTGAGGGATAGGAGCTCTACGAACCATGCGAGTGCGTTGAGATCCAAGTTGTTGGAGGGTTCGTCGAGCAAGAGCAGATCGGGCTTGCAGAAAAGTGCTACGAGAAAGCTCAAAGGCATGCCATCAGTCAAGCCCGAAACCAAGAACTGTGATGGTCCACTCACCACGCGCCAAAGACAACCTCATCCTCCAACCGCCGGAGAAAGCCCTCGTCGGCAATTTCTGATCCGAAGCTGAAAACCCCAACCCAGCCAACAGTTCTGCCGCACGACTCGGTCCCGAATCGGCATCGATTTCGACCAAGAGGTTCTGTACTTCTCCCAACCTCGCCATCACTTCGTCCCTCTTACGATCCTTCTTCTTCGTTTCGGCAGAGGACGAAGCCTCGTCTTGAGATGAGGGCGCTCCATTCTCCTTCGCCAAAGCCTCGGCTTTGTCAGCTGCCTCTTCCATCGATTGCAAGGTCGCGTTGAGTTGGGCTTCTTCGGTCATGAGGCGAGTGCGATGGACGTCGGCTTGGAGTACCGAATCGATCGCGAGCGTATCGTCGCCGATGACTTCCTGTTGAACGTAGAGGATCGTGATGTGTTGCGGGATCGCGACTTCTCGCAACGCCATGGCTCGCAACAAGGTCGACTTTCCAATACCGTTGCGACCGATCAATCCGGCTCGTCTGTATCAAGTGACTTGGTAGTGCACCATTAGTCTCTGCGAGTCTCTCCCCTTTTCCTCCTTTCGACTTCGGAGAGGTATCACTAACTTCCCATGCGGCAACGTCAACGTCGCATTACTCAAAATCCTCAACGACCCAAAGCTGACATCGATATTCTCCAAATGGATGTCTTTACTCTTGCCCTTGTGCTGACTCGCGGATTGTAAAGGGTTGACCTCGAGGAAGAGTTCCTCGTACGATTTCTGCGCTTTGGCCGCGTCGAGCAACTTGGACGATTCGTACGCGTTCTTGCGATCGCGTTTGGCCATCTTGGCCGCAATTTTGGCTTCGGCTTTTTCGAGCGCTTTCAAATTGACTTGGGTGTCGCGCGCTTTGACCTGGGCAGGGGCCATGAGACAGGTCGAGAGGAGGGTGTGGCGAGATTCATCGTGGGTGGGAGGTTGTGAAAGGTGGCAATCCACGCGGCAGAGCGATGGGTGAGATCATACAGGTCAGAGTCGATCGACCCACCGACCCCCCTTTATGCACTCACGACAGAAGCGATGTCGACGACCTGGGTCACGGTCTGTCGTTTACTCAATGCCTCCTGTCTCCTCATATCCAACACGTTCTCCAACTTGGTCGGTTCACCCTTTCCAACAGCCCTAGTACCTCCACCCATTTGAGCTACCCATAAAGCTTGCAAAGCATCACAAGCTTGAGTGACCGTTCGAGCATCGACTTGTTCCCCTTCGAGAAGAGGTCGGATGAAGGTCGACACCGGGTCATCGTTGGGATCGGCTTGGGGATCGGACCAGAGCGAGGAGACGTATTCGACGATCGGGTAGTCGAGTCCGTTAGGGAAGCAGCTGGTCAGGATCTCGGACGCTGACGACATGGTGACGTGCGACGGGTCGGTGCGACCTTGTGGCGTGCGCGAGAGAGCCACGGGCTTGATGGCCGAGACTGCGAGACCTGCGGGCTAATTGCGGAGGGTCAGCTCGGACACCGCGACGATGACTTCTCGGAATGCGATCAAAAAACAACCGAATGCTTCGAATATCTCTATATCACTGCCACTACACAAGCAAGCAAGCATTTGCGAGCACAAAAACACAAAGCACACGAAGATAGTGAACGAATGTATAAGGCGGGAGGGGAAAAAAAAACTACTTCCAGGAATCACCTGGCCTCGGCTCTCGCACGCACCATCACCAGCGAACCAAAGCAACCTCTCATGCCCATCCTAGAACTTGGACAAATCCCTCCCAAAGATCCCCCTCTTGATCCAATCAAGCATCAACAAGACCCTCGTCCTCGTCGAGACCTGTTCGGACCAATACACGGACCTCCACAAGTACATCGCGACCAAACCTCCGGCAAAGTTGTACCCGTTCAGATCGAAAACGGCCGAGTTGCCAACGTAGGCAAGCGAACCGACTGTTCAAGATCGACATGTATGGGGTCCAGGCTCAGAACCCTGGGGTCCTTCGTTTTGAACATGACGAGGAGAAAAAAAGGAACTCACGATTACGGTATTTGAACGGATGGTACAACATATCATCCGGGTCATCATACACGTCATTGATCCTGGCCGCCTCATGTCCCACCTTGGCAATCTTGGAGAACTTCTTGCCCAAATAAACGCCCTGTTGGTTCGCGACTTGAGCGGTCGCGGGAAGGTTGGTCATTTTTTGTGAGATGTTGATGAACATATCGGCCAACTCGTTCATCCCCAATGTCTTGTCCGTACGAGCGTATTGCTCAAAGATGTCTTGGATCTTGTCGACGTGGATTTGCGCCGTCGGGAACTTGCGATTCACCATCTGGATGGGGTGAGGATGCGGCCGAAGCGACGATCAGCCCCCGTTTCCTCCCTTGACCCCCGCACGCCGTGGAGCCATCTCACACCTTTCGAACGCACCTTCATCATTTTCTTGAACTCGGCATTATCAATGCTGCCATCATGATCTTCATCGCACCGCTCGACCATCTCCAACAAATGATCGACCAACCTCGTCTCGATCGTCGCGCAATCCCCCAAAGCATAAACCGTTCCAAGGGGTGCCCCAATCACTCGAAGGTGAGAATCAACTTCGAGCGCATGCTTGTGGTATTGGTTCGGGAGAAGCGAAGCGACACGCGCGGTGAAAGGGTTCATGGCTGTGATAAGGACGTGCTCATCACAAAAGTCAGCTCCTACTTCGCACACAAGAAAGTGCCTCTCCTGGCAAAGAGAACGCGCTCACCAATCCCAGTCGACCACAACGTAAAGCCACTCTTGACACTATGTTCAATCAGCTTTCCATCCGGTCCTTTGGTCGTGTAGATGACTTGGTCCGGCCGGACCTCCTTGACACGCGCGTTGAGGATCGTGTCGATCTCGTCACGCGAGAACTTGGCCTCGGCAAATTGGGAAATCGTCTCGGCGTACGTGTTGAGGATGTGGTCGCGCGATTGGATGATGTGCACCGAAACTTGATCTCGGAGGATCTTGGGCATGACTGCACAGATTGCAAGGGGAAAGATCAGTCCCACTCGAGCCCACAGAGCCATTGTCACCCATAAAGCGCGAAGACACTCACAGTTCATGACATCCTCATTGATCATATCAAATAATTCACTTGCAAACTCGACACCCGTTGGTCCACCTCCACACACGACGAAGCTCAACAAACGTGCGCGCTCCTCCTGCTCGGTCTCGGGCAAGCACGCCCTCTCAAGGTTGTCCATCACCCTTCTTCGGATCCCTTGCGCATCCGAGACCGTTTTCAGTTGGTGGCAGTGTTCGAGGCCGGGGACACCGTGGGTCGAGTTGATGGACCCGCACGCGATGATCAGGCGGTCGTACTGTCGAGGCGCGACGAAGATTTTGAGTTGGAATCCCCCCAAACTTGGGCTGAAGGAATCATGCTGCTCACCGGAAGGTAAAAATTCTCCTGTCCGACACCCTGCACTTCTAACAACCGCTCCGAAAAATCGACATCGACAGCCCTGTTCAACAGTGTCGAGCCGTTCATCAGTCCCTGGCCTGACCTACGCTGGTCGGCGCTCTGCTGGACGAGATAGAAAAGAAGCTGACTTTGCCTGAAGGTAATGCCCGCTGACTCGAGCGATGATCTTCCTCAACGGTTCGACCAAGGACCTGACTTCGACCGTCCCAACCGTCGCGGATGCTGTACGATCGGGACACGTGTAAGCAGATCAGCATTCGTCAAGGTTTCGAAAAATGCTCCTGGTACGGCAACTCACGCAAAAGAGGGTGGAACAAGAAGTAGTTGTCGGGTGCGACGACGGTGACGTGCCATTGGTCCGGATCGAGATGTTTCAAGATGCCGACGCTCTGCATAGAAACGTGTACCGAACGAAGGCGCGTCAGTAGGAGTAGTAGGAGCACGGAGAGAATCGTTTTCGTTCGCGCAAGTACTCACGCCCCATCCACCTCCTACGATGACCATCCTTTGTTTCTTGGACAATTTTGTATGGTTCTCATCGTCCTATTCCAAAGTTGACCGCCAGTTGAAATGATCAGTCACTCGTCGATCTACAGACCTTGACCCACTCGAGATCGGATCGACGGACCGTATCATCAATCAAGACCTCGGCGATCTTGAGGTTCTTCTTCCCCCCACGATGGGGACTCAATGCCAACGGATCGACATTGACGTTCTTGATGTGCTTTTCGTGATAGGTCGACGCATCGTACGCGAGCAGACCGGCGCCGATCAATCCGACCGAGACGAGTAGGGTCGCTGGTAGGGCGATGCAGGTGAAGATGACGGGCCTGCGACGGTACAAAGGTTTCCAACCTGGTGGACGAGGTTTGGAGGAGGTGAACAAGGTGCGGGAGGGGTGGAGGGAAGAGAGGTGGCTTGATCGAGGTACGATCGAGTTGAGGCTGCGACTGGGGCTGGGTGACGCCGAGAGAGAGGGGGCGCGGATACGGGCAGGGAAGGGGGACGAGCCACTCGGAGGAGTAGGGCTGGCACGACGTAGGAGCGTCGTCCGTGTTGACGAGAGCATACTTGGAGAGAGAGAGAGATGCGATGTGGGATCAAGACGGCAGCGAGGAGACAAGAGACCGAGAGTAGAGCACAGGAGCGACTTATCGATCGCTTCTCGCTCCTCCTCCGTCCTTTACGTCTCCGTGTCCGCGATGACGAAACGGGCCCAAATTCACTCTCGCGACCGGACCACCGCACCGACCACGCTCCCAAAGCCGGCTCCGGCTCGGCACTCGGCCGTGGTGCACTGAGGTAGTAAACCCGCAGAGAGCGAACCCGTATTCACTGAAACTACTACTCCCACAAAGTCAAACAAACAAAACCATGCCTACTCTACCTTCTTCACGCTCTGATCAAGCTGCACCTGCGCCAACGAATTCTTGGCCGAGCTGGCCGTTCAAGCGACGTCACATTATGTAAGCATCAGCCGTGCGCCTCCCAAAAAAGGAGTCAAGGAGTCAGGAAAAGCAAGAACGAAAAACTCACGCATACAAGATGTCCCCTACCCAAGTCGGTAACGCACGAACCAAAGGCAATGCTTTGGCGTACAAAGGCTCAATCACGAACTGCAACAACCCCCCATCGCGAACAAATTAGCCTCGATTCAGTCACCCGTTCCAGAGCGGCCCCATCCCGGGCACCTTTCACACTCCCAACTCCCACCATCCAAAAGCATCCAACACCAAAAACTCTCACCTGTGATTCCCCACTCATGACACATCTCACCACCAAACCCGCGACCGTTTTCGGTTCCAAACTCGGCATCAACCATTCGGGCATTCCCGTTGCAAAACCGTCGAACATGGGACCTCGGACATGACCGGGGAGAATCGCGCTTGTTCGGATCGAGCGCGCCGAGAGACCGTACATGTGTCGAAGTTCTTCGGTGAGTCCTTCGTGGAAGGATAGGGTGGACGATTTAGAGGCGGCGTCTAGATACGTGGTGTCAAGGTGAATTGGGGTTAGGATTTTCGCTTGAGAAAAGGTGAGAAGCGAAAGGGGGGTTGGCGATGGACGAACAGCTGACTCCTTTCGCTGCTTGGATGTAAGCCGTATTCGACGCGATGGTCTATCATATGAAATCACAAAAGCCAGAACCAACTCAGTCAGAGCAATCCCCTCGTCGGCCCCCCTCAAGCTACAAGGACTAACGACAATGTGCCCTTTACCCATCTTGATCATCCCCGGCAAAAACGCTTGCACGGTATAGTAATGCGACTTGACGTTGATGTCATATGTGCTGTTGAGAGGCGTTGGGTGGTCAACATTGACCATAACCCGAGAGACGCTCATACTAAAGAAAACGCCTCACAGATCAATGTCCCGAGTGGTCGAATCGAGGATCGAGGCCGAGCGAACCACACCGGCATTATTGATCAGCACCGAACTGTATTGAATTATCGTCAGTGCAGACAAGGAAAAATGAACGTCATCAAACTCATTTTCTCTCGTTTGTTTGCTTGGACTCACGGTTGCCCTACCTCCTCGACGACTTTTTGACAGACTTTCTTGATCTCTTGAGGAGAAGCGAGGTCGCAGTGATAGAAGGTCGTGTTGGGGACTGGGAGGGGGTGGAAAGCGTTCATGAGCTATCGACGCTGTTTCATATCACGCAGAGGTGATGATGAACCACACACAAGGTCCTCCCTTGGGTTCTACCACATCGAGAATGACGACTTTGGCATGAGCCTTGTCGACGAAGCCTCGTACCATTTCGAGGCCTACCGAACCTGAACCTGAATGGCAGGATACGCCAGAGAAAATCAGTTGGCAACGCCGCACCCAAATGCCACCCTTGGAGAACACCGTGTGGGGGACTGACCGCCCGTAATGACGACCACCTCAGACCGTCGTTCATCCCACCCCCACTTGTTGTCCCCTCCCCCCTTTTTGTTCAAGACCCAGTTGTTACGACTCGCATGACTCAACCACGAGTTGAACCAAAGCACCAAACTCATTCCCAAGCATACCACCAAGGCTGACGAAAGTGGATCCGCTCCATGATCATGGAGGATGATGTGTCGAAGCAAATTCGAAGGGGATTGACCGATCGCGCGGGTACGAACGAGGGTGAGCAGCATGAGGAAGCGTGGATCGAGGAGGAGGTGTGTGACGAAACGGTAGAGCATGTCGATGGTGAGGCCTTCGGAGAGGTGCAAGATGGGGAGCTGGACGGGGGCCATGGCTGGGGTAATGCGTGGAGGGCGGGGAAGAGCAAGGGGAGAATGCGAGCTTCGTCGGCATCTCCGTCGAGCGGAGTTGGGCTGCCCGAGGCCGAGAAGACGACGACGAGGTGGAACCCCACACACGCTCGAGTCTCTACGCTCAGCGTCATGTAACTGTCCAAGGAGGTCCTACACTCCAGTAGTAGGTACCAGCCAGAGTGAAACTGCCAACGAGGTACATCAATTGCAAAATTAGCAAAGTGATCTACCCCGCTATTTTCTTTTCATGCTCAGTCCACGCGGTTGTACATCAACAAGTAAGCCCTCTTTTCCCCGTCCATCATCATCGACCCATGACCCGACCCCATACCCGCCGTACCTTCTCTTCCTGTTCCACTAGCCCCGACGTGCACAGCGACCTCAGCGGCTGAGATGGGTCGAATCGAGGTGTCGTCGATGTGCAGCCACGACCCGTTCGAGTGGATCTGCTGTCGAACGGCAACGGTGTAATGCCCTCCTGATGCGTAATTGCCGTGGTGGTAGACGACTGCATATAGAACCGTGGGAGATCGTCAACATCAACCCGATCAAACAGGTTAATCGAATCTCATCACCCTCACTCACCTCCAAACAACTGGTACTTGACCGGCTTGCCCATCCGTTTCGTCGGCCCGACAATCTTTTCCCCAATTTCCAACTCGGTCCCGTACCCAATTAGTTTGCCACTCTTCTGCACCCCACCGACATTGTCGAACACGAACCTCTTGAGGTGCAGGATCAACACCGGAGGGAACGATTCGAGGTAGACCTGCTTCATCGCTTCGACGCGCAGGCCTTTAGCTGACATAAAGTCCGGTAGAGGTTCGGGGAGGGTGAGGTTGAGCAGCGCGTCTTCGATCGTTCGGACGTGGTCGGGCTCAATGTCGAGTTGTAGTCGTTGGTACGGTTCGAGCGTGATCGAGTCCTTTTGACCTGGGCAACGCAGGATCGATCGCAGTTGACCGCCATAGATTCGAGTCACGGGCGATTCGCGCGTTTCCGTCTGACGAAAAGTGTAGGAGGGGCACATCAGCCCACGTGCTGATCATCTAGACGACGAGTATGCACTCACAGTTCTCGTCGTGGCCATCCTTCCTTTACTGCCGACCTCGACCCACTCCTCATCCTGCTCTTCCTCAACCGCCGTGCGCTCGTCGGCTTTCTCCCTCTCAGCTCCATCTACACGATCGATTGTGTTCAGAATCTCCTCATGCAGGGTGTCGAGGAAAAAGCCCAAGAACTCTTCGGCATCCTCTTGGTGTCCTCTTCGCATCACATCAAAGCGCTTGTTGGGCTTGAGCGACTCGTAGACGCCCTCGGGGACGAAAGGCTCAGCGTACTCGGACAAAGGGATGAAGGTGTCGTGGAGCTGGGATGCCGGCGTCATCGGTGTTTTGAGCTGAGTGCTGGCGTTGGCCTTGGTACCTGGAGTCGCTGGCGAAGAAGGAATCGATTTCGAGAGTCGGTTGCGCGACACGACGGTCGTCTTGGTCGACGAGTGGAACTCGGACACGAAGTGAACCCTACAAGAACGATACAATCTATCAGCACATCCCTTCCAAGGTCGAGACACAATGTGCGTCAATGGAACTCACATCGCATCCATCGAAGGGGTCTTTCCGCTCAGATCACCCTTGGTCTCCTTCTTGATCAGATCCAACAGGTTGACAAAAGGTGCGCAGTAGACGAGAACCTGCAGGATCGCGTTGGCAAAGCAGAGGTTGCCGTTGTTGATCAAACCGCGCGGAACGATAGGGTGGGGTTGTTGGAACTCGTTCTCGACGCCGGCGAGGGTTTGAGCGAGGCTTTTCTTCCCCGTCCCGTTGGGAGACGTCCCAGAGGTCGACGCCTTGGGAATGTGCTCGATGATGGGAAGCCTGGCTGCTGATCCGTCGGGGAGCGTGGGCGATGAAACCGAAGAACCGGGGGACCGCAGCAAATCGGCCCACGATTTCTTGGTACCCCAAGCTGACGGTGCTGGTGTCGCCGGAGGAGCAGGCGCCGAAGCCGAAGCCAAAGTCGTGGGGGATTTCGGAGTCGATGGTTGATCAGCAACAGCAGCAGCAGCAACGCCATTCGGGGATGTTGGGGACGAGGAAGCCACAGGCGATGTGGCTTCGTTCGGGATCGAAGATAGCGTCTCAGGGGCATCTTCAAGCGTGGTAATCGTCGTCGTCGGGGACGAAGGGGTCAAAACAGGGGACGAATGAACTGACGAGGCGGCCGTCGCCGTTGTCGAGACGGTCGACAAGAGGTAGTCGCGAGCAGGAGTCGAGAGTGATGCCATCGATGCCGGTGCCGGAGTTGACAGGTGGCCGACTCTGGAAGCGACTGTTCGGGGAGTTGTCGGTCGTGCAAAAGCTGCTGCTTCAGTTGCTGCAACGCCCTGAGCTCCCGGTTCTGGCTCTGCAGGAGTTGTCGCACTCGGCGCCGTGATCAGCGTTTCTGCGACAGGTTCGAGCTGCTGTTCGGCTTTTGTACTCCGTGTCGTCCAGATCCCGTACTGCTCCCTCCACTCCTGGGGCATATGAACATTCGCCGCGATCGAAAAGCCGGGTGCATCGTCTGGAGATGGTCTCGACGGACGACGTCTCGATCCAGCCGAGGACAATGATGTACCGTGTCCGCCGGCTGAGCTGGCTGCGAGCCGTTGCGAAATGGAAGATTCAGGTCGGACAAGGAACGTCGACCTGGGTGGTTCGAGTATTGGCGACATGTTGTTGAACTGGTGCTGCACGGGCTGAGTCGGGGCGGTCGATGGTGGCGACGAGAGGACCGAATCCGACTGCGAGGCGGCGAGTGGTGATCGACTCGATAAAGGAGATGGCTGCTCCCATGCCGGCAAGAGCTGCGGTGCAAGGGCGTGCTGCTGCTGATGGTGCAACGGTGGAGATGCCAACGGGATCGGTACGAGGACCGGAGATGTCACTGCAGCAGCAGCAGGAGAAGCAGGTTCGGCGGCAGGTGCGGGCGTTGGCGCAGGTGCAGTCGCAGGTCCCGACGGTAGTATATAGGCATTGTTGGGGTAGGGCGGCGACTGGACGAGGTGCTGTGGCGCTCCCGAAGAAGGAGGTGGTGGTACAGCATAGTAGTGTGGCTGCGGTGGCGGTGGCGGATACTGGAGGTGTGGCGGTGGCAGGGGTAGTGGATGGTGCTGCTGCTGCTGCTGCTGCTGATGCTGCTGCTGGTGATGGTGGTGGGTATAATGGTAGTTGGAGGGAGGTGGAGGTAGCCAAGCCGGCTGTTGCAGTGGCTGTCGCTGCTGCTGCTGCTGCTGCTGCTGCTGCTGTGGGTTATTGTGGTGGCTGTGGTGTTGGTGGTGGTGCTGGTTGTGGTTGTGGCTGTGGCTGTGGCTGTTGTAGTGGCCTCCCGGCTGTGGCTGATGGTGGTTCGCAGACGGGCCTTTGCCATGTCGATTCCAGGAGCCGCCTCCGCCTCCGCCCCCGCCTCCGCCCCCGCCGGCGTGGTAGTGGTCCATGTGTGGTGGATGTGGCTGTTGGGAAGATGGCGGCGGTGGTGGTGGTGGTGCAGCATAGTTCATCGACGTCGATGGGTGAGGGTGGTAGCCGGCCGACAACGTCGATGAGGACGGCACGACGTTAGCTGGTGTTGGTGGTGGTGGTGCGACCGAGTGTTGCGTCGTACCGAGGGTCGCGTGCGCCTGGTGGTGGTGCTGCGGTTGCTGGTGCTGCGGTCGATCGAGATCAGGATTGGGCGCACGTCCATCCAACGACAGGGGTAGCCGTGGCGCCAAAAATGTTGGTGATGGTGTCCACCCTGGAGCATGTGCCGCCTGTTGCAGCGAAAACGTTTGCGATTTCGGGTTGAGCCTGCTGGACGACGAGAGCGCGGATGACGGCAGCGGTAAAGACGGCAACGACGACGACGACGACGACGAGGAGCCCGCACGACCACCGATCGAAGACATGGACGTCGAAGCGATCGCAGTCGAGCTCGATGACGATGACGATGATGAGCTGGTCGAGTTGACCAACGTCACAGTCGAGGGACCTGCAACGGCCGCCATCGGGGATCGAACGCTGGGGCTGCTGGCTGTGCGCAGTGGGTCGGACGGAGCACGGTCAGAGTCAGAGTCAGCCGAGTCAAGCCCGGCGGGTCAATCAGGCGCAGCAAGAAAATCTCTCGCGAAGATAATGGCCGCGGCGGAATAGTGATCTACATTTGTATCAATTGGCCAACTCGGTTACTTTCCTCCTCATGGAGATGTTTACCTTGGTGCCACAGCATACCACCCAGAGGTTCTGGACTTCAACCTCATGGCACGACTGAATGGCTGCTGCACTGGACCGTCACGCTTGGTTCCAGAGTCTCCCGAAAACTGCTGACGAATAATTCTGCGCAGAAATCGGAGCCCCTGCCAACCGGGAGTGGCCTTGCTCGGCAGAGAAGAGAACCCCCCAAAGAGGGGGCTTGCTTTCAAGCGCCACTCTTTCTCGGGCAAATACGACAGCAGCGCCTTGCCGGGAACTTGTCAAGCCTAGGGAATCGGGGAGGGGTCCGGGGTCATGCACTTCTTCTCTTCTTCTTCTTTCCCGACCGCATGACTGTTGACATTCTTGAAACACTTGAGTCACCCCCGACCACCCCATGGCTTGATCCTGTTCCGGCCCAATCAACGACCCGCGAATCGATAATCGTCGCCGCGTCGGCCTTCGTCGCCGGTCAACTTCGAGGGCTCGCCGCGCACTGGCTTCAACATCGGCTCAGCTCGAGAGTGGTGCCACTGTCTGCAGGGAGTTTCGTTTCAGAAAATTAGCAATTGTTCACCTTCGTATGTGCGCGTCTTGGTGAACGAATCCTCAGCAAATCTCTTCTGTCTTTGCGATGACATGCGTAGAAGCGGACTGCTGCTCAGAGTTGCTCGAGGCTTTAAAAAGCTAACCCGCTACCGATCGTCGAATCGCCTGTTTTGATTCGAATCTAGGACGATCGAGCTGAAGGTTGGCTGATGTGTAAGCTCGACTCGTTCGCCGAACGCGTCAAAGCCAGGTTGCAACAGGGGACTAAAGAGTTTGCCAAGTGCCGGTAAACCGTGCTCTATAAAGCTCGATGCTGGCAGTTACAAAACCATCGATATTCTGTATAGGATTGCGCTCAATGATTTTGTGGTCTTGGGTGATTTGTGTACAGGGCCGTCAGAAAAATATGAATAACATCATAAAACCGCACCAGAGCGAAAAGTGGGTGAGTGGCACGAACAGCGCGGCGCGTCAAGACTTGTTGCATAGTTCCGCCCAGGATAGAGGGAGAGCACTCCAAAAAAAAAAAAAAAGTTGGCAGCCTAAGAAAGAAGCGGATATTCATAGTTTCGGTGTTGGTAGAGTATGGAAATCTGCGTTTCGAAGATAGCCCCGAGGCGAGCGGATCGATTGGGAATTGCAGTCGCACGGACCGACGGCGACCATTCAAGCCGCCCAGGGTACAGTCTCCTGCTTACTTCGCAATTCCTTAGAAATGTATCCAATGAAGCCACTGATTTCGTTCCGATGCGCCCCATTGTGATTGGAAGTTCCAAGACAAGGGATTCGTGCGCGGCGGAATGATCTCCACCCCTTTTTGGCAGGCGATTCGCCAAATTGGGACGCGGCGGACGCTCAGGCTCGTGTCGAATTCTGCCGAGTTTCAACTTTCATCAACACCGCCCGAGTTCAGTCTTGAAGATGGGAATCGGAAGAAACAGCTTCTGTGTCGTTCAAGTCAACTAGTGTGTTTGCTTCTCTTTCTTCTTCTCCTGCCGGCTACCAGACCTCCTGAGAGCGGCATCCTATCATCGTCACGGTGTCCAACAACGTACGCAACTTCCAGCGGCGGTCGAGATCGGCAATCACTGCCGTCGGTGC
This sequence comes from Microbotryum intermedium, assembly GCA_022702645.1. Taxonomy (NCBI): domain Eukaryota; kingdom Fungi; phylum Basidiomycota; class Microbotryomycetes; order Microbotryales; family Microbotryaceae; genus Microbotryum; species Microbotryum intermedium. The sequence continues at coordinate 109,474 of JAHWDX010000015.1, read as the reverse complement.
AGGCCTCGCGCTGGTAGGCCTCGTCCTTCTGCTCGCGGGCGAAGTGGCAGCTGGTACACAAGCCTTCTTGGACAACGCGGCCCAATTATGAGCGGTTCTTCCGTCCCATGCAAAGATGATGACTGACTTGTTGCAGCTACCGACGCGCGTCCTGAATATTGTTGCTAGTGGGTGAGCCGCCATGTATCTCGCTTATATAAATCTGAACGACACTTCAGTCAGTCTTCAATGCGAGAGCGAATGAAGAGAGAAGGAGAAGAAGTGTCGCTCAAGCGCTAAATAATCTGCTAGAAATGCCCCGCCTCCCTGATTAGATGGCGGGCCCAATTAACTGCAGCCAGGGTAAGATGGCGATCCCAATCGAGTAGAAACATCCTGCCATTCTTCCATTTAGTCATATCCTCAGAGTCAAGAACAAGCCAACCCTCCAAATCCAGTACCATCCTTCCTTCCTCTTCGAACTCGGATCCTAATGTAGAGACTTGTCGTTGACACTGAACCCCGGTCACTTGCAGTTCTCGCTACAAACTGCAGGAGTCGTATTCGTCGCCCGTGTCCCGCTGCAAAATCGATCAGGTACGTTACCTGTCCTTTCAATTTTGAGCATGCGTATCCTTTTGTATTTGGGACGCTAACCCCACGCAATTCAATTGCAGGGTTGTTCTCCTGCAGCGCAACGGAGCAAGCGCCCCCGAGGCGCAGCTCGCCGCGTCCTTGCAAACTTCGCTTGCCAAGATCTTCGGAAAGCCCAACTACACATCGTCCGACATGGAATTCCTCGGCAAGTATAAATACAACCTTGGCTCGGATGGTGCATTGTATCCCACGGGCGCGACACAGTGAGTATCCCAGTCTTAGCGAGCATCACGACGGAAATTATGGCTCCGAGTCCAAGCTGAGCACCCTCAATCCAACCCACCTGTCTCCCCTCCGTGTTCAGATTGAAAGAAGCTGGTGCTCGAGTTCGGAGGAGGTATTGCCGCGATGGCGCACTCTCGGACAGCCAAGGTGCCAACCATTAGATTAGGACCATGGTCAGTCATCGACTCTGTCGAGCCTCTACCCCTTTTTGCAGCGTGTCAGTTGCTCAAATATGTGTGGGTCGATCCTCGTAGGACTCTCCCGCTCTTTTGGAGTCGGCCAAGAGCTGGGGAGCTGGACTCATGCAAGGAAAAGGTGCATCAGTGAAATCGCCGCGCGTCATCCCTGAAGGCCCGCACATCAACAACACACTTGGCCCCGCAATGCCCGAACCTCGTCAGCTCGGCCCCGACTGCGCAGCAGCAATGGAGGGACGTATGGACGCCGGCGGTCATCCAGAGGCTGCAGAGCGGTGGGAACAGCTATGGGTTGAACAGCACGGTGAGCCACCTTCCTTTACAAGCTCGCCTCAATAGGTGCATTTAGTCGCAATCCCACGATGCTAACCCTGGGAACTGATCGATGATCTGACAGGACATCATCAACTTCGCTTACATGTGCGCACTCGACTCCTTCGCTCACGCTTCGACCTCGCCTTTTTGTGCCTTCTTCCTCGACTCTGAATGGCTTAATATCGAATACGAGGGCGACCTCGGAAAATATTACAATCACGCCTAGGGTGCGCCCTTGGCTCAGACTCAAGGCATCGGGTATTCCCTCGAGCTCCTCGCTCGCCTGAAGGGAGCAAAATTTACGCCCAAAAGGATCGCACCATTGTCAACAAGACGACCGATTCGTCGCCGCACAGCTTCCCCTTGGATCACGCCCTTTACGCCGATTTGGCTTCGGAAGATCAAATTCTCGCCGTGATGAGTCTGCTCAATCATTTCCTCGACGCGTCCTTGAGTACGACCGCGCAGTGCCCGATGCGCTCGTTCATCACTAGCAAGATGACGGTGCCGTTCGCAGGGCGTCTCGCCTTTGAGCTACTCAGTTGTACTGGGAATGGCTTTCGAGCATCACTCAAGCAAACGATGGGTGCTTCTTTGAGCGATTATGTACGGGTGGTCGTTAACGGCGAAGCCATGGACGTCCGCCATATCTGCAAGGAGACAGGCAGGAGTCGACGGTTTCCTAGTGCCCGTTTCAAACTAATCCACTGACGGATGTCCCATTCCTTCCAGGTTACCCACCAGGATGAGGCCTTGAAGAACGGGACCATGTGCACGTTGGAATCATTCCTGGCGGGCGTCCATATAGTCGCCTATGAGAAGTAGCCACGCCTCGCCCAATGTGGGCGAATAAATGGACTGGAGTTCGCACCGCCGGGACCGGTAGAAAGCTCGGCCTCGCCGATCCGCGCGTTCTCATGTAAATTTTTGCATAGTATTCATTTTTGGGTGGGAACGAGTTGGGACTCGTCTTTTCTGTTCGTGTCTCGAGCTGTGGATCCGCTAGGGTGGGCCAAGCGTAGCAGGCCGACTCATCGATCCGTTCGGAGGGTGCGAGCGTGGGTCCCGGGCCTATCGGCTTGCAGCCTCCAGGTTCCTTGCGCCTGACTCGCTTCCCTCCTTACCCTTTCCATCCCCCCGCGCTCCAGAACGTTGCAGACCCACCACACCAAACACACTGATCAAAATGTCAGGCCCTCCCCCCGCGTACGGTGCTCCACCCCCAGCCGCAGGACTTCGAATCCCCCTGACGACCGTGTCCTCTTCGTTCCCTTCGCCCGACCTCGTAGGCACTGCACCGTTCCATGACCTCGATGGTTCAGGTGTCTGGGTCGCGAGTGCGTTGATGGAGAACCAATCCGTTCATCCGGCCAAGGTTGTCGGGGATGGAAGGGTCATGGTCTCTTATGGTGGTGCGTAAACGCTGAGGCTTGGAAGAAAGCCCTGGCCGATCAAGTGGCGGTGCAACATGTGGGGGGCTGACCTCAACCTCGATCATTCCTGGCTCGTGGGACCTGGTTTCCCATGTCCGTTGCCGCGATGGGACCGTCATTCACAGGAACGGAAATCGCTCATCAGGTCAGTCCATACCATGTTCTCTTGACTTGCACTGCACACGCTGCAGCGCGAGCTGACCAAGGAGTGTGTGCGTGTCCCCGTAATTCGAACGGAACTACCATCGTGCACAGGGGCGTTACGACGTGTTGCCCATCACGAATCAAATGGAATGGGTTCCTGCTGCTTACGGCCAAGTGGGTCAAAGGAGGTGGAGTGACCGAGTGACGAGCAGGACTGACGTGTCGTCACTCGTTCGGCTCGCTTCGCTTCAGCTTCCGAAAGGTCGCCGAGCTGTCGAGGGTGTGAGTTCGGCTTTCATCACACCGCGCACGGGCAATGACGAGAGATCTGATGAGTCATTTCGTGTGCAACGCTCTTGCAGGGCTTTGAGGAGGACGGGAACCATCTCCACCACGCCGTTACGATGATCCAAGGCGTGCAGGTGCCTGGAAAAGCTGGCGCCCATTTGGTGAGTCCTTGAACTGCTTGTCAAGTGCTTTGTCGGAACTCACTCGGATTCGACCCGGTTCTTGCGCGTAAAGAATGGTGCAAATTTCCCTTTTGGAGGTGGTGAACACGTCGTGCAAGATGGTTATCAGCTGCTCTGCTGGAGGTGATTGAAAGAATATTGTCCTCGAACGACTCGGTTGCTAGTACTATGCCATGGACGCCGCGATCCACTGCCACTGGATCGTTATTTGTGATGCCAATCTGTTGTGGTCTTTGTTCTTTGTCTCTGCCTTGCAATTGTTGCCTCGATACCCACCCGCGTTGTCCGAAAGAGTTCGACTCGTCGTCCATCGACTCGGCCCAATTTGGCGTGACGCGTCGAGGCGCGCGTTGACCGAAAGCTCGGCCAGTGGGACGCGTCGGCCTTGCAGCCGCGATTCGATTGATCGTGCATTTCCTTCTTCGCCCCCTCCTCAAACACCTTCGCGATCCCACTTCTGCACACCTGATCCTCGTTGGTGATTCGTGTCGCTTCCCCCCCTTTCCTCACCATGGACATCGATCCTACCAAGCTGATCACCTGGCCGCACACACATGGCGTCTCGCGATGCGCATTCTCCCCCGATGGACAGTCAGTCACTCCGCGCTACAAACCAGGATGTACTCCTTCGTCACAACATACCAGGAACCCTCCAAAGCTGACATCCATCCCTCTGCCCTCTAGTCTGTTGTACACCGCTGGAGCGGAAGGTTACATCCGCGTGTTCGATACGGACCCCTCCCATACCGGCGAGTCGATGCCGCCGCCCTTGTTGATCGATTATCATGAAGAACCCAACTATGGATTGTCGTGCTCTGTACGTTGGTTGAGACTTGCGACCCTCTTTCGGCCGTGGATCAGAACTCTTGCGATTTTCGCCATCCTTCCTCGGGTTTTCGATCGGACGCGTCACAAGCCTCAAAGAAAAAAGGGCTCCCGAGTATAGATCACCGATTGACGCGTTGATTCGCCCTTTCCTTCTTATAGAATGAATTTATGTGCTCGGCCAACGAATCTGGAGCGGTCGTCTTGCATCGCCATGGCGTGACCACCGAGATGGATAGCATTTTGACCCGGTGCAACGCCCCTGTCAGGAGCGCGAGGTTCGATCCCAAAGGCAAGAAGGTTGCCGTGGCTTCAGAGTGCGTCGAGTAGCAGTCTTTGAGTGAGTGGATGAATGAAAGAAGCTGGAGGCTGATTAAGATGGCTGTGGATTTGCAGTGATCTGATCGTCAAGGTTGTCGATATCAATGATCCGATCAACGGCATTCAACTTTTGCCTGGACACCGAAAGGGAGTCAGGGAGGCGACTTGGTCACCCGATGGGCAGCTCTTGGTCAGCCCAAACCCAGGCCTTCGTGGATACGAAAATTATGTCGCTGACATTGAAATCGTACGCGTTGATCATTTACGCTGACTGCAGACGACCTCTGGTCAAGATGGACAAATCCGTGTCTGGGACCTCACTTCGGGCTCGGAACCGACGTGCATCCAAACGCTCGAGGGCGTCATCGAACCCAATACGGACCCAGCTTCCGAGTTCAGCATTGCCGTCGTATGGCACCCTTCCTCGAAGTACTTCGTCGTCCCTTCCAAGGCCAAGGAAATCGCGATCTACTCGAGGGAGAGCTGGAGCAAGATCGGCGTCCTTTCGCCCCCTTCGACGGAGGGGACCACGGCGGGGATGATGTCCTCGCTCGCGTTCTCGACGAATGGGGTTTACCTCGCCACGGCGATGAACGAGTGGGTGCATGTTTGGAACTTCAACGAGAGGAAGATCGTCGCTTCGACCAAGCATTCGCAAGGCCTGGTCACCGACTTGGCGTTCCAACCTACGCCGACGACCAACATGCTCGCTTATGTGCATTTGTCGGGTCAGATGACGATGTGGAAGGACGTCATCCCTTCGACCATGGCGAAACCGACTTGGTCGCTCGCCAAGGCGCAACAGATGTTGGACGCGAGGAACGAGAGGGAAGAGAGGGAGATGAGCGAGAGCGTCACGAGTAAGGTGGGAGAGGACGATGGGAAGGGGGACGATTACTTTGGCGACGATTTGGATGGGTGGTTGGATGACGACGAGGGGTTGATGCAGAAGATGGAAGAGGATAGGGATGGCGCGGATAAGCGGATGAATGGGGTCATTAGCAAGTACGAGAGAGTGGGTGGCGATCGCATCAGCTCGTCGAGATTCAGTGGGTTGGAGGTCTAGTCCTCAGCGCAACGCAGGAAGCGTTTGCTGAACTTGTCAATCATTCCCACAGTGACGGCCGGCACCTCCTCGTCACACTCTTACGCCTACACCAAGGGTCAGCCACCCTTCCAACCCGGGTCGACCCCGTTCCGTGAGAAGAGGCGGTACCTCGGTAGGTTGGCTTTTAAAACGGTTGCTGTCAAGCCTGAGTTTTAGCTAATACCTCGAACGATTTTGCAGCTTTTAGCATGCTCGGCTTGATCCACGCCGTCGATCGGGATGATCACAACCTCGTCACGATCGAGTTCCACGATCGCAGTGCGCAGACCGGGACCCATTTCAATGACTCGTTCAAGTTCACCATGGGCGCGCTGGGTGAGTTCCCCCTTTACTACTGGGTTTGAATACACTCATGGCTTGGCGCTGACGCTTCACCATGTTCGACGATGCTCAGGTGAACTCGGTTCTGCTTTCGCCATCAAGGGAGCGTCGGATTCTCCCTCGCTCGTCTACTACAAGCCCCTCGAATCCTGGACGACGACGCAGGAATGGCAATACTCGTTGCCGCAAGACGAGAACGTCATCGCGCTCTCGGTCGGTGGGATTGCTCCCGATGACATGAACGAGATCTCCGTCGCCGGAACGGGGACCGTCGTCGTCGCGACCGATCGAGGCTACGTTCGTTTCTTCAGCGGTTCGGGCTTGCAAAAGTACGTTTGGAACCTTGGCGAAACGGTCATCTCGACTGCGGCGGGCAAGGACTGGGCTTTGATTGTCTATCGAAGCGGGTCTTCTGTTCCGGGCTTGGACTATGTCTTGGTCGATACGGACTCGTTCGAGGTGTTGCAGCAAGGCAAGATGCCTTTGATGCGGGACGTCTCGTTGGCTTGGATCGGATTGACGGACGAGCAGGTTAGTATTCCTCAGGCATTTCGAGAACTTGTGCGGAAGGTGTTGACGAGTCGAATCCCTCGCTCTTGTGCAGATCCCTGCCATGTACGACTCGAGGGGCGTATTTTCTATTCTTGACCGCTCACGTCGTCCGCGGCAGGCTCGATGGGTCCCCGTGCTCGAGACGTCCGCCATGGCGCGTCGCGAGAACAAGCAGGAAACGTACTGGCCCATCGGCCTCACGGATCGACATGCCCATGTCATCATCTTGAAGGTCCGTATTGAGCAAGAAACGATGACGCCTAGAATTTTACTTACTCGCCTGTATGCTCGTGTGTACCCCAGGGCGAGGAGTCGCAGCCCCACTTCCCGACACCGTTGATCCAGGAACTCGACCTCCAACTCCCTCTGCTGCGCCTCGACGTGCAGCAAGGGCAACTTGAAGAGAAGTATCTGCGCGAAACGACGTTCGTCTCGCACCGTCGCGACGGTGCCTCGGCCGACAATTACGACTTGACCACGACCCTGGCGCGCCAAGAGTTGGAAGTTGACAAACACTTGCTCATGGTCATCCAAACGGCTTGCAAGGCTGAGAGGTTGGAACAAGCGCTCGACGCGACGTTGCTCTTGACCCAGACGGCTTCGCTCGTTGCGGCGGCCAAGATCGCTCGTTTCTTCAACTTGCCCGGTCTTGAAGAACGGATTCAGATCGTGCAAGAGCTCAAGGAAGCCGAGAGCGAAGGCGCGCCGTCCAAAGTCCGCGAGGGGAAATGGTCCCATCTCATCGATGAGAGGAACGTCCGAGCTCCTCGCGGCGAAGGGGGTCGCTTGATCGATCGCAACGTCAACGTCTTTGCGACAGGTGGTAAAGGATTCGCGATGCCGACTTCTTCGAACGTTTCTTCGATGAGGATGTCCTCCGTTGCGCCGAGCTATTGGGAACCCAAGACGGATCGACGACGAATGGAGCCGCAATACGACGAAATACAGGACGCTTTCGTTGATGACGACGATGAGAAGATGATGGACGACATGCGAGCGAGCAAGCGTGCTCGATCCGTCGAGGGTAGCGGGGACGATGAGGATCTGTACGAGTCTCCGGTTGCGGAGACCGGCGACACTGCTGTGCCCTCGGCGAAAAAAAAGGGTGAGTTGTCGGATGTCGACGTCGCAGATTTGCCACATATCTGATCACGGAATTTTGCTGATCTCTGCAGCGAGCAACCCGTTCCGCCGACGCACGCCACCACCACCTGGTGCTCGCGCTCCCGTCTCGCCTGCAAACCCATTCGCGTCGAAGAAGACGGGTGCAAGCAAAGCCGCCGATCTGCATCGTACAGGTAGTTTCTTCGGCCGCGTCGAAGGCACGGAGCCGCCCAAGGCCAAGGCCAAGCGCGCGGCACCTGCCGCTCGAGCATCGAGTGCGAAAACGCAGACCGTGCCCGGGACAAAGCAAACGACCCTCTTTGGATTTGCTACAGTTGTCGAGGAAGGCGACAAAGTGACGGAACCCAAGGGCAAGAAGCGCAAGTCGACGAACGGCGTTACTGCTCGAGAGGACGATGATGACGATGATGCGGACTTGCCGACACCGTTCACCAAACCGTTACCAAAGCTTGTCCCTTCGACCGTTGGTTTGGGAGGACACGCTCAGGAGTTGCCGCGCGATGGAGAAGAGTTTGAAGAGACGCAAGTCGAGACGCAGGAGGAGTCGTTGCAGCCCGTGAACAAGGCTCGGTCGACCGCTCCTGAGGCTTCAGCGGATGACGATGGCGAGCTCGATATGGAAGCGACGTAGCTCGAAGAAACGCAAGGCTCGAGCGTCTTGTCCGCTTCTACGAAGGAGAATGTGGCGGCCATCACAGTACCTACGACGACCGCGAACAAACTGAGCAAGTATCGAATGGTCGCTCCCGTTGCCACCGCGTCGGTTGCAGTCGAGCCCACCGTTGAGCCCATCGAGCTCGCGACGGAGCAGCCCACGGCGGAGGAAGTGACTGCTGCGGAATGAGAGGTGGCAAGAGTGGGAGTGTCCGATTACTTGTGTATCGCGTAATTGTGATTTTTGGCTTGTAAGTGTACTTCTTCGTTGTCATAACGTCATCGATCCTGTGTAGTTTCTTTGAGGAGCGACCTGACGTGTCGAGAACGGTCAGGGGCCACGGCACAAAAACCGTCTGAACAATCTACTATACCTGTGTAGGGGGCTCATCCAGCCGTTGTCATTTGCTACTCCACTCGCGACATTCAGTATGGATGATAGTGCTCACGCTTTTTCTACCTTCAGATGCGAAAATCGGCCCCGCAAACTTAGTAGCAGCCGCCGAGCCGACGGTGGCCAAAAGAACCGGGCGGACTAAACGGGATACTTCGCTGTATAGCGCTGTCGCGGCTTCGCTGTTCAATTGAAGATCCACGGGGAGGTACAACATAATTAGGCAGGCGCGCGGGCGATCGCCGTCTCGGTACACGTCCGTGCCCCACCTGGCACGCGGTGAGGCGCGTCGGTGGTTCGACCGTTGTTCAGGAGCTTGTCTCTCCTGGTCGACGTAGCGGAAGCAGCGACAGCACCCAAAACACATAGTTCGGTGTAGGTTGATTCCTGACTCTTTCCTACCATTGCACTTGCCGTCAAGCTGTCATACGAAGGACTTTACTCCAACCAGTCGCATTGAACAACCACTCCATCAACAAGAACGACTCGTTATGCGCTTCACTCCCCCCTAGTACTTGGCGTTGCGACTGTGCTTGACGGCATCGTGTCCACCATGGCCATGAGCCCATCCACGGCCCCACATCTTCCTACGAAGCGAGTTACACCTCAGGGTGTACAACGTCTCGATTGCCCCTGCTCTCTACTAATATCTTCCCCTCCACATGGCAGACTTTTCGAGACGCTTGCGGCTCAGAGCTGCCCGTAGGTGCAAAGCGACTACTAGGCAATCGTGCAGCTTTGCATAAGGACCATTCACTCCATTGATGCCACCTCACCTGATGATTCTACAGTGGGTGCAACTCTAGATGCAGTGGGAGACCTGAGAAGTCAAGCGATCCCCAAATGTGTGTTTTACATTGTTCCACCAATGAGTGTCACCCCAGACTATCCCCCAGCTGCTGGCAAGCTGACCACTGCAGTGCGCTCTCCTCAAAATCGTGCTCAAACTAGCCTGACAAAAGCCGCTTGCTTAAGCAAGTGCTTTACGGATGATGCGATCACCCCCCCTGATTGCCCCTTCAAAGCGGATTACCTACAATGCCTCGAAGGCAACAGCGCCAAGCAGTTGAGTGGAACTTGCCGGCGCGCGTTTTAGAAATGATCCGGCCGACCTGAGCTGACCTTTGCTGCTCAAACACTGTTCTGTGGTAAAGCTGTGATGATACCCTCATCAACATTTAGTCTAGTCAATACATACTCTGGGCTCTCTTTGAGGCAAAGACGACCTTTCGTAAGCGAGTCAACGAAACTACCTCAGAAAAGGTGGCTCTGTGCTCGGGCCCAGGTAGTTTAGCTGTCGCAGAGCGCTTAATACTCTGCTTTCGCAGTAGTATTTTTTTTTCCAACTGAAAAGACCGTTGCGTAGATTCTGAGTTTAGTCACGACCGCCAGATCACCGGATTACCGGATTGATCGGATAGGAGTTTCTGCATTCCGCTGGGAACGAATGACAACGTGCCCGTTCTTCACTGGTCCTTGGCAGTCGTCGCATCGGGATATATGTATTGGACCTGAACTTATTCGTTATCTGAGGATGCGGCCCGTCTAATCATCATAGGTAACCTCTCAATATTTTGGAACCCATGCACCATTAAGGGTACCCAGCAGTACACGACCGTGAAGTGTCCATCCGGAACCTGAAACTCCTCGTCCTCTCGAACTTGATGGGTCCATCTGGCGCCGCGTCGTTCGGTCGCGCTCTGCTGCAGGAAGGTGTGTTGGCTTGGAGCTCGAAAAAAGCCCTTGAGCCGATCGTTGTTCGTGCCCAGCGCTCCGGTTAATCTGTTCTCAGTTAGCCGCGCTGATCAGGCGGGCTACGACTCGCGTGAGTCTGCCCAGTTCCCCGTCCCCCAGCGTCGGTCACCATCGATCTCTAAGATCTAAGATCGAGATCTTTTTTTTTGTACCTAGTAGTATGGGTTGACTAACAGGCCGGGCGCCACAGGCTGATTTATCGAACCTCCGATCCCATCCGGACGACGCGTCTGAAGAGCTACTGCTAGGCAATAGTACAAGCTCCGCGAATTGTGATAGAATTGTCGACATTGTTGACACCACTTTTTCAGACCCCCTTGTCAACAATTGAGCAATCGGCCAACAATTACCTTGTCAACAATGTCAGTGATTGTTGACCCGGCCCTACCGAGGTTGATGGGGCATTTAACCGCCATCTCCTCCATTGGGCTGAATTTTACTCGGAGTCTCGTTGTGATGTCCACCACGTCCGCATTTGTGCACCCCATAGTCGCCCTGCCCCTTTATTTAATTCATGGTGCCAGGCTCGATCGAATCGGGTCCTTGTTCGCTCCGGAGCGCGGCTGTCCCACTTAACTCCTCTCTTCACAGCCGATAGCGAGGGGAGCGCGCGAAAATGCCACGTGCGTGCGGGGAATTCTTTCCAATTTCTTCCATTTAACCCGGAGAACGATCTCAATTTCCAAGCGCATGGACCCCCCAATTTTCGAAACGAAACCTTCAGCTCTAACTTAAAGAGCTTCAGGGATTCTGCACGATCTTTCCTCGTCACGAGGTTACCTTGTCTGACGCGCTCCGACCCTATTCTCACTGGTGGGAATCTCGGTCTCGGGCAAGAGTAAGCGAGGCGGTGAGAGATTGAGCCACTCTCGACTCCCCGCTGTCGCAGCTCACCGCCTAGTCGCCGCGACCGCGTCTTCACGATGGCACGAACGACTCGGTTACAGGTCGTCGACCATTCGCTGATCCAAAAGTCGTACATCGTGCATTCGGACGCGACCGGATCGCCGTGGACGGACGCGCTCGCGTGGAGCTTGATCGCGTGGCTGCTGCTGCGGTCTGTAAGTGTTGTCGCTGCCTTTGAGGGGTTTGATATGGAATTTGATCAGATGAGGAACACGGCGCACAGGGTTACTATACATGGATGGGACTACTACTGGCAGGAGTCTGGGTCAAGTTCAAGTCCGGCGCGGTCTCATCTGGTGAGCACTGCGGTCTGGCACGGACTCTGCTTGTCATGTCTCCGGAATGGGTAAGAAGGGATAGTATCAGGACTATGGAAAGCATCGCGGCGTTTGCAGGTATTGGCATGGAGGCGAACACATCGGCTGGCGGACCAGTTCGTAGATAGAGCTGCGGAGGCTCCGACTCTGCAGTGGCTATACACACTTTCTGCCTGGTATTGGAAGAATGATTTCACATTCACCTGGGTCTTCATTCCGAATGCCCACACAAAGACGATACGCCTTGATCAAGCTCTCTCGTTCCCTTGCCCACCTCCCGCCCCCACATGACCCCTGATCGAGAACCCACATACGCTCTTCCCCCCCACAGAAACTCTCTTGGCCGTCCGATCCCTCGGTCTCCAACTCACCACATCACGAGGCATGATACTCCGCTTTCCCACTTTGTCCAAAACCTTCACCCTCCTTCGATCGGGTTCGAACGTCTTCTTACCGTTGAGCGACATCCACGACATCATCCTCAACGAGGTCATTTATGGATGGGAGATCCGCTACGTCTTGGTCGTGATTCAGAAGCCTAAAGGAGACAACGATGATGGTCGATTGATCATTGCTTATGAGGTGCGTTCAGGCGTTCGAAAGCCAGTCGGGGTGCAGACGCTTTGTGACTGATCTTTTGTGGACCCCTTCTTTGAGCAGGAGTTGATGCCGAGATTACCTCAATTGAAAAGGGTTTGGACGGGTGTAAGATCAGTCCTTTTCGATGAATTGGATCCCAGAGAATCGGATGCAGAGACGGATCTTGAGTTCGAAGGGGACGACAAACCGCCGATAGACCATTGAGGATCGGAGGCATTGGTTGGGACACTTGCGATCGGATCGACCCTATTGTTGTAATCTTAACCACTCATCATCAAACCACCACATACTTCATTTGAGGAGGTACAACTACTACTGAAGGGCGTTCACTGATTCCACAACACGAAGCGAACGTACCACACGATATGATAAGAACAACCGACAACCACAAGACACTAATCTCTATCCTCTCCGTACGCATCCAAGATATCGCCTTCGGTCCATCCACTCGCCGCACTCTCCCTCTTGGCCCGACTCATCCTACTAATTCCACTCGAGCGACTCCCATTCCTCGACAAGTCCCCAACCGCATCCGTCTCCCCCGCCAAAAAAGCCGAAACGACTCTCCGGTCCTCGCTCGAAAGCTCCGACGTCGGGTTCGACATGCCGGACATGCGTGCCGAGGCTCGACGTTTCGAAATGACGGGTCGACGAACGATCTTGCTTCGTGAAGCCGAAGGTTCGAGATCGTTCGTGGGGGACAGAGGAGTATCGAGGTCGGGTTCTTGGGATTGGGTTTGAGGAGGGAATGAAGGGGGTTGGAAGGGTTCTTCGGTGATACTCGAAGACGCCCCCTTCGGCAAGGCATCATTCGATCGACTCGAAGTCAAGGACGATCCCCTGGGTGGCGGCGAGGCGGGGATATCGGCCAATGAGGATCTTCGAGGTGGTGCAGTAGAAGCGGCGACGTCCGAAGCGGCGAACATGTTGCGAACGTCCTCCGAAGGGCCTCTGGTTGAAAGCTCGGGTGACATGAGTGCCGTCGCGACGTTGCTGAGGGTTCGAACAGAATGGAACGACTCGTCCGATCCCGCATCGCTTGAAGCATCGTTGTGCCTCGAATTGGACGGAGGAGCGAGTCGATCTTGTGAGGATTGGTTCGACATTGGGAGAGCGGAATTGACAGGTGCATCGGTCAATGCCCAGCCTCGACCGTTCTCGGCTCGTTTGGAGGATACGTTCGAAGAAGCTGATAGTTGGCCCTCGGGGAGAGAAGGCCGTCGAGCACCACCCGAAATTCGTAGAGACGAGACCGCCTGGTCGTCATGCGTCGAGCCAGAGGAAGGGCCATTAGAAGAGCTCAAAATAGGCGCATGCGACGCGGATCTCCCATGCAGCGCTGAAGTGTTGCGCGAATTGGAACGAGCCAATCCGAGCATAGGGCCATCCGACTGCATCTCGCCCGATGCCATGCGAGGCGAGCGGTTTAACACAGGTGACGTCGAGGGTGATCGACCGAAAATGATGGAACTCCTTCTTGAGCCGGCGGGCGGTGATGGTGACGCGACCAAATCGGCACTGCCACCAGCTGCTCGTCGAGCCGCTCCGCTCAGCAGCAGAGGCTTGGGCCCTCCACTACCACCCCCGCTGGTTCCTCGACCCATGTCGGACGAGGTCGGTGACGCAGGTGCTGCGAACGATCCTCTTTCATCCGATGGGAACTGTGGTGGGGTGAAAGGCGTTTCCATCGGCGATCCAGGTCGTCTCGGTCCGCGTTCCGATCCCGTGGAAGCCATGAACCTCCCGCTCGCACCAGAGACCGTTTCCTTCAACTTGGACAACCGATCCGTTGTCGTCGAAGTCGCAATCTGCTCCTTCAACAAGGCGGCCTGCGCCGACAGGTTCGTCGTCGTCTTGCTCAACGCAGCATACGAGTCGGAAGACCCGAGGTTAGCGGTCGACTGTCGCAGATTCGCAGCTTGAACCTGGGCTGCGATCGAAAGGTTCGTCGCCTGTTTGCTTAGAGAAGCAGCGGCATCGCTGGCGGCGAATCGACTCTTCCAAGTTCCCCAACTGTTGGCCGCTCGTTCAGCGAGCGTAGGACCTTCGGCCGAATCATCGTCGCCGTAATCGTCCTCGTCTTTGTTGCCATAAGGATCTCGAGTCGACCGCGGGAGTTCGTCCTCGATCAATTGGGCCAGCGAAGTCTTGTGGTCGATGCGGTCAGGTGGTGGGGGCAACACTCGTCCATCAACGGTGAGGAATTCCTCGTGAATTCCTCCAGGTGCCGCATTCGGTCTCAGCGGTGATGCTGCCACGCCTAAATGTTGACCTTTGGACGCGAACAATAGTGGAGGGATACTGCCCAGCGAGGTTTCGCTCTCTGCGCCCGAGGCGCCGTCGTCGAGGTCAAAGTCTGACGGATGCGTCGTCAGACTCTGTCCACGTGAAGAAGGTACCGACAGAGAGGTAGTTGCTGGCGCGCTCGATGCCGAAAAGAAGCGCTGTCGGATTGAATTGGCTGCCGGGCTGGCTGAAGCGGTCGAAGCGGCTGCACTCGCGGCGGAGGCCCACTTGTTCGCCGCCAACCGCCAATTCGTCGTTGTCGGTGACGAGGTTGAAGTGGAGGTCTCGTAAATGGGCGAAACGGCATTACGATTCGAAGCCCTGCCCGTCCGACGTTGCCTGATCTGCCAGGCCGTGGCCAATAGCTTTTCGACATCTTCGCCCCCGATTTGAGGATCCTGAAGGACCATGACGATTTTTTGAAATTGGGCGTAGGGTGAAACGACAGTCGGACGTTCGAAAAAGACCATAGCTAGCGATAGATCGATGAGATGCCCGAGTAAGGGGGATAAGGCTTCGACGGGCTGAACCTCGTCGTCGGCAGGGTACAATGCGATGACTCGATCCCATATCCGGACGAGATCGGGCAGTTGAAACTGAGAAAGAATCGACATCAGCGAATGAATCGGCAAAAATACGGACGAGGATGATCACGATCCACTTACTTCGTTTGCGAACCAAGTCGTCAGCCACCTAAAGACGTAGAGCGCAGGGTCGATATTCTTGTGCTCGAGCGCCATCGCAACCGTCGGGTCGAGCCAGGCGAGCAAACTTGTGAACCTCGCCAAAATCGCACCGAGCCCCGTGGGCGCGCTCCCTCTCAGAGAGAAGGACGAGGACGATGATGCAACGGGGGTTCCGTCGAGTGAAGGGACGTAGAGGTCCCGTAGTTGAGAGAGGATGGCGCCGAGGGCGAAGAAGGCGACGGCTTCGGCATCGGTCGGTTTCGACTCTGGGTCGGAGGAAAAGATCCAGTAAAAGACGGCGAGCAACGAGTTCATCCCCTGCACGTAGGAAAGTCCCGGATTGAGGGTCGCGTAGACGAAGAGGGGGCGCAAGAGTGCCGCTCTTCGAGTCGTCGGCCAAGTCGATGGTGCCTGACCCAATTTGTCGCCAGAATCTGCAACAACACCTTCCTCTGCACTCGTTGTCGTTTCACTCAGACTTCTCGACTTTTCTCCATCCACTCTGTCGAGTAAGGCTATCCGTTTCCACAGCGGATCCTCGTCCTGGTCCTCATCGCCGGTTGGAAGTGGGGCTCCGAACCAGGCCAGCGGCGTCAAAGTCCTCTCGACATCCCTTTGAATCTCGCGCAACAGCTTGTCCGTCTTGGATGGCTTCTGCTCAACCGAGGGTGGTGCTTCTGATGCGACCCGTTTGGATATTTCCTCGACGAAGGCAAGGTATTGCTCGCGCAGGCGGGAGGGCGGCGACAGGTTGAGGAGGATGCGGTACGTCGCGGGGCGATACTCGTCCGGGATGCCTGTCAGAACGGCAGAGATGATCCTATCAGCCATCGGAAAGATCGAAAGTGGGATGTGTCGTGGCCCAGGTGGAAGCGATCGGCGATAGCTGTGCGAGCCAGCTTCATCCAGAGACCTCGGTTCGCGGGACAAGGGGGGAAGGCGATGCAGCACATGGCTTCTGAGTCAGCACACTCACCTCCCAAGCTCAACTCTGTGAGCTCATATCGAGCCGAACGTGTACGCTCGTGATTGTTGTCCGTGTTGGCCGGGTGCAGCAGCTGATGGAAGCGCGCCAGTCTGCCGGAATGCCAGTGAGAGACGACAGCCGAGGGAGGGTCAATCACGTGCGGTTTCAAGGCGATGGTGCGTACTCGCAAAGATGTGACTTACCGCTTGCGATGATCCATGGCGGTTCGACCGTCCGAGGGGATGTTTCAGACACCAATGCGACTGCCGCTCCTGTGCGATTCGACCGAGGACGTTCGGGAGTCGAGAGTCAAGACAGGCGAAGAGCGACGCGGGCCACGGCAGCCAGGAGGCATGCCTCAGGCGCTCTCAGGTGCCCAGGCGCTGAGGCAGCGCACGGCATGGAGTCGTGCAGCTCGAACGCGTCGAACGGCGCTAAGTAGCCCTAGGTAATTGAAGATCCGATACCACTCATCCTTCACTGAGGCTGGGGTGGAGTAATACCTCTTGCGGAACGGATTTTCAACCAGTGTCCACGACGACTCCTTTGTTGTGTCGCCACCGTACGCACGATAACTTTGCTCGAGTTATCATTGGCGTGAACTTGAAGTCCCCTATTATAAACTTGAATGCCCGACGCCGGAACGTGCCTCGCGTGTGCCGGCCGGCTCGCGCTAACCAAACTTATCGGGCAGCCAGATGTGTCCGCCGTCCGGCCATCGATGAGAAAGCCGACATAAGAACTAATCAGGTGAGTATAAAATGCACATTTGAACATCATTTGGACACCGGGCGTTGCTGCTGCCCGTATAGGCTTCAATTGTAGCCATTTTAGGGACCTCTCAAATTGGTGGCTGCATGCGACCAGGAGATCATCCGGAAAAGCTCGGCTGAAATGCTTCAAAGGAGAGGCAGCAATCTTTGCGCACCCTCAGAAATAAGGCAGACTAAGTCATGTAGCGGCAAATCATTCTTCGATTCCTATCACCGTGCAGTGCGTTTACCGGGGTTGGCGCGGTGTGCGCTGTATACCCTTGCGGCGGCCAATTTGATTGATCGCTCACCTGCCAAAAAATTCGGCCGGCATCAGATTCGGCCCGGGGGGCCGCGGTCGACCTTTCTCGTATTCTTTCGTTCTCGATCTGTCCCGGGTCCCCACTTCCAACACCCACATCGACACATCCCCCTTCCGACAGCAACCATGTCGATCCCTGCCAACTTCCCCGCCAAATCGTTCCAAGAGGTCAACCAGATCTTGACGTCCCCCGGGATGCCATGGGAGATGACCACGGTCGAGATCAACCGTGTCCCGACGAGGATCTACAAGCATGCACCGCCGACGACGAGGAGCTTGTGGACGCTGTGCAAGGTCAGCAATTAAATTGGGAGTGAAGATGTGCTCCAATATAGAGTGTTTATCCGTATCGTGCTCTTGCAGGCTCATGGAAAGAACGACTACATCATCTACGAGAGTGAGTCGAAGCTTCGCGAGCAACTGCGCTAGGCCGGTCCGCCTTCCCCACAATCTAGCCGGACAGCGGGGTTTCGGCTCGTATGGGGCGACCCGAAAGGCTAGGGAAAATATCCTCGCACCTGTTTTGTTGACACGTCATCACTGATATTACCCATAGACGAAAGGTACACCTATGAAGAAGCCCACAAAATCGTGGAGCATTACGCCTCGTACCTGTACCATCAGCTGGGGTGTAGGAAGGGTGATCGCATCGCCATCTGTTCGCGCAATTTGCCCGACTGGGTCTGGGTGTGGTGGGTGACTTGGTGGTCACCTTCGATCCTGTAGCCCATGGGCGACATGTGCGAATTTGGTAGCATGCACGGGGGCCTGATTCAAAGGCCACGTTTTTCATTAGGCAACGCAATGGATTGGTGCCGTAACGGTCGCCGTCAACGCCTGGCTCCCCGCGGATTCGTTGCACCACTGTCTCACGTTCACGACCCCTCGTGTCATCTTTGTCGATTCCGAACGAACTCCCCTCGTAGCTCCTATGGCCAAGAGCTTGGAAGAACTTGGTGCAACGCGCTTCGTACTCTCGTTCAGGGATCCCAAGGCTTCTTCGTTTGGGTTCCTCAATTTTTCGGACGAGATCAGGGCTCACAAGAAATTGGCGGTGCCGGAGGTCAAGACCGAGGCGGATGAGTTGGCTACAATCTATTTCACTTCGGGTTAGTAGATTGTTCGAGCCCGTTCTCGGTAGTTACGATGTGACGTTCTCTTTTGCTGATCCACTACCCATGGGCGGGCGTCTCTTCTGTGGTTTGTCTCCCTTAACCTAGGCACGACGGGCTTGCCCAAAGGAGTTATGACGACCTCGCGTCAGTACATTCACAACGCCATCAACTCGATGTACGGTGGAGCGCGTATGCTCCTTCGTCGAGGCGAGTCTTTGCCGACTCCGAGTCCGACCGACGAACAAAAATCGACCTTGTTGGCTGTGCCTCTGTTCCATGCCATGGGGAACCACAGTGTCATTGGGTTGGGCACCGCAATTGGGGCCAAGGTATGTATATTGAAGCTGAACCGCCCTTTCAATGTGCCCCAGTGCTCGTTCATATCTGGCAATCTGCTTGCTCCTTTTTCAGATCGTGCTCATCCGCAAATGGAACGCCGAAGAAGCCGCGTCCATACTTATCAACGAACAAATCTCATCCTTCAGCGGCATCCCTTTCATGGCAACTGAGGTCGTCGCCGTTTTACGCCAACGTGGTGCCTCGCATCTGTTGGAATCCATCAGTGTCGGTGGAGCTCCTTCGTCCGGTGGCTTACCCAAAGACGTAGGGACGATTGACGTTGCTCCAGGGCAAGGGTACGGTGCGACCGAAGTGAGTTCGATGGCCACGTCAGTTGTAGGCGAGGATTATCTCTTGCGTCCGAAAACGGCGGGTCTCCCTTGCCCCGTGGTGGATGTCAAGATCGTCAACCCTGATACGCTCAAAGAGGTACCCGTCGGAGAAGCGGGGGAGATCTGGATCGCTGGTCCGGGACGCACGAATGGGTATTGGAGGAACGAGAAGGCGACCAAGGAGGCGTTCACTGCGGATGGGTTTTATCGAACGTGAGCTTACTTCTCCCGGACACATTCAAGTTCCCTTTCGCCTGGAGATTGATGGCTGATTCCCGCCCCCCCCCCTTCTTTTGGGACCCGGCTATCACAGAGGCGATGTCGGCTATCTCGATAAAGATGGCTTCTTGTACATCTCGGATCGAATCAAGGACATGGTCGTGCGAGGTGGAGAAAACATCGCTACCGTCACGATCGAGGATGAGTTGTTCAAGGATGAGAAGGTCTTGGACTGCGCCGCGTTTGGAGTACCGGATGAGAAATTCGGCGAGACTGTTGCGTGAGTTTCAGTTCGACGTCTGAAGTGGGCGTAAAAAAAAAGACCTTCACTGATCTCGAAAGTCACAACATCATCAGCGCTGCCGTGGTCGCCAAAGCCGAGTACCGCTCCAAAATCAACGAACAGCAATTGATCGACTTTGTCGCCAAGAAACTGCCCAAACATTCCGTCCCCGTCATGATCGCCTTTTACGACCAATTGCCTCGAAATGGGGTCGGCAAGACGGACAAGAAGATCTTGAGGACCGAGGTGGCCAAGCTCCACGAGGAGAGAAAGAAGGGCAAGAGCAAGTTGTGAAAAGAAGTACCTCTCATCAATCGGTGTAGGAACGGTGTATCTTTGTTCTTGGAACGACTGTCAATTCGAGGGTCCAATGCAATCGGGGGTAATACAAAGTACAAGAGCACACAACGAGGGAAAAAGATCTCCTAAAGCCGCGAGGCACGGCTGACTACTTGGAGGTCGGCGTCGAATAAGCGACATCGTATCCACCCGAATTCGAAGTTGGTGGTGCTGCAGGAACGTCGTATTGAGCTTGGCCTTTCGCAGAGGGTAAGTCGTTGACGTTGACTTTGTCGACGGGGGCGCGCCATTGGCAGACTGGTTCGCGATCAGGGGTCATCGCTCAGCGATCCTGATCGGACTTTGGGCACGCGATCGAAAGGAAGGAGGTGCAACTGACTCGAGCATAGGTAGACTTGCTTCGAGCCGAGTGGGATCCTGTTTTGGGTGATGGGATGAGCATAGAGCGTAGGAGGAAAAAAGTGGCGCGTGAAGACACGAACAGGGGTACGTAGCACAACTGCGAGAACCCCATGGCGATTAGTCACAGCTCTATCATCTCAGCTGCCAGCTACCTCCGAGTCAACTCACCTCGAACCACTTCTTTTGCTTGTACTGATGAGTGCTCGAGTTGTGGCAGCGCTGTTTTTTGGGTGTCCATGGAAAGTCAGTTTGTGCGGCTGGCATGTACCCACGACGGACAGGAGCTCGGGTCGCACCAGAACGTACAGGACAGATGATTTGATCGTGGCCTTCTTGAGTCAGCCTGTGTACCGATCTATCGTGTGTCAGTGCCATTCACAATTGAAACCATCCCGTGTAACAGTCCGTGCAGCTTGCGGTGCGACCACCGTGCGAGGCAGGCTAGCGAGTGCACGGCGCTCAAACACTACTCCACCCTACGTCACGCGTCACGCGGCACGCGCCGTTTGGGGACGAAGTGGGGCGGTGGGGAGCGACACGAACAGATGGTGGCACGCGTTGCGCTCGGAGAGGAGTGAAGTGGTAGTGGGCATGCGCTGCACCGTGAAGCAAACTCACTTGGATGGACAGCCATAGACGATGGGGATGCACAGAAACATGATGCTAGACTGGTCGTGTCTCGATGGGCACGTGAGGGATGCTTGAAGAGCAAGAGAAACGTCCGTTGGTGTTCCTTGGAGCCGCTGCGAGAAAGGCTTCCGGTAAATGGTCGATTAGCGACCGAGCCGCCATCTCTAACGCTCGATAGCTCAATTGTGACTCGTGGGACGGAGGACGTGTCGATCGCGCACCTTCTGTCTCGTCTACTAGCGCTAACAGTTCCCTTCCCGAGGCACGCCCACCATGCTGGGGAAACTTGGGCTCACGTCCAAGTTGTTGTGAGTCTGGGTCGTATCGACATGTCGCCGACTGCTCTTCTCCGAGCCGGTTGTCTCGCTCAGTCATGTTACGTCATGTTACGTCATGTCATGTCCTGTCATGTCCTGTCACGTTGTCTCCGCGCCGGCGTACCACGTCGCACCTCACCTCAAACCAACACAGAACAGCTCAGACAGCTGACACTTGACTTCCTTCTCGAACAGTGGTCAAGACCCCAAGTTGGCTTTCCGCACCTCCGCACGCGGTGTCTCATTGCTCGCCTCGTCGTCTCGGATCGCCAAGACGGATTCCGCGTATTGGACGCAGTACTTCACCCTCTTCGACTCGTTGTCGGACCTCATCACCCTCGTCGATGCCAAATCGTTGCACAAGGCCACGGATGAGAACCTCAAGACGCTCGTCCAAGTCACGTGCGACCGATTGTTCGAGCTTCTGGGTCAAGAACGATTCCCCAAGAGACCGAATCATGGAGGATCTTTGCTCGATGGGTTCACCGCGGCTCTTACGGGCGGAGATGACGACGAGGCCAGGCAGGCCATCAACTGCGTCAGGGTGCTCAGTAGGGTCGTGCCCTACTTGACCCGACCGGGGCCCGATGGAACTCTCTCGGCCGACTTGGAGAACGATATCTTTTGGAAGGCGACCAGGGTCAGAATTCGAAAGGCCTCGGCCTCGGCGACGACGAGCAGACCGTCTACTAAAGCGAACGAAGACGAAGCAGTCGAGGAAGCGGGTCGGTTCGTTTTGGAGAATGACGACGACGACGATGAGGAAGCCACTACTTCGTGGAGATCCACCACGACCAGCGCTTCGGAGGCGACTGATCCCGCAGACCAGTACGAATGGCACCAAGTTCCTCCACTGGCCGAGAGGCTCCTGGCGGCTTTGGTCGACCTGGCGTTTGTACCCAGTTTAACCGTACCGGAGGAGTGTCGAGCTGCCGAAGGAGGATCGGTCGCCTATGTCATTTGGTGAGTCCCAGATTGTAACCTCGGGCCATTCGCCGCCTGGGCCGTGCTGACACGTATCATACGATCGTCTATGCGTGTAGGGAAGCGGGTATTGCAAATCCACCGTCATCAGCGCTGCCTCCGTCACCGCTGCCCGTCCTGTCCGCTCGACTCGAGGTTCTTCGGCTGCTCAACATTCTCCTCTCCTTGCCTTCTCTGGTCACTCCACCCCACCTCTTCCCTACCGTCCCGAATCGATGGCGTCAAGCCTTTGTCTCCTCATCCATCGACCGCAAGGTCGTCCTCTGCTTTTTGTGCTCGATCCTCAACACCGCTCTCAATGCCGGACTACCGCCACCAATAGACGAAGCTGAACCACCGCCCCAGAGCCCATCGAAAGGCAAGGCTTCGGCGCTTTTTGGTGCCGCAAGTGGGGCCGCGGGGATGATAGGAGGTGTTGTAATGCGGATCGGTGCCGAAGATGTCCGAGGACTCCTCATGTCGGCATGTTTGCAGTCGCTCTCGATCTTGTTGGCTCAACATCATACCTCATCCTTGGACCCAGCAACGGAGGATTCGCCCCGGCAAGCCGAAGTCAATTCGTTCGCCTACTACGTCTCGAAACTGCATCGAACAAGCGACTTTGAGCTCGTCGTTCGAGGGGTCCTGCACGTCCTAGATCAAGCGATGAACGAATCGGCCTTGGCGATCCCTCGGACGGTCGTTGGGGCTTTGTCCGGTGCGACGGGCCAGAACACGACGACGAGAAGGACGACGAGCGTCAATGCTGATGTGACGAATGCTTTGATCGTGCTGTGGAGGATGCTCGATTTGAACCCCAAGTTGTGGAAATGGATGATTGGGGAGAAAGAAGAGCTCAGCAGTCAGTTGATCGTGTTGCTGATGGCATTCTGCCTTGAATACAAAGACGATGAGAGTGAGTCGTATCGACCGGTACCTTAAATGTACATATCTGATCTTGGACTACTACGACACAGCACAGCTTGGCGTCGTTCGACTGTCGGCCTTCATGTTGCAGTCCATCTCGGCAAAGCCCGGGCTATGGGCTCGTTGGAACGCCCCTGTCGAGATGAAGCTCTCCCTCCGCAGCAAATACGGCGTACCGGGGACATTGGCGGACTTCCTCGTCGTCTCAATCCACACGCTCGTATTCACGACCAAAGGAAAGATGGCACCCCTTTACCCAACCCTCGTCCTCTCCATTACCAACGCGTCGCCTCACTTCAAGCAACTCTCGACCGTTTCGTCGACGAGGCTGACGCAGCTCTTTTTGGCCTTCTCGGCACCGAATTTCTTACTGATGGAAGAGGGGAACCCTCGACTGGTGTACTATCTCCTCGAAGCGTTCAATAACGTCATCCACCATCAACTGTCGGACAACCCCGAACTAGTGTACGCCATCCTGAGGAGCCACCAACGTTTCGACGAATTGAGCAAGTTCACCCTCGCGATGGGCGTGGCGGAAGCCAGACGACTCAAGGTCGAACGCAAGCAGAAGAAAGCTGCTGCGGCGATGGCTCAAACGGAAGGGGAGATGGTTGAGGTCGGAACGAGGACGAGGTCTTCTTCAATGAGTGGTACGACGGAGGAAGGGGACGAGTTGTCGCAGAAGCAGAGAGGGAAGCGAAGGCAACGAGGTACATCGCTGGAGACGGTCTCGGTCGGTGATTTGTCGTTGGGACCCACGGAATTGCCCGCACTTGAAGGTGCGAACGAGGTGGATCCTTTGCAATCGACGAGAGCGTCGGAGGATCAGTCAAGGAGGAACTCGTTTGATGCTGGCGCCGTCGATGAGGATGCACCGTTCGTGGGCAAGAATGGGTTCGTTCCTGGGAAAGCGTGGGTCGCTTCTTGGCGCGAAGGGTGAGTTTCCCCTGTTCCATTTATGACTATCAGCGAAAATAGTCTAACATGGGATTTGAGCTCTAGACTGCCGCTGGACTCGATCCTCATCGCCATCTCGGAACTACGACCCCTAATTCTCGACCTACCCGCCCGGCCGCCGCCCAACTCAACCCAACCCATCGCATCCTCCTCCACAGCCATTGGCTTACTGTCCTCATCATCCCTAGCAGGTCTCTTACCCACACCACCGGAACCAAAACCCCGAGCATTCATGTTCAATCCCCAATCGACGACATGGCTCGCTTCAATCGTATACGGGAACCAGTACCTAGCCGCGTATGAACTCTTGAGGGAGGTTCCAGTTGCGTTGTTCGCTGTAGCTGCTTCGGCACGGTCAAGGTCCACGACGATGGTGGATGGGGTGAGGGGCGCGGTCGAGAGAGTTGGGAGAGGTTGGAGAGGCGTGGTCTGATTACCCATCGACTATTTCGGACGAGGAGTGCTTCAATTGTAATCACGATCCTCAAATTTGAAAAGAAAGTATGATGGGGAAGATCCTTCATTTCTACTCAGAAAAAGAGACCGCGTTACCGGATTATGATTGGGAAGCCGAGAAAGCGAAGCAATGTTCAATGTGAGAGAACCGAAACGGATGTTTCTAGAGGTCATCCCAATTCGCCCAATCCTCGTCAATGTCGACCGAAGCCTCAATGTCGAGAACGACGCTGCCGCCGGCGCAGATTTTCCGCAAAGTATCCCATTGCGGTCCCAGAAGGAGTGCTTTGTGTTTGTCAAGCAGCGCTGGGACATCGTCGACATCATGCACGTGCGCGGGAAGGGAAGGGATAGCCTATGGCCAACGCTGAGATGTTCCAAAGCCGGGAATCGATTGTCTCGGATCGCTTCCGTCACTGCGATGGCAAGTTCTGTCGTAGCGGAATCGAAGAGGAAATCTGACGAGATTTCAATCGTCGGAGACGGTTCATGGGTGGGATCGAGGCACAGAGCTTAGGAAACGACAACGAGTCGCTAGGAACATAAGAACGATCGACATCGATTTTGAGCGATTCAAGTCGTTCCATGCACGCCTTCAGGCCTTGCTCCAGTAACGCATATCCTCCGAGGGATTCGTGTACCTGGAACTCAGGGCTCGTGAAGTCCACAGTTTTGAGGGTCGCACCGTTAGCTGTCAGAAGGTGGGAAAGGAGCCTGACACCAAAGAGTGCGTCCAAGGGGTAATCATCGCCCCCCCCCCATCGTTGAAGTGTAGCTCGCGTAGCATCGGAGTGTCAATTGAATAGAAAGCACTGTGGTCGGTAGCCCAAAGCTGCCCCCCATTGTCAATGGTCAAGCTTTTGAGGCTCGGTAGGAGTAGGCCAAATGATTTGTTGTTTGGGTGGAAGCCGAACTTGGATCCAAGGTAAAGTCGCAGAAGTTGAAGACCTTTACGAATGAAGAAATGATCGATTTTCAACAAGGCGGTTCGCAATGCCAAGCTCAGGGTTAGAGCAAGCTTACTTTGAAGATTGGCCGAGAGTTTGGGATCCATCCAGAAGCTATCCATGTACAAGTCGAGAAAGTCGAGGCGTTGGGCCTGGCTGAGCATGTTGTGTATCGAGCGGAACGACGATCCTCGGGCCGCATACATTCTACCCACAAATCCGTGGACGCTATATCGTTGGATGAGTCTTGATGCCACCAACTTGTTCAGACGCCCCACGTTGTTAACGTAAACGATGCGGCACATCTCCAATTGGAACACCTTCCGCCACGAGCGACAAACAAGCGAACCGGCGCGGAGATCACTGTACGGCATATGGTTTGGCAGTTCATAAGCACATGTGCGCAAATCGACGGGTGCCATAGATAATGAGGCAATGCGTTGTATAATCTCGAGTGGTAATGATTGAATCGAAGACATGATGATGATCGAATGGTCAAGTGATCGAGCGATTTACGACGTGTGGGGTGTGACCTGAGTGGAGCTAGGTACCTGCCTGGCGGTGACTCGAGTGGGGCTGGTGCTGGAAGCCAATGAAAACTGTAAGGGTGGTGCTCAATGTATCAGGGAAGTGTCTGCGCTTTGTTGCAATGCGTGGGCGATGGCATGAAGCGCAGACACGCCTTGGCAGGGTGTGCGACGCAGCGTACCTCGACTTTGGGGCAGCTTCCAAAAGGGGTTTCAGGGGTAACAACCCGGCGCTGACGTCATCAGCCAGCCTCGTGAGTCGCGTCACATCGCGTACGACATATTCTTGAATCAAATGGACTCAACTGTGATCCCAACTCGGGCGGCGTTTAGTAACTTGCGGGTCAAAGAGATGCTTTGAGCGGGCTCGGGAAGATCCAATGCGAGGACGCTACATGGTAGCGCTCAACAAGGCCGGAGTCTAGAAATCCACCTCCGGAGTGGATAAGTCACTGCTGACAAAAATTATCCGCCCATGGGAGATCGAATGTCATGCGTGGGGAAGATGATAAGTGTGATCTCGTTCGAGAGCCTTGCCAGATTAGAGCATACAGTCTGAGTAAAACAGCCTTTCATTTCATTCCAACTTGCGTGCATGCGATCCACCCTAGAAGGAGACCTACTGGAACCAGGGGTCGCGCTCATCATGGTGGATCTTGCTGAAAAGCTGCAAGCGGATGTTCCTTGTGGAGCACAGCCGTCACAGCAAATCCCACTGCGACCCATGGAGAGCCTTCCTCATCGTGTCTTCGCCATTGCGGAAGCTGCGGTCGTCCACGGTATTTACGGCGCTGATGCGATAGACTAGGAATTGAGGAACGTACAGATTGACGAGGTGCGGTAGCTGGCTCGCTTGCACCACCTTCGTCAGGTTTCAAGCGATGAGAAAGGACCCGTCTCGATGGTATAGCTTGTAGCCGAGCTGGAGCTGGTGTAGATTTGATGGTAGCACTGTAAACGTGGAAAACAGGTTCAGAGGGTCCCGGTTCCAATCGTTGGGGGCCGATGCTCGAATTTCCACCGAGAGCGCATCTAAGTTCGTGCACATGGGCAAATCGCTTGCCAGCATGTCGATATCACGCGTATCCTCGGGCGAAACAGATGTCACGATCCTCATGGTCTTGAGCTTCTTCCCATTGGTTCGTAGGAGGTACGAGATCATGTCGGAGCTACGCGGTGGTGGTCCGCGAGCCAAACTATGCCTGATCCCGAGGTTGGCCAAGTTGGTGTATCGATGCGATATAAGGCGTCGCATTCTTGCGAAAGGAAACCACGGTCGTCGAGCTCTAGGGTCTCAAGGTTGGGTAGAATCAGGCGTGATGGCAATTCGGGTGAGAACGTGAACACTCGCCAGAGCGAGAGTCCCAGACGTCGGAGACCTAAAGTAATTTTCCAGAAGACGCATAGTATATCAACACATTCAGTCGTGACTCATGATAATATCATGGTGCACTGGAGAGTAGATCAGGTATACCTTGGAAAGCGCCCACCATTCTGGGCCCAATTTGGAACGGGTCCGCATGTATGTCGAGCGACTCGCCTCCTCGAACGGCGGCGATGAAAGTCACGAAAAGTATCGTGCCAGATCTTTCAATGTCCAACAGCAGATGCCGAACGCGATGGTGGACAAAGATGCCCCATACCAACAGCCCCACGACCTGATCGTTATGGCACAAGTGGACGGTGCGACACATCTCTTGCTGGAAGATCTTTCTCCACGAACGACAGACGAGAGAACCATTGCATGCATCATGGTAAGAAGATCTCCAACCTGAGCTGTCTAGATCCATCGCGAAGTAGGCGATACGTTGAATCATTTCAGGCGGCAGCGAGTGCATCGAAAGCGCCATAATGATGCTTGAGCGATGATGGGCGTCCATCAGGAGGTGTGGTACGATATGTGGCCAGTCGCCTGGTATGTCTTGGGATTCGGAAGGGTGCGAGGTGGTGGGGGTCCGTCGTCCGTCCCGCGACACTACTGCGGTGCGAAGCGAACGAACGGAGCCGGCAGGGGCTTGCAAGGCTGCGCTCCAAGGTGAGAGACAGAGCATATGATTGAACAAGAACTCGTCAACAAATAACAAATGAGACCAAAAGCCAAACAACCTAGTCGCAGCAGCACCTCACCAGGTGAAGCGGTGAAGGACAAAAATTAAAAATTGACAAAAAAAAGAGAGAAACAATGGTGCGACGACGAGGGGGGGTATACAGACAAAGTCAATAGAAGTTTGGTAGAACACAAAGAATATAGGTCCCTGCAGGCGCTGCATGCGAGGAACCGAAAAAAAGCGAGAGCGAAAAATGAAACACTTTTAGTGACCCAACACGGCGACATCATCGACAAGAGGGCTCAAGAGGTTCTTCAACGAATGTCGACTCGAAGTCGGAGGTGCTGGTGATGGGACGGCAAGGTGCGCGTCTTGAGGTCGAGGCACGACGAAGGTCGAAACAGGTGAAGAGGTAGAAGGTGCATGAGAGTTTCGGTTAGCGTGCGGGCCTTCTATTGAGGCGCTAAGGGGTGCGGGGTTGTAGCCCGATGACGACGCAGAGGTAGATGTAAATTCGTGGGCATACGGATGGGACGTGCGTCGAGCCTGTTGATGCTGATGACCGTACGGCCCCGCGTAGTCCCCCAAGGGAGGCGGAGGAGGACCCGACCATCCCGCAGCGTGAACGGGGTGCATCGGAGGTGGGTAGGGGTACGAACCCGGTGTCGCAACCGTACCACCACCAAAGTACTGTCCACGCCATCCATACGGTGGCGCATGTCCCATACTCGGTTGCATTATTTGTTGCTGAGATCCAGGGCCCGCAAAGCCGTTCATCTGAGGAGCGTAAAAGTATCTCGGAGCGGGCTGGTGGTGCATGTATGCCGCAGCCAAAGACGTGTGCGCGTACGGAGATCCACGGCCCGAGTACGGGTGATGCATGCTCCCATCTTCAGGGAAGGAGATACGCTTCTTCGTCGGCGGTCGATCGTAGGCGGCTTTGTCCTCCGCGATCTTGGCCGCGATCTCAACCTTGCGTTTGATTGCTTCCGGTGATTCGGGCCAGAGGATCGCTCGCCACCTTACTTCATGTCGCTTCCCGTCGTCGAACATGATCCCGATCGAGCTCTTGTGAGGCAGGTTGGTCAAATAGGTGACATCGAAGACGCCGTTGTTAGTCTTGACTTGAAGGCGCGTGTTCTCGGGCAGGGCAGCGACACGCGCTTTGAGCTCCTCGTATTTGCGTTCAATCTCGAGTTTCTGCCAAGCCGGATTATGTTGGCGGCAAAGAATCGTCAATTGAATGTCGTTGCTTTCCTCGATGCTGGCCGGAGGTGCGAGTGCAGGCTCTGGCGCTGACTCCGGCGCAGAGTCGGAAGTGGAGCCAGGAGCAGCATCGGAAGTCGACACAGTCACAGCGTCGGATGGAGCCGCAGCGACGAAAGGCGCCGCAGCGTCGGACGGAGCCCCAGCTGCAGGTTGGACACCATCAACGACCATCGCCGAAGCATCGCCAGCGGCAACCGGCTCGAGTGACTTGTTGTCCATGAATTTCGTTTTTGGCGATGCGCCTTCGATGCGATTGTGATCCAGCATGCTGACGCCATCGACGGTCGCGTCGAGGAACGCGCCTGAGTCAAGTCGAAGACCACATGTGACGTGCATCGCTTTGGGGCATTTGCCTTTGGTGCATTGGACTATACGAAGATAGCAAAGCATGAGTGCCGGAAATCCGCCAATTGATCATAAAATAGATCAAGATCAAACTTACCTTTGATCCCATGCTTCTCCTCGCACAACTGGCACTTCAACTTCCACCTCGCCTTCTCAATGTCCAAGAACCCACGCACGACGTCCTCCCCCGTTTCAGGGATCGTCACGATCCATGTTGCAGGGGTAAACATGACGCACACGCGATGGGCCGACATATTGAACTGCGCTGGTTCGCCAATTTTGATCAGACCTTCGATCGAACGTTCGGGGCACAAGGCGCAGGGGTAAGGGAGAGGCATCGCCGAGTCGGACGTTGATGCGGAGGCCGAGGCCGAGGCCGATAGCTTGATCTTTTTCTTGGGCGGTGTTTGAGAGACATTGCTGTTGATTGAGGTCGGGTGCGGGTGTGGATGCGGTTGGGAGCTTGACGAAACTGTGGTCGGAGTGGCCGCCTGGACCTGACCCAATTCAAGCTCGGCCGTCTTGGCGCTGAACATCCTTTTACGACCCGACGACGAAGGTGCAGCTTCCAGCTTGGGTACCTCAAACACCGCTGGTCCATGCTGATGACTCGGAGCGGACGACGTCGTTAAAGTCGTCGAAATGGCCAACCCCTGTCCGGTCCCAGCGAACGAAGCCATCTCCGCCGCTGCCGCTTGCAATTCCTCCTCCGGTGGAGGAGTAGGCATCGCCTTTCTCGGCGGCCACACCTCTCCTCTCGCTTCGGCTTCTTTCCTCGCCGCATCCGTAAGCCATACGTCGACGTCGATGTTGACGCTGTCCCCGATGCAGAAACACGATTTGGATACTTTGCCCAGAGGCAGCCATCGCTCGGTCGCAAAGTTGATCGATTCGGCGCAATTGAAACCCAGGTTGAAGCCCGAGTGATAACCCTTGGGATAGGTGAGGATGAATTCACCCGGGAGTTGCATGCATCGATTCAAGGTGATGTTGCTTCCGGCAAGCACGCGAGGTGAAGCGAGAAACGACTTGTGGCGCAAGAATTGAGAGCACTTTGTTCGATCCTGTTGAAAGTAGCCTTCCATGACGCGCTCGAACCGCTCGGACTGTTCTTGAGGGACGCTGTACCAAAACTTGGGCGCTCCAAAGTGGATATAGTTGATCGAGTACAAATCCGCATCTTCGACGTGCCATGCGAAGGTCGCTCGCCACATCCCAAAGTAGAGATAAGGCGAGACGACACCCGGGATCTGACATGACTTGGGGGCCAGCTTCGGCAAGAGGTCCCCCAAGTGAGCAACGTTCCACGCCTGCGTCTGGTCGGAAAAGATCGAGCCCTTCATGTCGGCTCCGTACATCGCCGGCTCACCGAACGTCAACGTGCGCCAGTATCGTCGTTCGATGTCGCGCATCAACTCGACGGTGTAGTCCGATTTTTTCATCCCATGTGGTAGCTCGGCGTACTTTTCGACAAAGGCGTTCCATTCCTCGTCGGTTGGTTCAGCTCGTTGGAGGTTCGAAGCGCGCTTCACTCGAGCGGGTTTAGTTGCACTCGCAAGCGCGGTTGTCGAAGTCGTTGCCTCATTTGTCGCCTCAGCCTCCTTTATCGCCTCAGCCTCGTGAACCGCGGCCGGAGTCGGCGTCGGCGTCGACGTCGAAGGCGCTTCGGTAGGTATCGACGCCTTCCTCGCCGTCGGTGATCCACTCGGCGTCGCTGTAGTCGACTGCCGATTCTCATTCTTGACATCGGATCCGAACCTCGTTCCTGAGCGTGTCTGCCTAGGCGTTTCAGGCTCCTTGCCCTTGTCATTCGCGGGTGTCTGCAGGCCAGCCTTGGCTTTCC
The DNA here is from genome assembly GCA_022702645.1 of Microbotryum intermedium. NCBI lineage: Eukaryota > Fungi > Basidiomycota > Microbotryomycetes > Microbotryales > Microbotryaceae > Microbotryum > Microbotryum intermedium. The sequence continues at coordinate 77,944 of JAHWDX010000015.1, read as the reverse complement.
CTGCCGTTTCCGTCTCGACCTCATCATCCCGATCCGCATCTCCTTCAACCCCAGCACCTTTGCGATTCCCCTTCTTGTTCGGTGTCGCCGACGTACTCGTACTCGCATTCGCAGTCGTGTTCCCACCTCCGATGACAGGTTTCCGATCGGTTCTGTCCCCCTTCTCGGCCTCCTTCTTGAAGTCGGGCGGGGCGAACTTGCTCGAATCCGCCATCTGCTTCCACTGGGCCGGGTTCCAGATGCGAGTCTTGGCGACGTTCGTGACGCGGTACACGCCTTGCTGACCCATCATGATCTGTTCAATCGGTTCTCGCAGGCGGATCTCGCGCAGCTTGTCCGTGGTAGATGGGAGAGAGTCGGTCCTACATCATGCAATGCCGGACTGCGTCAGTCACCAAACTCTCCCGAACCCGTCGATGGATCATGGGGGAACTCACCATTCTTTCGGAGGGATGACTTTGGCGATCCCACTCCTCATGCCGTACTTTTCGATCCTCTTCACGTAGCCGTAAAAGCCTCCATTCCCCGCAAAGTCCTCCATCGTAGGCTCAAAGACAGGAACACCTTTCAGCCCCCCTCGTCTCCCCCTCTTCTTGATGGGTTCAAGCACCGAATGATGCGCCGGATCGTAGTCGGCGTCATAGTAGTAGCTCGGCCGCGGTCGTGGTCGACCTTGCGAATCGTATACGGGCTGCTTGGGAGGTTTGGGTTGGCCGAATTCGTCTTCCGATGCGGACGAGTCGGATTCCGAGTCCGAGGGGTCGAGGGAGGAGATGAAGGAAGGGATGGCGGTGAAGACGGATTCCGAGGACGAGGCGGTCGATGCTGGTGTAGGTGGGGCTTGGTCTTTAAGCGAGGCAAGTTCATGCAGTGCATGGTTGGGTTGAGTGTCGCGGTCGCGTGAGCAACGTCCGAGATCCGAGTGCGGCGAGCGAGTGAGCGTTGCCAGACAGAGGATGGCGCATCAAGAGTGCAGCACAGGATGACGAAAGGGAGCGGAACAAAGTATGAGCCCCACTTCATATCAAGATGAAAGTATCCGAGACTCGATGATATCGTCTTGACCCGTCTTGACCCGAGCCGCGGATCGCTGGTGTCCGAGTCACCTTGACGACGAGCTCACGGCGGCGGTGGAAGGACCGAGTGGTGGCATGTAACGACGAAAGTGGAAAGCACTTACCTCGATCGACCTCTTTCCTCTTGCGTCCTTTGGGTTTCTTGACCTTGGGTTGGGGTGGTTGGGTCGCCAAAGGTGGTGGCTGAGGAAGGCCGTCGTCGTCATGGTCGTCGCACCGTGGCGGTGGTGGCGCTGACGGAGGAGCTGAGCCGGGTGGGGCTGAGCCGGGCGGAGCTGGAGCTGGGGTGCTCGTGGCCGGTGGTGCGACGTTGATCGGAGCTGATTCGAGGGGTGCATCGATGATCGACGATGAAAGTTCGACACCTTGCATGGTCGATGATCCGATCGTCGAACCCTCTACCACACCCTCAGCTGCTGGTGTATCGACCGGTATCACTGCTGTGCGAGTCGACTCGAGCGCAGGCGGGGTGGTGGTGGCGACCGCGCTAATGAGTGAGACGGGCACTGGCTCTGTTTCAGTCGACGCAGCTCGAACCACTACACCGGCCTCGACAGGCGGAGCTTGATCGACGACGGCTTCTTCAGCGGGCATCGTCGTCGGAACTGATGATGCCGGAGGAGCAAGGAATGGTGGGTAATCGTCCTGACCCATCCCGAGCGGGGAGCGGTCGAGCAACGTCGCGGTCGGTCGTGCCGGTGGATGATGATCAGATTCCAAAATAGTGCAGGCGCGCATCGCGCTCTCAAGCGTGTTTTTTTTGTTTTGTTTTGCTTAACGTCAAACCCAAATTGACCACTGCCATTCGCTGCTCGAATCATAGTAAGCCAAGGTCGAGTGTCGGCGATGGCCCGGTGAAGAACCCCTTACGACAAGATTGTGCACATCCGCACCAATTAAAAATGATCGGGTAGCATTGGCATAGTCACTTTGTTGCAAAGGCCAAATCAGTCCTCGCCGGTGCACCCAATTGATTTCCTCTTCGAAAATTCGTCCTTTCTCGGAGCGAGTCCGAATTTAACACCTTGCGAAATACATCACAGGGATTGATACAAACTACACTATCACCAAGACACACACACACACACCCATCCACAAACAAAAAGCAACGAGGAACCTTGCCCGATTTAGCAACACCCGCCTCCACCATCCTTAGCCGTCGACGCTATTCCTCTTGTCAATTTGAACCCTCTCGAACCGATCGCATCGCCTCGGTTTCGTTGAACCAAGAGGGATTTTTGGTGCTTGTCGTGGACCATACGGGTCAGTTCGTTGAAAGCCTTGAATGGAAACGGAAGAGCAGAGTCAGTTCAAAGGGCTTGGCTTTTGGTCCGGGATCTGAAAAAGGGTAACGCACCTCTTGTACGCCTTCACCATCTTTAGCAGACGTCTCGACGTAGCCTGCCAAACCTTGTTCCTGAACCCAAGCTTGCACCTCTTTCCTCAACTCGTCAACCCCATCATCACCAGCTCCCACGACAGGCTCTCGTTCCCCACCTTCTTGCTCCCCTCCGGTTCCATCTTCTCCTGGCACTGGTACCGAAGAATCTTCACTTGATCTCCTGCCCTCCTCTTGTGTCGTACCCGCCCGAATCAAATCCTTCTTATTCCCCACGACCAAGACCAATAGATCTTCTTCACCCCATTGTTTGAGATCGGTCAACCAACTTCGACACGAGAGAAACGTCGAGCGCGAGGTCAGGTCGAAGCAGAGCAGTGCACCACCGGCACCTCGGTAGTAGGATCCTAAAAGTCATTGTGGAAGGGGTATGCGGATCAGAGACAGGTATCCTTAGGCACTAGAAATGGGGTGCGGTTCAAGGGTGCTTACGTGTTATGGATCGGAAAGATTCCTGTGATGCACGGTGAGGTACGTCGATTTGTCAGGGGACCCGTCCGACGAAAGGAGCAAAGAATCAACCTCAAATGCAGAAGGGACCGCAAGCTCAAGAACTCTAGCTTTTTCTCATGACCCTCGAGCCGAAATCGCTTCAAATAGTACTGACCTGTCCAGCGGTATCCTGTTTCGTTCAAGCGTCATGCGCAACACATTCAACTCCCCCCGAATCAGCTCGAGATCGGAACGAAGCTCGGTCCGGAAAGCCGTTCCGAAGAAAAGGTCCCGAGAGGATGGAACGAAAGGTCAGGACTGACCCAGATCTGCAGCTTCACTTTCTTGCCTTTATCCTTACCATCGGTCAACTCGACCAACCTCGATCCAAATTCGACGCCGATACTGTGAAAAAGGAAGCCATCGTAGAATGCTCGGAAGAATCAGTCACCCCCTCGTTCCTCACCGATGCGCTCCTCGGATTGGAATAGATACGTTCGAGAATGAAAGGGGGAGCAAAGATGGTTTTGGAAGCAACGTACGTCGGCTCGGAATGGTTCAGGAAGCGGTCGTCGGTCAACCGAACCAACAGGGACGACTTGCCCGTCGCTGCGTCGCCGAGCAGGATTTGTTTCTGGATCTGCGCAGGATGGATGGATGAGCACTTTGATTGGATGAGCAGGGTAGGATGTTGGGATTGGGCCCGGTCGGTAGGGTGCTTGTGCCCCGTAGTTGGAGAGGAGGGAAGCCGTCGAACGGTGATGGCGGGTCACGTGGTCGAGGGATGGGTGATGTTCGCCAGATCGGGATTTCGCCGCTTCTGTCAAGGGTGGTATGCGGTACCGCGGGCCTATTCGGGACCATGTGTTACATACGGGCGCATTGGGGTCGTCGTCGCAGTTTAGTAGCGCTTCCCAGTGCGGTCGTCCAGATGACGAGCCACCCATGTCAGGCCGGACATGCAGGCTCACGTCACGGGGGTTGATGACGACAACGACGACTCGGGGGCTCAGCCAAGGCGGGAAAACGAGTGCCGATCCACATCCCCCGAGTCTACAGGCTGGTACGATGTACTAGGAGGCTCAAGAGAGGCGGTGCTTACAAAGTCCCAGCTGGCCATGTCGGCTGTTCGGAATGTGAAGCGAGCGGGATGAGCGCAAAGAGGCGCCGGCATGGGAGACGGCATAGCTGTGCGAGTCCACCTTGGCACGCTTATTTCGGGAAATCCCTGAGCTCTGAGGACGCCTCTATCTTGGTACCGACCTGGCTTTTGTTCTTTGTCACGGTCTCGAGATGGTTTGTGGTTGTCACCCAGTCTTTCCGGGTCTTTGTGCAGCCTGAAAGCACAGTCCCCCTCGCATCTTGGACGCAGATTTCTCACTCTCTCCTGTGTCGCTCGTTTCCCTCGATCTCCAGACGAACGAGCGAGATGACGGCGTTTGCCCGAGAATCTCATTGAGCATTTCACCACATGACAGGAAACCCTTTATTTCCCACTGCTCCTTCCCTGTGTATTCACTTCTCTTCCCCCGCTCATTCTTTCTCCGTGTCTATTTGGAGTCCTCGGTAGGCGCAACCACCCATTCCTACGCCAAAGGAAGAAAAAAAAAAAAAAAAAAAAAAAAAGCGCAAGGACACGATGAGTTCCTAGAAGCCAGCATTCATATGCGATGTCGTTTCTACTCACAGCAGCCGAAGCCTTGCCGTTCTTCCACGTCTGCCACTTGAGGGTGATATCGCCGCGTCGCTCGGCCTTGACGCGCTCCTCCTCCTTCAACGCCTGGCGAGTCGCTCGCGCCGCGACTTGGATGTACTTGTTGAAGCTGGAGAAGGTGGTGAGCCAGGCAACGGGGGTTCGGTGTCGAGTCGAGGGTTCATGGTTGGAGTGGCACAGGGAGGGGGGAGGGGAGACCCGGTGGGGTTCGAGGCGAGCATGGGCGGTGGTAGAGGCATGCAGGGAGGTGAAGAGATTTGATATGATGACAGCAGTTTCGTGGAGGTCATTGAAAGAGACGATGTTGAGGAGGTAGATCCATGGAGGATGGGGTGGGCGGAGGCGAGCCGAGGCGAGACGACGCAACGTCGATGATGGGATGGATACAGCATCAGTCTACTGCGTCCTTTCGGTGTCAAGACCATTCGCAACTCACGTCAATGTTCCGCGGAACGTCATGGTGAGGTAAGGTGTGTGTGAGTTTGGGTTGGGTGGTGTGCTTGACGGGGAGCTGGGTCGAGAGCGGACGAGTCGGGACGACAGAGCCCAAGCCTCCGTCAGAAGCAGCCAAGCGAATTCACCCGCACCCGCCCGAGCCATTTCCCATTAGCCTTCCCATTTGACCCGCAAGGAAATGAAGAACACTAACAAGAGTTGTTTTGGCCGCGCGCACGCCGCACCAAGGCCTGGCCTAGGATCGCCTTCGCAGCCGCACGCGCGGGCGCGGCCAAAACGTGCGAGGCCATTAGAACGCAACCCAATGCAGCCCCAGTTACTAATCGACTGTGAGAATTCAAAGTGCGCTTTTTCGACTTTTGAGCCCCGTGCGCGCTGAGGCGCTGGGTCTGCACCTGGCCCCAACCTTCACAGCGCATTCTTTCACAGACGTCCCATTACATTGGCTAGTCTATCAAGGAATAACCCCACCCACACCACCCACCACCCACCACCCATCATGGCTTCCACTGCACCCGCCGCGTCCAAGTGAGTGCCTCTCTCTTTTCGCAACCAAGTGGGCTCTCTGAATGAATGCGCTTCGTCGTCTCGAAATCCGACAAAGAGGCCGTCGCGCGCCGCTGTGACGAAGCAGCGGCGGCGGTGCGAAGCTCCAACCCGAGCGAGGCCAGCAGCCAGCAGGCAACGACGTCGACAAGGACGAGAGAAAGAGAAAGAGACGGAGCGAAACGACCACGAACGCCACTGCCGATCACTCGGCCATCATCGACCTGCTGCATCTCCTGTGGCCTTTCAGCATGTTCTCCAACGACATCTCCATCGACTCGTGCACCTCGATCGAGTCAGGGTGATGCATCTCGATCGACAGACAGCCTGGGAACAGCGCGCTCGCACTGGATCGAACTGTGTGACTGACTGACTGACTGACTGACTCGCGCGGCGCTTCTGCCCGTTTTTTTTGCCCTCTCTGCAGGGACGCTGCCCCCGCCGCTACCGAGTCGGCGCCCGCCGCCGCCGCTCCCGCTGCTGGAGCTGCCCCAGCCGCTTCTTCCGGAGCTGCCGGTGTCTCCGACCCCGATGAGGCCGTCATCGAGTCCAAGTGAGTCGTCGTCAACTCTTGACTCTCCCTGCGCCACGGTTCGACATGCCCCCCCTCGAGGCGAGGACGGCTGATGCCTCCGCGTCCAGCCGAACGCGCGGAGCGTAAAGCTAATGGGAAATGATGCTAATCACTCGTCGTTCGTTCTCCTCTCCTCTCCGTACTCCATCATCCAAACAGCTGGGACCAAGTTGTCGAGTGAGCCTCCGTCTGCGGTTCCTTCCCCTGATCGATCGCGAAGGATCGTTTGCCGTTCGCAAGAGCTCGAGCTGATTCTCGATCTCGCCTTTCTTGCCGCGCTTCATAGGAACTTTGACGACATGAACTTGCGCCCCGAGTTGCTCCGTGGTATCTACGCCTACGGGTAAGCCTTCACACGCAGTTCCCAGGTTCTTAACCCCCCACCCGAGACTGACCGTCCTTCCCTTGCCTCCTCCTTTCTTCGGTCTCCAGTTTCGAGCGACCTTCGGCCATCCAGCAACGCGCCATCATGCCCGTCATCGCCGGCCACGACGTCATCGCCCAGGCTCAATCCGGCACGGGCAAGACCGCGACCTTCTCCATCTCGATCCTGCAGTCGATCGACGTCTCGCTCAAGCAGTGCCAGGCGCTCGTCCTCGCGCCTACGCGTGAGTTGGCGCAACAGATCCAAAAGGTCGTCGTTGCACTCGGCGACTACATGAACATCGAGTGCTTCTCCGCCGTCGGTGGTACCTCGGTTCGAGAGGCCATGACCAAGTTGCAAGAAGGCGTGCACATCGTCGTCGGCACCCCGGGCCGAGTCTTTGACATGATCCAGCGCCGCGCGCTCAAGACGGACCACATCAAGATCTTCTGCCTCGACGAAGCCGACGAGATGCTCTCGCGTGGGTTCAAGGACCAGATCTACGACGTCTTCCAGCTCCTGCCCCCTACGACCCAGGTCGTGTTGCTCTCCGCCACCATGCCCGCCGAGGTGTTGGAGGTGACGACCAAGTTCATGCGCGACCCGATCCGCATCCTCGTCAAGCGCGACGAGTTGACGCTCGAAGGTATCAAGCAGTTCTACATCGCGGTCGAGAAGGAGGAGTGGAAGCTCGACACCTTGTCCGACTTGTACGAGACGGTGACGATCACGCAGGCCGTCATCTTCTGCAACACGCGCAGAAAGGTCGACTGGTTGACGGAGAAGCTTCAGGCGCGCGAGTTCACCGTCTCGGCCATGCACGGCGACATGGAGCAACAGCAACGCGAGGTCATCATGAAGGAGTTCCGATCCGGTTCATCGCGTGTGCTCATCACGACCGACTTGTTGGCCCGTGGTATCGACGTCCAACAGGTGTCGTTGGTCATCAACTACGACTTGCCCACCTCGCGAGAGAACTACATCCACCGCATCGGACGTGGCGGTCGATTCGGTCGCAAGGGTGTCGCCATCAACTTTGTCGCGACCGAAGACGTGCCCGCGCTGCGTGATATCGAGAGGTTCTACCAGACCCAGGTCGACGAGATGCCGATGCAGATCGTGAGTTGGTGTCATGTTTGGGGCATGGTCCTTTTTTTCTTTTCTGTGCTGGAAAGCTGACCCCTTTTCGTTCGATTCTTTTTCTTTCTGTTTCACTTAGGCCGATCTCATCTGAGTGGGGGTTCACAACCACCTCCCCCGCCCCCCCCCCCCCCCCCCCCCTTAAAAAGTATTGGCCATCCCCATTCTCTTGGGATTGGGGGCTTGTCAATAAAGAAGATCAACTCTAGGAATCGTTGATGTTGTTGCAAGAAGAGAAAGAGGAGAGGGGCTGGTGGATCTTTTTTTTGGGGGAGGGGGTGAGGACACCATGGCTTTGTTGTCGAGGAGGAGTGGGAGGAATGGATGGAGGAAGAGAAAGGGGGATGGAGTGATGAGATGAGAGATTGGCGCTTGGCATGAGATTTTGTTGAGGACGGGGGAGCAAGAAAGAAGGGAAGTGAGAGGTGTTGTTTTTGGTTTTTTTTTTACGCTACTCCCCCACGCCTTTTTTTTTAAGGAAAACCTCCTTTGCTTCCTTTTTTGTTCTTAGTCTCGTCTGTTCGGCGTTCCTCTTTCTGATTTCCCTCCTATTCCCCTTCGTCTTCGAGGGATCTTTTTTTCGTTTTCAGTTTTTTTTGTACGATTTTGGTGTTTGCTTTTTTTACTTTTGAGAGAGAGAAGAGAGGAGGAGAGATTGTCGTTACTCCTTTTTTCACGCACAATTTTTATGTTTGAGAGAGAAGAGAGAGACAGGAAATATGCTCTTCTGTTCGTAATCGAGCTGGTCCTTTCTCGGATCCAAGGCTGGGAACCGATGGCCGTTCGCCGAAGTCTCATTCCGTTTGGTCACGACGACGATGTGCGAAAAACGTAGAACAATGTTACAATACAAAAACAAAAACAAAAAGTCAAATCCAAAAAAAAAGGAAGAAAAGATCTGAGCTCGCATTCTCCAGCCCAGTCGAGGGAGGGCAAGAGGGGAGAAAGAAAGCCAAGTTCGAGCGCTCTCCCTTTGCCTACTCGACGTCCATGCCCATCCTGAGGCCCTGACCGCTCTTCAACCCTGACACCTTCTTCTTTTTCGAACTCTTGATCTTGTCCCTGATCTTGTCCCCATCGTCCACTTCCATCGACGTGCGCTCGACACCGGTCAAGTCGGCCAATTTGATGGCCTCGATCGTCGACATCTCCTTCCTCTCGTCTTGACGCTTGGCTTGACGAGCCAACTTGGTCTCCTTCTTTTCCTTGAGCAACGAATGAGAAGCGTCGAGAGCTTTGGCGGTGGATTCGGAAACGGTTTGAAGACCGAGGAGATGGGACGATCGTGTGACTTCGAGTGAGTCCGAGGCGAGCACAGCGGGTTGGGCCGCGAGCATCCTGTTTTCGAGCGAGGGAACGAGTGAAAGGGGAAGATTGAGTCATCGTATTTTATAGATACGTCAGAGGCTCACTCTCTCTCTCTCCGTCGGGGTGATGGACGTACCTGGCGCGGTAGAAGGCCTTCTCCCTCCTCTCCTTGACTTGTTGGATGCGCTTCATACCCGCGATCGTGGCCTTGACCAAGTCGCGGTCGTACTTGATGGGTACGTGGCGACGTTTCTCGAATTCCAATGTAGAGTCCTGTAGAGCGGGGGGGGGGGAAGGGACAAGGGGAGAGGGTCAGAATGCAGTTTCGCCGAGGGAAATTAAGGGGGGGAAAACGTTTTGGGTGAATATACGCACGACGGTCATCTCCTTGCCCGCGGCCTTGCGGAACGCTTTGGTCCATTTGAGCTTTCGAGGGTTCCTCTTCATCCTGTTTTGGAGTACATCGCATGCGTCAGTCGATCGTGTTTTCGGCTAGGAGAAGGGAGTGTTGTGTGCATATCTGTTAAGGCGCGCCCGCCGGCGTCGCAGTTGCAGTGGGGATCGTCATCACGTACTTGAAGTTCTTGTGGCACTTTGATCGACAGAAGCGAAAGCACTTGGAGTCGTTGCGTACAAACATGGTTCCTGGAGGAGCATCGTGGGTAAAGAAGAGGTTCAGTTGATGCAGCTCGGATGCGGATTTTGCTGAGCCGAGCTGAGCCACTGGGGAAGCGACGACAGGTTGGATTGCGAAGCGCGACCGCCACTGTCGGCTAGTTTGCGCCGGCGTAACGGGTGGACTGACCATGTCCTGGGTAGCACGGAGAGGAGCACACATAGCAAGGCTCGATCTTCATCGTTGGCTGCTCGAGTCGATCGGGGGAGGGGGGTGTTGGAAGCCTGTGTGTGTATATAGGCGGAGTAAGCGCGTATGGTGGGGGGGGGGGGTCCGATCACCATGGCTCTTGCGAAGGAAGGCTTGGGATAGAATTGGGCATTCATTAGAAAAGGCAAAGAAGGTGCTAGTGAGATTGTGCACGCGCGTGTCGGGGCCAGTTGTCGGCCACGCCTCCACCGCAGTCTCGAGCGCCTCAAGCTCATCAAGCTCACCCTTCGCCCACCACCACACGGCTCCCCGACTCGGTCGTACCAGGAGACAGAGCGCACACGGCCACACCGACCGCACGCTCGCCTCCGCCGACATGGTCTCCTCCACCACCACCGCCTCATCCCCCAGCCACGAGCAAGAAGCCACGCTCTCACTCGAATCACTGCGCCAACACCTCCCCTTGACGTCGCCGATCCCAACCTTTGCGACGAACCCGAGCCTACTCGAACTCGCCAACGACGTGACCGAGCACGACCTCGCCCGCAACCCGGCCCTCTTGACCAAATGGATCCAATACATCCACGCCACGACCGAACAAGTCGACGCCGCATTGCTCTCCGCTCGTGGCGCGAACGACAACGCTTTGGAGCTGGACGTGTTGGGTCACCAGCTCAGTAGTGCGCAGGGGAGGTTGGGCCTGCAACGCTTGACGGACCTGTACGAACGCGCGTTGAAGCACCATCCGACCTCGTATTCGCTGTGGAAGCGATATCTCAAGCAGAGGTCCTCGTTCGTCTTGGGACAAGCCACGCACCAGGTCAAGCTCGGCACGACCAAGAAGGCGAGGGTGCAGCCCGATGGACGACAGGGGAGATCCGTCGTCGAGTACCTCCAGGCCGGCAAGGGTGGCGTCGACGAGTTGGAACAGGGTGAAAGGGATGTTGATGCAGGGTGGCAGGGCGCACTCGATGGCGTGGTCGGCTACGACGAGTGGATCAGCTTGGCCGCCGTGTACGAGAGGGCCCTCATGTGGTTGCCGACCGTGAGTCGGGGGTGGTGTGCTGCAGCATGATCATATGTCAGACGACCCAAAGTTAACCCCTTCCCATCCCTTTAGATGCCCCGTATCTGGCTCTCGTATCTCACCCTGTTCCTGCACCCCAAATGCCCCCCGACCTTGTCCCATACCCACGCGAGGAGGACGTTTGACCGCGCACTGAGGACGCTCCCTTCGACTCTGCACGACCGCATCTGGAAGATCTACCTTGATTGGGCACAGAGCGTCGTTGGGGGTGAGACCGCCGTGAGGGTCTGGAGGAGGTATCTCAAGGTCAGTCCGTGCACGATCGGCCTCGGATCGAAAGTCCAATTCTAGGAGCTGATATCGATCGTCACACGTCCGCTTGCAGTGCGACCCGACCCCAACGGCCTATTACGTCCAAATGCTTCTCAACCTATCCCCACCGCGCCCTTTGGAAGCGTCGAAACTGCTGCTCAACCTCTTCCAACGCGCGCTGAACAACGAGTACAAGGACCCGGACGGCAAGTCCGCGTACCAGCTCTTGGGCGAATGGCTCGAGGTGTGCGAAAAATACCCAGAGGAGGTTGGGATCGAGCTCGAGGAGAGTCTAAAGAAGGAAAAGGAGAGACTGGAGCGGGCCGCCGAGGAGAAGAAGGAAGGGGGGGAGGAGGCGGCGGTCGCGAGTCAGGCTTTGACGACCGGTAACGGCAAGACCCAGAGGAACGGGCGGGACACAGGACCGTCGGGGTTCTCGGATCCGCCTTTGGACCCGCTTTCTTCGGACCTCGTCGACGTCGAGTACTACGTCCGCTCGGCGGGCCTCAATATCTACCTCGACCAAGTCGGTAGGCTGTGGACGGGCCTGGCGACGTACTGGATCAAGCGCGGCGAGTTCGATCACGCGCGCTCCCTCTTTGAAGAAGGCATCTCGACCGTCGTCACCCTGCGCGACTTTACGCAGATCTTTGATGCATACGCCGAGTTCTCCGAGAGTTACATCTCCGGCTTGATGGAGTCGCTGGACGACGACGAGGATGAGAAGGAGTTGGACACACGCATGGACGATTTCGAGAAGTTGATGGATCGGAGACCGTTCCTCGTCAATGATGTGCTGTTGAGGCGGAACCCTCATGACGTACAGGAATGGGAGAAGTGCGTCGCGTTGCATGGCGATGACGACGAGGCGATCGCGCAGACGTACAACCGCGCCATCAAGGCCATCGCACCGAGGAAGGCGACGACCCACTTCCATACGCTCTGGATCCATTTCGCCAAGTTTTACGAACAGGGTGGCAGTCAAGGTCAAAGTGAGAAGGACTTGAAGGGCGCGAGGAGAATATTGGACAAGGCGACGCAGGTCCCGTTCAAGAAGGTCGACGAGTTGGCCGAGGTCTGGTGCGAGTGGGCAGAGATGGAGGTTAGGAACGAGTGAGTTTTGGTCATATGCCGGGGAACGAAGGCGTACTTGCTGCTAATGCTTGTTTGGGTTTACTCAATGTCCAGCAACTACGATGAGGCGATCAAGGTCATGCAGAGGGCGACGACGATACCCAAAAAGTGGAAAGAGATCTCATTCCACGATGAGGTAAGGCCCTTCTTTGAGCCGAACACATTGTCCCACCCATCAGATCCACTGACCAGAGTATACTTTGAACGGCTCTCCGTTCATTCAGAAGCTCTCCCCGCAAACACGGCTCTTTAAATCGATCAAGCTGTGGTCGTTTTACGTCGACCTAGAGGAATCGATCGGCACGATCGAGTCAACCAAGGCCGTGTACGACCAGATCTTTGAGCTCAAGATCGCGACCGCCCAGATCGTGATAAACTATGCCAATTTTCTGGAGGAAAATCAGTACTGGGAGGAGAGCTTCAAGGTGGGAGCAATTTGAGGAACGTGGCGAAGAGGAGCATGGGTTTTACATTGGCTGATCGAGTTCACATGCTCATAGATTTACGAACGAGGTGTCGATCTCTTTACCTACCCAATCGCATTCGAGATTTGGAATGCCTACCTGTCCAAGTTCATCAAGCGTTATGTGCGTGCGAATTCTGTGCACCGCATATCGCTCTCGATCTGGGTTGCTCATCACTCTTCATCGTTTTTTTCCAACGTAGGGCGGCGACAAGCTCGAGCGCGCACGCGACCTCTTTGAGCAAGCACTGCAGAATTGTCCAGCAAAGTTCACCAAACCGTTGTTCTTGCTCTATGGGCAGTTGGAGGAAGAGCACGGCTTGGCTAAGCGCGCGATGGCCGTGTACGATCGCGCGACGAGGGCCGTCGAGTCCAAGGATCGAATGGAGGTGCGTACAGAGCGGGAGCTACCGGCATGGACGGGCAGCTAATGCCTTGCGTTCCTTTTTGTCACAGATGTTTACTTACTACATCGCCAAAGCGACGGCCAACTTTGGTCTGCCCGCAACGCGCCCCATCTACGAACGCGCGATCGAAGAACTGCCCGATCGCCAAACGGCGCAAATGTGTCTCCGCTTCGCCGCGCTCGAACGCAAATTGGGCGAAATCGATCGCGCCCGGGCCATCTTTGCGCATGCGAGTCAGTTCTGCGACCCGAGGGTCGAACCGGACTTTTGGAACGCTTGGAATACGTTCGAGATCGAGACCGGGTCCGAGGATACCTTCCGAGAGGTCAGTGGTTGGCGTGTTTTTTTTTTTTTTTTTTGGTTGAGGGGGACTTATGCTTATGCTTGTCATTCTTTCATCTTCGCGTCGTTCGTAGTACCTGCGTATCAAACGAGCCGTCCAAGCTGCGTTCAACACCGAGGCGTCCTACCTCGCCGCCAAACTCCAACAAGTCCAACAAGGTGGCCAGAAGGCGCTCGAAGCCGTGCATGGCGGTGTCGAGGTCGATCCGATGGCCGCTCTGGACGCGGCGACCGGTCATGCCCAACCGCGCGCGTCAACTTTGACCGGCTTTGTCAAGGCAACTTCGGGGTCGGGGTTGAAGGGGAATGCTGATGAGGCATCAGGGGCCGAGGCACCGGCGACGGGCAATCAAGATGAGATCGTCATGGATGAAGATGATGATGATGAGGATGAGGAAGGGGATAACGAATGAGGTGGGGTCAATAAACTGATCCACCCTTCTTGTAGCTTCTGATGCTGTTGGAATGAAGAAAGAGCACAAAATTGCTGAAGACCATTCGATCTCGGGCAAGGGCGCAGATGGTGCGGACAGGGGTTTTGCAGAGAACAAGCTCTAACAACATATACGGAAGGGAGTGGACAGATCACTATACTAGATTAACTTATGCGGAATGCAGGTTGTGGCGGGTATGCGTAACAGAAATGAGAAGCGAACACGAACCGAAATGCGAAAGTAACAGAGATTCGAAAGCAGGGGAAATCACCTTGAAAGCGCATCTCCATGCAAAAGGCTCCCTAGTCTCCCACCTTGAATAGTGGGCTCAGCTTGAGGAGGTCCTTGACCGCCGCTCACGAGGGAGCCGACAATGGGTGGTCGAGCGAACGACGTCGGTCGGATCCCTGGAACACCCGTGGCTTTCAAACGCGGATCAACGGCGATCATGGCCGAGCGAGATCCGGCCGTCGCAAAGACGTTGGGTGATGGAGATGGACGTTGGCTCAGCGCGGACACGTGAAGGAAGGGGGAGGCGTTCCTCTCCATCACCATTGGGACGCGAACGAGATCCCTCGCGGGTTTGTAGGCAGACGCTTGGGCCGAGGACCGTGGCGTGGACGTTAAGGTGGAGGAGTGGGACAGAGAGCGTTGAAGAATGAAAATTGAGAATGCTGATGGTTGTGGTGCATACGTGGGAGGATGCGCAGGCGGAACCGTCACCCGAAGAGAAGGATGAAGAGGTGCAGAGCCAACAAGCCGCTGGGTCTGCGTCTGCGTCTGGACGTTCGGCTGGTAGACTGACAATGTAGGTGGCGCGAAGTGTGTCGTAGGGGATGCAGAACGAGACCTGGATGGGATCGAGGTGACACGTTCCCAAGGTCGCTGAGGCAAGGTCGCAGGATGGGCAGCGTGGGTGAGAAAAGCTTGCGGCAGTGTGCGATTGGCTGGGCAAAGTGGTTGCACTGTCGGCTCCCTCGGAGGCAGTTTTGCCGCCACCTCATTGCCTTGCTGCGAGTGCGAAGGTGCCACTGGACGTTCCGCGGTGGCTATGAACGCCGTAGGCCGAGTAGTCGCTGCCAGAGCAGATGGATCCGGGACTGAAGCAAAATGGGTCGGCTTTCGATGGAGTGGTGGCGGAAGGAATAGCTTTGGTCGGGCTTTCGCTTTGGCCCCTGCACCTCGAGAAGACTTGGCGTGACTCTTGGCGTAATCCGAGTCACTGTCCTCGATCACTTCGCCATCCTCGAATTCGAATTCAGAGTCGGCCTCCAAGACGACGTTGCGACGTTTCTTTGATTTTGGCGCATCCACCTTTGATGGTGGGCTGGGCTCGGCGGCTTCCCAGGCTTTGATCATCTCGGCCGAGGGCGTAGGCCGGGCAGCAGCGAAGAACCGTCCATTCATCCCGGCATCAATCTCGAGCGCTCGCGTAATACCTCGCCTGCCTTCGTCGATACCGTCCAGACGCCAGCGTGTCGTGTAAATTTCCCCATCTTCCAGTTCCCCGGCCGCATTGGGTCTGGGACCAAACTCGGCAAAATCTTCCTCGTTGTCGCTGCCGTAGTCGATCTCGAAGGAAAAGAGCTGCCTGTCAAATTCCGGATGACCTCGTCTGGTGTTGACGACGAAGTCGAAGTGGTGCTCGGTGTCACTATGGTCATCATCACCCTCGTTCTCGTTGTGATCGCTTGACGACGTATACGATGCCGACGCGGCACGCGGGGCCACCGAGAACGGAGCTGGCACATCGCACGGTCGAAGAGCTTGTTGCGCGACACGTTGCGTCCTCCTCAAGCCAAAGGACTCGACGCTTACAGAGTCAACAGAGGTGAACATCGAAGGAGTTGGCAACTGCTCTGGTGGAACCGATGACGGTGCCCTAGCCTTGCGCTTGACCATGTCGTTTGCATCGAAAGGCCGAACCACGTATCCTAGCAAGTGGGCAGGGTCGATTAAGTAGTCGAGTAGCGGATTGATTCGCATCTCTGGCGGCGAGGGCGGCTCGACGTTGCGCAACTCGATACCCGCACGTCCACCTATCGGTCGTAAGCTAGGTCGACCATTGATGCCTGGCGCGACACTTGCGACAGGTGCGACAGCAGCGACGGGTGCGAGGGACACGGCGGGAGCGACTGGTGCAAGGGGTACGATAGGTGCGACGGGAACGACAGGAGCGACAGGGGCGACAGGGGCGACAAGGGCGACAAGGGCGACAGGCACAACCGGTGCGAGGGGCTCTACAGGTGGCACAGGTTGTGGCGCCGAAGCCATCTCCAACTTGGGGATACGAGGCTTCGTGTCAATAACCATCGAGTCCATCTGAAGAGCGAGAGGCGTCGATACGTGTGCCATCGATGTGCTAGATAACGGCGTCCTCGAAATCGATGCGCTTGAAACCGCGCCGTTTTGTTCCACGACGAAGCCCAAGGACAAACCGGTCGCAATGGCATCGTGGTCGGCTTTAGGCACCGGTGAGATTGACTTGGAACGGGGCACCATCGCTCGGGGTGAATGTTCTTCCTTGCGTTTCTTGCGAGGGAGATAGATCACTGGAACTACGAGCTCGAACGTCGAAGAGCGTATCGCAGGTCGAGGAGGCTGGGCGGCGGTTGAGGGCTTTGGGACCGGAGCTGGCGGTGCGGCTGCTTGTGTGGGTTCCGCAAGGCGTTTGGGAGCAGACGTCTCGCGAGATTTAGAGACCGGTGTGGGATCGCGCTTGGGACCTACTTTCGGAACTGAAGTAGAGTCAGGCTTGCGAGCAGGCGCAAGAAGCGGTTTCGGAGGTGTCAGACTCGGCGCCGGGGCGGATGCAGTAGCCGACGGCGTCCCGAGCCTCGAAGCGGTTGTCGTGATCGCAGCTCGACCAGGCCGATCCTTCACTTGAGAGGTCGAAGCTGTCGAGGCCAAGGGCGTACCTGTTGAATCCACACGTTAGCTCACTGCGCCACTTGCGAACTTCGCCCATACTCACCTCGTTGCCGCATCGTGCTGCTGCTCGCCGAAGCCACTTGCTCTTTAGACGGTCCAGCTCCGACAGATGGAGTCGACGACGTCTTGGGTTTGAGCAAGTTCCCCTCCGCCTCCAAAGTCGACTTGAGACTCACCGCTCGCGCGACGAGTCGGTTGCGTTCTGCACTCGCCGCCAGTGCCTGTCTCTTCATTTGGAATGCGTCCTTCTTGGGAAGTGCTTCAACCTTCCTGCGCTTGGATGGGGGTGCAGACGTGAAAGTCGCATGCGCTTTGATCGAGGACATGGGCCTCTTCTCGTCGGAAGAAGAACAATCGCTATCGCTTTCCTCCGTCGAACTTTCGACCTTGAGAGGGCGCTTCCTCGTCGACCTCTTTGGTGGTGGGGGGGAAGCCACGGCCGGCGCGTCCGACGTCGAGGAGCTCGAAGACGAATCACTGGAGCTTAATCGGCCACTACTCGAATCCGAGGACGAGCTTGCTCTCACGGCCGGGGGTGGCGCCTTCGACGAAGCCGATGCAACCGAATCCGAGTCCGAGTCGTCCGAGCTGTCCTCCGATGAAGAGGACGCGCTCGGGGAAGGGGATGGGGGGCGCGGGCGCGCCTTCTTGCTCTGGACTTGCTTCTTCTTGGTGGTCGATGCGGGTGCGATGGCTCGAGCCCGAGTTTTGAGCGGTAACGAGGAGCTCGCGGAGGAAGTCGAGGAGGTAGAATTCGACGACTCGGAGCGAGTGTTCGCGCGCTTCGTTTTTGGACGCTGTCGTGGTCGAGAAGACGATGCGGATGACGATGAGGAGGAAGACGAGCTGGAGCTCTCGCCCGAAGAGGACGACGAAGAATCCTCGGATGAGGACAAGGCGCTTGATTCGTCCCCTCGGACGGTGCTGACGATCGTCGTAGCCATCGTCTTGTTGGACCTGGCCCTGAGCATTCGTGGAGCGTTCTTGGCCTTGGCCTTGGTCTTGGCTGGTGAAACGCGACGTGGGGCTGAGCCTGGACGAGAAGCAGTAAAACTAGTACCGGAGGGGCGAGTCTGCCGAGCCCTGGCCCTGGCTGGCTTGGGGAGCAAGATTTCATCCTCGGATGATGACGATGACGATTCAGTGGATGTGGTGGTATCGATTGTGATTCTTGGGATCTGTGGTGGCTTTGCTTTGAGTGGCCGCCGCTTCAAAAGTGGCTGCGTCAAAGGTTGCTTCGATGTTGATGCCGCCGTCGAGGTCGGCTTTGGCTTTGGCTGAGCCGGAGACCAAGACCGAGACGGTTGCGATTGCGATCCTTCTCGGCGCTTGAGTTGGGGTGGCACGACCTCGAGGGAGAACGGAGAGGGTGCGGTTGACTTGGACGTCGACGACTTGGATGGCTGTGCAGGTGCAGGACGAAGTGCGGTGACGATGCAGCGACGAGCGATGCCACGTAAGGATCAACCAGGGGAGAGAGCGCGATCCCGTGGTCAGTTCAGGCAGTTGGGCTGGTGAGAGAACTCACGCCGCTCAGGGAGAGGCCAAGGGGGAGCATGACATGGACCTGAACGTCGCAGGCAGGGAAGACGAGCGCGTCGAATGATCACACGTACCTTTGAGCCGGGTGCCGAGGTGATGCTACGACTGGTGCTACCGACGACCGCAGCTGGCAGCGTAGCGTCATGACGCGCACTCGCGCTTGGGCCTGTTGCTGCTGCTGCTGCTGCTGCTGCTGCTCGCGGTCGTACAGGATCAGACGGCGAGACCATTCGACCCTTGCTCTTGGAAGATGACGACGTGGACGGTCCAGATGCAGGCGGTGGTCGAGCCATGACCCCAGCCCTAGGTGTGAGGGGGCGAACCAGAACGGGCAGAGTAGGAGGGGTGGGTGAACGCGGGCAAATGTTACGTACGGGTTGGGAGGGAGAGAGGGGCAACACTCACCCCTGCCCGCACCTGCGCGTCTGGCAAACGGGCAATCAGTCTGGCTAATAAAGTGGCTATATGTGTCTGGATCACAGCCAGCGCTTCCCACACCTCAAAGTCGTCGACTCGTCGCACCGAGTTGAGTCGAGTCTTTTCAGATGTTCCGTGACCCCAATTTGTAATTCGATAATCAGGTTTTGAAATGTGATCCAAAAATATGCTCTAGGGATTTCCCTTCTGCGCCCATCGAGTAGCGCGAGTTCCAACCCTCAACACCGGTCGACATTACAACTACAGGTCGACTTTGTGACTGCAGGGTCGACAAAGCCTCCCAGGGCAAAGTTGGGACAGCCGAGACCGGTATATTTCGAGCTGAGACTTGGGAGATATCATCGCGACGTCGACTTCATGGTGCGCAGCAACAAGGAACTTGCTCGACTCGTTCGGACCCATCGACGCCGAGTGTGCCGGAGCCAGGCCGACGTCACGTGCCCGGGCGGGTTTCTTGGCTATGACGAATTCGGGCGCGAGCAACGGCGGCATTGGCGCGACCTCGAGCAGCGCGCGTCGCTCGACTTTCCCGTGACTACCACCAGTGCATCTCGGCTCCTTACCACCCCTACAAGCGTTGGTAGCAACGATGGCGGCGTCAGTTCCGGACTTTCCCCGACTACCGCCACGGTATGTCTACGATGCAGCGAGGATCGAACGACTCTCGGCACCGTTCAAGCGACCGGCGACGAACGACTTCGCAGCTGAGCAGCTCGAGTCAGCCATGTCTGGATCAAGTCGGCGCGACGGAGGACTACGGAACGCGAGGACGACCAATCTTTTGAGAGCAGCTATTGCGATCATGTTGTCGCTCCACGCTGGCGATGAGGGCTTCGCCTTTGCCGTGCAAGCTGCTGTTGCTGCTGCCGCTGGCGACTCGGAGCCGACGACGACGACGACGATCTCGGTTGTACGGGGCGTCGTTGATACAAGGAATGGCAACATCAGCGACTTGCTACGACAGACGGAGCAATCGGGCAAGAATGAAAGCTCACGTTCATCGAATGGGCCGCGAGTACTGCTCAAGGAAGGGGGTACGGAAGCGTCAGGTCGTGCGCCATATCCGCTCGAGTTGAACGTGATCCAGGCATCGGCGAACGCCGAGCTCGAGATCGCCTACGACACCTTGCTCGTCCCCGAGTTGGAAGCAAGATGGATACTCGACCACACCCTCGACCTTCACAGCCAACTGCTCAAACTTGACGCGTCAGCCTCAGAGGAGTCGCCCCTGTCGAGTCTGAGAATTCTGCCTTTGTCAGAGCAACAAATACTCGCCAACTATTCAACATCAGCGCCAACACTTTCGTACAAGGCCTACCCTGAATCGATCACGACCCTCCATGCATTCTTCTTGCACACCACCGACACCTACCCCGATGCACCGGCGCTCCAATTCGACGACCTCGTCCTCTCCTACTCACACCTTCTTCATCTCGCCCAATATCTTGCTGTCAAAGCCATCCTCCCCAAGTTGGGGCCCAAGTCCAACTCCGTCATCCCGATCTGCTTGGACAAGTCGCCCGAAATGATCATCTCGATGCTCGCCGTCGTGCTCTCTGGCGCCGCTTACCTCAACCTCGAACCTACTTGGCCGGATCATCGCAAGCAGACCATCTTGGACGAGCTGAACGACGTTGGATCATTGGCTGATGTCTTTATGGTCAAGGACAACGATGGAGAGAAGTCCAAGTGGTCCGATTGGGATCATGCGAAGGAGAGGTCTGTCGTCGATCCGGCGGAAATCGTCAAGGAGCTCCTCGAGAATGTGAACGAAATGAAGGAACGGTTTCCGATCGAAGAGGCGAGATGGCCGACCGTTGAAGAAAAGGATTTAGCCTACGTCATCTACACGAGTGGCACGACCGGTGTACCCAAGGGGATTGCTGTTGAGCATCGCAACGTGTCAGCTTTTTTGAGGTCAGTGCCGGGAGTCCCTATCGTGGTGATCTTTCCGAACTTGCGAGAGCACTAACTGACTGTTCTTTTGCGCTCGGCTGCCCAGGAACTATCGAGGGGTGTTTGGTCGAGCGAAAGGTGAACGGGTGCTTCAATTCCCGAGCTATTCTTTCGACGTCTCGGTCATGAACATCTGGGACACTTTTGCTGTGAGCAACTCCTTTCCAAACACTGGCTCATCTTACGCGAGGTTATGTTTGCTGATCATACTCGAATACGGCCTTGATACAGCACGGATCGACGCTGTGTATGACCAATCCATCATCACTCATGTCCGATCTGGCGGGGACGATCCTTCGACTGAATTGCACGCTCGTCGATCTGACGCCGACCATCTCGTCCCTCCTCTTTGAGCATCTCGAGTCCCAACCGGAGCAGGGGGAAAGCGTCCTTGAGGCTTGGCAAAGGGCCGGGTTCAAAATCAAGCAAATCAATACGGGCGGAGAGAAAGTCGAGGCTTGGATCAGGGATGCTTGGATGGATCGAGGGGTGAAGGTTGTGATTGATTATGGACCGACGTGAGTTGCTCTGGCACACGAGCCGAGAGCACGCTAATAGGCAGCTGACGCTCGCTTCCACCCTTAGTGAAACGACGGTAGGGGTCATCGCAAATCAATCAAAAGAACGATCACCCCCTTCGGTACCCATCGGGAGGCCCGTGGGTGCGACAAGAATACACGTGCTCTCGCCTAAAACGCTCGAGCCTCTGCCGCTCGGCTGCATCGGCGAGATCTGCGTCGGAGGCGAACAAGTCACGCGCGGATACATCCGATCGAAGCTCAATGAGGGCGTTTTCGTCGAGGTGGAAGGGCTTGGGAGGATCTATCGAACCGGAGATCTTGGTCGATTCCTCGGTGACGGAAAGGGGAGCATCGAGTGTCTAGGTCGGAAGGATGGGCAGGTCAAAATCAACGGATTGCGCATCGAGACGGGCGAGATCGAGCAGCATCTCACGTCGAAAGCGCATCGCGCGATCCGAAGAGGCGTCGTCGACAAACTCGAGACCGAAGATGTCGCACCGTCTTTGGTCGCCTTCTTGGATTTGTCGGTCGACGAGTTCCCTACGGACGAAGATCGATCGAATGAGGCTGAGCTGGCTCTCCTGTCCTGCTCGACCTCGAGCGAGTTTACCAAAGTCGTTGATGAGGCGAAGAAGCATCTCGGACGAGTCGTTCCGGCGTATATGATACCGAGATATTGGCTACCTGTGAATCGAGTCCCAACGCAGGGAATGGGCAAGACTGATCGCAAGTCGCTTCGTCTCTTGGCGGAGCGACACGATTGGAAGACCGCAAGAAAAGCAACAAACGACGAAACTTCGGTTCTTCGAGCCCGTAAGAAAACGGACGACGGGTGGCACCAAGCGATGCGACAAGCATGGGCTGCAGTGCTTAAGATGGATGAAGCGGATATCGGAGATGAGGACGCGTTCGCGAGGCTCGGCGGGGATTCGATCGGGTTCCTCAAAGTCATCGGCAAATTGCGTCAAAAGGGGTTCAGAATCTCGTTCCGAGAGTTGGTCGATTGCGCCACAATGACGCAATGCGCGAACGCCCTCAAGCGAGCTGCGAAATCAGGGTTCGACGTGTCCGCGACTGCGCCGCAATATACTGAATTCGCGCTCTTGCCTGCATCGGTGGAACGGAAAGCTGTCCTCGACGAGATCAAGGCCGAGTTTGGGATCTCGAATGAGGACGTCGAAGATGTGCTTCCCACGGCGTCGTCTCAAGATGCGCTCCTCGCCGCCTCGATAGACTCGACACACTATTATGCCCAAGCCATCTATTCTGTCGCTGATGACATCGATATTGATACGCTTTCCATGGCTTTGGCCAAGTTAATTGGGAGGAATGCAGTGCTGAGGACGTGTTTCGGCGTACTCGAAACGACGGGTACGACGATGCAAATTGTTCTCAAGGCAGGGAGCGAGCAGGTTCGCAAGTGCGTTGAAGTTCGGCGGACCAAGATCGACGAGCGTGAGATGGATGTGCGAGTTGATGTGAGCGGTCTCTCTGAGTCTTTTAGTTGAAGTTTGGCTTCACCCTTACTGACCGAATTCGAACTTCCCTTCGCGCAGGAATGGCTCGCTGCGGATCGGGCTGCGCACGTCTTTGAATGGGGCCGTTTGCTGCTCAGCTTTGCGGTCTTCACAAGTCCAAATTCAAGGAAGAGGAAGCTCGCTTGGAGTATGCACCATGCCATGAGGTAGGGTCGTTCTCACTTGGAAAAAGCCCCTTTGTTGCGTGATTGCTCACCGTATCTCCATGTCTTTTCGACAGCGACGGCTGGACCCTCGAGCTCCTGTCGACCGATCTACGGTCCCTCGTCCATTCGCTCGAACTGGAACCTCGCCCTTCCTTCTCCTCAATTGTCAATTGGTGGTCTTCGACCCCTTCAAACCTTTCCTCAATTGAAGCTTTCTGGAAGACCTACATGTCCGGCGCCAAGCCTCTCAAGTGGCCTTCTCAAGCTCCGTTGAAAGGCGAACAACTTTCAACGACATCGGCCGAGGTATTGCATTGGTCCGGTGATCTCAAGGGCTTGACGAAGCGGACGGGAATAACACCGGCTATTGCATCGAGGGCCGCGATCGCTTTGGCACTGGGAAGATTCGCCGCACGCGACGAAGTCGTTCTTGGGATTGTGAGGTCGGGTAGGGATATTGAGATCCCGCAAGCGGAGGAGGTCATCGGTCCTTGCGTCTCCGTGCTGCCTTCAAGAACGAGGCTTGACCCTCAGATATCTTTATTGGACTTGGCCGAGAGGGAGACGCAAGATGATCGAAAAGCAAGGGCGAATCAACAGATCCGCCTGACGGATCTGACCAAGGTGTGCGAATTATCGGCCCGTAATGACCTCTTCGACATCCTCGTCACGTACCAATCCTTGGCCGAACGCGACGACGAACTCGAGGAGATCAAGGAGTTGAGTTGGCCGATCCACCAACCGCCTGAGAAGATCCGTATGCCGACGGCGTATACGCTCTCGATGGAAGTCACGCCGCAGTTGGACGACGAGGAGGCATTCGAATTGGCGTGCTTTTATGATGGGAGGGTCGTCGAGAGTGAGACCGTGAAGGACATTTTGAGAGGCGTCGCAAAGGTTTTGGATTATTTCGTCGCTGCGGCGTGTACAAAGGTCGGGGAGGTCAAGCTGGAGGGTCGGGAGGTGCCGATCAGGAATGGGACGACTGAGATCGAGGAATTGCGGAAGGAGCGGGAGGAAGACGAGGGTTTGGGTGTTCTGACAGAGGTCAAGCAGAGGATCACCCAAGCGTGGTCGACGGTATTGAGGATGGACGTCGGAGATATTTGCGAGTCGGATTCGTTTGGGTCGTTGGGAGGCGATTCCGTAAGTTCGAGAAAGATGGGGGCGAGGAAGGACGAGTTATGACTTCCATGTCGCTGATGCCCGGTGCATTCTTCTCATTCAGATCGCAATGATGCGTCTTTCGGTCAGGTTGACGAAAGAAGGTGTGTCGATACCTGTTCAGGCGTTGACCAAATTGGCGACGGTCGAGGAGCAAGCAAGGTGGTTTGTCAGGAAGGAACGGGAGAAGAAATAGGGCGTTGAACGAGAATATCAGGATTGCAATGATGGAGAATGTTCATAGAGGTCGAGAATACAGAATACACGAGATTAGAGTGATGGGACTGCGTAGACGTCATTTTGCTGCATGCATGATTGGGATCATACACTCCCTACGCAATCACTCTCGAGCTCTTGACGCATTTGCGTTCCTCCACCTCCTCAGCCGACAATGGTGGACCCGGTTCGACGTACAAGATCTTCGCATGAAACAAAAGATATCAAGTTCAGCATTCGTTCAAAACATGAATGCCAACCAAAAAAACCAACGAACCTGATACTCTTCCTTCCTACTTAAAGCCTGGAACCCGACCTGAAACAAACTCAGCGACTTGACACCTAGCCCTGACGATGTCGTTGTTATCATTGAGGCACGAGCCCTCATCTTTAAGAAGGCATTGGGCTCAACGAGCGATTCCGAGTCGGCTGGATCGGGTTCGAGACGCGAGTGAGGCGATTGGGCCCAGAAAGCTTTGGAGGAGGGAGTCGTCGAGTTGGTGGAGGATGAGGAGAGGGGTCGTTTTTTGGAGGTCGAGGGGGAGCTTGAGAGAGTATGTTGTAGGTCCGCAGCGGCCTTTTTGAGGGTACTTGGGACGTGTCTGGAAATTGAAAGAGGGACGTTCGGGTCAAATGAGGCTCGACTCGGGGAAGACATCAGAGGGAAGAACGTACCTCCCCGGATCGAACAACAGCAAATTGCCATCCCCTTCATCGTCATATTCGATCCCGACGACCGTCCTCGAATGTCCTTGGTGCTGCAAGAACAAGGGCTGTTTGCCCGTCATGATTAGCGAGAAGCTGCCTGAGGATGACGGGGATGCTCGAACCTGAGTGTCGGATTTCGAATTGGACGAGTGGGAAGCGGGGAGTGTATCGGTGAAATAAGCGATGATCCAGCGGATCAAGGATGGGGTAATCGCGTCTTTTGATTGAGGGAGTTTGGGGAAGTCGACGATACGAGAACTGTGGGGGAAGTCAAAGGTGAAATTAGACGAGGTGGGGCGGATAGGGGCTGTAAGTGGGTGGCGGTCGCACCGTATTCGTAATGCCGTGAACGCC
Source organism: Microbotryum intermedium (assembly GCA_022702645.1). Taxonomy (NCBI): domain Eukaryota; kingdom Fungi; phylum Basidiomycota; class Microbotryomycetes; order Microbotryales; family Microbotryaceae; genus Microbotryum; species Microbotryum intermedium. The sequence goes on along the minus strand of JAHWDX010000015.1, from coordinate 52,476 downwards.
GTGTACACCTCGGTCGGTCCGATCCATTTTTTGCTTCCTCGAAGCTTGCCTTTGAAATGAGTTGCGCCGAGTGGATCATGGCCTGATAATAATCGATCGAAGATTCAGAATCCACGTTGAAAAATCCGAAATACGTGGGCAATGAGCCTGACACACCTGCTTTCCAGGCATCCTCGACGACGCCTTGTAGTTCCAAGATGGAAGGGATCGGAGTCGAAGTACTTGTCGAGTTTGTCGAAGTGTCGTATTCGGGCAGATGGCGCAGAGAACAGTACAGCATTTGTGCATTGCGATAACTGCGCGGTCGCACAGAAGCACATGCCACCGGAGTGAGTGGTAAGCACTTTGAAAAGATATCGTTTCATTTTCTTACCCGCACCCCCAACCGAGATCCCTGACTTGACCCGAGATGAAGTGGGTGTGTTTGTCCGCGAGACGAGTGGACCTCAGTCGCGCTCTCCTCTTTGGCCCCGTCTCGATAATCGAGGCGATCAAGGGAATAAGGTCTGGGGAAGTATTAGAGACAGTTCCTTCTTCTGTTAACAGAGTGTGCGGCCAAAGCAACGGCACTCGTTTGCTCACCCGGTGTTCCTCTTGGTTCTACGTCGTTGCCATCCAGAAGCCTCGGTTTCTTCATCGCGCCAAAGCCTTTCCTAGGCCGAGGTAGGGATGATCTTGCATGCCTCGCATTGAGATCCTCGTCATCATCATCCACCTCAGATCGTTCCGCCATAGATTCATCTTGCTCGAGACATTGTCCCACATGGGCGTCGCGCGATCCTTGGACAGGGGCGAGGTCGATCCACCGCCATGGTTGGGCGCAGATGGGGCAACCGTCGTCGTCGTCGTCGTCGTCATCGTCGCTATGATCGTCATCGTCGGTATCTGAAATGATGCTGTGCTCAATTGCGACTCGAGAAGGTGGCTCTTCTTCTTCGTCGTCGATCTCGTCTTGGCTGCTGTTCGAGGTGGCTTCTCGTGAAGAGTCGAGGCCTGTCAAGTGGGGGGTGGGGCACAGCGGTCAGTGCAGTGCCAGTTCAGAGGCAGCGGTATGGATGCACCGCGCAGGTTGGCAATCACTGACACTGGTTCACATGATGCTCAAACGCCCCAACATCGCCATCGATCGTGGTGTGGCAGATGGAGCATTCCTGTAGCTGCTGCGTCGAGGTGGAGCACGACATGCTGGCTCGAGAGCGGAGGGAGGCGAACAGGAGACGATCAAGACGAAGGAGGAGGCATGGGTGCGACGGTCGATGAGCCCGATTAAGTGGCAAAGAGCCCGTTTGGTTTCGGTCACACCAACTAACTGATCGAGAAGGGCGAAAAGGAGCGTCACTCGTCGGGCTCGCCTTGGGGCTCCCCGCTGCTCGTCGCACGGACCTCGTTCCCCCACGCTTCCCGTGCACTGTGGGTGGGGTTCGACTTGACATCGCGTGCCGCGTCGCTTCCATTCGACACCCACCCCTTACTCGCCTGACACGCTGGCGCACAGCCTCACGGGCCTTTGCATCACGTGCCGCCCAGCCCATCGGCCATCCCCACCCGGCACTGCGTCGCAAGGATGCCTACAGCGACTGGCACGGCTGCTGCTCCTCAGGAGGTCAGTTGATCGAATCGTCCCCCACTCAGTCTCGTGGGCTCCCTCGATCAACTTCGCACCGATCACCCTCATCACTGCGTACGACCTAGTTCACCTTGGCCCGTAGAATCGTAGCTCATCATGTATGCACGTGCAGATTCTAAGAGCGACCATCTCGGATGTCAGATCGTTGGCGAGCATGCTCAGGGCTTTGAGCTTTCGTTCAGTCAGTTAGGGCTGATAGGAGCTGCATTCTCACGTGATGTCTTGAAAAGAGATGGCTCTTCTGACCCCTGGCCTCACACTTGCGTCATGCAGACCGCCGTCGTCGAGATCCGTCAAGCAGGGATCAAGTTCACCGTCGAACAAGGCAGATCCGTACAAGGTGGCGTGATTGTCTTGGCTACATTGAACCTGTCCCTCTTCACAACTAATTGCCGTTTCTACCCTCCTCAAAAGCCAACGCCTACCTCCAAGCCGAGGCCTTTGATTCGTACCAATTCTCCCTCCTCCCTCCGAACCCTTCGCCGAGGAATCAGCCAGCAGGTCGAGCTCCTTCCTCGGACGATCCTTTCAACGTCAAGCCGACCGAGGGCGACGACGACGACGACGACAACGCGCCTTTTGTCAATTTTGGGGTCTCAATCGCGACCATGTTGGAATGTCTCAACATATTCGGTAATGCTGGATCGGGGTCGGCGGTCGGAGCTTCGTCCGGGTTTTCGGGATCGTCGGGTAGTAGGGGATGGAGGGATGATGGCGGTGCAACAGGGACAACGGGTACGGGCGCTGCTTCAGAATATGGAACGGGAAATACGAGTGGATGGAGAGGGAGAGGTGATGAGAGGGGACAGAAAGAGGAAGGTTCAGGAATCGGATCGAGCTCGACGACGACGACATTGGAGATGACGTATCTTGGAGAAGGGTATCCACTCGTATTGCTGTGAGTATTACGGGTTAAGCTTCATCTGGGAAAGAATCGATGTATGAAGAGATCCCGAGTGTCACGAGTAAAGACTGCTGATGCCTTGCCTTGCCTCGAACGCGGCTCGCATCGCACAGACTTGAGGAGGGTGGGATAGTCACCCGATGCGAGATCACCACTTACGAACCGGACGAGTTGATGGAACTCTTCTTCGACGATCAAGACAGGGTGATGAAGTTCATCATGAAGGTGAGCCCTTTTTTTCCCCCTGGAGAAGGATCTGTCTCGTCATGAAATGAGCACTGAAAAACTCTTATGCCCCCCCCACCCCAGTCCGAATGGCTCGCCGACGCGTTCACCGAACTCGACCCTTCCTCCGATCGGGTTTCGTTCTCGTTCTCCCCCTCGAACCAAGCCTCGATACCATCGACCTACAACCGTTACGCCACAGGTGGGAGGGACCACGATTCGTCGATGGGAGACGAGGCGCCTCTGTTCCGATTGGAGAGCGTCGGGGATTTGGGCAGCACCGAGATGGATTACCCCAACGATAAGGACGTGCTCGAGACGTTCGAGTGCCAGGGGCCGATGAGGAATTCGTGAGCTGACTCTTTCTTTATCTCAAGGGTGTTTGTTGGGGAGAGAAGGGGTGCTGATGAGGTTGCTTCGATGGTGGATATGTCTGACAGGTACAAATACTCGCAGATTCAGTTGATCCAGAAAGCGCTCAACGCGTCGATCAAGACGGTAAGCTCGACCTCGTCGTGATTCACTCACCTTTCGTCCTTCGAACCCCTGACTTGCTTCTTCGTCATTGTATCTTCTGTTGGAAAGTCCCTTCGCACTGCCACGGATGGACTGATGAGCTTTCAGTTCATGATCCCGATTAGCAGGCGGACAAACAAGAGCGAGAGGGACAAGTTTGCTTTCGTCGAATTTTTGGTGCGTTCTGCATGCGTCACCCACGTCGCTGCTTTGCGTTGGGTTGGTCGTTTGGATCGTCGTAGAAACCAATGGCTTGCTGATATCGTGCTCGTCTATTTGGCGGAGGGCATACTCTTTGCAGTGCGTGGCCCAGGATGACGAGTACTGATACTTGACTGGGGAGTCGCAGAGCTAGCTCATTTTTGCGTGTGAGATTTTAACCTAGCTGAGAGCTTTGTCGTATTATTACCTCATCAGTGTAGCTTTCATAATCGCATGTCCAGGATTTCGCACTCGCCGATCCGCCGACTTGACTGCGGTCGCTCCAAGCGGTCCAAGCGCGAGCGCGCGCTTCGCAGAGTCACGAGTTAGGTCGTCACTACAGCGGCAGCCTTGCGAAGGCACGATCGGGGTTCGCAGCTCATTCACTCCCTCCCCACCGCACCATGACATCGGACGCTCGCCCTTCAAAGAGGTCTCGACCGACCGTCGTAGTCGCCTCAACATCCCAAGCCACCTCGACGAAGGCATCAGCAGCAGGTCGTTTGTTCGCCCCCTTCCGCTCGTTGGGCCATGTCTCGACCTCGGTGCCGCTCGTCGTGCTCTCGAGGAGCAGCAAGTACCTCGAGACCCCTGCGTTGACGGTCGTGACTAGTCTGGGTCACTCGTGGGCCATGTGGGATGGTCAGGGGTTGAAGGTGCTCTTTGTGGGTGAGTTGAGGCGAACTCGAGGTGGAGGTGGAGCGTTGAGGACTCAGCTCAGCTCAGTCAAGAGGGTATCCACGGTCTCGTATATACCCGAACATCGAATCTGACTTCGTCATCTGTCCTGACAGGCCCCGATATGGGTTCGCCCATCACCAGTCTCGCGCTCAGCCTCGACAGCGTGTACGCCTCGACGTCCAAAGGCTGGGTCGGCAGGTTCGTCAGGGGAAAGCAAGTGGCGAGATTCGTCACGAGCGATCGGGAACTGAAGGGAAAAACAAGAGGGAACGGAACGGAATCGGCATCGGCATCGTGTTCTTCTTCCGGGGCATCAAGTGAGGAGGACGACCCGGAGGCGAGCGACGACTCGGATTCCGACAACGACAGCGACGAAGACGAAGCTACCTTTACGAACATTGCATCCGTCGCAGAGGGGGAATCTTTGCATTCGCTCTGCATCTTTGGCACGACCATGCTCGCTCTCACCGCCTCGGGATCCAAGATGATCGTATGGGATCTCCCGACCTTAACCAAAGAAGCCTCCAAAGACCCCTTGGCCCCACCTTCGACCCACGACAGGGACAAGGACAATACAGCCAGCACGGACGAAATGGGCAATATCACACCATACGCGATGGTCGAGTTCCCGAGTGGGTTCACCGCGACCAAGGTCGTGCATCCGGCGAGTTACCTCAACAAGGTCGTCGTCGGCAGTCAGGAGGGCGAATTGGCCGTTTGGAACGTCCGGACCGGGTAGGTCGAGCGGTCTCTTCTTCTGGTGCCAATGTGCAGCATTGAGTTGACGAAGCGCATGTGCCGATCTTTTTACACAGGAACCTGGTGCACACCTTTTCGGCATCGGCCCTCGCACCGCTCAGCTCGCCTTCGCCCATCACCGCGCTCACTCAATCCCCTGCGATCGACGTCCTCGGCGTCGGCTTGGCCAACGGCGCTTGCATCCTCTTCGACGTCAGGATTGGTCAGGTCTTGGGCAAAGTCAGGCTCGAAGGCGAAGATGCTGGAGAGGTCGTCAATGTTGGGTTCAGGAATGGTACGTTCGCTTTGCGCTCGCTTTTGCATTCGTATCGCTTGGCAATGAAGGAGGGCAAGGGAGAAAACTCATGCCTTTTCGTCGCTTGTGAATCTCATCAGATGACATCTCGCACACTCTCGCCGTCTCGTCTTCGAAGGGGCATATTGCGTTGTTTGATCTGGCGGCCAAGATGCGTTTGTTGCACCTCGTTCGAGCGGCGCATGAAGGAGCCGTCGGGGGTTTGGTGTGGGTCACGGGCCAACCTTTGATGATGACGAGTGGAGGGGATAATTCGATCAAAGTGAGCGAGCAGGATGACGATTCGTATATTAAACCAGGGGTGATGATAACTGATCTCGAATCGCGTCTGTGTTGTTCGACCTCACAGCAATGGCTTTTCGACTCGCCAAGCGCACCCCCGAGATTACTCAAGCAGCGATCGGGACACCATGCACCACCCCATCTCGTGAGGTACTATGGCGAGGACGGCAAAGCCATCCTCACCGCCGGTGCGGATCATGCACTGAGGTACACGAGCATCGTTAGGGATTCAAGGGGTTACGAATTGAGTCAAGGTGCGTGTCGTCGGTTGGGAAGGAGGCTCGATCTCAGGACTTGTGCACTGATGCATTCCTGTGTCTCCTTTTTCTGCCTTTCAGGATCGATCGCGAGGAAGGCGACGCACTTGGGGGTCAAACCTTCGTCGCTCAAGTTGCCGCTCATCACTTCGTTGGCGTTTTCGACGGCCAGGGCCAAGGAGTGGGACGACGTCGTCACTGTTTCGAGAGGGGAGGAGGTCGGCAGGAGCTGGAGCGTCATGAACAAGAGGGTCGGGAAGTGGACGTTGAGCGTGCAGGGGAACGCCAAGGTGAGCTGGCGATCGGAGTGATTAGAACACGAGGGGCCGCTTGCGAGAGGCAAAAAAATGAACTGACGAGTGACCTTTGTGTGGCCTCGAATTTCATCAGTGCTCGGCCGTCACTGCTTGCGGCAACTTTGGGCTCGTCGGATCCTCGACGGGGCAAGTGGTCCTGTACAACCTCCAATCCGGACTCAAGCGCAAAGTGTTCAAAGTGCCTCACAACGGATCCACTGACGTTCGAGGCCAACACGTCACGGGTGTTGCAACGGACGCGCTCAACCGGATCGTCGTTGCGTCGACGTTGAAAGGCGCATTGCACTTTTTCGACTTTCAGACGATGCGCTTCCTCAAGACGGTCATATTGGAGGCGTCGATCACGCGCATCGTGTTGCAGAGGGAGAATGGGTTGTTGGTGGCCGTGTGCGATGATTTGGTCTTGAGGATCGTGGATATCGAGACGAAGCGGGTCGTGAGGGAACTTGCGGGGCCGAGAGGGCAGATCTTGGATGTGGTGAGTTCTTCTTTCCTTCTTCGGTTGTCGTTCGCTCAATACACCGAGGGAAGCGTGGACTTTGAGCTAAGTGGGGGTAACATCTTTCATCTCGTTCCTTCAAAGGCATGGTCCCCCGACTCGCGCTGGCTCATCGCGACTTCTCAAGACTCGATCATCCGAACGTACGACATCCCGACGGGGAACCTGATCGACGCGTTCCGCACCTCGACCGTCGCGACCTCGTTGTCCTTTTCCCCGACCAATGACTTCCTGGCTACGACCCACGTCGGCAGCGTCGGCGTTTATCTGTGGGCCAATCGAGTGCAGTTTTCCGAGGTTGCGCTCGGTTTGTTTGATGAAGACAAGTTGGGCGTCGAGGAGGTCGGATTGCCGAGCTTGCAAGGTGTTGCAGAGGATGAGAGTGAGTCGTTCTGTCGAAGAGCTTGGATGAGCGCTGCCATTTGCAAGAGAACCAAAACTGATCGGAGCGCGTCGTTGTTGTTGGCTCTTCGATAGACTTGTCGGAATTGACCGCACCGACGAATTGGAACGATTTGCCGCCTTTCACGACGCCGGATCAATTGAGCGACGACTTATTGACGCTCTCGCTCATGCCGAGGTCGAGGTGGCAGACCTTGCTCAACCTCGATACGATCAAGGTCAGTTTAGATGATTCGGTCATCCAATGAGTGGATGAAGGGATCCTGGACGCGAGCTCATTGTCTCTCTTTATTGAATTTCCGATTTTCCATCCCTTCAGCAACGCAACAAGCCAAAAGAAAAACCGAAGGCACCCGAACGAGCCCCTTTCTTTCTCCCTACGCTTCCAGGCGTCAAGAATCGATTCGATCTCGGAGTGGACGAGAAGTGCAAGAGGGAAGACGAGAAGATGCAGAAGAAGAAGACCAAGTTGGACTTTTTGTCGGCTATGAGCGTCGAGACCGAGTTCCTGAGGAGGCTTTCGAGCGATGATTCGAGCGGGGATTGTGAGTTGGGGTTGATTTTTGTTTTTTCGTTGTGGGGATTTGCGAGCATCGGATGGACGAGCCGCGCGGTAGGAAGAAACTGATCCTCGTTATGCTTCGCTTGTGTTTATAGATGAATCCTTCTTCACCTACCTCAAGACCTTATCCCCTTCCTCGACCGATCTCGAGATCCGATCGCTCACGCTCCTTCCACATCTCTCGCTTTTCCTCTACGCTCTGAACCGTCGTCTCGCCTCACACCGCGATTTCGAAGCCGTACAAGCGTATCTTTCGCTCTTCCTTCGTATCCACGGGGATGTCGTCATTCAGAATACCGAATTGCTGGAACCGCTGCTGAGCGTCGACGCGATGCTCAAAAAGGAAGGGGACAGGTTGGTGGAGAGGACCGCGAGGGCGTTGGGCACGCTCGCGTTCTTGAGGAGCGCACCGGTCGTTTAAGTCCTTGAGGTGATGATGCTAGGCGCTCGAGATGCAATCCCATCGCATATCGCTCTGTGATTCCTTTTTTTATGTGTGGGGTTTTTCTTTGGTTCGCGTGCATTGCATCGTGCTTTTTCACAACACTCATTCCCTCGTTCCGGCGATCGGACTGCCACCCACTCCCGGGGGACCTCCCTAGGTCGACTTGCAGCTTCGCTCAGGATTGCCTCGCTACGATCTGTTGTATCCGCTGGCAGAACAACTCGGTATGACTCGGGTCCGAAGGGAGTTGGCACAAGAAGCCCTGTGTTGCGAACAACCGAGTTCGTCGTCGTGTGAGTAAAAAGCATAAGGTGACAGGGGATTCCGACCGCGCACCCGTCGAAAAGGTTGCGACGCACCTGCTTCTGCATCAACGCAAACACTTTGGTCACTTGTTTGTGCACCTGCATGAGATACCATACTTGATCAGTTCCGACTATGAGTTGTCTGAGATGCCACTCGGTGTTCTTGGTGTTGGTGCGTCGAGTGTTTCTTCGCACGGGGGAGGAGGGTTACGTCACGCACCCCCCCAGCAACGACGAGGTTCGAGTCGACCGACCATCGGGACCAACGCTTACTTGAACACACTGCGTCTGCCCATTCGGATCCAGTCGACAAAGATCCGTCTATTCCGGGACAAAACAGCTGGAGCAAGGTTAGTCACCGCGCAACGGCGATTGTAGAGACTGCCAGAAACTGACCAGAGCTTGGCCGGCGACGCGTTCGTTGAGCGTGTAGTTCGAGTTGGGTGATTGAGAGACGAACGAGGTAATGGGCGCCGCGTCTTCGGTAGACAGGGTCGTGGGGTCGATGGGCGGCATCTTGGCTTGCGACGGTCGTGTCAAGGGGGTGAATACGATCGAGGTTGCGGGGTGCCAATGAACCCGAGCGCGCGCCGAGTTGAACGTTGAACGTTGAACTCGGCGAATAGGCGAAATTGAAATCGCCTATTCACCAAGTCGGAGCAATATGCTAGGTCCACGCTGATGTCTAATCCAGCTTGGTAATGCTCCCCGGTACCGCACCTTTGAAAGACGGATAATTTTCTAGAGATCTAGGTATGTGAATCTCCTTCTCGGAAACGGTGTGCGGACCAGAGCACGTCGGCGAGCAAAAGTCGGATGACATCGCGCTCGACGGCACCGACTTTCTTCAAGTTCAAGTTGGCGAACCAACAAGCTTTTACTCCGATGCGAGGTACGTATGCCTAGACCCACGTTCACTTTGCAAGCTGCGAATCGATTCACTTCTTTTTTGCTCAAGAAAACAAAAGTCACAAGTTCCTCCAACCGAGCCTCGAGAACGGCAGCCAGACCCAGCTGGGTTGACTGCCTGGCATGGGTCTGACGAGTCAAAGAGATCTAGAGCGAGAGAAAAAGGGTTTGATCTGCACGTAGTCGCACGTCTGTCACCGCTTTGCTAGCTCTGTTTCGCTCTGCCTCATAATTGGCGCCTGTTGAGCAAGAAATCGAAGACAAGGGCGTAGGTACCGTAAGAGGTCAAAACCTTCAATCTCACTTCCCAGCTTCCGAGACAAGCTTCATGAACTCGGCCTGAATCCGGTCCATGTGCAATGCGGACTTCGGAGTACGGAGTAGTGAGAGTCCGAGTGAGGCGCGCCGTCGGAGTTTAGAAAACGGTACAAGATTCTTGCCCGGCAATGCGATCGGCGAGACGAGAATCGGATTCGCGGCTCCTTGGCGCGCACCTCGCCGCAAGGCGGAAATTTGCTGTTGCGCGGTGGGCGGTGGCCCTCTGGGAGTCAGGCCCTCACATTTCGATTCCGCAAAGCCCAACGACGAATCACGATTGCAGCGCATGGTTCAGGGCGGGCGGGATCTACAAAGGATTTTATGGTTCGTGCCACATGGCTTGAAATTCGGCTTGGATTCTGGAGTCGGATTGTTGGTCCCGAGGCAGACTCAAAATTTTGATCCAACCTCGTCGAGAAGTTGGCCCTCTTGAGCCTTCTCGATCTCTCTTCTCTGTTTTTCCTCTCATACCCATCCCTCTGCTTCTCTCACCGCATTCCGTCGAAGACAAATACGATGGTTCTTCTCCCAATCTCGCTGCTTGGTGCTGTGCTGGGGCTAGCCCAGTTGGCGGCGACACTCTCGGTCTCGAATAACAATTTCGGCAACCCAAGCACGGATCGACCGGACCCCGTTTCGGCGCCGCAGTACAACATCGCTTTCCGCGGCCTCACGGACGAGCATAGCTTCATTGTCCCGCAGAAGTTGTTGGTCAGTCATGTTCTACGCTTCTAAGTATCAGTAAATTCAGCATTTGGGCTGGCTGCTAGGCACTTACACGCATCGCATGCCCAGTGGTGTCGGAAACTCGTGTCGGCGCTCGCCGGCGCTCGATCGATCTCGCAGGCACGCGTCTCGACGTGTCCGCTGGGGTCCGCTAGTAGCTTCCCACAATCTTCCGCCTGCTGCTGCTGCTGCTGCTGCTCTCTCGCCGCCTTTCGCCCGTCCGCGAGTCTCGGCTCCGCTCGCCTTGGTTGAGCGAACACACTTCAACTTCTGAGCTGACACCGCCGCCGACTCGACGACAACGATGATGATCCACAGGAGGATTTGGATAGGCTCAACAAGAGGTTCAACCGCACGATCGTCGACATTGGTGCGCTCAACCCTCTCGCCGCACCGACCACAGCCCCTATCCTCGATGGTCCGCGACGCTTCGTCAGGCGTGCACCGGCCGTGACGACGACGTCAACCCCACCTCTGCCTACGTCCAAAGGGAAGAAGTGGTGAGTGTGGTGCCTGCAGCTTGGCTGGACGTGCGCTCGCTGACAGACTGCCCGTTCCCTCCACGTTCACGGTCACGTTCTCCCGGTCGTTCGACTCGTAGCTCGCCCGGCTTCTTGAACAAGAACGCTTGCACCAAAGTCTGCCCCGATAGACTGCTCGCCGATACAAAGGCTGCGACCTGCATCGCGTGCCCGTCCCAGGCCACGTGCAAGCAAGGCCTCGTCACCACGTGCCTGTACGCCGCCGCTGTCCTCGATCTCGTCCCTCTCGTCAGCTACCGAGCACCGAACACTTACCTGGCACGGACTCTTCACCTTCGGGTGAACAGGAACGGCTGGTTAATCAACCCCACTCAGGCGGCGTGCATCGACTGCCCGACAAGAGCGGTTTGCCGCAACGGCCTCGTCTCGAGCTGCGAGTGAGTTCTGTATTTGCTCGCTGCCAAAACACCTGCACACACCGACTCTCACTGATATCTCGGCGTCTCTCTCTGTAGTATCGGGTTCCTGATCAATGCTGCGCAAACAGCATGCGCCACCTGCCCTCGACGAACGGTCTGCAGCGGTGGCAAGATCACGTCTTGCCAGTTGAGTTCATTTTTTGCATGTCCCCCGGTGCTATCTCGATCCCATGAGCTGACAGCCAATGCACTGCATCGTCTTGTGTCCGTATTATCCCACAGAGCGGGTTTCTTGCTCAACGCTGCCAAGGCATGTGTCGCCTGTCCCGCCCACGGTGTCTGCTCCAACGGTGCTCTCGCGTCGTGCAAGTGAGTATCTCGCGGTTCTCATTCGCGTGCTGTACCACGCGCCCATCATCTGACGACACTCCGCCACGTACTCACACCCCCACTTCCCATCTACCCTCAGAATAGGATTCGTCTTCAGTGCTGCCAAGACGGGCTGCAACGCCGTCCCAATTCCCACGATCAAATCAACCACCCGGGCAACGACCCCGGCGACCACATCATCTGCTGCTCGCACCGTAGCCACGTCGTTGACCACCACACCGGCTGCTGTGCCCACTTTCAAATCGTCCTCATCTTCTGCAGCGGCCGTAGCGACTTCCGCTTCGTCCTCTTCGTCGTCCTCGGCTTCCAAGTTGACGGCGGCTTCGACAACACCTTCGACTACGGCATCGACCAAGGTCTCCTCATCTCCGTCGTCGTCGACTGCTTCGACGACTCCCTCTACGACCTCAGCTACGACTTCTACAACGACGTCGATCACTACCTCGGCCTCTTCAACGACCAAGAGCTCGTCCTCTTCCTCGGCTGCTGCCACGACGACCAGCTCGTCAACCTCCGCTTCCGCCACGACAACGTCACTCACGACGTCATCGAGGTCATCCACAGCTACGGCAACCAGTGTTGCCACAACGTCCAGCAGCTCAAGTGCCGGCGCATCGGTTTCCCCTAGCGCCGGCTCATGCCCCAAAAACACGTGGTCGTACTACGTCGACTGGTACCTCAAAGGCGGTTCCTACTATGGTCCAGGCTACGTGAACACCAAGTGTGTCGAGATCGCCGCGGGCAGTCAAGGCACCACTGATTCGGTCAATGCCGTCTCTTACACCGACGGTTACTGTGCTCTGCGACAAGGCAGCTCGCTCGGTCCGTCCGACTTGGGAACAGGCAATCCCGGATGGGAGTCGTTCGTTGTCGGGTGCTGCCAAGATAACGGACTCAAGGGAGCACCCACCAAGGCGACCAAGATTTGCCGCAATATTCTCGTGACGAGTACGACCATCTTCGAGGCGGACGGGTCGACGTTCCTCGGACATACCTATAAGGCGCCGACAACCCCCCCTTTGGCCGGCACCGCTTCGATCCCTCTTCAATACCCGGACCATACCCAAAGTTCAACCACCGGTGGCTTCATGTTCCTCTCGAAAGCGTCCGCTGGCACCCCACCTCGGGAGTTCACAATCCTGTGGGACACCGGATCGCCTCTGTTCTGGGTCGACGGCACGACTTGCGTTGATGGCACCTGTGACGGCAAGCGGAAATACGACAACACATCGTCGTCGACGTATCAGGATATTGGTGGCACAGCCAGTCCGATTGTGTACGGCGATGGAAACTGGGCTTCGGTGACTCCTTTCCGCGACACGGTCACCGTCGGTGGCTTAAGTGCTACGGATTTCTACATGGCTCAAGCGAATGTGAGTCGGGGAACGATGGACGATGCCTGTTATTGGACTTGTGCTTGTCCAGCCTTACTCATCCCTTGACCTTTTTGCCGTATTCTGCAGACCCAATCGCCCGGCTGGACTCGAGGCGCAACCGACGGATTGTTTGGAATGTCTTTCAATGGCCCAAACTCGGGCTTCAAGTATGAGGCGACGGTGATTCAACAGGTCAGTCTCGTGCGCCGACCAACCTCCTTTTCGAATACCCGAACTGATGGTCCAGCGGTGCTGCGCTGGGTATCGATCCGCTCACAGCTCAAGAACCAAGGTGTCGTCAATGCGGGGCAGTTCTCGATTAAGTATGCGTATGACTCGAGCGCAGAGCTGCTCTTGGGTGGTCAGAACCCTGATCTCTTTGTGGCTGGTACAACTGAATGGACAAATTTGGTACGTTGGTCGATTTTTCATCGAGGGGCGAGCTTGTGCGCGTTCATAAATCCACCTGTGCTCATCTTCTCTCTTGTCCTTCCTTGTCCTTACTCCATGCGGACGCGATAGATCAACAAGCGCAGCATCTTTTGGAGCGTCCAGACTACAATGCAAGTCAATGGCGTCACCATAGGCGGCAACAACGCCAGCAGCATCGTCGACAGTGGAACCGTTTACATGGTCATGGTCGACGCCGTGGCCGCCGCAGCTTTTACTTCGATCCCCGGCTGGGGCTACTACCAGAACACTCCGGCGTCCAAGATGTACACCTACCCTTGCGCAACCCCATCCGTCTTTACTTTCTCGTTCCCCGGCGGATCGACGGCGTGGCGCATCTCCGACGATACACTCAACTTGGGTCAAGTCGATACAACGAATTGCTTGGCCAGCGTAATGGGCGGCGCCGATGCCGCGAGTGGAGGTGCGGGCCACATCCTTGGCGACGCCTTCATGCAAAACGTCTACACGACGTTCGATTCCGACAATTCGCGTGTTGGCTTCTCCCAGCTGAGTTAATGTGGGATCGACGATTTCAACGTCGAGGGCGCGCGGTGATTCATTTTTCTTTCGCGCTGAGCGGTTTGGAAATTATGAGGGGTTTGCTTTGGTATGCAGTTCCTTGCCACGCTGCAATGGTCTAATAGAAGTCCACCGAAAATATAGGTGCTGGTCACGTATTGTATGGTTTTAGATGCACTCGCGATCGCGGATAAGAAGGAAACCCAGAAGTCAAGGCCGAAGGTGTCGTCGTCGTGGCGAGGACGGTCAGAGGATAGGTAGAACGTTGTCGGGTCGTCATGACGGTAGAGTAGAATGTGGTTCATGTCCGTAGCAATGATCGCGCCACGAGCATCCAAGCCGTTTCAGTTCCCCCGACTGGTCCGAGCGAGTGGCAACAACGCGTAGTTGGATGGGGTTCACAACTTTGCGATGCATCGCTATCGCTCAATTCCGATAGAGTTTTTTTTTTTTTTTTTAATTAGAAAAACGCGTGCTTCTGGGATTGTAGTACAAGATCTTGAGGTGTATGTACAGGGAGGGTTCTATAACGCCAAGACGCCCTTGGTCGAAGGAATGTCGTCGGACCCATCGGTTTGGATCGCTTCTCGAATCGCCAGCGCCAAGGCTTTGAAGGCTGATTCGGCTCTGTGGTTGCTCGTTGACATGGTGGTATAGGCCAGAAAGGTTTGTTGTCAGCTTGCTGCTCGTGTTTGCGTAGAGCTAGAAGTCGTAGTGGATGCGAAACAAACTCAGGCCGCGGACCCGCCTTCCACACCACGAACTCAACTTGTGATGATCGTTCTCGCCTCTGATCACATCCACGTGCAGCGTCACTGCAGCACCTTGGGCGAACGACTGAAAGACGTGTGGGATCATCTCACATGACAGATCGCCAACTTTTTCGCGCTTGAGTTGAAGATCACCGCAGAAGTAAGGCCGCGAGGAGATGTCGAGCACCGCTCGAGAGAGGGCCTGCCGGAGGAGGGGAGCAGCGGTAGCAGTAGCAGGGAGCGGTGAGCCCAGATGATGCACTACTTGTAGACGACATGGGCTGCTGTTGGACGTACCTCATCGAGGGGTGCGAACCCAGTGCCGTACCTCCTGATCCCCTTGCGTTCACCGAGCGCGAGCTTGAACGCCTCGCCGAGCGCGAACGCACTGTCCTCGGCGGTGTGGTGGTCATCGATCCACAGGTCGCCCTTGCACTTGATTGTGAGCGACATCTTGGAGTGCTTGGCGAGCGCGTGGTACATCTGATGTACGCGGCGGGATGCAGCGCCCACGATTTACCGGTTTAGCGCGTCATCGGGTGATCGAGTCGAGCGCGAGGGGACACGGGGAGCGATGCGATACGATCGGTTTCAATCTACATGAGGAGCGGGATCATGCTGGAACAGGTGCATGGCGAACCTACATGGTCGAGAAAGCCGATGCCTGTGCTGATGTCGATCTCCTGCGTGGCGCCGACCGCGACATCGAGCGTAAGCGTGATGGCGATATCGGTCTCGTTCGTCTTGCGCGTGACCGACGCGGTTCGTATTGTCTTGGACATGGTCAGGATACGCTATCCGCTCGAAAGCAGGGAGAGACAAGACCGGAACCTGGTAAGTGGTGTAGAGAGCGCGTGAGAGAGCGAGTGAGATCTGGACAGTCGCGGACATAACCCGGGCCAGGTCGGGCCTGTTATGCGCGGGGCTTCAATTCCCCAATCTCACGTCGGTGCATTCGGCGCTGAGACTAAAAGTTGCTGAGTGGTCGATTCGAGTCAGTGGGAGTACGTGAGTGTTCAGTCGAGTTCTATCGATTGCATGCAATGTGTGAACCGAGCAAGTCGCACCCTCCCTCAACCTCCGAATCAACAGCCCGTTCTGTTTTTCGCTAAGGAAAATAGGGGCTAGTGAAAGTAGCCGCCGGCAGTTTCGCTGGAAAACTTGTCGCCGTGATGTCCCCCACCCCTGCGCACTCCTCTCAGGC
Organism: Microbotryum intermedium; assembly: GCA_022702645.1. Classification (NCBI taxonomy): domain Eukaryota; kingdom Fungi; phylum Basidiomycota; class Microbotryomycetes; order Microbotryales; family Microbotryaceae; genus Microbotryum; species Microbotryum intermedium. The sequence continues at coordinate 36,651 of JAHWDX010000015.1, read as the reverse complement.
AACCCTCGTTGGTCGTCCAATCTTTAGGCCAGTCAAGCCTCTGGAGCCACGCTGACTCGCTTCTCTCCCCTTCGTCCCCTCGTCCAACATGCCCGTCACGACCTCCCAGAAGTGGGCGCGTCTGAACTCTCGTTGGCACTCGATCGAAGACCTCGTGCTTCTTTTCCAGCTGTCGTTCCTCGAGGCCGACCTTGTCCCTCGGATCAGCACCTTCAAGGTTCAAAACTCGTCGGCTGGTATAGATGATAATATCCTAGCGACCATCAAGATTTTAGCTATCATGCCAGGGTGAAAAACCGTAAGACTTGCCTTGGTGGTACAACGGAAGCAAGGAAGGCTTCGTGCGACTGAAATAACTCCTCGCACAGAGGCCCTCCGAGCTCTTCGATCACCCGACGGCAACGAGGCGCGACCAAGGAAGACGGAAGAATCGATCCAGGCTTTGTAAGAAAAGCGCTCGCTCATGGATATAGAGAGGGATTTGCAGGATTGGAGGTGAGTCCCGTGTATTCGCACGAACTGCTTCCTGAGCCGAGTTCAGCTCTTGCTTGTAGCAAACCTGCGAGCAAATCCTCAGCCACGTGTGACTAAACGCGTATTGTTTTTGGCTCTGTCTCACCGTTTCTTTGGTACTAGATTTACCACGATCGTCATCATCTGCAGCTTGGGGATGATATACTTCGGTACAACTGATCTCGCACGTCTTGAAGGATCGCTGCGTTCGGGCGCTCGACAAAAAGGCCGATACCTTACGTTCAGTCAGGACCCAGAAAGGAGCTATCACCTTTACGTGCACGGCGAGCGCTGGCTGTATTTTCAAGATTCAACTCAAAACTCCTGCACGGCGCGGTCGAAGGGTCGAAGGGTCGAAGGGTCGAATGGAAGTGTACATCGCTTCATCCCACGCACGTGTGCCCAAATGTCAGCACCAAAATCGACAAGCTTTTGAGGAAGCAGATGGGTTCCTTCGTGAGTAATAGTCGCTTGAACCTTTCAACTTAATTGCTGAAAACGTAGGTCCGACGGCCTAACTCTTCTGCTCGATAACCATCTCAGCCTGTAATTAACTTCAAATCAGAGTCCGAGGTGTGTTTGCCCGAACTGGCTTTTTCGATTTCAAGTGTTATCTCACCCGGGCTCACGCTTTTCATACGAGGCAGGTCGAACTGCAGTCAGTCATTGTGAAGGAAGAGGAAGAAGATGTAATGCACCAAGACGACCCGGAGGAGGAGGAAGAGGAAGAAAAAGAAGCGCATCAGGAAGCGCATCAGGAAGCGGACCGGGAAACGGAATGGCGGGAAGAGGACGAGGAGGCAATGAACCAATACAACGAAGCCGTGGAAAGAAACGAAAACCGATGCGACCCACAATCCGGAAGACAGCACATCGGTCAGCCCCAAATCATGGAGATGGACATCGACTTGCCGGAGGAACAGGAGGGCGAAAGGCCGTTGTACAGCCCGAAGCGACATGACAAACAGCGTTCTTCGCTTCAAGATTGCCGAAAAGTAAGCAAATGAACGGACAGCTTCCCCCCTTTTTCGGCTTCTTTGTTGCTCATCGCCATTGGCTCCACATTGTGCAGAATTCAAATTCTGCGCTCCGCTGCTCACAGGCTCCCGAACCGGCGTTTCCAGAAAAGAGGAGTTCCAGTCCTGAACATCGCGTCGACTTTGTACAGCCTCAACATCCCATCGAGAACACTCGGAATTGTCTTCCAGATGCCCCAATCTTAAAACGTGCGTTGAAGAAGGCCAAACGAACCGCCAACTGGGCGCGGCGGAGAAAAGCTCAGTTGGAGAAAATCGCGCAAAGAAAGAAAGCCCGAGCAGCCCAAAATCAGGAATCGAAGAACGCCCAAGCAGCACCCACCCACTCGGATCCCGCTCGAAATGCTAAGAAGGCCCGATCCAAGAAACAGAAGAACGCACGAAGAGCCGCCGCCAAAGGATGGTCCAAGCAACCCGCCAAGTTCGACCATGAGGGGGCCGGCGGCACCACAACAACCTCACTAGCTCGCTTGGCTTCAACTTCTGGCGCATCAGCAACGCCCGAATCTTTGTCTTTTGCGGCTGGAAAAGTATCCACTGCAGTGAAACCGTTACGTGGGCCTTCAAAATTGGTGAAATTGGTGACTTCCGGAGCTTCCGGCGGCGACGCCGCTAGATCCTCCAGTGGTGCCCATGCCGCCCCTAGACCCGCCGGCGCGGTCACCATTGAACTGGCATCTGCTCAACCACCAAACTATATCCAGCGACACCTGAGTCTGAGCGGTCCGGTACAAGGTCCCTTCACTTCGTTCTCTCGGACGGAAACGTTCACACGTCAAGACGGATGGGGCAGGATCGCCACCTCGACTGTAACATCGACCGTCACTTCCAGCAGCGCTTTGAAAGGAGTGCAGTGGGCCTATAAGATCGGATACTGAGCTCTGTCCATCTCGCGGCCTTGATGGCGCCAGTGTGGCGTGAAATACTTTGTATAGCCAAAGATGAAACGAAGTCAACAACAGTTTGAGTACACAAGTGGGCGCCCGTTGAATTAACGGGAGCTTGGGCCGTGGATCTCGTTGATCGGAGTAGAGGCATTTGCACATTCCTTGAGGCTCGCAGTGGTGCCTAGCAGAGAGCAAGGAAGAAGAAATCCGAATTCATGAAGATCACGATTGCAGGTAGAGAGGCAATGCAGAAACAATACACGTACGGACAACAGGCAGAGAAAAGGTCCACTGTGCACGCACAGACACCGGCTCGGGCCAGAAGTCGCACAGTAAAGACATTTCGCTGCCAAAGTAGTCAATCGAAGTAGTGTTGCTGGCATCGCATCGCGGCATCCTAGCCCACAACGTCGCGACGGACCTTGGGGGGAGAGAAGATCGCAAGACCTTGAGCTCCTATGTGCCCGTCGATTTCTCGAATGGCTGTGCGAAGTTACAGGCACGTCGAGAGACCATGCCTATGAGAGCGAGCGAGTGCGCCAACGCATCATGCATCAACTTCTTGGAATCGGAATGAGCGAAGAACTCGACTCCGTGCAGCACAAGGCCCGATAGTCTCGAGCAAATTACCTGAGTCTCGACTCGGATTTCAGGCGAAGAGACTCTATCGCTGGCGTGGCAGCTGGTCAGGATTATCCCTTGTGCACACAGTCCTTGGAGGGGAGATGAACAGCAGATACATTCCGTTGCCATGTTCGGGTCCAATACCGACATCGCGACAATGACACGATCTGAGAAAGACGCCCTCTGGGTCTTGAGCACGTCTTGAAAGATGATCGCTCGCTCGTCGACCGGGTGGATATGCTTGGACGACGAAGGTGCCTTGCAGCGTAATACGTGCCGTCAACACTTGTAAGATGATGTGATTCATACTTCAGGATCGCATGTGAAGATCGCTGAGCTGGAGGGACGACCCTTCGGAACCTCGCAGCCTCGCAGCCTCTCCTCGATCAGGTCGGTGCACCTCCGCTCGACTCATCGCATTGCACCGTCTCTAGTTTGGCCTCGATCCGTCTATAGCTCAGTCGAATGGGTTCTTCGCCGCAAGTTCGCTCCGTGTCGCTGCAAGGCCTCCCGGTTCAATTATTCGCACCCGGAGCCGATAGTCCGATCAACGTTCCATGCGCTGGGTCGAGAAGCCTGCAGGTTCGAGCAAAGGCGACGCCCCGATCGCGCCTCTTCAAGAGGAAGTCGATCCGATCATTACATCAAGTCCATACATTCGCAAAGGCGGACGGTCATTGTTCGCTGGCTTGGTGCGGCTCGAGTTTGCCGCGGAGCGAAGTGAAGACGAGGCCATGGTCGTAGCTCCGCGAGTCGAGGGACTACTATGTCGAAGCTGCGAGAAGGCAACGCAGAGAGCGGAGCGATGTAATCTCATGATGAGTAATCCCGTTCAGCCTCCAACATGGTCTATGGCCATCTCGACCCATGTTCGCCAAGGTCGGTGCGAAGCTCACCGCGATCGAGTACCGTCAAGCTGCACCCGGTAGTCGTCTGGAGGCTGGGGCCGACTTGGACAGAAGATGGACCTTGCCCCTGGAGGCAACCGGTCGCGAATGAACCCTTGTCGTTCGCCTCGCACGACCAACGTGCAATGCCTCACAACTGATGCACATGACGTCGAGAGAGCCGAGATCGTGTCGCAACGATGCGCTAACGGCGAGCGGTTCCAATACATTGCGGCTCGAGCGGCGCGGAGGGTCGACGTAAGCGAGGTGAATGAGGTGGTCGTGGGACGTTCCTGGGGAGCTGTTGATGGCGTCGTACTACACGACCTGCGATCGCTGAGGCGATGCGACGGTGGGTCGGGTGGAGGTTCACGGGGCGGGGCATTACCCCTGGCCGCGGTTGGACCGCCTTGGCGTCGATTAGGGCGTGCCATGGTGTTGGAGGTCGATCATGGCACGGCGAGGTGAGCTGAGCTGAGTATTAGAGATGAGGTGAGAGAGTGGGAGAGAGGGAGGAGAGGGGAGGGCGCGCGTCTCGAGTGTGATGTCAAGAACAGGCGCGCGCGCGCTCGCGGGGGGTCGCGATTCGGCGCTTCGCTGCTGCTACATCGTACATCAGAACCCACGCGCTTGGGGTCTGCAACGTACAGAAGAATCTGAACTTTCATACTGCGTTGCAACGAACCTGATCGGTCCCCTGACGAAGGCTACATCGGCCGGCGCGCAAAACCGAACCTTGCAAAAGCCCCTATCTCGTCGTACACGACATATAGCACCTCGCGGTTAAGTCGCGCGGGTACGGCAGGACCAAATTCACATTTCATCTCCGACATGCGAATCAAGATTTGGACGTTTAGAGGCGTTCAAAATCCCAGATTTAAGGTACATTCGTCCAGGGAAAATTATATTAGGTATAGTAGGGGGATAAACAGCTTGGGGCGAGTCGAGCTTCCCCAGGCACTGATGACCAACAATCTCCGACTCCCGACTCCTCAAAGCAGGCATGAACGTGGGGTAGACTACTACATAGATGACTGTAATAATGAGCCCAAACACGGTCTTTCACCTCAAGACCGACCACACAGACAGGCATCAAGTTGTGGAGTCGCCTGCTAGTAGTGCCACGGCAAAAGTGGACCTACTAATGAGACTCTCCGCCGATCACAAATTGGACCTCCTCTTGGCTTGTGGAACCAAGCCAATCGACGACGCGCCACTGAGCGCTGCGTTTCCGAGACAAGCTCCGCTTTGTGCGCCCCACTTCCTCGCCCTTTCGAGGGCTCTTGCCACCAACAACCCAGCATGCCCGATGGAGCTGAATCAAGGCCTCGCCCGAGCGGACTCGGCGTGTATGCCAGTGGTACCGTCAAAGATGGCTGCGTCAGCTTCGACGCGTTGCGCGCGCGCCTCTCCGCGCTGCCCCACCAGAAGCTCCCGTCGACGTTCTGGCAGCTGTTGCATCGCCTGAACATCGTCCTTAAGACACTGGAACGTGAGTGAAGCCTGCAATTCCCTGCTGTGTTACTGTCCAAGGTAGTCATGTGACGCGTGAGGCTGTCTCCCAGTTACATCAAGCACCACCACCCGCTCTGCCGCCCGCGGCGCGTCGAGTCGCGCTCCACCAACGGCTGATCCCTCGGCGCCGTTGACCATCCAGATCCTCGCTCCAACGATGCCGGCGAGCAAGCGATCGCGGACGTGTACCACAGGTGCATATAGCGAAGATGATCACAATAGTGATCGGGAGACGCACTCTTTTGCTTCGACCAAAGAACCGTGGACACCACGATTGATTTCGGCCAGTTCGTCCATGTCGAGCGATGGCAAGGGTCACAAGAGGCGCCAAGTTAGCACTACTGTCGACACGACGACAGCGCCGTCCTCGTCACCCTGCGATAGGTCGAGCGAGAGGATCGGAAGTATGAGTGGTGCACGAACTGAAACGATCACACCGGTGCGCCCTCCGCCTAAGTCTGGCACAACCCCCACAGGCGGTCGAGTGGACTGGAGAGCGGTTGCGCAACTCGAAGCGATCGCAAACATTGCGCCAACGACTCCTGGCGAACAACTCGCCCGTGCGCTTCATGCATTAGGCGACCCAATGATACAGAGCAAGCTCGGCAACTTTGTTTGCGACGTCATCGATCCGTCAAGGCTCGAATCGTTCTCGCCGTCCGGTAAAGAGGACTTGACGCGCACCAGCCAGTATCCATTCCCCACCAGCGAGTCATCTCCCTTGGCTGCGTGGGCAGAGAAGGAGCAACGGGATAAAGCCGAGTTGATCAATCTGTGCAGGCGTGTGCAAGCGCTGCAAGACAAAGAGCTGTACGTCCGGTATCAACGGTGTTTCGAAGGGATGCGACTAGTCGAGGAAATCATTCGGTGAGTCTGGTGCTCATCGGTCGAATCTCCCGGCTCGGAGTTTGGAATCTATGACTGAAAGTGTGATTCGAGGGGCCTTTTTCAGACTCAAAACGACTTCCAAAAAAGCCTGGGCTTACCTACGGAAAGCCGAACCGTCCCTGGCGAACTCAATGACTGACAACGGGTTCGAGAACATTTGCAAGCGCGGCGCCGCGTTCGCCGTTGCATGGACTTTCGGTGAGACCATGCCATGGCCTCGCGGTGCTCCCCTCCCCAACTCAACTCATTGTTCCTGACACACCTTTGAACCCGTCATGCTCAAACAGGCTGCCCCTACGTCGCGCTCGTCTTGTTCTTTGTCACGGACGGATTCACGATCAATGCCACGACGAGCCTTGGATCCGCAATGGAAGAGATGCACTCCGCCTCGACTCGGCCTCCTTCCAAAACAGAGTGTAAGGCGGGGAACGCGACCAAAAAGTGGTCTACTGATTGTGAGTACCCCCGAGTGTTGCACCATCCTTGTCGACGGCTTCGTCAGACCCACTCAAGTCCGCTTACTTTGCAACCGCTGTAGATCCATATTTACGCAACGGGCTGCAATACCTTCGTGCCGCCGTTATTACTCTTCGGGCCCTAGCCCCGCCGATCCCCATCACGTGGAAAGGCGAGAAACTGCTCCTCGTCGGCAACGACGCCAAGGACTACAGAAGCGAACGAACGATTTACAGCGTCGGAGGTCCCCGCCTGTCGGGCTACTGGGCCGCAAAGAAGCACATCAGCAATCCGGACGCCTTGTTCTCCTCGCTACGAAACGAGAAGATCGCGATGACCTCGGCTGAAGCGGCACGATGCCTTGGAAAAGCCAGGGGGTTGGGATTGGTGCCGCGTGTGAATGAAGCCACGGACAAGTCCATTCTGCCCGAAGTTGAGGCGACCGATCTGGGTATGCAGCTCTTGTCGAGCAGGCCAAGCGCGATTGAAGTGCAGCCCAACAGCTCCGCGTGAGCCATAGAAAGCTATCACGCCATTGCTGTAGTCCTTGCACCATGCTAATCGATTCCTGCCCGGGGCAGCAGCACCAACAGCAACAGTAGCAGCAGTCGACATACTTTTCTTCAATTCTCCCAACGAGTCGTCAACAAAGCCATTTCGAACGCACCTTTTGACAAGTTCGTCTCGATCGATGCGGCCATGGACTGCGCCCAAAGGCTCGACGCTGCGGACCCCGAGACTCTTTGCGAATCTCTCGACATTGACCCGCTGCGATGGGCCGACACTGTTCCAGGGCCATCCAACAAACGAGGCGCCCTCCGTCAGGCCTGTATGGCACTTGGCGCGCAAGATTGGGACACGAACTCGAGTGACGCCGAGGTGAGAGTGTTCGGCCCCAGTCACGACAGATCGCCCTCGTTCGCCCCGCCCACGAACACCGAATGCGAATGCGAGGCTTTGCGACAAGGCCAGGACCGATTGCGGCTCTTGCTCATCGAGGACGAAAGGCTGGGTAACTTCGAAAACATCTCAACTCTCAAAGACTTCAAAGCGATGCACGGCAGGCTAGGACGCTCGGGCGGCAAGAAATTCCGCATCAAGAGGGAGTTCATCGAGCAGTGAGCCCTCCCCGGCCAAAGTATTCGAAGGGACTTGTTCTCGTGTTGGCTCACGTAATCGACTATTTTCATCCTTGGCACAGATACGGAGCAATCATTCGTGATCCTCTCAACCCGGCCGAGCCCTTGATCGTATTACACCCTGCCAAGGTCTTCCCTGAAGCCGTCAAGCGTTCGGTCGAAAGCTCGATTCGCGACGACCTGTTCTTTCCGCCGGGCCCAATGAGGATGGAGCATGAGGCCCGTCTTCAGAGGGGGGAACAAGCGCAGGCGTCCTGTATGCTCGGCTTGCAGCTTCGGTATCAAAAAGCGCCATACTTGATCAAAGCGGCGAGAGACCTCGGGCCAGTTGGCGGCGCTGTCGTTGCGGCCCTCCATCCCGTCATCTCGTATCTTGAACATTCGGTGAGCAATATTTGCATGAAATTTCGAACGAGTAGATTCTTCCGAGCTCATTCAATGAACTGCTTGCTGCCCCGCCCTAGCTCAAGGCAACAAGTCCCAAAGCGCATGCGACCCTCGAAACTGCGCAGTCTCTGGCCCGAACGACCATTGACACTGTGACAGGGTTCCAGACTAACATCGCAATCAACTGGGAGACCGTCATGGGTGTTCACATCGATCCAGATGTCACTAACGCGGTGTGCTCCCTGTTCGTCGGCGGCTCGTTCGACGGCGAGGACTTCTCCCGAGGCGAGCTCTGCTTCCACGAGCTCGGCCTGATCGTCGAGTGCGGGGACGGGCTGGCGGTGCACTTTCAATCGGCTCGACTCGTCCATTCCACTTTCCCTTTCAGTGGCTCAAGGTACTCGGTCGTGCTCTTCACTAGTCAAGAGTTTGCGACCAAGGTCGCTGCGGACCGATCGACATAAGTTTGAGTGTGTCGACAGCAGCATCCACAGTGGGTCCTTGTTACACGATATTGTGGGGTCGAAATAGAATAGGTCTGAGGAATTTTGAATCGCTTGATAGGATGTGCGTGAGGCTACTCCTTGAACTCAGGTAGGCAGCCATGCCATAGACCACCGAGCTTCTTAGCTGTCATCTTATCTCCCTATCTCTATCCCTATCCCGATCCCACTCCCTACTCCCTACTATAACCAACAAAAGTCTCTTATCCTGGAACGATGTACCTTAGGTTCAAGTCTCTGGCTAAGAGTTAAATTTCTGAGATTATGACCTTTTAAAAGTCCCAATCCTTGATTCGCATGTAAGAGATGAAATGTGGATTTGATCCTTCCGCACCCGCACGACTTGACCGCGAGGTGCTCTCTCCCCTACTCTACTCTACTTGTCATGTATGACGAGATAGGGGCTATAGCAAGGTTCGATTTTGCTGTTGTATGTAGCAGCTGGCAGCGCAGTGCAGGATCGCGAACCCCCCGCGCGCGTCCTCCCCGCCCCCTGTTTTCTACATCACGCTCGGCACGCTCCCTTCCCTCCCCCTCTCTCCCTCACCTCATCCCACCTCAACTCACCTCGCCGTGACATGCACGACCCCCTACCCCATGTCACGCCCAATTCGACGTCAAGGCGGTCTAACTGCGGCCAGCGGTAATGCCCCACCCTGGGATTCCTACCCGACCCACCATCGCCCTGCCCCTCCTGACGAGACGATCGCATGTCGCGTAGCACGATGCACCAACAGCTCCCAGGGAACGTACCACGACCACCTCAGCCACCTCGCGAGCCTCGACTCCCGCACCGCGTCGTCCCGCGTCGAGCTCGCATCGCATTGGAACCGCGTCAATTGTGGAGCATTGCATTGGTCGTGCGAGGCGAACGACAAGAGTTCCTTCTCCTCGGCCGGTTGCTTCAAGGGCCAGGTCCACTTGCCTGAGTCGCCCCAGCGTCCAGACGACTCTACCGGGCGTTGCTCGATGGTCTCGATCAAGGGTGGAGATGGCCGTAGACCATGTTTGCAGCTGGAAGCTGGAAGAGAATGCTGATCATGCGACTGAATCGCTCCGCTCTCTTCGCTGCCCTTGATAAAGAGTCTCTCGACGTGCGGAGCGACGACAACTTTGGCCCCACCTTCACTTCCCTCGGCGGCAAGTTCGAGCCGCACATGCCAGCGAATAGCGACCGTCCACCTTTGCGAATGAGTAGACTTGATGCAATTATCGGATCGACTTCCTTTTGCCGAGGCGCAATCGAGAGGTCCCTTCACTCGAACCTGCAAGCATCTCGACCCTGCGCATCGAACGTTGACCGAACTATAGGCTCCGTGTGCGAATAACTGAGTCGGGAAAGTTTCACGGCACAAACTACGCTGCTAGCCACCCTCGTCGTTCCAGCACATCCACACGATCGACGAGGAGCGAAGATCTTTCAACACTTGCTCAAGACCAAGAGGGAGTTTCTCTGAGGTCGTTTCTTTGTCGTGATGTCGGTTTTGGACCCGAACATGACAATGGGATGCATCTGTTCATCTCCCTTCCAAGGACTGTGTGCATGAGGGAGGATCCTGACCGGCTACCACGCCAGCGATAGAGTCTTTTCGCCTCGAATTCGAGCCGAGACCCAGGTAGGTTGCTTGAGACGATTAGGACTCATGCTGCAGCGTCTCGAGTTCTCCGCCCGTTCCGATTCGAAGACGTTGATGCACGATGCGTTGGCATACTCGCTCGCTCTCATAGGCATGGTCTCTCGGTGTTGGCACAGCCACTCGAGAAATCGACGGGCAGACAGAGGCTTAAGATCTTGCGGCCTTCCCTGCATTGCATCTATACCTACAGTCGTCATCTTCTTGGCTTCACATGCTTTGTCTTTGCCTCTGGGTACTACTGAGAGCTTCAAGGAATTTGGAAATGCCTCCACTCCGGTCACCGAGCTCCACGGCAAGCTCCCATTAATTTAACGCGCCACTGGTTTTTAGATACCATTTGAAGGAGGGCATGTTGTAACAAGTTCAAATTTGGTCAAAAGAGTGCTTTAACATTCGAGGTGTGAATGTGCGGTAGCTGTCGACCAGGTGGGAGGCAAGGGTTGGTTGTCTGACGGTTGCTGTGCTGCAGGCTCGTGGCACGTGACTACGCCAGCGGGCCAAACAGCCCCGTGTCAAGCCGTCATCACAGAGCCTCTCCACGTGGTCTTGGAGCCGATCTTAGGGGTTGAACTGGTTAATTGAATGGTCAAATATCTGTGGTTTCCTTCACAATAGTCAAATGCGCGAGATGATCGTCTGAGAAGAGATTCAAGAAAAGATTTGACGGGGAATCCCGACAAATCCGCCCAGAGCTGTTTGGATGGTGCGCTCGGACCTCTGATTGAAACCAATTGGCCGTTAGATGCCAAAAAAAAGGCCCATTAGCCCTCACCGATCGGCAGACCTAATGCGAACCAAATTGCGCCACGCCACGCGCCTCGTCGTCGTCGACCGCTCCTCTTTCTCTTCCCTTTCACCGCCAGCAGCTCTTTCTCTGCTTCACGCAGCTGGCTTGAAGAGACGATTGGCGATTGGTGAACGCGATCGCGGGGTCGGCCGGGGTCGGCATGGACGACGACACGCACGAGAAACTACACGTGAGTGTGCGACGGATGTGCGGACTAGGAGTGTGCGCCCTGATGGCTCACTGACTTGATCTCGGATGCATCGCTTCCTCAGCTTCTCGACTCGGTTCAGAGGCTGCTCTCGCCGAGTCTGCCCTCGCCTCCGCCGTCGCCTTTGCCGTCCTCGACTCGACACACCACGCTTTTTGAAGCCCCAAGCTCGTCCCATGCTTCTGCTGCTGCTGCTGCTGCTGCTCGAGGCTCGGCCTTGTCGTCCAGGCCTCGACATGGTGGGGCAGTGACAGCCAAAGCGACGGCGACGGCGACGGCGGACGCACGGCCCTCGCCGCCGCCAATCGGGCTGGGCTTTGAACAACACGACTCCGAGTTGCTCCACAGCCACAGCACGATGCCTTCCAAGTCTGTCGATCATCAGATCTTGTTGAACCGTAGCGTCACCCCAAAAGCTGACCCTCGCTTGCCCTGCGATACAGGCGAGCTCGCTTCTCTCCCTCGGTGCCCCCACCACCACCCGCGGCTGATCGAGCCCGACGACTTTCCCGAACATCGCTCGAAGGGACCAACGGCCTCACACCGGACATCCGCGCATCGCCCTTCTTGACATCCCGAATAAGGCCGCCGTTCTCCTATGACGAGCCCAGAGCCGGCCCCGACGACTGGAAGAAGGACTTTGGCAAGGACCGACTTAGGAAGATGGCCGCTCAGTGCGTCACAGAACATATCGGAAACAAGGAAGCAGGTGACTGAGCATTGCCACGTTGTATTCGCTGCAGATATCGAGCCAAAGGTCGCGAGCTCAAGCACACCGGCGACAAACTCGCACGCGAGTCAACTGCGAACCACGCCGTCGCGCTCGCATATCAAACCGATGCGATATTGCTTTACGTGTTCGCCTTCTGGTGCGACGACCAAGCGGCCAAGACGTGCATCGCCCAAAACTGGCGCACCATCTTTGGGCTCGTCGCCTACGTCAAGCGAGCGGCGGAAAAGGCCCAGCTGGGACTGTTGCAGGGGATATGGTGAGACCCGATCGACGGCCAGCGGCATGCGAGTGCCCACTTTGGTCGCTCATATCGCCAGATTCCTTGCTTTCGATTTGATCTCACAGCACTCGAATGGAATCGATCGCTGTCTACACGCTCGCAATGTACGAACAAAAGCAACTCAATCATCGCGGTGCCCAGTTGCTCGCTTCCGGTGCCGTTGCATCGACATCGACATCTGCCACGCTCTCTGTTGCTCCTTCGCCAGTCATACCGCGCCCCAGATCGAACCTACCGCCACCACCTCCGTCGCTTCCACCTCGACCGGGTCCGCCGCCAGCTTCGGGCGCTTCGCAGGATTCGCAGTCCCCCCTTTCCGCCGCTTCGCCGCCGGCCATCGTCGCGAGTGGTTCTGCACCGGTCCCATCCAACGCCGGGTCTTTGATCGAGGTGCTCAAGCTATTCGTCAAAGCCGGGTCCGAGCTGTTCCGATACCAACGGTTGTGGGACGAGGCCTCCGCTCACTTTGCGCCGGATGCGCTGGCGAGATCGTTCCCGTCCACCTTGGAGCTGTGCTTCCAGACGAGCGTTTGGATCGATCCCGCAACGTTCGTGTGGCCGCAACCCCGGGTCAGAGAGGAAGGAGAAGAAGGAGAAGAAGAAGAAGGCGGTCATCATACTTGGGCCTTCGCCTGGCCGGTCGAGCTGGGCAAACCGATGATGGTCGTGCACACTGTTGCGTTCATGAGGTGCATGCTGCAAGAGTGGGCGAGGGAGAATGCGCGAGGATTCTCCCTGACAACCGTTGATGTTTGACAATCTGACTAACGCTTGCAAGGCCTGCGGATGCGCCGCCGCCGTTCAGATGTCTTAAGCCGAAACCGTGAGCGCGACCCGCGTCACTCGGTGTGTAAATCAAGTAGACGTGCTGTTGTGGATTTGTTGTGCATACTTTGTTGTAATAGTTCCCGCTTGGCTCAAAAATCACCTATGAGAGGCCACATCGGCAGCGGTGGCGCTTTGAGCCGATTTTGATCGCTGGCGACGAGGGATCAAGGCACTTCTTTTAATGGACTTGAGACAAGGCAGAGACAAAGGTTTCGAACAATGGTGATATCTCAGTGCGAGCGAGACCACGAAAGAACACGGGAGCATGTGTGCGCGTGTCGCTACAGGTGCGAGGAGGACCGCGGGGGGTTAGGAAGTCGGGTTGGGGGGGGGGGGGGGGGGGGGGTGGTAGCGCAGCCCTTTGACGCCACCAAACATCGCCGTCACTCACTCCTGTGATAGAAAGAGCTATGATGAGCTCAAAGTCCATTCTACAGCGGCAATGCGCTTTATGAAGCTAGCTAATAGGTACCATGGGAAGCTGCAGAATGTGCTCTGAAGCTCCTTTGAGTGAACGCAATGGAATCTCGCCATTGAATCGTCTGACGCCTATGCTGTGCAAGAGCGCAGACACAGCCGAGATGCGGAAACGGTCAACAGGAATATTGACTTTTTTTTCTGAAGGTGCCCCCTTCCTGGACGGAGCTCAACGCCTGCTTGGTCGATCGGGGGACTAGTCCCTCAAATTAAACAATCCAAATCTGACCAGCCTGGGTTCTGGGAAAAAAAAAGCTTTTTGGTCGGACAGTACTAAGTGGTCCTCCCAGTGTGGTGATTCCACTAAAAGATCCCTTCAGACGCGTGTTGCCTTACAGCTGGCTTGCGGTTAGCTTTGCCCTTAGATTTTATTGTACAAGCAGGTTATCCTTGGATACTTACCTATCTGCGGATAATAGTTAGCTGAGTTCCATTTAATGATTGTGCTTTGCAAGAACCGAATGGTTAATACAAATCCGGGCCCTTCAAGGGCTCGGGGGTATAGGTTTGCGATATGTCCCTGTCCTTTGAGGTAAGAGTCCATGTCGCATCTCTTTATCACTCTAAAGTCTTGTTAGGTCTCTGCATACCACAGGGATAACTGGCTATAGTCATTATCCCATTTGGAAGATCGGCGGGACGACTAGGTACTGCCTTTCTTACTGAGTTCCTATCACGGTATGAGCGCCATTCGTCAATCCGGAGACCACTGATCAGAGTTGTCACCTGCTTATTAGTCATTTGAAGAATGTCTGTTAAGTCGGCAATCGTTCCCGGGGTGATAGATCTTCGGCTGTTATAGTCCAGACTCAAGGCTTTCTTTAAGCCTTGGGCATGGGACTTTAGTATCCAGATATCGCATCTCGGGTTTTTACTCTCGTGGCTGATAGCTGCAACTTTTATGATTGACTTGTAAACTTCCTGTTCCAGGGTGTATTCAAGTATCTTGTGAAGGCTGCTAGCTGTTAGTGGACCTGTGTTGAAGACGCAATAATGGATAGCAAAGTTCATGTTCTCCCTGGTGCTGATATAGCTTTTGGGGGAGGGTTGAAAATTGAGTCTCCATATGCTTCATCAACTGGTTCACTCGTAGAAGATGAGTCTTCTGTTCTGGGTTGGCCAAGTTTCCGGTTGTAATTCCCTTTTACCTTTTTTGGGTAATGGATCATTCCAACTGGAGAGCTTTGGTCACTTCCAGCTGGTCCCTTGTGTTTCAAAGGACTGGTTTCATTAAGTCTGCCAGTCACCTCTCGACATTTTGGGCGCACCGGCCATATGAACAGGGCTGGTGGGAAATAATCGCCGGAATTACGGCCATTCGTTCTGTCAAACCGGCCTTGCCTGAAGGGCCTCGCGAGGTCTGGAGTATGGCAAGACTGCGTTACAAGATGGATGTCCTCACATCACACTATACTTTTGATAGTCTACTAGGGATGACAGTTGGAAATGGGGAAGAGCTGGATGCTTACTATGACAAGTATGTAAATGCTGTCAAGCAGGCGGGCAGAGAAGCCCAAGTTTTCAATGATGTCTCTGGGAAACCTAAGAAGTACATGCCTCGGCAGTTGAAGCTTGCTCTCCTTGAAAGACAAAATGCTCTAGCTGCTTGGAATGATTTGGATGTTGACAAAGTGGGTCCTCGAACCATTCGGAAGTGTGCTGCACGAGTCTCTAGGGCTGAAAATGTCCTACGGGAGGTACGTAATGTTACACAGAAGAATGAAGTCCGTAAGGGAAGTAAATACCTTGTGGACACACTTATCCATTGAGATAAAAAATTGCTGTTTGAAGGGGTTAACAAGTTGCTAAAAGGGCAGAAAAAGGAATCTGGCTTCATCCCTGTTAAAGATGCCCGTGGGGTCTTACAAACAGAGAAGGAAGCCATTCTCCAAGTTGTAGCTGATCATTTCAAGCATTTGGCCGAGCCGCCTACTGCTGATATGGTTGCAAGAGCTTCCAAAGCGGATTACAAATCTAAGAAAGTCCTAAAGGACTCTACTGTTGATATGGAAACATTTGGCAAGTCCCTGCTATTGGCTATTAGAGGGAAAAAGAGAGGAACAGCCCCAGGACCCAATGGGATACCCATTGAGATCTACAAGGGCCTGCTCTCTGTTGAGAGTGACTTGGCCGCTGTAAAGAAATTTGCGGAGTCTGAGTCCTCTACCTCTGCTGCCCCAGTTGAGATACGTCCCTTGCCGGATATAGTGCATGTAGCGGTTGCAGACGATGATTTACCTAACCACATGGCCACACCTATGGGCCAAGCATTTGAGAAATTGCTCAAGTCCCAGATCCTTCATTCGGATCACTTTGCAAGAGGTCTGGGTGATGCGTCTATTACCCCATTGGTGAAAAACCCGAAAGGGGACATATCATCGATGGATAACAGACGTGGGTTAGCGGTAGGTAATGAGGAAGCAAAAATTATGTTCACCATGCTGGCACGACAGTTGTCTGCAAAGTTGGAGGCCAGTGACTGGTTTACCAAAATGCAGAGTGGGTTTAGGGCGAATCAAGAATGTATTGGCCAGTTCATTACGTTGTTTGAAATTGCCCGGCGGTGTAGGCTGAAGAAAAAGGACCTTTTTGTGGTCTTTATTGACTTACAGAAGGCCTTTGATACTGTGATGCATGAAGCAATGTGGTTAAAACTGGAGGCCATGGGCCTTGGGGGACATGAACTAGAGGTCATCAAGTCTCTCTACAAAAGTGGGAAAGTGAGGGTAAAGATTGATGAACTCTTCTCCTACTCCTTTGAGATTGGGAAGGGCACCCAACAGGGTGACCCCTTATCACCTCTGCTCTTCATCATTTTCATTAATGATCTGCTGATAGGCTGCCCCTTTGGTGCGACCATACCAG